>CM057339.1:623834290-625180674 GCA_030015575.1 Agapanthus africanus
TAATGCCCCGAAAATTACACTGCGCGCTTTGCGCATCAAACGCGTACGACCTCGGCCAAAAATCCTAACTAGGGTCGCCAAACTACGAAACACCTAGTCTAGATTCCGATCGTCCCGATCACGCATTCAAAACAGAACAATAAACGTGGTCTCAATATAAATAACGTTGCAACGTCAAAAGAAACCCACGCCTAAAAGTTACCAAAATCTAGTAAGCAGTATTTATCTTTTTTAGCACAAAACTACAAGTTTTACCAAGACTATAATTTACAAACAACTTCAAATAGCAAGGTTAAACCATTTAAACCATTTCTATATTTTTAAACTTGCTTAATTAAGCTTTAGCAAAAACCTAGTAAGCAAAAACCCTTAATTAGACAAAGTAGTATTTAACAAAAATTAGCATTTTCTACTAGGTTAAGCTTTTTCAATTCACAAATTAACACTTCAATTAAATATTAAACACTTAAATTAATCTTTAACCTTAACTTGAATTTCTAAAACCATTTCTAGAATTTTGAAACATGAAATTTAAAGCTTAAACTAACATCTAATTAAGCTAGCATAAAGATTTAAACTTAACAATTAAAGATTAGGGTTAGGGTTTTATACCTTCAAGAACACCACTTGAATCAAGGATAAAACCAAACTTTAGCCTCCAAAATTCTCACTAGAATGAAGATCCAAGCAACTTTTGTGAAGAAAAATGAAGGTTTTGGATTTTATTTGAATTTCTAAGAATTAAATTGGATTTTTCATGATTTATTTGTGCAAGAAATGATGAAAAATGAGTGAGAAAAGAAATGGGCAGCTAAGAACAAGTAGTGGCCGGCCATGAGGGAGTGTGGTTTTTTTTTTGGGTGAATTGTAGAATTTTCTAGAAGAAAATAGAATAATAGTATAATAAAACAAAAAGCTTATGTTCACACTACTTTTCTTTTTCTTTATTTTTTAAAAAAATAAATCCTTTCACCATAAAAATCTAGATATTTAAAATGAAGGTTCTAAAATAATTGTGGTGATGATTTCCAAGAATTTTCATTTAGAAGAAATTTCTCGATTTATGTGCACCAAACACCGCTTAAAATAATATTTTATTTGGAAAAAATTCTATTTGAACCAAAACCTCCCAAATACCCCTAAAGTTCGCGCACAAGCTTTATTTTAGCTAAAAAAAAGTGCCGGTTAGCTTATACGGACGTTTGATCGAAATCGGGTTAAAACGGGAAAAACCGACAATTTTGCCCTAAAACGGGAAAATTCGCAATACGATTCTGAAACGTTACATACCCCATCTGGAGCAACGTCCAACGTCCATACTTTGTTGGTGTACATGGACTCCATTTCGGTCCGCATTGCATCCAGCCATTTTACCGAGTCGACTATCTGAATGGCCTGCTGGAAGCTAGTCGGCTCATCACTATCAATGATGCAATCCTCTCTATCCCCGTCTATGAGAAAACCGTAGTATCTCTCGGATGGATGAGACTGCCTACTACTTCTGCGGAGCGGCGTTGGAATGTCCTGATCTTTCGAACCCTCTGGTTCTACTAAACTTTCAGTAATAGCTCATGGTTCTGGAATTTCTTCTAGTTCTATTGCGCTCCCACTTATCTGATTTTCCAAAAACTCGGTTTCCAAGAAGTGGGCATGACGAGAAACAAAAACCTTCTGTTCCTCTTCGCAATAGATGAAATATCCTTTGGAGTTCTTTGGATATCCCACAAACTTGCACCGTACTGAGCGTGCCTCGAATTTCTCCGCATGCTGCTTTTTGACAAAAGCTGGACATCCCCATGTCTTAATGTGATTAAGATAGAGTCTCTTCCCACACTACATCTGATATAGTGTAGTAGGCACAGTCTTAGTTGGAACTCGGTTCAAAAGGTATGCAGCTGATTCTAGTGCATATCCCCAGAATGATCGCGGTAACTCAGCATTACTCATCATGGAACGTACCATATCCAATTGGGTGCGGTTCCGTCTCTCTGATACACCGTTATGTTACGGAGTGTATGGAGGAGTAAGCTGAGAGAGAATTCCATTCTCTTTTAAGTAATCCAGGAACTCGGCACTCATGTATTCACCACCTCGATCAGATCTCAGTGTCTTGATGCTTTTGCCTGTTTGTTTTTCTACTTCATTCTTATATTCCTGGAATTTTCCAAAGGCTTCGGATTTATGTTTCATTAAGAAGACATATCCGTACCTTAAAATGTCATCCTTAAAAGTAATGAAGTAAGAATAACCGCTTCGTGAATGCGTAGACATTGGACCGCACACGTCGCTGTGTACGAGTCCCAGGAGCTCGCTCGCTCTTACTCCGTGTCCAGTGAACGGAGTCTTTGTCATCTTTTCTTTGAGACAGGATTGACAAGTTGCATATGATTGATATTCGAACGGATCCAAATATCCTTCTGTATGTAACTTCGTCAACCTTCTCTCATTGATGTGACCCAGTCTACAATGCCATAAGAAAGCCTGATTTGTTTCCGGAGACTTTCTTTTGTATGTATTCTGGACATTGAAAATCTGTGGTTGGTTTAATACGTATATACCATTGCTTAATGTACCTGACCCAATCAGAACTTGATTAAGGTGAATGTTTACAACATTACTTACAAATGCAAATTCATAACCTTCTTTAAATATTAAAGATACAGAAATGATATTACAAGTTGCATTGGGTACAAAAAAGCAATTACGTAAAACCAGAACATGTCCATCTGACATTCCCAGGTGATAGTCCCCCACGGCCTCAGCATCCATACTAGCTCCGTTTGCAACTTTGAGGGTCATATCACCTGCCTTCAAAAACTTACGCTTTCTCAATGCCTGCAAAGAATTACAGATATGAGATCCTGACCCGGTATCCAATACCCAGGAAGTAGAGTTTATTGATAGACAGTTTTCAATAACATACACACCTGAAGCTGAAGCCGCAACTTGCTTCAGATCCTAGTTTCTGGCCTTCCAAGCCCTGCAATCTTTCTTCCAGTGTCCACTCTTGTGACAGTAAAAGCATTCTTCCTTCCCCACAAGCTTTCCCGCTACCTTTGTTGCCTTTGGCTTTCCCTTCGTATCCACTTTACTAACACCGCCCCTTGGTTTGGCGGGGGTTTTCTTCTTCTTTCCCTTGGCTTTCGCCTTGGACCTAGAAGAGGAAGATCCTCCTACAAACAAAGTGGATGTTTCCCTACCTTTCTGTAGGGTGCCCTCTGCACTCCTCAGCATGTTGAGGAGTTCTGAAAGTTCAACTTCCTTTTCTTGCAAGTTGAAGTCCAGGATAAACTGGGCGTAAGTGGAAGGAAGGAACTGGAGAATCAAGTCCGTATAGAGCTCATTCTCCAACGTGGTCCCAAGGTTCGCGAGCTCCTCTATGTAGCCAATCATCTTAAGCACGTGTTCCGCTACCGATGATCCGACGGCCAATCTCACCGAAAATAGCTTTTTCGACACTTCGTATCTGGCGATACAGGATTGCTCTCCATACAGTTCTTTTGTATGGAGAAATATGGATTCGAGGTCCATATTCTCGTTCCTCCTCTGATGTTCATTATCTATAGAGGCAAGCATGAGGCACTTGGCCTTCGCGCAGTCGATTTCCCAGGTCTTACGGATTTCCCTATCCGCGATGCTGGTTTTGGGACCTGGGACAAGGGGAGCTTTGGTGGTAAGGAGATACCCCAACTTGTCATAAGTGATTGCCATTTTGACATTCCTGAGCCAATCTTTGTAGTTTGGCACTGTCAGTATGTTTTTATCTAGTAATAACTTAAGTCCAGTCATGATGTTTGGTCGCTGCAATTAGGAGAGAGAAAAGAAACACTTTAGCATGATGCTCTTGCAAATTTAGAGTGGCTTTTAATTTGTCTAAACAGGATGGCTCCCACTGTCTCTCGAATCCCTCCTCAAACCATAAAGGAAGAATTAGTCGGGTTCAATCTCACCGTACAATTCTTGCTTAACCGTTCAGCCAGGCCAGTGTCGGTACTTCGAGGGAGGTTTTCCAACGCTTTCGCGAAGTTCCTTAATTAAATAACCTCTTTTCCCTGTAGGCGTAGCCCCGCTAACACCTTTCTAGACACCTACTTGGTTTATAGCATTGATCGTTAAGTGAGAAAGTTCCGGAGGAGTAGCATATACTCACAGTAGGATCGGGATCCAAATATCATCGCGTGATAAAACTGAAGGAATCCTACCAGAATCATCACACTCCAAATGGTATGCAGCGCTAGCAAGTTTCAGTTTCTTTTGAAACTCCCGATGTGGATTTTTTCCCCATGCTCTTATAACCTTGACTTTGGCCAACAAATCATAAGTCACATGTCAAGTTCTACCCATCATTCTCCAGGTTAATTTGAACCCACCCGCACATACCCTTGACTTTGTCCAACAAGGTAGAACGACTGTCCCAAACCAACACATCTATCTATGCTGCACATGAATACCCAATAGCTACCAATCACTATGCCTTGACTTTGGCCAACAAACATAGCTTGAATACTTATTGACCATCCATGTGAAACGACGGAGGGCTACGAATGGTTTTGGCGAAACCGTGAACGTAGTGAACTTGATATAATCGAAGGAACGAGATAGCTTTCAAAAGGAGTGGTTCAAGCTCCGCATTTAAAATTTGGTTTTGAAAAGAACCGAGTGGTTTTGAAAGTGTTCCAACGACTTTTACTTGGTTTATTTTTCTTGCATTAATTTTAATGCATCCCATCAATTAATCCTACCATTGCAGAAAACAACGAAAATATGACGTACGCTTATGCCATCTACATTCGCCATGGGGTCCCGTCATCACCCGTTAGGTTACTTAACTAACGACAGAGCGGGGGCTGGACTAGCGCAGATGCAAAACATAAGCAACGCCTAAATAGATATCATATATAGATATATACATTCGTCACATGCAATGATAACCATTCCAGATCACAGATGAACACATTGGATATACTAGGAATCCGCATTTCGTACGAGCCTGTAACGAAGAGCGGATTACATGGTCGCGATGAATAGCCAAACCCCACCCTAGACCCCTATGGGTGCGGCAAACTACCCGCCAAGTACCCGAAGCGAAGCAACCTCCCTCAACACCGTGAGTAGGCCACTCAGCACTTAGAGATACCCGGTAGTTTGTGCACCCCACCTTGGGTCTATCCTAGGAGCAAAAATAGTAAAAGAAATTATACAATGACGGCTACAACCCCAACCCGGTTGAGCGGCCATACAAATAATATTAAATCAATTTACATATTACAAGAATTGAAAGAAAAAGAAAACTCTCATCTCACAACCCCCCGGCTATTCATCCGCGACAATCCAACGAATTCATATACACAAACCATCAACATTACAGATCACAGATATGTATAACCCCTACTAATCGACGTATAGCGATTAGCAGACGTTCAATACCTATATCACATCACAGATATAACCCATTAGCTAAAGTGTAAAGAAGTTCGATCAAAATACGGATTTGTGACCACCCCAAAAACTAACTTGTTCTCTGGAAATTCTGGGCAGAAACAAACCATCTCAAAAATCACAAAACACCAGCAGAAGAAAACTGCAGGAGAAACGATCCACGGCCGAGTCAACTCGGCCGCGGATTCGCGGCAGGAGCAAGCTCGTGCCGCGGAACCGCGGTGAGTTGGTCGACTCACTGGATCATTTTTCTTGCATGTTCTTAGAAAAGCCTGAGCCGATTTTTAATACATGGTTTATTACTTTTTGAGCAGAAATAAAAATCGGCAGAAACTTGAATTTTAGAAAACGTGTTTTGCGATTTTTTTCCTATCGAAGTTCTAGATACTTTGCTAACTTGCTAGTTTGTGTTTAGCTAGGCTCTGATACCACTGTAAGTCTACGTTGCCCACCCCGGCGCTTACAGGGAGGCGGAAACGTTATGAAAAATTCGATTTTTACAACACTAGGCAACATAGACTACACAAAAGGAGGATCTTTGCTAAACATAAACTAACTAACAAGCTAAAAGAGTTAGCTACTCGGTTAAGGGGTTATACCTAAGTCTTGAAGTCCTTCTCTTCTTGCTCCTTGGAGTGGAAAGAACGGGTTCTCCTCGCCGCCTTCTCTTGCCGAAGAAAGATCCATCCGAGGGCCTCTACCTTTCGCTCCAACCTCAAACTAGAAGTAACTAAGGTGCTTGGTGTGCTAAACCTAGAACCTTAGAAAGAGTAGAGAGTAATTTTGAAGGTTTTATCTCAAGCTCAATGGTTCTCAACTCATGAGAGGGGAGAGCTTTGAGAGAGAGGAAGAGGATGAGAGAGAATGAGAATGATGGAATGAGAAGATAATGACAACCTTCTCACATATATGTGTGAATTATGATAATTAAAAAATTAGCTAAAGATAATTGTGATGGTTAACTTGAAATGACCATTATCATTTCACATTAATTACTTTTGCATGAATTAAAGAGCATCTTTCATATGAAATGATGATGGTCAATATGTCAACATGGGTCAACAAGTCAACCATAGTCAAATGGTCAACAAACCTAACCATAACACAATTATAATTAACTAATATTAATAATCATATTTCACACATAAACATTAGGGTTAATAAAAAGACAATGGTCATCAACCCTAATGAAAGTCCTCTGCCTCTGCCTCAGTCAACCGTGCATACACACCCGTATCCGTGTTCCGAGGAATACGAATACAAAGAGATAAAACCAATCCCAAAACATATACTAGGATCTGGCTTAAACCAAAGCCCGCTAGTATAAGCTGTCCGGACACCAAACGTGCACAAGTGCGCGGATGTGAACGAACCTCGTCGCAAAACCATGCGACCTCTACTCGTTTTGCCTGAAGGCGAATAACCATCTGTGTGGGACTCTAAAAACTCGACACTACGCTGGAAGTGGGTTTAACCACAGACCGCAAGCGGCACTAGCTGTACGTAACGGTCCCCAGGTAGATGCCGATAAGAAGACTGACGAGATAAACCCATCTGAACTCCTACTGAGCCTGAATGTGACAGTCTCCGTACAGTCCGGTCTGTTCGTCTAAGAGTATCGCATGGCGGGCCTAGGGGGCGGTAAACGTCAGTCCCCTAATAGCGGTACAAGTCATGTCGGAGTGTAGCCCAGAACACCCTGAGATAACACTGGAAACCTACCAGTATATTTCGCTTGCCCTAGCCAGGGACTTTTTGTAATGGCTCTCCTAGACACAACACGATATCAACCCCCAATACCGGGAGAGACGAATCCTGTCTAACCGTCACTGCCTCTAAGTGCTTCGGGACTGCACCCAACTGCTACCTGTTTGCACGACTCCTTTGAGCCGTGGTAGGGTAGCAATCTAAGAACAGGGGGAACACACTCGAGGCGAAGTGACAGTGTCAAGTCAACGGAATAAGCTGTACTTATGTCACCTGGGAACTGATAACTGACGATAGGTATAATACCAACCAACAGTTCCCGACGAGTCATGTCCAGTGTACTCGTAACCTAACGATCACCCACATACTATCTCAAGTACGGCTGTGGGACAGACCGTCTCCCAAGCTGGGATGTGAAGCGCATACGCTAGTCTACTCCGGAGTATCGATGCCCTGTCTCGATAGTCCTATGACTAGGGACCTGCATAAGGATGTGCTTGTGGATTACCCAGCCTCCACGAGTGTGACTGCCATCACAACGCTGGTAATCAAGCAAAGATCCTAAGGGCTCCACTAATGTGTAAAGGCGATATGCTATAAGAAACACATGTACACATTAAAGTAGAAACAAACCAAGTAGCATACTACTATTTTGAGCAAGAATGTCAATACAAGGTGAATATCCCAAGCTTCCATTACGTAATATACAAACTAGTATGATATAGTGATGGCCTCTAGGGCATATACACTAACAGATCGATGATGATTTATCGAGGATTAAGGATCTTGCGAAGAATTAGGGTTTCCTCATCTTATCCTTTGTCCTTTCGATGAATCTCATTCACAAGATAGATTCTAGGAAATCAAATGATTGATCGTTGAACTCTAGTTCCGTGCGAAAATAATCAAGAAAGCATTTCGCCTCGAAATTAGATCATCGATCATTCGATTTTCAAGAATTTACAAACGTTATAGGACTTAAGAAAATGTTTAAAGATTCGTCAACTTCATCATCTATTGATTTGTTTTGACTCCTCCACGAGCGGAGTTTACTCAAGCATCATCACAAAGAACACATTCAAGAATATAGATTGAATCATAATGCTTGAATTTAAAGAAAGCAAGATAAAAGAATTTCACCTTTATTTATCGACAAATTCGTTACAACTCTCTTGAATTTACAAAAGGAAGGAACTAGATCGTCGAATTTGGCGTCGCTTCGGCTCCTTGAGTCGCGGATCGGCTTGATCACTTGCTCCGATGAAGTCCGGCTTCGCTTCTAAAGGCTTTGAAGCATTCTTGCTTCAATTGAACTCAAAGATCTTGAACTTTTGGCTTTTTTGATTGGATTAGGGTTAGGGTTTGAGGCACAAGTCGTGTCACTCTACTTGTGGGGAGAATTGTTGAACAACCTTTTCAAGTGGGGCCTAGGGTCCCTTTTATAGGCTTAGGAATGATTAGCTTCCTTAAGAAGCTTGGATTAGGTTAGCTTCCCTTGTAAGCTAGTTAGTTAGGTAGAAGCCTCTATAACTAGTTAGTTAGGGTTTAACTTCCACCTTAAGCTAGGAGGTTAGGGGGAAGGTTCTAGGTTTTAAGGTAGTTAGGGTGAAGCTTGCTTTGGAAGCTAGGACATCATTAGCTTGTACAAGGAACCTTTCTGATCTGGCAGAAGCTTCTAGGGTTATCTGGAAATTGCAGTGGCTTAAAGGAGTACTTGTCTTGATAGAAGATAGCTGAGCTGAAGAACTGTTGCTGACATGTCAATACTACCGCGGATCCGCGGCGCAAGCCGGCTCCGGCCGTGGATCCGCGGCTCAATTAGAGCGCTAGGGCTTGAAACGTCATGTATTTTCTTCTTTTGTCTTCAGGTGTACTTTCTGATATGTTGATTCCCTGAATGTCTTCTAGATTATTGGCAGATTTCAAATCCTTGAGTTGGCGTATTTTTTTATCAGTATTTTGACAACTTTGGCCTTTCTCCTGGAATTTCCTGCACAGACTTCGAAACAAGTGTTGCACAATACAAGGATGATACGATGTCATGAAATACAGTCAATTTCCCTAAAAATGCCGGTTTTAGAGTATAACACATGTAATCTGGTATTTTACAACAGTTTTGCTAATATGTGCAATATGAATACCGAACACCTCTAGATGAATGCAAAAGATAGGGAAATTGACGTGTTAAAAATGCAGTATTTTCGACTGATCAAATTCCCCCAAACTTATTTTCGGTCGTCTCGAGCGAACTGATTTATTAAAAAGAGAAGGGGAAAATAAAGAAAGAGAAAAACTAACTAGCACACTTTCGTAGGCAACACGATTGCACTGAGCACGTGCAACAAGACTTTAAACCTCTAGATGTCCCTAGTAGGAGGAGTGTTGTCTCCTGAGGGTTTTCAGTGGATTGCACCCACAAAATCCAATAATAAAAGGAAGATCGTGAATATTACATTTAAAGGCAAGAATTGTAAAAGAAAAGCCTTGAAAATTAGGGTTTCCAACTAAGCTAGCTTTTCGGTTGTCATGAGCCCTATCTTAATAGTCATGAAAAGATGTCAGAAATCACGTCCTCCCTCAAAAAAACATCGTCTTATTCTTCATTCCTATCTTTCTTCCAAACATCGATCATATCACCCTACGTGTGTGTAATAAACATCCCTACACCCGGAGAATTCAATTCAAGCTATCATACTCTTGCCCATCAGCCTCAGTACTTTTTAATTAATGAATATTTAGATGAGGTTGCTCACACACTTTCATGCGACCGTTAATACTTCTTGAGGTACTAACCGACCGATTACTCATGTCCTTGCTTATTGGGTGTTTTTCCTCGTCTTGCACCACCTAAGGCTTAGCAGTGACTCCCAGACCAGTTGGTCTTAGGGCACTAGGTGAAGAGGCACCCTCGCTATATTTTTTATTGCTGCCTTGGCGATAACAAAACTAGTGTCCATTTTTCTCACCATTTTATATTTTCTTCATTTTTTATTTCCTTCATACATCGGCTTTTAGACAAGAGCATTTCAAGGTATCCTCTACTATCCCGGGCTTCAAGACGTGTGTAAGTGCGAATAGCAGGGTATCAACGTTCAAAATGTTTGGCTTCCAGAATAGAAACTATTTTTCAGACTTATTTTTATCCTCAGATTAGTGACTTCTTTCATCTTACTAACTCTTGGGACAACGGCTCATAACTACTTATTACTAGTTCGTATAAGAAAACTTCTAATTTTCTTGGTTTTCTTAAATTTTTCTAATCTCATAGATGTAATTTTTTTCACTATCTAATCTTTTATTATCTTATTTATGTACAAAAATGTTTAAATATTAAATATTTTTATATTTTGATTTTTTTTTAAATTTTTATGGGTTTTGAAAATTTTTATAGGTTTTTAAAGAAATGTTTTGTGCTTATGCAAATGATATGAAAATGATGCAAAGATAAGCACAAACCTCCCACCAAACTTGTTTTCAACAGTGTCCTCACTATTTCCAACCGCTATCACTAGTAAAATAAGGGGTTGCCCCTATGGATAATATCATCCGTAGGGGCAATAAAAGTTTGGCCCTACGGATTAATACGTAGGGCAAAGTGGTTGCCCCTACGGTCGTTCAATATTTATTTAAAATTTATTAAATCTTAAAGTGTTTTTTGCCCCTACGGTGGCGCAAACCAAGCACCTACGGGTATATCCGTAGGGGCATCTAAATAGCGATTTAAGTGATCGATCCCTACGCTGATTATTTCTTATTCCCTTTATCGTTGCGCGCGAACCCAAATCCCCAAACCTTGACGTTCCCGCCGATCGCCGTTCTCGTCATCGCCAGCGCCGGCCGAATCGTCGTCGCCACCGCCTGCAGTGATCTCGTCGTCGCCACCGCCGGCCGAATCGTCGTCGCCACCGCCTGCAGTGATCTCGTCGTCGCCACCGCCCTCGTCGTCGCCGATTGCGTCTCCGTCGTCTCCTCCACCGCCTAGCCTACAGGTTAGTTAAACATTATTTTAATGATGTTAGGGTAGCGATGAGGGTTAGGGTTAGGTATCGGTTGGGGTTAGGGTTAGGATTAGGGTTAGGGTACGGGTTCGATCGGTTGGGGTTCGACTGGTGTTGGGGTTAGGGTTAGGGTTAGGGTTCGGTTGGGGTTTGGTGTTAAGGTTGGGGTTCGGCTGGGGCTGGGTTGGGGTTAGGGTTTGGTGTTGGGTTGGGGTTCGGCTGGGGCTGGGTTGGGGTTAGGGTTAGGCCGGGTTAGGGTTTGGTGTTGGGTTGGGGTTCGGCTGGGGCTGGGTTAGGCTTAAAAAGGTGAAATTTTAGGGGATTGATCTGGAAAATAGTGAAAGTCGATACTGTTTATTTGTGAATAACACAGTCCATGATTTTTATATGAGAAAATGGTCCATGAAAGTCTATGGGATTTATCTAAAAAACGCTGAAAGTTCATGTATTTATTTGTAAACAACAAAATTCATGGTATTTATCTGGAAAACGTTGGAGGTCAATGGTATGTATTTGTAAACAACAAAATCTATGAAAATTATGTGAAACGTTAAAACTTCATGGTATTTATTTGTAACAAACAAAGTCTATGGTATTTGTTTGATAAATATTGAAAGACCATGACATTTATATGTAATGGGTCAAAGTCATTTGGGTTATGTCAATCTTATTGGCGATACTTTCTTTTTGTGCATATCCAAAAACTTTGAAAGTTCTTGGTACCTATTAGAAAATATAAAGGGTTTTGTAGTGAAAGGAAAGAATTGGATGTAGAAAAACCGTGTGTAACTTTTAGAAATTCTATACACTCAAGTATATAGAAAAGGGTTAATTGCGGATACAGCCTATGTACTATGGGGATCAAGCACTTATAACCTCTGAAGTATAATAATAAGCACTTTTGTTTGTTTTTCATTAGTGATTAATTTTTAGTTTGCTATTTATTCTTTTTCAGTATGGATACTTGATAGAATTATAATTGCTTTACTATTGTTTGCCTTTTTCCTTTTGTGTAGAAAATATATCCATTGTGTCATATGGACACTATTAATTTCACATCGATTCAAGGGAAAAATTGAGGAAGATTGTGTTTGTTATATCAAAAACCTTTTTGTTGAACCCAACAGGTGAAACTTTAGAGTTGTTATAGATAGCTCTACATGTTTAATGCATGTACCATTGTTAAGAGAGTGCAAGGTGGAGAACAATAATTTGTTTCAACGGCACGTTTTTCAAGTTATAACCAATATATGATACTCGATGATAATATGAAACCTTCATATTCCCATCGATACCCATATATGAAACTAAAAGCGCCACTTAGTCCCCGTCTATCGGTTAACATACGTGCGATGCTCGTCGTGACCTAGAACTATACGAAGGTTGTTAAATATCGGACAGTATAGCTCGATACTAACAACCGTCGTATAGTCTACGCGACGAGAAAATTCAATCGTATGGTAACCCATAGATTTGTCCCGTGTGGACAAGTTAAGAATGTATAAAGCAAACGCCTTCATTCACTTGTGTTTTCATCCGTTTCGAGATATTTCGTCGGTATCTTTCCGCTGGTTCTCCGTGTACAAAGATAGATTAGATGTTCATTTCAACGTTGTTTCATAGCTTTGAAATGATTATCTATTCTATTACAGTGTACTCGGAGAACAGCGGGGAGGTGCTGCCGAAATTTACTCGAAACGGTTGAAAGCACAAGTGATGGGCGTTCGCTCTATACATTCTTAATGGGATAGAAGCCTACCCCCGACAGCCGGAACACATACATACAAACGCATAATTAGAGAGCGATTCGAGATGTTCGGGTTAAAACCAATATATGATACTCGTTGATAATATGAAACCTTCATATTCCCATCGATACCCATATATGAAACTAAAAGCGCCACTTAGTCTCCGTCTATCGGTTAACATACGTGCGATGCTCGTCGTGACCTAGAACTATACGAAGGTTGTTAAATATCGGACAGTATAGCTCGATACTAAAAACCGTCGTATAGTCTACGCGACGAGAAAATTCAATCGTATGGTAACCCATAGATTTGTCCCGTGTGGACAAGTTAAGAATGTATAAAGCAAACGCCTTCATTCACTTGTGTTTTCATCCGTTTCGAGATATTTCGTCGGTATCTTTTCGCTGGTTCTCCGTGTACAAAGATAGATCAGATGTTCATTTCAACGTTGTTTCACAGCTTTGAAATGATTATCTATTCTATTACAGTGTACTCGGAGAACAGCGGGGAGGTGCTGCCGAAATTTACTCGAAACGGTTGAAAGCACAAGTGATGGGCGTTCGCTCTATACATTCTTAATGGGATAGAAGCCTACCCCCGACAGCCGGAACACATACATACAAACGCATAATTAGAGAGCGATTCGAGATGTTCGGGTTAAAACCAATATATGATAATATGAAACCTTCATATTCCCATCGATACCCATATATGAAACTAAAAGCGCCACTTAGTCCCCGTCTATCGGTCAACATAACGTGCGATAATTTATTCTTTTCAACGACAAACACACACACAAAGCATATACATGGATTTTCTCCTTTGTCAGTAACTATCCCGTTCTTATATTTCTCAATATAGTCAGCATAACCTACAATTTATATGTTATTCAGTCTAACATGGCCCATGAGTACGTCAGAGTTAAGGACTGGATGTATGTGGATTGGAAACAACGTATGCAACCTAAGTTTGTCGCAGGAGTTGCTGCTTTCCTTGAATTTGCACGAGCACATAATAAGATCATAATAGAGAAGATTCTCTGTCCGTGCGATAGATGTGGCAATAAGTACTGGCAGAAGGTACAATTGGCAGAGCTTCATATTGTAAAACATGGGTTTACTAGACTTTATTCAACTTGGAAATATCACGGGGAAGGAGAAGAATGCAGTACTGCGGTAGAAGAAGGAGAACACGATAATGCGGCAGGAGAAGAAGAAGAATTCGGTAATACGGTAGGATACGGAGATTTATTTCCATCAGAAGAAATGGAGGATATGGTAGAGGCTGCCCTAGGTGAATCTATTCGTACCGAAGATGACATTCCTTCCGGTCAAGGACCGCGTGCGGATAAATATGAAAATTTCATGAATGATGCTAGGAAACCAATTTATGAGAATGCGAAGTATTCCACCCTCTCATGGTTCGTCCAACTTTTCCAAATTAAGTGCCTAAATGGATGGAGCAACAAGTCATTCACAATGCTTCTTTCGTTCTTGAAAGATTCTATGCCTCCGGGAAACAATGTGCCCGAAAGCTGGTACGAAGCCCAGAAAATGATGTCTAATTTGGGTCTAAAGTGCGAGAAGATTCAAGCATGTCCTAAAAATTGCGTGTTGTACCGGAAAGAGAATTCAGATTTGAAAGAGTGTCCAACATGCGGAGAGGCCAGGTATAAGCCGAAAGATTCTGATAAGAAGCCTGATATACCTGTGAAGATAGCACGATATTTTCCCATAACACAGAGGCTACAGAGGCTATTCAGGTGCAAGAAAATAGCCGAGGCACCACAGGTTCCTGCAGGTGTTGCATGATTTGAAAGTCCCCACAGGTTTCTCAGGATCATTCAGCAAGAAAATAAAAATTGTGAAGGGCAAGATCGATGGGCTGAAAAGTCATGACCACCATGTTATCGTGGAGCACCTTCTTCCATTAGCCCTCAGGACTTCTCTCCCCGACTCGGTTGGTCTAGTAATCAACGACCTATGTTGTTTTTTCAGGGAGTTGTGTGCTAAAACGCTGGAGGTTGCGACGCTGGATAAACTAGAAAATTCTATTGCGTTGATACTTTGCAAGTTTGAGCGTATTTTCCCACCGTCATTCTTCGATATCATAATACACTTGACGGTTCATCTTGCAACTGAGGCGAAATTAGCCGGACCGGTACAATATCGATGGATGTATCCCGTCGAGAGGTACGTTAAATTTTTCGTTTCGCGCAATTTATAAATTTATTTTTGTCATGTATGCCCGTGTTTATTTATTCAACATATTCTCATTAGGTACCTTTACACTCTTAAGAAGTATATACGCAATAAAAATCGACCAGAGGGTTCTATCATGCAAGGTTATCTTCTTGATGAAGCAACCACATTTTGTTCCCGCTATCTGGACGAGAACATTGAGACAAGGCTTAACCGACCACGAAGAATTCAAGACGGGCCATATGGTAAAGCCGAGTATAAGATGGTAGACACTATGTTTATCAACAAGATATACCGGTTTATCTTGCTTAATTGCGTATGTCTTGAACAAATTAGAGAGTAAGTTCTTTTGGATTAATTGTTATATCTGTGTTTGTGTGTGTATGAAATGACATAATATGAATGTCACAATTATTTGTCGAAAACAGAACTCATTTTAACGAGGTACGTGAGGGGCATCCTGATTGGAACGAAGAGCGTTTGGAAAAATACCATCAGGATAATTTTTGTGATTGGGTCACAGAGCATGTAAGTTATTCGAATTACATTTTATTGCTATCAGTTTTAATCTAAACTTGTATCGTTATGTATTTATCGTAAAATTTGTTTTGTTAGATCCACGATCCGAACTTGTCTGCATCATTTGAGAGTGATTCAAGATGTTTAGCTTAATTTCCTAGTATGGAGGTTGCACATTACAAAGGATTTGGTGTCCTTGGATACAAATTCGAAGTTAAGGACATAGAAACATCTAGAATCACTCAGAATAGTGGGATTGCGACGGTAGGATCGGACGGTGTGATTTACAATGGGTACTTAAATTGTATACTCGGCATCCACTATCCCGGACGATCAGAACCCTTTTATATATTCCACTGTACTTGGTACGATCCGCGAACCGATACAGACAGGTGGAGAAGCAGTCTTGGGACCTGGAAAGATGAATATGGATTGACCAGTGTGAACACACTTCGATTTTACGGTCAGGACGATCCGTTTATCTTTCCGAACCAAGCGTTCCAAGTATACTACTCACAGTGTTTGAAGCATCCGGGGTGGAGTGTTGTATGCCGATGGAAACCTAGAGATGTCTACGATGTCCCAGAATACGAGGACAACGATGAGGACGAAGAAGAGAGAAGGCTTAAAGTGCTCCGACCGTCTGTTTTGAAGGACGGGTTGTCTTCGACCGATCATGAAGTTACGTGGGTTAGAAATGACATCGACGATGAAATCCAAGTAGATATGTATGATGCGCCCACGAAACGAAAAAGGTTATCAGTAATGTTATATTGTTACTTCACATTTTACGCTCTAGATCATATATAGTCAATACTTTTAATGATTGTCTAATGCGTCCACGAACCGTTTATCTAGATTTGATGACGATGTCGGGAGCAGTGAGGGGCGGCAGGAGCTCCAGCCGCGGCAGAGGCAGAGGCAGAGGCAGAGCGGTTCTGCCGCCCGGAGAGCTCCGTAGGGAGCTTCAGAGGGCCGGTCTTGCACCCAGATCGGAGACCCCTTCGGATGCCTCCTTCCGTGTTGATTTGGCCACACCTCCAGGTATAATGCACGCATATCCATTTTGAATGTAATATTACAGATATTCATGCATGTTTATGTCAAAATTACTTATATTGTCAATGTTTGATTGTCTAGTTGTTGGTGATGCGTCCACATCTGGGACAGAGGCCACCCCCGCTCCTCCAGGTATGTTTATATATCATATAGTGTATGTATATTGATTTAGAATGCTATATCATAAATATACACATTCCTTTTGCTCTTACTTAGCAATTTTTATTATTGTCTAGCTGTAGGTGGTGACACCACCGCACCTGCGGGTATGTTTATATGTCCTATAGTGCATGCATATTGATTTAGAACGTTATATTATTGATCTACACATTCTTTTTGCAATTACTTATAAAATCTTTTTTTAATTGTCTAGTTGTTGGTGATGCGTCCATATCTGGGACAGAGGCCACCCCCGCTCCTCCAGGTATGTTTATATATCATATAGTGTATGTATATTGATTTAGAATGCTATATCATAAATATACACATTCCTTTTGCTCTTACTTAGCAATTTTTATTATTGTCTAGCTGTAGGTGGTGACACCACCGCACCTGCGGGTATGTTTATATGTCCAATAGTGCATGCATATTGATTTAGAACGTTATATTATTGATCTACACATTCTTTTTGCAATTACTTATAAAATCTATTTTTAATTGTCTAATTATAGGTGGTGCGTCCACACCTTCCACAGGGGCCACTCCTGCCGCTTCCATACCCTCCGCATCGTCTGCAGGTTAGTATGAATAAATTTAAAATATTTATTTATTTTACATATTCTCTATAGAATAAATATGAACTTCATGGAGATTTAGCGTCGATGTTTATTTTATAGTTGGAGGGGATGCGTCCGGGTCCGGGACCCCGGTTGTTCCTCACCGGAGGAACTATCGTCCCGCTCGTGCTGCTGCTCGGGCCCAGGCTCGTGCGCTATTCACCGGAGGTATATATCACACTTGAATTCTTAATACAACTTTGTCTTATTATTGATTGTCTTGATATTTCGTGCAGACGCAGGGCCTCTCCATCCCGAGAGGGGGACTCGAGGCCCGAATCAGTCCCATAGGCTGAGGCCTGATAGAGCTAGGGGAGAGGCAGCATTCCCCCTATTTTTTACCCTTGACTATCGCTATACCGGTCCTCATGCCGAGAGGTTCGGCCGGTATTTGGGGGACGAGAGCCGGATCGTGAAGAACTATCCACTTCACGTTGAGTGGGGCGAGCAGCACCAGCGCTCATTCGCCCTCTTCTTTGAACAGGCTCGGGTATGTATTAATATATATTTTCATTTGATCTATCCAATATATTTATTATTAACACTTGCAATCTAATAACAATGTTTTTTTTTGTATTTTCAGTTGGATTACGATTTTCAGCCTGTAGCCGACCCTGATCACCCGGGGAGGGTGCTCGACCTTCATGCTCTGTACAATGGCCTGATGAAGAACATGCAGGCCAAAGTCCGATACAACAGGAATGAGCTGAAGGCCGACTGCTACTCCCTGTGGATAGCGACCCCCGAGGCAGAGAGAGCGGCCCTCCTATCTACTCCGGCGTTTGCGAGAGTCGACGTAGAGACATGGCCTATATTGTGCGCTTATTTCGACTCCGAACGCAAACGAGTATGTATTTTAAATTTAATTCATTATTTATGATATAATTTATTTCTTTGTGTTTATTAATTAGAAAACTAAATGTTAATGCGTTGTGCAGAAACAGGCCGCTCAGAATACGGAGAACAGGAAGTCGGCGAAGAGGGGTCGCCCCACTTACACAGGTGGCTCGAGGAACATTACTCGAGCCATGGAGTTATCGGTAAATTAAGAGTTATTCTCTAATATTCTGCAATATTAAGAGTTATTCTCTAATATTTCTAATATTAAGAGTTACTTTCTAATATTGCAGACATCTCGGACCGTGGCGTCAGGTGGTACACCGAGCGTGCTGTCCGCATATCTTGCCGTCCACGGCACCTCGACAGATCCCGCCACGGGCGAGCTTCAATGTCCCGACGTCGCTACCTAGGAGTACTGCGTAAGTGTTAATATTTTTTCTACCCAAATTTGAAATTTTAGTTTTGGAAGGTTCAAGTTTAAATTTTATACTTATACTTTACTGCTTAATGTGGGTGTAGGAGCGGGTGGTTGAGCAGGCCCAGGCCTCGGGGATCGATTTTACCGGACAGAACGATCCGAGGCTGCTGACCCCAGTTCTGGACGCCGCACACGGAGGGCACCACGGAGGTTGGGAGAGAGGCCGGGGATTGGGCCCTAGCAGGGCCCATATGAGGTTGGACTCCACCCCGGCGGTTACTTCCTCCGTCTCCAGTGGCCGGCATGTCCATCAGGAACTGGATAGCTTGAGGGCCACCGTTCAGGAGTTGAAGGAGATGCTGGTATGTATACTACTTTATAGTAAAATATCATTTCATATTATATACATATCAACATATCCATAATTAGTACGTAGCTTGAGCTTATTTGGTTTTAGAATTAAGTTTGATTAATCATGCATACATATGTAATTAAAATAAACAACGCTTTTCCAAACAGGGTTTCGAAATAACTTAATAATGAAACGAATTCGAATAATACACAGTTCTTACACGCTTCTTACACACGTTATGTCCAGACGCGACAGGGTAGATCGGCCGAGCCTCCACATGCATCTCCTTCGGCTGCGGCTCCGCAAGCCACTACATCGGCTGCGGTTCCGCAGACAGCTCCTGTAGCTCCACCGCCCACTCAGACTCCCGCAGCCGCGGCTCCGCAAGAGACTACCTCCAAGGCGGCTGCGCAGACCACAACGCCAGCTCCACATGCCGCTCAGACTCCTTTATTTGTAGCATTGGAGAGTGTATTTACCGAGGAGCAGGCGCGCGTTATTTTAACGTTATTCGGAGGTGGAGCTGGACCGAACTAGGGTAGCTTTTTGGTTCTTATTTTTTGAAACATGTATTTATTTATATCACATTGTACTACATTTTGAAACGATATTGATATTGCTTTGTATTTATATCATATTCAGTTTTTGGGTTTCTTTTGTATATTATATATATGCGTGAGATGTGATTATGAATACTGCAATATATGATTTGATTGATGTATATAGTATTGTGCACAGGGCGGGAAAAAATCTAGCAGCCCATTTTTAAAAAAAAATACAGACAATATGTACCTACGGATTAATCCGTAGGTATATATGTTGCCCCTACGGCGTTATCCGTAGGGGCAAACTATCAGGAAACCTGATATTTTCCCACCTGATATCAGTGCAGGGTGTTGGGGGTGCCCCTACGGATATGTCCGTAGGGGCCACTGTTTATCCCCTACGTATTTATCCGTAGGGGCAAAATATCAGGTTTCCTGATATTTTGCCCCCGATCTCACTGCAGTGTGTTGGGAGTGGCCCCTACGGGTCAATCCGTAGGGGCTACTTTATATCCCCTACGGATGTATCCGTAGGGGTCTAAATAGGACCTACGGGTATATACAATATATTCAAAAAAAAAATTAAATATATGATTTTATTACCCCTACGGGGTACTCCGTAGGGGCTATAGCACCTACCGAGGTATCCGTAGGGGCATAAATTTGTCCGTAGGGGCAAGTTCAGGGCCTCAACTTGCACCTGCGGCCTTTGCACCTACGGGGTCTTTTTTCGCCCCTACGTATATATCCGTAGGGGCAGTGGGTTGCCCCTACCGATAAATCCGTAGGGGCAACCCTTATTTGTAGTAGTGTATATCTACAAAACCTGTTAGCCTGGGAGGAATTTATTAGTAGGGGAAAAATATATAAGTGAAGATCCTCCCCCAAACTTATTCCTTTCACTCACCTCCATTCAAAAAGAAGATGCAGTAATTTACAGGACATGGAGGTGAGACGGAGGAATTTTAATCAAGGTAAAATGGCTCCTGTAAGAACAGAAGCTCCTCCGTGGGGTCAGTGGAAAAATACGGCTTTAGTCTATGTCCATTCACTTTGAAAAATGTGCCGTTTTTAACATTTTCTGCCTCTACTGCCCCGTGCGGGTATACAGACCGCACAACAAAAGGTCCCTTCCACCGAGATCGAAGCTTACCCGCGTGAAGGTGTAGTCGTGAATCATAAAGAAGGACTTGTCGACCAGGTGAAAATGTTTTCCTCAAAATGTTTTTATCATGAAAAACCTTAGTCATATTCTTTACAATTACAGCGTTATCATAAGCTTCATCGCGGAGTTCCCTTAGCTCATTTAATTGCAGCTTCCGAAAGTTGCAGGCTTGGTTTAAGTCAAAGTTAATTTCATTAATAGCCCACAATGTTTTATGCTCAATCTCGACTGGCAAGTGACAAGCCTTCCCAAACACTAACCTATATGGAGACATCCCTAGATCGGTTTTAAATGCAGTTCGGAATACCCAAAGAGCATCTGTCAGTTTGGTCGACCAATCTTTTCTATTCTTAGCAACAGTCTTCTCCAGGATTTGTTTGATCTGTCTATTTGAAATCTCAGCCTGCCCGCTCGTTTGGGGATGATAGGGTGTAGAAAGTCTGTGGTTGACTGCGTATTTCCGCATCAGAGTCTCGAAAGACCTGTTGCAGAAATGTGTCCCGTTATCGCTAATGATAGCGCGTGGGTGTCCAAATCGCGAAAAGATGTTTTCTTTTAAGAACTTAATGACAACCTTCTTTTTATTAGTGCGACAAGGAATGGCTTCAACCCACTTTGAGACGTAATCAACCGCAAGCAGTATGTACAAATTCCCAAAGGAGTTGGGAAAGGGACCCATAAAGTCAATGCCCCAAACATCGAAAATTTCAACCACCAAGATGGGTTGCTGAGGCATTTCATTTCTCCGAGAAATCCTACCCGTATGTTGACACTGTGTACAGGTTTTGCAATAATCAAATGCATCCTTGAACAAGGTCGGCCAATAAAATCCGCATTGCAAAACCTTCTCCGCCGTCTTTTTAGGACCGAAGTGACCCCCACAGGCCTGATCATGACTAAAAGATAGAACACTCTTGAACTTCTCATTCGGGACACACCGGAGAATGATCTGATCAGGACAATACTTAAACATATATGGATCATCCCAGTAAAAGTGTTTTACTTGGGATAGAAAACGGTTTTTGTCCTGTTTTGACCAATCGCTGGGTATCAGTCCCGTGACAAGATAGTTCACAATATCCCTGAACCAAGGTTCATTGGATACGCTCAAGAGTTGTTCATCTGGAAACGAATCATTGATCGGCAGGGTCACGGGTGAAGAAGAGATGCGTAAAAGATGATCGGCTACAACATTTTCACATCCTTTCTTATCTTTGATAACAAGATCAAATTCTTGTAATAGAAGGATCCAACGTATTAGCCTACCTTTTGCATCTTTCTTCGCCAGAAGATGTTTCAAGGCGGAGTGTTCAGTGTACACAACTGTTGGTGAGCCAATCAAGTAAGGCCTGAATTTTTCTAAAGCAAATACAACCGCCAAAAGTTCTTTTTCGGTAATTGTATAGTTAATCTGAGCATCATTTAGGGTCTTACTTGCGTAATAGATTACGTGTGGCATCTTTTCAATGTGTTGTCCTAAGACTGCACCAACTGCAAAATCTGATGCATCACACATAAGCTCAAAGGGGTAGTCCCAATTTGGAGACGATAGAACGGGGGCTATAGTGAGGGAGTGTTTGAATGAGTCGAATGCTGCCTCACAATCCGAGTCAAAGTGGAAGGTCGTATCCTTGGCCAAGAGAAGAGTCAAGGGTCTAGCAATTTTGCTAAAATCCTTAATGAATATCCTATAAAAGCCTGCATGGCCAAGAAATGATCGGATATCCTTGACGCTTTTGGGATGAGGAAGGTTTTGAATGACATCTATCTTAGCTCTGTCAACCTCAATGCCTTTCCGTGAAATAACATGTCCAAGCACAATTCCCTTTTGGACCATGAAATGGCATTTTTCCCAATTCAAGGTTAAGTTCTTCTCTTTGCAACGAGTAAGAACTGCGTCAAGATTCGATAGGCAGTCAGAAAAAGAGTCTCCCAAAATTGAGAAATCGTCCATAAAAATCTCCAAAAAATTCTCGACCATGTCAGAGAATATCCCCATCATACACCGCTGAAAGGTAGCTGGAGCATTGCATGACCTAAAGGGCATGCGTCTATAAGCAAAGGTACCAAAAGGAAAAGTAAAAGTGGTTTTATCTTGATCCTTTTTTGCTATGGGGACCTGATTATAGCCAGAGTATCAGTCCATAAAGCAATAATACTCACGTCCAACTAAGCGTTCCAGCATCTGATCAATGAAAGGTAGAGGAAAGTGGGCTTTCCTCATGGTGGCATTGAGTTTTCTGTAATCAATACATACACGCCACCCAGTTTGGACGCGTGTCTGAATCAACTCATTTGCCTCATTGGTAATAACAGTGATGCCAGATTTCTTAGGGACGACATGTATTGGACTCACCCATTGGCTATCGGAGATTGGGTATATAATACAATTATCAAGACATTTGACGATTTCTTTCATCACCGCTTCCTTCATGACGGGGTTCAACCGTCTCTGTGGTTCTCAAGTTGGTCTAGCATCATCCATCACATGTATATGATGTTCTACTATCAAGGGACTAATCCTTTTGATGTCCGCCATGGTCCAACCAAACGCCTCCCTATTAGATCTCAATACCGATAAAAGTGCATTCTCTTGCTCTGATGCTAGAGAAGTGGATATGATAACCGGTAAAGACTCGTTCTCACCTAAATATGCATATTTAAGATGAGAAGGCAAAATTTTGAGATCTAATGCTGGCGGAGAAATAATAGAAGGTGGGATCATCGAGTGATTTTCGGAGTCACAAAGAAGCTCATAGCCTGTGAAAAATACAGACTCGGGTGGTGATAAGTCAGGAGTGTCGGACTCAAGTGTGGGAAAGGTGTCCTCACTAAGATCATGTGCAAGATCAAAAAGTGATGTGATAGTGTCGTCGAGATCTGTAAAGCAAAGTTCATCAACTCCGCAACTTTCGGGAGCAATCTCGTGGACAGAGCACACATCAAGGATATGAGTAGAGGGTTCTGATGGCTGACTTCCAATTTTGTAGATGTTTAGTTCAATGGTCATATTTCCAAATGATAAGTTCATTGAACCATTTCTACAGTTAATGACAGCATTGGAAGTGGCAAGGAATGGTCGACCCAAAATCACCGGAATTTGGCTCCGGAGGTTCGCTACAGGTTGTGTATCGAGAACAATGAAGTCCATAGGGAATACAAATTCCCCGACCTTTATCAACACATCCTCTAATTCACCCCTAGGTTTGGTGATCGAACGGTCTGCCATTTGGAGAGTGCAGTGAGCTGGTTTCAACTCTCCAATCCCTAGCTGCTCAGAATATGGAAGTAGGTTAACACTTGCGCCAAGGTCTAAAAGAGCACGGTTTATGTTTTTACCCCCAATAGAAATCGATATCGTAGGACATCCTGGGTCCTTACGTTTCTTTGGTAGCTGTGGGATAAAAACAGTGCTAATGTTATTAGACATGAAGACATTCTTTGGCACTTGAGTCTTCCTCTTCCTAGTGCACAAGTCTTTCAGAATTTTCGCATAAGCGGGGACTTGTTGAATAGCATCTAGGAGAGGGATGTTGATGTTAACATGTTTGAACATTTCCATAATTTTCTCCATATGTAGACTTGATTTGTTACCCCTTAACCGATTTGGGTAAGGAGCTTTAGCAATAAGTGCTGGGTCCATCATAGGAGAAGGAAGTGGGGGTAGATGTGATCCCAGAAGAGGAGTGGGGATCTTCTGTGAAGGATTAGAAGAGGGTTGCTGAGGTGTTGAGCCTAGAGGGAAACGGAGAATAGGCTCGTGAGAAGGCGGTGGGGTAGAAGAACAAAGATCAGAAGTAGAAGTGTGTATGTGAGGAAAGGTCTCAGCCGGGGTGTTATTGATAGGATTTTCAATATCATCAATTTCTTCCCCAACATGGTTATTCAGCACTCTTCCTGATCTCAACGTTGTGACGACATTTACATTGTAATGCCCAGGATTCGGTAGGGGTTGAGACGTAAGTTTCCCTTTTTCTCTCGCACTCATTTCGGCTTTAAGTCGTGCAATTTAAGCTTCCATCGTTCTGATACTTTCAGCTTGGGACGCTGAGTTTTTCTTTATCTCACTGACGGAAGATCTAACCTCAGCCGACACCTCTATGAAATTTGACAAGAGTGATTTCATGATTTGAGTGAATTGAGAGAATTCGTCAGAACAGGTCATAGGATTAGACGGTGCAGGAGGGTTGACATGGTTTTGAAAATTTTGTGACTGGTAGGGGTGCTGAGTGAGTTGAAGTGGTTGCTGTTGTGGTGGAAGAGCCCTTTGGAAATTATTTTGTCTTGGAACCGTGTTTTGAGATAGTTGTTGTTGGTTCCAAGCAAAATTCGGGTGATTCCTCCAACCCTGATTGTACGTGGAAGAATATGGATCGTTTTTAGGTCTTTGAAATGCGGCATTGGTATGCTCGTGACCTTGAAACGGAGAGTTTAATGGACATTCTTCCATACAGTTTTGGGGAGCGATATCGGATTTAGGGAGGCTGCTAAAAATTTATGTTCTATAGCCTCGAGCTTCTTTTGCATTGCTGCCATCTCTGCTCGAACACCTATGGACACATCAATTTGGTGTATACCAACCCTAGTCGATGACTGGGTTCCACTCTCCCACTGTAAGGATTTTTCAGTGAACTCTTCTAAAAATTTCCAAGCTTCCCCATCATCCTTGGTCATAAAGGTGCCTTGACACATGTTTTCAAGGTTCTGTTTAGTGTTTGGGTTAATGCCCTCATATATGATTCGGCAAAGATCCCATCTCGGGATGCCGTGATGTGGACATTGAACCGAAAGATCCTTGAATCGTTCAAAGCATTTCGAGAATGGTTCAGTCGGAAGCTGGGTGAATTGATTTAGTTCGCTATGGATTCGAGTTGTCTTTTGCATAGGGTAGAATTTCTTAAGGAACGCAGCAACGAATTCTTCCCAATTCGTAATGGAATGTGCGGTAGTGTTATACAGCCACTTCTCGGCTATATCGCACAAGGTAAATGGAAGAAGACGTAGACGCATAGCATCCACTGAAAGTTGTGACGTACCTATCATTGCGCATACGTTTTCAAATTTGGTGATAAAGACGTATGCATCTTCAGTCTCGAGACCGTGGAATTTGGGTAGAAGGTTGATGTATTGGGGTTTAATCTCAAAATTATCCCCGTTGGCTGGTGGAATGGATAAGAAGGTCGAAAGAGGACCTCACAAAGGATAGCACCTCTCTTGGAGAGAGATGCGGGGTGGATTCTGCGCACCAACGGACTGCGGCAGATTAGTGGTAAAGAAATTCGATGGAGACGGATCCATCGATGTGGGTGTGGTAGTGGGTAAAGAAGAAGTAAATGGAGAAATACCGACTTCGGAGTCGATCAAGGGAACGCGGACTAAACGGGCACTAGAATCCCGTGTCCAGCCTATCTTGCACTAAAAAGGGTTAGTACAAGTGGCAGCGTGACTTATAATTAAGGGAAATGAATGAATGCGGTGTTTGTTTTGAAAAATGATACGGATTTTTGAAAAAAATGATGCGATCACAACAAATGCAACAAGCAAAACCCTAATTCTAGGGGTCACCTAGGTCAAAGCTCTAGACCGCTCCTAACTGCCAAAAGACAAGTCGCAGGATAAATCCTCCACTGCCTCTTTGTCTCTCCTGTGGCCAGGTAAGTGCCAGGTAAGTGGGAGGTTCTCCACTACGTAAGTAGTGGGCCTAATTAAGTAACCACTAGCCTTCGACACACTTGCCTTAGACGCCACAAAAGAAACACGGATAAGCAATGAATTACCCACGGCCTTCTCTTGTCCTAAGTGAGCACGACGGTCCTTAGAGTCATCTCTAGATCTTTTTTAGTTAATGAGGGTAAATGCGGATGCAAGTTTGTGTTTTTGGGGGCTTAGGAAGGGTAATGAACTCCCCACCTAATCTGGATTTGGTCGTGCCCCTTAATGTCCGTATTAATATGCAAACAACCACAAAACCAAAAAAACGCACAATTTATTTTGCTTTTTGCGGCGCTGCGATTTTTGCAAAGAAGCCTGCAGCAAACTGTTAATTGGAGCAGATGAAGAAGGAGATAAGAAAGTCAGGATTTTACAGAGCAAATTTCGTGCAGTGATGCCTTGAAGAGGCCGCGGAACCGCTGCAGGAGGGAGCTAATGCCGCAGAAATGCGGTGGTACAGTGGGATCCCTGCACGAAAATTTTTGGTACTGTTCCTGTTCAACTCCTGAGCTCTCTGGAATGCTCCGAATATATTTCCACTTGCACAGAAATCTCCATATTTCCTTGCAACAAACCACAACAAATCGTTTAGTGTTTTGCGCGAATTTTGATCTCAAAATTAAGATGGAATAAATCTTTCAACTCAAATTTCAAATAAAGAACGAATTAGCGCACGATCCCCGGCAACAGCGCCATTTGATTGATCTTTTCTTTTTGTGTCGGTTTAGAAAATGAATAGAATTCACAATCAAAAAATTATTTCACCGCAATCAATAACGGTGTCGATTGTAGCGCGTTAGTAAGTGCGGATCGTCCACAGGGATTGTGAGATTCGTTCTTATTTGTTTTGTTTGAATTGAAAATTTAATAGAAAAGAAAAGCAAACGATTCAAGATTTATATCAATGAATTTCAAGAATCAACAAGATCTAATCAAGAATCAAGAAAGCATTAAAAATCAAGAATCAAGAAGTGATAGAATTCCAATCGATTTAAGTTTCAAGAATTGAAGTGAAGCTCGTAGGAGTCGATTAAATCTATAGATGTGAAGAAGATTAGCAATTATCTTTTCTTATCCATTAACGAATTGATGATAGATCGAAGACGATTTATCGAGGATTAAGGATCTTGCGAAGAATTATGGTTTCCTCATCTTATCCTTTGTTCTTTCGATGAATCTCATTCACAAGATAGCTTCTAGGAAATCAAATGATCGATCGTTGAACTCAAGTTCCGTGCGAAAATAATCAAGAGAGCATTTCGCCTCGAAACTAGATCATCGATCATTTGATTTTCAAGAATTTACAAACGTTATAGGACTTAAGAAAATGTTTAAAGATTCATCAACTTCATCATCTATTAATTTGTTTCGACTCCTCCATGAGCGGAGTTTACTCAAGCATCATCACAAAGAACACATTCAAGAATATAGATTGAATCATAATGCTTGAATTTAAAGAAAGCAAGATAAAAGAATTTCACCTTTATTTATCGACAAATTCGTTACAACTCTCTTGAATTTACAAAAGGAAGGAACTAGATCGTCGAATTTGGCGTCGCTTCGGCTCCTTGAGTCGCGGATCGGCTTGATCACTTGCTCCGATGAAGTCCGGCTTCGCTTCTAAAGGCTATGAAGCATTCTTGCTTCAATTGAACTCAAAGATCTTGAACTTTTGGCTTTTTTGATTGGATTAGGGTTAGGGTTTGAGGCACAAGTCGTGTCACTCTACTTGTGGGGAGAATTGTTGAACAACATTTTCAAGTGAGGCCTAGGGTCCCTTTTATAGGCTTAGGAATGATTAGCTTCCTTAAGAAGCTTGGATTAGGTTAGCTTCCCTTGTAAGTGTTGGAGATAGTGCCCTCAGAGTCAATTGTTGGATCACAGGCACGTGATTGCAATGATTGAGAGAGGACCTATCCCGGTAGGATAGTCTTACTCGAGATGATAGTATGCTATCTGGTTTATCTTTATCATCGTGTACTGCTTTAGGTGACCTGACAGGTCGCTATTACACGTTGGTAGAGCCCCTAGGATTCTTGCTTGACTGCCAGCAGTATGAGAGCGATCATATACGTGAGAGCTGGTGGTCTATAAGCACATCCTTAAAAGGTCCCTAGTCGTGGGAGTTTCGAGACAGGGTATCGATACTCCAGAGTAGACTAGTGTATACAGTCAAGACCCCGACGAGGGGCGGTGGCCGGTCTCACAAGCCTTTAGTGTCAGTTGGATCACCTAAGATGTATACAAGTGCTCATTGGGTTATGAGTACACCGGACAGGACTCGCCGGGAACATGCTAGTTGGTCTTATACCTGACGTCAGATAGCAGTTCCCTGGTGACATGTGTACAGGTTAGTTCATCGACCTGGGGATCGTCATTTGTCTCGTGTGAGTTCCCACTGTACTTTGATTACTACCTTACCACGCTTAAAGGAGACGTGCAAACAGGTTTTAGTTGGGTACAGTCCCGAGCCACATGGAGGCAGTGAGCGGATCTTCAGGGGTTCGTCTCTCCCGGTATTGGGGGTGAGGTCGCGCTGTGTCTTGGAGAGCCATTACACGAAGCCCTCGGCCGAGACAGGAGATTTACTGGTAGGTATTCCAGTAGTATCTCAGGGTGTTCTGGGCTACACTCCGACACGACTTGTACCGCTTTTGGGGGTCTGACTTTTACCAACCCCCTAGGCCCACCATGCGATGCTCATAGACGAACGGA
Source organism: Agapanthus africanus (assembly GCA_030015575.1). Taxonomy (NCBI): domain Eukaryota; kingdom Viridiplantae; phylum Streptophyta; class Magnoliopsida; order Asparagales; family Amaryllidaceae; genus Agapanthus; species Agapanthus africanus. Next base: position 623,863,485 of record CM057339.1, read on the forward strand.
CCGGACTGTACGGATATTGTCACTGACAGGCTCAGTAGGGTGTCAGGATGAGTTCGCTCATCAACATCCCTTTTAGTCAATAGCTGGTGGCCCGTTACGTATTGGCTTATACCTCTGACGTGCTAGTGGTTAAATCCACAACCAAGGTGTTGACGAGTCTTTAGAGTCCACCACACAAACAATTACTCAGCTTTCGGGCGAAACGCTGTAGAGGCCGTATGGAGATATGGCAGGGTCCGATCAGTTACGTGCGGTATTGCACGGATCAGGATCGGACGGTTAGTACTAGAGGCCGTATGGATATATGGCAGGGTTCGATCAGATACGTGCGGTATTGCACGGATCAGGATCGGACGGATAATACTAGCCGGCTTTGGTTTAAGCCGGATCCTAGTATAGTACAGTGTAGATTTTGTCTCATTACATTTGTATTTCGGTCGGAATACAGATGCGGGTGTGTATACACAGTATCGGGGTTTTCCTGTAATTTATTACGGGACCAGTTTTCTGGAGTTGCCAGTTTGCTTTCCGTTTCGGCCAATTTCCTTTGTATCGTTCATTGGCCGAAGATTGGTGGAGGAGGGCTTATTTGCAATTGTGCAAATAAGCATTTGTGGAGGGAGGTGATTGCATACTGTTGTATCATGATAGCTCTTCTTTGACCTTGACTTTCTTTAGTCATCATGGCTAGTCTTGTAGTATCATGATTGCATGACTTTTGGTTGTTATGATGATAGTTGGAGTGTGAGGTTGGTTTTGTGATCATTGTTGATTGTCACCATACCCTATTGCATTATTCTTATGGCTTATCTCTTGGGATTGTTCCTCACTCATTCACTCTCATTCTCTATCTCCTCCCAAGAGCCATGGCCGGCCAAGCCTTGAAGGGGCTGTCCAAAATTTGTGAGGGTGGGATTTTTGTTCCTTTGGCTTTGTAAAATCCCACTAGTTCAATCTCCACATGACTACTTCAATCCCTCCACCAAAAGGCAACCTCCATGAACCCCAAAATGAAACAAGAGCACTACACATTCTACAACATATCTTGGGCATGGCGACTCGCCAACTTCGTGCCCGAGTTGCCTCGGTATAGAGGTGGGAGCCCGTAAAAGAAGCAGGCGACGTGGTGCCCTTCCGGCGACGAGGTGGAGACCGGAGACTCCGCGGGAGATCGGGACGACGACGAGAAGACCGGAGGACACGGATCGCTCGGTATATCTCTCATCCCATCATGTAGTTAGCTAGGACTAGTTAATGGCACGATCCGGGTAGCTAGTGCGCGGTGGTGCCGGTTCAAGAAAAATTAAAGTTAACCATCGCTTCCGCATTTGGCCTCGGGATGGAGGCCGGGGCGCCGCCGTGCACTTACAGTGGTATCAGAGCCTCGCCATTAATATAGTCTAGCTTTGTCTAATGTGTTTTACATTTCTGATCGAACAAAAATCCCAAAACCCGCGTTTTCATGCATATCAGTTTCCGTCGAAATTTTTTTGTCTCGAAAATTTTTTGAGGATGTTGCAGAATGATGTGCAAGGAATCCTAAGAACACTGTAGAATTTTAGTCACCTGATCCTTCCATACGACCGTGGAACCGCGGCCATAACCCTACTTTGGCCACTGTTCCGCCGCAGGAATTTGGATTCACGTCACCAATTTTTTGCAGTGGGCTTTTGGGCTGAAAATAGGGGTTTTGGTATACTTTGTTTGGGCCCAGAATTTCTGTGAGTGCTACAATATTGCTTGGGGGCCCACTTGGTAAAATTTGATCGATCAGATATTTTAAACACTTTAGTTCACAGTATTTACATTATATCTGCGACCGTGAATGTCACTTGATCGGTAAATCCTGTCTAGCAGCTATAGCCCGGCTAGACGGATTTGCGAACGTGACATTCACGTTGATGTTCTGTGTTATGCTGTGATGTTGCGGATTGGTCGTGGGGGATAGCCTGGATGCAATGCTAGTAAAGTTTTTGTTGTATTATGTACATTTGATATTGCGGGGCGAGCGTCCAACATGTGGACTGCCGTCACTGCCTGATTGTATTATTATTTTGGGGCACGACCAGGTTGCGGTCGATGTACCCGTTGTATGTATATTTTACTTTCTGTACTAGGATCACCCCAAGGTGGGGTGCACGGATAGCCGGGTTCTAGAGGGAAACGGGCCCGCATCTCATGGCATTGAGACGGAGGGGGCTTCACTCTAGAATTGGCGGGCTATTCGCCGCACTCGTAGGGGGTACAGGTTGACCCAGGAGGGGTGCCCAAGTTACCGAATTCCATGAAGTGCTGGGTGGTCTATTCACGGTGCTGAAGGGGGCTGCCTCGCTTCAGGTTTTGGCGGGTAACTTGCCGCGCCCGTAGGGGTCTAAGATTTCATTGCACAGGCTATCCACACGACCAGGGGAACGTCGGGTTTCAGTAGTGGCTCTGTGAAACCCGGGGATCCCAGATATCTGTATTGTTCTGTGATGCTGTACATTTCTGTGATGTTGCATTTTATCACGCCTTGAGCGAAATATAATATATTGGTATATATATTAGTAGATGTTGTATATGTTTTGCATCCGCGCTAGTCCAGTCCCCGCTCTGTCGTTAGTTAGCTAACCTAACGGGTAATGACGGGACCCAGTGGCGAATGCGGATGGCATATACGTACATCAGTATATTTTCGTTCTTTGTGGTGTGATTAATTGATGGGACTGCGTTGATTCGGATCAATGCAAATTAAAAACAAACCTATTCTGATGTTGTTGGAACACTTTTCAAAAAGCTGTTATTGCAAGGACGTTCACTTTTGTTTTGCACCGTGATATTTAGTTGGAATATCCTGCTCCTCAGTCGACGAGACAAGGGCCGAGATCCCTTCATCGGGAGTGACCCCTTGGACAAAAAGTTTGCGTCAGGGCAATAACTTCACTATAGCCGATTACTTTTGCTTTGCACCGTGGTATTCAGTTGGAATATCCCGCACCTCATTCTACGGGGAAAGACCCGAGATCCCTTCACCGGGAGTGACCTCTTTAGCAATGGTTTTCGTCACTATATTTTTAAAAAGCTATCCGTTCCTTCAATGATATCAAGTTCATTACGTTAAAGGTTTTCGCCAGAAACCATTCATAGCCCTCCGTCGTTTCATATGGGTGGTCAATAGTATTCAAGCTGTGTATGTTGGCCAAAGTCAAGGCACAGTGATTGGTAGCTATTGGGGTATTCATATGCAGCATAGATAGATGCGTTGGTTTGGGGCAGTCGTACTACTATTTTGGCCAAAGTCAAGGGTATGTATAGGTGGGCTCAAATTAACATGGAGAATGACGGGTAGAACTTGACATGTGACTTATGATATGTTGGCCAAAATCAAGGTCATAAGAGCATGGGGCAGAAATCATATCGGGAGTTTCTAAAGAAACTGAAACTTGCCAGATATGCGCATACCTTCTGGAGTGTGACACCGTGAGCGGATTCCGTCACGTTATCATGCGATGATAGTTGGATCCCGATTCCTACTGATGAGTTGGTTTACTCCTCGGGTGATCCCGACTAATTCTTCTTTCAGGTTTGGAGGAGAATTTGACGGTACAGTGGGAGGTTTGCAGATTAGATAAATTGGTAATCATTCTGATCTAGGATAGAGTGCACGCTGAGTGTTTCTTTTCTCTCTCTCTTTGGCAGCAACCATTGACCCGACCCTAAGACTATGACTCAGTGACCAAGTTGACCGAACCTTCTAAAACACTGGCTTTTGGATTGTCAGAGTTGCAAACCTCATTGCCACTCCTACTCTTACCCTTTTCTCCAGGACACCCCGTATTACTACGAACGTCCACTTCCATTGGACAAAACCATCGTATGGTTAGATACGAACTCGAAGGAATTCGAGGATGGTTTCCGGCTCTGGAGAAAACGAATAAGACTATTCAGTTGTCTTTTCCTTTTACCTTCTCTCAGGTTGCGAGTACTCATTGGATTAGGAGATAGTACACCTATTACGCAAATTGGATAGCCTTCTTCCAAACCTTAGGCTGGTGCCGAACGGTGGGGAATGAAGAAAACCAATTAGCATAACGATGGTGTGCAGAAGGTATTAAGTTAAGACAAAGCAAGAGATTAGTAAAAGGGCAAAGTAAATTGCAACTGATATTCACTACCAAACCAGGTATTTCATTACCACTCCCACTTCACTTTTGTATTTCTCCAGGACACTCCGTATCACTACGAAGATCCACAGTTTATTGGATACTCCATCGTATGGTTATATACGAACTCGAAAGGAACTTGTTCCAGTTCGGGGATGGATTCTGGTTCAGGAGAAATATGAATAAGGTGTATTCGGTTGTCTTTTATCTTCACCTTCTCTCACATTGCGAGTGCTCCTAGGATTAGGACAGTACACCCATTATGCTTATTGGATAGTCTTCTTCCAAACCATAGGCTGGTGCCGAACGGTAGGGAAGGAAGAAAACCATTTGGCCTAAGGGGTGTGCAGAAGGTAATGACTAAAGACATATAAAGGGATTTGGAGAGGTGGCAAAGAATTATACGGTTACAGTCGTGAATCTGGAAGAGGCATTACTAGGAATACCGGGATACCCCATCGAAACATTTCAATGTTTCAGTTTCACTGTGTACTGTTAAAGGAAAACGGATTTCCCAGTTAGACACTTGCTCCAGGGTATGTATTTACCAGGTATGATTCTCACATCTGTATGGCTTTACAGATGATGAGTGGGAGTAAGTTATTGGGAATTAGGTGATCATCCTCATTATATCGAGATTCCTTGTAATCAGTGATATTTGAGGAAGTCACCTGGGTTGTTTGCCGGACGACAAATATTTGGTTTTGAATATCCGTTGTTATGCACCAGTTTCAAATTGATATATCTGTACGTCTATTTTCATAGAGTGAGATATACCTTTTTGAAATTATGTCTACGACATTTACCTATATCAGTGGATGGTTAGGTAAGGAGCATTAAACAGCGGTGTAATTCTTCATAACCATAAATACAGTTTTCAACCTACGACACACAGTGAATTAGTTATCAGACTCAAGGGACTTATACAGAGTATTGTATGTTGTCCAGGGTCCATCAGGACAGAAGGGTTGGTCCTCGTACTATATTCGGTTTACTTATGACTTCTCTAGTTTTTAGACAGGTGTTTCGTGGAAACACAGGGTCCGAATTTTGAGAAGTTATAGGTATTTGAATAAAGTAGAGAACCAGATATTGCAAGTATCGGGATTCTTAAAAGTGATCGAAGATGTAGATACTTGTGTATGGTATTCAGTTGATAGTAATGATTAAGAGATCTTGCTTCTCTTTCAAGTTACTCATAATTGGAAGCATTCCTAAGTTGACTAACGCTGATCGGCCTCTTTCCATTTAGTTGATGATTGATTGATTTAGCGTGCTCGCGCTTTCTAAAAGATAGATCAAAAATATTTGTAACCGCAATCAAGAACGGCGTCGCATGAAGCTAGCCGGTGAGTACGGGTCGGTCCACAGGGATTTTGTGAATTTCCGATTCGCGCTTACGAGTTAATTCCGAAGGGTATTCGGATTGATTATTAAATCTAAAAACCTAATTAACCTAGGGCAATTATCTAGATCTATTCTTGCTAGGGCTAGGTTTAGGGATGGTTTGGAAATGCAAGTAAACCTCAACGCTTTCAATACCCGAATGAAGATCTGTGAGGAGTTATGGTAATTATCAATAAAGTGGATTAGATCCGTTCGGGAAGGTGATCCTTCCTCTAGGTTCTTGTCCTTCCTTTAGAGATCCTTACCCTAACCTCCATGGAAAATATCACACCCGGGCCTTTATACTACGGTATCACCGCTACCTCGAGGGATAGAGTGCCGTAGGGAGCGGTATGTGCATGTATGCATGGAGTCCTATTGTAAATATTTGGTGGGTAAGAAAGAGATGAGAGATCTCATCTCTCAAAATTCTTCCCCAAAGCTAACTCTAAACAAGTTCCTAGGGCATGAAATTAAATCTACCTAGGGCAAGGAATTTAAATCTACACTAAAGCAAGAAATTAAATTACTTACAGATGCATCCCTCCAATCATCCATGCAGGGTTGTCAGATCTGAATTTCTGAATGGAGAAGAAACACCGATGCTCTCCAAAAGATTTCTAAATTTTATTTATTAAAGGGAGGCATAAGAATTACAATGATTAGAGTTCCTATTTATAAAGAATAGGAAACCCTAGGGTTACATTTGTTTCGCATGTCTGAAATTACAAAAATAGCCCTTAGATTGACTAGTCAGCGCCGCACCCAAATTATGGTAAAAATACTTTTTCATGAAGGCTTCACTTGGCCGCGGAACCGCGGCCAATGGCAGGCTTGGGCCGCGGTTCCGCGGCCCATTTGTTGGTTCAAGTCCTCAAACTTTTGGGTATGCTTCTGGGTCATTTTGGGCTACTGAAAAATTGGTTCTTTTATTAATTGGGCTTCTGGTTCTCTTCCAGATTTCCAGTGAACATTGTAGTGGACTTCTACCCGTTCGCTTTGAGTCGATGTCTTGAATCTTGCTTTGTGAATTGTTCCTTATGTCGGCTTGATCAAGAGTCTTCTGTTTATTGGTTAAAGTCCACTTTTGCATCGTCTTTACATCGTTTTCACTGTTTTCTGTCCAAGAACCTGTAACCTGTAACATGTAGCAGACATGCGTCAAAAGCACCCATTTATTTATAAAAAGAATAAGAATGGGGAATATAATAATGCAATATTATGGTGTGAACAAATACCCCCAAACTTATCTTTTGCTCGTCCTCGAGCAAACTTATTTTTTATTCACTAAAATCCTACCCGCACTTTCGCAGGGAAACGTGATTGCACTTAGCACGTGCAACAAGCCGTTAAACCTCTAGGTGTCCCTAGTAGGAGGAGTGTTGTCTCCTGAGGGTTTTCAGCGGATTACACCCACAAAATCCTATCAACTCGGCCCATTGACTTTTGTTCTCTAATTAGGTTTTCTAACAAGGAATTCTATTACCTTTTGACTCGCAAATTATCCACCCATATTCTTCACACTTCCTCATTATTTAACTTAAGATTATATATGTTATGTAGACCTACTTAGCTTTCGGCATCTCTTAAGTTTTCCTTCTAGGGTTCCATCTCCACTTAGGAATTTCTATCAACTCTACTAAAGATACAAGTTTTATTCTTCATTCCTCTCTCTTATCTAAATTCCAATCACATACCCCTACGTGTGTGTATAGATCACCCCTACACTTGGAAATTCAAATCAAGCAATCATACTCTCGTCCGTTGTCCAAAGTACTTATCAGTAGGTGAATTTTTAATTGAAATTTGCTTACACATCCTTCATGCGACCGTTAATACTTCTTGAGGTACCAACAACCGATTACAAGATGTGTTTGCACATTAAAGCATACTTCCTAGTCTTGCAACACCCAAGGCTTTAGCAGTGACTCCCAAACCAGTTGGTCTAAGGCACTAGGTGATGAAGCACCCTCGCTAAATATTTTTCTTTTTTTTTTGCAGCCTTAAGTAATCACAAAAACCAGTGTCCATTTCTTTTATTCTTTATTCACTTTTTTTTTCTTTATTTTCATTGTACCAAGGACTTTAGACAAGAGCACTTCAAGGTCTCTTCTACTATTCCAAGTTTCAATGTGCGTGATTGTGCAAATTGTAGGGTATATATTTTCAGAATCTAGACTTGAGCTAGGAATTATTTTTCAAACTTATACTCTAATAAGAACATCAATACTCTTCCCTTATTTTGACTTAGCCCAAGAAGTGAACCCAAAATTTGCCTATTTCTAAATAAATTACATGGCATATACTTTCTACCGTTAAACTTTAAGGAATGTTATTTTTAGGGTTTTTAATTCACTAAGTCTAAGATCTAGTTGTTTCTAACCAGTTAACCTATTTGTCAAACTCAAGTCAATTATAGCCAAAATTGAATACAATAATTTTTATAATTTTTGAAATTTTTCAATTTTTATGGGTTTTTCAAATAAATATGCAAATGCAAAAATATGTACAAATGAATGCGAAGGAAAAAGACGTACCGAGCATACCCCCAAACTTGAACTTGACAGTGTCCTCACTGTCATGCTAAACCAAGAGGGTCAAAATACCGGCACTCCCCTGTTTATTTATTTATAATTTTTATATTTTTAATGTTTTGAATTTTTTTTTTTTTTTTTTTATAGAAAAAGAAAACAAAAAATATATACATATATACAAAGATTCCCCCAAACTTAAGCTTGGCCTTGCACAAGCCAAAAGTTAGCACCAACCATTCAAAAATCTTATCGTGGAAATGGTATAGTTGGTGCAAGAAAATGAGAAGCACGCGAGACCGTGTGAAAAGAAGAATGGTAGAATATGGTCTCGGTGGGGGAGAAGAATGGCGAAAAGAAGAAGGAAGTGGGGTACGATCTTGAGGGTGTAAATCGAGTAAATAAATTAGCGCAATATGTGATGACCGATATGTTATAAGTGATTGCGCTAACCTATCAACCCGTCGGGAAATGGGGTCAAATCCCTCAAGATTCGCAAGAAAACATGGGTACGCCGAACTTGGTATAGGAGATGAAAGCGTAACGGTAATTTGTTCGGTCGGAACAATGGGAAAGACGAAAGGGAGTGAATTAGGGATAGTATCTTTCTTACCGTAGTAAACTGTTTCGAACTTGAAAGATTCCATTAATGGTTCGAAACTACTATAATCAACCGAGTCTGATGGCTCATCTGAAAATGTAAAGGACTCAAACTCGGGCTGTGAGTTATCAACATCGTCCGAAAAATTGAAACACTCGTAGGTGTTATCGTCTGTGAGAATTGTGTCAGATTCAAAGGAAAAGGTTTCAAGCTCACAGTCTTCAAGCGGGGTCGGAACGATAGGAAGGAGGGAGGGTGATATAACAGTCAAAGGTTCAGGAGGATGAATTGGAAAATCAGACACATCAAACAAAAATTATTCAACCTCAATATTATCCTCAAGACTCTCCTCAATACTATCCTCAATATTTAACTCATCCATGCCATTATCATCAAAATCTAGACGCATATGAGATTCGGGAGAAACATTTAGTAACTCAGGATGATGATTTGAACATAAAATCTCAATTAAATCGACAGGTTCATCATCCGAAATCTTCCCGGCGTCTATATCCTCAATCAAGTGAAAATCAATTTTCTTAGGCACCTCATCAAAAGCATGGATATCTATCGATTTAGGTTCTAGATGGGAGGTGTAAAGATCGAAAGGATTAGATGCGGTTTCACTCGAAAGGGGTTCTTCACAATTTGGCAAATCAAGAACTACAAAATCACACAACTCATTTTTATTTTCAACAGGTGAACTATTTAGGGCAATCGATGGAAAACAGGAGTTGTGGGCTTCAATTAGGTAAGGGTAGGTTTGATTTGAAAATCCTCTGTCATTCTCACTCTGTCCAACTGCCGCCTCATACATTGAAAAATTTGGAGCTAGCGGGACACTAGCTACCGGTTCACTAGGTTGCATAAGGGCGGCCATGGACGCTTCCACATTTCTCATCATTTTATTTGTTGCAGCAATATATGCCTCCAACGACTCTTCCAAACTAGACTTGGGTGGTAAAGGGGTTTCGGTAAAAGATTCGGAATTGTGTGGATATGCAAAACTCCCTAATGGCTGTGTAGAAATAGTGTCTAGTGAGGGTAGTAAGGTCGGGTAGGACTGGTAGATCCCTAGAACTAGATGTGCGGAGAGGGGTGAAAGATCGGCTGCGAGATTGAGCAATTTGCTCAGCAATGGACATCAGCCTAGGAGTGACAGAAGGACTTGAAGAAGTGGTATCAACATATGTAGGTGGTAAAGGTTGACTCGGTTGACACAAAGTGGGTTGAAAAGTCAAACTGTTTCTCCTAGACGCCTCTATTTGATCTTTTAACGAAATTTTTGGCAAGGAAGGATCGTTTTTAAATTGACCAAACAAATTGACGTACAACACAAAATTAGGTTCGGGATACCAAAGTTCGGCTAATGATTTATTATGTGGGGTACCCATGTAGTAAGAAGGTGAAAGAAGGAAAGTTTATTGTGGTGCAAGGATTTATTTGCGGCTAAAAAACTTTGCAAGTTTCTATAAAATTTTCCTTATTCTTTTTTTTTATTCTTTTTCTCTTTATTAGGAAAAATTTTGTTGCAAAAAGATTTTCAACATAAGATATGCAACAGCAAAATATTACTTGCAATCTAATTCCTAATTTAAGCGGGGCGCAAAGATCCTGCACAAGATTGTTATTTGGAAGGGAAAAAATTTTTGAGCGTAAAGAAATCCTGCAGGCAAATTTACAGAAGATATATCAAGATTTGCAGAGGAGGAGAGAGAAAACTCACAGAAATTTTCAGTGTCAGAACTGTTTTTTTTTTATCGCGCTTCTGCCTTTTTTCCAAGCCCTGAATCGACCAGACCGCGGCGGTTCCACGGCCGAAAGGGGGCTGGCGCGGCGTTTCCGCCGCGCGTTGGTCGGTTCGGCAAGTTTTTTTTTTTGGTGGACCAGATTACCATGGTTAACTTGTAGACTCGGTCCTCCAAATTTCTTCTGTTCCTCGGTTGTTGTGATCTTCTGTTGTTCCGATCTATTTTTTCCTGTTTTGATCTCTGTAGATTTCTAGATCCGAATTTGATCCTGCAAAGATTCACAAAAAAACAAAGTATCCCTTCCAAAAATAACAGATTATATTTTTTTTTTATAGTTTTTTGGATTTTTTAGATTTTTATGATTTTTTAAATTTTATGATTAACCCAAAATTGCGAAAAGGAAAGTTCTACGCCATCCCCGGCAACGGCGCCATTTGATTGAGTGATTTAGCGTGCTCGCGCTTTCTAAAAGATAGATCAAAAATATTTGTAACCGCAATCAAGAACGGCGTCGCATGAAGCTAGCCGATGAGTACGGGTCGGTCCACAGGGATTTTGTGAATTTCCGATTCGCGCTTACGAGTTAATTCCGAAGGGTGTTCGGATTGATTATTAAATCTAAAAACCTAATTAACCTAGGGCAATTATCTAGATCTATTCTTGCTAGGGCTAGGTTTAGGGATGGTTTGGAAATGCAAGTAAACCTCAACGCTTTCAATACCCGAATGAAGATCTGTGAGGAGTTATGGTAATTATCAATAAAGTGGATTAGATCCGTTCGGGAAGGTGATCCTTCCTCTAGGTTCTTGTCCTTCCTTTAGAGATCCTTACCCTAAACTCTATGGAAAACATCACACCCAGGCCTTTATACTATGGTATCACCGCTACATCGAGGGATAGAGTGCCGTAGGGAGCGATATGTGCATGTATGCATGGAGTCCTATTGTAAATATTTGGTGGGTAAGAAAGAGATGAGAGATCTCATCTCTCAAAATCCTTCCCCAAAGCTAACTCTAAACAAGTTCCTAGAGCATGAAATTAAATCTACCTAGGACAAGGAATTTAAATCTACCTAGGGCAAGGAATTTAAATTACTTACAGATGCATCCCTCCAATCATCCATGCAGGGTTGTCAGATCTGAATTTCTGAATGGAGAAGAAACACCGATGCTCTCCAAAAGATTTCTAAATTTTATTCATTAAATGGAGGCATAAGAATTACAATGATTAGAGTTCCTATTTATAAAGAATAGGAAACCCTAGGGTTACATTTGTTTCGCATGTCTGAAATTACAAAAATAGCCCTTAGATTGACTAGTCAGCGCCGCACCCAAATTATGGTAAAAACTTTTTCATGAGGGCTTCACTTGGCCGCGGAACCGCGGCCAATGGCAGGCTTGGGCCGCGGTTCCGCGGCCCATTTGTTGGTTCAAGTCCTCAAACTTTTGGGTATGCTTCTGGGTCATTTTGGGTTACTGAAAAATTGGTTCTTTTATTAATTGGGCTTCTGGTTCTCTTCCAGATTTCCAGTGAACATTGTAGTGGATTTCTACCCGTTCGCTTTGAGTCGATGTCTTGCATCTTGCTTTGTGAATTGTTCCTTATGTCGGCTTGATCAAGGGTCTTCTGTTTATTGGTTAAAGTCCACTTTTGCATCGTCTTTACATTGTTTTCACTGTTTTCTGTCCAAGAACCTGTAACCTGTAACATGTAGCAGACATGCGTCAAAAGCACCCATTTATTTATAAAAAGAATAAGAATGGGGAATATAATAATGCAATATTATGGTGTGAACAGTTGACATGCACTAGAGACAGCTGCATGATTTTAATCTGGTTCAATTAATTCAGTGTCTCTGGTTCAATATTGGATATAGAACAGTTCATATCTTAACGATGTTAAGGTACGGGGAGTTGTCCGGCTTATGATTAAAGCCAGACACTGGACAACTCTAGGCACGTTTCTGTAATGGCTGTTTGTGGGTTGACCCAGGCTATGACGAGGGTTGACTTTCTACCATCTGGCAGATCATTAGAAATATTGTTCTAGACTCGCCACAGTTTTATTAAAAATGGATTTTTTTTTCAGAAAACAGTAGTGGGAGTATGGTAGAACTGGAAGTGATTCCAGAACCGCAAACGATTACTGAAGATTTGATAAGGAACCTAAAGATTCAATCTGGATTGACATTCCTTTGGCCACTCCGCAGATAAGGAGGGTAACTTCAGGCACCCGAGAGGTACTCCGGTAGCCTCAAGGATGGTGACAGGGAAGTTCTTGTTTACCCACACTTGCCATTGCTGTTGTTCCAGGCTACGAGTCCCGGCAGGAGGATGAGTATAGCGTCGTTCTGAACTGGCTTTAGAAGTGTACGTCTATATGACTCTGCCAGAGGATAGTCGTAGTCAGTGGGAGCAGCGAAAGTATTGGTGGAAAAGTGGCTTATGTCTATTTATAGACTAAAGCAGATATAGCGGAGATAGATCATCAATTTCTGACGTGACAGTCATAGGGTTTGACTTCATCAGAATAGGGGATGGATCTATTGAGAAGGTAGTAGGGTGTGATGTCATGGTATTTGGATGACATACACAGAGTAGGAAGTGATATTCCTATACTATGATCGGTTATACTTTGGTCATCACACAGTGGTTTCTCCACATGGGACTTGGACATCATATCAGACATACTGGTTACTAGATCTATGGTTTTAGATCTAGATTAGGGTGGTTTCCCAATCAGGGTACTTAGACAGCATTCTAAGAGTATTTAGAATGGAAGACTCCTGGCACGGTAGTGTACCTGCAGGTGATGGAGTCAACCTCTCTAAAGGTGTCTTACAGACTAAAGAGGAGAGGGATGTGCATGATTGGCAGATCACTTACTCAGGCAATTGAGTCAATCATGAGATATCAAGTACCACACCAGATGTTGTTCTTGCACTAGATGCAATAAGTTGACATTGATCCAATCCTGGAGAAACAGTCGGAAGCAGTTTTAGAACATAAGTGAATGTTCTAGGGATATGATAACGACATCCTTATTCAGGAGACAGTTATCATTCCAGGCTTCCAAGGTGACCTGGACGACAGGGAGGTTGTCAGAGTTATAGTTTTTCCTTCTGATGAGGGGCAGTATTTTGGACAGGTGGTCCAAGGCAATACTGAGGGAGGCATGGCGCAGGATACTGATTGAGTTCAGTTGACGATACAGTTTAAGAAGTTTGGATTTGGAGTTCATTTATGAGCTAGGTCCCATCAGGCATCCAGACACATTCTAAGACAGGTATTGCTCATTTCGGGAGATGGTTTCTCCGCGAACTTGAGATATAGAGAGACATAGAAAGAAACATCAAGGCGGATCCACTCACTGAGGCTATACCTCGAACGCAAGAGTTTCGCAAAGGAGCTTTGTGAGACTGACTAGTAGAGGAGTTGGGTGTTCGGTATCACACGGGCTGTGAGTATGCGACATCGTAATAATTAGCCTTAAGTGCAAGTGGGAGATTGTTGGAGATAGTGCCCTCAGAGTCAATTATTGGATCACAGGCACGTGATTGCAATGATTGAGGGAGGACCTATCCTGGTAGGACAGTCTTACTCGAGATGATAGTATACTATCTGGTTTATCTTTATCATCGTGTACTGCTTTAGGTGACCTGACAGGTCGCTATTACACGTTGGTAGAGCCCCTAGGATTCTTGCTTGACTGCTAACAGTATGAGGGCGATCATATACGTGAGAGCTGGTGGTCTATAAGCACATCCTTAAAATGTCCCTTGTCATGGGAGTTTCGAGACAGGGCATCAATACTCCAGAGTAGACTAGTGTATACAGTCGAGACCCCGACAAGGGGCGGTGGCCGGTCTCACAAGCCATTGGTGTCAGTTGGATCACCTAAGATGTATACAGGTGCTCATTGGGTTATGAGTACACAGGACAGGACTCGCCGGGAACATGCTATTTGGTCTTATACCTGACGTCAGATAGCAGTTCCCTGGTGACATGTGTACAGGTTAGTTCATCGACCTGGGGATCGTCATTTGTCTCGTGTGAGTTCCCACTGTACTTTGTTTACTACCCTACCACGCTCAAAGGAGACGTGCAAACAGGTTTTAGTTGGGTACAGTCCCGAGCCACATGGAGGCAGTGAGCGGATCTTCAGGGGTTCGTCTCTCCCGGTATTGGGGGTGAGGTCGCGCTGTGTCTTGGAGAGCCATTACACGAAGCCCTCGGCCGAGGCAGGAGATTTACTGGTAGGTATTCCAGTAGTATCTCAGGGTGTTCTGGGCTACACTCCGACACGACTTGTACCGCTTTTGGGGTCTGACTTTTACCAACCCGCTAGGCCCGCCATGCGATGCTCATAGACGAACGGACTGGACTGTATGGATATTGTCACTGACAGGCTCAGTAGGGTGTCTGGATGAGTTCGCTCATCGACGTCCCTTTTAGTCAATAGCTGGTGGCCCGTTACGTATTGGCTTATACCTCTGACGTGCTAGTGGTTAAATCCACAACCAAGGTGTTGACGAGTCTTTAGAGTCCACCACACAAACAGTTACTCAGCTTTCGGGCGAAACGCTGTAGAGGCCGTATGGAGATATGGCAGGGTCCGATCAGATACGTGCGGTATTGCTCGGATCAGGATCGGACGGTTAGTACTAAAGGCCGTATGGATATATGGCAGGGTTCGATCAGATACGTGCGGTATTGCACGGATCAGGATCGGACGGATAATACTAGTCGGCTTTGGTTTAAGCCGGATCCTAGTATAGTACAGTGTAGATTTTGTCTCATTACATTTGTATTTCGGTCGGAATACAGATGCGGGTGTGTATACACAGTATCGGGGTTTTCCTGTAATTTATTACGGGACCAGTTTTCTGGAGTTGCCAGTTTGCTTTCCGTTTCGGCCAATTTCCTTTGTATCGTTCATTGGCCGAAGATTAGTGGAGGAGGGCTTATTTGTAATTGTGCAAATAAGCATTTGTGGAGGGAGGTGATTGCATACTGTTGTATCATGATAGCTCTTCTTTGAGCTTGACTTTCTTTAGTCATCATGGCTAGTCTTGTAGTATCATGATTGCATGACTTTTGGTTGTTATGATGATAGTTGGAGTGTGAGGTTGGTTTTGTGATCATTGTTGATTGTCACCATACTCTATTGCATTATTCTTATGGCTTATCTCTTGGGATTGTTCCTCACTCACTCACTCTCATTCTCTATCTCCTCCCAAGAGCCATGGCCGGCCAAGCCTTGAAGGGGCTGTCCAAAATTTGTGAGGGTGGGATTTTTGTTCCTTTGGCTTTGTAAAATCCCACTAGTTCAATCTCCACAAGACCACTTCAATCCCTCCACCAAAAGGCAACCTCAATGAACCCCAAAATGAGACAAGAGCACTACACATTCTACAGCATATCTTGGGTACGTCGACTCGCCAACTTCGTGCCCGAGTTGCCTCGGTATAGAGGTGGGAGCCCGTAAAAGAAGCAGGCGACGTGGTGCCCTTCCGGCGACGAGGTGGAGACCGGAGACTCCGCGGGAGATCGGGACGACGGCGAGAAGACCGGAGGACACGGATCGCTCGGTATATCTCTCATCCCATCTTGTAGTTAGCTAGGACTAGTTAATGGCACGATCCGGGTAGCTAGTGCGCGGTGGTGCCGGTTCAAGAAAAATTAAAGTTAACCATCGCTTCCGCATTTGGCCTCGGGATGGAGGCCGGGGCGCCGCCGTGCACTTACAGTAAGCTAGTTAGTTAGGTAGAAGCCTCTATAACTAGTTAGTTAGGGTTTAGCTTCCACCTTAAGCTAGGAGGTTAGGGGGAAGGTTCTAGGCTTTTAAGGTAGTTAGGGTGAAGCTTGCTTTGGAAGCTAGGACATCATTAGCTTGTATAAGGAACCTTTCTGATCTGGCAGAAGCTTCTAGGGTTATCTGGAAATTGCAGTGGCTTAAAGGAGTACTTGACTTGATAGAAGATAGCTGAGCTAAAGAACTGCTGCTGACGTGTCAATACTACCGCGGATCAGCGGCGCAAGCCGGCTCCGGCCGCGGATCCGCGGCTCAATTGGAGCGCTAGGGCTTGAAACGTCATTTATTTTCTTCTTATGTCTTCAGGTGTACTTTTTGATATGTTGATTCCCTGAATGTCTTCTAGATTATTGCCAGATTTCAAATCCTTGAGTTGGCGTATTTTTTTATCAGCATTTTAACAACTTTGGCCTTTCTCCTGGAATTTCCTGCACAGACTTCGAAACAAGTGTTGCACAATACAAGGATGATACGATGTCATGAAATACAGTCAATTTCCCTAAAAATGCCGGTTTTAGAGTATAACACATGTAATCTGGTATTTTACAACCGTTTTGCTAATATGTGCAATATGAATACCGAACACCTCTAGATGAATGCAAAAGATAGGGAAATTGATGTGTTAAAAATGCAGTATTTTCGACTGATCGCCACCCAAATAAAGAATAGGCATGTTGATGCATTGTCTTCGGGTGTGTTCGTAACCGAGAAATATTTCTCAGTTTGCTCTACGTCCTGGGTATTGGATCCCGGATCAGGATCCCACATGTGTAATTTTTTACATAGGCTATAGAGAGGTAAAGAACCGGGAAAGGGTGATATGTCTCTAGAAGTAGAGATGGTGCAATTGTTGCAGCCAAATCAGTTGGCGAATATCATCTAGTGTTACCAACTGGTAACACAATGATTCTGAGCAACTGTTATTTCGTACCAAAAATATTGTGAATGTTTTCCCGAATCAAGTGTTGATGCGGTATGGCACGTTGTATAACGGTATATACATTCTAAATCACAATACAGTTCTAAGTATACAGAACACACACAAGAGGAACAGTTCAGAAATGAACAAAGTCTTCTTGTGGCATTGTAGACTAGGTCATATCAATGCGACAAGACTAGCTAAAGTTGCATAAGAATACATATTTGAATCCGTTCGAATTTACATCTTATGAAACTTGCCAGTCATGTCTCAAAGGCTAGGTGACTAAATCTCCGTTTACTGGACATGGAGAAAGAGCTACTGAACTCTTGGACATATACATAGTGATGTATACGGTCCTATGTCTACACATATGTTCCTTTTGAAACATATGTTCACCGATTATCTCTCAAGATATGGACATATGTTCCTTTTGAAACACAAATCTGAATCTTTTAAAAAATTCAAGGAATATAAGTATGAAGTTGAGAACCAGATGGGTAAAAATATTCAAATCCTTCGATATTATCTGGGAGGAGAATACTTCAGCACAGAATTCCTGGATTATCTAAAAGAGAATGGGATTCTCTCTCAACTTACTCCTCCGTATACACCACAGCATAACGGAATATCGGAGCGGAGGGATAGCACCCTATTAGATATGGTGCGCTCTATGACGAGTAATGCTGAGTTGCCTATTTCCTTTTGGGGTTATGCACTTGAGATAGCTGCATTTCTATTAAATAGAGTTCCGACCAAATCCATTGCCTACCACTCCATATGAGATATGGAATGGAAAGAGACCATCTCTTAAACGAGTTAAGATATGGGGTTGTCCGGCCTATGTTAAAAAGCAAAATGCGGACAAACTCGAGGCAAGGTCAGTTCTGTGCAAGTTTGTAGGATATCCCAAACAAACGCGAGGGAATATCTTCTACCACACCGAAGAACAGAAGGTATTTGTTTCTCGACATGCCACATTTTTAGAAAAGGAATTTTTTTGTGAAAAAAATCAGTGTCAACGAGGTACAACTGGAAGAAGTTCCAGTAACACAAACTATAACTGACGATTTGGTGGAACTGGAGGATTCAGTAGTCTCCGGCGAACCGCAGCCACTCCGAAGATCTAGTAGGGTTCCTCATCCACCCGAGAGATACTACGGTTTTCTCATAGACGGTGGGAGCGAGGATTACATCATGGATGATGACGACCCAACTAGTTTAGAGCAGGCCATCAAAATTGGAGACTCTGTGAAATGGCCGGATGCTATAAGATCTGAGATGGAATCCATGTACACCAACAAAGTATGGATTTTGGAAGTTGCTCCTGAAGGGGTAAAACCCATCGGGAGCAAGTGGATCTTTAGAAGATATTTGGTGTAGATGCAAAAGTTGAGACTTTTAAAGTTAGACTTGTAGCAAAAGATTTTCGTCAATGACCTGGTGTCGACTATGATGAATCCTTTTCTCTAGTGGCTATGCTTAAGTCCATCAGGATCCTACTTGCCGTTGCTGCATACCATAACTATGAAAACTGGCAGATTGTACGTCAAAACAGCTTTTCTAAATAGTGATTTAGAAGAGAGCGTGTATATGACACAGGCAGAGGGCTTCGTAGACAGTGGGAGCAGCAGAAGCGTGTGCAAGCTGCTTAATTAAAGCACGCATCGCGGAGCTGGAACATCTATTTTGATGAAACTATCAACGAGTTTTACTTCGTCAAAAATGTAGATGAATTTTGTATATACAAGAAGGTTGTAGAGAGTAAGGTTGTCTTCCTCGTATTATACGTGGATGACATACTCTCTATAGGAAACTATGTTCCTATGCTACACTCGGTCAAGCTCTTCTTATCACAAAAGTTCTCCATGAAAGATCTAAGTAATGCCTCCTACATCCTGGGGATATAGATCTATAGAGATAGATCTAAATGGATGTTGGGATTGTCCCACTCTAGGTACATAGACACCATACTAAAGATGTTTAGTATGGAAAATTCTAAGCATGGTAATTTACCCGCTTGTTCAGGAATCACTCTCTCCAAAGAGATGTTTCCCAAGACTGATTTGGAGAGGGCTCGCATACAAGGGTTACCTTATGCTTCGGCAGTCGGGTCAATCATGTATACGATGTTATGTACGAGACCGGATGTAGCATACTCACTAGGTGTAGTAAGTAGGTATCAATCAGATCTTGGGGAAAAAGCACTGGACAGCTGTGAAGAATGTTCTTAAGTACTTCAGAAGGACTAAAGAATTGTTCTTGGTGTATGGTAACGGTGAACTCCAGGTCGAGTCCTTTACCGATTCGAGCTTCCAGAGTGATAAAGACGACTGAAAGTCGGTCTCGGGTTTTTGTCTTTACCTTCACTGGAGGGGCGGTATGTTGGAAGAGTTCCAAGCTATATACCATTGCAGACTCGACGATGGAAGCTGAATACATCGCTACCAACGATGCTGCCAAAGAGGCTTTCTGGATGAATAAGATCATAAGATGAACTTAGTTTCTACTATTGAGCGTCCAATACCTGTGTATTGTGATAACAATGGAGATGTGGCTTTGGCCTAGGAACCCCGGTCCCATCAGTGCTCCAGACATATTCTTACGCAGTATCACCTGATCAGGGAGATAGTTGATCTCCGGAAAATCGAGGTCAAGAGAGTTGACACAGAGGATAACACAGCGGATCCACTCACCAAGGCCCTCCCCCAGATGCTAATCAAGAGACTTTTGGGGATGTTGGGTATGAGAGACTGCAACAACCGGCCTCAGTGCAATTCGGATATTGTTAGGAATATGTATGCCCTAGAAGCCATTATTGTATGATATAGTGGATGCTTGGACATATATATAGAGGACATTCTTGCTCGACGTGATAGTATGCTTTCTGGTTGCTTTTATCTTAAAATGTAGACTCGTATTCTTATATTGTTTGTCTCTTACATGTTGATAAAGCCCTTAGGATGTAGCTTGACTACCAGGACTATGATGGAGATCATACTGCTGGGACTTGTATAGTCTAGAAGTACATCCTTTAATTGTTTCTAGTCGAGGGAATATCGAGACAGGGTATCTATATTCCAGAGTAGACTAGTGTGTACGTTTCTTGACCCTATAAAGGGCAATGGTTGGTCCCATAGCCATTGGTGTTTGACATCAAAGATTGTATACATGTGCTCATTAGAGAATGGGTACACCAAACAAGTTTCGCCAAGAACTCCGAGTTGGTAGTATACCTATTGTCAGATAGCAGTTCTTTGGTGACACTGGTACAGGTTAGTCTGTAGACCTGAGATCGTCATAGAGTCTTGTGTGGCTACTACTGTGCTTTGATTTCCTCCCTACCACGGCTCAATGGAGTCGTGCAAACAGGTGGATTTTGGGTTCAGTACCGAGTCACATGGAGGAAATGAGCGATAGGAGGTGTTTAGTCTCTCCCGGTATTAGGGGTTGATGTTGCGCTATGCTCGATTGGCTATAACAGGAAGTCCATGGCCAGGGCTACTACTGAAATTTACTGATAAGAGTTATCAGTAGTTTCTTGAACCGTTATAGGCCAGACATCGGCATGACTTATCATGTTACTGGGGTTTAACGATTTCCACCCTTAGACATAATTTGCGGCATATCAGACGAAGAGACCAGACTGTACGGTATGTGTTACTGATAGGCTTCATGGAGATTTTGGACAGGCTTGCTTGTTGATCTTCTAATCGCTCAATACCTGGGTAGCCGTTACGTCCAGCTACTACCGCTGACGGCTTGTGGGTGACTGATGTGATCATCACCTACTGCTGGCGTATTGACGATTCTTTAGAGTGCCACACAGAAGTTTCTTGGTTCAAGAGAAACGAAGTAGGGCACATATGTGATATGTGCAGGGGACAGATTAAATACGTGTATGTGATACCGTACTATAATCTGGCAGTTATCTGATGTTGGTCAGGTTATATGTGATATAACCAGATTATCAAATCAAATGTTGATTTGATAATGTGATATACAGATAAATGATATTAGTAGGTTTTATATGATATAACCGGATTATTAAATCATGTGTTGATTTAATAATATGATATATATTTTATTTTGTATAATTATATCTTAACAAATATTATTAGCTGGCTAAATACTTTCTTATATATATTAATATATATACGATATATATATATATATATATATATATATATGTATATATTAAGTATGGCATGTATTTCTATTTTTGGAAAATAGGATAATTAGGTGGAAAATGAGAAGAGGTGGAGGGTAAGGTGTGGCATGGTTTTTATTATATTTATATGTGTATGGTAACACTATTGAAGCATGGGTGTGATTTTTTATTGAAAAAATAAAGCGTGCTTCAATATGAAAAAGGGAAAAATATTAGCCATTCAACACTTAGTCATATTTTTTTCATGCTTGATCTTTCTTGAGTTGAGCTCTCATCTTTCTCTCGTCTTCTTCTTCCACTTCTTCATGCCTTCAAGCTTCAACCCCTCACATGTGATGTGAACCATGAAGCTTGAACAAATTAGTGACCAAACAAAACCCCTACTTCAACATCCTACACTTGATTAGCAATCAAGTGTAGTGTGTTGCCTTTACTAAAGAGTTTAGTGATGAGGTAGCCGGGATTGGCGGACTTCGGATGGATCATCTTCGGCATGAAGATTATCAGAGGAAGCTTGCACCAACTCGTAGTGGAGCCGAGTGGAATTGCATGGACTACAACCCGGAGCTTTAGAAGTGAAGGACACGGTCATCAAAGGTTGTAGACTCCTTCCTTTCTCATAGTTTAGTTGATATCTTAGTTAAACCCTAATCATCTAGCTAAAGATCTTGTTAAATGTTAGTTGGCACCCTAAAAATTTTAAAATGGCATGTTTGATGCTACTTAAACCAAGTGGTGGTGGTAACGTACACTTTCAGACGGAGCCTGAGATATGAGGATGATGTGTTGCTGTTGGAAATGGTTTTCATGATGTTTTCGAGTGTCGATGCTGGGCACTCAGGTTTTATCTTGATTTTAGTGTGTCGTTGATGGACACATGTTAGATGATGCATTTAGACATAATTGTAACATTTCAGAAAAATAAAATATTATTTTTGGGAATTTAAATAATTAAAATAATAAATATTATGAATATTTTAATGAGTGGAGATTAGTTTTAAATGTTATGGTATAATTAAATACCGATAAATTGGGAAATATTTGGAAATTTATATTAATTATTGATTTTGAAAGAGATTATAAGAATGGTGCATTCGTAGATTTTTTTTATAATTAATTATATTCCATGTTAATGCTAAACTCGATTAATTTTCACTAATCTTGCATTACCATGCTTATGCATATGACATGCACCATGTCATGCTACACACTTGCTTCATTTTTATTTTGAGCCATGACATGCAGCTTGTGTTTCTTTTTTTTTATGTATATGGTTTATTTTTTTTGGGTTTTAAATGAAAAAGATAAAGAAATAGGTATGGGCAAGAGAGAGGGGGGAGGGGTCTTCTTTGACCTTAGCTATTCTCCCCCTCATTTGGTTTTCCTCCTTCTCTTTCATCTCTTCTCCTCTCATTGCTGCCCTCTTCTCCACCTCCTCTACATCCTCACAAACACCCTCAATCCCACACCAAAACATCATGTTCCCTTCACTAAAATCATGCACAAGCTCACTACAAGCATGGAGAACCAAGCAAGATAGGATTTTGAGCACTTGGGGCAACTCAAGAAAATTCTTGAGTTGCCAAATGAGGTAATTCTTTAACCATTAGTGTAGTATTTGATTTACTTTAGCATCTATATTAGTTTAGAAGTGATTAAGTGAGGTTTAGTGAGGTTTGAAAATTCCAAGATGAGGGTTTGGGCTTTCCTTGAGTTGGGATGGTGTATGTGAGTGTCAATAATGACTACAACCCCTGTAGTGTTAGTATTTTGATCTAAAGAAGAGAATAGAACCCCAAACCCCAAACTTAGAAATCCCCGATATCGGATTGTGGAACTGTGATGTTGTTTCGAAATCTGCTATCACCCGGGGGCTCTATAAGTAAAGTAGTATTTACTGAGAGGTGTGCAGGCAACCTAGAACCTATACCCAAGACCCGAGACCCTAACCCTCTCATATGGCCACAAATTATTCCTTTTTGGCCGCAAATTGCAGCCTTGGTGTGAGCAAATTGGTTCGTGCTTGGTCTGTGGCTCCATTTTCAATAAATTAGGCCCCTATATATGCAGAATTGGGTAATTTCACCTGAAACAAAATCTGGAGGTGTTTTCTTGTGTTGTTGTTTTGTTTTGTGACTTCGTTTTAACTTTGGTTTTGGTATTTGGGTTTTAACTCGATGGCTTGACGTTTGTACGTCGATATCGGGTGTGGTTTGGTTGATTTGCATGAGTAGATCATAGGTTTTAACCTATGTGTGATTCGTGTGCCGTTTTGGTTTTCGTGCATGATTTCTGTTTACAATATCATGTGTTATATATGTAGTCACCCTCGCGTGGACTTCGGATAGCAAAGAGGAGCATGGCGACATCGACTTCGGCAAGCAAAGAACAAGGTGAGTAGATATATCTACGGGGGAAGTCGGGTGGATGCCGTATAGCACCCCCGCAGTTTCGTAGTGTAGTATACGAATACGTTATAATTATATAAATATGTGTATTGTGAGACTATATGATTATCAAGAAAGGTTTTAGGAGATCATGGGTTAAATTTTAGTGTATTTGGATGATAGTGTTGTTCGATAGTTTTTAGTCGCGAAACCTTAGAATAAGGTATAGACACACACAAATGCACACACGGGTTATGTTTGGCGTATGTGATATATGTATATATGTATATGTATATGTATATGTATATATATGTGGATGTGTTGCTATATATATACATATAGGTGTACACGGGTGATAAGGATAGTATATGATACTTGGAGTTGAGTCGATGTGATTGGGCATGATGCCGTGAGATCGGTGATATGATTTGGGTCGTGTTATGAGATACGACATATTATATTAGCGGATTGATGGGCGATGTGTTTTCACACACACGCAGATATATATTGATGGTATCGGTATGTACTAGACTTAGATCAGTACCATGTTCATGATATTATGATAATGATACCATATGGATATTGAGGTATATGTGATAGGCGACCCGTACCCCGATTTTGGGATGCCGTACGATGGATTTACCATACGAGATATAATTATGATAATAGATCCGCACTCTTGACTTGAGGATGTCGTATTATATATTTTATCGTATATGACGCTATTGAGGCGAGATCACCGACTACTAGATATATATATCGACTCAGACTTAGGTTGATTTCCTTACCCTTTCGATTTGTCTTTTAGTTAGTCCTGTAGTTTATTCGGTAGATGTTAGACTGGGCTCGAGTCATACTTATTTCCAAAACTAACGAATCGTAGGTATTTTAAAAACAGGCCAAGGGATACTACGGATATTTCAAAGGACGTACCTTTTCTTAAAAAACATCGTAGTCCCTATTTTCTAAACACCACGATTCGCGCTATTTCAAATGCCAAAACTGTATGACTCGTATATATATAATGTAGATTCTTTGTTGTTGCGTTTACTATTCTTTTTCCGTATATTCTTGCTATTCGCATGGCATTGTATTCTTAAATGTGTTTTATTGTTATTATGAACCCACACTGTCAGGACACCAGCACTATTACCGATGATGCGTATGTCTATGAACACTTGCTTCCCGGCTCACACACATCATCATCGGTAATTGCCATGTCACGTACACTTTAGAGTATATTACCTTATTGATATCGCTTGTTAGCTGATAGTTCCGATATATGATTGCTGTGCTAGTTTAGATATTTCATTCTTTACATAGATACACATGCATGCATTCATATACTCATTTGTCATGCAATATTATAGGGCTTTATGCCAATATTCACTGTTTATTTACATCGCAATTTTGAGATTTCGGATTTTCATGAGATTTTTGGGATTTGGAGAAACCACAAGGATTTTATAAACTGATTATCATTTCTAAAAATAGAAATTCGCGATTTTCTCGTGATATGATATGAGATATGTCCACCATTAGTTTTCTCGGCACTTGAGTGGTATCATATGTTGGAGATAGTGCCCTCAGAGTCAATTATTGGATCGCAGGTACGTGATTGCAATGATTGCGGAGGACCTATACCGGTAGGACAATCTTACTCGGGATGATAGTATGCTATCTGGTTTGTCTTTATCAGTCGTGTATAGGTTCAGGTGACTGATCACTGTTACACTTTGATAGAGCCCTTAGGATCTTGCTTTACTATCAACAGTATGATGGCGATCATATACGTGAGAGTTGGGTGGTTTATAAGAATATCCTTAATTGTGGTCCCTAGTCGTGGGAGTTTCGAGACAGGGCATCGATACTCCGGAGTAGACTAGTGTATACAGTCGAGACCCCGACGAGGGACGGTGGCCGGTCTCACAAGCCACTGGTGTCAGTTGGATCACCTAAGATGTATACAGGTGCTCATTGGGTTATGAGTACACCGGACAGGACTTGCCGGGAACCTGCTAGTTGGTATTATACATATCGTCAGATAGCAGTTCCCTGGTGATATGTGTACAGGTGAGTTCATCGACCTGAGGTCGTCATTTGTCACGTGTGAGTTCCCACTGTGCTTTGATTTCTACCCTACCATGGCTCAAAGGAGTCGTGCAAACAGGTAGTTTTTGGGTACAGTCCCGAGCCACATGGAGGCACGTGAGCGGATCGGCAGGGGATTCGTCTCTCCCGGTATTGGGGGTGAGATCGTGATGTGTCTAGGAGAGCCATTACACAAAGCCCATGGCCGTGGCAGGAGATTTACTTGTAGGTACTCCAGTAGTATCTCAGGGTGTTTTTAGGCTACACTCTGACACGACTTATACTGCTATTGGGGGTCTGATGTTACTAGCCCCCTAGGCAGATATGCGATACTCATAGACGAACAGACCGGACTGTATATACATTGTCACTGTTAGGCTCAGTAGGGTTTCCGGATGAGTTCGCTCATCGGCCTCCCTTGAGGTCAGTCCATGGGCAGCCATTACGCACAGCTAGTGTCGCTGACGGCTTGTGGTTAAACCCACTGCCAGGGTACTGACGAGTCATTAGAGTCCCCCACAGACAGTTTCCCAAGTTTGGGCGAAACGTTGTAGAGGCCGTATGGTTTTATGGCAGGGTTCGGAAAATGCACGTGCGTTTACGCACGTGTCATATTTCGGGCAGATAATACTGGTGGGCTTTGGTTTAAGCCGGATCCGAGTATTATGCTGTGTAGATATAATATCTTTGTCTCAGTTGCATTTGTATTCGGTTGTAATACAAATGCGGGTATGTTTATACTGATACGGGGTAATCCTGAAATTCGTTTCAGGATCGCTTTTGGAAGTTTCCAGTTTCCTGTTTTCTATCGGCCGTATTTAATATTTGGTTAAATACGGATTTATCTTTTCTTGAGATGGGTGTGGAATTTTCTAGAGGCTTCTAGAAGGTGGTGACTAGGTTCATGCATCTTTGTGACTCATTTGTGCATTTAATGATCTTTGATGACTAGGGTTAATGATTCATCACTTGCATTAATGGTGTTCATATAAGGTGTTATGATAAGCTTCATTGTTGTGTCACCCCCCTTGCTCCTACACTCACCCCCTCCTCTATATATGGCCAGCCATCCTTTGGTGGAGGATAATGGTTGTTGGTTTTAAAAAGATGATAGTTTGTGGTGTATGGAAATTTCATAGCTTCTTTCATTCCATCACCCGATTCGAGTGGCAACTTCTTTAACCGTTCGTCCACGGCTTTGGACGAAGTGAGACAAAGTATTCTACTCATTCTCTACATCAATCTTGGTCGTCTCTTTTAGCAAACTTGACGAGCAAGTTGCCTTGAGTCAGAGGCGGGAGCCCGTTTAAAAATCCGTTGACGTGGTGCCACCTGGACAAGGAGATCGGAGATCGATGAGAACGGAGAAGCCGCAACAGAGCGTGGGATGATGGTTAAAGAACGAAGGACTCGGATCGTTCGGTATAACCTTTGTACCCTCTTTGCAGTTTATTAGTTTAGCAATAATGGTAGATCCGGGTTATAGTATACGATAGCGCCAGTTAAAAGTTTTTGTTCCGCATTTGGCGTCTGTTAGACGGCCGGGGCGCTACCGTAGACTTACATTGGTATCAGAGCCTCACCATTTTGCTTTACTAACTTGTGCTAACGCGTTTAAAATATCAATCGGACCGAATATCAAAAACTATAAATTTTCAGTTCTGAGTTTCTGTCGATTTTAAAATGGTTCTAAAAATAATTTTTCACATCACAGAAAATTCAGCAGGCTTTTCTAAGCACGTGGTAGAAATTTGGTCACGTGACCCTTCAAGACCGCCGGGGAATCGCGGTCAAACCTAGGGTTTGACAGCGCATCCGCGGCCAATCTGTGGGATCATTGACCCAAATTTGTACAGTGCCTTCTTTTGGGTAAATTGTGGTTTTTGGTATATATCTTTTGAGCCCAGATTTTGTTACTGTACAGCAGATGTACGTGGGGCCCACTTCATGATATTTAGTCGATCGAAATTTAAACATGTTAGTTTACAGTGCTTACATTATATCTCCGACCGTGAATGTCATTCGAGCGGTAAACCGCGTCTAATTGCTATAGTTCTTTTAGACGGGTTTGCGAACGTGACATTCGCGTTGATATTCTGTGTGTTGGGGATAGTGCCCTCAGAGTCAATTATTGGATCACAGGCACGTGATTGCAATGATTGAGGGAGGACCTATCCCAGGAGGACAGTCTTACTCAAGATGATAGTATGCTATCTGGTTTACGTTTATCATCGTGTACTGCTTTAGATGACCTTACAGGTCACTATTGCACGTTGATAAAGCCCCTAGGATTCATGCTTGACTGCCAGCAGTATGAGGGCGATCATATACGTGGGAGCTGGTAGTCTATAAGCACATCCTTAAAAGGTCCCTAGTCGTGGGAGTTTCGAGACAGGGCATCGATACTCCAGAGTAGACTAGTGTATACAGTCGAGACCCCGACGAGGGGTGGTGGCCGGTCTCACAAGCCACTGGTGTCAGTTGGTTCACCTAAGATGTATACAGGTGCTCATTGGGTTATGAGTACACCGGACAGGACTCGTCGGGAACATGCTAGTTGGTCTTATGCCTGACGTCAGATAGCAGTTCCCTGGTGACAAG
Organism: Agapanthus africanus; assembly: GCA_030015575.1. NCBI lineage: Eukaryota > Viridiplantae > Streptophyta > Magnoliopsida > Asparagales > Amaryllidaceae > Agapanthus > Agapanthus africanus. The sequence continues at coordinate 623,891,879 of CM057339.1, forward strand.
TGTACAGGTTAGTTCATCGACCTGAGGATCGTCATTTGTCTCGTGTGAGTTCCGACTGTACTTTGATTACTACCCTACCACGCTCAAAGGAGACGTGCAAACAGGTTTTAGTTGGGTACAGTCCCGAGCCATATGGAGGCAGTGAGCGGATCTTCAGGGGTTCGTCTCTCCCGGTATTGGGGGTGAGGTCGCGCTGTGTCTAGGAGAGCCATTACACGAAGTCCTTGGCCAAGGCAGGAGATTTACTGGTAGTTATTCCAGTAGTATCTCAGGGTGTTCTGGGCTACACTCCGACACGACTTGTACCGCTTTTGGGGGTCTGACTTTTACCAACCCCCTAGGCCCGCCATGCGATGCTCATAGACGAACGGACCGACTGTATGGATATTGTCACTGACAGGCTCAGTAGGGTGTCAGGATGAGTTCGCTCATCGACGTCCCTTTTGGTCAATAGCTGGTGGCCCGTCACGTATGGCTAATACCTCTGACGTGCTAGTGGTTAAATCCACAGCCATAGTATTGACGAGTCTTTAGAGTCCACCACACACAGTTACTCAAGTTTCGGGCGAAACGCTGTAGAGGCCGTATGGAGATATGGCAGGGTTCGATCAGATACGTGTGGTATTGCACGGATCAGGATCGGACGGTTAGTACTAGAGGCCGTATGGATATATGGCAGGGTTCGATCAGATACGTGCGGTATTGCACGGATCAGGATCGGACGGATAATACTAGCCGTCTTTGGTATAAGCCGGATCCTAGTATAGTACAGTGTAGATTTTGTCTCATTGAATTTGTATTTCGGTTGGAATACAAATGTGGGTGTGTATTCACAGTATCGGGGTTTTCTTGTAATTTATTACAGGATCAGTTTTCTGGAGTTGCCGGTTTGTTTTCCGTTTCAGCCATATTTCTTTGTATCATTCATTGGCTGAAGATTGGTGGAGGAGGGCTTATTTGCATTTGTGCAAATAAGCTTTTTGGAGGGTTGATCTTGCAAAATTGTTGTGCCATGATTACTTGACTTTCTTTAGTCATCATAGCTTGTCTTGTAGTGTCATGATGGCATGACTTTTGATGATGATGGATTATGATGGTGGAGTGTTGGTTTTTAGTTTGTGATCATTCCTTCTCATGATCACCCATTCCTTTCTTTCTCTCCCTTTGTATTATTCCACTCACTCCCTCATTCTTTCTCTCCTCTCAATTCTTTTTGGCCGGCCAAGTGAGGCATGGGGCTGTCCAAAAATATGGGGGTGGGGTTTTGTTCTCATGGTGCTTGCAAAATTCCATTTTTCATCACAAAACTCCAAGTATCATTCCTCCACCAAAATGGCAACCTCCATGAACCCCAAAATGAGACATGGTTCTACACTATATTCTACAGCAAATCTTGGGCACGTCGACTTGCCAGCTTTGTGCCCGAGTTGCCTCGGTCCAGAGGCGGGAGCCCGTAAAAGAAGCCGGGGACGTGGTGCCTTTCCGGCGACGAGGTGGAGACCGGAGATTCCGCGGGGAGATCGGGACGACGACGAGAAGACCGAAGGATACGGATCGCTCGGTATATCTCTCTCCCCCCTCCATAGATTGCTAGGACTAGATTAATGGCACGGTCCGGGTTTATAGTGCGCGGTGGTGCCGGTTTGAAAAGTTAAATAAAAGCATCGCTTCCGTATTCCGGCGTCGGATTGACGGCCGGGGCGCCGCCGTGCACTTACAGTGGTATCAGAGCCTCGCCATTAACTTAGTCTAGCTTGGTCTAATTTGTTTACGTTTCCGATCGAACAAAAATCCCAAAACCACGTTTTCATGCATATCAGTTTTCTGTCGAAATTTTTTTGGCTCCAAAAAAATTTCAGGTTATTGCAGAATGATGTGCAGGGAATCCTAAGAATACTGTAAAATTTTGGTGACCTGATCCTTCCATACGACCGAGGAACCGCGGCCATAACCCCTCTTTGGCCGCGGTTCCGCCGTAGGAATTTAGTTTCACTTCACCAATTTTTTGCAGTGGGCTTTTGGGCTGAAAATAGGGGTTTTGGTATACTTTGTTTGGGCCCAGAATTTCTGTGAGTGCTACAGTATTGCTTGGGGGCCCACTTGGTAAAATTTAATCGATCGGATATTTTAAACACATTTGTTCACAGTATTTACATTATATCTGCGACCGTGAATGTCACTTGATCGGTAAATCCTGTCTAACTGCTATAGCCCGGTTTGACGGATTTGCGAACGTGACATTCACGTTGATGTTCTGTGTTATGCTGTGATGTTGCGGATTTCTCGTGGGGGATAGCCTGGATGCAATGGTAGTACAGAGTTTGTTGCATTATGTACATTTGATATTGCGGGATGAGCGTCCGACATGTGGACTGCCGTCACTGCCTGATTATATATTATTCTTTTGGGGAACGACCAGGTCGAGGTCGATGTACCCGTTGTATGTATATTTTACTTTCTGTACTAGGATTACCCCAAGGTGGGGTGCACAGATATCCGGGTTCTAGAGGGCAACGGGCCCGCATCTCATGGCATTGAGACGGAGGGGGCTTCACTCTAGAATTGGCGGGCTATTCGCCGCACTCGTAGGGGGTACAGGTTGACCCAGGAGGGGTGCCCAAGTTACCGGATTCCATGAAGTGCAGGGTGGTCCATTCACGTTGATGAAGGGGGCTGCCTCACTTCAGGTTTTGGCGGATAACTTGCCGCGCCCGTAGGGGTCTAGGATTTCATTGCATAGGCTATCCACACGACCAGGGGAACGTCGGGTTTCAGTAGTGGCTCTGTGAAACCCGGGGATCCCAGATATCTGTATTGTTCTGTGATGCTGTACATTTCTGTGATGTTGCATTTTATCACGCCTTGAGCGAAATATTATATATTGATATATATACTAGTAGATGTTATATATGTTTGTTGGAGATAGTGCCCTCAGAGTCAATTATTGGATCACAGGCACGTGATTGCAATGATTGAGGGAGGACCTATCCCGGTAGGACAGTCTTACTCGAGATGATAGTATGCTATCTGGTTTACCTTTATCATCGTGTACTGCTTTAGGTGACCTGACATGTCGCTATTGCACATTGATAGAGCCCCTAGGATTCTTGCTTGACCACCAGCAGTATGAGGACGATCATATACGTGGGAGCTGGTAGTCTATAAGCACATCCTTAAAAGGTCCCTAGTCGTGGGAGTTTCGAGACAGGGCATCGATACTCCAGAGTAGACTAGTGTATACAGTCGAGACCCCGACGAGGGGCGGTGGCCGGTCTCACAAGCCACTAGTGTCAGTTAGTTCACCTAAGATGTATACAGGTGCTCATTGGGTTATGAGTACACCGGACAGGACTCGCCGGGAACATGCTAGTTGGTCTTATACCTGACGTCAGATAGCAGTTCCCTGGTGACATGTGTACAGGTTAGTTCATCGACCTGAGGATCGTCATTTGTCTCGTGTGAGTTTCCACTGTGCTTTGATTACTACCCTACCACGGCTCAAAGGAGTCGTGCAAACAGGTTTTAGTTGGGTACAGTCCCGAGCCACATGGAGGCAGTGAGCGGATCTTCAGGGGTTCGTCTCTCCCGGTATTGGGGGTGAGGTCGCGCTGTGTCTAGGAGAGCCATTACACAAAGTCCTTGGCCAAGGCAGGAGATTTACTGGTAGGTATTCCAGTAGTATCTTAGGGTGTTCTGCGCTACACTCCGACACGACTTGTACCGCTTTTGGGGGTCTGACTTTTACCAACCCCCTAGGCCCGACATGCGATGCTCATAGACGAACGGACCAGACTGTACGGATATTGTCACTGACAGGCTCAGTAGGGTGTCAGGATGAGTTCGCTCATCGACGTCCCTTTTGGTCAATAGCTGGTGGCCCGTCACGTATTGGCTTATACCTCTGACGTGCTAGTGGTTAAATCCACAGCCATAGTATTGACGAGTCTTTAGAGTCCACCACACTTACAGTTACTCAGCTTTCGGGCGAAACGCTGTAGAGGCCGTATGGAGATATGGCAAGGTTCGATCAGATACGTGCGGTATTGCACGGATCGTGATCGGACGGTTTTTACTAGCCGGTTTTGGCTTAAGCCGGATCCTAGTATAGTACAGTGTAGATTTTGTCTCATTGCATTTGTATCCGGACGGAATACAGATGCGGGTGTGTATGCACAGTATCGGGGTTTTCCTGTAATTTATTACGGGACCAGTTTTCTGGAGTTGCCAGTTTGCATTCCGTTCCGTCCGGTTTTCCTTTGTTCTTTCCCGGCCGGACTTTTCCGATGGAGGGTGTTATTTGCAAGTTTGCAAATAACACATTGTGGAGGGGTTTCTTGCAAATGTATTGATTATGATGGCATCTTTTCTTTTCCACCATCATATGATTCTCTTTACATCAACCTTTTGCATTAAATTGAGATTAGAAGTGTTTTGAGTTTGTTATGATGATGTTTGGTTATGGTCGCCATTCTTCTTCTCCTACACTCACCTCCCTTCATGTTTTGTTTCATATTCATTCCTCCACCATATTATTCTCACAAGATGGAAGAGGTTGGCCATAGTTGAGAGAAAGAAAATGAGAGAGTTTCATTCTTGAGAGTGTGGCATTTTTGATCTCATTTTCATGTTAAGAAAAATGCAAGCACCATTTTTCTTATCTTGATTCCTCCATCATCTTCAAAGGCAACAAACCCCAAATGAGACATAGCCTCTACACTACACATTCTACAGCAAATCTTGGACGCGTCGGCCAGCCAACTTCGCGTCCGAGTTGCCTCGGTATTGAGGTGGGAGCCCGTAAAAGATACAGGCGATGTGGTGCCCTTCCGGCGAGGAGGCGACGACCGGAGTTTCCGCAGGAGATGGGGACGACGACGAGAAGACCGGAGGACTCGGATCATTCGGTATATCTCTAACCCGTCTTGTAGTTAGCTTAGACTAGTTAATGGTTCGATCCGGGTGTTTAGTGCGCGGTGGTGCCGGTTTGCTAAGTTCGCAAAATTAAAGTTTATCACCGCTTCCGCATTTGGCCGTCGGATTGACGGCCGGGGCGCCGCCGTGCACTTACAGTGGTATCAGAGCCTCGCCATTAACTTCGTCTAGCTTTGTTTGATGTGTTTTACGTTTCCGATCGAACAAAATCCCGAAAACGCGTTTTTCAAGCACATCAGTTTCTGTCGAACTTTTTTTGAGTCCAAAAATTTTTCAGGTTGTCTCAGAGTGATGTGCAGGGAATTATAAGCATACTGTAAAAATTTGGTAGCATGAACTCACCATACCACCGCGGAACCGCGGCCAAACCCCTGCTTGGGCCGCGGTTCCGCCGCAATGTTCACTGTTCATGCCCCCAAAACTTTGCAGAATGTTCCTGAGTTGAAAATGTGGTTTCTGGAAGATTAAAATTGGGCCCAGATTTTCTGTGAGTGCTACAGTATTGCTTGGGGGCCCACTTGTTAATTTTTGATTGATCGGATATTTTAAACACATTATTTCACAGTATTTACATTATATCTGCGACCGTGAATGTCACTCGATCGGTAAATCCGGTCTAACTGCTATAGCCCGGTTAGTCGGATTTGCGAACGTGACTTTCACGTTGATATTCTATGTATTGCTGTGATGTTGCGGATCGGTCGTGGGGGATAGCCTGGATGCAATACTAGTACAGTTTCTGTTGTATTATATACATTTGATATTGCGGGGTGAGCGTCCGACATGTGGACTGCCGTCACTGCCTGATTGTATTATTCTTTTGGGGCACGACCTGGTTGCGGTCGATGTACCCAGTGTATGTATATTTTAATTTCTGTACTAGGATTGCCCCGCGGTGGGGTGCACGGATAGCTGGGTTCTGGAGGGCAACAAGCCCGCATCTCATGGCATTGGGACGGAGGGGGCTTCACTCTAGAATTGGCAGGCTATTCGCCGCACTAGTAGGGGGTACAGGTTGACCCAGGAGGGGTGCCTAAGTTACGGGATTCCGTGAAGTGCTGGGTCGTCCATTCACGGCGCTGAAGGGGGCTGCCTCGCTTCAGGTTTTGGCGGGTAACTTGCCGCGCCCGTAGGGGTCTAGGTTTTCATTGCACAGGCTATCCACACGACCAGGGGAACGTCGGGTTTCAGTAGTGGCTCTGTGAAACCCGGGGATCCCAGATATCTGTATTGTTCTGTGATGCTGTACATTTCTGTGATGTTGCATTTTTTATCACGCCTTGAGCGAAATATAATATATTGGTATATATATTAGTAGATGTTGTATATGTTTTACATCCGCGCTAGTCCAGTCCCCGCTCTGCCGTTAGTTAGCTAACCTAACGGGTGATGACGGGACCCAGTGGCGAATGCGGATGGCATATACGTACGTCAGTATATTTTCGTTCTTTGTGGTGTGATCAATTGATGGGACTGCGTTGATTCGGATCAATGCAAGTTAAACAAACCTATTCTGATGTTGTTGGAACACTTTTCAAAAAGCTGTTATTGCAAGGATGTTCACTTTTGTTTTGCATCGTGGTATTCATTTGGAATATCCTGCTCCTCAGTCGACGAGGCAAGGGCCGAGATCCCTTCACCGGGAGTGACCCCTTGGACAGAAGTTTGCGTCAGGGCATTAACTTCACTATAGCCGATTACTTTTGCTTTGCATCGTGGTATTCATTTGGGATATCCTGCACCCCATTCTACGGGGAAAGAGCCGAGATCCCTTCACCGGGAGTGACCTCTTTAGTAAAGGTTTTCGTCACTATATTTTCTAAAAAGCTATCCGTTCCTTCACCGAGATCAAGTTCATTACGTTAAAGGTTTTCGCCAGAAACCATTCGTAGCCCTCCGTCGTTTCATATGGGTAGTCAATAGTATTCAAGCTGTGTTTGTTGGCCTTAGTCAAGGCACAGTGATTGGTAGCTATTGGATATTCATATGCTGCATAGATAGATGCGTTGGTTTGGGACAGTCGTATAGCCTTGTTGGCCCTAGTCAAGGGCTTGTACGGGTGGGTTCAAATCAACCTGGACAATGACGGGTAGAACTTGACATGTGACTTATGATTTGTTGGCCTTAGTCAAGGTCATAAGAGCATGGGGTAAAAATCCACATCGGGAGTTTCAAAAGAACTGAAACTTTCCAGATATGCGCATACCTTCTGGAGTGTGATAGCGTGAGCGGATTCCGTCACGTTATCATGCAATGATAGTTGGATCCCGATTCCTACTGATGAGTTGGTTTACTCCTCGGGTGATCCCGACTAATTCTTCTTTCAGGTTTGGAGGAGAATTTGAGGTACAGTGGGAGGTTTCCAGATTAGATAAATTGGTAACCTTTCTGATCTATGTTTGAGTGCACGCTGAGTGTTTCTTTTCTCTCTCTCTTTGGCAGCGACCATTGACCCGACCCTAGACTATGACTCAGTGACCAAGTTGACCGAACCTTCTTAACACTGGCTTTTGGATTGTCAGAGTTGCAAACCTCTTTGCCACTCCTACTTTTACCCTTTTCTCCAGGACACCCCGTATTACTGCGAACGTCCACTTCCATTGGACAAAACCATCGTATGGTTATATACGAACTCGAATGAATTTATTCGAGGATGGTTTCCGGTTCTGGAGAAAACGGATAGGATTATTCAGTTGTCTTTTCCTTTTACCTTCTCTCAGGTTGCGAGTACTCCTTGGTTTAGGAGATAGTACACCTATTACGCAAATTGGATAGTCTTCTTTCAAACCATAGGCTGGTGCCGACCGGTAGGGAATGAAGAAAACCAGTTAGCCTAAACGGTGTACAGAAGGTATTAAGTTCAGACAAACCAAGGGATTAGTAAGAGGGCAAAGTAAATTGCAACTACTATTCACGAACGAACCAAGTATTTCTTCGCCAATCCTAAATCAACTTTGTATTTCTCCAGGACACTCCGTATCACTACGAAGATCCCAGTTTATTGGATAATCCATCGTATGGTTATATACGAACTCGAAAGGAACTTGTTCCAGTTCGGGGATGGATCCTGTTTCAGGAGAAATAGGAATTAAGTACATTCAGGTGTCTTTTATCTTCACCTTCTCTCGCGTTGCGAGTGCTCCTAGGATTAGGACAGTACACCCTTTATGCTTATTGGATAGTCTTCTTCCAAACCATAGGCTGGTGCCGAACGGTAGGGAATGAAGAAAACCATTTGACCTAAAGGGGTGTACAGAAGGTAATGACTAAAGACATATAAAGGGATTTGGAGAGGTGGCAAAGAATTATAAGGTTACAGTCGTGAATCTGGATAATGGAAGAGGCATTACTAGGAATACCAGGAAACCCCGTCGAAACATTTCAATGTTTCAGTTCAGCTGTGTACTGTTAAAAGAAAACTGATTTCCCGATTGGACACTTGCTCCAGGGTATGTATTTACCAGGTTTGATTCTCACATCTGTATGGTTTTACAGATGATGAGTGGGAGTAAGTCATTGGGAATTGGGTGATCATCCTCATTATATCAGGATTCGTTGTAATCGGTGATATTTGAGGAGATCACCTGGGCTGTTTGCCGGTCGGCAAATATTTTGTTTTGAATATCCGTTGTTGTGCACCAATTTCAAATTGATATATCTGTACGTCTATTTTCATAGAGTGAGATATACCTTTTGATATTATGTCGATGACATTTACCTATACCAGTGGATGGTTAGGTAAGGAGCATTAAACAACGGTGTAATTCTTCTTGACCATAAGTACAGTTTTCAACCTACGACACACAGTGAAAGAGTTGTTAGACTCAGCGGACTTATACAGAGTATTGTATGTTGTCCAGTGTCCATTAGGACAGAGGGGTTGGTCCTCATACTATATTCTGTTTACTTTTAACTTCTCTAGTTCTTAGACATGTGTTTCGTAGAAACACAGGGTCTAAGTTTTGAGGAGTTATAGGTATTTGAATAGAGTAGAGAACCAGGTATAGCAAGTATCGGGATTCTTCAAAGTGATCGAAGATGTAGATACTTGTGTATGGTATTCAGTTGATAGTAATGATAAAGAGAAACTGCTTCTCTTTCAGGTTACTCATAATTGGAAGCTGAAAGGTTCCTAGGCACCCAAGTGATGTCTCACAAGTGATCAAACACGCAAATTTCTAAAAATACGGTGCCTACAAACCCTAGAACGGATCGTTTGCTAGATATTTAGGCGAAAACATAAACTAGTTAACATTTTAACTAAGGGAACGGACATACAACCTTTGTAGATCCGGTGCTCCACCTCCATAGCTCCGCAACGAAGTCGTCTCCGCTGTCCAAAAAGAATCCGGGCTCTAGAGTCGGCTTCGTCGGAGAATAAGCGAGCTAGGTCGTCGATGTCCATGCCGAAGATGATCTACGTCGAGGCATCGCTAAATCAAGCTCCACCTTCACCTTGCCATGAAAACTTGTGAAGGAAACACACTCTACTACTTGGCAAGAGGTAGAGGATGAAGAAATAGGAAGTGGGTAGACTTTAGAATTGGATTTCTCACTCATTTCATCAAGTTGCCATTGATGGTCAAGCTTTTCTTCACTTGAAGGAAGAAGAAGAAGAAGCTAAAATATTATGATAAGAATAATAGAATTGAAAAGAAAAATCAATCCTTATCATATAATGAACCATGGTTAGATGTAGAGAGTTAACTAAGGTTTAAGTGAGTGGTAAGGGTTAAGCATGAGAAAAAATGGTCATTAAGTCAAAGTCTTCATGAAGGTTCATGAATGAACAAAAGAAAGCAACCATTTTCCTCATTTTGCCTTTTCTTTTTCCAAAAAGATAAATGAATAAAAAGAAATCAAAAACCCTAATCACCCACTTAACTATAGTTTAATTCTTAAAACTTAACCATAATGCATGTATCATCAAACATGATACAATATAGTGCGCAAAATCATATCGCATATGTAATGCGCACATCCGAGTGAGAAAATCCATTATAAAGTGAACCGATACTAGTTAATGCAAAGTAATATATCAAATATATAATTATGCATTAAATCATTAAATCAACACTTGATTTAACGATCCGGTCATATCGCATATAACCGACTAGTATCATTAGTAACAACTTATTGAATCAACACTTGATCCGATAACCCGGCTATATCGCATATAACCGATCAATGTCACATCACGAGAATCGAATACAGTATCACATACTGGTATTATTCTCGGTCCCGAACATATCTCATATGCGCTCCTATTTCGTTTCGCTTGAGCCAGGAAACCTCTGTGTAGGACTCTAAAGACTCGTCAATACGCCGGCAGAAAATGATGATCATATCAAGCATCCACAAGCCGCAAGCGGTCTGCTAAACGTAACGGCCACCCGGGCATTGAGCGATCTGAAGATCGACGAGCAAGCCCGCTCACACTCCAGTGAATCCAACCAGTAACACTACCGTATAGTCCGGTCTGTTCGTCTGATATGTCGCATATCTCGCCTAGGGGTGGTAAACGTCAGACCCCAAAAGCTCGATAAGTCATGCCGACGTAAGGTCCATAACATTCGTGAAACTACTGATAACTCTTACCAGTATATCACTGCAACCCTGGCCAGGGATTTCCTGTTATGGCCAGTCGAGCATAGCACAACATCAACCCCCAATACCGGGAGAGACGAATCCCCTCCTATCGCTCATTGCCTCTATGTGAATCGGGACTGTACCCAAAAACCACCTGTTTGCACAACTCAGTATAGCCGTGGTAGGGTGGAAATCAAAGCACAGTGGGAGACACACAAGACTCTATGACGATCTCGGGTCAACAGACTAAGCTGTACCAGTGTCACCAGAGAACTGCCATCTGACGTGAGGTATAATACCATCTGGGAGTTCTCGGCGAGTCCGTTCAGTGTACCCAGTCTCCACTGAGCACCCGCATACCATCTTCGATGTCAAACACCAATGGATATGGGATCATCCATCGCCCATCGCATGGGTCGAGAAGATATGCGCTAGTCTACTCGGGAATATCGATGCCCCGTCTCGATATTCCCTCGACTAGGAACAATGAAGGATGTACTCATTGACTACCCAGGGCCCACTAGTATGATCTGCATCATAGTCCTGGAAGTCGAGTACACATCCTAAGGGCTTTATCAACATGTAATCAGAGAGACAGAAAGTATACATGTTAAGATAAAGAGCAACCAGATAGCGTACTATCATGTCGAGCAAGAAAGTCCTACCTATATATGTCCCAGCATCCACTACAATATACATCCAATGTACAGTAATGGCCTCTAGGGCATACATATAACTAACAATCTCCCACTTGCACTAGGGCCATCTGTAGCAGTGGTTGCAGTATCACATACTCAACCATCCCCTAAAAGTCTCTCTTTGGGAAAAGGGCCTTCGTGAGTGGATCCGCCGTGTTGTCCTCTGAGTCTACTCTCCTAACCTCGATCACCCCGGAGATCAACTATCTCCATGATCAAGTGATGCTTCCTCAGAATATGTCTGGGTCACTGATGGGACCAGGATTCCAGGGCCTAAGCCACACTTCCATTGTCATACAATGGCAGGAACCTAGTTCATCTTATGAACCAATATACACCCAAACTTCCTCTTTGGTAGTATCTTCAATAGCAATGTCACCAGCCTTTATCGTCTAGTCTGCCACGGTATCTAGCTTGGAACTCTTCCAACATACCGTCCCTTTACTGAGGGTAAAGACAGTGCCTGTGACTGACATTCAGTCGTCTTTATCACCCTGGAACTCTTCCGGTGATTCACCCCAGGATCGATTGATACCATCTCACTACATTTAGTGAGAATCCTAGCATCCAATTACATCTATCTCATAGGTGAAAACTCAGGATTTAGGAGGTATCACTTTGATCCTGTTTGGAGAATCCTAGTGATAATAGGAGATTGACCGATCGTAGTATAGGAAACTCCTTTCCTATCAAGAGTATGTTGTCTACGTACAATACGAAGATGACCACCTTACTCTCTACTACCCTTTTGTATATACAAGGTTCGTCTACCATTTTGATGAAGTCAAACATTTTGACTATCACATCAAAACAGACGTTCCAACTCCGCGATGCCTGCTTCATTTTGTAAAGCAACTTGCACACGTTTCCGCTGCTCCCACTGTTTACGAAGACCTCTGGCTGTGTTCTTACAGACGTTCTCTTTTAAATCAGTATTTAGAAAAGCAGTCATGGCACCCAACCGCCAGATATCGTAGTCATGGTATGTAGCCGTGGTAAGTAGGATCTGGATAGACTTAAGCATAGCTACTGGAAAAAGGTTTCATCATTATCCACGCCTGGTCGATGACGAAAACCTTTAACAAGTCTAGCTTTGAAAGTCTCAACTTTTCCATCTACACCAAGTAATCTTCTCAAGATATACTTGCTCCTGATGGGGATTTAACCCTTCAGATATAGCAGCTAAAGTCCATACTTTGCTGGTGTCTATGGATTCCATCTCAGATTGCTAAGCATCCAGCCATTCTTACAGAGTCCCTACTCTCGATGGCCTGCTCAAAACTAGTTGGGTCATCATCTCATGATGCATTCCTCGCTCCCACTGTCATCGAGAAACCGAGGTGTCTCTCAGGCGGATGAGGAACCCTACTAGATCGGCGGAGAGGCTGAGGTTCGTTGGAATCTACTGAATCCTTTGGTTCTGTCAAATCATCAGTTGCAATTTGCATAGCTAGAACATTTCCAGTTCTACATAACAGATCTTGCCTCGAGCTTGTCCGGATTTTGCTTTTAGACAAAGCCGGACAACCCCAAATCTTAACTAGCTTAAGACATGGGCTCTTTCCTTTCCATATCACATATGAAATGGTAGGCAACTGATTTGATTGGAACCCTATTCAATAGGTATGCAGCTTCTTAAGTGCACAACTCCCTTAAGGAAAAAGGTAACTCAGTAGTACTCATCATAGAGCACACCTTATCATATAGGGTGTGATTGCTCCGCCCCGATATACCATCGTGCTATGGTGTATACGGAGGAGTAATTCTGAGAGAGAATCTCATTCTCCTTTAGAATAGTCCAGGAATTTCCGTGCTCAAGTATTCTCCTCCTTGATCTCATCATAGGACATAGTACTTATACCCATATTTTGGTTGTCTACTTCTAACTTATATTCTGTGAATATCTCAAAAGGTTCGGACTTGTGTTCCAACAGGAACATAGGTCTGAATCTTGAAAGATCATCAGAGAACGTAATGAAGTATAAAGAACCAGTCCTGGTATGTGTAGACAGGGGACCTACATACATCAACATGTATCATCCCAAGAGTTCACTAACTCTTTCTTTGTTTCCAATAAACAGAGCTGGTGTCATCTTATCTTTGTGACATGACTGGCGAGTTTCACAAGATGTAAATTCAAACTGATTTAAATATGCATCTAAATGTAACTCCAGCTAGTCGGGTCGCATTGATATGACCTAGTCTACAATACCTCAAGAAGGATTCGTTCATTTCTGAACTGTTCCTCTTGTGTGTGTTTCGTATACTAAGAACTGTAGTTTGATTTAGAACGTCAATGCTTTTAGATAACGTGCCTGAACCGATCAACTTTTGATATAGGAAATGTTCAAAACATTATCCAACAATACAAAATTTTACCATTTCTTTACTAATAAAGAGACTGATATGATTTTGTATATCAGGTTTGGTATCTAATAACATTCGTTCAGAATCAATGTATTGGTAATACAGGGTGACAGTGACCGACAGACTTGGCTGCAACACTTGCCCCGTTTTCTGCCTCATGAAACTTATCACCCGTTCTCAGTTTTTCTACCCTTTTGTAGCCCTATGTAACAGATTACATATCTGGGATCCTGATCCGGTATCATATACCAAGGATGCGGAGGATACTGAGAAACAGTTCTGTATAATGAACATACCCGAAGATGATGCATCAGCATGCACTCTCTTCGTTTGGGCGGAACGGGAAATCTGGTATTCCCCAATTTCCTGCTCTGTCTTATAACAATTATAAGTTGGAGCGGGACCAACGTTCCCCAGCTCAGTATAACAAGCGGGTTCAGTCAATAATCCGTATTATTATCTTGATTAAGGCGTGATATGGTCGCTACCAGGAGAGAGAGAGAAGAAAACACTCAGCGTGCGCTCTTGCAAGAATAGATTGGTTATATATTTTATCTAATCAGGATGGCTCCCACTGTTTTTATCAAATCTTCCTTCAAACCCTAAAAGGAAAGACTAGCCGGGATTAATTACACTCTACAAGTTCGCCAATCTTTCAGCCAGGCCAGTGTCGGTACTTTGAGGGAGGTTCCCCGTGCCTTCGCACGGACCTAATTACTGTAAACCTCATTTTCCCAGAGGCATAACCCCGTTGACACCTTTCTAGACACCTACTTGATCGGCTAATTGCAAAGTGCAAAAATCTCCCAGGAGTAACAATTACTCGCAGTGGGTATCGGGATCCAACTATCATATAGAAGGTATGCAATCTCATTGCAAATTTCAACACTTGAAACTCCCGATAAAGGTTTTTACCCCTAGCACCTATGACCTTAACTATGGTCAACAAATCATAAGTACTAGTCAAGTTCTACCCGTCATTTCGTGATTAATTAGACCCACCCACATGACCCTTAACTAAGGTCAACAAAGTCACGCGACTGTCCTAACTAATCGCATCATATGCGGTGTAGGAAGACATCACTTAGCTGCCGTACACTGTGCCTTGACTATGGTCAACAAACACAGCACGAATACTAAGTACTCTACTTCCTAAAATGACGGAGGGTTGCGGCTGGTTTTTGTGAAAACCTTTAACGCTTTGAACTTGATCTCGTTGCGGAATCAAATGGTTTTTAAATGGAATGTTTTTGAGGCTTTTCTAGTTTTGCTAAAGGGGTCACTCCCGGTGAAGGGATCGTCGGCCCTTTCCTCGTCGAATGAGGTGCGGGATATATCATATATATCACCGTGCAAAGCAGAAACTATAGAAGCGATCAAAAGACAAACCGAGGGTTGTAGCATCTGCTAGTTATTGCTAAAGGAGTCACTCCCGGTGAAGGGATCTCGGTCCTTTCCTTATCGAATAAGGTGCAGGATGTTCTACAATGAACACCGCGATGCAAAGCAAGAACTGTAGCTACCTGTTTTATTTTGAAATTCGATTCCACAACATCAATTAGGTTTATTTTCTTTCATTAATCTCATTAATGAATATCCCATCATTTAAATTACCTAAACATCACAGATAGATATGACGTACACTTATGCCATCCGCATTCGCCTCGATGTCCCCTCGTGCACCGTTAGGTTAGGTAACTAACGGCAGAGCGGGGCAGGGCTAGCGCGGGTGTAAAACATAAGTAACGTCTATATAATATATCATATATACTATATATAATATCTGCCACAGAACATCGCATGATCTCATCACAGATAAAGCACAGCAGAAGAAACATATGAAATATTGGATATACTAGGACGTCCGTGTTTTCAATACGAGCCAGTATAAAACACGGATTCCACGGTCGTGATGAATAGCCAATCCCACACCCCTAGACCCCTACGAGAGCGGCAAGCAACCCTACCAATTCTAGGGTTAGGAGACCCGGACTCGACTCCTCGAGTTGGTCTCCCACTGGACCCTAGAACCCGGTTACTTGTGCTCCCCTCCTTGGGTCTATCCTAGTGCAGAAAAGTAAATAATATACAACAACGGTGACAACTTCCGCAACCTGGAAGCGCCCCAATAAAAGAATATTACATACAAGTTTTTACATGAATGAAAATGAAAAACACTCATCTCACATAAAACCCCCCCCCCCGGCTATTCAAACACGACGATCCAATATAACATATCCAGCAACACATAACATCACATGTCATCAACGTAAGTAAATATGCGCATCCCAATTGTCGTTGACATATAGCAACGAAACCGGCGATATCACATATTGCACTTACGGTCACAGAAAAGAAAGTGTAAAACTACAACAGTTGGAATCCGCAACCACCTCAGACATCGCATGCCTGACCAAATGAATTACTTAGACATCGCATGCCTAACAATTATAAACCCCGCATTTTAGTCTCATTATCGAAAACACTTTTCAATATCGAGTCGGGCAATTCAACAAGATTCCCGACATCCTGATCGAGTACTCGTCGCAAACTTCAGTAGGCGGCCGCACCCCTGATACCGTCGACGAAGTGCACCAAGGCGGAACACCGCTGCCGCGAGCACCCGAACGGATGCTTTCGGCGACGGGGTTCTCCTACAGTCACTTGGTCGGGGCTATGGAGTGAGGCTGTCTATTAAGTTTACCCGGCGAGTATCCGCGTACGCTACGTGATTGCGACGGACTTTTGATCACATCAAAATTCCGTGGCAACCAATCAAGTGAGACTAAGCTGCTATGTTTATAACATTCATTCAGTTATCTCATAACTACTTGTGAATTCCAATTATTGTATCACATTCCGGATAAACAGAAAATGCTAAACTTTTCGATCGAACAATCGAACACCCAAGTTTTCCCGATACAGATCAACACATGAAACAAGTCTAAAAACATTCAGTTCGTACCTCAGTACCAACGGTCCAGCCGTAGAAGGGTCAAGCCAACGCCTCACATGTGGCACGCCGTACCGCCCCAAACCCGAAGGTTCAAAGGGCAGTTCAAGACGGTCACATAATCGAGTTAAGGTTTGTTGTCTTCTAGAGGGTCCATTGCGTTACTTGCACTACTTAGAATGTCGTTAAACTACGGAAAAAACCAACACTTGGAAATTTCCCGGTAGGGGAAAAGTTGGGTATCTATATACGGTCGAACTTTTTAACATATTCTAAAAATACCCGGAAAAGCCCACCGACAAAAATTAGACAGTCCGATCGAATACACCAAGTGCCCAATTTAACCCAGAAAATACAACTCTGTAATAAATATTAAAAACATCCAGAACATACAAGAAACAGCAACAGACATAACTGAAGAAAACACACATCCTAATCATCACAGACGGCCGCGGAACCGCCGCAAAAGGGGGGTCCCCGCCGCGGTTCCGCGCCCGTACTGTTGAATTAGGTTGTCGTTTTCTCCAGTTTGTCTTAGAATTTCCTGCACATTTCTCTGCATATTTTTAATTCCAAAAAATCCACATTTTACAGAAATTTCCAGAGAGCATTTTTTAAGTCGGGGTTTTGGGTCGATCGGACTTCTAACTCCGTCGGGACTTCGCCTAATGCTCTAGCTAGGCTCTGATACCACTGAAAGGTTCCTAGGCACCCAAGTGATGTCTCACAAGTGATCAAACATGCAAATTTCTAAAAATACGGTGCCTACAAACCCTAGAACGGATCGTTTGCTAGATATTTAGACGAAAACATAAACTAGTTAACATTTTAACTAAGGGAACGGACATACAACCTTTGTAGATCCGGTGCTCCACCTCCATAGCTCCGCAACGAAGTCGTCTCCGCTGTCCAAAAAGAATCCGGGCTCTAGAGTCGGCTTCGTCGGAGAATAAGCGAGCTAGGTCGTCGATGTCCATGCCGAAGATGATCTACGTCGAGGCATCGCTAAATCAAGCTCCACCTTCACCTTGCCATGAAAACTTGTGAAGGAAACACAGTCTACTACTTGGCAAGAGGTAGAGGATGAAGAAATAGGAAGTGGGTAGACTTTAGAATTGGATTTCTCACTCATTTCATCAAGTTGCCATTGATGGTCAAGCTTTTCTTCACTTGAAGGAAGAAGAAGAAGAAGCTAAAATATTATGATAAGAATAATAGAATTGAAAAGAAAAATCAATCCTTATCATATAATGAACCATGGTTAGATGTAGAGAGTTAACTAAGGTTTAAGTGAGTGGTAAGGGTTAAGCATGAGACAAAATGGTCATTAAGTCAAAGTCTTCATGAAGGTTCATGAATGAACAAAAGAAAGCAACCATTTTCCTCATTTTGCCTTTTCTTTTTCCAAAAAGATAAATGAATAAAAAGAAATCAAAAACCCTAATCACCCACTTAACTATAGTTTAATTCTTAACACTTAACCATAATACATGTATCATCAAACATGATACAATATAGTGCACAAAATCATATCGCATATGTAATGCGCACATCCGAGTGAGAAAATCCATTATAAAGTGAACCGATACTAGTTAATGCAAAGTAATATATCAAATATATAATTATGCATTAAATCATTAAATCAACACTTGATTTAACGATCCGGTCATATCGCATATAACCGACTAGTATCATTAGTAACAACTTATTGAATCAACACTTGATCCGATAACCCGGCTATATCGCATATAACCGATCAATGTCACATCGCGAGAATCGAATACAGTATCACATACTGGTATTATTCTCGGTCCCGAACATATCTCATATGCGCTCCTATTTCGTTTCGCTTGAGCCAGGAAACCACTGTGTAGGACTCTAAAGACTCGTCAATACGCCGGCAGAAAATGATGATCATATCAAGCATCCACAAGCCGCAAGCGGTCTGCTAAACGTAACGGCCACCCGGGTATTGAGCGATCTGAAGATCGACGAGCAAGCCCGCTCAACTCCAGTGAATCCAACCAGTAACACTACCGTATAGTCCGGTCTGTTCGTCTGATATGTCGCATATCTCGCCTAGGGGTGGTAAACGTCAGACCCCAATAGCTCGATAAGTCATGCCGACGTAAGGTCCATAACATTCGTGAAACTACTGATAACTCTTACCAGTATATCACTGCAACCCTGGCCAGGGATTTCCTGTTATGGCCAGTCGAGCATAGCACAACATCAACCCTCAATACCGGGAGAGACGAATCCCCTCCTATCGCTCATTGCCTCCATGTGAATCGGGACTGTACCCAAAAACCACCTGTTTGCACAACTCAGTAGAGCCGTGGTAGGGTGGAAATCAAAGCACAGTAGGAGACACACAAGACTCTATGACGATCTCAGGTCAACAGACTAAGCTGTACCAGTGTCACCAAAGAACTGCCATCTGACGTGAGGTATAATACCATCTGGGAGTTCTCGGCGAGTCCGTTCAGTGTACCCAGTCTCCACTGAGCACCCGCATACCATCTTCGATGTCAAACACCAATGGATATGGGATCATCCATCGCCCATCGCATGGGTCGAGAAGATATGCGCTAGTCTACTCTGGAATATCGATGCCCCGTCTCGATATTCCCTCGACTAGGAACAATGAAGGATGTACTCATTGACTACCCAGGGCCCACTAGTATGATCTGCATCATAGTCCTGGAAGTCGAGTACACATCCTAAGGGCTTTATCAACATGTAATCAGAGAGACAGAAAGTATACATGTTAAGATAAAGAGCAACCAGATAGCGTACTATCATGTCGAGCAAGAAAGTCCTACCTATATATGTCCCAGCATCCACTACAATATACATCCAATGTACAGTAATGGCCTCTAGGGCATACATATAACTAACAGAAGCATTCCTAAGTTGAGTAACGCTGATCGGCCTCTCTCCATTTAGTTAACATGCACTGGAGACAGCTGCATGATTTGAATCTGGTTAAATTAAATCAGTGCCTCTGGTTCTATATTGGATATAGTACAGTTCATATCTTAACATTGTTAAGGTACGGGGAGTTGTCCGGCTTATGATTAAAACCAGACTCTGGATAACTCAAGGCACGTTTCTGTAATGGCTGTTTGTGGGTTGACCCAGGCTATGACGAGGGTTGAATTTCTACCATCTGGCAGATCAATAGAAATATTGTTCTAGACTCGCCACAGTTTTATTAAAAATGGATTTTTTCAAAAACAGTAGTGGGAGTATGGTAGAACTGGAAGTAATTCCATAACCGCAAACGATTACTGAAGATTTGATTAGGAACCTAAAGATTCAATCTGATTTGACATTCCATTGGCCACTCCGCAGATACGGTGGGTTACTTCAGGCACCCGAGAGGTACTCCGGTAGCCTCAAGGACGATGACAGGGAAGTTCTTGTTTACCCACACTTGCCATTGTTGTTGTTCCAGGCTGCGAGACCCGGCAGGAGGATAAGTATAGCGTCGTTCTAAACTAGCTTTAGAAGTGCACGTCTATATGACTCTGCCAGAGGGTTGTCGTAGTCAGTGGGAGCAGCGGAAGCATTGGTGGACATCAGGCTTATGTCTATTTATAGACTAAAGCAGATGTAGCGGAGATAGATCATCTACTTCTGATGTGACAGTCATAGGTTTGACTTCATCAGAATAGGGGATGGATCTGTTGAGAAGGTAGTAGGGTGTGATATCCGGATTTTGGATGACATACACAAAGTAGGAAGTGAAATTCCTATACTACGATCGGTTATACTTTGGTCGTCACACAGTGGTTTCTCCACATGGGACTTGGACATTATATCAGACATACTGGTTACTATATCTATGTTTTTAGATCTAGATTTGGGTGGTTTCCCAATCAGGGTACCTTGACAGCATTCTAAGAGTATTTAGAATGGACGACTCCTGGCACGGTAGTGTACCTGCAGGTGATGGAGTCACCTTCTCTAAAGGTGTCTTACAGACTAAAGGGGAGAGGGATGTGCATGATTGGCAGATCACTTGCTCAGGCAATTGAGTCAGTCATGAGATGTCAAGTACCACACCAGATGTTGTTCTTGCAGTAGATGCAATAAGTTGACATTGATCCTGTCACGACCCGAAAGTACGGAACATGACCGGCACTTAAACTACGAACGTCTCGAGGCGTACGTAATCTAAGTAAACCGAAAACCCAGAAATCCAAACCAAGAAAATAGTAGAGTGCAGGAAAAACCAACTTAAAGCAAGTAGTTTCAAAAGCATAAGCCGAATTATGCGGTTTTTTAAAAACCATCAAAATTTTACTGAAAATTTCGGCAGAGTCTCTTTTGTAAATATTGGCCCCCAAACGGGATACAACATGAATAGTATACGAAATCAAGAAAAAGGCATCCCCAAGCGTGAGCTAGCTCTTCGTCAAACGACGGTCACAACAACACAAGCAATATAATATACAACGCCAACGGCGAGGATCAAAACTCAAAAGGAAACTCAAAACCACCAGAAATCCACAGAAATAAAACGCGCGACTCTAAGGTCGAAAGAATAACATCACGGGTCACTATCTCAAAAATAAATACATGTTTGGTTGATGGAACTTCTAGATACAACTGAATAATAATATACAAGATATAAGGATGGGTAAGATACAAATAACCCACCTACTAGCAAACCACCCGGAATGGAAATAGTGCCAGCAAAGCCGTAATGAAACCTGTACGGCAAACCTGCAAGAAACTGGGGCACAACGGGGGTGAGTTGCCAACTCGTGAATAGAAAAACATCTACGCACAGAAATCGCATAAATAACGCAATCCTAGGTCAATGATTATAATATATCCTCAAATATATGAATAACACGTAGCCTATAACAAGGCTAGGGTAAATATCTAACCCGAGTGTAATC
Organism: Agapanthus africanus; assembly: GCA_030015575.1. Taxonomy (NCBI): domain Eukaryota; kingdom Viridiplantae; phylum Streptophyta; class Magnoliopsida; order Asparagales; family Amaryllidaceae; genus Agapanthus; species Agapanthus africanus. The sequence goes on from CM057339.1 coordinate 623,913,331, forward strand.
TCATGTGCCTGTGTCAGTGCCTCAGGTAGCAATATATCATATGGATGATGTATGAATGCATAAAACAGAATGCATGTACTGAATAAAACTGGTTTCATAAATCAGTGAGATTTCTGTATTTTAAAAGAAATGAGGTACCATATATGAAATCAGCATAAAACAGTGCCCAGCATCGACACAAAACAAGTGTCCAAATACCTCGATATCTCTGTGTCACAATTTATTTACCTCAAGTCTCAATCTCAATGTCTCAATCACAATATCTAGGGCGCCGTCATTCCAGACCGGCCCCTACCATCCATCTCAAGACCACGACGGTATCCTCCGGATATCCGATGCGTCGGGTAATATCACCGGTAGGTAGTACTCCCCTGCCAGGCTCACATCGTCATCATCACGCGCTTCTTGCCCCGGGGTACCTTACCGGGTCCACCATGTACCCGAAACGGTTCATCCGTCTCCTCGAATCGGGTCTCGAAATCCATCAGCAAACTCATGGTGGACGACTCATACATCATGGGAAAACCGCACTTTTTATTTTAAAAAGAGAGAAATCAGTTCATATAAGTTTTTGCGGTTTTCCTCCAAATCCAGAAAATCTCATGGAAATCCGAATCCAAAACCTCAATAACATGTAAAATAGTGAATATATGCATGAGAATCCAGGAATGCGGCATAACAATGAATAACAGTATGCATGAAGTAGCTGGTAATAACTACAATGTCTAAACTAACATAGAAGACAAGTACACTAATATCATGTCTAACTATCAGCTAACAGGCTACGTCAAGCAATAATATTTTCTAAGGTGTACGTGACATGGCAATTACCGATGAAGATGTGTGTGAGCCGGCAATTAAGTGTACATGGTACATACGCATCATCGGTAATGGTGCTGGTGTCCTAACAGCATGATATCAATAATGGAGTATGAAACATAAAATAAGCATGCGATGCGAAGCGGACCACAAAAATGAGCGGGAGCTGAGAACTAGACGCAACTATAACTAATCTGCATTAATCTAATATCAGTCCTACAAATGGTGCCTTTTGAAATAACACGAATCATGGGGTTTTGAAAATAGGGGCTACGGTGTTTTTGTGAAAAGATACGTCTTTTGAAATATCCGTAGGATCCCTTGGGCTGTCTTTAAAAATGCCCACGACTCGTTAGTTTTTGAAATAGGTAAGAAGTCTAATCTAATCTAATAACTACACTAAACTATACGGCTGAACTAACAAGCTGAACTACAGGTAAGGAAACCGCCTAACATCTGAGTCGATACATATACATACCTGTATATATATATATTAGTCGGTGATCCCGCCTCAATAACATCATATCCGATACCATATCTATAATCAGGCATCCCAAGTCAAGAGTGCGGATCAATCATCAATATAGCTCGTACGTAAATCCGTCGTACGGCATCCCAATCTGGGTACGGGTCAAAGTCACATCAATCACACTATTCATTTGGTATCTTCTTTATCAAATATCATGATCCGGAATAATGTCCTACGTCTAGTACAATATTGATGCCATCTATGTATGCATGCGGGTGTAAGAATTACCACGTCAGAAGACCCGCTAAAATATCATGTCGTATCTCAATACGAACCAAATCACGTCACCGATCTCCTGGCCTCAAGCCCAATCTCATCGACTCATCTCAAATTCCAAATACTATCCTCAAATCCAGTATATGAACACATAGTCCCATACCCATGTGAACACATAAATATATATTCCCATACACGCACATATGAAATAAGGAATGTATGCAAGTATGTATGCGTGTATGTGTAGTGCAACACTACCCTAGGGTTCGCAACAATAAAGTAATCCAACACACCAATATCCATCCTAAGCATCGTTATTAATCCCAAATAACATATAATAAATGTTGGTGTGTATACGCATCCGTATACACCACCACGGACTGCGGGGGTGCTATACGCCATCCACCCGACTTCTCCCCGTAGATATAAATCTACTCACCTGGTCCTCGCTAGCCGGTGCCGACGTCGCCACGCGCTTGCTTGTCGTCTCGAAGTCCACATGGGGGTATCTACATATCATAACGCACCATATCGCATTAAAACTAAATTCGAAATCGAAACGGCATACGAAAATCAAATCGGCACGCGTATCACGCATAGGTCCAAACTTATCGCCTACGCATGCATGAATAGTCAAACCAACCCTCGATGTCGATGTACAAACGTCAAACCATCGAGAAAAATCCAATCACACTCATTTGCACATTCACGAACACTAATTTTAATATAAACTAGGTTAAAACTCACAAAAACCCCAATTTCACTTAAAAAGTCATTTTTCCGCAAATCTAGCAAGCACAATTCGCCGTTTTTGTACAAAACATGATGTTTAAATGAATGTAGCGGCCAATATACTTATTAAATATCTTAAATAAGTCATAGAAAAATTTCCGGAATTTAATCTCATTAAATTCCAAAAACCCTAATATTCTAGTTTACAAAATACCCTTTTTAACAATTTCATAGCAAAAATGCACAAGCTACAATTTAGGTTGGATTTCCATGAACTAAAGTGTTAAACTACACTTAATAAAGTTAATAATATGATAAAAACCCTAACCATATTTTTAATCTCATATTTCGAATTAAATCAAAAAAAACTAGTTTGCAACAAAAAGCTTAATTTGGACATTTTTCAAGTAACAACTTGTAATTAACAACTAGATTAGTTTTCTACAAAACTAAATATGTTAATCCACCTCACTAAACCATACACAATCAAACACAACTCATTTCCACAACAAACCCTAACTTAGTAATCAAAACCCTTTCTTTAAATTTCAAAACTTGAAATTTAAAACCCTAATTTAACACCTAATAGCTAGATTCAAGTAATTTAACAACAAATTAAGCATAAGGTTATGATTATACCTCACAAGCTTGAGATCAAACTTGCAAAAATCTTAGCCTCCAACAATGATTTCATGCTCCAAGATCCATGCTTGAATAGCTAAAGAATAATGGGTAAAGCTTGGATTTAGAATTAGCTTTGAATTTTTGGGAAAAAGGGTGGATTTTTGATAGAAATTTTGGGGATTCTGATGGAAAAATGAGATGAAGTAATTGGGGCTGTTTTGGTTCAGGTTTCGGCCAGAAATCTTGGGGGATTGGGTGAGGGAGGAGAGAGAGTGAGGTGGGGAAAGTTGGTTCAAGTCAAAGTCAACTCAAATTATACCATTTTCTACTCTTTTTTCTTTTCTTTTCTTTCATTTCTTTTCTTTAAAATCCAAGTGGGGACAAAAGAGGGGGCTGCTGAATTTTTCAAGGGGATAAGTGAATGGGGGTGTGTGGGTGTGGGTACGGGTGTGGGGTGATGAAAAATGATAAATACAATACCCCAAACATCCATTTACGCTAAAAAAAGCCTTTTTTCTTCAATAATTTCTAAACCGTTTTGGCAAATGATTTCGTTCCAAAAACCACATGATAAAATTTTACTTAATGTTTTATGATGCACAAAATTTGTTTCAACTCATTCCAATTTGTAATTTTCCCTAATTAAATGTATTAGTGACGGCTTAAAATAATAATAAAATAATATTTTTTTTCAGAAAATTTGAAATTTCACCAGCGGTTCAATAAACACCAAATAATAGCAATTACATAGCTAGAATGTGTATATTTAATTTTTATAATAAGATATTTGTATTTTGACTTTTTACAGAAACCACTCTTATTTTACCGATTTTTTTCGAAATTTCACCGAAACGATTTTCAAAACGTTACAATCTTCCCCCCTTAAAGAAATTCGGTCCCCGAATTTAAATTCAAACTCCCCCAAATACTAAAACATCTAAGAAAAACCATCAAGTCGTCGGGGCTCCGAAATTGTAACTATATAAAACAAATCGCAGCGCAGCGCATGCGCTTGAAAAATGAGCATATAACTCAAATCAAAACTCCGTCAAGCATCCCGCAATCATCGGAGTCATGGAGAAGACATCAATGCCAAATCCAAATCAAAACCAATATGATATAACTCGAAACTATACATGTAAATATCGAATCGATATATGTAAGTATCTGAAGGAAATGCATGCCAAATCTCTTTAAGTCGCTGTGCACGCGTATAACACTGCACAGTGGCGGACGTCTATCATAAGGAAATAACTATATACATATATACCTTTGTTTGAAATGTACGCTCCGCCGTTTTGGAAACAATTTAGAAGGGTCTCCTTGTTTTAAACATTTCGTGTCATATCAGACACGTTGGTAAATACTGAGGCTATAGCTCGCTTTTTGGAAATCCCTTCAATAACTATCAATGCATGCAAAATATATTCAGGTACTGTCCTCTGACTAGTCCTGCTCAGTACGAAAACACATAGCAATATCATAAAAACGTACTGCTCTATACGAAATAAATCCCAAAATATGCATATGAATGCTACGTGCGTCTGGTGCGCACGGAAATCAAAATCCATGAATGTGCCATACATGCGCACAGAAACAACATCTAAGTGCATCGGGTGTGCACGAAACATCTGTCGTAGGCAACATGTGTACCTGACAGCAAAATCAGGTGCATCTATCGTGCACGAAATCATGAAATCCAATATCAAGCGCCGAACGTGCGCAAAATCAATCAGGTGCACAAGGTGCACAAAACAAGTATCGGGTATCACAATCGAAATCGAAATCCAGTGCATCTAAGTGCACAAAAGGCGTATCACTGCACTGCAAGCATATATAAACTATACCGAGTGCAGGAACGAAATCGTGTGCATGCATACGCACAAAACCAACTCAACTGTTTAAAATCGTAAAATCACAAACATGTGAAACTGAAGCACGAAAATGATATCAAGTGCAACACTGTGCAAAGATCGTAAATCCTCAATCATCAAAATCAAATCATACGAATAAATCACCCAAAACATCGTAATCTATAATGGCGGAATAGTACTGCTCAAGCGCATCCTCTAAGAATCTCGGCCAACTGTCGCGGTCACTAGTGGGACGTCTCGTCGATGATCATGAACTCTGTCCTGCTGGCGTGCGTAACCATGACCACTCCTGGGTCAAGGTCTTCACTGTGAATTACCAATCTTTCGGTCCATCGGCTCATCAGCCCTGTCAGGTGTGCTAACGGGGACGATTCCGTTCTGGCACTTCTCTGGTCATCTCTTGGTCAATCATCGCGACCACTCGTAAGACAGCATATTACTGGCGTCGGCCTCTGGCTCTCTGAATGTACGTGACACATCTGATCCTGGGTGCAAGTATCATTGCAGCAGTGTCCTGGAAGGAATCCTGCTCACGGTCTCTTCCATGTCTCGTCTCTGCCAACTGTCCGGAAGTCATTGTCCTTTCCTATATCTGCATCTTGCTCTGGAACGACTGCATACTCATCGCGACTCCTTCTGGAAGGTAAGTCCAAGTACCATGCCTCGGCATGCGCATCGCATCTCTGATGTCGGCGGAGTGGAACGTCATCTCATCTAGATCTGGTACGAACCTCTTACTCCACTTTTCTCTAATGTCGTCTGCTTTGGACTCGTCTCGTCGCGGCTACATGGACTGAGCTCCAACGACTATCCTCGTATCTGGAGTCTCCCAAGAATGCATCTCACCACCTAGCATCCGAATTAAGTCGAGCCATCCAATCGATTCGTCAAAACCTCATAATCCCCCAAGAGCTCAATATCTTGGGTACAGTTTAATAGTATCGAGTACATACCACAGCATCGGTGGTCCAGCCGTAGAAGGGCAAACCCAAGCCTCACTAATGGCGCCGCAGAACTGCCGCAAACCCTAAGGTTCAAAGGCTTTCACACGGTCATTAAGTCGAGTTAGGGTTTCATTCTTCTAGAGGGACCATAGAATTGCCTGCATGTCTTTCCGACTATCTTAAACTTGGAATAATAGGTTTCTGACATTCGATCGTCTCTGTCGACTCCCAACGTCTCCGCGTGAAGTCGTCTCTAGCTGGAATCAATCTATCTGATGACCTCGCATCGGGGTAGGCGAACGATCTACATGTCCTAGTCATTCATCCTCGATGACTAGCGACCTTCTATCATCTCTTAGTACAACTTATACTGCAATAGCTCCAACATCTGGGGCGATATCTCGTCGTTCGCAGCAATAACTGGCTCACTCGTCTGCATGCTGAACCGTGCCTCAATCATCAGGAGTAAGCAACACACCAACGGTCATCAAAATCTGGCTGGCCTCCATCATTGGCTCAATTCTCTAGTGTCGATCAGCACCTCCGAGTAACCTCATGAAGGCGATCCGCCAAACGCTCGTGGCGCGGAAACACAGTAAAAAAACACATCTCTGCAATCGTGTGTCGCCGGAATTTCGCCCTGGTCAGTCCTCGTTCGTGACGAGCTTGTGCTGACCGCAACTCTAGCCGTAGCTCTCCCTGCCCGTAACCGTAGCAGCAAAACCAAACTGGAACCGATGAGGCAAGATCAGGAAGGAATATAATACTGAACAAGGAAATGTACATCCTAAGGCTTCTTAAGTGGAGTGGCTATCGTAAATATGCCGCGGAACATACCAACGGTACGTCACTCTACTTTAGTCACCTATTCCATCAACCAAGGGTCATCCTACGCTCCGAAGGTTAAAACCTAACGCTCTGATACCAACTTTGTCACGACCCGAAAGTACGGAACATGACCGGCACTTAAACTACGAACGTCTCGAGGCGTACGTAATCTAAGTAAACCGAAAACCCAGAAATCCAAACCAAGAAAATAGTAGAGTGCAGGAAAAACCAACTTAAAGCAAGTAGTTTCAATAGCATAAGCCGAATTATGCGGTTTTTTAAAAACATCAAAATTTTACTGAAAATTTCGGCAGAGTCTCCTTTGTAAATACTGGCCCCCAAATGGGATACAACATGAATAGTATACGAAATCAAGAAAAAGGCATCCCCAAGCGGGAGCTAGCTCTTCGTCAAACGACGGTCACAACCACACAAGCAATATAATATACAACGCCAACGGCGAGGATCAAAACTCAAAAGGAAACTCAAAACCACCAGAAATCCACAGAAATAAAACGCGCGACTCTAAGGTCGAAAGAATAACATCACGGGTCTCTATCTCAAAAATAAATACATGTTTGGTTGATGGAACTTCTAGATACAACTGAATAATAATATAAAAGATATAAGGATGGGTAAGATACAAATAACCCACCTACTAGCAAGCCACCCGGAATGGAAATAGCGCCAGCAAAGCCGTAATGAAACCTGTACGGCAAACCTGCAAGAAACTGGGGCACAACAGGGGTGAGTTGCCAACTCGTGAATAGAAAAACATCTACGCACAGAAATCGCATAAATAACGCAATCCTAGGTCAATGATTATAATATATCCTCAAATATATGAATAACACGTAGCCTATAACAAGGCTAGGGTAAATATCTAACCCGAGTGTAATCTCATGTGCCCGTGTCAGTGCCTCAGGTAGCAATATATCATATGGATGATGTATGAATGCATAAAACAGAATGCATGTACTGAATAAAACTGGTTTCATAAATCAGTGAGATTTCTGTATTTTAAAAGAAATGAGGTACCATATATGAAATCAGCATAAAACAGTGCCCAGCATCGACACAAAACAAGTGTCCAAATACCTCGATATCTCTGTGTCACAATTTATTTACCTCAAGTCTCAATCTCAATGTCTCAATCACAATATCTAGGGCGCCGTCAGTCCAGACCGGCCCCTACCATCCATATCAAGACCACGACGGTATCCTCCGGATATCCGACGCGTCGGGTAATATCACAGGTAGGTAGTACTCCCCTGCCAGGCTCACATCGTCATCATCACACGCTTCTTGCCCCGGGGTACCTTACCGGGTCCACCATGTACCCGAAACGGTTCATCCGTCTCCTCGAATCGGGTCTCGAAATCCATCAGCAAACTCATGGTGGACGACTCATACATCATGGGAAAACCGCACTTTTTATTTTAAAAAGAGAGAAATCAGTTCATATAAGTTTTTGCGGTTTTCCTCCAAATTCAGAAAATCTCATGGAAATCCGAATCCAAAACCTCAATAACATGTAAAATAGTGAATATATGCATGAGAATCCAGGAATGCGGCATAACAATGAATAACAGTATACATGAAGTAGCTGGTAATAACTACAATGTCTAAACTAACATAGAAGGCAAGTACACTAATATCATGTCTAACTATCAGCTAACAGGCTACGTCAAGCAATAATATTTTCTAAGGTGTACGTGACATGGCAATTACCGATGAAGATGTGTGTGAGCCGGCAATTAAGTGTACGTGGTACATACGCATCATCGGTAATGGTGCTGGTGTCCTAACAGCATGATATCAATAATGGAGTATGAAACATAAAATAAGCATGCGATGCGAAGCGGACCACAAAAATGAGCGGGAGCTGAGAACTAGACACAACTATAACTAATCTGCATTAATCTAATATCAGTCCTACAAATGGTGCCTTTTGAAATAACACGAATCATGGGGTTTTGAAAATAGGGGCTACGGTGTTTTTGTGAAAAGATACGTCTTTTGAAATATCCGTAGGATCCCTTGGGCTGTCTTTAAAAATGCCCACGACTCGTTAGTTTTTGAAATAGTTAAGAAGTCTAATCTAATCTAATAACTACACTAAACTATACGGCTGAACTAACAAGCTGAACTACAGGTAAGGAAACCGCCTAACATCTGAGTCGATACATATACATACCTGTATATATATATATTAGTCGGTGATCCCGCCTCAATAATATCATATCCGATACCATATCTATAATCAGGCATCCCAAGTCAAGAGTGCGGATCAATCATCAATATAGCTCGTACGTAAATCCGTCGTACGGCATCCCAATCTGGGTACGGGTCAAAGTCACATCAATCACACTATTCATTTGGTATCTTCTTTATCAAATATCATGATCCGGAATAATGTCCTACGTCTAGTACAATATTGATGCCATCTATGTATGCATGCGGGTGTAAGAATTACCACGTCAGAAGACCCGCTAAAATATCATGTCGTATCTCAATACGAACCAAATCACGTCACCGATCTCCTGGCCTCAAGCCCAATCTCATCGACTCATCTCAAATTCCAAATACTATCCTCAAATCCAGTATATGAACACATAGTCCCATACCCATGTGAACACATAAATATATATTCCCATACACGCACATATGAAATAAGGAATGTATGCAAGTATGTATGCGTGTATGTGTAGTGCAACACTACCCTAGGGTTCGCAACACTAAAGTAATCCAACACACCAATATCCATCCTAAGCATCGTTATTAATCCCAAATAACATATAATAAATGTTGGTGTGTATACGCATCCGTATACACCACCACGGACTGCGGGGGTGCTATACGCCATCCACCCGACTTCTCCCCGTAGATATAAATCTACTCACCTGGTCCTCGCTAGCCGGTGCCGACGTCGCCACGCGCTTTCTTGTCGTCTCGAAGTCCACATGGGGGTACCTACATATCATAACGCACCATATCGCATTAAAACTAAATTCGAAATCGAAACGGCATACGAAAATCAAATCGGCACGCGTATCACGCATAGGTCCAAACTTATCGCCTACGCATGCAAGAATAGTCAAACCAACCCTCGATGTCGATGTACAAACGTCAAACCATCGAGAAAAATCCAATCACACTCATTTGCACATTCACGAACACTAATTTTAATATAAACTAGGTTAAAACTCACAAAAACCCCAATTTCACTTAAAAAGTCATTTTTCCGCAAATCTAGCAAGCACAATTCGCCGTTTTTGTACAAAACATGATGTTTAAATGAATGTAGCGGCCAATATACTTATTAAATATCTTAAATAAGTCATAGAAAAAATTTCCGGAATTTAATCTCATTAAATTCCAAAAACCCTAATATTCTAGTTTACAAAATACCCTTTTTAACAATTTCATAGCAAAAATGCATAAACTACAATTTAGGTTGGATTTCCATGAACTAAAGTGTTAAACAACACTTAATAAAGTTAATAATATGATAAAAACCCTACCATATTTTTAATCTCATATTTTGAATTAAATCAAAAAAAACTAGTTTGCAACAAAAAGCTTAATTTGGACATTTTTCAAGTAACAACTTGTAATTAACAACTAGATTAGTTTTCTACAAAACTAAATATGTTAATCCACCTCACTAAACCATACACAATCAAACACAACTCATTTCCACAACAAACCCTAACTTAGTAATCAAAACCCTTTCTTTAAATTTCAAAACTTGAAATTTAAAACCCTAATTTAACACCTAATAGCTAGATTCAAGTAATTTAACAACAAATTAAGTATAAGGTTATGATTATACCTCACAAGCTTGAGATCAAACTTGCAAAAATCTTAGCCTCCAACAATGATTTCATGCTCCAAGATCTATGCTTGAATAGCAAAAGAATAATGGGTAAAGCTTGGATTTAGAATTAGCTTTGAATTTTTGAGAAAATGGGTGGATTTTTGATAGAAATTTTGGGGATTTTGATGGAAAAATGAGATGAAGTATTTGGGGCTGTTTTGGTTCAGGTTTCGGCCAGAAATCTTGGGGGATTGGGTGAGGGAGGAGAGAGAGTGAGGTGGGGAAAGTTAGTTCAAGTCAAAGTCAACTCAAATTATACCATTTTCTACTCTTTTTTCTTTTCTTTTCTTTCATTTCTTTTCTTTAAAATCCAAGTGGGGACAAAAGAGGGGGCTGCTGAATTCTTCAAGGGGATAAGTGAATGGGGGTGTGTGGGTGTGGGTACGGGTGTGGGGTGATGAAAAATGATAAATACAATACCCCAAACATCCATTTACGCTAAAAAAAGCCTTTTTTCTTCAATAATTTCTAAACCGTTTTGGCAAATGATTTCGTTCCAAAAACCACATGATAAAATTTTATTTAATGTTTTATGATGCACAAAATTTGTTTCAACTCATTCCAATTTGTAATTTTCCCTAATTAAATGTATTAGTGACGGCTTAAAATAATAATAAAATAATATTTTTTTCAGAAAATTTGAAATTTCACCAGCGGCTCAATAAACACCAAATAATAGCAATTACATAGCTAGAATGTGTATATTTAATTTTTATAATAAGATATTTGTATTTTGACTTTTTACAGAAACCCCCCTTATTTTACCGATTTTTTTCGAAATTTCACCGAAACGATTTTCAAAACGTTACAGATCCAATCCTGGAGAAACAGTCGGAAGCAGTTTTAGAACATAAGTGAATGTTCTAGGGATATGATAACGGCTGCCTCCTTTGGGAGACAGTTATCATTCCAGGCTTCCAAGGTGACATGGACGACAAGGAGGTTGTCAGAGTTATAGTTTTCCTTCTGACGAGGGGCAGTATTTTGGACCGGTGGTCCAAGGCAATACTGAGGGAGGCATGGCGCAGGATACTGATTAAGTTCAGTTGACGATACAGTCTAAGAAGTTTGGATTTGGAGTTCATTCATGAGCTGGGTCCCATCAGACATCCAGACATTCTAAGACAGGTATTGCTCATTTCGGGAGATGGCTTTCTCCGCGAACATGAGATATAGAGAGACATAGAAAGAAACATCAAGGCGGATCCACTCACTGAGGCTATTCCTCGACCGCAATAGTTTCACAAACGGGATTTGTGAGACTGACTAGTAGAGGAGTTGGGTGTTCGGTATCACACGGGCTGTGAGTATGCGACATCGCAATAATTAGCCTTGAGTGCAAGTGGGAGATTGTTGGAGATAGTGCCCTCAGAGTCAATTATTGGATCACAGGCACGTGATTGCAATGATTGAGGGAGGACCTATCCCGGTAGGACAGTCTTACTCGAGATGATAGTATGCTATCTGGTTTACCTTTATCATCGTGTACTGCTTTAGGTGACCTGACATGTCGCTATTGCACGTTGATAGAGCCCCTAGGATTCTTGCTTGACCACCAGCAGTATGAAGGCGATCATATACGTGGGAGCTGGTAGTCTATAAGCACATCCTTAAAAGGTCCCTAGTCGTGGGAGTTTCGAGACAGGGCATTGATACTCCAGAGTAGACTAGTGTATACAGTCGAGACCCCGACGAGGGGAGGTGGCCGGTCTCACAAGCCACTGGTGTCAGTTGGTTCACCTAAGATGTATACATGTGCTCATTGGGTTATGAGTACACCGGACAGGACTCGCCGGGAACATGCTAGTTGGTCTTATACCTGACGTCAGATAGCAGTTCCCTGGTGACATGTGTACAGGTTAGTTCATCGACCTGAGGATCGTCATTTGTCTCGTGTGAGTTCCCACTGTGCTTTGATTACTACCCTACCACGGCTCAAAGGAGTCATGCAAACAGGTTTTAGTTGGGTACAGTCCCGAGCCACATGGAGACAGTGAGCGGATCTTTAGGGGTTCGTCTCTCCCGGTATTGGGGGTGAGGTCGCGCTGTGTCTAGGAAAGCCATTACACAAAGTACTTGGCCAAGGCAGGAGATTTACTGGTGTCACGACCCGAAAGAGCACGTGACTGGCCCTTGAACCATATGAAGCCTATAGGACTCCATCTGATCCAAGTAAGCCAAAAGCCCAGAAATCTAAAACCATTTTAAGAATAAGTAAAGAAAACTGGTTTAAAGAAGTGAAGAATACAGGTTTGAAATCAAGGTTTTTAAATAACTAAGCCGAAGGTACGTTTTGAAAACAATAAAGTCTTTTCTAAAAATTTCGGCAGAGTTTCTTTTGTAAAACTGGCCCCGAATGGGGTACAACAAGGATAACAATATAAATAGGCAATGATAAAGGCATCCCCAAGCGGGAGCTAGCTCTTCGTCAATCGACGGTCACAACCACACAATGATATGATAATATACAACGCCAAGTGGCGAGGATCAAATCCAAAAGAAAGCTCAAAAGCAACAGTAAAACCACAATACTACTAAGCGCGACTCTAGGTCGAATGATACAACACTGTCTCTGAGTCTGAAAGAATATACAAGATTTGGTTGATGGACAATTTCTAGATACAATGAAATAAATAAATACAAAGGTGATTCCTGATACGAAAGAATCCACCTACCAAAGCAAATCACCCGCAAGAGGGTAGTGTGCCAGAAATGCCGCAATAGGACCTGTACGGCAAAACCTGCAAGAACTGTGGCACAACGGGGGTGAGTTGCCAACTCGTGAATAGAAACATCTACAAGCAAAAACCGAATGCAAGACATAAACCTAAGTCAACGATCAGTAATATAATCCACAAGAGTATATCTGAGTGTAACCAGGTGGCAAGGTAACATCTAATCATGTATGTAGTGCCAGGTACTCAGGTAATAACATGTCATCAGTATAAGGTATGTCAGCATAAGGTAGATATGATGAAATATCAAAGATATCAATACACATATATTAGCGTCCCATACCACTAATATTGGTGTAAGATAAGTGTAAATCCAGTCTGTATATGATCCATATCTGTATATCTGTGGAACCCGTCCACCTGTCACCCACTGACAACAAGCATCATGTATGCAATGTGAGGATATAACCAAAATCATGGAAAACTCATCATGAAACCCGTGCCAAGCATCGACACGTAAATCCTCATCCATATGGGGCTCCGTCTGCGGTATCGGCCCTCGGCCCCCGGCAGTACGAGTCAACCCATGTCCATCTCTGGGCTCCGTCTGCGTTATCGGCCCATCGGCCCCCGGCAGTACGCCCATCTCTCAGCTCCAGGCGGTATCCCCCGGATATCCGCCGAGCTCAAATACAATCACCGGTAGGTACTCGCCCGCCTCCAGGCTCAATCGGCATAACCCATCGATCATCTCGCCGAGGGGAACCATACCGGGCCCACCACGAACCCGCAAACGGTACATCACCTCCTCGAATCGGGTTTCAAGCACACGTCTCAGCACCGAGAAAACGCGTGGTGGACGCACCGAAATATCATATCACGAGGTACCGGGTTTTCATAAAAGTGCCTCTTTTGTTAAATAATCCCACGGTCCTCAAAACCAGAAATCACATGAAAATCCACATCGAGAAGTAAATCCAATGCAACGTGCTATATAATCAATCCATGATGCATGCGACAAGTAAAGAGAGGTAATCATATCGGAAATCATGTAACATGGAATATCTTGCAGTCTTCAATCTCAATCAAGTATGAATCATCTATGTTTGTGTACAGGTACATGTGTACAATATGCCAAGCAGTAATCATATCATGAATGCAACAGTACTACAGTGTAGTGGCATGGCAATTATCGATGATGAAGTGTGTGAGCCGGCAAATAGTGTACGTGGAACATACGCATCATCGATAATGGTGCTGGTGTCCTAACAGCATGATAATAGTATAGCAATGAACATATGCCAGCAATGCGAATAGCATGAAGATGCAGAAATCTAGTAGTCAACACCACAGTGAAGTATCTACTATGCAAACTACATCTAAGTATCCGGTCAATCAGGAGGGGTAGGTGTAGAAACCACCTAAATCTGAGTCAATGTATATATATAGATGTATAGTCGGTGATCCCGCCTCAATGTCATATCGTAAGATATCCTCGAGTTATGAGTGCGGATCTATCATCAATATCGGCTCGTACGGTAAATCATCGTACGGCATCCCCATAGCTGGGTAGGGGTCAACAACTCACTATCTCGTCACATAACAGGTATCAGTATCATCAGATCATATAGTCTGGGGGTACTACTCTATGTCTAGTACAAGTCGATACCATCAGAGAAGTATGCATGCGGGGGTAAACACATATCCCAAGCCCGCAAGAATCACAAGTCATATCCCACATATGAATCGTATAGAATCACCGATCCCAGGGCACCAAGCCCACATCATCGACTCATCTCCAAAGTCATCACATATCATCAATCACAGTGCAAGTACAAGTGATAAGCAAGGGTGTGTGTGTAGGTGTAATTCTATCCTAGGGTTCGCGACTATGAACTACACTAGTCACTTCTAACCCTACATTATCCACAATACACCTATATCACAATAAACTGCAAAGTAATCTATCTACGGACTGCGGGGGTGCTATACGCCATCCACCTGACTTCCCCCTGTAGATATAATCTACTCACCTGTAACCCGTGTGTCGGTGTCGATGTCTCCGTCATCTTCCGCATCGCCTCGGATCGTCGCGGTGTACCTACACAAATCACACGTATCGCATCGCATCAAAACCAAATCAACACTTGAAACGACACACTAAATCCAATACGATACGATAAGGGGGCCTATAGGTGAGAACCTATGGCACGCCTTCAAAACCATCAATAAATCCTCTATATCGTCGTATAAACGACAAATAGTCGAGGCAAAACACATCCCACCATTTCAGAATCAAAAATACGGAATACGGAAATACGAATCCAAAACAACAACTTAGGATATATGTCCCAGATTTCACCCTAGAAAGAATCTGTCAAAACTAGAAGTACCCAAGGCCAAGAATTGAGGAAATGGGGGCATGCACGAAAAACGAGGAATTTCCTCTCAGGTCTGGCCGCAATTTGCGGCCAGAAAAGGGATTTTGGCGGCCGTACGGAGGAGTTAGGGGCTAGGGTTTGGGGTGTTGCCTCTAGGTTGCCTGCACATCTCAATTTCCACTCAATATTATTTTAGGGTTCCTCGTATGATAGCAGATTCCAAATAACAGTGGCAGATTCCAGTTTTTCCCCGATATCGGTTACAAAAATCCGTATTCTGGTTCCCATTTCAGGTTTGGGTTCAAATTAGCATTACACCAGGGTTTC
This sequence comes from Agapanthus africanus, assembly GCA_030015575.1. NCBI lineage: Eukaryota > Viridiplantae > Streptophyta > Magnoliopsida > Asparagales > Amaryllidaceae > Agapanthus > Agapanthus africanus. Next base: position 623,929,160 of record CM057339.1, read on the forward strand.
TAGGGTCTCAACAAGCCTCAATTTCATCTTAGTTTCAGTTTTACCCTAACCCTTATCTTGAAATCTCAAAAGTCCACCAAATGACACGATATCGATACTAAACTAGAATTGATGCATAAGGAAATTGAAATGCTACAAAAGGAGAAATTACCTCCTTTGGCAACTCAAGAAAATTCTTGAGTTGCTCAAAGTGCTCCAAATCCAATCTTATTAGGCTCAAAGTGAAGCCAGTGGGCTTGGGACCATTTTTTGTGAAGTGGGAATGGGGTTTTGGGGTTGATTTCATTGTGGATCTAGGGTTTTAGTGAAGGGGGAGAATGAGGGAAGAGAGAGCAGCAGCAGCTCAAGAAGAAGAGGGAAGAGAAAAATGAGAAGGGAATGATGGAGGCATGGTTGAAAAAGGTAAGGTTGACTTGTCTCCTCTCTCTCTCATCATTACTTACTTTTCCTTTTTCTTTTCTTTTAAAATCCCAAACCTTCTCACCTCAATAGTAATCCCAAAAGAAAACCATGGCTAAAAATACACAAGTGTGGAAAAAAAAAGTGGTATGTGCAAGTTTTGCACAAAATTTCCAAAAAAACCCGATTAGCGATTTTAATCGCGATTAGCACTATATTAGTGTCAAACTAATCACAAAAACTTAAAAATGTCATAATTTCAATAATTAACCCATTTTAGAATTTTCCATAATTTTTCATAATTTTTCTAACATTTTTCCTATTTATTTGCATTAAATATTAAAATAATCAATAAAATAATATTAAATTATAAAAATTTCCAAAATTAATATTTTATATTTTTGAAAATGTTACAATCTACCCCCCTTAAAGAAATTCGGTCCCCGAATTTAAATTTAAACCCCCACTACTAAAAACAATTTCAGTAATAATCCATTTGTCGGGGCTCCGAAAATATCAACACATAAAACATCACAGCGCAATGCATGCGCATGAAGAATGAGCAGATAACTCAAAAGCAAAACTCCGTCAAGCATCTCGCAATCATCGGAGTCGAGGTAAAAACACAATGTCAAATCCAATACAAAACCGATGTGATATGGATCAATACTACACATGTAGACATCTAATCCATACATGTAAGTAGCTGATGCAAAAGCATGCAAAAGTATATCCAGGTACCGTCCACTGACTAGTCCTGCTCAGCATGAAAGCAAAAATCCAACATCATAAAAGGTACTGCTCCAAAAGGAATAAATCCCAAAAATGCACATAAAACAATCCTGTGCGTCTGGTGCGCACAGAAATCAAGATCCATAAATGTGTCAAACAGGTATACAAAACAACATCTAGGTGCAACGGGTGTGCACGAAACATCTGTCGTAGGCAACGTGTGTGCCTGACAGAAAAATCAGGTGCATGTGACATGCACGAAAAATCCCGATTTAGTGCACCTGGCGTGCACCAAATCGTATCTAAAAACATGCGCCCAACATGCGCGAAAATCCAAACTGGTGCATCCATCATGCACAAATGAAAATCTAGGCCATGCGCACTCAACATGCACGGAATCACGAAATCCAATAGCAAACGCCGAACAGGCGTAAAGCATATCACCAGCACGGAGTGCAAAAATCCATCATCAAAATCCGGGTCAAAATCAACGATATAATGCGGCTCAAACCAAAATCAGGTGTACCGCAAAGGAGAATCTCACAACCGTGTGCATCAGCGTGTACGAATCAAAGCATAACACTAAAATGCATGAAAACTCTGCGTAAAATATATATAAATGTTCAGTGGGTGCATGAAACCATATCATGAAACTCAGTCACCAAAACTAAATCATGCAACAGAACGCCCAAAATACCGAAATCCAAAATGACGGATACGTGATAATCAAATCACAAAATCACAACTCATAAATACCGTCTTCGGTAGTTCCTCCTTCAAAGTCGAGAAGGAGTCAGTGCAATCCACTGCTAGCAGCGCAGGATATCCACCTGCCTCTTGCTCACGGTCTGGCGTCTTCTGACTCTCTGGGTTCTTATCTTCTCCGCGGATTACCAATCTCACAGTCAATCGGCTCATCGGCCCTATCAGGTGTGCTAACGGGGACGATTCCGTTCTGGCACTTCTCTGGTCACCTCTCGGTCAATCCTCACGACCACTCGTAAGGCAGCAAATCACTGGCGTCGGCCTCTGGCTCTCTGAAAGCACGTCACACATCTGATCCTGGGTGCAAACATCGTTGCAGCAATGCCCTGGAAGGAATCCTGCTCAAGGTCTCTTCCAATCATGCCTATGCCGATCTATACGGAGGCTGGCTCTCCTGCACAACCTCTTCTCGCTCAAAAGACACCTGTGTCCTCAGAACAACATTTCTCAGAAACTGGTCACATCCCAACGTCTCTATAAGCAAATCAGGTCTCTAGTCTTGACGGAAAGCAATGACAGCTCGTCAGTGTCTCACACGAACCTCTTGTTCCAACTGTCTCTATCGTTGCCCCCTATGACGTCACGCCAAGCTACTATGCACTGCACTGTCCTCGGCCACGGCCAATCTGAAGTCTCTCACACGGACTCGAAATCGCGTACTCTGTAGCTTCATCATTCTGTAGAAGATGTCAGGCCGAACTGGTCCTCGGGAACACGTCCCGACCATCGGAGGAATACTTATCACTCGTCCGTCCTTGATCAATTCGCAACGCATCTGGTTAAGTTCCTTTATCCGAACTTGGTCAACTACCTTGTCGACAATGCCGAACTCTGGCCTGCTGGGTGTGCGCAAAATGACCACTCCTGGGTCCAGGTCTTCCCATGTCGTTTCCCGAAGGGTCCTATCGAGTTCCTTTCTCAATTCTCAATCCTGCCGAAATGCCCGGAAGTCATCATCCAATGCTGAAGCTAAAGCTTATTCCGGAACGGCTGCATACTTATCGCGCTTCTTTTTGGAAGATATATCCATATACCACGCCTCGGGGTGCATATCACATCTCTAATGTCAGCGGAGTGGGACATCATCTCGTCGAAATCTCGTACGAACTCCTTTCTTCACTCTGCTCAAATGTCGACTGGTTCGGGCTCGTCTCATCGTGGCTACACGAACTGCGCTCCGACGGCTATGCTCGCATCTGGAGTCTCCAAAGCAGTGTCCCATCACGATATCCGAAAGATGTCGAACCATCCGATCGACTCGTCAGATCCTCATAATCCCCCAAGAGCTCACATCTCGGGTACAGTTTAATAGTATCGAGTACATGCCACAGCGTCGGTGGTCCAGCCGTAGAAGGGCAAACCCAAGCCTCACTAATGGCGCCGCGGAACCGCCGTAAACCCTAAGGTTCAAAGGCTGTCACACGGTCATTAAGTCGAGTTAGGGTTTCATTCTTCTAGAGGGTCCATAGAATCACCTGCATGTCTTTCCGTATACTTTAAACTTGGAAAATAGGCGCCTGACATTCGATCGTCTCTATCGACTCTCAACGAACCTGCGTGAAGTCGTCTCTATCTGGAATCAATCCACCTGATGACTCGCATCGGGGTAAGCAAACTCACCATACGTCCTAGTCATTCATCCTCGGTGACTAGCGACTCGCTATCATATCTCCAAGAACATGCTCATGCTGCAGTAGCTCCAATCATCTGGGCGATATCTCGTCATTTGCAGCAGCAACTGGCTGATACGCCTGTACGCTGAACAACGCCTCAATCCTCCAGGAAAGGCAACACATTGGCGGTCATCTCTGAGTCGATCTGCTCTAGATCTGAGTAAGACTCTCCACACTGGAAATCTTCAACTCAACTGGGCCCGCTCTGGCGCAAAATCGGACGAATCACCTTCGTCTCTCAAATCGGGTAGACTAGCTATCATCTGTCTCATATCTGCCTGAAAGCTCCGGCAATCTCAGCTCGTAAGCTCCGAAAGCAACATCCTGTCAATCTCAGCAACAGCTGGTCCATCTGTCTGCACGGTAGGCGACATCACAATCTCTGAGGTATGCTGTACATCCACAGTCCTCTCTCAACTAGCAGCTCTAACAATGGCCCGATCATCCGGTGCAAGACCAAGCACTCGCCTCCACTAGAGGTCACAAACACCAACACTGACTCGAGACGTTCCCACGTCACCAGAAAACACAAGGGTCGGCCCTCGTACCAAACGAGCTCACACCGGCCGTAACCCTAGCAGCAGCCCAAACTGTGCTCAAACATGGTGACAGGAACCTCAATCGAGTATCAAAGAGAGCACATCAATGGAAAGAAAGGAAACAACAGCTCCAAAGTGGATACATGATCGTAGGAAGGAACAGTATCAATGAGGGTATGATCATGGAACTAATAGAATCGGGGATCTCAAATGGATGTATAATCCAGGATATGAAGAGAATCACTAATCTCAAAAATATGAACATCCTAAGGTTCCTTAAGCGGAGTGGCGTGTCGTAAGTATGCCGCGGAACATACCAACGGTACGTCACTCTACTTTAGTCACCTAATCCATCAACCAAGGGTCATCCTAAAACGACGAAAGTTCGGGTCTAATACCCCCTCGACCAAGTCAAAGTTCCGTAAGGTCAAGCCTAAGTTCCGTAAGTAAACAACTCCCTAGGCTCCACATAGTCAAACTTAAACTCGAACCAAGGTCAACCTAGCGCTCTGATACCAACTTTGTCACGACCCGAAAGAGCACGTGACTGGCCCTTGAACCATATGAAGCCTATAGGACTCCATCTGATCCAAGTAAGCCAAAAGCCCAGAAACCTAAAACCATTTTAAGAATAAGTAAAGAAAACTGGTTTAAAGAAGTGAAGAATACAGGTTTGAAATCAAGGTTTTTAAATAACTAAGCCGAAGGTACGTTTTGAAAACAATAAAGTCTTTTCTAAAAATTTCGGCAGAGTTTCTTTTGTAAAACTGGCCCCGAATGGGGTACAACAAGGATAACAATATAAATAGGCAATGATAAAGGCATCCCCAAGCGGGAGCTAGCTCTTCGTCAATCGACGGTCACAACCACACAATGATATGATAATATACAACGCCAAGTGGCGAGGATCAAATCCAAAAGAAAGCTCAAAAGCAACAGTAAAACCACAATACTACTAAGCGCGACTCTAGGTCGAATGATACAACACTGTCTCTGAGTCTGAAAGAATATACAAGATTTGGTTGATGGACAATTTCTAGATACAATGAAATAAATAAATACAAAGGTGATTCCTGATACGAAAGAATCCACCTACCAAAGCAAATCACCCGCAAGAGGGTAGTGTGCCAGAAATGCCGCAATAGGACCTGTACGGCAAAACCTGCAAGAACTGTGGCACAACGGGGGTGAGTTGCCAACTCGTGAATAGAAACATCTACAAGCAGAAACCGAATGCAAGACATAAACCTAAGTCAACGATCAGTAATATAATCCACAAGAGTATATCTGAGTGTAACCAGGTGGCAAGGTAACATCTAATCATGTATGTAGTGCCAGGTACTCAGGTAATAACATGTCATCAGTATAAGGTATGTCAGCATAAGGTAGATATGATGAAATATCAAAGATATCAATACACATATATTAGCGTCCCATACCACTAATATTGGTGTAAGATAAGTGTAAATCCAGTCTGTATATGATCCATATCTGTATATCTGTGGAACCCGTCCACCTGTCACCCACTGACAACAAGCATCATGTATGCAATGTGAGGATATAACCAAAATCATGGAAAACTCATCATGAAACCCGTGCCAAGCATCGACACGTAAATCCTCATCCATATGGGGCTCCGTCTGCGGTATCGGCCCTCGGCCCCCGGCAGTACGAGTCAACCCATGTCCATCTCTGGGCTCCGTCTGCGTTATCGGCCCATCGGCCCCCGGCAGTACGCCCATCTCTCAGCTCCAGGCGGTATCCCCCGGATATCCGCCGAGCTCAAATACAATCACCGGTAGGTACTCGCCCGCCTCCAGGCTCAATCGGCATAACCCATCGATCATCTCGCCGAGGGGAACCATACCGGGCCCACCACGAACCCGCAAACGGTACATCACCTCCTCGAATCGGGTTTCAAGCACACGTCTCAGCACCGAGAAAACGCGTGGTGGACGCACCGAAATATCATATCACGAGGTACCGGGTTTTCATAAAAGTGCCTCTTTTGTTAAATAATCCCACGGTCCTCAAAACCAGAAATCACATGAAAATCCACATCGAGAAGTAAATCCAATGCAACGTGCTATATAATCAATCCATGATGCATGCGACAAGTAAAGAGAGGTAATCATATCGGAAATCATGTAACATGGAATATCTTGCAGTCTTCAATCTCAATCAAGTATGAATCATCTATGTTTGTGTACAGGTACATGTGTACAATATGCCAAGCAGTAATCATATCATGAATGCAACAGTACTACAGTGTAGTGGCATGGCAATTATCGATGATGAAGTGTGTGAGCCGGCAAATAGTGTACGTGGAACATACGCATCATCGATAATGGTGCTGGTGTCCTAACAACATGATAATAGTATAGCAATGAACATATGCCAGCAATGCGAATAGCATGAAGATGCAGAAATCTAGTAGTCAACACCACAGTGAAGTATCTACTATGCAAACTACATCTAAGTATCCGGTCAATCAGGAGGGGTAGGTGTAGAAACCACCTAAATCTGAGTCAATGTATATATATAGATGTATAGTCGGTGATCCCGCCTCAATGTCATATCGTAAGATATCCTCGAGTTATGAGTGCGGATCTATCATCAATATCGGCTCGTATGGTAAATCATCGTACGGCATCCCCATAGCTGGGTAGGGGTCAACAACTCACTATCTCGTCACATAACAGGTATCAGTATCATCAGATCATATAGTCTGGGGGTACTACTCTATGTCTAGTACAAGTCGATACCATCAGAGAAGTATGCATGCGGGGGTAAACACATATCCCAAGCCCGCAAGAATCACAAGTCATATCCCACATATGAATCGTATAGAATCACCGATCCCAGGGCACCAAGCCCACATCATCGACTCATCTCCAAAGTCATCACATATCATCAATCACAGTGCAAGTACAAGTGATAAGCAAGGGTGTGTGTGTAGGTGTAATTCTATCCTAGGGTTCGCGACTATGAACTACACTAGTCACTTCTAACCCTACATTATCCACAATACACCTATATCACAATAAACTGCAAAGTAATCTATCTACGGACTGCGGGGGTGCTATACGCCATCCACCCGACTTCCCCCTGTAGATATAATCTACTCACCTGTAACCCGTGTGTCGGTGTCGATGTCTCCGTCATCTTCCGCATCGCCTCGGATCGTCGCGGTGTACCTACACAAATCACACGTATCGCATCGCATCAAAACCAAATCAACACTTGAAACGACACACTAAATCCAATACGATACGATAAGGGGGCCTATAGGTGAGAACCTATGGCACGCCTTCAAAACCATCAATAAATCCTCTATATCGTCGTATAAACGACAAATAGTCGAGGCAAAACACATCCCACCATTTCAGAATCAAAAATACGGAATACGGAAATACGAATCCAAAACAACAACTTAGGATATATGTCCCAGATTTCACCCTAGAAAGAATCTGTCAAAACTAGAAGTACCCAGGGCCAAGAATTGAGGAAATGGGGGCATGCACGAAAAACGAGGAATTTCCTCTCAGGTCTGGCCGCAATTTGCGGCCAGAAAAGGGATTTTGGCGGCCGTACGGAGGAGTTAGGGGCTAGGGTTTGGGGTGTTGCCTCTAGGTTGCCTGCACATCTCAATTTCCACTCAATATTATTTTAGGGTTCCTCGTATGATAGCAGATTCCAAATAACAGTGGCAGATTCCAGTTTTTCCCCGATATCGGTTACAAAAATCCGTATTCTGGTTCCCATTTCAGGTTTGGGTTCAAATTAGCATTACACCAGGGTTTCTAGGGTCTCAACAAGCCTCAATTTCATCTTAGTTTCAGTTTTACCCTAACCCTTATCTTGAAATCTCAAAAGTCCACCAAATGACACGATATCGATACTAAACTAGAATTGATGCATAAGGAAATTGAAATGCTACAAAAGGAGAAATTACCTCCTTTGGCAACTCAAGAAAATTCTTGAGTTGCTCAAAGTGCTCCAAATCCAATCTTATTAGGCTCAAAGTGAAGCCAGTGGGCTTGGGACCATTTTTTGTGAAGTGGGAATGGGGTTTTGGGGTTGATTTCATTATGGATCTAGGGTTTTAGTGAAGGGGGAGAATGAGGGAAGAGAGAGCAGCAGCAGCTCAAGAAGAAGAGGGAAGAGAAAAATGAGAAGGGAATGATGGAGGCATGGTTGAAAAAGGTAAGGTTGACTTGTCTCCTCTCTCTCTCATCATTACTTACTTTTCCTTTTTCTTTTCTTTTAAAATCCCAAACCTTCTCACCTCAATAGTAATCCCAAAAGAAAACCATGGCTAAAAATACACAAGTGTGGAAAAAAAAAGTGGTATGTGCAAGTTTTGCACAAAATTTCCAAAAAAAACCCGTTTAGCGATTTTAATCGCGATTAGCACTATATTAGTGTCAAACTAATCACAAAAACTTAAAAATGTCATAATTTCAATAATTAACCCATTTTAGAATTTTCCATAATTTTTCATAATTTTTCTAACATTTTTCCTATTTATTTGCATTAAATATTAAAATAATCAATAAAATAATATTAAATTATAAAAATTTCCAAAATTAATATTTTATATTTTTGAAAATGTTACAATCTACCCCCCTTAAAGAAATTCGGTCCCCGAATTTAAATTTAAACCCCCACTACAAAAAACAATTTCAGTAATAATCCATTTGTCGGGGCTCCGAAAATATCAACACATAAAACATCACAGCGCAATGCATGCGCATGAAGAATGAGCAGATAACTCAAAAGCAAAACTCCGTCATGTATCTCGCAATCATCGGAGTCGAGGTAAAAACACAATGTCAAATCCAATACAAAACCGATGTGATATGGATCAATACTACACATGTAGACATCTAATCCATACATGTAAGTAGCTGATGCAAAAGCATGCAAAAGTATATCCAGGTACCGTCCACTGACTAGTCCTGCTCAGCATGAAAGCAAAAATCCAACATCATAAAAGGTACTGCTCCAAAAGGAATAAATCCCAAAAATGCACATAAAACAATCCTGTGCGTCTGGTGCGCACAGAAATCAAGATCCATAAATGTGTCAAACAGGTATACAAAACAACATCTAGGTGCAACGGGTGTGCACGAAACATCTGTCGTAGGCAACGTGTGTGCCTGACAGAAAAATCAGGTGCATGTGACATGCACGAAAAATCCCGATTTAGTGCACCTGGCGTGCACCAAATCGTATCTAAAAACATGCGCCCAACATACGCGAAAATCCAAACTGGTGCATCCATCATGCACAAATGAAAATCTAGGCCATGCGCACTCAACATGCACGGAATCACGAAATCCAATAGCAAACGCCGAACAGGCGTAAAGCATATCACCAGCACGGAGTGCAAAAATCCATCATCAAAATCCGGGTCAAAATCAACGATATAATGCGGCTCAAACCAAAATCAGGTGTACCGCAAAGGAGAATCTCACAACCGTGTGCATCAGCGTGCACGAATCAAAGCATAACACTAAAATGCATGAAAACTCTGCGTAAAATATATATAAATGTCCAGTAGGTGCATGAAACCATATCATGAAACTCAGTCACCAAAACTAAATCATGCAACAGAACGCCCAAAATACCGAAATCCAAAATGACGGATACGTGATAATCAAATCACAAAATCACAACTCATAAATACCGTCTTCGGTAGTTCCTCCTTCAAAGTCGAGAAGGAGTCAGTGCAATCCACTGCTAGCAGCGCAGGATATCCACCTGCCTCTTGCTCACGGTCTGGCGTCTTCTGACTCTCTGGGTTCTTATCTTCTCCGCGGATTACCAATCTCACAGTCAATCGGCTCATCGGCCCTATCAGGTGTGCTAACGGGGACGATTCCGTTCTGGCACTTCTCTGGTCACCTCTCGGTCAATCCTCACGACCACTCGTAAGGCAGCAAATCACTGGCGTCGGCCTCTGGCTCTCTGAAAGCACGTCACACATCTGATCCTGGGTGCAAACATCGTTGCAGCAATGCCCTGGAAGGAATCCTGCTCAAGGTCTCTTCCAATCATGCCTATGCCGATCTGTACGGAGGCTGGCTCTCCTGCACAACCTCTTCTCGCTCAAAAGACACCTGTGTCCTCAGAACAACATTTCTCAGAAACTGGTCACATCCCAACGTCTCTGTAAGCAAATCAGGTCTCTAGTCTTGACGGAAAGCAATGACAGCTCGTCAGTGTCTCACACGAACCTCTTGTTCCAACTGTCTCTATCGTTGCCCCCTATGACGTCACGCCAAGCTACTATGCACTGCACTGTCCTCGGCCACGGCCAATCTGAAGTCTCTCACACGGACTCGAAATCGCGTACTCTGTAGCTTCATCATTCTGTAGAAGATGTCAGGCCGAACTGGTCCTCGGGAACACGTCCCGACCATCGGAGGAATACTTATCACTCGTCTGTCCTTGATCAATTCGCAACGCATCTGGTTAAGTTCCTTTATCCGAACTTGGTCAACTACCTTGTCGACAATGCCGAACTCTGGCCTGCTGGGTGTGCGCAAAATGACCACTCCTGGGTCCAGGTCTTCCCATGTCGTTTCCCGAAGGGTCCTATCGAGTTCCTTTCTCAATTCTCAATCCTGCCGAAATGCCCGGAAGTCATCATCCAATGCTGAAGCTAAAGCTTATTCCGGAACGGCTGCATACTTATCGCGCTTCTTTCTGGAAGATATATCCATATACCACGCCTTGGGGTGCATATCACATCTCTAATGTCAGCGGAGTGGGACATCATCTCGTCGAAATCTCGTACGAACTCCTTTCTTCACTCTGCTCAAATGTCGACTGGTTCGGGCTCGTCTCATCGTGGCTACACGAACTACGCTCCGACGGCTATGCTCGCATCTGGAGTCTCCAAAGCAGTGTCCCATCACGATATCCGAAAGATGTCGAACCATCCGATCGACTCGTCAGATCCTCATAATCCCCCAAGAGCTCACATCTCGGGTACAGTTTAATAGTATCGAGTACATGCCACAGCGTCGGTGGTCCAGCCGTAGAAGGGCAAACCCAAGCCTCACTAATGGCGCCGCGGAACCGCCGTAAACCCTAAGGTTCAAAGGCTGTCACACGGTCATTAAGTCGAGTTAGGGTTTCATTCTTCTAGAGGGTCCATAGAATCACCTGCATGTCTTTCCGTATACTTTAAACTTGGAAAATAGGCGCCTGACATTCGATCGTCTCTATCGACTCTCAACGAACCTGCGTGAAGTCGTCTCTATCTGGAATCAATCCACCTGATGACTCGCATCGGGGTAAGCAAACTCACCATACGTCCTAGTCATTCATCCTCGGTGACTAGCGACTCGCTATCATATCTCCAAGAACATGCTCATGCTGCAGTAGCTCCAATCATCTGGGCGATATCTCGTCATTTGCAGCAGCAACTGGCTGATACGCCTGTACGCTGAACAACGCCTCAATCCTCCAGGAAAGGCAACACATTGGCGGTCATCTCTGAGTCGATCTGCTCTAGATCTGAGTAAGACTCTCCACACTGGAAATCTTCAACTCAACTGGGCCCGCTCTGGCGCAAAATCGGACGAATCACCTTCGTCTCTCAAATCGGGTAGACTAGCTATCATCTGTCTCATATCTGCCTGAAAGCTCCGGCAATCTCAGCTCGTAAGCTCCGAAAGCAACATCCTGTCAATCTCAGCAACAGCTGGTCCATCTGTCTGCACGGTAGGCGACATCACAATCTCTGAGGTATGCTGTACATCCACAGTCCTCTCTCAACTGGCAGCTCTAACAATGGCCCGATCATCCGGTGCAAGACCAAGCACTCGCCTCCACTAGAGGTCACAAACACCAACACTGACTCGAGACGTTCCCACGTCACCAGAAAACACAAGGGTCGGCCCTCGTACCAAACGAGCTCACACCGGCCGTAACCCTAGCAGCAGCCCAAACTGTGCTCAAACATGGTGACAGGAACCTCAATCGAGTATCAAAGAGAGCACATCAATGGAAAGAAAGGAAACAACAGCTCCAAAGTGGATACATGATCGTAGGAAGGAACAGTATCAATGAGGGTATGATCATGGAACTAATAGAATCGGGGATCTCAAATGGATGTATAATCCAGGATATGAAGAGAATCACTAATCTCAAAAATATGAACATCCTAAGGTTCCTTAAGCGGAGTGGCGTGTCGTAAGTATGCCGCGGAACATACCAACGGTACGTCACTCTACTTTAGTCACCTAATCCATCAACCAAGGGTCATCCTAAAACGACGAAAGTTCGGGTCTAATACCCCCTCGACCAAGTCTAAGTTCCGTAAGGTCAAGCCTAAGTTCCGTAAGTAAACAACTCCCTAGGCTCCACATAGTCAAACTTAAACTCGAACCAAGGTCAACCTAGCGCTCTGATACCAACTTTGTCACGACCCGAAAGAGCACGTGACTGGCCCTTGAACCATATGAAGCCTATAGGACTCCATCTGATCCAAGTAAGCCAAAAGCCCAGAAATCTAAAACCATTTTAAGAATAAGTAAAGAAAACTGGTTTAAAGAAGTGAAGAATACAGGTTTGAAATCAAGGTTTTTAAATAACTAAGCCGAAGGTACGTTTTGAAAACAATAAAGTCTTTTCTAAAAATTTCGGCAGAGTTTCTTTTGTAAAACTGGCCCCGAATGGGGTACAACAAGGATAACAATATAAATAGGCAATGATAAAGGCATCCCCAAGCGGGAGCTAGCTCTTCGTCAATCGACGGTCACAACCACACAATGATATGATAATATACAACGCCAAGTGGCGAGGATCAAATCCAAAAGAAAGCTCAAAAGCAACAGTAAAACCACAATACTACTAAGCGCGACTCTAGGTCGAATGATACAACACTGTCTCTGAGTCTGAAAGAATATACAAGATTTGGTTGATGGACAATTTCTAGATACAATGAAATAAATAAATACAAAGGTGATTCCTGATACGAAAGAATCCACCTACCAAAGCAAATCACCCGCAAGAGGGTAGTGTGCCAGAAATGCCGCAATAGGACCTGTACGGCAAAACCTGCAAGAACTGTGGCACAACGGGGGTGAGTTGCCAACTCGTGAATAGAAACATCTACAAGCAGAAACCGAATGCAAGACATAAACCTAAGTCAACGATCAGTAATATAATCCACAAGAGTATATCTGAGTGTAACCAGGTGGCAAGGTAACATCTAATCATGTATGTAGTGCCAGGTACTCAGGTAATAACATGTCATCAGTATAAGGTATGTCAGCATAAGGTAGATATGATGAAATATCAAAGATATCAATACACATATATTAGCGTCCCATACCACTAATATTGGTGTAAGATAAGTGTAAATCCAGTCTGTATATGATCCATATCTGTATATCTGTGGAACCCGTCCACCTGTCACCCACTGACAGCAAGCATCATGTATGCAATGTGAGGATATAACCAAAATCATGGAAAACTCATCATGAAACCCGTGCCAAGCATCGACACGTAAATCCTCATCCATATGGGGCTCCGTCTGCGGTATCGGCCCTCGGCCCCCGGCAGTACGAGTCAACCCATGTCCATCTCTGGGCTCCGTCTGCGTTATCGGCCCATCGGCCCCCGGCAGTACGCCCATCTCTCAGCTCCAGGCGGTATCCCCCGGATATCCGCCGAGCTCAAATACAATCACTGGTAGGTACTCGCCCGCCTCCAGGCTCAATCGGCATAACCCATCGATCATCTCGCCGAGGGGAACCATACCGGGCCCACCACGAACCCGCAAACGGTACATCACCTCCTCGAATCGGGTTTCAAGCACACGTCTCAGCACCGAGAAAACGCGTGGTGGACGCACCGAAATATCATATCACGAGGTACCGGGTTTTCATAAAAGTGCCTCTTTTGTTAAATAATCCCACGGTCCTCAAAACCAGAAATCACATGAAAATCCACATCGAGAAGTAAATCCAATGCAACGTGCTATATAATCAATCCATGATGCATGCGACAAGTAAAGAGAGGTAATCATATCGGAAATCATGTAACATGGAATATCTTGCAGTCTTCAATCTCAATCAAGTATGAATCATCTATGTTTGTGTACAGGTACATGTGTACAATATGCCAAGCAGTAATCATATCATGAATGCAACAGTACTACAGTGTAGTGGCATGGCAATTATCGATGATGAAGTGTGTGAGCCGGCAAATAGTGTACGTGGAACATACGCATCATCGATAATGGTGCTGGTGTCCTAACAGCATGATAATAGTATAGCAATGAACATACGCCAGCAATGCGAATAGCATGAAGATGCAGAAATCTAGTAGTCAACACCACAGTGAAGTATCTACTATGCAAACTACATCTAAGTATCCGGTCAATCAGGAGGGGTAGGTGTAGAAACCACCTAAATCTGAGTCAATGTATATATATAGATGTATAGTCGGTGATCCCGCCTCAATGTCATATCGTAAGATATCCTCGAGTTATGAGTGCGGATCTATCATCAATATCAGCTCGTACGGTAAATCATCGTACGGCATCCCCATAGCTGGGTAGGGGTCAACAACTCACTATCTCGTCACATAACAGGTATCAGTATCATCAGATCATATAGTCTGGGGGTACTACTCTATGTCTAGTACAAGTCGATACCATCAGAGAAGTATGCATGCGGGGGTAAACACATATCCCAAGCCCGCAAGAATCACAAGTCATATCCCACATATGAATCGTATAGAATCACCGATCCCAGGGCACCAAGCCCACATCATCGACTCATCTCCAAAGTCATCACATATCATCAATCACAGTGCAAGTACAAGTGATAAGCAAGGGTGTGTGTGTAGGTGTAATTCTATCCTAGGGTTCGCGACTATGAACTACACTAGTCACTTCTAACCCTACATTATCCACAATACACCTATATCACAATAAACTGCAAAGTAATCTATCTACGGACTGCGGGGGTGCTATACGCCATCCACCCGACTTCCCCCTGTAGATATAATCTACTCACCTGTAACCCGTGTGTCGGTGTCGATGTCTCCGTCATCTTCCGCATCGCCTCGGATCGTCGCGGTGTACCTACACAAATCACACGTATCGCATCGCATCAAAACCAAATCAACACTTGAAACGACACACTAAATCCAATACGATACGATAAGGGGGCCTATAGGTGAGAACCTATGGCACGCCTTCAAAACCATCAATAAATCCTCTATATCGTCGTATAAACGACAAATAGTCGAGGCAAAACACATCCCACCATTTCAGAATCAAAAATACGGAATACGGAAATACGAATCCAAAACAACAACTTAGGATATATGTCCCAGATTTCACCCTAGAAAGAATCTGTCAAAACTAGAAGTACCCAGGGCCAAGAATTGAGGAAATGGGGGCATGCACGAAAAACGAGGAATTTCCTCTCAGGTCTGGCCGCAATTTGCGGCCAGAAAAGGGATTTTGGCGGCCGTACGGAGGAGTTAGGGGCTAGGGTTTGGGGTGTTGCCTCTAGGTTGCCTGCACATCTCAATTTCCACTCAATATTATTTTAGGGTTCCTCTTATGATAGCAGATTCCAAATAACAGTGGCAGATTCCAGTTTTTCCCCGATATCGGTTACAAAAATCCGTATTCTGGTTCCCATTTCAGGTTTGGGTTCAAATTAGCATTACACCAGGGTTTCTAGGGTCTCAACAAGCCTCAATTTCATCTTAGTTTCAGTTTTACCCTAACCCTTATCTTGAAATCTCAAAAGTCCACCAAATGACACGATATCGATACTAAACTAGAATTGATGCATAAGGAAATTGAAATGCTACAAAAGGGTGCAAAAATTACCTCCTTTGGCAACTCAAGAAAATTCTTGAGTTGCTCAAAGTGCTCCAAATCCAATCTTATTAGGCTCAAAGTGAAGCTAGTGGGCTTGGGACCATTTTTTGTGAAGTGGGAATGGGGTTTTGGGGTTGATTTCATTGTGGATCTAGGGTTTTAGTGAAGGGAGAGAATGAGGGAAGAGAGAGCAGCAGCAGCTCAAGAAGAAGAGGGAAGAGAAAAATGAGAAGGGAATGATGGAGGCATGGTTGAAAAAGGTAAGGTTGACTTGTCTCCTCTCTCTCTCATCATTACTTACTTTTCCTTTTTCTTTTCTTTTAAAATCCCAAACCTTCTCACCTCAATAGTAATCCCAAAAGAAAACCATGGCTAAAAATACACAAGTGTGGAAAAAAAAAGTGGTATGTGCAAGTTTTGCACAAAATTTCCAAAAAAAACCCGATTAGCGATTTTAATCGCGATTAGCACTATATTACTGTCAAACTAATCACAAAAACTTAAAAATGTCATAATTTCAATAATTAACCCATTTTAGAATTTTCCATAATTTTTCATAATTTTTCTAACATTTTTCCTATTTATTTGCATTAAATATTAAAATAATCAATAAAATAATATTAAATTATAAAAATTCCCAAAATTAATATTTTATATTTTTGAAAATGTTACAACTGGTAGGTATTCCAGTAGTATCTTAGGGTGTTCTGGGCTACACTCCGACACGACTTGTACCGCTTTTGGGGGTCTGACTTTTACCAACCCCTAGGCCCGACATGCGATGCTCATAGACGAACGGACCGGACTGTACGGATATTGTCACTGACAGGCTCAGTAGGGTGTCAGGATGAGTTCGCTCATCGACGTCCCTTTTGGTCAATAGCTGGTGGCCCGTCATGTATTGGCTTATACCTCTGACGTGCTAGTGGTTAAATCCACAGCCATAGTATTGACGAGTCTTTAGAGTCCACCACACTTACAGTTACTCAGCTTTCGGGCGAAACGCTGTAGAGGCCGTATGGAGATATGGCAGGGTTCGATCAGATACGTACGGTATTGCACGGATCGTGATCGGACGGTTTTTACTAGCCGGCTTTGGCTTGAGCCGGATCCTAGTATAGTACAGTGTAGATTTTGTCTCATTGCATTTGTATCCGGACGGAATACAGATGCGGGTGTGTATGCACAGTATCGGGGTTTTCCTGTAATTTATTACGGGACCAGTTTTCTGGAGTTGCCAGTTTGCATTCCGTTCCGGCCGGTTTTCCTTTGTTCTTTCCCGGCCGGACTTTTCCGATGGAGGGTGTTATTTGCAAGTTTGCAAATAACACATTGTGGAGGGGTTTCTTGCAAATGTATTGATTATGATGGCATCTTTTCTTTTCCACCATCATATGATTCTCTTTACATCAACCTTTTGCGTTAAATTGAGATTAGAAGTGTTTTGAGTTTGTTATGATGATGTTTGGTTATGGTCACCATTCTTCTTCTCCTACACTCACCTCCCTTCATGTTTTGTTTCATATTCATTCCTCCACCATATTATTCTCACAAGATGGAAGAGGTTGGCCATGGTTGAGAGAAAGAAAATGAGAGAGTTTCATTCTTGAGAGTGTGGCATTCTTGATCTCATTTTCATGTTAAGAAAAATGCAAGCACCATTTTTCTTATCTTGATTCCTCCATCATCTTCAAAGGCAACAAACCCCAAATGAGACATAGCCTCTACACTACACATTCTACAGCAAATCTTGGACGCGTCGGCCAGCCAACTTCGCGCCCGAGTTGCCTCGGTATTGAGGTGGGAGCCCGTAAAAGATACAGGCGATGTGGTGCCCTTCCGGCGAGGAGGCGACGACCGGTGTTTCCGCAGGAGATGGGGACGACGACGAGAAGACCGGAGGACTCGGATCATTCGGTATATCTCTAACTCGTCTTGTAGTTAGCTTAGACTAGTTAATGGTTCGATCCGGGTGTTTAGTGCGCGGTGGTGCCGGTTTGCTAAGTTCGCAAAATTAAAGTTTATCACCGCTTCCGCATTTGGCCGTCGGATTGACGGCAGGGGCGCCGCCGTGCACTTACAATGTTTTCATCCACGCTAGTCCAGTCCCCGCTCTGTCGTTAGTTAGCTAACCTAACGGGTAATGACATGACCAAGTGGCGAATGCGGATGGCATATACGTATGTCATTATTTTCGTTCTTTGTGGTGTGATCAATTGATGGGACTGCGTTGATTCGGATCAATGCAAGTTATAAACAAACCTAATCAGATGTTGTTGGAACACTTTTTCAAAAAGCTGTTATTGCAAGGACGTTCTCTTTTGTTTTGCATCGTGGTATTCAGTTGGAATATCCTGCTCCTCAGTCGACGAGGCAAGGGCCGAGATCCCTTCACCGGGAGTGACCCCTTGGACAGAAGTTTGTGTCAGGGCAATAACTTCATTATAGCCGATTACTTTTGCTTTGCATCGTGGTATTCAGTTGGAATATCCTGCACCTCATTCTACGGGGAAAGAGTCGAGATCCCTTCACCGGGAGTGACCTCTTTAGCAAAGGTTTTCGTCACTATATTTTCATAAAAGCTATCCAGTTCCTTCAACGATATCAAGTTCTTTACGTTAAAGGTTTTCGCCAGAAACCATTCGTAGCCCTCCGTCATTTCAGACGGGTAGCACGTAGTATTCATGCTATGTTTGTTGGCCTTCGTCAAGGCATAGTGAATGGTAGCTGCTTGTTACCTTTTTGCTGCATAGATAGATGCGTTGGTTTGGGACAGTCGTATAGCCTTGTTGACCTTCTTCAAGGGCTTGTACGGGTGGGTTCAAATTAACCTGGACAATGACGGGTAGAACTTGACATGTGACTTATGATTTGTTGACCTTCGTCAAGGTCATAAGAGCATGGGGCAGAAATCACATCGGGAGTTTCTAAAGAAACTGAAACTTGCCAGATATGCGCATACCTTCTGGAGTGTGATGATGTGAGCGGATTCCGTCACATTATCATGCGATGATAGTTGGATCCCGATTCCCATTGATGAGTTAGTTTACTCCTCGGGTGACCCCGACTAATTCTTCTTTTAGGTTTGGAGGAGAATTTGAGTTTACAGTGGGAGGTTTCCAGATTAGATAAATTGGTAACCATTCTGATCTAGGTTAGAGTGCACGCTGAGTGTTTCTTTTCTCTCTCTCTCTCTGGCAGCGACCATTGACCCGACCCTAAGACTATGACTCAGTGACCAAGTTGACTGAACCTTCTAAAACACTGGCTTTTGGATTGTCAGAGTTGCAAACCTCATTGCCACTCCTACTTTTACCCTTTTCTCCAGGACACCCCGTACTACTACGAACGTCCACTTCCATTGGACAAAACCATCGTATTGTTAGATACGAACTCGAAGGAATTTAATCGAGGATGGTTTCCAGTTCTGGAGAAAACGAATAGGACTATTCAGTTGTCTTTTCATTTTACCTTCTCTCAGGTTGCGAGTACTCCTTGGTTTAGGAGATAGTACACCTATTACGCTAATTGGATAGTCTTCTTCTAAACCTTAGGCTGGTGCCGAACGGTGGGGAATGAAGAAAACCAATTAGCATAACGATGGTATGCAGAAGGTATTAAGTTAAGACAATGAAAGGGATTAGTAAGAGGGCAAAGTAAACTGCGACTGCTATTCACGACCAAACCAAGTATTTCTTCGTCAATCCTAAATCACCTTTGTATTTCTCCAGGACACTCAGTATCTCTACGAAGATCCACAGTTTATTGGATACTCCATCGTATGGTTATATACGAACTCGAAAGGAACTTGTTCCAGTTCGGGGATGGATTCTGGTTCAGGAGAAATAGGAATAAGGTTTATTCGGTTGTCTTTTATATTCACCTTCTCTCGCATTGCGAGTGATCCTAGGATTAGGACAGTACACCCATTATGCTTATTGGATAGTCTTCTTCCAAACCATAGGCCGGTGCCTAACGGTAGGGAAGGAAGAAAACCATATGGCCTAAAGTGTTAGTCATATGTATGCCTTAGAGGCCATTACTGTACATAGGATGTATATTGTAGTGGATGCTTGGACATATATAGGGAGGACTTTCTTGCTCGACATGATAGTATGCTATCTGGTTGATCTTTACCTTAACGTGTATACTGATTGTCTCTCTGTTACATGTTGGTAAAGCCCTTAGGATGTGTACTTGACTACCTGGACTATGATGCGGATCATACTAGTGGGGACATGGTAGTCCATAAGTACATCCTTCAAGGTCCCTAGTCGTGGGTGTATCGAGACGGGGCATCGATATACCAGAGTAGACTAGCGTATACCTTCTCGACCCATACAGATGGGCGATGGATGATCCAATATCCATTGGTGTTTGACATCAGAGGAGATATACGGGTGCTCAGTAGAGACTGGGTACACTGGACGGACTCGCCGAGAACTCCCAGATGGTATTATACCTCACGTCAGATGGCAGTTCTCTGGTGACACTAGTACAGAGTAGTCTGTTGACCCGAGATCGTCATAGAGTCTTGTGTGGTTCCCACTGTGCTTTGATTTCCATCTTACAACGTCCAAGAGGGCGTGCAAAACGGTGGTTTTTGGGTACAGTCCCGAGTCACATGGAGGCAATGAGCGATAGGAGGGGATTCGTCTCTCCCGGTATAGGGAGTTGATGTTGCACTGTGTTCGATTGGCTATAACCGGAAATCCCTAGCCAGGGTTGCTGAGATTTACTGGTAAGTGTTACCAGTAGTTTCTCGAAATGTTATAGACCTCATATCGACACGACTTATCGAGCTATTGGGGTCTGACGTTTACCACCCCTAGGCGAGATATGCGACATATCAGACGACGAGACCGGACTGTACGGTAGTGTTACTGGTTGGATTCACTGGAGTGTGAGCGGGCTTGCTCGTCGATCTTCTGATCGCTCAATACCCGGGTGGCCGTTACGTTTAGCAGACCGCTTGCGGCTTGTGGGTGCTTGATACGATCATCATCTGCTGCCGGCGTATTGACGAGTCTTTAGAGTCCTACACAGAGGTTTCCTGGCTCAAGCGAAACGAAATAGGAGCGCATATGAGATATGTGCGGGACCGAGAATAATGCGTGTATGTGATACCGTATTCTATTCTCGCGATGAATGTATCGAAAGGTTGTATGTGATATAACCTAGTTATCGAATCAAGGGTTGGTTCGGTAAGCCAATACATATGATACTAGTCGGTTATATGCGATATGACCGGATCGTTAAATCAAGTGTTGATTTAATGATTTAATGTATAATTATATATTTGATATATTACTTTGCATTAACTAGTATTGGTTCACTTTAAATGGATTTTCTCACTCGGTTGTGCGCATTGCATATGCGATATGATTTTGTACACTTACTTGTATCATGTTTGATGATACATGCCTTTTGGTTAAGTGTAAAGAATTAAACCTTGGTTAATGAAATGGTTAGGGTTTACTATTTCCTTATTCATTTATTTATTCTTTTGGAAAAAGAAAAGCAAATGAGAAAATGGTGGCTTGTTTTGTTTTGTTCATGAAGCTTCATGAAGACTTTGACCAAGTGACCATTTTGTCTCATGCTTAACCCTAACCATCCCACTAACCATGATTTATTCTCTACACTTGACCATGGTTTGTTCATGATATGTATTCTTTTAGAAATTAACTTATCATAACATTATTCTTCTTCTTCTTCATTTCTTCAAATGAAGAAAGCTTGCCTCCATCAATGGCAAGTGATGAATTAGAGTGAGAAATCCAATTGTAAAGTCTACCCACTTCCTATTTCTTCATCCTCTACCTCTTGCCAAGTAGTAGAGCGTGTTTCCTTCACAAGTTTTCATGGCTTGGTGAAGGTGGAGCTTGATCTAGTGATGCTTCGACATAGATCATCTTTGGCATGGACATCGACGACCTAGCTCGCCATTTCTCCGACGAAGCCGACGCTAGAGCCCGGGAATTCATTTGGACAGTGAGGAGACTTCGTTGCGGAGCTATGGAGGTGGAGAACCGGATCTCCAAAGGTTGTATTTCCGTATTCTTTTAGTTAAGTGTTAACTAGTTAGCTTTTTCGCCTAGAAATCTAGCCAACGATCCGTACACTAGGGTTTCTCGGCACCGTTAAATTTGAAATTGGCATGGTTGATGCCTTGTGAGACCACTTGAGAGTGCCTAGGAACCCTACAGTGGTATCAGAGCCTAGCTAGAGCCTTAGGCGTAGTCCAGACGGAATTTGAAGTCCGAACGAACCCGAAACCCTAAACCAAACTTGCTCTCTGGACTTTTTCTAAAATATGGAGTTTTTCGAAATTAAAAATGCTTAAAAAATTCAGCAGGGAATTATAAGAATTACGGCGCAAAAATTGAGTCATGAACAGTAAAAACCGCGGCTGAACCGCGGCAGAAGCCTGACTTCGGCGGCGGTTCCGCGGCGATCAGATGACGTCAGCCTCCTATGTTTGCACAGTAACTCTTAATAAATTATGTTGGATTTTCTGGGTATTTTTAAATTTTATTCAAGATTTGAATTTTCGTGAGTTGTTTTGGGGATTCGGTGTTTCGATCGGAGTATCAAATTTTGTCTGTGTGGCTTTCCGGATAAATTTTTAGAATATGTTAAAAAGTTCGACCGGATAAAAATACCCAATTTTTTCCCTGTCGGGAAATTTCCAAGTGTTGGATTTTTCCGCAGTTTAAAGACGTTCTAAGTAGTGCAAGTAACTCGATGGACCCTCTAGAAGACAACAAACCTTAACTCGATTATGTGACCGTCTTGAACTGCCCTTTGAACCTTCGGGTTTGGGGCAGTACGGCGTGCCACATGTGAGGCGTTGGCTTGACCCTTCTACGGCTGGACCGTTGGTACTGAGACACGAACGGAATGTTTTTAGACTTGTTTCATGTGTTGAGGTGTTTCGGGAAAACTTGGGTGTTCGATTGTTCGATCGGAAAGTTTAACATTTTCTATTTATCCGGAATGTGATACAATAATTGGAATTCACAATAAGTTATGAGATAACTGAATGAATGTTATAAACATAGCAGTTTAGTCTCACTTGATCGGTTGCCACGGAATTTTGATGTGATCAAAAGTCCGTCGCAATCACGTAGCGTACGCGGATACTCGCCGGGTAAACTTAATAGACAGCTACACCCCATAGCCCCGACCAAGTGACTGTAGGAGAACCCCGTCGCCGAAAGCATCCGTTCGGGTGCTCGCTGCAGCGGTGTTCCGCCTTGGTGCACTTGGTCGACGGCGTCGGGGGTGCGGCCGCCTACTAAAGTTTGCGACGAGCATTCGATCAGGGTGTCGGGAATCTTGTTGAATTGCCCGACTTCATATTGAAAAGTGTTTTCGATAAAGAGACTAAAATGCTGGGTTTATAATTGTTAGGCATGCGATGTCTAAGTAATTCATTTGATTAGGCATGCGATGTCTAAAGAGATTGCGGATTCCAACTGTTGTAGTTTTACACTTTCTTTTCTGTGACCGTAAGTGTAATATGTGATGTCGCCGGTTTCGTTGCTATATGTCAACAACAATTGGGATGCGCATATTTACTTACGTTGATGACATGTGATGTTATGTGTTGCTGGATATGTTATATTGGATCGTCATGTATGAATAGCCGGGGGTTTTTATGTAAGATGAGTGTTCTTCATTTTCATTCATGTAAAAACTTGTATGTAATATTCTTTTATTGGGGCGCTTCCAGGTTGCGGAAGTTGTCACCTTTTGTATATTATTTACTTTTCCGCACTAGGATAGACCCAAGGAGGAGGGCACAAGTAACCGGGTTCTGGAGTCCAGTGGGAGACCAACTCGAGGAGTCGAGGCCGGGTCTCCTAACTCTAGAATTGGTAGGGTTGCTTGCCGCTCTCATAGGGGTCTAGGGGTGTGGGTTTGGCTATTCATCACGACCGTGGAATCCGTGTTTTATACTGGCTCGTATTGAAAACACGGACGTCCTGATATATCCAATATTTCATATGATTCTTCTGCTGCGATATCTGTGATGTGATCATGTGATGTTCTATGATAGATACAGTATATAGTATATATGATATATTATATAGCCGTTACTTATGTTTTACACCCGCGCTAGCCCTGCCCCTCTCTGTCGTTAGTTACCTAACCTAACGGTGTATGAGGGGACATCGAGGCGAATGCGGATGGCATAAGTGTACGTCGTATTTATCTGTGATGTTTAGGTACTTAAATGATGGGACTTCATTAATATGATTAATGAAATAAAAGAAACCTAAGATGTTGTAGAATCGAATTTCAAAATAAAACAGGTAGCTACAGTTCTTGCTTTGCACAGCGGTATATGTGATATATCCTGAACCTTATTCGATGAGGAAAGGACCGAGATCCCTTCACCGGGAGTGACTCCTTTAGCAATAACTGGCAGATGCTACACACTCGGTTTGACTTTTTGATTGCTTTTAAGAGTTCTGCTTTGCACAGTGATATATATGATATATCCCGCACCTCATTCGACGAGGAAAGGACCGACGATCCTTTCACCGGGAGTGACTCCTTTAGCAAAACTAGAAAAGCCTCAAAGACACTCCATTTCAAAATTCATTCGATCCTACAACGATATCAAGTTCATTACGCAATAGGTTTTCAGAAAAACCTGTCGTAGCCCTCCGTCATTTCAGATAAGTTGTATATAGTATTCGTGCTGCATTTGTTGGCTTTCGTCAAGGTGCAGTGTGCGGTAGCTATATGCTGCTTATCTGCTAGCATACGATGCGATTGGATTAGGGTAGTCGTGCGGCTTTGTTGGCTTTCGTCAAGGGTCGTGCGGGTGGGTTTAATTCGATCAAGAAATGTACGGGTTGAACTTGACTAGCGGGCTATGGTTTGTTGGCTTTCGTCAAGGTCATAGCACGCTAGGGGCAAAATATTATCGGGAATTTCAAGTGTTGAAATTTGCAATGAGATTGCATACCTTCTATGAGATAGTTGGATCCCGATACCCGCTGCGAGTAAGAGTTACTCCTGGGAGAGTTTTACACATTGCAATTAGCCGATCGAGTAGGTGTCTAGAAAGGTGTTAACGGGGTTATGCCTCTGGGAAAACGAGGTTTACATTAATTAGGTTCGTGCGAAACCACGGGGGACCTCCCTCAAAGTACCGACACTGGCCTGGCTGAAAGATTGGCGAACTTGTAGTGTGTAATTAATCCCTGCTAGTCTTTCCTTTTAGGGTTTGAAGGAAGATTTGATAAAAAGCAGTGGGAGCCATCCTGATTAGATAAAATAATAACCAATCTATTCTTGCAAGAGCGCACGCTGAGTGTTTTCTTCTCTCTCTCCAGGTAGCGACCATATCACGCCTTAATAAAGATAATAATACGGATTATTGACCGAACCCGCTTGTTATACTGAGCTGGGGAACGTTGGTCCCGCTCCAACTTATAATTGTTATAAGACAGAGCAGGAAATTGGGGATTACCAGAATTCCCGTGCCGCCCAAACGAAGAGAGTGCATGTTGATGCATCATCTTCGGGTGTGTTCGTTACACAGAACTGTTTCTCAGTATCCTCTGAATCCTGGGTATATGATACCGGATCAGGATCCCAGATATGTAATCTGTTACATAGGGCTGCAAAAGGGTAGAAAAACTGAGAACGGGTGATAAGTTTCATGAGGCAGAAAATGGGGCAAGTGTTGCATCCAAGTCTGTTGGTCACTGTCACCCTGTATTACCAATACATTGATTCTGAACGAATGTTATTAGATACCGAACCTGATATACAAAATCATATCAGTCTCTTTATTAGTAAAGAAAGGATATAATTTTGTATTGTTGGATAATGTTTTGAACATTTCCTATATCAAAAGTTGATCAGATCAGGCACGTTATCTAAAAGCATTGATGTTCTAAATCAAACTACAGTTCTTAGTATACTGAACACACACAAGAGCAAGAGTTCAGAAATGAACGAATCCTTCTTGTGGTATTGGAGACTAGGTCATATTAATGCGACCCGACTAGCTGAGTTACAATTAGATGCATATTTAAATTAGTTTGAATTTACATCTTGTGAAACTCGCCAGTCATGTCACAAAGATAAGATGACCATATCTCCGTTTACTGGAAACAAAGAAAGAGTTAGTGAACTCTTGGGATGATACATGTTGATGTATGTTAGGTCCCCTGTCTATACATGCCAAGACTGGTTCTTAATACTTCATTACATTCTCTTTAGATTCAGACATATGTTCTTGTTGAAACACAAGTCCGAACCTTTTGAGATATTCACAGAATATAAGTTAGAAGTAGAGAACCAAAATAAGGGTATAAGTATTATGTCCTTTGATGTGATCGAGGAGGAGAATACTTGAGCACGAAATTCCTGGACTATTCTAAAGGAGAATGAGATTCTCTCTCGGCATTACTCCTCCGAATACACCATAGCACGATGGTATATCGGGGCGGAGCAATCACACCCTATATGATAAGGTGTGCTCTATGATGAGTAATACTGAGTTACCTTTTTCCTTAGGGGGTTATGCACTTGAGAAGTTGCATACCTATTGAATAGGGTTCCAATCAAATCAGTTGCCTACCGCTTCATATGTGATATGGAATCGGAAGAGTCCATATCTTAAGTTAGTTAAGATTTGGGGTTGTCCGGCCTATGTCTAAAAGCAAAATCCGGACAAGCTCGAGGCAAGGTCTGTTATGTAGAACTGGAAATGTTCCAGCCATACAAACTACAGTAGATGATTTGGTACAACCAAAGGATTCAGTAGATGCCAACGAACCTCAGCCTCTCCGCCGATCTAGTAGGGTTCCTCACCCACCTGAGAGATACTTCGGTTTCTCTATGACAGTGGGAGCGAGGATTGCATCATGAGATGATGACCCAACTAGTTTCGAGCTGGCCATCAGGAGTGAGACTCTGTAAGAATGGCTGGATGCTTAGCGATCTGGGATGGAATCCTTATACACCAACAAAGTATGGACTTTGGTTGCTATATCTGAAGGGTTAAATCCCCATCAGGAGCAAGTATATCTTGAGAAGATTACTTGGTGTAAATGGAAAAGTTGAGACTTTCAAAGCTAGACTTGTTAAAGGTTTTCGTCATTGACCAGGCGTGGATAATGATGAAACCTTTTCCAGTACCTATGCTTAAGTCCATCTAGATCCTACTTGCCACGGCTACATACCATGACTACGATATCTGGTGGTTGGGTGTCATGACTACTTTTCTAAATGATGATTTAGAAGAGTGCGTCTATAAGTACACAGCCAGAGGGCTTCGTAGAAAGTGGGAGCAGCGGAAACGTGTGCAAGATGCTTTATAGGATTAAAGCAGGCATCGCGGAGTTGGAACATCTGTTTTGATGGATTAGTCAAAGAGTTTGACATCATCAAAATGGTAGATGAACCTTGTGTTAGTGTATATGCCCTAGAGGCCATTACTGTATCATACTAGTATGTATATTACTTAATGGATGCTTGGGATATTCACCTTGTATATACAATCTTTCTCAAAATAGTAGTATGCTACTTGGTTTGTTTCTACTT
The DNA here is from genome assembly GCA_030015575.1 of Agapanthus africanus. Lineage (NCBI taxonomy): Eukaryota > Viridiplantae > Streptophyta > Magnoliopsida > Asparagales > Amaryllidaceae > Agapanthus > Agapanthus africanus. Next base: position 623,956,705 of record CM057339.1, read on the forward strand.
CAATGTGTACATGTGTTTATTTTTGTATATCGCCTATACACATTAGTGGAGCCCTTAGGATCTTTGCTTGATTACCAACGATGTGATGGCCGTCACACTAGTGGGGCTGGGTAATCTATAAGCACATCCTTATGCAGGTCCCTGGTCGCAGGACTATCGAGACAGGGCATCGATACTCCGGAGTAGACCAGCGCATGCGCTTCTCATCCCAGTGTGGGAGACGGTCTGTCCCACAGCCGTCAGTACGTCGTACTTGAGATAGTATGCGGGTGCCCGTTAGGTTACGGGTACACTGGACAGGACTCGTAGGGAACTGACTAGTTGGTATTATACCTATCGTCAGTTATCAGTTCCCAGGTGACATGAGTACAGCTAATCCGCTGACTTGACACTGTCACTTCGCCTCGGGTGTGTTTCCACTGTACTTTGATCACTACCCTACCACGGCTCAAAGGAGTCGTGCAAACAGGTGGTGGTTGGGTGCAGTCCCGAAGCACTTGGAGGCAGTGACGGTTAGACAGGATTCGTCTCTCCCGGTATTGGGGGTTGACATCGCGCTGTGTCTAGGAGAGCCATTACACGAGTAGTCCCTGTCCAGGGCAAACGAGATATACTGGTAGGTTTCCAGTGTTATCTCAGGGTGTTTTGGGCTTCGCTCCGGCACGACTTGTACCGCTATTGGGGGACTGACGTTTACCTCCCCCTAGGCCCGCCATGCGATGTATCAGACGAACAGACCGGACTGTACGGAGAATGTCACACTCAGGCTCAGTAGGAGTTCAGATGGGTTTCGCCTCGTCGGTCTTCTTGTCGGCATTACCTGGGGACCGTTACGCACAGCTAGTGCCGCTTGCGGTCTGTGGTTAAACCCACTGCCAGCATAGTGTCGAGTCATTAGAGTCCCACACAGAAAGCTTTTCGCCTTTAGGCAAAAGAGTAGAGGTCGCATGGTATTGCGACAGGTCGCATGGTTTTGCGACAGGGTTCGGTCACATCCGTGCACTTGTGCACGTACAGTGTCCGGACAGTTTACACTAGCGGGCTTTGGTTTAAGCCAGATCCTAGTGTACCTTATGGGATTGGATTTATCCAGTTTGCATTCGTGTTCCTCGGAACGCGGATGCGGGTGTGTATGCACAGTTGACAGGGAGGCACAGACAGCGGATTCTCATTAGGGTTGTTGACAGTTGACCGTTGACTTTTTGACTTTTTGCTCAACCCTAATGAGAATATGATATGTGATTAACTATTATATTAATTAAGTATTACGGTGACTTGGTTGTTGACTTTTGTGACTTTGTTGACTTGTTGACTTTTGTTGACTTGTTGACTTTGTTGACCGGTTGACTAGGCTTGACTAGTTGACCATCATGATAACCATGGCTATCATTTCATGCCAAAGACTTTTACTTGCTTCTTCATTTGAGTAAAATGAGTGCATGACATGATAAGGTTATGGTTGCTTCAACCATCACATAAGACTTTTATTGATATGATGAGTTATGATTACTTTGGATTATGAGAGGGTGAGAGACAAAAGAGAGCCTCATTCTTTCTTGCTCATTCTCTCTCTTGTTCTTGAGCTCTCATTTTGCTCTCACCCTCTTGCTCTTGCTCCCTCTCTTTAATCTATGGTTCATATCTCTCATGAGTTGAGAATCAAGAACCATAGATAAAATCCCATTCTAAATCTTCTCTACTCATTCTAGTTCACTAGGTTTGGCAAACCAAGTGAACTAATTTCTTCAAAGAACGAAGAAGGAGCTAAAGGTTGGAGCTTTCAAGTGGATCTATCTTCGGCGTACGAAGACGACGAGAAGGAGCCATCGGACCACCACCGGAGCTTGAAGACGAAGGAGTTCAAGACAAGCTAGGTATAACCCCCTAACCGAGTAGCTAGAAACTCTTAGTTAGGATGTTAGATAGAAGTTTAACCAAGATCCGGGTTATAGGTCCATGTTACCACCTCCGTAAAAATTGTTATTTACCAAATTCCGCATTCCCGAAAGTACCGGGAGAGGTAGCATGGACTTACAGTGGTATCAGAGCCTAGTTAAACTCTATCTAATATGTTAGCAAGTAACTAGAAGATCGATCAACGAAAAAAGTCCCGAAACGAACCCCGGAATTTTAAACTTTCTGTCGATTTTAAAAGTGCTGGAAAACTGTTTTGAAAAACACCAAAAATCGACTCAAGCTTTTTTAAAGAAACTGCAAAAATTTGGGCCCCTGACTCGATCAAAGCGCCGCGTTTCCGCGGCGGGAGCACGCTCCCGCCGCGGAAACGCGGCCGAGTTGACTCGGTCAAGGGTTTTCTTTTCTGCAGTTTGCTAATGGGGGTATTTTGGGATTTTTGGAATATATATTTTCTGCCCAGATTTTCCAGAACGAAAATTTCAATTTGGGGTCCCGAAAATCCGTATTTTTGATCGAACTTCTAAAAGACTTAAGCTAACGGGTTTTCTGTAATGTGATATTTGTATTGAACGTCTACTAATCGCTATATGTCGATTAGTGGGGGTTATACAAATCTGTGATCTGTAATGTGCTGGAATGTGAATATAAATATGTTGGATTGTCGCGGGTGAATAGCCGGGGGTTGTGAGACGAGAGTTTTCTTTTCTTGCAATTCATGTAAATTTGTAAATTGATGTAATAATTATTTGTATGGCCGCACAACCGGGTCGGGGTTGTAGCCGTCATTGTATAATTTCTTTTTACTGTTTTTGCTCCTAGGATAGACCCATGGAGGGGTGCACAAACTACCGGGTATGCCGAAGTGTCGAGTGGCCTACTCATGGAGATGAGGGAGGTTGCTACGCTTCGGGTACTTGGCGGGTAGTTTGCCGCACCCGTAGGGGTCTTGGGCGGGGTATTGGCTATTCACCGCGACCGTGTAATCTGTTTTTGTTACAGGCTCGTACAAATTACAGATTCCTAGTATATCCAATGTATTTATCTGTGATCTGAAATGTTTATCATTGCAGTATATCTATATATGATATTATTTAGGCGTTGCTTATGTTTTACAGACGCGCTAGCCCAGCCCCCGCTCTGTCGTTAGTTAAGTAACCTAACGGGTAATGACGGGGCCCAGTGGCGAATGCGAATGGCATAAGCGTACGTCATATTTTGGTTGTTTTCTGCAATGGTAGGATTAAATGATGGGACGCATTAAAAGAACTAATGCAAGAATATCACGCATTAAAAGAACTAATGCAAGATAATAAACCAAGTTAAAGTCGTTGGAACACTTTCGAAAAACCACTCGGTTCTTTTCAAAACCAACTTTTAAATGCAGAGCTTGAGCCACTCCTTTTAAAAGCTATCTCGTTCCATCGACCAAATCAAGTTCACTACGTTCACGGTTTTGCCAAAACCATTCGTAGCCCTCCGTCGTTTCGTATGAATATTCAATAGTATTCAAGCTGTGTTTGTTGACCTTCGTCAAGGCATAGTGATTGGTAGCTGTTGGGTATTCATATGTAGCATAGATAGATGCGTTGGTTTGGGACATTCGCATTACCTTGTTGACCTTCGTCAAGGGTATATACGGGTGGATTCAAATTAACCTGGATAATGACGGGCAGAACTTGACATGTGACTTATGATTTGTTGACCTTCGTCAAGGTCATAAGAGCATGGGGCAAAAATCCACATCGGGAGTTTCATAAGTACTGAAACTTGCTAGATTTGCATACCATTTGGAGTGTGATGATTCTGGTAGGATTCCTTCAGTTTCGTCACGCAATGATATTTGGATCCCGATCCTACTGTGAGTATATGCTACTCCTCGGGAAATTTCTCGCTAAACGATCAATGCTATAAACCTAGTAGGTGCCTAGAAAGGTGTTAGAGGGGCTACGCCCCCAGGGAAAAGAGGTTCTCTAATTAAGGAACTTCGCGAAAGCATTGGAAAACCTCCCTCGAAGTACCGACACCAGCCTGGCCGAACGGTTAAGCAAGTATTGTACGGTGGGATTGATCCTGACTAATTCTTCCTTTATGGTTTGAGGAGGGATTCGAGAAACAGTGGGAGCCATCCTGTTTAGACAAACTAAAAACCACTCTAAACTTGCAAGAGCATCATGCTGAGTGTTTCTTCTTCTCTCCAAATTGCAGCGACCAATCAACATGACTGGACATAAGTTACTCCTAGATAAAAACAAACAGACAGGGCCAAACTACAAAGATTGGCTCAGGAATGTCAAGATAGCAATCACTTATGACAAGCTGGGGTATCTTCTTACCACCAAAGCTCCCCCTGTCCCTGGTCCAACTTCCAGCGTCGCGGATAAGGAAATCCGCAAGACTTGGGAGATTGATAGCGCGAAGGCCAAGTGCCTCCTGCTTGCCTCGATGGACAACGAACATCAGAGGAGGCATGAGAATATGGACATGGAATCCATATTGCTCCATACAAAAGAACTGTATGGAGAGCAATCTCGTATCGCAAGATACGAAGCGTCGAAAAAGTTATTTTCGACAAGAATGGCCGTCGGATCATCAGTAGCCGAGCACGTGCTAAAAATGATCGGCTACATTAAGGAGCTCGCTGACCTAGGGATCACATTGGAGAGTGAGCTATATACGGATATAGTTCTCCAGTCCCTTCCTTCCACTTACGCCCAGTTTATACTGAACTTCAACCTACAAGAAAAAGAGGTTGAACTTTCAGAGCTCCTCAACATGCTGAGGAGCGCAGAGGGCACCCTACAGAAAGGTAGGGATACATCCACTTTGTTTGTAGGAGGATCATCTTCTTCTAGGTCCAAGGCGAAAGCCAAGGGAAAGAAGAAGAAGGCCCCCGCCAAACCAAGGGGCGGTGTTAGTAAAGTGGATACGAAGGGAAAAGCAAAACCAACAAAGTTAGCGGGAAAGCTTGTGGATAAAGAAGAATGCTTCTATTGTCATAAGAAAGGACACTGGAAGAATGATTGCAGGGCCTGGAAGGCCAGAACACAGGAATTGAAGCAGGTTGCAGCTTCAGCTTCAGGTGTGTATGTTATTGAAAACTGTCTTTCAATAAACTCTACTTCCTGGGTATTGGATACCGGATCAGGATCTCATATCTGTAATTCTTTGCAGGCGTTGAGAAACCGTAGGGTTTTGAAGGCAGGAGACATGACCCTCAGAGTTGCGAACGGAGCTAGCATGGATGCTAAAGCCGTGGGGGACTATCACCTGGGAATTTCAGATGGACATGTTTTGGTTTTGCGTAATTGCTTTTTTGTACCCAACGCAACTTGTAATATCATTTCTGTATCTTTAGTTTCTAAAGAAGGTTATGAATTTGCGTTTGTAAGTAATGTTGTAAACATTCACCTTAATCAAGTTCTGATTGGGTCAGGTACATTGAGTAATGGTATATACGTGTTAAACCAACCACAGATTTTTAATGTCCAGAATACACACAAAAGAAAGTCTCCAGAAATAAATCAGACTTTCTTATGGCATTGTAGATTGGGTCACATCAATGAGAGAAGGTTGACAAAGTTACATACAGAAGGGTATTTGAATGCGTTCGAATATCAGTCGTATGCCACTTGTCAATCCTGTCTCAAAGGAAAGATGACAAAGACTCCATTCACTAGACATGGAGTAAGAGCGAGCGAGCTCTTGGGACTCGTACACAGTGACGTGTGCGGTCCAATGTCTACACATGCCCGAAGCGGACATTCTTACTTCATTACTTTTACGGATGACTTCTCAAGGTACGGTTATGTCTTCTTAATGAAACATAAGTCCGAGGCCTTTGGAAAATTCCAGGAGTATAAGAATGAAGTAGAGAAACAGACCGGCAAAAGTATTAAGATTCTAAGATCGGATCGAGGTGGAGAATACTTAAGTGCCGAATTCCTGAATTACTTAAAAGAGAATGGTATTCTCTCTCAGCTTACTCCTCCACACACTCCGCAACATAACGGTGTATCGGAGAGACGAAACCGAACCCTATTGGATATGGTTTGGTCCATGATGAGTAACACTGAGTTACCGCGATCATTCTGGGGATATGTGCTAGAAGCAGCTGCGTATCTCTTGAACAAGGCTCCCACCAAGACTGTGCCTACCACCCCATATGAGATGTGGACTGGGAAGAAACCATGTCTTAAGTATCTTAAGGTATGGGGATGTCCAGCTTTTGTAAAAAAGCAGCATGCGGACAAACTTGAGGCACGTTCAGTACAGTGTAAGTTTGTGGGATACCCAAGGAACTCCAGGGGGTATCTTTTCTATTCTGCTGAGGAACAAAAGGTTTTTGTTTCTCAGCATGCCCGCTTCTTGGAAACTGAGTTTTTAGAAACCCAGATAAGTGGGAGCACAATAGAACTGGAAGAAGTTCCAGAACCACAGACTGTTACTGAAAGCTTAGTGGAACCAGAGGGTTCAACAGAACAGGACATTCCTACGCCGCTCCGCAGGAGTAGTAGGCAGTCTCATCCGCCCGAGAGATACTGCGGTTTTCTCATAGACGGGGATAGAGAGGATTGCATCATAGATTATGATGAGCCTACTAGCTTCCAGCAGGCCGTTCAGAGCGTTGACTCAGTGAAATGGCTGGATGCAATGCGGACCGAAATGGAGTCCATGTACACCAACAAGGTATGGACGTTGGACATTGCTCCAGACGGGGTAAAACCCGTAGGATGCAAGTGGATCTTCAAAAGGAAGATTGGTGTAGATGGACAGGTTGAGACCTATAAAGCTAGGCTGGTAGCAAAGGGTTTTCGTCAAAGACCTGGCTTGGACTATGACGAAACCTTTTCTCCAGTAGCCATGCTGAAATCCATTCGGATCCTTCTTGCCATTGCTGCCTTCCACGATTATGAGATCTGGCAAATGGACGTAAAGACAGCTTTTCTAAATGGAAATTTAGAGGAGTGTGTCTATATGGACCAGCCAGAGGGTTTCATTCAGAGTGGGAGCAGCGGAAAGGTGTACAAGTTGCTTAAGTCCATCTATGGACTAAAGCAGGCATCGCGGAGTTGGAACATCTGTTTTGATGAGACGGTCAAAGAATTTGGCTTTATCAAAAATCCAGATGAACCATGCATCTATAGTAGATTTGTAGCGAGAACTGTAGTATTCCTCGTTTTATACGTGGATGACATTCTCTTAATAGGAAATGACATTCCTATGCTACAATCTGTCAAGGGGTTCTTGTCACACAGGTTCTCCATGAAAGACCTGGGTGATGCCTCGTACATTCTGGGTATCCGGATCTACCGTGACAGATCCAAGAGGATATTAGGACTTTCACAGTCCAGGTACATCGACACCATATTGAAGAGATTCAGTATGGAAGATTCCAAGCGCGGTAACCTACCGGCTTGTCACGGGATCACCCTCTCTAAAGAGATGTCTCCCAAGACTGATTTGGAGAGGGATCGCATGTCTATTATACCCTACGCTTCTACGGTAGGCTCTATAATGTATGCGATGTTGTGTACAAGACCGGATGTAGCTTATGCACTGAGTGTGGTAAGCCGGTATCAGTCAAACCCTGGGGAGAAACATTGGATAGCGGTAAAGAACATTCTCAAGTACCTGAGAAGGACAAAGGAGATGTTCTTGGTGTATGGCGGAAAGGACCTCCAGATCGAGGCCTTTGCTGACTCCAGCTTCCAGAGTGACAAGGATGATTCCAAGTCCATGTCGGGTTTTGTCTTCACCCTCAATGGAGGGGCGGTGTGTTGGAAGAGCTCCAAACAGGAAACCGTTGCAGACTCGACGATGGAAGCGGAATACATCGCTGCATCAGATGCCGCAAAAGAAGCTGTCTGGATGAGGAAGTTCTTGAAAGAACTTCAGGTGGTTACGTCCATTGTTGATCCAATACCTCTGTATTGCGACAACAACGGGCTATAGCTTTAGCGAAGGAACCCAGGTCCCATCAGAGATCCAGGCACATCTTGAGGCGGTATCACCTGATCAGGGAGATCATGGATCGCCAGGAGATCGAGGTTCGGAGAGTCGCTTCAGAAGACAACACTGCAGATCCATTCACCAAGGCCTTGCCCCAGACTCAGTTCGAGCGGCTGATCGAGATGATAGGTCTTCGATACGCCAGTACATGGCCTTAGTGCAAGTGGGAGATTGTTAGTGTATATGCCCTAGAGGCCATTACTGTATCATACTAGTATGTATATTACTTAATGGATGCTTGGGATATTCACCTTGTATATACAATCTTTCTCAAAATAGTAGTATGCTACTTGGTTTGTTTCTACTTCAATGTGTACATGTGTTTATTTTTGTATATCGCCTATACACATTAGTGGAGCCCTTAGGATCTTTGCTTGATTACCAGCGATGTGATGGCCGTCACACTAGTGGGGCTGGGTAATCTATAAGCACATCCTTATGCAGGTCCCTGGTCGCAGGACTATCGAGACAGGGCAACGATACTCCGGAGTAGACCAGCGCATGCGCTTCTCATCCCAGTGTGGGAGACGGTCTGTCCCACAGCCGTCAGTACGTCGTACTTGAGATAGTATGCGGGTGCCCGTTAGGTTACGGGTACACTGGACAGGACTCGTAGGGAACTGACTAGTTGGTATTATACCTATCGTCAGTTATCAATTCCCAGGTGACATGAGTACAGCTTAGTCCGCTGACTTGACACTGTCACTTCGCCTCGGGTGTGTTCCCACTGTACTTTGATCACTACCCTACCACGGCTCAAAGGAGTCGTGCAAACAGGTGGTGGTTGGGTGCAGTCCCGAAGCACTTGGAGGCAGTGACGGTTAGACAGGATTCGTCTCTCCCGGTATTGGGGGTTGACATCGCGCTGTGTCTAGGAGAGCCATTACACGAGTAGTCCCTGGCCAGGGCAAACGAGATATACTGGTAGGTTTCCAGTGTTATCTCAGGGTGTTTTGGGCTTCGCTCCGGCACGACTTGTACCGCTATTGGGGGACTGACGTTTACCGCCCCCTAGGCCCGCCATGCGATGTATCAGACGAACAGACCGGACTGTACGGAGAATGTCACACTCAGGCTCAGTAGGAGTTCAGATGGGTTTCGCCTCGTCGGTCTTCTTGTCGGCATTACCTGGGGACCGTTACGCACAGCTAGTGCCGCTTGCGGTCTGTGGTTAAACCCACTGCCAGCGTAGTGTCGAGTCTTTAGAGTCCCATACAGAAAACTTTTCACCTTTAGGCAAAAGAGTAGAGGTCGCATGGTATTGCGACAGGTCGCATGGTTTTGCGACAGGGTTCGGTCACATCCGTGCACTTGTGCACGTACAGTGTCCGGACAGTTTACACTAGCGGGCTTTGGTTTAAGCCAGATCCTAGTGTACCTTATGGGATTGGATTTATCCAGTTTGCATTCGTGTTCCTCGGAACGCGGATGCGGGTGTGTATGCACAGTTGACAGGGAGGCACAGACAGCGGATTCTCATTAGGGTTGTTGACAGTTGACCGTTGACTTTTTGACTTTTTGCTCAACCCTAATGAGAATATGATATGTGATTAACTATTATATTAATTAAGTATTATGGTGACTTGGTTGTTGACTTTTGTTGACTTTGTTGACTTGTTGACTTTTGTTGACTTGTTGACTTTGTTGACCGGTTGACTAGGCTTGACTAGTTGACCATCATGATAACCATGGCTATCATTTCATGCCAAAGACTTTTACTTGCTTCTTCATTTGAGTAAAATGAGTGCATGACATGATAAGGTTATGGTTGCTTCAACCATCACATAAGACTTTTATTGATATGATGAGTTATGATTACTTTGGATTATGAGAGGGTGAGAGACAAAAGAGAGCCTCATTCTTTCTTGCTCATTCTCTCTCTTGTTCTTGAGCTCTCCATTTTGCTCTCACCCTCTTGCTCTTGCTCCCTCTCTTTAATCTATGGTTCATATCTCTCATGAGTTGAGAATCAAGAACCATAGATAAAATCCCATTCTAAATCTTCTCTACTCATTCTAGTTCACAAGGTTTGGCAAACCAAGTGAACTAGTTTCTTCAAAGAATGAAGAAGGAGCTAAAGGTTGGAGCTTTCAAGTGGATCTATCTTCGGCGTACGAAGACGACGAGAAGGAGCCATCGGACCACCACCGGAGCTTGAAGACGAAGGAGTTCAAGACAAGCTAGGTATAACCCCCTAACCGAGTAGCTAGAAACTCTTAGTTAGGATGTTAGATAGAAGTTTAACCAAGATCCGGGTTATAGGTCCATGTTACCACCTCCGTAAAAATTGTTATTTACCAAATTCCTCATTCCCGAAAGTACCGGGAGAGGTAGCATGGACTTACACCTTGTATAAACAAAAAGGTAGTAGGGAGTATAGTAGTGATCCTCGTATAGTACGTGGATGACATACTCTTGATAGGGAAAGAGTTTCCTATGCTACGCTCGATCAATCTCCGCTTATCACAATGATTCTCCACATAGGATCAATGTGATACCTCCTATATCCTGGTTTTTGGATCTATGAGATAGATCTAATTGGATGTTAGGATACTCACTAGTAGTAGTGAGATGGTATCAATCGATCCTGGGGAGAATCACTGGAAGTGTTCCAGAGTGATAAAGACGACCGAATGTCAGTCGCAGGCATTGTCTTTACCCCCAGTAATGGGACGGTATGTTGGAAGAGTTCCAAGCTAGATACCGTGACATACTAGACGATAAAGGATGGATACATCGCTACTTAAGATGCTACCAAAGAGGATGTTTGGGTGTATATTAGTTCATGAGATGAACTACGTTCCTACCATTGTGAGACAATGGAGTTGTGGCTTATGCCGAGGAACGCCGGTCCCATCAGTGATCCAGACTTATTCTAAGGCAGTATCACCTGATCATGGAGATGGTTGATCTCCAGGGTGATCGAAGCAAGAAGAGCAGACTTAGAGGATAACGCAGCGGATCCACTCACGAAGGTCTATTCCCAGAGAGAGACTTTTATGGGATGGTTGAGTATGAGATACTGCAACCACTGCTACAGATGGCCCTAGTGCAAGTGGGAGATTGTTAGTTATATGTATGCCCTAGAGGCCATTACTGTACATAGGATGTATATTGTAGTGGATGCTTGGACATATATAGGGAGGACTTTCTTGCTCGACATGATAGTATGCTATCTGGTTGATCTTTACCTTAACGTGTACACTGATTGTCTCTCTGTTACATGTTGGTAAAGCCTTTAGGATGTATACTTGACTACCTGGACTATGATGCGGATCATACTAGTGGGGACATGGTAGTCCATAAGTACATCCTTCAAGGTCCCTAGTCGTGGGTGTATCGAGACGGGGCATCGATATACCAGAGTAGACTAGCATATACCTTCTCGACCCATACAGATGGGCGATGGATGATCCCATATCCATTGGTGTTTGACATCAGAGGAGATATACGGGTGCTCAGTAGAGACTGGGTACACTGGACGGACTCGCCGAGAACTCCCAGATGGTATTATACCTCACGTCAGATGGCAGTTCTCTGGTGACACTGGTACAGAGTAGTCTGTTGACCCGAGATCGTCATAGAGTCTTGTGTGGTATCCACTGTGCTTTGATTTCCATCTTACCACGTCCAAGAGGGCGTGCAAAACGGTGGTTTTTGGGTACAGTCCCGAGTCACATGGAGGCAATGAGCGATAGGAGGGGATTTGTCTCTCCCGGTATAGGGAGTTGATGTTGCGCTGTGTTCGATTGGCTATAACCGGAAATCCCTGGCCAGGGTTGCTGAGATTTACTGGTAAGTGTTACCAGTAGTTTCTCGAAATGTTATAGACCTCATATCGACACGACTTATCGAGCTATTGGGGTCTGACGTTTACCACCCCTAGGCGAGATATGCGACATATCAGACGACGAGACCGGACTGTACGGTAGTGTTACTGGTTGGATTCACTGGAGTGTGAGCGGGCTTGCTCGTCGATCTTCTGATCGCTCAATACCCGGGTGGCCGTTACGTTTAGCAGACCGCTTGCGGCTTATGGGTGCTTGATATGATCATCATCTGCTGCCGGCGTATTGACGAGTCTTTAGAGTCCTACACAGAGGTTTCCTGGCTCAAGCGAAACGAAATAGGAGCGCATATGAGATATGTGCGGGACCGAGAATAATGCGTGTTTGTGATACCGTATTCTATTCTCGCGATGAATGTATCGAAAGGTTGTATGTGATATAACCTAGTTATCGAATCAAGGGTTGGTTCGGTAAGCCGATACATATGATACTAGTCGGTTATATGCGATATGACCGGATCGTTAAATCAAGTGTTGATTTAATGATTTAATGTATAATTATATATTTGATATATTACTTTGCATTAACTAGTATTGGTTCACTTTAAATGTATTTTCTCACTCGGTTGTGCGCATTGCATATGCGATATGATTTTGTGCACTTGCTTGTATCATGTTTGATGATACATGCCTTTTGGTTAAGTGTAAAGAATTAAACCTTGGTTAATGAAATGGTTAGGGTTTACTATTTCCTTATTCATTTATTCATTTATTTATTCTTTTGGAAAAAGAAAAGCAAATGAGAAAATGGTGGCTTGTTTTGTTTTGTTCATGAAGCTTCATGAAGACTTTGACCAAGTGACCATTTTGTCTCATGCTTAACCCTAACCATCCCACTAACCATGATTTATTCTCTACACTTGACCATGGTTTGGTCATGATAAGTATTCTTTTAATTTTCTTTTAGGAATTAACTTATCATAACATTATTCTTCTTCTTCTTCATTTCTTCAAGTGAAGAAAGCTTGCCTCCATCAATGGCAAGTGATGAATTAGAGTGAGAAATCCAATTCTAAAGTCTACCCAATTCCTATTTCTTCATCCTCTACCTCTTGCCAAGTAGTAGAGTGTGTTTCCTTCACAAGTTTTCATGGCTTAGTGAAGGTGGAGCTTGATCTAGTGATGCTTCGACGTAGATCATCTTCGGCATGGACATCGACGACCTAGCTCGCCATTTCTCCGACGAAGCCGACGCTAGAGCCCGGGAATTCATTTGGACAGCGAGGAGACTTCATTGCGGAGCTATGGAGGTGGAGAACCGGATCTACAAAGGTTGTATTTCCGTATTCTTTTAGTTAAGTGTTAACTAGTTAGCTTTTTCGCCTAGAAATCTAGCCAACGATCCGTACACTAGGGTTTCTCGGCACCGTTAAATTTGAAATTGGCATGGTTGATGCCTTGTGAGACCACTTGAGAGTGCCTAGGAACCCTACATAAAGGGGTGTACAGAAGGTAACGACTAAAGACATATAAAGGGATTTGGAAAGATGGCAAAGAATTACACGGTTACAGTTGTGAATCTGGATAATGGAAGAGGCATTACTAGGAATCCCGGGATACCTCATCGAAACATTTCAATATTTCAGTTTCACTGTGTACTGTTAAAGGAAAACTGATTTCCCGATTAGATACTTACTCCAGGGTATGTATTTACCATGTATGATTCTCACATCTGTATGGTTTTACAGATGATGAGTGGGAGTAAGTTATTGGGAATTAGGTGATCATCCTCATTATATCGGGATTCGTTGTAATCGGTGATATTTGAGGAAGTCACCTGGGTTGTTTGCCGGACGGCAAATATTTGGTTTTGAATATCCGCTGTCATGCACCAATTTCAAATTGATATATCTGTACGTCTATTTTTATAGAGTGAGATATATCTTTTTGAAATTATGTCTAAGACATTTACCTATATCGGTGGATGGTTAGGTAAGGAGCATTAAACAGCGGTGTAATTCTTCTTAACCATAAGTACAGTTTTCAACCTGCAACACATAGGGAGTGAGTTATTAGACTCAAGGGACTTATACAGAGTATTGTATGTTGTCCAGTGTCCATTAGGACAGAGGGGATAGTCCTCGTACTATATTCGGTTTACTTATGACTTCTCTAGTTTTTAGACAGGTGTTTCGTTGAAACACAGGGTCCGAATTTTGAGAAGTTATAGGTATATGAATAGAGTAGAGAACCAGGTGTTGCAGGTATCGGGATTCTGCAAGGTGATCGAAGATGTAGATACTTGTGTATGGTATTCAGTTGATAGTAATGGTTAAGAGATCTTGCTTCTCTTTCAGGTTACTCATAATTGGAAGCATTCCTAAGTTGAGTAACGCTGATCGGCCTATTCCATTTAGTAGACATGCACTGGAGAAAGCTGCATGATTTAAATCTGGTTCAATTAAATCAGTGCCTCTGGTTCTATATTGGATATAGAACAGTTCATATCTTAACGATGTTAAGGTACGGGGAGTTGTCCGGCTTATGCTTAAAACCAGACTCTGGATGACTCAAGGCACGTTTCTGTAATGGCCGTTTGTGGGTTGACCCAGTCTATGACGAGGGTTGACATTCTACCATCTGGAAGTTCAATAGAGATATTGTTCTAGACTTGCCACAGTTTTAATAAAAATGGATTTTTTTTCAGAAAACAGCAGTGGGAGTATGGTAGAACTGGAAGTGATTCCAGAACCACAAACGATTACTGAAGATTTGATAGGAACCTAAAGATTCAATCTGGTTTGACATTCCATTGGCCACTCCGCAGATAAGGTGGGTAACCTCAGGCACCCGAGAGGTACTCCGGTAGCCTCAAGGACGATGACAGGGAGGGTCTTGTTTACCCACATTTGCCATTGCTGTTGTTCCAGGCTGCGAGACCCGGCGGGAGGATGAGTATAGCGTCGTTCTAAACTGTCTTTAGAATTGTACGTCTATATGACTCTGCCAGAGGGTTGTCGTAGTCAGTGGGAGCAGCGGAAGCATTGGTGGACAAATGGCTTATGTCTATTTATAGACTAAAGCAGATATAGCGGAGATAGATCATCTATTTCTGATGTGACAGTCATTGGTTTGACTTCATCTGAATAGGGATGGATCTGTTGAGAAGGTAGTAGGGTGTGATGTCATGGTATTTGGATGACATAAACAGAGTAGGAAGTGATATTCATATACTACGATCGGTTATACTTTGGTCGTCACACAGTGGTTTCTCCACATGGGACTTGGATATTATATCAGACATACTGGTTACTAGATCTATGGTTTTAGATCTAGATTTGGGTGGTTTCCCAATCAGGGTACTTAGACAGCATTCTAAGAGTATTTAGAATGGACGACTCCTGGCACGGTAGTGTACCTGCAGGTGATGGAGTCACCCTCTCTAAAGGTGTCTTACAGACTAAAGGGGAGAGGGATGTGCATGATTGGCAGATCACTTGCTCAGGCAATTGAGTCAATCATGAGATGTCAAGTACCACACCAGATGTTGTTCTTGCACTAAGATGCAATAAGTTGACATTGATCCTGTCCTAGAGAAACAGTCGGAAGCAGTTTTAGAACATAAGTGGATGTTCTAGGGATATGATAACGATAGCCCTATTCGGGAGACAGTTATCATTCCAGGCTTCCAAGGTGACCTGGACGACAAGGAGGTTGTCAGAGTTATAGTTTTCCTTCTGACGAGGGGCAGTATTTTGGACAGGTAGTTCAAGGCAATACTGAGGGAGGCATGGAGCAGGATACTGATTAAGTTCAGTTGACAATACAGTCTAAGAAGTTTGGATTTGGAGTTCATTTATGAGCTAGGTCCCATCAGACATCTAGACACATTCTAAGACAGGTATTGCTCATTTCGGGAGATGGGTTTCTCCGCGAACTTGAGATTTAGAGAGACATAGAAAGAAACATCCAAGCGGATCCACTCACTGAGGCTATTCCTCGAACGCAATAGTTTCGCAAACGAGCTTTGTGAGACTGACTAGTAGAGGAGTTGGGTGTTCGGTATCACACGGGCTGTGAGTATGCGACATCGCAATAATTAGCCTTGAGTGCAAGTGGGAGATTGTTAGGGATAGTGCCCTCAGAGTCAATTATTGGATCACAGGCACGTGATTTCAATGATTGAGGGAGGACCTATCCCAGGAGGACAGTCTTACTCAAGATGATAGCATGCTATCTGGTTTACCTTTATCATCGTGTACTTCTTTAGGTGACCTTACAGGTCACTATTGCACGTTGATAAAGCCCCTAGGATTCATGCTTGACTGCCTGCAGTATGAGGGCGATCATATACGTGGGAGCTGGTAGTCTATAAGTACATCTTTAAAAGGTCCCTAGTCGTGGGAGTTTCGAGACAGGGCATCGATACTCCAGAGTAGACTAGTGTATACAGTCGAGACCCCGACGAGGGGCGGTGGCCGGTCACACAAGCCACTGGTGTCAGTTGGTTCACCTAAGATGTATACAGGTGCTCATTGGGTTATCTGTACACCGGATAGGACTCGCCGGGAACATGCTAGTTGGTCTTATGCCTGACGTCAGATAGCAGTTCCCTGGTGACATGTGTACAGGTTAGTTCATCGACCTGAGATCGTCATTTGTCTCGTGTGGGTTCCCACCGTGCTTTGATTACTACCCTACCACGGCTCAAAGGAGTCGTGCAAACAGGTTTTAGTTGGGTACAGTCCCGAGCCACATGGAGGCAGTGAGCGAATCTGCAGGGGTTCGTCTCTCCCGGTATTAGGGGTGAGGTCGCGCTGTGTCTAGGAGAGCCATTACACAAAGCCTTCGGCCGAGGCAGGAGATTTACTGGTAGGTATTCCAGTAGTATCTCAGGGTGTTCTGGGCTACACTCCGACACGACTTGTACCGCTTTTGGGGGTCTGACTTTTACCAAGCCCCTTGGCCCGCCATGCGATACTCATAGACGAACGGACCGGATTGTACGGATATTGTCAATGACAGGCTCAGTAGGGTGTCAGGATGAGTTCGCTCATCGACGTCCCTTTTGGTCAATAGCTGGTGGCCCATCACGTATGGCTAATACCTCTGACGTGCTAGTGGTTAAATCCATAGCCATAGTATTGACGAGTCTTTAGAGTCCACCACACACACAGTTACTCAAGTTTCGGGCAAAACACTGTAGAGGCCGTATGGAGATATGCTAGGGTTCGATCAGATACGTGCGGTATTGCACGGATCATGATCGGACGGATAATACTAGCCGGCTTTGGTATAAGCCGGATCCTAGTATAGTACAGTATAGATTTTGTCTCATTGCATTTGTATTTCGGTTGGAATACAAATGCGGGTGTGTATACACAGTATCGGGGTTTTCCTGTAATTTATTACAGGATCAGTTTTCTGGAGTTGCCAGTTTGTTTTACGTTTCAGCCATATTTCTTTGTATTTTTCATTGGCTGAAAATTGGTGGAGGAGGGCTTATTTGCATTTGTGCAAATAAGCTTTTTGGAGGGTTGATCTTGCAAAATTGTTGTGCCGTGATTACTTGACTTTCTTTAGTCATCATAGCTTGTCTTGTAGTGTCATGATGGCATGACTTTTGATGATGATGGATTATGATGGTGGAGTGTTGGTTTTTAGTTTGTGATCATTCCTTCTCATGATCACCCATTCCTTTCTTTCTCTCCCTTTGTATTATTCCACTCACTCCCTCATTCTTTCTCTCCTCTCAATTCTTTTTGGCCGGCCAAGTGAGGCATGGGGCTGTCCAAAAATATGGGGGTCGGGTTTTGTTCTCATGGTGCTTGCAAAATTCCATTTTTCATCACAAAACTCCAAGTATCATTCCTCCACCAAAATGGCAACCTCCATGAACCCCAAAATGAGACATGGTTCTACATTATATTCTACAGCAAATCTTGGGCACGTCGACTCGCCAGCTTCGTGCCCGAGTTGCCTCGGTCTAGAGGCGGGAGCCCGTAAAAGAAGCCGGCGATGTGGTGCCCTTCCGGCGACGAGGTGGAGACCGGAGATTCCGCGGGGAGATCGGGACGACGACGAGAAGACCGAAGGACACGGATCGCTCGGTATATCTCTCTACCCCCTCCATAGATTGCTAGGACTAGATTAATGGCACGATCCGGGTTTATAGTGCGCGGTGGTGCCGGTTTGAAAAGTTAAAGAAAAGCATCGCTTCCGTATTCCGGCGTCGGATTGACGGCCGGGGCGCCGCCGTGCACTTACACTGTGTTGTGCTGTGATGTTGTGGATTTGTCGTGGTGGATAGCAGTGTGCAATGGTAGTGCAGTTTGGATTTATTTGTACATTTGATATTGCGGGGCGAGCGTCCAACATGTGGACTGCCGTCACTGCCTGTTGTATAATATTCTTTGGGGCACGACCGGGTTGAGGTCGATGTACCCGTTGTACATATTTTTCATTTCTGTACTAGGTTTTACCCCGCGACGGAGAGCGCGGATAGCTGGGTTCTGGAGGGCAACGGGTCCGCATCTCATGGCTTTGAGAGGCAGAGGGGCCTCACTCTAGAATTGGCAGACTATTCGCCGCACTCGTAGGGGGTACAGGTTGACCCAAGGAGGGGTGCTCAAGATACCGGATTCCGTGAAGTGAAGGGTGGTCCATTCACTTTGCTGTAGGAGGCTGCTTCGCTTCAGGTTTTGGCGGGTAACTTGCCGCACCCGTAGGTGTCTAGGTTTCATTGCACAGGCTATCCATACGACCAGGGGAACGTCGGGTTTCAGCAGCGGCTCTATGAAACTCGGGGAACCCAGATTATCTGTATTGTTCTGTGATGCTTATTACTTTTCTGTAATGTTGCATATTATTACGTCTGGAGCGATTATTGTATATTGGTTTATATACTATTAGATGTTGTCTATGTTTTACACCCGCGCTAGTTCAGTCCCCGCTCTGTCGTTAGTTAAGTAACCTAACGGGTGATGACGGGACCCAGTGACGAATGCGGATGGCATATACGTACATTTTATTTTCGTTCTTTTCTGGTGTGATTGATTGATGGGACTGCATTGATTTTGATCAATGCAAAGGAAAGCAAACCTATTTGGCAGTTGTTGGAACAAATTTAAAAAGTGTTATTACAAAGATATTTTCTTTTGTTATGCATAGCAGTATTCGGTTGGAATATCCTGCACCTCATTCGACGAGGCAAGGGCCGATATCCCTTCACCGGGAATGACCCCTTGGGCAGAAGTTTGCATCAAGGTAATAACTTCACTATAGTCGATTACAAGTTGCTTTGCATCACGGTATTCAGTGGAATATCCTGCACCTCATTCCACGAGGAAAGAGCCGAGATCCCTTCACCGGGAGTGACCTCTTTAGCAAAGGTTTTCGCCACTATATTTTATAAAAAGCTATCAGGTTCCTTCAGCGATATCAAGTTCGTTATGTTAAAGGTTTTTCGCCAAAAACCAGCCGTAGCCCTCCGTCATTTCTTTTGGGTATTCAGTAGTATTCAAGCTATGTATTTTGACTTAACGCCAAGGCATAGTGTTTGGTAGCTACTGGGTATTCATTTGTTGCATAGATAGATGAGTTGGTTTGGGACAGCCGTTCTGCCATTTTGACCTAACGCCAAGGGCATGTGCGGGTGGGTTCAAATTAACAAGATAGTGACGGGTAGAACTTGGCATGTGACTTATGACATTTTGACCTAACGCCAAGGTCATAAGAGAATGGGGAAAAAATCATATCGGGAGTTTCTAAAGAAACTGAAACTTGCCAAGTATGCGCATACCTTCTGGAGTGTGAGTAACGTGAGTGGATTCCGTCACGTTATCATGCGATGAGAGTTGGATCCCGATTCCCACTGATGAGTTGGTTTACTCTTCGGGTGATCCCGATTGATTCTTCTTTAGGTTTGGAGGAGAATTTGACAGTACAGTAGGAGGTTTCCGGATTAGATAAAGTGATAACCATTCTGATTTAGTTTAGAGTGCACGCAGAGTGTTTCTTTTCTCTCTCTCTTTGGCAGCGACCTTTGACCGACCCTAGACTATGACTCAGTGACCAAGTTGACCGAACCTTCTTAAAATACTGGCTTTTGGATTGTCTATGTTGCATAAGTCATTGCCACTCTTTCTTTTACCCTTCGCATTTCTCAGAACACCCCGTATTACTACGGACATCCACTTCCATTGGATAGATCCATCGTATGGTTATATACGAACTCGGAGGGATTTCTTCGAGGATGGATCAAGGTTCAGGAGAAATAGAATTGGTTTATTCAGTTGTCTTTTATTATCACCTTCTCTCAGGTTGCGAGGGCTCCTTGGTTTAGGAGAGTACACCTATTACGCTTATTGGATAGTCTTCTTCCAAACCATAGGCAGGTACCGAAAGGTAGGGAATGAAGAAAACCAATTAGCTTAAGTAGGGTGTACAGAAGGTAATATGTAAAGACAAAATAAAGGGATTAGAAAGAAGGCAAAGTAAATTGCAACTGATATCATTCACGACCAAACCGCGTACTTCATAGCCACTCCTATTTCACCTTTAAAAGAATAAGGTTTTATTCAGTTGTCTCTTATCATCACCTTCTCTCAGGTTACGAGTACTCCTTGGTTTAGGAGGGTACACCTATTATGCTTACTGGATAGTCTTCTTCCAAACCATAGGCTGGTGTCGAACGGTATAGAAGGAAGAAAACCATTTAGCCTAACGATGGTGTACAGAAGGTAACGACTAAAGAAAAATAAAGGGATTTGGAGAGATGGCAATAAAATATACGGTTATAGTCATGAATTGGATTATGGAAGAGGAATTACTATAAATACCAGGATACCCCTACGAAACATTTTCATGTTTCAGTCATTGTTAAAGAAAAACTGTTTTCCCGGTTAGATACTTACTCCAGGGTATGTATTTACCAGGTATGATTCTGATATCTGTATGGTTTTACAGATGATGAGTGGGAGTAAGTTATTGGGAATTAGGTGATCATCCTCATTATATCGGAGTTCGTTGTAATTTGTGATATTTGAGGAAATCGCCTGGGTACAGTTTTCCACCTACGACGCACAAATTTTGAGTTGTTCAACTCAGCGGACTTATACAGAGTATTGTATGTTGTCCAAGTGTCCTTCAGGACAAAGGGATAGGTCCTCGTACTATGTTCTGTTTACTTATGACTTCTCTAGTTTTTAGACAAGTGTTTCGTAGAAATACAAGGTCTATGTTTTGAGAAGTTGTGGGTATAAGAATAAAGTAGAGAACCAGGTGTCACAAGTATCGGGATTCTTCAAAGAGATCGAAGATGTAGATTCTTGTGATTGGTATTCAGATAATAGTAATGGTTTTAAGAAACTTGTTTCTCTTTCAGGTTACTCATAAGTGGATGGATTCCTAAGTTGAGTAATGCTGATTATCCTCTTTCTATTAAGTTGATATGCACTGGAGACAGTTGCATGATTTGAATCTGGTTCCAATTAAATAAGTGCCAAAGTTTCTCTATTGGATATAGAATGGTTCATATCTTAACGATGTTAAGGTACAGGGAGTTGTCCAGCTTATGCTTAAAACCAGACTCTGGATAACTCACGGCACGTTTCTGTAATGGTTGTTTGTGGGTTGACCCTGGCTATGACGAGGGTTGATTTTCTACCATTTGGAAGATCAATAGTGATATTGTTCTTGACTCGCCACAGTTTTGGTAAAATGGATTTTTTCAGAAAACAGTAGTGGGAGTATGGTAGAACTGGAAGTGATTCCAGAACCGCGAACGATTACGGAAAATTTAATAGGACCTATATATTCAATCAGGTTTGACATTCCATTAGCCACTCCGCGGATATGATGGGTAACCTCAGACACCCGAGAGGTACTCCGGTAGTCTCAAGGACGGTGACAGGGAGGTTATTGTTTACCCAGACTTGACACTACTGTTGTTCCAGACTGTGAGACCCGGCAGGAGGTTAAGTATAGCGTCGTTCTAAACTAGCTTTAGAAGTGCACGTATATATTATTCTGCCAGAGGGTTGTCGTAGTCAGTGGGAGCAGCGAAAGCATAGTGGGCAAGTAGCTTATGTCTATTTATAGACTTGAGCAGTTATAGCGGAGATAGATCATCTAATTTTGATATGACAGTCATAGGTTTGACTTCATCAGAATAGGGGATGGATCTGTTAAGAAGGTAGTAGGGTGTGATGTCATGGTATTTAGATGACATACACATAGTAGGAAGTAAAATTCCTATACTACGATCGGTTGTATTGTGGTCGTCACACAGTTGTTTCTCCAGACAGGATATAGATATAATATCAGACATTCTGGTTTCTAGATTTATGGTTTTAAATCTGGATTTGGGTAGTTTCCCAATGTCGGTACTTTGACAGTACTTTAATGGTTTTTAGAATAGATGACTCCTGGCATGGTGGTGTACCTGCAGGTGATGGAGTCACCCTCTCTAAAGGTGTCTTACAGACTAAAGGGGAGAGGGATGGCCATGATTGGCAGATCACTTGCTTAGGCAATTGAATCAATCATGAGATGTCAAGTACCACACCAGTTGTTGTTTTTGCACTAGATGCAATAAGTTTGTATTAATCCAATCCTGGAGAAACATAAGGAAGTAGTTTTAGAACATAAGTACATGTTCTACGGATTTGATGACGGGAGCCTCCTTCGGGAGACGGTTATCATTCCAGGCTTCAAAGGTGACATGGATGACAGAGTGATTGTCAGAGTTATAGTTTTCCCTCTGACGAGGGACAGTATTATGGACAGGTGGTCCAAGAGGTTACTGTGGGAGGCATGGTGCCGGATACTGATTAGGTTCAGTTATCGATACAGTCTAAGAAGTTTGGATTTGGAGTTCATTTATGAACTAGGTCCCATCAGATATCCAGACATATTCTAAGACAGGTATTAATCAATTCGGGAGATGGTTTTCTCCGCGAACTTGAGATTAAGAGAGATATAGAAAGAAACATCTAGGCGGATCCACTCACTGAGGCTATTTCTCGAACACAATAGTTTTACAAACGGGCTTTGTGAAACTGATCAGTAAAGGAGTTGGATGTTCGTTTTCACACGGGCTGTGAGTAGTCGACATCGCAATAATTAGCCTTAAGTTCAAGTGGGAGATTGTTGGAGATAGTGCCCTCAGAGTTAATTATTGGATCGCAGGTACGTGATTACAATGATTGCGGGGGGCCTATACCGGTAGGACAGTCTTACTCGGGATGATAGTATGCTATCTGGTTTTCCTTTATCAGTCGTGTACAGGTTCAGGTGACTGATCACTGTTACACTTTGATAGAGCCCTTAGGATCTTTCTTTACTACCAACAGTATGATGGCGATCATATATGTGAGAGTTGGGTGGTTTATAAGCATATCCTTAATTGTGGTCCCTAGTCGTGGGAGTTTCGAGACAGGGCATCGATACTCCGGAGTAGACTAGTGTATACAGTCGAGACCCCGACGAGGGGCGGTGGCCGGTCTCACAAGCCACTGGTGTCAGTTAGATCACCTAAGATGTATACAGGTGCTCATTAGGTTATGAGTACATCGGACAGGACTCGCCGGGAACCTGCTAGTTGGTATTATACATATCGTCAGATAGCAGTTCCCTGGTGACATGTGTACAGGTTAGTTCATCGACCTGAGGTCGTCATTTGTCTCGTGTGAGTTCCCACTGTGCTTTGATTTCTACCCTACCACGGCTCAAAGGAGTCGTGCAAACAGGTAGTTTTTGGGTACAGTCCCGAGCCACATGGAGGCACGTGAGCGGATCGGCAGGGGATTCGTCTTTCCCGGTATTGGGGGTGAGATCATGCTGTGTCTAGGAGAGCCATTACACAAAGCCCACGGCCATGGCAGGAGATTTACTGGTAGGTACTCCAGTAGTATCTCAGGGTGTTTTTAAGCTACACTCCGACACGACTTATACTGCTATTGGGGGTCTGACGTTACTGGCCCCCTAGGAAGATATGCGATACTCATAGACGAACGGATCAGACTGTATATACATTGTTACTGTTAGGCTCAGTAGGGTTTCTGGATGAGTTCGCTCATCGGCCTCCCTTGAGGTCAGTCCATGGGCAGCCATTACGCACAGCTAGTGCCGCTGACGGCTTGTGGTTAAACCCACTGCCAGGGTACTGACGAGTCATTAGAGTCCCCCATAGACAGTTTCCCAAGTTCGGGCGAAACGTTGTAGAGGTCGTATGGTTTTATGGCAGGGTTCGGAAAATGCACGTGCGTTTACGCACGTGTCATATTTCGGGCAGATAATACTGGTGGGCTTTGGTTTAAGCCGGATCCGAATATTATGCTGTGTATATATAATATCTTTGTCTCAGTTGTATTTGTATTCGGTTGTAATACAAATGCGGGTATGTTTATACTGATACGGGGTAATCCTAAATTCGTTTCAGGATCGCTTTTGGAAGTTTCCAGTTTCCAGTTTCCTGTTTTCTATCGGCCGTATTTAACATTTGGTTAAATACGGATTTATCTTTTCTTGAGATGAGTGTGGAATTTTCTAGAGGCTTCTAGAAGGTGGTGACTAGGTTCATGCATCTTTGTGACTCATTAGTGCATTTAATGATGTTTGATGACAAGGGTTAATGATTCATCACTTGCATTAATGGTGTTCATACAAGGTGTTATGATAAGCTTCATTGTTGTAGTCACCCCCTTGCTCCTACACTCACCCCCTCCTCTATATATATCCGGCCACCCCTTGGTGGAGGATAATGGTTGTTGGTTTTAAAAAGATGATAGTTTGTGTTGTATGGAAATTTCATAGCTTCTTTCATTCCATCACCCGATTCGAGTGGCAACTTCATTAACCGTTCGTCCATGGCTTTGGATGAAGTGAGACAAAGTATTCTACTCATTCTCTACATCAATCTTGGTCGTCTCTTTTAGCAAACTTGACGACCGAGTTGCCTCGAGTCAGAGGCGGGAGCCCGTTTAAAGATCCGTTGACGTGGTGCCACCTGGACAAGGAGATCGGAGATCGACGAGAATGGAGCAGCCGTAACAGAGCGTGGGATGATGGTTAAAGAACGAAGGACTCGGATCGTTCGGTATAACCTTTGTACCCTCTTTACAGTTTGTTAGTTTAGCAATAATGGCAGATCCGGGTTATAGTATACGATGGCGCCAGTTAAAAATTTTTGTTCCGCATTTGGCGTCTGTTAGACGGCCGGGGCGCTACCGTAGACTTACATCATATACCCGATTCGAGAAGGAGGAGGAACCGTCTACGGGTGCATGGTGGACCCGATACGGTACCCCGGTGCAAGATGGTCGCAGATGATGGCGTTGAGCTTGGCAGGGGAGCACTACCGACCGGTTATTTGTGACACAGTGGATATCCGGAGGATACCGACAAGGCCGTGAGATTTGATTGGGCCAGTCCGGATTGCCGGAGCCCAGGGTCTAGTCCGGATTGCCAGAGCTCGAGATATTGAGACATTGAGATTTTATGATATAGGCCAGTCCGGATTGCCGGAGACCGAGATATTGAGATATTGAGATATATGTTTTGTGTCGATACTTGACACGGATTCTATGTTGATTTCATTGATGATACCTCGATTTTTATATACAGAAATCTCACAAAATTAAGAAAACTGTTTTCTATTCATGATGTATTCTATTTTCATTTGCAATGCATTTGCACATCATATTAGTGACGTATTGCTACCTGAGGCACTGACATGAGCACTTGATATTACACTTATATGTAGATGATTTCAGGTTTATATTATATTTGAGGATATCATAATCGTATGACCTAGGATTGAGTCATACATGCAATTTCTGCTCGGTGATGTTTTCTACCCACGAGTTGGCAACTCACCCCCGTTGTGCCACAGTTTCTTACAGGTTTTGCCGTACGGTTTCCTTGGCGGCTTTGCTGGCACACTGCTTCCTTCCGGGTGATTGCTTTGGTAGGTGGGTTCACTTGTTTCGTGACCACCGTCGTATTTGTATTTACATTCAGTTGTATCTAGTAAAACTCCATCAATCAGACTTGTATATTTATAAACATAGAAGACCAGTATGTATATTCTTTCGACCTTAGAGTCGCGCGCTTGTATTTATGATTCATTCTGGTTTTCTTGAGGATATTGGATTTCATTCTGAGTTTTGATCCTCGCCCTTTGGCGTTGTATATTATATTGCTTGTGTGGATGTGACCGCCAATCGGCGAAGAGCTAGCTCCCGCTTGGTGATGCCTTTATTCATTATGCATATTATTCATGTTTGTACCCTTTTGGGTCCAGTTTTTACAAAGGAAACTCTGCTAAAATTTTTAGAAAGGACTTGATGTTTTAAAATGCTTATTACGGCTTATTGTGATAAAACACTTTCTTTAAAACAAGTTTTTTTCAGTTTCTTCTTTTAAATGGTTTAGATTTCTGGGCTTTTGGCTTACTTGAATTAGGTGGGGTCTTATAGACTTCACATGATTCGAGTGTCAGCCACGTGCTATTTTGGGTCGTGACAATAATACATAGGACATGTTACTACTTTATGATACAAACACGAGTACATTGGTATTACACTTATGTTTATACTTTGACCCCTGCTACTACTCGATGTTATGGTATTATTATTATTATATTATTGTATGACCTAAGAGATCGTCATAGATTTAATTTTCTACCCGGTGATGTTTTCCACTCACGAGTTGGCAACTCACCCCCGTTGTGCCACAGTTTTCTTGTAGGTTTGACCGCACAGGTTTTGTAGCGGCTTTATTGGCACACCGCTTTCTTCCGGGTGATTACTTTGGTAGATGGGGTAAAATTGCATCGTGACCACCATCGTACTTGTATATTTATTCAGTTGTATCTAGTTAAAGCTCTATCAACAACACTATGTATATTCGTAAACTTAGAAACCACTGTTGTATATTCTTTCGGACTTAGAGACACGCTCATGTATTTATTCTTTATTTTCAGTTTCTTTGATGATGTTTTGTTTTCCTTCCCTTCTGTGTTTGATCTTCACCTCACGGCGTCGTATTTTTATATCTTTGCATGGTTGTTTCTTCCAATTGGCGAAGAGCTAGCTCCCGTTTAGGGATGCCAAATATTATTATTTCTTGTATTATTTTCGGGTTAAAATTTACAAAGGAGGTACTGCCCAAATTTAAAACGACGAAAAATGTCTTCAAGATAGATACAAAACATTGTATTTCATATGATATTACTTATGTTTTAAAGAAAGAACCTGATTTCATTAAACCTTCATTTCAAAAGTTCACCTCCACTATTTTCCCAAAAAAGGTTTAGATTTCTGGTTTTTTGGCTTACTTGAATTAGGTGGGGTCCTATAGACTTTACATGATTCAAGTTCCAATCACGTGCCTTTTCCGGGCCGTGACATTCTATGACGGGATTTTTAGAGCCAGTTTTTAATCACCAAATTTTGTTCCGTAACGGCCATGGTAGATGGCCAGGGTGCTAGCAAACCCCAACAAAACAGGATATTCCATAACGCCCGTAAAAACGACAAATAAGTAATTATTCTGTAACGCCCGAAAAAAAGGAAAACAACATATTCCGTAACGACCGGAAAAACGGCAAACATGATTATTCCGTAACGCGCAAAAAAATGGCATACATATAATAATAGCCTTTTGAGTTACATTTTGGTTACATTCTTGATTTCCCCTTTACCTCCAGATTTGTGTTCAAGTCAGGTATTGCCAATATAGAGCTAGTGCCAACACTGGATCAAACAGGTATAGGTTTTCGTTTATGCAGAAAACAAGTAACGTATGATAAGACAACATGTCAGGATTGTTGCCATTGTAAGTCGATAGCACGCACCCCGTGGGTTCGCGGGGAGGCGGAATTTGTAAAAAAGTATAATAATATGCTTCGTAACATCGACTAAACACCAAGATCATTTCTAAACCTTAACTAACTACAAGTCTATAAGGTTTTAAGTACAAAAGTGGGCACGATACAACTGTCCCACCTACCAAACCAAGTCACCCGAATGCAATCTGTGTGCCAACGATGCCGCTACCCATCCATGCGGTCAACCTGTAATAACTGTGCCACGACGGGGGTGAGTTACCAACTCGTTAGTGGAAAACATCATCAGGTAGAAATCGAATAAAATTACGATTTCCTAGGTCAACTATATCATAAAGGTAATACTATGATATCTAGGGTGGTCATATGTAAAAATGTGCCAACAATAAATAAATGCAAGTATGCAAGTGGATATCATCCAATAATATAATCAATGCCACTATACCTGTAGATCTCGTCCACTCGAAACATCGTAATAGCATATGGATGTAAATATATGAGGATATCAAGAATGTGTGTGTCCATCAATGACACGCCAAAACATGAAATCTGAGTGTCCAACACCGACACTCGAAATATCATGAAACCCGTGTCCAGCATCGACATGTAAATCCTCATATCTCAGGTGCCGCATCCTCAGATCGGCCCTCATATCCATCTCACTACTCCGGTCGATATCCTCCGGATAAACCGCCGAGTCGAAATACTATCACTGGCAGGTAGTGCTCCCCTGCCAGGCTCAACGCCATCATCTGTGACCTTCTTGCCCCGGGGTACCTCACCGGGTCCACCATGCACCCGCAGACGGTTCCTCCTCCTCCTCGAATCGGGTGAAACATGCCAATCTCAGAACCGAGAAAACACATGGTGGATGCACTGAAATATCATATCAAGAGAAACCGGGTTTTTAAAACAATACATACTTTCCTTTGAAATAACCATGGTTCTCAAATCCAAAAATCTCATGAAAACAACATATCTCAATGCGTAAAATCGTAAAGCATGATGTATGCGACATATAACAGAATGTAAGCATATTCGTAAATCATGCAACATAGAACAGCAATATGCATATATCAAGGGAAAACCGCTCTTTAAAATGAATCCAGTTTTAAAATATATCATGCGGTTCCCAATTCCTCCAAGGTCAAATGCAACATCGTATAAAGGTGTATATGTAACTATAGCAAGTAAATTATGCAAAGAGTCATATCATGATGCAGCAATTCTACTGTGTAGTGGCATGGCAATTATCGATGATGAAGTGTGTGAGCCGGCCAATCTGTGTAAGTGTGACATACGCATCATCGATAATGGTGCAGGTGTACTAGCACAAATTATATGAAATGTAATATTAATGACATGAATGTAGCATAAAGTAAATCGGCAGCTAAAAGGTATACGGTATACGTATCTAACATTACCGAGTCGGTGAATCTATCAATCGGCCTTCTCTAGTCAGGGGTATGGATCAATCATCAATAAACTCATCACGTACGGTAACTCATCGTACGTCGTCATAAAACAATTTAGGATCCTAACAACCTATGTGACAAGGAGGGTACGGACCTCACGTCTCGTACGACTTATCATTCAAGATTCACAACATTTGTATATTTATATACCTATATCTCCGGTTCACATCCATAATAATCGACTCGCGTCCGTATACCAATATATCAATCAAGTCATCTTATCAATCTAAAGTCGTATATTATCAACCTTATGTTATGCCACAATAATCTCCTGTTGGTTCTCTTTACAACTACTTATCTATATCTATCATATCATGTCACCTAAACCCTAAGCTATAATTTTAAGTCAGAGTATATCTTATCTCCTAATAATTCCTTAACACAATTCCTAACTTTCTAATATGGTTTCTCTAACCATATCCTATAGTTTTCTAGTCTAGGTTTCCTTAACCGCATTCTATAAATCGGTTTCCATCAAAACTTGCAGGGGTGCTATACGCCATCCACCAGACTACCCCCGTCGATATAGATCTACTCATCTTGATCCTTGCTCGCCAAAGTCAATGACGGCATGCTCCATCGTTTCAGAATCCACGTGAAGGTACCTACAATATCAACACATTTCGCAATGCTATTAAAATCGAGTTCGGAAAACCAATACGACAGACGGTGCGTCCAAAGGTTAGAACTTATAGCCTACGCATGCAAAACAATCAAACAACCCTTGTTGTTGACGTACAAACGCCCAACAACCAAATACAAATCCAAATATCAAAACCAAGCATTCCAAAATACGGAAAACATAACCAAAAACACCCCAATTTGCTCCCAGATTTCCCCCTATGCCATACTAAGAGATTCTGCACATATAGGAGGTCTAATTATCAGACATAGGAGCTATGGACCAAGAACCACACACTTTCACCATGACCAGGCCATAATTTGCGGCCTGGGGGAGATTATTTGTGGCTAGGTAGTGAGGGGAGGGGCTCAAGTTTCAAGGAGTGATACATGGTTGCCTGCACGTCTCACTATCAAGGGATCTTCTTTTATGGTTGTCTCGGGTCACTCCAGGTCCCCAAATACACTCACAAACTATCAAATTTACCAATGTCGGAAAGTTCTAAGTTCGTATTTAGGTTCTATTTTCTGTTCTAGGTCAGTAAAAACACCACTCAAGTCTAGTTAACAGCCTCTACACATCATCAATTCCTCATAATTATCCAAACCCTTCTCTAGGATTTTCTATACAACACTTAACTTAACCCAAATCAACATCTAACCAAATTAGAATGCAATAAGCTAGAAACTAGAGTAAAGGAAATGAATTATACCTCATTGATGCAGCCAAGAAAAACCCTAGCTCCCCAAAGACCTCAAAATCCAACATTGATGGGTCCAAAGTGTAGAGGGTGAAGAGCGGATCAACTTTAATGAAGGGGTTTTGATGAAGATTTTGAGGTGATTTCTTGGGGTGAAGGTGGAGGGAGTGTAAAGATGAAGAAAGAGAAGAAGAAAATGATGGGGGAAGAGAAATGAGGCAGCACCCCCTCTCTCTCACGTATTCTCACTCTCTCTCACTTATTTACCTTTCTACCCTTATCATTTTCATTTCTTTTTATTTTAAGACCAAATCACATAATACACTAAAAACCACACAAGGAAACAACATGTAACCAAAATGTAACATGACATGGTGCACTAACCATGGAAAACTATAGAAATATGGATTTGGCCTAATCGCGATTAGCAGTGCACTAATCGGGTTTTATCCAAACTGCATATAATAAATTTTAAAAATACCAAATTCGATAAATATATTTTCAAATGAATAAATCATTTTAATCTCTAATTATTTCACAATTATTAGTATATGTTTATACCTTTTTACGAAAACCCCAATTTCGCAAATCGGGTAGTTTTCGCGAAATATATTATTTTAATATTAAATCCCAGAAATAATATTTTATATTTTCTGAAATGTTACAATCTCCCCCTTAAAGAAATTCAGTCCCCGAATTTAAATTAAACCCCCAAATACTAAAACATTTCAGTAATCAGCGCAAATCAACGGGGTTCCAAAATCATGGGAGATATAGAAAACCACATCGCATTGCGTGCGACTGAAAACGAATATAAAACTCAAAATCGAATTCCGTCAAGCGTCACGCAATTCATAGAATTTGCACGCATATCATCGAAGTTACAATGGTGATACAGATCCCGAAATCCACTACTGAAATCCGATACACTAGTCAATTAAAATAGTACATATATAGTACGCATCTTTGGAAAAAGACTTAAAACTGGATAAAACACATGCAAAATCTTTTTTGAATTGTCGTGTGATGCCTAACCCACGGCAAGAAGGGGAGGACGCTCATTTGTAAAGTAGTAAATATACTTATAAATGTTTTTGCTCAAATTATACGTTTCGACGTCTTGAAATATCCCAAAAGGTTTTCCTTTATAAACGTTCGTGCCGCTCGCGGACACGTAGGAAATAGTGAGAATATAGCTCCTTTTTTTTTGAAAACCTCTTGTTAACTTTGTAATGCATGCAAGTACTCAGGTACTATCCTCGGATCAGTCCTGTTTTGCTACTACCCAATATAGTGCCCAACACGAAAGCAAGGTGCTCAAAAGCAAAATCAGCATAAAAAGACGTATCCAACAATCACGTGCGTTTGGTGCGCACGGAAATCAAATCCATACACAGGTGCCACAATATGCACATAGCAAAACTAAGTGCAGCAGGTGTGCACGAAAGCATATGTGCAGTGCAACGGGTGTGCACGAGAACAATATCTGGTGGATCTATTATGCACGAAAATCTCAATTGGGTGCATCCGGTGTGCACAAAATCACATCTAATGTCATGTGCGAAAATCTAAATCAAATGCGTCAGGTCCATAAAAAAACATCTAGTGCAAAAGCATGTACAAGCCTGGTGTAACAAATGCCAAAAATATAAATCTGGTGCATCAATGCACAAAATACAAACAATAACTCTAATGCGCAAAAGCAACACCGAGTGTTCCAAGGTGTATAAAGTCATAATCGTGTTCAAATGCGTGCACAAAACACATATCAATGCACTGCAAGCACATATAAGATATACCGAGTGCAAAATCAAATCGAGTGCGTACCACACACACAAAATCAAATCAACTGTATGAAATGCAGGAAATCATAAACATGTGCAGCCAAGGCACAAAATCATTATCAAGTGCAATAGAAATGCACAAATCATAAACCAATACAACAGTGTGAAAATCGTATATCGAGTGCGATACCTATGCATAAAAATATAAATACCCAGTAGGTGCAGCCACGACACACGAGAACAGTATCATGAAACTCAATCATCAAAACTCAAATCCAAGCGATATAAGCGTGATACTCGGATCACAACGCAAATCGCAGCAAATGACATTGAGGTACACCTCCAACAATGTCGAAAAATATTGGTGCACCCAAAACTAGCAGAGCAAGAACATCTGCTTGCCTCCTTCTCACGATCTGGCGTCCTCTGTCTCTGGGTCCTCATTTCTCTGTGGATTATCAATCTCATAATCCATCGGCTCATTGGTCCGTCCGGTGCGTTAACGGAAACGATTCCGCTCTGGCACTTCTCTGGTCGTCTCTTGGCCAATTAGTATGACCACTCGTAAAGCAGCACGTCGCTGACGTCGCCCTCTGGTCCTCTGAATACACGTCACACATCTGATCCTGGGTGCAAATCTTATTGCAGCAGTGTCCTGGAAGGAACCTACTTAGGGTCTTTTCTGATCTTGCCTATGCCAAACTATACGGAGGATGGTACTCTTGCCTAATCTTCTTCTCGCTCTGGACATCTGCGTTCTCAGCACAGCTTTTCCCCGGGAACTGGTTGTATCTCACGCCTCTGTAGACATATCAGATCTCTAATCTCAATGCGGAGTAGCAACAGCTCGTTGACATCTCACACGAACCTCTTGTTCCACTCGTCTTTGTTATCATCTGCTTCAACGTCACGTCATGCTATCTGCGTACTGCAATTGTCTTGGCTACAGTCAATCCGGAGTCTCTCACATGGACTCGAAATCATGAACTCGGTATCTTCATCACTCTGTAGAAGATCTCTAGCCGAACACGTCCTCGGGAACTCATCCATACCCTCGGAGGAATACTCAATACTCGTCCGTTCTTGATCAACTTACAACGCCTCTGGGTGAGGTCCTCTATCTGAAGCTAGTCCACTTACTGGTCTCCTATCACCTGATATCCGGACGACATTAAACTTTTCGTTCGATTTGTCAAAGTCCCATAATTCCCCGAAAGCTCAACTCTGAGCACAGTTTAATAATATCTAGTACACGTAACAGTACCTATGGACCAACCATAGAATGGCAAACCCAAGCCTCACTGATGGCACCGCTAAACTGTCGCAAATCCTAAGGTTCAAAAGCGGTTCCATGGTCATCATGTCGAGTTAGGGTTTCATTCTTCTAGAGGGTCCATAGAATTACTTGCATGTTCTTCCGAATACTTTAAACTTGGAAAAATGGGTTTCTAACATTCGTTCGAACTTTTAACTTCGCCTAGATAACATGTGAATACCCTACGTCTCTCAATTCAAGATAGACTAACTATCATCTGTCGTGTCTCTGCATGAAAGCTCCAGTGATCTCAGCTCGTAAGCTCTGGAAGCGACATCACATCAATCTCAGCAACAGCTGGGTCATCTGCCCACACGGTAGACGACATCAAAATCTCTGAGGTATGCTGTACATCAACAGTCCTCGCACAACTGGCAGCCTCTAACAACTGCCCGATCATACGGTGCAAAACCGAACACTTGCCTCAAACAAGAAGTCACAACACCAATACAAAAATCGAGACGTTCTCGTGTCATCGGAAAACACGATGGTCAGTCCTCGTCCATGACGAGCTCGCCCTGACCGCAACACTAGCAGCAGCTCAATTTGCGCTCAAACCATGGTGACAGGAACCTCAAGCATTTATGGATGAAACCATAACAATGGAAAAAAACGAGTCAACAGATCCCAAAATGGATACATGATCATAAGGAGGAACAGAATCAATAATGGTATGATCATGGAAACAAATAGAATCAAAGATCTCAATATATGTACATCCTAAGGTTTCTTAAGTGGAGTATCGTATCGTAAATATGCCGCAGAACATACGTACGGTACGTCACTCTACTCAAGCTACCAACTCCATCAATCAGGGTCAGCCTAGGTAACGAATGTTCGGGTCTAATACCCCCCTATCCAAGTCTATGTTTCGTAAGGTCAAGCCTAAGTTCCGAATATTTACACCCCAGACTCCACATAGTCAAACCTAAACTCGAACAATGGTTAAACCCAGCGCTCTGATACCAACTTTGCCATGACCCAAAATATTAGCTCGTGACCAGCACTTAAATCACGCAGCATCTAAAGGTGTAACGTAATCCAAGTAAGATGAAACCCAGAAATCTAAACCTTTTTAAAGAAATAAAAGAGGTGAAGTTTTGAAATAAGGTATAATGAAGTAAAATGTTTTCTTAAATGCATAGAAAAGAGAACATGAAAGATGCAACTTTATCTTACTAGTTGAAAAACATGTTTCATCTTTGTAATGAAATTTGGGCAGCACCTCCTTTGTATATTTTGATCCAAAACCACAAATACATGATAATATAAAAGGCATCCCCAAGCGGGAGCTAGCTCTTCGCCAAACGGTGGATTCACAACTACGCAAGACAGTAATATAAATATACGACGCCCAACGGCGAAGATCAACACAGAAAATAATGAATAAAGAAAGACAACCAACCCACAAAGCGAACATATAACCCATCACACAAGTCTCGCAAATACAAGTCTTGCTAAGTCTTACTATAGATAAAAATACTAGTTTTTAATTGATGGAGTTGACTAGATACAATATGAATAATAAGTACAAAAGTGGGCACGATACAACTATCCTACCTACCAAAGCAAGTCACCCGAATGCAATCTGTGTGCTAATGATGCCGCTACTGATCAATGCGGTCAACCTGCAATAACTGTGGCACAACGGGGGTGAGTTACCAACTCGTGAGTAGAAAACATCATCAGGTAGAAATCGAATAAAATAACGATTTCCTAGATCAACTATATCATAAAGGTAATCCTATGATATCTAGGGTGACCGTATGTAAAAATGTGCCAACAATAAATAAATGCAAGTATGCAAGTGGATGTCATCCAATAATATAATCAATGCCACTATACCTGTGGATCTCTTCCACGCGAAACATCGTAATAGCATATGCATGTAAATATATGAGGATATCAAGAATGCGTGTGTCCATCAATGACACACCAAAACATGGAATCTGAGTGTCCAACACCGACACTCAAAATATCATGAAACCCGTGTCCAGCATCGACACGTAAATCCTCATATCTCAGGCGCTGCATCCACAGATCGACCCTCATATCTATCTCACTACTCCGGTCGGTATCCTCCGGATAAACCGCCGAGTCCAAATACTATCACCGGTAGGTAGTGCTCCCCTGCCAGGCTCAACGCCATCATCTGCAACCATCTTGCCTCGGGGCACCTCACCGGGTCCACCATGCACCCGCAGATGGTTCCTCCTCCTCGACTCGGGTGAAGCATGCCAATCTCAGAACCGAGAAAACACATGGTGGACGCACTGAAATATCATATCAAGAGAAACCGGGTTTTTAACACAATACATACTTTCCTTTGAAATAACCACGGTTCTCAAATCCAAAAATCTCATGAAAATAGCATATCTCGATGCGTAAAATAGTAAAGCATGATTTATGCGACATATAACAGAATGTAAGCATATCCGTAAATCATGCAACATGGAACAGTAATATGCATATATCAAGGGAAGAACGCTCTTTATAATGAATCCAGTTTTAAAATATATCCT
The DNA here is from genome assembly GCA_030015575.1 of Agapanthus africanus. NCBI lineage: Eukaryota > Viridiplantae > Streptophyta > Magnoliopsida > Asparagales > Amaryllidaceae > Agapanthus > Agapanthus africanus. The sequence goes on from CM057339.1 coordinate 623,992,686, forward strand.
GCGGTTCCCAATTCCTCCAAGGTCAAATGCAACATCGTATAAAGGTGTATATGTAACTATAGCAAGTAAATTATGCAAAGAGTCATATCATGATGCAGAAATTCTACTGTGTAGTGACATGGCAATTATCGATGATGATATGTGTGAGCCGGCCAATCTATATAAGTGTGACATACGCATCATCGATAATGGTGCAGGTGTACTAGCACAGGTATATGAAATGCAATAGTAATGACATGAACGTAGCATAAAGTAAATCGGCAGCTAAAAGGTATAAGGTATACGTATCTAATATGACCGAGTGGTGAATCTATCAATCGACCTCCTCTAGTCAGGGGTATGGATCAATCATTAATAAACTCATCACGTACGGTAACTCATCGTACGACGTCATAAAACAATTTAGGATCCTAACAACCTATGTGACAAGGAGGGTACGGACCTCACGTCTCGTACGACTTTTCATTCAAGATTCACAACATATGTATATCTATATATCTATATCTCCGGTTCATATCCATAATAATTGACTCACGTCCGTATACCGATATATCAATCAAGTCATCTTATAAATCTAAAGTCGTATATTATAAACCTCATGTTTTGCCACTATAATCTCTAATTGGTTCTCTTTACAACTACTTATTTATATCTATCATATCATGTCACCAAACCCTAAGTTATAATTTTACGTCATGGTATATCTTATCTCCTACTAATTCTTTATCCCTATTCCTAACTTTCTAATATGGTTTCTCTAGCCATATCCTATAGTTTTCTAGTCTAGGTTTCCTTAACTGTATTCTATAAATCGGTTTCCATCAAAACTAGCGGGTGTGCTATACGCCATCCACCCGACTTTCCCCGTAGATAAATATCTACTCACCTTGATCCTTGCTCGCCGAAGTCGATGACGCCATGCTCCATTATCTTGGAATCCGCGCTAAGGTACCTACAATATCAACACATTTCACAATGCTATTAAAATCGAGTTCGGAAAACCAATACGGCACACGGTGCGTACATAGGTGAGAACCTATAGCCTACGCATGCAAAACAATCAAACAACCCTTGTTGTTGACATACAAACGCCCAACAACCAAATACAAATCCAAAGATCAAAACCAAGCATTCCAAAATATGGAAAACATAACCAAAAACACCCCAATGTGCTCCTAGATTTCCCCCTAGGCCAAACTAAGGGATTCTGCACATATTGGATGTCTAATTATCAGACATAGGAGCTATGGACCAAGAACCACACACTTTCACCATGACCAGGCCACAATTTGCGACCTGGGGGAGTTTATTTGCGGCCAGGCAGTGAGGGGAGGGGCTCAGGTTTCAAGGAGTGATACATGGTTGCATGCACATCACACTATCAAGGGAACTTCTTTTATGGTTGTCTCGGGTCACTCCAGGTCCCCAAATACACTCACAATCTGTCAAATTTACCAAAGTCGGAAATTTCTAAGTTCGTGTTTCGATTCTATTTTCTTTTCTAGGTCAGTAAAAACACCACTCAAGTCTAGTTAACAGCCTCTACACATCATCAATTCCTCACAATTACCCAAACCCTTCTTAAGGATTTTCTATACAACACATAACTTAACCCAAATCAACATCTAACTAAATTAGAATGCAAGAAACTAGAAACTAAACTAAAGGAAATGAATTATATCTCATGGATGTAGCCTAGCAAAACCCTAGCTCCCCAAAGTGTTCAAAATCCAACATTGATAGGTCCAAAGTGTAGAGGGTGAAGAGAGGATCAACTTTAATGAAAGGGTTTTAGGGTTTTGATGAAGCTTTTGAGGTGATTTCTTGGGGTGAAGGTGGAGAGAGTGTGAAGATGAAGAAGGAGAAGAAGAAAATGATGGGGGAAGAGAAATGAGGTAGCCCTCCCCCCTCTCTCACTTATTCTCACACTCTCTCTCAGTTATTTACCCTTCTACCCTTCTTATTTTCTTTTCTTTTTATTTTAAGACCAAATCACATATTACCCTAAAAACCACATAAGGAAACAACATGTTACTAAAACGTAACATGACATGGTACACTAGCCATGGAAAACTGTAGAAACACAGATTTGGCCTAATCGCGGTTAGTAGTGCACTAATCGGGTTTTATCCAAACTGCATATAACAAATTTTAAAAATGCCAAATCCGATAAATATATTTTTAAATGAATAAATCATTTTAATCTCCAATTATTTCATAATTATTGGTACATATTTATACCTTTTTACGAAAACCCCAATTTCACAAATTGGGTAGTTTTCACGAAATATATTATTTTAATATTAAATCCCAAAAATAATATTTTATATTTTCTGAAATATTACGGTAGGTACGGATAACGCCTCCTCGTCGGCCTCCTCGATTCGAAAACGATCCACCCGAAAGTCTGTAGATCGAGCTCCTACCTCAAATCTGAAGTAACTAGGGCACCTAGTTCGCTACACTAGATGACCTAGGCGATGTAGAGAATATAGATGGATTGATATGTCTCTATGAGCCTTATGTTTCTCAACCATGAGACAAGAAAGGCTAGTGGTAGAAGAAGAAGTACTTGAGGAAAAGCTAGTGAGGAGTTAGCATGAAAATGGGGAGTGAACTCTTTGTGAAAATCTGAACCAAACTTAATTTCCTATAGAATAAACCTAATAACAAATTAAGTATGGTTCATATTTGACCTTAGTGAGTCATGGCTTGAAAACCCTCTATGTGTCACCAAGAGCCATGCTCAAAATTATGCAAACTTCCACCTCATTTCCTCCACCTCATAATTCATTAAACATTTAACCTAAATGGATTAATACATAATATGTGGTGTCTTCTTCTAGAAACATATTTGAACAAATTAAGAAAATGACCCTCTAGTGTACATACATACCTGTATCCGTATTCCGAAAAATATGAATACGAAAGAGACGAAAATAATCCATCAGTACAATACTAGGATCCGTCTTAAACCAAAGCCCGCTAGTATTATCTGTCCGAATCATCATGCGTGCACAAGTACACGTACGTGATCGAACCCTGTCGTAAAACCATACGACCTTTACATCTTTTGCCCGATGCAGGGAAACCCTTTGTGTGGGACTCTAAAGACTCGAAACTACTCTGGTAGAGGGTTTAACTACAAGCCGCAAGCGGTACTAGCTCCACGTAACGGCTACCCAGGTATCTTTCGATATGAAGGCCGATGAGAATAACTCATCCAAACTCCTACTGAGCCTATCTGTGACAATCTCTGTATAGTACGGTCTGTTCGTGTAAGAGTATCACATATTGGGCCTAAGGGCCGGTAGCCGTCAGACCCCTAATAGGGCAATAAGTCGTGCCGGGGTAGTGCCCAAAACACCCTAAGAAACTACTGGAGTACCTACCAGTAAATCTCACTTGCCCTGGCCAGGGACTTTGTGTAATGGCTTTCCGAACACAACACGATATCGACCCCCAATACCAGGAGAGACGAATCGTATTTAACCGCCACTGCCTCTAAGTGCTTTGGGAATGCACCTAACTACTACCTGTTTGCATGACCCAATAGAGCCGTGGTAGGGTAATAATGAAAAAACAATGGGAACACACTCGATGCGAAGTAGCAGTGTCAAGTCAACGGACTATACTGTACTCATATCACCTGGGAACTGCTACCTGACGATAGGTATATTACCGACCAACAGTTCCCTACGAGTCCGTCCTGTGTAACTCATAACCTAATGAGCACTTGCATACTATCTCCAGTACAACGTACTAATGGCTGTGTGACAGACCATCTCCCCTGCTGGGAAGAGAAGCATATACACTAGTCTACTTTGGAATATCGATGCCCTGTCTCGATAATCCTACGACTAGGGACCAGAATAAGGATGTGCTTATAGACTACCCAGCCCCCACTAGTGTGACCGCCATCACAACGCTGATAGTCAAGCAAAAGATCCTAAGGGCTCTATCAATATGTATTAGCGATACGTCAAAAGAAACATATACACATAATTAGATAGAAACAAACCAAGTAGCATACTACTATATTGAGCAAGACTGTCATAAAATCTGTATATATAGCAAGCTTCCAAAATGTAATATACAAACTAGTACTATACAATAATGGCCTCTAGGGCATATATCACTAACAATCACCCACTTACAATAAGGCCAGGTATTGGCATATCGCAGACCTATAATATCGAATAGCCTCTCGGACTGCATCTGAGGGATGGCCTTCGTGAGTGGATTTGCAGTGTTGTTCTCCGTATCAACTCTCTGCACCTTGATCTCCCGGCGATCGACTATCTCCCTGATCAGGTGATATCGCCTTAATATATGTCTGGACTTCTGAAGGGACTTGGGTTCCTTTTCTAAAGCTATATCCCCGTTGTTGTCACAATACAGAGGTATTGGATCAACAATGGATGGAACCACCTGAAGTTCAGTTAGAACTTCCTTATCCAGACTGCTTCTTTTGCTGTGTCAGAAGCAGCGATATTGAAAGTCGACACAAGCACCACCATAAGGTTTTAGTAGCATCAAGCATGCCAAATTTTAATTTTTATTAGGTGCTAAGTTAGACTATACAAGATCATTGCTAAAATATTAGGGTTTAGTAAAACTAGTAGAAGTGAAAGATGGTTATACCCCCACGGATCAAGTCCTTCACTTCATATGCTCCGTGTAGTAGTCCCGCGACTCCACTAGGCTCCACTTGAGGCTTTAGATAAACTTCCTCCGATGACCTTCGTGCCAAAGATGATCCATGCGAAGTCCCTCCACCTCAAGCTATCTCTACACTAAACTCCTTGGTGTAGTAAACACTCTACACTCGGTCGCTAGTCAAGTGTAGGATGGTTAAGTAGGGGATGTTAAAAGCTCACAAGTTTGAGTTCAAGCTTCATGTTTCACATCACATATTAGGGTTTAAGCCTGAACTAAAGCAATCGATGAAGAAGAAGAAGCTAGAGAGCAACCATGGGAGCAACTCAAGAAAATGGATAAGTGTTGAGAATGAGCTTAGAATGAATGGCAACCCTTGACCCCGACTCATTCAAGTATGGAATCTTGCAATATAAAATTGTAACCTTGCTTGAATAGTGAGTCAAGATGATAAACAAATATAAATCCCATGCTTGCAACCAAGCTCTCATTTTCCACCTCATTTTTATTTTCACAAAATAGAATTTTATGCCATGCTTCATTATTATATTTATATATATGTATCAAATATATATATATATATATATTATGAAGAATAATTAGTGAGCTAATGATATTAGTTAAGATATAATTATATCACATATAATGTATATCATATTATTAAATCAACACTTGATTTAATAATCCGGTTATATCAAATATAACCGACTAATATCATTTATCTGTATATCACATTATCAAATCAACACTTGATTCGACAATCTGGTTATATCACATATAACCGAATCGATAACAGATAACTGCCAGATTAAAATACGGTATCACATACACGTATTTAATCAGGCCCACACACATTTCACATATGTGTCCTGCTTCGTTTCGCTTGTACCAGGAAACTTCTGTGTGGGACTCTAAGGACTCGTCAATACGCCAGCAATAGGTGATGATCACATCAGTCACCTACAAGCTGTCGGCGGTACTAACTAGACGTAACGGCTACCCGGGTATTGAGCGATATGAAGATCAACAAGCAAGCTTGTCCATAGTCTCCATGAAGCCTATCAGTAACACTACCGTACAGTCTGGTCTCTTCGTCTGATATGTCGCATATCATGTCTAGATTTGGTAAACGTCAGTCCCCAGTAACGTGATAAGTCATGCCAATGCCTGGTCTTTAACGGTTCGAGATACTACTGATAACACTTATCAGTAAATCTCGACAGCAGCCCTGGCTAGGGACTTCCAGTTATAGCCAATCGAGTATAGCGCAACATCAACCCCCAATACATAGAGAGCCCTCATTACCTCCATGCGACTCGGGACTGTACCCAAAATCCACCTGATTGCATGTCTCCTTTGAGCGTGGTAGGGGGGAAATCAAAGCACAGTGGGAGCCGCACAAGACTCTATGACGATCTCGGGTCTATAGACTAACCTGTACCAGTGTCACCAGAGGATTGCTATCTGACGATAGGTATACTACCACATAAGAGTCATCGGCGAGTCCTGTTCAGTGTACCCATTCTCCAATGAGCACCTGTGTGCAATCTTTGATGACACAGACCAATGGTTGTGGGATCAACCATCGCCCTCTAAGGGACAAGAAATGCACACACTAGTCTACTCTAGAATATCGATGCCCTAGTCTCGATATTCCCATGACTAGGAACTGATTAAAGGATGTACTTTTGGACCACCATAGCCCCACTAGTATGATCTCATCATAGTCCTGGTAGTCAAGTACATATCCTAAGGGCTTTATCAATATATAAGAGACAAACAATTTAAATACCAGTCTACATGTTAAGATAAAGGTAACCTGATAGCATACTATCTTGTCGAGCATGAAAGTCCTCTATATATATGTACAAGCATCCTCTATATCATCAATAATAGCGTTTAGGGCATACATATTCCTAACAATCTCCCACTTGCATTAAGGCCAGTTGTTATAGTATCTCATACCCAATGTCCCAAAAGTCTCTCGAATAGCATCTGGGGGATGGCCTCGGTGAGTGGATCCGCTGTGTTATCCTCTGTGTCAACTTTCCTGACCTCAATCTCCCGGAGATCAACTATCTTCCTGATCAGGTGATACTGTCTAAGAATATGTCTTGATCACTAACGGGACCGGGGTTCCTAGGCCAAAGCCACAGCTCCACTGTCATCCCAATACACAAGTATTGGATGATCAATGGTAGGAATGTAGTTTATCTCATGAACTCTATTCATCCAGACAACCTCTTTGGCAGCATCGTTGGTAGCGATGTTATTAGCCTCTATCAACGAGTCTTCTATGGTATATAGCTTAGAACCCTTACAACATACCGTCCCTCCACTGAGGGTGAAGACAAAACCCGAGACTGACTTTCAGTCGTCCTTATCACTCTGGAAGCTCAAATCGGTAAAGGACTCCATTTGGATTTCACCGTTACCATACACCAAGAAGATCTCTTTAGTCCTTCTCAAGCACTTAAGAATGTTCTTCAGCTGTCCAGTGTTTTTCCCAAAGATCTTTTCAATACTTATTCACTACATCTAGTGAGTAAGCTATGTTGGATATATGTATGCCCTAGAGGCCATTATATGATAGTCGATGTATAGGAATGTGTATATATATATTTAGAGGACATTCTTGCTCGACATGATAGTATGCTATCTGGTTGTACTTTATCTTGACATGTTCATTTGATCATGCATCTTACTCATTTGGTACATGTTGATAAAGCCCATAGGATATTTGCTTGACTACTGGGATTATGATGCAGATCATACTGGTGGGACATGTGTAGTTTATAAGCATATCCTTGAAATGTTCCTAGTCATGGGTGTATCGATATAGGGCATCGATATTCCATAGTAGACTAGCGTATACGTTTCTTGACCCATGTGATGGGCGATGGATGATCCCATATCCATTGGTGTGGTGACACCAAAGAATGTATACGGGTGCTCAATGGAGACTGGGTACACTGAACGAACTCACCGAGAACTCCTATATGGTATTATATCTATTGTCGAATAGTAGTTCTCAGGTGACATTGGTACAGGTTAGTCTGTAGACCCGAGATCGTCATAGAGTCTTGTGTGTCCTCCCACTGTACTTTGATCTCCACCCTACCACGGCTCTAATGAGTCGTACAAACAGGTGGATTTTGGGTACAATCCCGAAGCACATGGAGGCAATGAGCGATAGGAGAGGTTTCGTCTCTCCCTGTATTGGGGGTTGATGTTGAGCTATGCTCGATTGGCTATAACAGGAAGTCCCTGGCCAAGGCTGATGAGATTTACTGATAAGTGTTATCAGTATTATCTCGATCTGTCCGGCATGACTTATTGAGTTATTGGGGTCGACGATACCATCCCTAGACTCGATATGCAGCATATCTGATGAAGTGACCAGACTGTACGGTAAGTGTTGCCAGTTGGCTCGACAGGAGTTTTGACAGGTTCGCTTGTTTGTCTTCTGATCGCTCAATACGTGGGACCCGTTACATACAGTTTATGCCGCTGACGGTTTGTGGGTATGTGATATGATCACTACCTACTGTTAGCGTATTGATGAGTCTTAGAGTCCCACAGAGGGGTTTCCTAGCTCAGGAAAAATGATGTTGGGTGCATATGGGATATGCGCGGGAGCTCGATTAAATACGTTTATTTGATACCGTATTTTAATCGGGCATTTACTATTGGACGGGTCGTTTGTGATTTGACCGGGTTATTAAATCAAGTGTTCATTTAATATTAAGTCCATTAGCTCATTTATTAAAACCTATTTATTTATGATGCATGCATGAGTGTATGTATATATTGATATGGATGCACACATGCATGCATACATGTGTCATGGTTGATGATACATAGGTGATGGCAATGCAAGACTCACACGGTAATATATTTATATATTTTGATTATTGAGAAAAACAAAATGGGAATAAAATCATGGTTGATTTTCTACACTCTTCTTTGGTGCTGACTAAAGTCAAAACCATGGTTTCATTTCCCATGGTTTTTGTTGCCCATTGTTTTGCTTAAACTCAAGTATCAAAATATCTAGATATTTTGTAACCATGGTTTGGGATGAGATAAATCTCTCTCTCTCTCTTGATTTTGTTGATAATTTTCTCACATGAGTTAAGTTAAGCCATTCTCCTTCTTCTTCCTCATTCAAGCTCTCTCGCTTTTTCAAGTGAGTGAAGAACAAAAAAAGAAAGGTTTTTAAGTGAGATCCAAACTCACATCACCAATCTATATTAGTCTAGCCCACTAGTGTAGGTTGTTTTCTCCACTTACATTTAGTTCAAGTGAAGATAGGAGCTTATGCAAAGGGACTCCGTGGTGGATCGTCGTGGACTTCGAAGAACTCAAGCGGACCGGTCCAAACACGAAGTTAATACAAGGAGTCACAAAGAGGAGGTCTACAAAGGTTGTATTACTCACCTCTTAATGTTAGACTACTATTAGTATGTGATACTAATTCTTGTTACCTTAATTTTCTAGTTTGATTCATGGTTGGTTTTGTTTAGCACCCCTAAAATATTTGTTATAGCATGTTTCATTCAAGACAAATCATAGGCATGTTGCTAGACAATCCATTCAGTGGTATCAGAGCCAAGCTAGAAACTTAGTCGCTATTAGAAATATTACGAAACCGAAACAACTCCGAAACTTCGATAAACTGAAACCCTGAAAACTGCTCTCTATCGATTTTTAAATGACCTCCTAAAATATTTTAAGCAACTACAAAAGGTTGCATATGATGCATGTTGAACACTGGGAAAAAACGAGGCAATTCCACCGGTTTTGACCCGGGGAAAGTCTCATTTTTTCCGGCCTGGCCGGCCTAAACCGCTCTGTTTTGCCTCGGTTTCCTTTGGTGCTCTGGTCTGTTAGTTTTGGGGTTTCAGGTATTGTTTGTTTAGCCAAAAATTTCATGTGATGTTAATTTTTTTAAGGGGCTAATTCGAAGTATTTCATAGTCATAATTTTAACATTGTTTTAGGTAACCTTGACGTCGTTTAAAAGTTTGAATGAACATCAAACACCGCCACATTACTCTCGCTGGAAATTTTCCAAGTGTTGGAATTTTCCATGTTAAAGATATTCGAAAGATCATGCAAGTAACCCTTTGGACCCTCTAGAAGAACGTAACCCTAACTCGATTCTATGACCACGGAACCGCGGCCAAACCTTAGGGTTTGTCGTAGTTCAGTGGCGCCATAGGTGAGGCAAGGGTTGACCCTTCTACGGTTGGTCCATAGGCACTGTGGCATATTTTGGGTATTTTAACTTTGCTCAAGTGTTGAGCTCTCGAGGAATTGTGGGTGTTTGTCGATTCGATCGAAACGTTTAACATCGTCTAAATATTTATGAATGTGATACAATAATTTGAATCTACACTAATTATTTTTATGAAAAGTAATTAGTTGCGTGTAAATCTAACATTTTGGCCTCGGATGGAATCGGGAATCTTGTTGAATTAACCGACTTCTTTTGAAAAGGTGTTTTCATAGATGAGACCCAAATGTAAGATTTGCATCGTTAGGCATGAAATCCAGAATATGTGATAATCCGGGTTTATAATGTCTAAAGGCAGTGATGATTCCAATTGTTGTAGTTTTTCACTTTCTTTTCTGCGACTGCAAGTGTAGTATGTGGTGAATCGCCGGTTTCATTGCTATACATCAACGACAATTGGGGTACGGATACTTACTTACGTTGATGACATGTGATATTATGTGTTGCTGAGATATGATGTATATGATCGTCGTGATTGAATGGCCGGGTTTTTTTTTGTGAGATAAGAGTTTTTCCTTTCATTCATATAAAATTTATTGTATGTAATATTCTTTTATTGGGGCACTTCCGGGTTGAGGATGATGTCACCATTGTTGTATATTATCTACTTTTCCTCATTATGATAAACCCAAGGTGGGGAGCACAAGTGACCGGGTTCTAGGGTCCAGTGGGAGGCCATCTCGAGGAGTCGAGACCGGGTCTCCTAACTCTAGAAATTGTAAGGTCACTTGCCGCTCTCGTAGGGGTCTATGGGTGTGGTCTTGGGTATTCATCGCGACCGTGAAATCCGTATTTTCTATTGTTGGCTAAATACAAAATACGGACCTCCTAGTATATCCTATATTTTCATATATGTGCTTCTGCTGTTGATATTCTGTGATGTGATCACTTTATATGCTGAGACAAATGGTGTATTATATATATGATATATAATAAAAGTTGCTTATGTTTTGCATCCGTGCTAATCCCGCCCCGCTATGCCGTTAGTTAAGTAACCTAACGGTACATAACGGGACATTGTGGCGAATGCGGATGGCATAAGCGTACGTTCTATTTTCATTTCTTTTCTGTGATGGCTTAAGGACTTAAATGATGGGACTACATTAATGAGATTAATGTAAAGAAAAGAAACCTAAAAGATGTTGTAGAATCGGATTTGAAACCTACTCGGCTTTATGTGAAAAAGCAAGTTTTCAAAGTGCGGAGCTTAAGCCACTTCTTTTAAAACCATTAGATACTACAACGATATCAAGTTTAAAGCGTTATAATTTTTCTTAAAAACCATTCGCAGCCCTCCGTCATTTTAAGAAGTAGAGTACTTAGTATTCGTTCTACGTATGTTGACTATAGCCAAGGCGTAGTGTACGGTAGCTAAGTGATGTCTTCCTACACAGCATATGATGCGATTAATTAGGACAGTCACATGATTATGTTGACCATAACCAAGGGTCATGTGGGTGGGTCTAATTAATTATGAAATGACGGGTAGAACTTGACTAGTGCTTATGATATGTTGACTATATCCAAGGTCATGAGTGCTAGGGGTAAAAACCATATCGGGAGTTTCAAGAGTTGAAATTTGCAATGAGATTGCATGCCTTCTATGTGATAGTAGGATCCCGATCCCACTGTGAGAAAGAGTTGCTCCCAGGAGAGTTTTTCACTTTACAATTAGCTAACGCATTAGGTATCTAGAAAGGTGTCAACGGGGAAACGCCTATGGGAAAACGAGGTTTATTTTAATTAGGTCCGTGCGAAAACACGAGGAACCTCCCTCAATGTACCGGAACTGGCCTGGTTGAACGGTTAGCGAAGTTGTAGAATGTAATTAATCCTGGATAATTTTCTTTTTAAGGTTTGAAGGAAAATTTGATAAAAGCAGTAGGAGATATCGATTAGATAAGAAAATAACCAATCTGATCTTTGCAAGAGTTTTCACTGAGTGTATTATTTCCTCTCTCCTAATGGTAGATAACCATGACTGGACTTAAGCTTTTGTTAGAGAAAAATAAGCTAACTGGGCCAAACTATAAAGACTGGCTGAGGAACATTAACATTTCTCTCGCATATGATAAAGTATTATATGTCCTCGCTACCTCAGCCCCTCCCAGCCCAGGCCCTGAATCTTCTGTTGCGGATAGGGAGATTCGCAAAACGTGGGATATTGACTGTACTACTGCCAAATGCCTCACGCTTGCATCGATGGACAATACACATCAAAAGTAGCATGACCAGATGGATGTTCAATCCATCTTTCTCTATACAAAAGAGTTGTATAGGGAGCAATCTCGTGTCCTAGGATACGAAGCGTCTCGAAAGTTGTTTCAGATGCGGATGGCTCCTGGCAGACCAGTAGGTGATTACGTTTTGAAGATGATAGATCTTATAGAAGAGCTTGATGGCCTCGGATGGACAATGGAGAATGAACAATATGTTGATATTGTTCTACAGTCTCTTACCCCTGCCTTTGCTCCATTTATAGTGAATTTCAACATGCATAACATTGAGAAGTCACTACCCGAACTTCTCAATATGTTAAGAAGTGCGGAGAGCACGCTTTAGGCAAAGTCTCCCTCTCTGATTATTGGACAATCTTTCTCTTCCGTCCCAAAAGCCAAAGCCAGGGGAAGGAATAAGAAGAAACCCACCAAACCGAGAGGTGGAATCAAGAAGGCACAAGGGAGACCAAATCCAAGGTTAAGAAGTCGGGAAAAGGAGAATGTTTCCAATGTAAGAAGACGGGGCACTGGAAGCGGAACTGTACTGAATATCTTGATCTCATGAAAAAGAAGCATGGTATTCTTCTGCTTCAGGTGTGTTCGTGACTGAAAACTATTTTTCTATAAACTCTGCTTCATGGGTATTGGATACCGGTTCGGGTTCTCATATCTGCAATTCTGTGTAAAGCTTGAGAAATAGCAGAGTTTTGAAAAATGGTGATCACACTCTCCGAGTTGGAAATGATTCCAATGTACATGCAGTTTCAGTGGGAGAGTATCACTTAGGGTTGCCGTCGGGTTATATATTGGTTATAAACCCACGTAATTATGTACCTAGCATGCTTTGTAATATAATATCCGTTTCTTTGTTAGACAATGAAGGATATCATTTTGTATTGCAGTATAATGTTATGAACATTAAACTGAATCAAGAGTTGATTGGTTATGGTACACAAAATAACGGGATATACGTCCTAAATCAACACACAGTTTTCAACATACAACACACAAATAAAAGAAAATTTTCAGATATAAATGAGCTTTTCTTTGGCATTGTAGAATTGGTCATATTAACGAAACAAGACTAAACAAGCTTCATAAAGATGGATATTTAAATCCTTTTGAATATAAATCTTATGCGACTTGTCAGTTTTGTATCAAAGGGAAAATGACCAAAACTCCGTTTACAGGACACGGAGAAAGAGCTACAGAGCTCTTGGGCCTCATACATAGTGATGTATGTGGGCCAATGTCTACACATGCGAGAGGCGGTTTTTCTTACTTCATAACTTTTACTGATGATTTCTCAAGATTTGGTCATGTGTTTTTATTAAAGCATAAGTCTGAAGCTTTTGAGAAATTCAAGGAGTACAAACTTGAAGTAGAAAACCAAACAGGAATGAACATCAAGATACTTCGATCAGAACGAGGTGGAGAGTATCTTAGTACAGAGTTTTCGAACTTCCTAAAAGAGAATGTGATTCTCTCTCAGCTCACTCCCCCTTACACACTACAGCACAACGGTGTGTCAGAGCGGCGGAATCGTACCCTCTTAGATATGGTACGATCCATGATGAGTGATGCTGGGTTACCTCTCTCCTTTTGGGAGCAAGGATTGGAGACTGCTGTGTTTCTGTTGAACAAAGTTCCTACCAAGACTGTGTCTACCACTTCATATGAGATATGGTAAGGGAAGATACCATCTCTTAAGCGAGTTACGATTTGGGGTTGTCCGACTTTTGTCAAAAAGCAGACTCCAGACAAACTCAGGATACAATCGGTCAAGTGTATATTTGTGGGATATCCAAAACATTCGTTTGGATATCTTTTCAACCACAAGGAGGAACAAAAGGTGTTTGTTTCTCAACATGCCACATTTTTAGAAAATGTGATTTTTCCAAATGATACTGATGGTAATATGATAGATCTAGAAGAGGTTCTAGAGACACAAGTTACAAATGATGACTTCGTTGAACCTGATGTTGCAATAGAATCTTATAAACCTCAGCCACTCCATAGATCTGGTAGGACTTCTCGCACACCGGAAACATACTACGGTTTTCTCATTGATGGTGCTGGAGAAGATTGCGTCATCGATGATGATGACCCTACCAGTTTTCAGCAAGCTATCACGAGTGGTGACTTTGTGAAGTAAATGGATGCCATAAGATCCGAAATGGAGTCTATGTACACCAACAAAGTATGGACTTTAGATGTTGTACCCTCTGGGGTAAAACTCGGATCTTTAAGAGAAAGGTCGGTGTAGAAGGGCAGGTGGAGACCTATAAGGTGTTCATCACAGAAAAATGCACTTTAATACCACTCATTCATTATCTATTTTGTTATATATCGGTGCTTTTAACCAGTGTCTGCTCAGTAATTACAGATTACAGGTATTCATGATAAAATACTGGAAATACATTCAAAATCACGGATATAACGTTTGGTAGCCGACACTGCAAGCAGACCAAGAAACCAACCGATATCCGAAAAGCTTTTGCAATAAACAAGTGTGCACATAATTTTTGGTCCAACACAATACATGTGTAAGACTTGCTCTTTGGCACTAGGACCATGGTGGGGCTGCCCATGGCACACAAGACATGATGAAGTGGGCACATGGGGGGGACATGAGTTTAATGCTAAAAGTTTTGATGTGATTTGTGGCATCTTGTTCCCTCTAAATCCCTGAGTGCATCCAAGGCCTCTACAGACAAAACTAGCAGCACCGGAGTGATATGGGGAATCACACAAGTCCACACATCCAACACGAGCCCCTCTCCTCGGTTTTGGACCGACCACATGCTCATTTTGGCCGAGCAGGCCGGCCCACCTAGCTCAGAAAGCCCCCAGTTTTCCACTATCCCTCCCATGCTACCACGTCACCTTATTTTTATTGTTTGTTTATTTTTCTTTGGTGCCTATAAAAGCAGACCAGTGAAGCAAGGGAAGGCTCCTCTCTCTCCTCTATCATTTTCTCATTCACGTGTATTCTTTAGTTTAGTTTGTTTTTGGTTTAGGCATGAGTGTTGAGTGGGCTTCAATTCGTTTCTTCTTCTTCTTCCATCTTGAAACTTTCTTTGGAGAGCTTCATTAAGGAGGTTGAATAAGTTACCAAAAATCTTGTATCTCTTTTCTCAAGTGTTAATAATATTTTTGTTTCTTTTATTACTTGCTTTGTTTTTCTTTTTATCATCATCCTTAACTAATCTTCTTGGTGGTGGTAATGGTAAGGAAGTGAGATGAAAGCCTTTACCTCCTCCTCCTATTGTTTATGTTTAATGTGCTTTAACATGATTATAACTTAAGGATCGATTTATATATTGATGTGATATGGTATTTTGAAACCATGGTTAGTTGTAACCTCTTCATATACCATATTCACTCCCCTTCCCTATTTAACAATGTTTATGTTAAAATCAAATTGGTGTTAAGTTTGTTAAGTTTGGATACGGTATTTTGTGACCAAGAGCTTGACAAACCCTCGGTTTTCATATACCGTATACTATCACATCCCCTTAGCAAAGTTTACACTAAAATCATTTGCTCTCACTCACTAATTTGTGTTTTTGATGTTGTGGATTGCTTGCTAACCCTTGTGTTTAGTGATGATACCCCAAGCTTGGACAAACAAATGGTAAGTGAACAAACGGACTCGTTTCGTATTTTGCTGCGAATATCAGCAACTTGATGATTCGTTCTTCACAACCACTTTGACGATTCGTGCTTCGTACCTGGATCGACGCAAGAACAGACAACTCATGCTCAAGGGAGCGTCGAAGGAATCATCGCGATTCGATCTTCCGAACCAAAACCACGACCAACTTCTTCCTTAACCTATTTGCTTGTTTTTCTTTGTTTTCGTATTCTATTCATTTTTTGTGACAACCAACCAATTCGTTAATTTGTTGAACCTTAAATCATGATACCTAATACACAATTCCCCGCGGATCGACCCGTACTTGCCAGCTTGCTACAACGCGCCGTGCACTTGCGGTTTATAAATATATAAAACGAGAACGATCTCGCGTGCGCATTCCGTTTCTTTCATTTCATACTCGTTTCAATAACATACGCGTTTGCGCGCGCGGGTGAATTCCCAACATAAGGCAAGGCTTGTAGCAAAAGGATTGCAGGGTTCCTTAGGGCAGCAACAAGGTTTCGGGAGGTATCGTCCATGCCGTTTTTAAATTTTTGCCGTACTAAAGAACCTTAACCCTAGAATCTTAACTAGAGATTTATACGAACAAGCAATGCAAATAACTTTACATCTAAGTGAATGAGGAATACAACCTTTGTAGACCGGTCCTTCACTTCTAAAGCTCCGTGTAGTAGTCCCTTCGCTCCAAGTAGTGAACACCTGAACTCTAGTAAAGGTTCACATGAAGAAATGAACAAGCTTGCTCGAAGTCTTCAAGGCCGAAATTGATCTACGTCGAGGAGACTCAAGCTCATGCTACCTCTTCACTAATGGTAGATTAGTGAAGCAAACACCCTAAACTAAATTGTTAATATAGTAGAGGATGATGAAGTAGGAAATGGGCTCACTTTAAATTTATTTTTCTCATAATATTTCATCACCTTTTCAATAGCTAAAAAGCTTTTCCTTGAGGAAGAAGAAAATGAAGTGGACATGAAAAATGAAATTCTTGAGGTAAGAATAGCAACCATGGGTGAGTTAGTGTCATACACTAACTCATGTAGAGACTAAACTATGGCTAAGGATAATAGTTAGGTTAATAAATATCTTAAGTAGAAACAAATTAGTGGACTAAGTCAATGGACACTTCAAGCTTCTAGACACGATATAATTCCACCAATTTGTGAATTACTTGGATAAATAAAAACCTTAGGATTATCATAACCATGGTTTAAGTCTCATACACCTATGTTGCATGTGGCATCAAGCATGACACAATAAAATGCACATTAATATATATCATATATATACTATATGCACACAAGTGAGAAAAAGAAATGTTTAGTGAGAAAATATAAGTTAATGTAAGTTAATATATAAAATATATAATTATACATTAAATTATCAAATCAACACTTGATTTAATAATCCGGCTATATCACATACAACCGACTAATATCAATTGTAAAAACTTATCGAATCAACACTTGATCCGATAACCCGGCTATATCTCATATAACCGGCCGATATCACATATCGCGAGAATAGAATGCGGTATCACATACGCGCATTAATCTCGGTCCCGCACATATCACATATGTGCTCCTACTTCGTTTCGCATGAACAAGGAAACCTCTATGTAGGACTCTAAAGACTCGTCAATACGCTGGCAGTAGGTGATGATCATATCAAACACCCATAAGCCGAAAGCGGTCTGCTAAACGTAACGGCCACCCAGGTATTGAGCGATCAAAAGATCAACAAGCAAGCCTGCTTATACTCCTGCGAATCCAGTCAGTAACACTTCCGTACAGTCCGGTCTCTTCGTCAGATATGTCGCATATCGCAGCCTGGGGGTGGTAAAACGTCAGACCCGAATAGCCTGATAAGTCATGCCGATGCAAGGTCCATAACGGTTTGAGAAACTACTGATAACACTTCCCAATAAATCTCAGCAACCGTGGCCAGGGATTTCCTGTTATGGCTAATCGAGCATAGCGCAACATCAACTCCCAATACCGGGAGAGACGAATCCCTTCCTATCGCTCATTGCCTCCATGTGACTCGGGACTGTACCCAAAAACCACCTTTTTGTACAATCTCTTATACGTGGTATGGTGGAAATCAAAGCACAGTGGGAATCATACAAGACTCTATGACGATCTAGGGTCGACAAACTAACATGTACCAGTGTCACCGGAGAACCGCTATATGATGATAGGTATAATACCATCGAGGAGTCCGTTCAGTGTACCTAGTCTTTACTGAGCACCTGTATACCTTCTCTGATGTCAAACACCAATGGATATGGGATCATCCATCGCCCATCATATCGGTCAAGAAGCGTATACGCTAGTCTACTCTGGAGTATCGATGCCCTTTCTCGATACTCCCATGACTAGGAACATTTGAAGGATGTACTTGCCGACTACCTCTGCCCTACTAGTATGATCTGCATCATAATCCTGGTAGTCAAGTACGCATCCTAAGGGCTTTATCAACATGTAATAGAGAGATATTAAATCTACATGTTAAGATAAAGAGCAACCAGATAGCATACTATCATATCGAGCATGAAAGTCCTCCCTATATATGTCCAAGCATCTGCTATAATATACATCACATGTATAATAATGGCCCTAGGGCATACATATAACTAACAATCTCCCACTTGCACTAAGGCCATTTGTTGTAGTATCTCATACTCAACATCCTATAGAAGTCTCTCTAGGGAAAAGCCTCTGTGGGTGGATCCACCATGTTATCCTTCGCGTCAACTCTCCTTACCTCGATCCCCTAGAGATCAACCATCTCCCTGATCAGGTAATACTTGCCTCAGAATATGTCTGAATCGCTGATGGGACCTGCGTTTCTAGGCCAAAGCCACAACTCCATTGTTGTCACAATAACAATTATTGGACGCACACTAGTAGGAACCATGTTCATCTCATGAACAAGAATTATCCAGACATCCACTTTTGTAGCATCGTTAGTAGCGATGTATCCAGCCTTTATCGTCTAGTTTGCCATGGTATATAGCTTGGAACTCTTCCGACATACAGTCCTTCCACTGAGGGTAAAGTCAAAGCACGTGACTGACTTTCAGTCGACCTTATCACTCTGGAAGCTGGAATTGGTAAAGGACTCCCACTCAAGTTCACCATTAACAAATACCAAGAACATTTCTTTAGTGCTTCTCAAGTACTTAAAAATGTCCTACGCAGCTGTCCAGTGATTCCCCCAAGATCCGATTGATTCCTGATTATTACACCTAGTGAGTCATCTACATCTTGTCTGGTACATAACATTGCATACATGATAGAGCCTACTGCCGAAGCATAGAGTATCCCTTGCATGCGAGCTCTCTTCAAATCCGTCTCGGAATACATCTTTTTGGAGAGAGTGATTCCTGAGTAAGTCTGCGAACCACCACACTTACAATCCTCCATACTAAACCCCTTTAGTATGGGGTTAATGTACCTGGATTTGGGACACTCCCAACATCCACATAGATCTATCACCATAGATCATAATCCACTAGATGTAGTAGGTATCATCCGGATCTTCCACGGAGAATCATCGTGATAAGAGGAGCTTGACTGAGTGTAGCATAGGAAACCATTTCCTATCAAGAGTGTGTCATCTACATACAATACGTAGAAGATAACCTTACTCTCTACCACCTTCTTGTATATACAAGGTTCATCTACCTTTTTGATGAAGTCAAACTCTTTGACAGCCACATCAAAACAGATGTTCCAAATCCGCGATACTTGCTTTAATCCTGATGGACTTAAGCATTGCTTTGAAAGTCTCAACTTTTCCATCTACACCAAGAATCTTCTCAAGATCCATTTGCTCCCAATGAGTTTTATCCCTTCAGGTGCAACATTCAAAGTCATACTTTTTTGGTGTACATGGATTCCATCTCTGATCGTATAGCATCCAGCCTTTTCACAGAGTCCCCACTTGTGATGGCCTGCCTGAAACTAGTTGGGCCATCATTTACCATGATGCAATCCTCGCTCCCACCATCACAGAGGAAACCGTAGTATCTCTCAGGTGGATGAGGAACCCTACCAGATTCGCGGAGAGGCTGAGGTTCGTTGGAGACTAATGAATCCTTTGGTTTCACCAAATCATCAACTGTTAGTTTATCTAGCTGGAACTCCTTCCAATTCTACCTCATGACCACAAATTTCTTCATAAGAAATTACTTTTATATAAAGGTGGCATGCTGAAAACAAAACAACTTTTGCTCCTCAGAGTGGTAGAAGATATCCCCTCGCAAATGTTTGGGATATCCTAACAAACTTATACAGAACAGACATTGCCTCGAGTTTGTCCGGATATTGCTTTTCAACATAGCCCGGACAACTCATATCTTAACTCATTTAAAAGATGGTCTCTTCCCATACCATATCTCATATGGAGTGGTATGCACTGATTTGGATGGAACCTCATTCAATAGGTATGCAGCTTCTCAAGTCCATAACACCAAAAAGAAACAGGCAACTCAGCAGTACTCATCATAGAGGGCACCATATCTCATAGGGTGCGATACCTCCATCCCGATACACCATTGTGTTGTGGTGTATACGAAGGAGTAAGCTGAGAGAGAATCTCATTCTCCTTTTAAAAACTCCAAGAACTTCATGCCCAAGTATTCGCCTCCTCGATCACATCGAAGGAAATTAATACTTCTACCCGTCTGGTTCTTAACTTCAAGCTTATATTCCTTGAATTTCTTAAAAGTTTCAGACTTGTGTTTCAACTGCAACATATGTCCGAATCTTGAGAGATCGTCGATGAATGTAATGAAGTACAAAGAACCAACCCAGGCATTTGTAGACATAGGACCGTATACATCATCATGTATCTGTCCCAAGAGTTCACTAACTCTTTCTCTGTTTCCAGTAAACGGAGTATTTGTCATTTTACCTTTGATACAAGACTGGCAAGTATCATAAGTTGAAAATTCGAACAGATTTTCATATTCATCCTTATGTAACTTAGTTGGTCGTGTCACATTGATATGACCTAGTTTACAATGCCACAAGAAGGATTCGTTCATTTCTGAACTACTCCTCTTGTGTGTGTTCTATATACTTTGAACTGTAGTTTGATTTAGAACGTATATGCCATTATATAACGTGCCTGACTCAATCAACTCTTGATTCAGGAAAATGTTCACAACATTATCCTCCAATACATAATTATATCCTTCTTTAACTTAATAAAGAAACCGATGTAATGTGGTATATCAGGTTCGGTATGTAATAACATTCGTTCAGAATCAATGTATTGATACAAGGTGATATCTGCTAACCGGTTTGGCTGCAGCACTTACACTATTCTTTAACACATAGAGATATATCATCCAATCCCAGTTCTCTACCTATCTGTAGCCCATGTAACATATTACATATGCGGGATCCTGATCCGGTATCACAATCCCAGGACGTAGAGGATACTGAGAAACAGTTCTCGGAAATGAACACACCCGAAGAAGATGCATCAACACGTACTTTCTTCGATTGGGTGGCATGGGAATCAGGAAATTCCCCTATTTCCTGCTCGGACTTATAACAATTATAAGATAGAGCGGAACCAACGTTCCCCAGCTCAGTATAATAAACAGGTTCGGTCAATGCATCCATATTATTATCTTGATTATGGCGTGACATGGTCGTTACCAGGAGAGAGAGAGAGAGAGAGAAGAAAACACTCTGCATGCGCTCTTGCAAGATCAGATTGGTTATTATTTTATCTAATCAGGATGGCTCCCACTGTTTTTGTCAAATCTTCCTTCAAACTCTAAAAGGTAAGACTATCCAGGATTAATTACACCCTATAAGTTTTCAAGTCTTTCGGCCAGGACAGTGTCGGTACTTTGAAGGAGGTTCCTCGTACTTTCGCACGGACCTAATTAAAATAAACCTTGTTTTCCCGGGGCCGTAACCTCGTTAACAACTTTCTAGACACCTTGATTGGCTAATTGTTATGTGTAAAACTCTCCCAGGAGTAACTCTTACTCGCAGTGGGTATCAGGATCCAACTATCTCATAGAAGGTATGCAATCTCATTGCAAATTTCAACACTTGAAATTCCCGATAATATTTTACCCCTAGTGACTTATGACCTTAACTATGGTCAACAAATCATAAGCACTAGTCAAGTTCTACCCATCATTTCCTGATTAATTAGACCCGCCCACATGACCCTTAACTATGGTCAACAAAGTCATATGATTGTCCTAATTAATCAGATCATATGCCGTGTAGGAAGACATCACTTAGCTACTGCACACTATGACTTAACTATGGTCAACCAACGTAGCACGAATACTAAGTACTCTACTTCCTAAAATGATGGAGGGTTACGACAGGTTTTAAGAAAACCTTTTGTGTAATGAACTTGATATCGTTGTAGAATCGGGTGAATTTTAAAAGTAGTGTTTTTGAGGCTTTTACTAGTTTTGCTAAAGAGGTCACTCCCGGTGAAGAGATCTCGGCTTTTTCCTCATCGAATGAGGTGCAGGATATTTCACAAATACCACTATGCAAAGCAAAAAACTTATAGAAGCAATCAAAAGACAAACCTAGAGGGTTGTAGCAACTGCCAGTTTCGCTAAAGAGGTAACTCCCGGTGAAGGGATCTCGGCTCTTTCCTTATCGAATAAGGTGCTGGATATTCTATAATGAATGCCGCTATGTAAAGTAAGAACTAGAGCTACCAGTTTTTAAACAAATATCCACAACATCTTTAGGTTTCTTTTATTTCATTAATCTCATTAATGAAGTCCCATCAATTATGCTTCCTAAGCATCACAGAAGAAACGAAAGCATCAATAGTTATTATATATCATATATATAATATAAGCATTCGTCTCAACATATTAAGTGATCACATCACAGAATATCAGTAGCCGAAGAACACATATGAAATATTGGATATACTAGGAATTCTGTGTTTTAAATTAAGCCAGTAAAAAACACGGATTCCACGGTCGCGATGAATAGCCAAACCCACATCCCTAGACGCCTACGAGAGCGGCAAGCAACCCCATTAATTCTAGAGTTAGGAGACCCGATCTCGACTCCTCGAGATGGTCTCCCACTGGACCCTAGAACCCGGTTACATGTGCTTTCCACCTTGGGTCTATCCTAATGCGGAAAAGTAAATAATATACATCAATGGTGAAATCATCCTCAAGCCGGAAGTGCCCCAATAAAAGAATATTATATACAAGCTTTTACATGAATGAAAATAAAAAACTCTCATCTCACATAAAAAAAACGGCTATTCAAAACACGACGATCCAATATAACATATCATAACAACACATAACATCACATGTCATCAACGTAAGTAAATATGCGTATCCCAATTGCCGTTGACATATAGCAATGAAACCGGCGATACACCACATATTACACTTACTGTCACAGAAAAGAAAGTGAAAAACTACAGCAATTGGAATCCGCAACCACCATAGACATCATAAACCCAATGTATCACATACTTTGGATTTCATGCCGAACCAAATGAATTACATAGACATCACATGCCTAACAATTATAAACCCCGCATTTTAGTCTCGATATTGAAAACACATTCCAATAACATGTCGGGTAATTCAACAAGATTCCTGATAACCTAATCGAATGCTCGTCGGAAACTTTAGTAGACGGACGCACCCCCGATGCCGTCGACGAAGTGCAGTTAGGCAGAACACCGTGGCCACGAGTACCCAAACGGATGCTTTTGGCGACGGGGTTCCCTTACAGTCACTTGGTCGGGGCTATGGGGCATGGTTTTCTAGAAAGGTTACCCGGCGAGTATCCGCGTACGCTACGTGATTGCGACGGACTTTTGATCCACATCAAAATTCCGTGGCAACCGATCAAATGAGACTAAATTGCTATATTTATAAAATTCAAACTAGTTATCTCATAACTAATTATGTGGATTCCAAATATTGTATCACAATCACAGATAGTTAGACGATGTTAAACTTTTCGATCGAATAAACAAACACCTAAAATTTCCCAAAGAGCTCAACACTTGAGCGGTGTTTAAAAAGTACCCAGAACAAGCCACAACACCTATGAACCATCCGTAGAAGGGACGACCCATGCCTCACTCATGTCTCCATGGAAAAACCCTAGGGTATGACCGCGGTTCCGCGATCCAAAAAGTCGAGTTTGGGTATCGTTCTTCTAGAGGGTCCACAGAATCGCCTGCAAGATTTTCTGAAGATTTTAAACTTGGAAAAAATCCAACTCTTGGAAAATTTCCAGCGAGGGAAAATATGGGTTATTGATGTCAGTTCGAACTTTTTAACGTCGTCTAAATAACCCGAATAGATATTAGAATTACGATTATGAAACACTCTGAATTGCCTTTGCAGAAAATTAACATCACATGCAAATTTAGCAAAAACAAGCAACACCTGAAACACTAAAACCTAGAGACTGGAACACCCTAAAAATTTGAAGCCAAAAAGCCCCAGAAGAACCGGTGAGCTCAGATATTGAGGGCTTGTAGCCGGCCAAAAGCAAGTGGTTTTGCTTCAAATTTGTATGTTGTTCATGTTATATCACATACAAAATTCTGCAGTTGCTTTAAAAAATTTTAGAGGCCATTTAAAATTCGACAGAAACTAGGATTGTATATCGGGTGTTTCGGAGTTGTTTTGTTTTCGTAATCTAACAGTCATCGTCTAATTCTCTAGCTTGGCTCTGATACCACTGCATGGTTCCCTAGGGCGGCAATAAGGTTTCGGGAGGCATCGTCCATGCCGTTTTCAAATTTTTACGGAACTAAAGAACACTAACCCTAGAATCTTGACTAGAGATTTAGACGAACAGGCAATGCAAACAACTTTATATCTAAGTGAATGAGGAATACAACTTTTGTAGACCGGTTCTTCACTTCTAAAGTTCCATGTAGTAGTCCCTTCGCTCCAAGTAGTGAACACCCGAACTCTAGTAAGGATTCACATGAAGAAATGAACAATCTTGCCCGAAGTTTTCGAGGCCGAAGATGATCTACGTCGAGGAGGCTCAAGCTCATGCTACCTCTTCACTAATGGTAGATTAATGAAGCAAACACCCTAAACTAAATGGCTAAAAAAGTAGAGGATGATGAAGTAGGAAATGGGCTCACTTTTGATTTATTTTTCTCACAATATTTCATCACCTTTTCAAAAGCTAGAAAGCTTTTCCATGAGTAAGAAGAAGATGAAGCGGAGATGAAAAATGAAACTCTTGAGGCGGGAATAGCAACCATGGGTGAGTTAGTGTCATACATTAACTCATGTAGAGACTAAACTATGGCTAAAGATAATGGTTAGGTTAATAAATATCTTAAGTAAAAAGAAATTAGTGGACTAAGTCACTGGACACTTCAAGCTTCTCCAAGCTTCTAGCCATGACATAATTCCACCAATTTATGAATTACTTGGATAAATAAAAACCTTAGGAATATCATAATCATGGTGTAAGTCTCATACACCCATGTTGCATTTGGCATCAAGCATGACACAATAAAATGTACATTAATATATATCACATATATACTATATGAACACAAGTGAGAAAAAGAAATGTTTAGTGAGAAAATATTAGTTAATGTAAGTTAATATATCAAATATATAAATATACATTAAATTATCAAATCAACACTTGATTTAATAATCCGGCTATATCACATACAACCGACTAATATTAAATGTAACAACTTATCGAATCAACACTTGATCCGATAACCCGGCTATATCTCATATAACCAACCGATATCACATATCGCTAGAATAGAATGCGGTATCACATACGCGCATTAATCTCGATCCCGCACATATCACATATGTGCTCCTACTTCGTTTCGCATGAACCAGGAAACCTCTGTGTAGGACACTAAAGACTCATCAATACGCTGGCAGTAGGTGATGATCATATCAAACACCCACAAGCCGCAAGCGTTCTACTAAACGTAATGGCCACCCAGGTATTGAGCGATCAGAAGATCAACAAGCAAGCCTGCTCATACTCCTGCGAATCCAGTCAGTAACACTACCATACAGTCCGGTCTCTTCATCAGATATGTCCCATATCGCAGCTTGGGGGTGGTATAACGTCAGACCCCAATAGCCTGATAAGGAAAGCTGTTGCAAGGTCCATAACGGTTCGGGAAACTACTGATAACACTTACCAGTAAATCTCAGCAACCCTGTCCATGGATTTCCTATTATGGCCAATCGAGCATAGGGCAGCATCAACCCCCAATACCCGGAAAGATGAATCCCCACCTATCGCACATTGCCTCCATGTGACTCGGGACTGTACCCAAAAACCAATTTTTTGCACGATCTCTTGAATGTGGTATGGTAGAAATTAAATCACAGTGGGAATCACATAAGACTCTATGACGATCTTGGGTCGACAGACTAACCTGTACCAGTGTCACCAGAGAACTGCTATCTGACGACAGGTATAATACCATCTAGGAGTTCTCGGCGATTACATTCAGTGTACCCAGTCTCCACTGAGCACCCGTATAACGTCTCTGATGTCAAACACCAATGGATATGGGATCATCCTGTTAGTTATATGTATGCCCTAGAGGCCATTACTATACATAGGATGTATATTGTAGTGGATGCTGGGACATATATAGGGAAGACTTTCTTGCTCGACATGATAGTATGCTATCTGGTTGCTCTTTATCTTAACGTGTACACTGATTATCTCTCTGTTACATTTTGGTAAAGCCCTCAGGATGTGTACTTGACTACCTGGACTATGATGCGGATCATACTAGTGGGGACATGGTAGTCCATAAGTACATCCTTCAAAGTCCCTAGTCGTGGGTGTATCGAGACGGGGCATCGATATACCAGAGTAGACTAGCGTATACCTTCTCGACCCATATAGATGGGCGATGGATGATCCCATATCCATTGGTGTTTGACATCAAAGATGATATACGGGTGCTCAGTGGAGACTGGGTACACTGGACGGACTCACCGAGAACTCCCAGATGGTATTATACCTCACGTCAGATGGCAGTTCTCTGGTGACACTGGTACAGAGTAGTCTGTTGACCCGAGATCGTCATAGAGTCTTGTGTGATTCCCACTGCGCTTTGATTTCCACCTTACCACGTCCAAGAGGGCGTGCAAAACGGTGGTTTTTGGGTACAGTCCCGAATAACATGGAGGCAATGAGCGATAGGAGGGGATTCATCTCTCCCGGTATAGGGGGTTGATGTTGCGCTGTGTTCGATAGGCTATAACCGGAAATCCCTGGCCAGGGTTGCTGAGATTTATTGGTATGTGTTACCAGTAGTTTCTCGAACTGTTATAGACCTCATATCGACACGACTTATCGAGCTACTGTGGTCTAACGTTTACCACCCCTAGGCGAGATATGCGACATATCAGACGAAGATACCGGACTGTACGGGAGTGTTACTGATTGGATTCACAGGAGAACTAGCGGGCTTGCTTGTTGATCTTCTGCTCGCTCAATACCCGGGTGGCCGTTACGTTTAGTAGACCGCTTGCGGCTTGTGGTTGTTTGATATGATCATCACCTACTGCCGGCGTATTGACGAGTCTTTAGAGTTCTACACAGGGGTTTCCTGGCTCAAGCGAAACGGAGTAGGAGCACATATGTGATATGTGCGGGACCGAGATTAATACGATATGAGATACCGTATTCTATTCTCGCGATTCGTGACATTGATCGGTTGTATGCGATATAGCCGGGTTATCGGATCAAGTGTTGATTCGATAAGTTGTTACATTTGATATTAGTCGGTTATAGCCGGATTATTAAATCAAGAGTTGATTAAATAATTTAATGCATAATTATATATTTGATATATTACATTACATTAACTAGTATTAGCTCACTTATGATTTATTTTCTCACTTATATGTGCACATTGTTTATATATGATATATGCAAGTGTACATGTTTGTATCATGCTTGATGATACACACAAGATGGGTGTATGAGACTCATACCAAGATTAGGGTAAAGATTGGGGTTATTGGTTTATCTTAAGATTTAACAAAAGGGTTTAACTTAGTCAAAGTAATCAAGCTTGAAGAAGCTTGGAGAAGCTTTGACAAAGTCCACTCTTTTGTCATTTCTTTTGATATTCTTTAACCTAACCTTTAACCTAAAGCCTTGGTTAATTCTCTACATGAGTTAAGCATGAGGGCTTAACTCAACCATGGTGCCATTTATTTATTGGGTAATGTTTTCATTTGGATGGATAATTCTTTCTTCTTCTTCTTCATCATCAAGCTCCATCCAAAAGCTTACTAGCTCCAACGGTGCCATGAGCAAAAGAGTGAGAAAACAATTCTAAAGTGAGCCCACTTCCTACTTCTTCATCCTCTACCACTTGCCATGTAGTAGAGTGTGTTCTCTTCACAAAGTTTATGACCTAGTGATGGAATAGCTTGAGTTTGTGTCTCCCCGACGTAGATCATCTTCGGCCTCGAAGTCAACGTAGCAAGCACGTTCGTTCTTCTCGTGGAGCTTCAATAGAGTCTGGAGTTCACGATCGCAGCAATGGGGACGTCTACACGGAGCTAATGAAGTGGAGGACCGGATCTACAAAGGTTGTAATCCCTTTCACTATTAGTAAAGTTGTTTGCTAGCTTTTAGTTTCGCCTATCCTCTAGTTAACGATCTTCATTAGGGTTTCTCGGCACATAAATTTTTGAATTTGGCATGGTTGATGCCTTATGGAACATCATGAGTGTGCCTAGGAACCCTACAGTGGTATCAGAGCCTAGCTAGAGCTTTAGGCGAAGTCTGAGCGAAGTTTAAAGTCCGATCGAAACCCGAAACCCCGATGTTTACCCTTCTCTGTACATTTTTCAAAACTGTGGTTTTTTATGAATTAAAAATGCTCAGAAAAATAAGCAGGAAAAACTAAGAATTACTGTGAAGTACGGCCCTCTAATTCGCAAATATGACCACGGAACCACGGCCAAACCAAGGGTTTGACGGCGGTTCCGCGGCCCAAATTGTGACTTAGTCCCTGGAATTTCATGTAATTATTCTTAGGTCCTTTCTTGTTATTTTTTTCTGGGAATATTTTAATTCCACTCAAGTGTTGAGTTTTCTAGAGTTGTATTAGGGAATCGTTGATTCGATCAGATAATTTAACTTTGTTTAGTTTTTCCGGATAATTTTAGAAAATGTTAAAAAGTTCGAACGGATATCAATAACTCACTTTTTCCCCAGTCGGAAATTTTTTCAAAAGTTGGATTTTTTCATGGTTTAAGAACGTTCTAAGTAGTGCAAGTAACGCGATGGACCCTCTATAAGACAACAAACCTTAACTCAATTATGTGACCGTCTTGAACTGCCTCTAAACCTTAGGGTTTGTGACAGTACGGCGTACCACATGTGAGGCGTTGGCTTGACCCATCTACGGCTGGACCGTTGGTACTGTGGCATGAAGTGGATGTTTTTAAACGTATTTCATGATTTGAGCTATTTCGGGAAAACTTGGGTATTTGATTGTTCGATCGGAAAGTTTAACATTTTCTATTTATCTGGAATGTGATACAATATTTGGAATCCACAAATTGTTATGAGATAACTGATTTGAATGTTATAAACATAGCACTTTAGTCTCATTTGATCGGTTGCCACGGAATTTTGATGTGATCAAAAGTCCGTCGCAATCACGTTGCGTACGCGGATACTCGCCGGGTAAACTTAATAGACAGCCACGCCCCATAGCCCCGACCAAGTGACTGTAGGAGAACCCCGTAGCCAAAAGCATCCGTTCGGGTGCTCGCGGCAGCGGTGTTCCGCCTTAGTGCACTTCGTCGACGGCATCCGGGGGTGCGGCCGTCTACTAAAGTTTGCAACGAGCATTCGATCAGTATGTCGGGAATCTTGTTGAATTGCCGACTTGATATTGAAAAGAGTTTTCGATAAAGAGACTAAAATGCGGGGTTTATAATTGTTAGGCATGCGATGTCTAAGAGAATTCATTTGGTTAGGCATGTGATGTCTAAGAAGGTTGCGGATTCCAACTGTTGTAGTTTTACACTTTCTTTTCTGTGACCGTAAGTGTAATATGTGATATCGCCGGTTTCGTTGCTATATGTCAACGACAATTGGGATGCGCATATTTACTTACGTTGATGACATGTGATGTTATGTGTTGCTGGATATGTTATATTGGATCGTCGCGTTTGAATAGCCGGGGGTTTTATGTGAGATGAGAGTTTTTCATTTTCATTCATGTAAATAACTTGTATGTAATATTCTTTTATTGGGGCACTTCCGGGATGAGGTTGATGTCACCACTTGTATATTATATACTTTTCCGCATTAGGTAGACCCAAGGCGGGGAGCACAAGTAACCGGGTTCTGGGGTCCAGTGGGAGACCATCTCGAGGAGTCGAGACCGGGTCTCCTAACCCTAGAATTGGCAGTGTTACTTGCCGCTCTCGTAGGGGTCTAGCGATGTAGGTTTGGCTATTCATCGCGACCGTGGAGTCCGTGTTTTATACTGGCTCGTATTGAAAACACGGACGTCCTAGTATATCCAATATTTCATATATGTTTCTTCTGCTGCGATATCTGTGATGTGATCAGTTGATATGTTGTGATAGATACTGTATATAGTATATACGATATATTATATAGACGTTACTTATGTTTTACACCCGCGCTAGCCCTGCCCCGCTCTGCCGTTAGTTACCTAACCTAACGGTGCACGAGGGGACATCGAGGCGAATGCGGATGGCATAAGTGTACGTCGTATTTATCTGTGATGTTTAGGTGACTTAAATGATCGGACTTCATTAATGTGATTAATGAAAGAAAAAGAAACCTAAAAGATGTAGTGGAATCGAATTTTCAAAAACAGGTAGCTACGGTTCTTGCTTTGCATCGCGGTGTTCCTTGTAGAACATCCTGCACCTTATTCGATAAGGAAAGGGCCGAGATCCCTTCACCGGGAGTGACCCCTTTAGCAATAACTGGCAGATGCTACACCCCTCGGTTTGTCTTTTGATTGCTTTTGGAGTTTTTGCTTTGCATAGTGATATATATGATATATCCTGCACCTTATTCGATGAGGAAAGGGCCGACGATCCCTTCACCGGGAGTGACCCCTTTAGCGAAACTAGAAAAGCCTCAAAAACACTCCATTTTAAAATCATTTGATTCTACAACGATATCAAGTTCATTACGCAATAGGTTTTCAGAAAAACCTGTCGTAGCCCCGGTCATTTCAGATAAATCCTGCTTAGTATTCGTGCTGCGTTTGTTGACCTTGTCAAGGCACAGTGTGCGGTAGCTGATCAGTATTTATCTGTTTATGCATATGATGCAGATTGTTTTAGGGTAGTCGTACGGCCTTGTTGACCTTGTCAAGGGTCGTGCGGGTGGGTTTGATTCAATCAAGAAATGACGGGTTGAACTTGACTTACGGTCTATGGTTTGTTGACCTTGTCAAGGTCATAGATCGTTTGGGGCAAAATATTATCGGGAATTTCAAGTGTTGAAATTTGCAATGAGATTGCATACCTTCTATATGATAGTTGGATCCCGATACCCGCTGCGAGTAATTGTTACTCCTGGGAGAGTTTTACACATTACAATTAGCCGATCAAGTAGGTGTCTAGAAAGGTGTCAATGGGGTTAAGCCTCTGGGAAAACGAGGTTTACTTTAATTAGGTCCGTGCGAAAGCACGAGGAACCTCCCTCAAAGTATCGACACTGGCCTGGATGAAAGATTGGCGAACTTGTACCGTGTAATTAATCCCGGCTAGTCTTTCCTTTTAGGGTTTGAAGGAAGATTTGATAAAAACAGTGGGAGCCATCCTGATTAGATAAAATAATAACCAATCTGATCTTGCAAGAGCATACGCTGAGTGTTTTCTTCTCTCTCTTTCCAGGTAGCGACCATATCACGCCTTAATCAAGATAATAATACGGATGAATTGACCGAACCCGCTTGTTATACTGAGCTGGGGAACGTTAGTCCCGCTCCAACTTATAATTGTAATAAGACAGAGCAGGAAATTGGGGAATACCAGATTTCCCGTGCGGCCCAAACGAAGAAAGTGCATGCTGATGCATCATCTTCGGGTGTGTTCATTACATAGACCCATTTCTCAGTATCCTTTACGTCCTCGGTATGAGATACCGGATCAGGATCCCGCATATGTACTCTGTTACATGGGCTACAGATAGGTAGAGAACTGAGAACGGGTGATAAGTTTCATGAGACAGAAAACGGTGCAAGTGTTGCAGCCAAGTCTGTTGGTCACTGTCACCCTGTATTACCAGAATACATTGATTCTGAACGAATGTTATTAGATACCGAACCTGATATACAAAATCATATCAGTCTCTTTATTAGTAAAGAAGGATATAATTTTGTATTGTTGGATAATGTTTTGAACATTTCCTATATCAAGAGTTGATCGGTTCAGGCACGTTATCTAAAAGCATTGACGTTCCAAATCAAACTACAGTTCCTAGTATACAGAACACACACAAGAGGAAGAGTTCAGAAATGAACGGATCCTTCTTGAGGTATTGTAGACTAGGTCATATCAATGCGACCCGACTAGCTAAGTTACACATAGATGCATATTTAAATCTATTTGAATTTACATCTTGTGAAAACTTGCCGGTCATGTCACAAAGATAAGATGATCACAGCTCTGTTTATTGGAAACAGAGAAAGAGTTAGTGAACTCTTAGGATGATACATGTTGATGTATGAAGGTCCCATGTCTACACATGCCAAGACCGGTTCTTTGTACTTCATTACATTCTCTGATGATCTCTCTAGATTCAGACATATGTTCCTGTTGAAACACAAGTCCGAACCTTTTTGAGATATTCACAGAATGTAAGATAGAAGTAGAGAACCAAAATACAGGTATAAGTATTATGTCCTTTGATGTGATCAAGGAGGAGAATACTGAAGCACGGAATTCCTGGACTATTCTAAAGGAGAATGAGATTCTCTCTCAGCATTACTCCTCCGAATACACCATAGCACGATGGTATATCGGGGCGGAGCGATAGCACCCTATGTGATATGGTGTGCTCTATGATGAATACTACTGAGTTTCCTATTTCCTTTTGGGAGTCATGCACTTGAGAAGCTGCATACCTATTGAATACGGTTCAAATCAAATCAGTTGCCTACCACTTCATATGTGATATGGAAAGGGAATAGACCATATCTTAAGTTTGTTAAGATTTGGGGTTGTCCAGCCTATGTCTAAAAGCAAAATCCAGACAAACTCGAGGCATGGTCTGTTCTGTAGAAATGGAAAGGTTTCAGCTATACAAACTACAGCTGATGATTTGGTAAACCCGAAGGTTTCAATAGACTCTAATGAACCTCAGCCTCTCCGCCGATCTAGTTGTTAGTGTATATGCCCTAGAGGCCATTATTGTATCATACTAGCTTGTATATTACTTAATGGAAGCTTGGGATATTCACAGCTGTATAGACAATCTTGTTCAAAATAGTAGTATGCTACTTGGTTTGTTTCTACTTCAATATGTGCATGTGTTTCTTTCAGCATATCACTTATACATATTAGTAGAGCCCTTAGGATCTTTGCTTGATTACTAGCGTTGTGATGGCAGTCACACTCGAGGGGGCTGGGTAATCTATAAGCACATCCTTATACAGGTCCCTAGTCGTAGGACTATCGAGACAGGGCATCGATACTCCGGAGTAGACTAGCGTATGCGCTTCTCATCCCAGCAGGGGAGATGGTCCGTCCCACAGCCATCAGTACGTCGTACTGGAGATAGTATGCGGGTGCTCGTTGGGTTACGAGTACACTAGACAGGACTCGTCGGGAACTGTTGGTTGGTACTATACCTATCGTCAGTTATCAGTTCCCAGGTGACATGAGTACAGCTTAGTCCGCTGACTTGACACTGTCACTTCGCCTCGAGTGTGTTCCCACTGTACTTTGATTACTACCCTACCACGGCTCAAAGGAGTCGTGAAAACAGGTAGTAGTTGGGTGCAGTCCCGAAGCACTTGGAGGCAGTGACGGTTAGACAGGATTCGTCTCTCCCGGTATTGGAGGTTGACATCACGCTGTGTCTAGGAGAGTCATTACACGAGTAGTCCCTGGCCAGGGCAAGCGAGATATACTGGTAGATTTCCAGTGCTATCTCAGGGTGTTCTGGGCTTCACTTCGACACGACTTGTACTGCTATTAGGGGACTGACGTTTACCGCCCCCTAGGCCCGCCATGCGATGTATCAGACGAACAGACCGGACTGTATGGAGATTGTCACATTCAGACTCAGTAGGAGTTCAGATGGGTTTCACCTCGTCAGTCTTCTTGTCGGCATCTACCTGGGGACCGTTACGCACAGCTAGTGCCGCTTGCGGTCTGTGGTTAAACCCACTGCCAGCGTAGTGTCGAGTCTTTAGAGTCCCACACAGAAAGCTATTCGCCTTTAGGCAAAAGAGTAGAGGTCGCATGGTTTTGCGGCAGGTCGCATGGTTTTGCGACAGGGTTCGGTCACATCCTTGCACTTGTGCACGTATAGTGTCCGGACAGTTAACACTAGCGGGCTTTGGTTTAAACCAGATCCTAGTGTACATTTTGGGATTGGTTTTATCTCGTTTGTATTCGTGTTCCTCGGAACGCGGATGCGGGTGTGTATGCACAGTTGACAGAGAGACAAAGGAAGAGTATTCTCATTGGGGTTGTTGACTGTTGACAGTTGACTGTTGACCGTTGACTTTTGCTTAACCCTAATGAGAATAAGAAATATGATTAGCAATAATATTAATTAAGTATTATAGTGACATGGTTGTAAAGGGGTTGACTTTGTTGACTTGTTGACTTTGTTGACCGGTTGACTAGGTTGGACTAGTTGACCATCATCAATACAATGGTTGTCATTTTCATGCAAAGACTTTTGCTTGCTTGTTGTGGTTTGCAAAATGAGTGCATGAAAATGATATTGCCATTGATATGATATGAACCATCACATAATACTTGATTATCATTATGGCTCATGATGCTTTTGGATTATGAGAGGGTGAATGAGAAAATGGAGTCTCATTCTTTGATTTGCTTTCTTTCTCTTGAGCTCTCTCATTCTCTTGCTCTCACCCTCTTCCTCTTGCTCTCTCTCTAGTCTATGATTCACTTGTCTCATGTGTTGAGAAGCAAGAACCATAGAGAAAAATCCCAACACACTCTCCTCTACTCACTCTAGTTCACAAGGTTTAGCAAACCAAGTGAACTAGTTTCTTCAAAGTTCGAAGAAGAAGCCAAAGGTAGAAGCTTTCGGGTGGATCGATCTTCGGCGCAAGGAGACGACGGGGTGAAGCCGATCCGTACACCATCAAGGGTTGAAGACGAAGGAGTTCAAGAAAGAAAGGTATAAACCCCTAACCGAGTAGTTAACAACTCCTAGTTAGGTTGTTAGATAGATAGTTTAACAAAGATCCGTATTTGAGTCCATGTTACCACCCTCTTGACAATCGTTTTTCACCACTTCCGTAACCCCGTAAGTACCGGGGAAGGGTAGCATGGACTTACAGTGGTATCAGAGCCTAGTTAAACACTATCTAACATGTTAGCAAAGTTAGTAGAAATTCGATCGGAGAAAAAGTCGCAAATTTCACCCGGAATTTATACTTTCTGCCGAATTTTTTCAGTTCCAAAAATTAATAAATCATACCTTAAAATTCGGCTCAGGGTTTTTGAAACTCACTGTAGAAAAATCATCCATCGAACCGATCAAAGCGCCGCGGCCGAGTTGACTCGGCCGTGGGTAATTTTCCTCACAGTTTGTTTAGTGGGGTGTTTTGTGATTTTTACAATATGTCTTTTCAGCCCAGAATTTCCAGAAAGCAAAATTTGTTTTTGGGGCTTGAAAATCCGTATTTTTATCGAACTTCTAAAGATTGAGGCTAACGGGTTTATATCTGTGATGTGATATTTGTATTGAACGTCTGCTAATCGCTATATGTCGATTAGTGGGGGTTATACAAATCTGTGATCTGAAATGTTGCTGGTATGTGTATATGAATTCATTGGATTGTCGCGGGTGAATAGCCAAGGGTTGTGAGATGAGAGTTTTCTTTTCTTTCAATTCATGTAAATTTGTAAATTGATGTAATATTATTTATATGGCCGCACAACCGGGTCGGGGTTGTAGCCGTCATTGTATAATTTCTTTTTACTGTTTTTGCTCCTAGGATAGACCCATGGAGGGCGTGCACAAACTACCGGGTATCCCGAAGTGCCGAGTGGCCTACTCACGGTGTTGAGGGAGGTTGCTTCACTTCGGGTACTTGGCGGGTAGTTTGCCGCACCCGTAGGGGTCTTGGCTATTCACCGCGACCGTGTAATCTGCTTTTCGTTACAGGCTCGTACGAATTGCGGATTCCTAGTATATCCAATGTATTCATCTGTGATCTGAAATGGCTATCATTGCAATATATATATCTATATATGATATTATTTAGGCGTTGCTTATGTTTTACAGCCGCGCTAGCCCAGCCCCCGCTCTGTCGTTAGTTAAGTAACCTAACGGGTAATGACGGGGCCCCGTGGCGAATGCGAATGGCATAAGCGTACGTCATATTTTGGTTGTTTTCTGCAATGGTAGGATTAAATGATGGGACGCATTAAAAGAACTAATGCAAGAAAAATACGCATTAAAAGAACTAATGCAAGATAAAATAAACCAAGTAAAAGTCGTTGGAACACTTTCAAAAATCACTCGGTTTCTTTTCAAAAATAACTTTTAAACGCGGAGCTTAAGCCACTCCTTTTAAAAGCTATCAAGGTTCCTTCGATTATATCAAGTTCACTACGTTCAAGGTTTCGCCAAAACCATTCGTAGCCCTCCGTCATTTCATATGAATATTCAACAGTATTCAAGCTGTGTTTGTTGGCCTTAGTCAAGGCACGGTGTTTGGTAGCTGGTGGATATTCATATGTTGCATAGATAGATGAGTTGGTTTGGGACAGTCGTATTACTTTGTTGGCCATAGTCAAGGGTATATACGGATGGGTTCAAATTAACCTGGACAACGACGGGTAGAACTTGACATGTGACTTATGATTTGTTGGCCTTAGTCAATGTCATAAGAGCATGGGGCAAAAATCCACATCGGGAGTTTCAAAGGAACTGAAACTTGCTAGCGATGCATACCATTTGGAGTGTGATGATTCTGGTAGGATTCCTTCAATTTTGTCACGCGATGATATTTGGATCCCGATCCTACTGTGAGTATATGCTACTCCTCGGAAAATTTCTCACTTAACGATCAATGCTATAAACCTAGTAGGTGTTTAGAAAGGAGTTAGCGGGGCTACGCCCCCAGGGAAAAGAGGTTCTTAAATTAAGGAACTTCGCGAAAGCGTTGGAAAACCTCCCTCGAAGTACCGACACTAGCCTGGCTGAACGGTTAAGCAAGTATTGTACGGTGAGATTGATCCTAACTAATTCTTCCTTTTTGGTTTGAGGAGGGATTCGAGAGACAGTGGGAGCCATCCTGTTTAGACAAAATTAAAAACCACTCTAAACTTGCAAGAGCATCATGCTCAGTGTTTTCTTCTCTCTCTCTTAATTGCAGCGACCAAGTGACCGCACCTAGGTTACATCTAGATAATAAAATGACTGAATCTGACTGTTATGACTGGCAAAGGTCTGTCCAGATGTCCATTGCCCATAACAAGCTGGGACACCTCTTAACTAATCCAACCCCTGCCGTCTCAGGTCCAGTTTCCCCTGTCATCGATGTTGATATCCATAGGACATCGGGAAAGGACTGTGCGAAAGCCAAGTGCCTCGTGTTAGCCTCAGTTGATGGTTCATACTAGGGGAAGCACGAGAAGATGGACTTAGTTTCTATCTTCCTCCATAACAAAGATTTATATGGAGAGCAATCTCGTATCGCAAGATGTGAGACCTCGAACGAATTGCTTCCGGCGAGGTTGGCTATCGGGTCATTTGTAAGGGGCAACGTCCTTACAGAGACCAGCTCTTTTGAGCTCACGGACCTGAAGACCATGTTGAAGAACGGGTCAGATGCTGACTTAGTTCAACAGTCCCTACCTACTACCCTGAAGGAAACCAGGGAAGTAGAAAGAAAGGGAAGGGAAGAAGTTTCGGAACTGGATATAGTAAAAGAGGGATGTTCCTATTGTTACAGGAATGAACATTGGCAGAAGGATTGCAGGGCTAGCATAGCCAGTAGCCAGAATTCGAAGCATGTTGTGGCTTCGGCTTCGGGTGTGTTTGTAATAGAGAACTGTTTGTTAGTTAAGCTTACTTCCTGGGTATTGGATACCGGATCAGGATCTCATATCTGTAATTCGTTACAGGCTATGAGAAACCCTAGGGTTATCAAGAAAGGTGATATGACTCTCAGGGTTGCTAACGGAATGAGCATGTATGCTGAATCCGTAGGGGAATATCATCTAAGACTGACAACTGGGCAGATATTGATTCTGCGTGATTGTTTTTATGTACCAGGTGCGACTTGTAATATCATATCTGTATCCTTACTTTCTAAGGAAGGATGTGATTTTACTTTTGTAAGCGATGTAGTAAACATCCACCTAAATCAAGTTTTGATTAAATCAAGTTTTGAAGAACGGTATATACGTTTTGAATCAAGCTCAGGTCTTCAGTGTCCAGAACACACTTAAAAGAAAGTCTTCGGAATTAAATAAGGCTTTCTTATGGCATTGTAGACTGGGTCACATCAATGAGACACGGTTGACAAAGTTACATAAAGGCGGATACTTGGATCCGTTCGAGTACCAGTCTTATGCCACTTGTGAATCTTGTCTCATGGGAAAGATGACAAAGACTCCGTTCACTGGACACGGAGATAGAGCGAGCGAGCGCTTGGGACACATACACAGTGACGTGTGTGGTCCAATGTCTACACAAGCGCGAAGTGGTTATTCATACTTCATTACTTTCACAGATGATTTCT
This sequence comes from Agapanthus africanus, assembly GCA_030015575.1. Classification (NCBI taxonomy): domain Eukaryota; kingdom Viridiplantae; phylum Streptophyta; class Magnoliopsida; order Asparagales; family Amaryllidaceae; genus Agapanthus; species Agapanthus africanus. The sequence goes on from CM057339.1 coordinate 624,031,518, forward strand.
CTAGGTATGGGCACGTCTTCTTAATGAAGCACAAATCCGAGGCCTTTGAGAAATTTCGGGAATACAAGAATGAAGTTGAAAAACAAACAGGCAAAAGTATCAAGACACTGAGATTTTATCGAGGTGGTGAATACTTGAGTGCCGAGTTTCTGGGCTACTTAAAAGAGAATGGAATTCTCTCTCAGCTTACTCCTCCATACACACCACAACACAACTGTGTATCGGAAAGGAGGAATCGAACCCTATTGGATATGGTTCGTTCCATGATGAGTAAGGCTGAGTTACTGCGATCTTTCTGGGGTTATGCACTACAAACAGCTGCATATCTCTTGAACCAAGTTCCTACTAAGACAGTGCCTACCACACTGTATCAGATGTGGAGTGGGAAGAAACCCTGTCTTAAACCCTTTAAGACATCGGGATGTCCAGCTTTTGTAAAAAAGCAGCATGCGGACAAGCTCGAGGCACGTTCAGTACAGTGCAAGTTTGTGGGATACCCAAAGAACTCCAAGGGGTATCTTTTCTATTACGCAGAGGAGCAAAAAGTCTTTGTTTCTCGTCATGCCCGCTTCTTGGAAACTGAGTTTTTAAAAAATCAGAAAAGTGGGAGCGCAATAGAACTGGAAGAAATTCCAGAACCACAAGCTATTACTGAAACCTTAGTAGAACCAGAAGGTTCAGGGGAACCGGACATTCCTGCGCCACTCTGCAGAAGTAGTAGGCAGTCTCATCCGCCCGAGATATACTTCGGTTTTCTCATAGACGGGGATAGAGAGGATTGCATAGTTGATTAAGATGCGCCTACTAGCTTCCAGCAAGCCATTCAGAGCGGTGACTCGGTAAAATGGCTGGATGCAATGCGGACCGAGATGGAGTCCATGTACACCAACAAAGTTTGGACTTTGGACTTTGCTCCAGAAGGGGTAAAACCCGTAGGCTGCAAATGGATCTTCAGAAAGAAGATTGGTGTAGATGGGCAGGTTGAAACCTATAAAGCTAGGCTTGTTGCAAAGGGTTTTCGTCAAAGACCTGGTTTGGACTATGACGAGACCTTTTCTCCGGTAGCCATGCTCAAATCCATTCGGATCCTTCTTGCCATTGCTGCCTTCCACGATTATGAAATCTGGCAAATGGATGTAAATACGGCTTTTCTAAATGGAAATTTGGAAGAGTACGTCTATATGGATCAGCCAGAGGGATTCATTTAGAGTGGGAGCAGCGGTAAAGTGTGCAAGTTGCTCAAGTCCATCTATGGACTCAAGCAGGCATCGTGGAGTTGGAACATCTGCTTTGAAGATACTGTCAAAGAATTTGACTTTGTCAAAAACCCAGATGAACCATGCATTTACAGTAAGATTGTAGGGAGAAATGTGGTATTCCTCTTCTTGTATGTCGATGACATTCTCCTAATAGGAAATGATATTCCTATGCTACAGTCAGTCAAAGGATTCTTGTCGCAGAGGTTCTCCATGAAGGACCTGGGCGATGCCAACTACATTATGGGGATCCAGATCTATCGTGATAGATCTAAGAGGATGTTGGGACTTTCACAGTCAAGGTACATCGACACCATACTAAAACGATTCAGTATGGAAGATTCTAAGCGCGGTAATCAACCGGCTTGTCACGGAATCACCTTCTCCAAAGAGATGTCTCCCATGACTGATTTGGAAATGGCTCGCTTGTCATCAATACCCTACGCATCTGCGGTAGGCTCTATTATGTATACGATGTTGTGTACCAGACCAGATGTAGCATACGCATTGAGTGTTGTAAGCCGGTATCAGTCGAACGCAGGGGAGAAACACTGGATAGCAGTAAAGAACATTCTTAAGTACCTGAGAAGGACTAAGGAGATGTTCTTGGTGTATGGCGGAAAAGACCTCCAGATCGAGGCCTTTGCTGACTCCAGCTTCCAGAGTGACAAGGATGACTCCAAGTCCATGTCGGGTTATGTCTTTACCCTCAATGGAGGGGCGGTTTGCTGGAAGAGTTCCAAGCAGGAAACCGTTGCTGACTCAACTATGGAAGCGGAGTACATAGCTCCTTGCGATGCCGCAAAGGAAGCTGTCTGGATGAAGAAGTTCCTCACGGAACTTCAGGTGGTTCCTACCAGTGTTGATCCAATACCGCTGTATTGTGACAACAACGGCGCTATAGCTTTAGCGTAGGAACCCAGGTCCCATCAGAACTCCAGGCATATTTTGAGGCGGTACCACCTGATCAGGGAGATCGTTGATCGCCGGGAGATCGAGGTGAAGAGAGTAAATACAGAAGATAACACTGCTGATCCACTCACGAAGGCCTTACCCCAGACTCAGTTCGAGCGGCTGATCGAGATGATAGGTCTTCGATACGCCAGTTCATGGCCTTAGTGCAAGTGGGAGATTGTTAGTGTATATGCCCTAGAGGCCATTATTGTATCATACTAGCTTGTATATTACTTAATGGAAGCTTGGGATATTCACAGTTGTATAGACAATCTTGTTCAAAATAGTAGTATGCTACTTGGTTTGTTTCTACTTCAATATATGCATGTGTTTCTTTTAGCATATCGCTTATACATATTAGTATAGCCCTTAGGATCTTTGCTTGATTACCAGCGTTGTGATGGCAGTGACACTCGTGGGGGCTGGGTAATCTATAAGCACATCCTTATACAGGTCCCTAGTCGTAGGACTATCGAGACAGGGCATCGATACTCCGGTGTAGACTAGCATATGCGCTTCTCATCCCAGCAGGGGAGATGGTCTGTCCCACAGCCATCAGTACGTCATACTGGAGATAGTATGCGGGTGCTCGTTGGGTTATGAGTACACTGGATAGGACTCGTCGGGAACTGTTGGTTGGTACTATACCTATCGTCAGTTATCAGTTCCCAGGTGACATGAGTACAGCTTAGTCCGCTGACTTGACACTGTCACTTCGCCTCGAGTGTGTTCCCACTGTACTTTGATTACTACCCTACCACAGCTCAAAGGAGTCGTGGAAACAGGTAGTAGTTGGGTGTAGTCCCGAAGCACTTGGAGGCAGTGACGGTTAGACAGGATTTGTCTCTCCCGGTATTTGGGGTTGACATCGTGCTGTGTCTAGGAGAGCCATTACACGAGTAGTCCCTGGCCAGGGCAAGCGAGATATACTGGTAGGTTTCCAGTGCTATCTCAGGGTGTTCTGGGCTTCACTCCGACATGACTTGTACCGCTATTAGGGGACTGACGTTTACCGCCCCCTAGGCCCTCCATGCGATGTATCAGACGAACAGACCAGACTGTATGGAGATTGTCACATTCAGACTCAGTAGGAGTTCAGATGGGTTTCACCTCGTCAGTCTTCTTGTCGGCATCTACCTGGGGACCGTTACGCACAGCTAGTGCCGCTTGCGGTCTGTGCCAGCGTAGTGTCGAGTCTTTAGAGTCCCACACAGAAAGCTATTCGCCTTTAGGCAAAAGAGTAGAGGTCGCATGGTTTTGCGACAGGTCGCATGGTTTTGCGACAGGGTTCGGTCACATCCGTGCACTTGTGCATGTATAGTGTCCGGATAGTTAACACTAGCGGGCTTTGGTTTAAGCCAGATCCTAGTGTACGTTTTGGGATTGGTTTTATCTCGTTTGTATTCGTGTTCCTCGGAACGCGGATGCGGGTGTGTATGCACAGTTGACAGAGAGACAGAGGCAGAGTATTCTCATTGGGGTTGTTGACTGTTGACTGTTGACAGTTGACTGTTGACCGTTGACTTTTGCTTAACCCTAATGAGAATAAGAAATATGATTAGAAATAATATTAATTAAGTATTATAGTGACATGGTTGTAAAGGGGTTGACTTTGTTGACTTGTTGACTTTGTTGACCGGTTGACTAGGTTGGACTAGTTGACCATCATCATTACAATGGTTGTCATTTTCATGCAAAGACTTTTGCTTGCATGTTGTGGTTTGCAAAATGAGTGCATGAAAATGATATTTCCTTTGATATGATATGAACCATCACATAATACTTGATTATCATTATGGCTCATGATGCTTTTGGATTATGAGAGGGTGAATGAGAAAAAAGAGTCTCATTCTTTGATTTGCTTTCTCTCTCTTGAGCTCTCTCATTCTCTTGCTCTCACCCTCTTCCTCTTGCTCTCTCTCTAATCTATGATTCACTTGTCTCATGTGTTGAGAAGCAAGAACCATAGAGAAAAATCCCAACACACTCTCCTCTACTCACTCTAGTTCACAAGGTTTAGCAAACCAAGTGAACTAGTTTCTTCAAAGTTCGAAGAAGAAGCCAAAGGTAGAAGCTTTCGGGTGGATCGATCTTCGGCGTAAGGAGACGACGGGGTGAAGCCGATCCGTACACCATCAAGGGTTGAAGACGAAGGAGTTCAAGAAAGAAAGGTATAAACCCCTAACCGAGTAGTTAACAACTCCTATATAGGTTGTTAGATAGATAGTTTAACAAAGATCCGTATTTGAGTCCATGTTACCACCCTCTTGAAAATCGTTTTTCACCACTTCCGCAACCCCGTAAGTACCGGGGAAGGGTAGCATAGACTTACACTAGTAGGGTTCCTCACCCACGTGAGAGATACTTCGGTTTTCTCTATGACAGTGGGAGTGAGGATTGCATCATGAGATGATGACCCAACTAGTTTCGAGCAGGCCATCGAGAGTAGGGACTCTATAAGAATGGCTGGATGCTTAGTGATCTGAGATGGAATCCATATACACCAACAAAGTATAGACTTTGGTTGCTTTATCTTAAGGGTTAAATCCCCATCAGGAGAAAGTATATCTTGAGAAGATTACTTGGTGTACATGGAAAAGTTGAGACTTTCATAGATAGACTTGTTAAAGCTTTGCATCATTAACCAGGTATGGATTATGATGAAACCTTTTCTAAGTAGCTATGCTTTAGTCCATCCAGATCCTACTTGCCACGGCTACATCCCATGACTACGATATCTGGTGGTTGGGTGTCATGACTGCTTTTCTAAATGATGATTTGGAAGAGAGCGTCTATAAGTACACAGCCAGAGGGCTTCGTAGACAGTGGGAGCAGCGGAAACATGTGCAAGATGTTTTATGTGATAAAACAGGCATCGCGGAGTTGGAACGTCTGTTTTGATGTGATAGTCAAAGAGTTTGATTTCATCAAAATGGTAGATGAACCTTGTATATACAAAAAGGTAGTAGAGAGTATGGTGGTGATCCTCGTAGAGTACGTGGATGACATACTCTTGATAGGGAAGGAGTTTCCTATGCTACGCTCGGTCAATCTCCGCTTATCACAAGGATTCTCCATATAGGATCAAATTGATACCTCCTAAATCCTAGGTTTTGGATCTATGAGATAGATCTAAATGGATGTTAGGATTCTCACTAGATGTAGTGAGATGGTATCAAACGATCCTGGGGAGAATCGCTGGAAAGGTTCCAGGGCGATAAGGACGACTGAATGTCAGTCGCAGGCATTGTCTTTACCCTCAGTGGAGGGACGGTATGTTGGAAGAGTTCCTAGCTAGATACCGTGACTTACTAGACGATTAAAGGAAAAATACATCGTTACCAAATATACTACCAAAGAGGCAGTTTGGGTCTATATTGGTTCATAAGACGAACTAGGTTCCTACCATTGTATGACAATGGAAGTGTGGCTTTGGCCCAGGAACCACGGTCCTATCAGTGACCCAAACATATTCTGAGGCAGCATCACCTGATCATGGAGATAGTTGATCTCCAGAGTGATCGAGGTTAGGAGAGCAGACACAGAGGACAACAACGCGGATCCACTCACAAAGTCCTTTTCCCAGAGAGAGACTTTTATGGGATGGTTGAGTATGAGATACTGCAACCACTGCTACATATGGCCCTAGTGCAAGTGGGAGATTATTAGTTATATGTATGCCCTAGAGGCCATTACTATACATAGGATGTATATTGTAGTGGATGCTGGGACATATATAGGGAGGACTTTCTTGCTCGACATGATAGTATGCTATCTGGTTGCTCTTTATCTTAACATGTACACTGATTGTCTCTCTGTTACATGTTGGTAAAGCCCTTAGGATGTGTACTTGACTAGCTAGATTATGATGCTGATCATACTAGTGGGGACATGGTAGTCCATATGTACATCTTCAAGGTCCCTAGTCGTGGGTGTATCGAGACGGGGCATCGATATACCAGAGTAGACTAGCATATACCTTCTCGACCCATATAGATGGGCGATGGATGATCCCATATCCATTGGTGTTTGACATCAGAGATGATATACAGGTGCTCAGTGGAGACTGGGTACACTGGACGGACTCGCCGAGAACTCCCAGATGGTATTATACCTCACGTCAGATGGCAGTTCTCTGGTGACACTGGTACAGAGTAGTTTGTTGACCCGAGATCGTCATAGAGTCTTGTGTGATTCCCACTGTGCTTTGATTTCCACCTTACCACGTCCAAGAGGGCGTGCAAAACTGTGGTTTTTGGGTACAGTCCCGAATCACATGGAGGCAATGAGCGATAGGAGGGGATCCGTCTCTCCCGGTATAGGGAGTTGATGTTGCGCTGTGTTCGATAGGCTATAACCGGAAATCCCTGGCCAGGGTTGCTGAGATTTACTGGTAAGTGTTACCAGTAGTTTCTCGAACTGTTATAGACCTCATATCGACACGACTTATCGAGCTACTGGGGTCTGACGTTTACCACCCCTAGGCAAGATATGCGACATATCAGACGACGAGACCGGATTGTACGGGAGTGTTACTGATTGGATTCACAGGAGAACTAGCGGGCTTGCTTGTTGATCATCTGATCGCTCAATACCCGGGTGGCCGTTACGTTTAGCAGACCGCTTGCGTCTTGTGGGTGTTTGATATGATCATCACCTACTTCCGGCGTATTGACGAGTCTTTAGAGTCCTACACAGGGGTTTCCTGGCTCAAGCGAAACGGAGTAGGAGCACATATGTGATATGTGCGGGACCGAGATTAATACGATATGAGATACCGTATTCTATTCTCGCGATTCGTGACATTGAAAGGTTGTATGCGATATAGCCGGGTTATCGGATCAAGTGTTGATTCGATAAGTTGTTACATTTGATATTAGTCGGTTATAGCCGGATTACTAAATCAAGAGTTGATTTAATAATTTAATGCATAATTATATATTTGATATATTACATTGCATTAACTAGTATTAGCTCACTTATGATTTATTTTCTCACTTGTATGTGCACATTGTTTATATATGATATATGCAAGTGTACATGTTTGTATCATGCTTGATGATACACACAAGATGGGTGTATGAGACTCATACCAAGATTAGGGTAAAGATTAAGGTTATTGGTTTATCTTAAGATTTAACAAAAGGGTTTAACTTAGTCAAAGTAATCAAGCTTGAAGAAGCTTGGAGAAGCTTTGACAAAGTCCACTCTTTTGTCATTTCTTTTGATATTCTTTAACCTAACCTTTAACCTAAAGCCTTGGTTAATTCTCTACATGAGTTAAGCATGAGGGCTTAACTTAACCATGGTGCCATTTATTTATTGGATAATGTTTTCATTTGGATGGATAATTCTTTCTTCTTCTTCTTCATCATCAAGCTCCATCCAAAAGCTTACTAGCTCCAATGGTGCCATGAGCAAAAGAGTGAGAAAATCAATTCTAAAGTGAGCCCACTTCCTACTTCTTCATCCTCTACCACTTGCCATGTAGTAGAGTGTGTTCTCTTCACAAATTTTATGACCTAGTGAAGGAATAGCTTGAGTTTGTGTCTCCCTGACATAGATCATCTTCGGCCTCGAAGTCAACATAGCAAGCACGTTCGTTCTTCTCGTGGAGCTTCAATAGAGTCCGGAGTTCACGATCGCAGCGATGGGGACGTCTACATGGAGCTAATGAAGTGGAGGACTGGATCTACAAAGGTTGTAATTCCTTTCACTATTAGTAAAGTTGTTTGCTAGCTTTTAGTTTCGCCTATCCTCTAGTTAACGATCTTCATTATGGTTTCTCGGCACATAAATTTTTGAATTTGGTATGGTTGATGCCTTGTGGAACCTCATGAGTGTGCCTAGGAACCCTATATCGCCCATCATATGGGTCAAGAAGCGTATATGCTAGTCTACTCTGGAGTATCGATGCCCTTTCTCGATACTCCCACGACTAGGAACATTTGAAGGATGTACTTGCCGACAACATCTGCCCCACTAGTATGATCTGCATCATAATCCTGGTAGTAAACTCCTCCTCCTAAGGGCTTTTTCAACATGTAATAGAGAGACAATAAGTGTACATGTTAAGATAAAGAGCAACCAGATAGCTTACTATCATGTCAAGCAAGAAATCCTCCCTATATAAGTCCAAGCATCCACTGTAATATACATCAAATGTATAATAATGGCCTCTAGGGCATACATATAACTAACAAGGATTTCGTCAAAGACCAGGACTGGACTATGAGGAAACCTTTTCTCCTGTAGCCATGCTTAAATCCATTCGGATCCTACTGGCTGTTGCTGCTCACTACTACTATGAAATCTTGCAGATGGACATTTAAATTGCTTTTCTAAATGGTGATTTAGAAGAATGCGTTTATATGGATCAGCCAGAGGGGTTCATTGATAGTGGGAGCAGCTGGAAAGCATGTAGGTTGCTTTAATCCATTTATGGATTGAAGAAGACATTATGGAGTTGGAACATCTGTTTTGATGATGTCATCAAAGAGTTTGATTTCATCAAAAATCCTGATGAACCTTGTGTTTATAAGAAGATTGTAGGGAGTACTGTCATATTTCTTGTATTGTACATGGATGACATTTTTCAGATAGGAAACGATGTTCCTATGCTACAATCGGTCAAACTGTTCTTATCACAAAGGTTCTCCATGAAGGACCTGGGTGATACCTCGTACATACTTGGCATGAAGATCTATAGGGATAGATTTAAGAGGTTTTTGGGATTGTCCCAAACCAGGTACATTAAAACCATCCTAAAGAGGTTTAGGATGGAAGACTCCAAGCGGGGTGCCTTACCCGCTTGTCATGGAGTCACTCTCTCCAAAGACTTTTTCCCAAAGACTGATGAACAGAGAGCTCGTATGAGCATTATATCCTATGCTTCAGCCGTAGGATCTATAATGAATGTGATGTTATGTACACGCCCTGATGTAGCTTATGCACTGGGTGTAGTAAGCAGGTATCAATCCAACCCAGGGGAGAATCACTGGACAGCTGTGAAGAACATTCTTAAGTACTTGCGTGTATTTGATATCGAATTTTAATCGAGCGTTTACTATTAGACGGGTCGTATGTAATATGACCGGGTTATTAAATCAAGTGTTGATTTAATATTAAGTCCATTAGCTCATTTATTAAAACCTATTTCTTTATGATGCATGCATAAGTGTATGTATATATTGATATGGATGCACACATGCATGCATGCATATGTCATGGTTGATGATACATAGGTGATGGAAATGCAAGACTCACATGGTAATATATTTATATATTTTGATTATTGAGAAAAACAAAATGGGAATAAAATCATGGTTGATGTTCTACACTCTTCTTTTGTGTTGACTAAAGTCAAAACCATGGTTTCATTTCCCATGGTTTTTGTAGCCCGTTGTTTTGCTTAAACTCAAGTATCAAAATATCTAGATATTTTGTAAGCATGGTTTGGGATGAGATAACCCCCTCTCTCTCTCTTGATAATGTTGATAATTTTCTCGCATGAGTTAAGTTAAGCCATTCTCCTTCTTCTTTCTCATTCAAGCTCTCTAGCTTTTTCAAGTGAGTGAAGAACATAAAAAAGAAAGGTTTTTAAGTGAGATCCAAATCCACATCACTAATTGTCACGACCCAAAGTTTGGCCCGTGACTGGCACTTAACCATGTAACGTCTACAGGCGTAACGCGACTAAGTGAACCGAAAACCCAGAAATCAAACCGGTAAAAGTATAGAGTGTTATAAGTTTTTAAAAGAAAGCACTTACTAACATGATAAGAAATCTAAGTAAACAATCACCAAGATAACAATATACGACGCCGTAGCGAAGATCAAGATCCATAAGTGGGAACATCACAGATAGGGGTAACTGCAAAAACAGTCGGCTCACAACGAGCTCGACACCAGAATACAAATAAAATACATCATCGTCCTCACACTGTCTCTAAGTCAAATACATACATGGTAGATGGAGAATACTAGATACAACAATGTACATAACTGAAAGAGAAACAGATACCGCACAAAACACACCTATCAGCAAAAGAGCTAGTACACCAACTATGGGGGTATCTGTGTCAAAAGATGCAACCGCAGCCTGCCGCGACTACTCCGAAGGGCAACCTGCAAATACTGTGGCACAACGGGGGTGAGTTGCCAACTCGTGAATAGAAATAACATATAAAGGTAATCGCGAGCATGCACGTACTGCGCTACTCTAACACATGCCATCAGATGATATCAATGCGAGGTAAGCAGTATGTACAATAATCATGCAAGTGCTCTATCAGGTGATACAACTACAGGATGAGATGCAATAATGAATGCTGAGCATGGGAATATAACATCTACACGGAATGTCGAGGTGGAATAATATATATGTATGCACCGCGAATCCCAACAACCCAGACGCCGGTACTCCATCGGCCCTCAAATCCTGTACATCTCTGAGAATCACGAGTGCCCAACATCGGCACCCAAATAACATAAATACTCGTGTCTAGCATCGACACGCAAATCCTCCTCTATCGGGCATCCGTCAGTCCGGGTCAGCCCTCTCTCAATATATCGGGCATCCGTCAGTCCGGATCAGCCCTCTCTCAATATATCGAGCATCCATCAGTCCGGGTCAGCCCTCTCTCAATATAACGGGCATCCGTCAGTCCGGGTCAGCCCTCTCTCAATATAACGGGCATCCGTCAGTCCGGGTCAGCCCTCTCTCTCATATATGCCACTCTAGCAACGAGAAAACACAGGGTGGGCGCACCGAAATATCATATCAACGGAACCGGGTTTTTAAATGATTACATATTTGAAATAGCCACGGTTCCCAAATCCAGAAATCACATGTAATCCAAACCAATATGCAAGTCAATGATCCGATGTGATATGTGCATCAAGTATGAATATCATGTCGAGTCACATAAAGATGAGCTACAACATAATGATCCGATGTGATATATGCATCAAGTATGAATATCATGTCAAGTCACATAAAGATGAGCTACAACATACTGATCCGATGTGATATATGCATCAAGTATGAATATCATGTCAAGTCACATAAAGATGAGCTACAACATACTGATCCGATGTGATATATGCATCAAGTATGAATATCATGTCAAGTCACATAAAGATGAGCTACAACATACTGATCATGGAAATTCTACAGTGTGAGTGTCATGGCAATTACTAACGGTGTGTGTGTAACATGCAGGATAGTGCTCGTGCAACATGAACCGTTAGTAAGGGTGCGGTGTTCTATCAATTCTAGTTTATATACATACATCAAGGAATGTGGTATGCGCTAAATAGTAGCCATGAACAGTCAATGTACGGAAATGTAGCTATAAGATCCTATCAGCCCTGACGTAGAACGCCATGCGGGCGATAACCCCGTAGATGTTAAATCTACTCGCCGTAGTCTCTCGCTAGGTATAGCCGACGACTTGTTCCCCTCCTTCGCGGCGCCCGTCGCACTCGCCTGCGAATCCTAGAATTTCACAATATATCACACATAAGCTCAAACCGTACAAACACGACATTTAAAGTCAACGAGAAACCCGTGTCGCAAACCAAGCGCGCGTGTGCGCGATACGCTAAAACGTGTGATTACGCGCCTGAAGCCACTCCGACGCGCCGCGATACGCAGAAACCCCAAACCCACACACACGTATCACACGTGTCGCGAAAGATTAAAATACGGGAAATAGGGTATTCTACTCCAGATTTTTATACAGAAAAGGTATTACAAAACTATATATACCATGACACTACAAATAGCAGCAGACGCCCAACACCCAAAACCCCAACCCAAAACACCCCCATCTGGCCGCAATTTGCGGCCAGAATGTATTTTTCGGTGGCCTGGGTAGGGAGATGGGCTCCCAGATTTGGTGTGTGCACTCTATACCCTCTACACAAGCTACAGTAATTCCAATTTCACTCTGAAACAACCCGGGTAGCAGCAGATCCGACAGAGCCCTATTTCTAGTTAAAAACCACACTTTGCACTAAAATGGAACTTTAGGGTATTTTTGTGCAAACTGAAACAAAACTTGGCCTAAGATAGCTCTAATAACACATAATAGAGCTAACACAACTAACAAAACCCTAATCTAACAAGTGAATCACAAATATCCTTAAATATCACCAAAAATTCACAAAAATGAGATTTTTACTAAAGAATACTACAAATTATGGAAAAAGAGGTTAAGACATGAGTTTATACCTTCTAAAGACCTTAGAAAGACCAAAAGTTCCAGCTTTTCCCTTCAAGTATGCAGATTTGCTCCAAACACCTCAAAAAGCTCATTTTTCCTAAGGTTTTGTGAAGAAAATGAGTTGATAAGTATAGGGTTTTGTGTATGGATCAAAGGGGAATGAAAAGAGAAGAGAATATGGAGGAAAATAGAGGGTTTGCTGCTGGAAAATCTCAAGAATTCTGGAGTGGGGAAAGAGAGATAGAAGAGAGGGAAAAATGGGTCAAAAGTCAAGCTTTTACCTACCCCCCCTGCCTCATTTGTTTATTAGGATTTGAATTGTAAAATGGGGTTTTGTTTAGGTTAGAAATGGTGGGGAAAAATAACAACCATGCAACACAAGAAAATGGTTAGCATGCTACCAAAAATCCTAAGTCTCAAAATGGCTAAGTGTGCAAGTGTGCACTAGCACAAGAAAATGATGCTAACACTACTAAATAACTAATAATCCTATAAACACATATTTATAATAACACGTACGATCACTAATTATCACGAATGACATTCAAAATATGAAATCCAAAGTGTTACACTAATCTATATTAGTCTAGCCCACTAGTATATGTTGTTTGCTCCACTTCCATTTAGTTCAAGTGAAGTTAGGAGCTTGTGCTAAGGGACTCCGTGGTGGATCGTCGTGGACTTCGAAGAACTCAAGCGGACCGGTCCAAACACCAAGTTGATCCAAGGAGTTAAAAAGAGGATGTCTATAAAGGTTGTATTTCTCACCTCTTAATGTTAGACTACTATTAGTAAGTGATACTAGTTCTTGTTACCCTAATTTTCTAGTTCGATTCATTGTTGGTTTTGTTTAGCACCCCTAAATTTTTTGTTATAGCATGTTTGATGCAAGCCAAACCCTAGGCATGGTGCTAGAAAATCCTTTCAAGCTACATCTAGTCTGGTACATAACATCGCATATATGATTGACCTGTCTGCCAAAGCACAGGGTATCTCTTCTATGCGAGCCCTCTCCAAATCAGTCTCGAGAGACATCTCTTTGGAGAGAGTGATTCGTGAATAAGCGGGTACATTACCACGCTTAGAATCTTCCATACTAAACCCTTTAGCATGGTTTCTATGTACTTGCATTAGGACAATCCCAAATCCATTTATATCTATCTCTATAGATTTATATCACCAGGATGTAGGAGATATCAGTTAGATCTTTAATGGAGAACCTGTATGATAAGAGGTGCTTGACCGAGTGTAGCATAAGAACACCCTTTCCTATCAAGAGTATGTCATCCATGTACAATGCGAGGAAGACAACCATACTCTCTACAACCTTCTTATTTATGCATGGTTCATATACCTTTTTGATGAAGTCTAACTCTTTGACAGCTTCATTAAAACAGATGTTCCATCTCCGCGATGCCTGCTTTAACCCGTAGATGTATTTAAGCAGCTAGCACATGCTTCTACTGCTCCCACTGTCTACGAAGCCCTCTGGTAGTGTCATATACGCTCTCTTCTAAATCACCATTTAGAAAAGCGGTTTTGATGTGCAGTCTGCCAGATTTCGTAGTCATGGTATGCAACAATGGCTAGTAGAATCCTGATGGACTTAAGCATAGCTTTGAAAGTCTCAACTTTTCCATCTACACCAAATTATCTTTCTCAAAGATCCACTTGCTCCCGATGGGTTTTACCCTTTTTGGAGCAACATCCAATGTCAATACTTTATTGGTGTACATGGATTTCATCTTAGATCGTATAGCATCCAGCCATTTCACATAGTCTCCACTTGTGATGGCCTGCTGGAAACTAGTTGGGTCATCATCTCTATGATGCAATCCTCGCTTCTACCGTCTATGAGAAAACCGTAGTATCTCTAAGGTGGATGACGAACCTGTAGGGTTCTTATGAACGACAGCAAGGTTTCGGGAGGCATCGTCCATGCCATTTTCAAAATTTTGCCGTTTTAAAAAACCCTAAACTTGAATCGATAACTAGAGAATCAAACGAAATAACATGTAAAATACTTTACATCTATGTGATAACGGAATACAACCATTCTAGACCGGTCCTTCACTCCAATAGCTCCTTGTAGTGGTCCCTTCACTACGATCATGGAACTCCCAGACTCTTGCATGGCTTCTCAAGGTGAAAGGAACGAACTTGCTTGAAGTCTTCGAGGCCGAAGATGATCTACGTCGAGGAGACACTAACTCAAGCTACTACTTCCCTAATGAGAGATTATTGAAGCTAACACCCTATACTAAAGTGCTAATCTAGTAGAGGATGATGAAGTAGGAAGTGGGCTCACATGAGTTTTATTTTTCTCACAATATTCTCACCTTTTCAAAAGATAGCAAGCTTTTCTCTCAAGGATGAAGAAGATGATCAAGAGATGAGAATGAACTAATGAGGTGAGAGAATCAACCATGGGTGAGTTTGTATCATATAGCTAACTCATGTAGAGATATAACCATGGCTAAATTATAATGGTTAGGTTAACAAATATCTTTAGTAAAACAAAATTAGTGGACCAAGTCAATGCATCAACAAGCTTCTCAAAGCTTTATGCATGTGGCTAATTATCTACTAATTTGGAATTACTTTAATTATTAAAAGCCTACATTATAATTAGTATGGTGTAAGTCTCATACACCCATGTAGTGTGTATCAACAACCATGACACAAAAATAAAACACAATTAATATATATCACATATATATTAAGTGTGCACATGTGAAAGAAATAAATGGTTAAGTGAGCTAATATTAGTTAATGTAAATTAGTATATAAAATATACAATTATACACTAAATTATCAAATCAACACTTGATTTAATAATCCGGCTATATCACATATAACCTACTAATATTATATGTACCATCTTATCGAATCAAAACATGATTCGATAACCCGGCTATATCACATATAACCGATCGATAAAAAAAATCGCGAGAATAGAATGCGGTATCACATACTCGCATCATTCTTGGTCCCGCACATATCACATATGTGCTCCTACTTCGTTTTTCCTGATCCAGTAAAACCTCTATGTAGGACTCTAAAGACTCGTCAATACGCCGACAGTAGGTAATTATCACATCAAGCACCCATAAGACGTCAGCGGTACTAGCTAGACGTAACAGCTACCCGGGTATCGAACGATCAAAAGATCAGCAAGCAAGCCCACTCTAACTCCTGCAAAAGCCCAACAGTAACACTACCGTATAGTCAGATCTTTTCGTGTGATATGCCGCATATCAAGTCTAGGGTGGTAAACGTCAGACCCCAATAACCGATAAGTCATGCCGATATGAGGCTCATAACGGATCGTGAAACTACTGATAACACTTACTAGTAAATCTCTAAATCAGCCATGGCCAGGGACTTCCCTGTTATGGCCAATCGAGCACAGCGCAACATCAACCCCCAATACTGGGAGAGACAAACCCCCTCCTATCGCTCATTGCCTCCATGTGACTCGGGACAGTACCCAAAAACCACCATTTTGCACGTCCTCTTGAACGTGGTAAGATGGAAATCAAAGCACAGTAGGAATCACACAAGTCTCTATAAAGATCTCGGGTCTACAGACTAACATGTACCAGTGTCACCTAAGAACTGCTATCTGACGTGAGGTATAATACCATCTAGGAGTTCTCGGCGAGTCTATCCAGTGTGCCCTGTCTCCACTGAGCACCCGTATACCATATCTGATATCAAACACCAATGGATATGGGATCATCCATCGCCCATCTCATGGGTCGAGAAGCGTATACGCTAGTTTACTCTGGTATATCGATGCCCTGTCTCGATACACCCACGACTAGGAACATTAAAGGATGAACTTATGGACTGCCATGGCCCCACTAGTATGATCTGCATCTCAATCCTGGTAGTCAAGTACACATCCTAAGGGCTTTACCAACATGTAACCATAAGACAATATCAAGAGACAAGTTTACATATTAAGATAAAGAGTAACCAGATAGCATACTATCATGTCGAGCAAGAAAGTCCTCTCTATATAGGTCCAAGCATCCACTATAATATACATCATATGTACAATAATGGCCTCTATGGCATACATACAACTAACAATCCACCACTTGCACTAGAGCCAGCTATTGTAGTATCACATACCCAACATCGCGAAGAGTCTCTCGAACTGTATCTGAAGAATGTCCTTCATGAGTGGATCCACTGTGTTGTTCTTCATGTCAACTCTCCTAACCTCGATCTCCCGGTGATCAACTATCTCCCGGATCAGGTGATACCACCTCAGAATATGCCTGGATCGCTGATGGGACCTGGGTTCCGTGGCCAAAGCCACCTCTCCATTGTTATCACAATACAAAGGTATTGGATACTCAATGGATAGAACCACTCCAAGTTCAGTTATGAACTTCTTCATCCAGACAGCCTCTTTGGGAGCATCGTTGGCAGCGATGTATTCAGCCTCCATCGTCGAGTCTGCCACGGTTTCCTGCTTAGAACTTTTCCAGCATACCGCCCCTCCGTTGAAGGTAAAGACAAATCCCGAGTGCGACTTAGAGTCGTCCTTATCACTCTGGAAGCTCGAATCGGTAAAGGACTCCACTTGGAGTTCTCCGTTACCATACACCAAGAGCATCTCTTTAGTCCTTCTTAAGTACTTGAGAATGCTCTTCACAGCTGTCCAGTGACTCTCTCCAAGATCTTCTTGATACCTACTGCCTACACTTAGTGAGTGTGCTACATCAGGTCTGGTGCATAGCATCGCATACATGATAGAGCCTACTGCCGAAGCATAGGGTATCACTTGCATACGAGCTCTCTCCAAATCAGTCTTAGGAGACATCTCTTTGGAGAGAGTGAGTCCTGAGATCGTGGGTAAAAACTCATGCCTGGATTCTTCCATATGAAACCTCTTTAGTATGGTGTCAATGTACCTGGATTGGGACAATCCAAGTATCCGTTTAGATCTATCTCTATAGATCTTAATTCCCAAGATGTAGAAGGCATCACCTATATCTTTCATTGAGAATTTTTGTCATAAGAAGAGTTTGACCGATTGCAGCATAGGAATGCCATTTCCTATCAAGAATATGTCATCCACGTACAATACGAAGAAGACAACCTTACTTTATGTATAACATTTCAGAAAAATAAAATATTATTTTTCGGGAATTTTTATAATTAAATAATGAATATTATAAATATTCTAAGAGTGCGGTATAATTAAAGACCGATAAATTAGGAAAATTTTGGAAAATTGTAAAAATTACTGAAATGAGGGTGTTTAAAATGAATTAAGCAAATTATGAAGTTTTATAATTTATTATACCCTATTTTAATTCTAATCGCGTATTAAGCCGGATTTGTGCACATGACATGCACCATGTCATATTACTTTTTTCTACATTTTCCTACAAAGTCTTTTCTTTTATCAAGCATGGTTTTAGTTTTAAAATGAAAGAGAAAAGAAAAGAAAATAAAGGGTTTTAAAATGGGCATTGTGAGAGGTATTGGCAAGAGAGAGAAAGAGAGGGGTTTCCTTTGACTTGAGCCATTCCTCCTTCACTTCATCACCCTCATCATCTCTCCCCTTCACCTCCATGGCTGCTGCCCTCTCTCCCACATCCCCTCAGCCTCATTACAAAAAACCAAAAACAACTCAAAAGTTTATCTCCATTTCACAAAAAACATGCATAAGCTCCTCACAAGCACTTTGGACCAAGAAAAATCTGATTTTGATCACTTGGGGCAACTCAAGAATATTCTTGAGTTGCCAAATGAGGTATTTCCTGCACCCCTAGTACAGTGTTTCATTTACTTTAGCGTTCATGTTAGTTTAGATGTGGTTTAGAGGGGTTTTGAAGTGTTTGGAAAATTCTAGAGAGGGTTAGGGTATTTCCTTGAGTTGTGTTGGTGAACTTGAGAGAAATTGATGACTGCAAACACCCATAATGCTAAAAACCTGGACCAAACCAGAGAAAAAACCCCAGATTACATGTTTAATATCGAATGTCGGTTTGTGAATAAATGGGTGACTACAGGGAATCTGGGATGACCCGGGGAGCTTTTGAGTTATCCAAACAACTCTAGAGACCAAATTGGACCTATAGGAGACCACCCTGCCTGCACGAACCCCCAATGGAGCACTGATGTCCAAGCAGGCCGGATTTCATGGTGGTGTGGCCGGCCACTTGGTGGGTTTTGATGTCGGAGTTGATCCAGTAGGTCATATACACTATGTACATCACCCTAGACTTGTTTGTGCAACTCTTTTTGGCCCGAGTCAAAATCTGGGCACACATTGGTGTGATTTTTTGATATGTTTTCCATAATTTGAATGCTAGTTTTTGATATTTGGATTTGTATTTGGTTATTGCATGTTTGTACATCAACAACAAGGGTTGTTTAGTCGTTTTTGCACGCGTGGGCTATACGTTCTGACCTATAGGCGATCCGTGTGGCGTTTTGGTTTCTGGACTTGATGTTAATAGCGATTGCGATTGTTTATTATTGTAGGTACCCTCATGTGGATTCTGAGATGACGGAGCTTGGCATCATCGACTTCAGCAATCGAGGATCAAGGTGAGTAGATCTTTATCTACGGGGGAAGACGGGTGGATGGCGTATAGCACCCCCGCAAACTTTGATGGAAACCGATTATATATAGAATGTGGTTATGGAAACCTTTAATAGAAAACTAGGGATAGGGTTATAAGATAGTTATAGAACCATATTAGAAACTAAAAGATTGTTAGTAGTGATATAATACGATAAATACGTGATGAGGGGGTTTGAGGACAATGTTCGAGGATGTTGTCGTATTGGATATTATAGACTAGATAGCCGACGTAAATGTGTCATCCAAACCATACCTATTTCCAAACTGAAGAGTCGTTTGTATCTATTATACAGATATCTTAAAGGACGTTACGGATTTTCAAATGATATCTTTTTCTTGTAAAGCACCGTAGCCCCTACTTTCAAAACTACGATTCGCCCCTTTGAAAACTGATTATATGGTTCGGGTTTGTGTGTTAGATTAGATATGTATGCTTATAGTAAAGATAGATTGGATAAGTGAAATTTACTTGATGTGAGATATAAATGCGATGAATGGAATATACGACGTGATATGATGATTTGATGAGATGTTGGTATACGGATGCGAGTCGATTGAGATGATTGATACCTTTGCCGGTCCCCTGATATGAGATGGTTATGGATGTGACCTGGGGCATAGGTATATAGATATATATGTAATGTTGTGAATCTTGAATGATAAGTCGTGCGAGACGTTAGGACCATACCCTCATTGTCGTAAAGGTTGATAGGATCCCTATTGGTTTTATGCCGCCGTACGATGATTTTCCGTACTTGATGAGTTGACTTGATGATTGATCCATACCCTTGACTAGAGGATGCCGTACGATAGATTATACCGTACGTGACGCTGTGAAGCTAGATGCCGATTGATAGATTCACCGACTCAGCCATATGATAGATACGTATACCTTATAGATTTTAGCTGATGATTTACCTTATGCTGCATTCATGTTATTCTCATCGCATTGCATATACCTGTGCTAGTACACTTACACCATTATCGATGATGCATATGTTACACGTACACAGATTTGCTGGCTCACACACTTCATCGTCAATAATTGCCATGTCACTATACAGTAGGATTGCTGCATCATGATATGAATCGTTGCATAATTTACTTGCTATAGTTACATATGCACCTTTTACGATGTTGCATTTGACTTGGGAGAATTTGGGAACCGCGAGATATATTTTAAAACTGGATTCATATAAAAAGGCGGCTTTCCCTCGACACGTGCATATTATTGTTCCATGCTGCATGAAATACGGTTATGCTTACATTTTTGTTATATATCGCATACATCATGCTTTACGATTATACGCATTAAGATATACTGTTTTCATGAGATTTCTGGATTTGAGAACCGTGGTCATTTTAAATGAAAGTATGTATTGTTTTTTAAAAAAAAACCGGTGTCTCTTGATATGATATTCCAGTGTGTCCACCATGCGTTTTCTCGGTTCTGAGACGTGTGATATGTGAAACCCGATTCGAGGAGTTGGATGATCCATTTGCAGGTTCATGGTGGACCCGGTACGGTATCCCGGGGCGAGAAGAACGTGGGGATGACGATGAGGCTGGCAGAGGGACTACTACCTACCGGTGATTGGTTGGGCCTGGCGGTTATACGGAGGATACCGACCGGGTCGAGAGATGGATATTGGGCCGACCCGTCTACTTGAACCCACGGGCCGATCCCGCGGATGGAGCCCGAGGGCCGATCCGGACTGACGGAGCCCGAGAGATATGAGGATTTACGTGCCGATGCTCGGCACGGGTTTCATGATGTTTTTAACTGTCGATGCTGGGCACTCAGGTTCCATGATTTTGGTGTGTCGCGAGGGACACACATTTATTTATATCCTTATATTTTCATGCATATACTTTTATGATATTTACATGCATGATGATGTTGTGTCATTGGTTGACACGTGGACGAAATCCGCATGCATATAGACATTGATTTTATGGGTGGACGAGATCCGCATGCATACAGGCATTGATTTTATGGTTGGACGAGATCCGCATGCATACAGACATTGACCATATGATTGGATGATATCCGCATACATATAGGTGTTGATTACATTGTTGGCATACATACAGATATGGTCACCCTAGATATCATAGTATTACCTTTATGATACAATTGACCTAGGAGTCGTTGTTTATTCGATTTCTACCTGTTGATATATTTCTATTCACGAGTTGGAAACTCACCCCCGTTGTGCCACAGTTCTTGCCGGTTGACCGCATAGATCCGTAGCGTCATCGCTGGCACATAGCTACATTTGGGTGATTTGCTTGGTAGGTGGGACATTTATATCATACCCACTCTTTTTTTTACATTTCATATTGTATCTAGTCAACTCCATCAATCAAAACTCGTATTTTTATATAATTAATGAGACTTAGTGAGACTTGTGGTTGCGAGACTTAAAGCGAGGGGTATTCCGCTACTTGTGGTTTTGATGTCTTGCATATTTCTTTATCTTTTGTGTTGAACTTCGCCATTGGGCGTCGTATACTTGTTATATTACATGCGTGGTTGTGATCCGCCATTTGGCGAAGAGCTAGCTCCTGCTTGGGGATGCCTTTCATACTATTATCATGTATTGTGGTTTTCGATCAAAAAATACAAAGGAGGTGGTGCCCAAATTTTCAAAAGACGAAATACGTTTTCAAACTAAATTTCACTTGCATTTTCATGTTCCTTTTCTATGCATTAAGAAAACTTGATTTCATTATACCTTTATTTCAAAACTTCACCTCCTTTATTTTCTTAACAAGGTTTAGATTTCTGGGTTTTAGCTTACTTGAATTACGTTACGCCTTTAGACGTTACGTGATTTAAGTGCTGGTCATGAGCTAATATTTCGGGTCATGACAATGTTGGTATCAGAGCGCTAGGTTTAACCTTGGTTAGAGTCTATGTTTGACTATGCGGAGTCTATGGTGGGTATGTATTTCGGAATCTAGGCTTGACCTTATGGAACTTAGACTTGAACGGGGGGTATTAGACCCGAACTTTCGTTTCATAGGTTGACCCAGATTGATGGAGTAGGTAGCTTGAGTAGATTGACGTACCGTACGTATGTTCCACGGCATATTTAAGATACGATTCTCCACTTAAGAAACCTTAGGATGTACATATTTTGAGATCTGTGATTCACTTCGTACCTATGATTATACATCCATTTGAGATCCTTGATTCTATTCGTTTCCAGGATCATACTCTTATTGATGCTCTTCCATCTTATGATCATGTATCCATTCTGGATCTGTCGTTTCCTTTCATGCCTTTGATCTGTTTTCATCGATACTCTATTGAGGTTCCTGTCACCATGGTTTGAGCGCAGATGAGCTGCTGCTAGTGATCCGGTCAGGGCGAGCACGTCATGGAAGTGGACTAGCCATCGTGTTTCTGGTGACACGGGAATGTCTCGAGTTAGTATTTAGGTTGTGATCTCTCGGGTGAGGCGAGTGTTTGGTTTTGCACCTGATGATCGGGCCATTGACTGAGGCTGCCTGTTGTGAGAGGACTGTTGATGTATAGCCTACCTAAGAGATTATGATGTCATCTACTGTGCATACAGATGACCCAGCTGTTGCTGAGATTGATAGGATGTCACTTCCAGAGCTTAAGAGCTGAGATCGCCAGAGCTCCCAGGCAGAGATGCGACAGTTAATAGCTAGTCTATCCCAATTTGAGAGACGAAGGTGATTCGTCAGATTGATGCACCGACGCAGGCCCGGTTGAGTTGAAGATTTTCAGTGTGGAGAGTCTTACTCAGATCTAGAGTAGACCGATCCAGATATGACCGTTGAGGTATCGTCTTTCCTGGATGATTAAGGCATTGTTTAGCATGTGGTCGAAGGGTATTCACATGTCGGCTAGGCGAAGCTAAAGAGTTCGAGCGAGTGTCAGAAACCCATTTTCCCAAGTTTAAAGTGTTCAGAGGAACATGCAAGTGATTCTGTGGACCCTCTTGAAAAATGAAACCCTAACTCGACATGATGACCATGGAACCGCTTTTGAACCTTAGGGTTTGCGGCAGTTTAGCGGTGCCATCAGTGAGGCTTGGGTTTGCCCTTCTACGGCTGGTCCAGAGGTACTGTAGTATGTACCAGATATTTTTAGACTGTGCTCAGGTGCTGAGCCTTCGGGAAATTTTAGGACTACGATGACTCGATCGAAAAGTTTGACATCGTCCGGAGATCATATGATAGAAGACCAGTAAGCTGACTAGCTTCGGATAGAGGACCTCACCAAGATGCGTTGTGAGTTGATCGAGGAAGGGAGAGTATTGAGTTTTTCTTCGATGGTTGGGACGAGTCCCTAAGGACGTGTTCGGCTAGAGATCTTCTAGAGGGTTATGAAGGTACCGAGTTCGTGATTTCGAGTCTGTGTGAGAGACTTTAGGTTGACTGTAGCCGAGAACATTTGCAGTCGTAGATAGCGTGACGTGACGTCGAAGTGGACGATGATACAGACGAGTGGGACCAGAGGTTCGTACGAGATGCTGACAGGCTGTTGTTACTCCACGTTGAGATTAGAGATCTGAAGTGTATACAGAGGTGTTGGGATACGGCCAGTTCCCGAGGAGATGCAGTGCTGAGAACGTAGATGTCCAGAAAAATGAGAAAAGATTATGCAAGGGTACCAGCCTCCGTATAGTTCGGCATAGGCGAGATCGGAAGAGACCCTGAGCTGGTACCTTCCAGGACACAGCTGCGATGAGATTTGCACCGAGGACCAGTTGTGTCACGAGTATTCAGAGGGCCAGAGGCCGTTGCCAGTGACGTGTTGCTTTACGAGTGGTCATGATAATTGGCCGAGAGATAACCAGAGGAGTGCTAGAGTGGAATCGTTTCTGTTAGCACACCTGACCGGGCCGACGAGCCGATGGATTGCGAGATTGGTAATCTATAGAGAAACGAAGACCCAGAGACAGAAGACGCCAGACCGTGAGCAGGAGGCAAGCGGATGTTCTTGCTCTGCCAATTTTGGGCGCACCGACGTTTTTCGACATTGTAGGAGGTGTACCTCAATGTCATTTGTTGTGATTTGCATTTGTGATCCGAGTATCATGCTTATATCGCTTGGATTTGATTTTTGACGATTGAGTTTCATGGTATTGTTTTCGTGCACCATGGCTGCACCTACTGGGTATTTACATTTTATGCATAGTTATTGCACTTGAGATATGTTAATACGCCGTTGTGTTGGGTTGTGATTTGTGCATATCTATTGCACTTGATATTGATTTTGTGCATTGGCTGCACATGTTTATGATTTCGTGGATTTCATACAGTTCATTTGATTTTGTGCATGTGGTACGCACTCGATTTGATTTTTGCAATCGGTATATCTTATATGTGCTTGCAGTGTATTGATATGCGTTTTGCGCATGCAGTAGTACACGTTTATGATTTTGTACACCTTGGTACACCCGGTGTTGCTATTTGCGCATTTGAGTTACTGGTTGGTATTTTGTGCACTTAATGCACCAGATTTGCACTTCGTGCATTTGTTGCACTAGATTTTCATTTCGTGCAATTTTCGCACCAGATTTATATTTTGTGCATTTGCTACACCAGTTTCGTATTTCGTGCATTAGTTGCACTAGATTTGCATTTCATGCATTTGATGCATCGGACGAGTATTTGTGCATTAGTTGCAATAGATTTATACTCCGTATATTGGTTGTACCCGATTTATGTCTTTTAGCATTTGCGTTACCAGATTTAGGTTTTTGTGCGCGTTGCACTTGACGTTCGTTTTCGTGCGTTTTACCGCAATGCGCATTATATGGACTGACGCGCTTGGGTTTGATTTTGCACATATTAGGCACTTGATATTGGGTTTTGTTAGTTGTATGTATGCCCTAGAGGCCAGTATTGTACAGATGATGTATATTATATTGGATGCTTGGATATATATAGAGATGACTTTCTTGCTCGATATGATAGTATGCTATCTGGTTGCTCTTTATCTTAACATGTACACTAGTCTCTTTAAACTGTCTTTTAGTTACATGTTGGTAAAGCCCTTAGGATGTGTACTTGACTGCCTGGACTATGAAGCAGATCATACTAGTGGGGACATGGTAGTGCATAAGTACATCCTTCAAGGTCCCTAGTCGTGGGTTTATCGAGACGGGGCATCGATATACCAGTGTAGACTAGCGTATATGCTTCTCGACCCATGAGATGGGCGATGGATGATCCCATATCCATTGGTGTTTGACATCAGAGATGGTATACGGGTGCTCAGTGGAGACTGGGTACACTGGACGGACTCGCCGAGAACTCCCAGATGGTATTATACCTCACGTCAGATGGCAGTTCTAAGGTGATACTTGTACAGGTTAGTCTGTAGACCCGAGATCGTCATAGAGTCTTGTGTGATTCCCACTGTGCTTTGATCTCCACCTTACCACGTCCATAAGGGCGTGCAAAACGGTGGTCTTTGGGCACAGTCCCGAGTCACATGGAGGCAATGAGCGATAGGAGGGGTTTCGTCTCTCCCGGTATTGGGGGTTGATGTTGCGCTGTGCTCGATTGGCCGTAACAGGGAAGTCCCTGGCCAGGACTGATCAGAGATTTGCTGGTAAGTGTTACCAGTAGTTTCTCGACCCGTTATGAGCCTCACATCGGCACGACTTATCGGTTATTGGGGTCTGACGTTTACCACCCCTAGACTTGATATGCGACATATCAGACGAACAGACCGGACTGTACGGTAAGTGTTACTGGTTGGATTCACAGGAGTGTGAGCGGGCTAGCTCGTCGATCTTCTGATCGCTCAATACCCGGATGGCCGTTACGTTTAGCAGACCGCTTGCGGCTTGTGGGTGCTTGATATGATCATCATCTGCTACCGGCGTATTGACGAGTTTTAGAGTCCTACACAGAGGTTTCCTGGCTCAAGCGAAACGAAATAGGAGCGCATATGAGATATGTGCAGGACCGAGAATAATGCGTGTATGTGATACCGTATTCCATTCTCGCGATGAATGTATCGATTGGTTATATTCGATATAACCTAGTTATCGAATTATTGATTCGATAAATCGATACATTGTATACTAGTCGGTTATATACGATATGACAGGATCGTTAAATCAAGTGTTGATTTAATGATTTAATGTATAATTATATATTTGATATATTACTTTGCATTAACTAGTATTGGTTCACTTTAAATGGATTTTCTCACTTGATGTGCAAGTTGTATATGTGATATACTTTTGTGCACATCTTTGTATCATGTTTGATGATGCTTGCTCATTTGGTTAAGTGTAAAGAATTAAACTTAGGTTAAGAAATTGATTAGGGTTTTAATTATCCATTCTTTTATTTATTGATTTTGGAAAAAGAATGGGATAAGAATACAAAATGGTTGCTTTCATTCTTGAACCTTTGTGAAGCTTCATGAAGCTTTGACCTAAGTGACCAATTTGTCTTCATGCTTAACCCTAACCACTGTTCTAACCTTGGTCAATTCTCTACACCTAACCATGGTTCCTATTATAATAAGTATTTATTTCTTTTTCATTTTTGATTAACTTATCATAATATTTCCTTCTTCTTGATCTTCTTCTTCAAGAAAGAAAGCTTGATGCCATCAATGGCAACTTGAGTTCTAAAGTGAGAAATCCAATTCTAAAGTGAACCCACCTCCTATTTCTTCACCCTCTACCTCTTGCCAAGTTGTTTTGGGTGTTTTCTTCACAAGTTTCACAAATTTGTGAAGTCGGAGCTTGAACTTGTGATGCCTCGACGTAGATCATCTTCGGCACGAAGCCGACGATCTAGTCCGCCTATTTCTCCGATCAAGCCGACGATTGAGTCCGGAATTCGAGATGGACAGCGAGAGGACGCCTACGTTGAGCTAAGGAAGTGGAGAACCGGATCTACAAAGGTTGTAGCCTCTCTCCTTTAGTTAAGTTGTTAACTAGATTCGTATTTCGCCTAAACTTCTAGTCCACGATCCGTATTAGGGTTTCTCGGCACCCATAAAATTTCAAATTGGCATGGTTGATGCCTTGTGAGACCTCTATAGTGTGCCTAGGAACCCTACAGTGGTATCAGAGCCTAGCTAGAGCCTTAGGCGAAGTCTAGACGACGTTTGAAACACGATCGAACCGAAACCCTAAAATCCATGATGCTCTCTGGAAATTTTCTGAAAACTGGGTTTTTTCCAAATTAAAAATATGCAGAAAATTCAGCAGGTCTTTCTACGAATTACTGTGAAATACGATCACCCAATTCCTCCAAAGTGCGGCGGAACCGCGGCAGAAGTCTTGCTTCTGCGGCGGTTCCGCGGTCTTATGATGACGTCACCCACCCAATTTTGCACAGTAATTTCTTTTATTCAGTGCTGAGTTCTCTGGGAATTTTAAATATTTATTGAAGAGTTGAGTATTCTGGGTTGTATTGGGGACTCGGTATTTCGATCGGATTATCAAACTTTGTCTAAGTGTTTTCCGGATAATTTTTGAATATGTTAAAAAGTTCGACCGGATGTAAATACCCAATCTTTCCCCTGCCGGGAAATTTCCAATTGTTGGACTTTTCCATAGTTTAAAGACGTTCGAAGTAGTGCAAGTAACGCGATGGTCCCTCTAGAAGACAACAAACCTTAACTCGATTATGTGACCGTCTTGAACTGCCCTTTGAACCTTCGGGTTTGGGGCAGTACGGCGTGCCACATGTGAGGCGTTGGCTTGACCCTTCTACGGCTGGACCGTTGGTACTGAGGCATGAAGTGAATGTCTTTGAACTTATTTCATGTGTTGATCGGTTTCGGGAAAACTTGGGTGTTTGAATGTTCGATCGGAAATTTTAATATTTTCTATTTATCCGGAATGGGATACAATAATTGGAATTCACAAACAGTTATGAGATACCTGAATGAATGTTATAAATCTAGCAGTTTAGTCCCACATGATATTGAAAAGAGTTTTCGATAATGAGACTAAAATGCGGGGTTTATAATTGTTAGGCATGTGATGTCTAAGTATTTCATTTGATTAGGCATGTGATGTCTAAAAGGGTTGCGGATTCCAACTGTTGTAGTTTTACACTTTCTTTTCTGTGACCGTAAGTGTAATATGTGATATCGCCGGTTTCGTTGCTATATGTCAACGACAATTAGGATACGCATATTTACTTACGTTGATGACATGTGATGTTATGTGTTGCTGGATATGTTATATTGGATCGTCGTGTTCGAATAGCCGGGGTTTTTTATGTGAGATGAGCGTTTTTCATTTTCATTCATGTAAAAACTTGTATGTAATATTCTTTTATTTGGGGCACTTCCAGGTTGCGGAAGTTGTCACCTTTTGTATATTATTTTCTTTTCCGCATTAGGATAGACCCAAGGAGGGGAGCACAAGTAACCGGGTTTTGGGGTCCAGTGGGAGACCAACTCGAGGAGTCGAGTCCGGGTCTCCTAACCCTAGAATTGGTAGGGTTGCTTGCCGCTCTCATAGGGGTCTAGGGGTGTGGGATTGGCTATTCATCACGACCGTGGAATCCGTGTTTTATACTGGCTCGTATTCAAAACACGGACGTCCTACTATATCCAATGTTTCATATGTTTCTTCTGCTGCGATATCTGTGATGTGATCATGTGATGTTCTGTGATAGATACAGTATATAGTATATATGATATATTATATAGACGTTACTTATGTTTTGCACCCGCACTAGCCCTGCCCTGCTCTGTCGTTAGTTACCTAACCTAACGGTGCACGAGGGGACATCGAGGCGAATGCGGATGGCATAAGTGTACGTCGTATTTATCTGTGATGTTTAGGTACTTAAATGATGGGACTTCATTAATGTGATTAATGAAAGAAAAGAAACCTAAGATGTTGTGGAATTAAAATTTAAATAAAACAGGTAGCTACAGTTCTTGCTTTGCATAGCGGTATATATGATATACCCGGCACCTTATTCGATGAGGAATCCTTCACCGGGAGTGACTCCTTTAGCAATAACTGGCAGATGCTACACACTCAGTTTGACTTTTGATTGCTTCTATAGTTTCTGCTTTGCACAGTGATATATATGATATATCCCGCACCTCATTCGACGAGGAAAGGGCCGACGATCCCTTCACCGGGAGTGACCCCTTTAGCAAAACTAGAAAAGCCTCAAAATCACTCCATTTTAAAACTTCATTTTGATTCTACAACGATATCAAGTTCATTACGCAATAGGTTTTCAGAAAAACCTGTCGTAGCCCTCCGTCATTTCAGATAAGTTGCATATAGTATTCGTGCTATATTTGTTGGCTTTCGTCAAGGTGTAGTGTGCGGTAGCTATGTGCTGCTTATCTGATGCATATGATGCGACTAGATTAGGGTAGTCGTACGGCTTTGTTGGCTTTCGTCAAGGGTCGTGCGGGTGGGTTTAATTCAGTCAAGAAATGTACGGGTTGAACTTGACTAGCGGGTTGTGGTTTGTTGGCTTTCGTCAAGGTCATAGCACGCTAGGGGCAAAAATATTATCGGGAGTTTCAAGAGTTGAAATTTGCAATGAGATTGCATACCTTCTATGAGATAGTTGAATCCCGATACCCACTGCGAGTAAGAGTTACTCCTGGGAGAGTTTTACACATTGCAATTAGCTGATCAAGTAGGTGTCTAGAAAGGTGTCAACAGGGTTACGCCTCTGTGAAAACGAGGTTTACATTAATTAGGTTCGTGCGAAAGCACGGGGGACCTCCCTCAAAGTATCGACACTGGCCTGGCTGAAAGATTGGCGAACTTGTAGTGTGTAATTAATCCCGGCTACTCTTTCCTTTTAGGGTTTGAAGGAAGATTTGATAAAAACCAGTGGGAGCCATCCTGATTAGATAAGATAATAACCAATCTGATCTTGCACGAGCATACGCTAAAGTGTTTTCTTCTCTCTCTCTCCAGGTAGCGACCATTTCATGCCCTAATGAAGATAATAATATGGATGTATTGACCGAACCCGCATGTTATACTGTGCTGGGGAACGTTGGTTCCGTTCTTTCTTATAAGAGTTATAGGAATGAACAGGACATAGGGGAATACCAGGATTCCCATGCCACCCGAATGAAGAAAGTACATGATGATGCATTTTCTTCGGGTGTGTTCGTTACAGAGAACTGTTTCTCCATTTGCTCCACGTCCTGGGTATTAGATACCGGGTCAGGATCCCATATATGTAATCAGTTACATGGGCTCAGGAAAGGTAGAGAACTTGGAGAAGGTGATAAAGACATTAGAGTTGGAAATGGTGCAATTGTTGCAGCTAAGACTGTCGGGGAATATCACCTTGTATTACCAATTGGTAATACATTGGTTCTGAACGAATGCTATTACATGCCGAACCTGATATGCAACATTATATCGGTTTCTTTATTAAGTAAAGAGGGATATAATTTTGTATTACAGGATAATGTTATGAACATTTTCCGTAACCAAAAGTTGGTTGGATCAGGCACGTTGTGCAATGGCATTTATGTTCTAAATCAATCAACAGTTCTGAGCATAACAAACACACACAAGAGGAAGAGTTCAGAGCTGAACGAATCCTTCTTGTGGCATTGTAAACTGGGTCACATCAATGCGACACGACTAGCTAAGTTGCATAAGGATGGATATTTGAAACCTTTCGAATTTTCATCTTATGACACTTGCCAGTCATGTCTCAAAGGCAAGATGACCAAAACTCCGTTTACGGGACACGGAGAAAGAGTTACCGAACTCTTGGGACTAATACATAGTGATGTATGTGGTCCCATGTCTACACATGCCATGGATGGTTCTTCGTACTTCATTACATTCACTGACAATCTCTCAAGATACGGACATGTGTACTTAATAAGACACAAGTCTGAAACTTTTGAGAAATTTAGAGAATATAAACAAGAAGTCGAAAACCAAACCGGAAAAAGTAGTAAAATCCTTCGATCTGATCGAGGAGGTGAATACTTGAGCAATGAATTCCTGGACTTCCTAAAAGAGAATGGGATTCTCTCTCAGCTGACTCCTCCATATACACCACAGCACAACGGTGTATCAGAATGGAGGAACCGCACCCTATTAGATATGGTGCGCTCTATGATGAGCACAGCTGAGTTACCTATTTCCTTCTGGGGGTATGCGCTTGAGACAGCCATACATCTATTGAATATGGTCCCCACCAAATCTGTGCCTACCACTCCATATGAGATATGGAAAGGGAAGAGACCATGTCTTAACTATGTTAAGATATGGGGTTGTCCAGCCTATGTCAAACAACAAAATCCGGACAAACTCGAGGCACGGTCTGTTCTATGCAAATTTATAGGATATCCCAAGAATTCACAAGGGTATATCTTCTACCACCCTGAGGAACAAAGAGTGTTTGTTTCTCGGCATGCCACCTTTTTGGAAAAGGAATTTCTTGAAAAAGAGATTTGTGGTCATGAGGTAGAACTGGAAGAAGTCCCAGCTACAAATGCTACAACAGAAGATCTGGTGGAACCAGAGGATTCCGTAGTTCCCGATGAACCCCAGCCTCTCCGCCGATCTAGTAGGGTTTCTCGCCAACCTGAGAGATACTACGGTTTTCTCATGGATTGTGGGAGCGAGGACTGCATCATGGATGATGATGACCCAACTAGCTTCGAGCAGGTCATCACGAGTAGGGACTCAGTGAAATGGCTGGATGCTATGCGGTCCGAGATGGAATCCATGTACACCAACAAAGTATGGACTTTGGAAGTTGCTCCTGAAGGGGTAAAACCCGTTGGGAGCAAGTGGATCTTCAAGAAGAAACATGGTGTAGATGGGAAAGTGGAGACTTTCAAGGCTAGACTTGTAGCAAAAGGTTTTCGTCAAAGACCAGGTGTGGACTATGACGAAACCTTTTCTCCAGTGGCTATGCTTAAATCCATCCGGATCATGCTTGCCATCGCTGCATATCATGATTACGAAATCTGGCAAATGGATGTTAAGACCGCCTTTCTAAATGGTGATTTAGAAGAGTGCGTGTACATGACTCAGCCAGAGGGCTTCGTAGACAGTGGGAGCAGCGGGAAGGTGTGCAAGCTGCTTAAATCCATTTATGGATTAAAGCAAGCATCGCGGAGTTGGAACATCTGCTTTGACGTCGTTATCAAAGTGTTTGATTTCGTCAAAAACCCAGATGAACCTTGTATTTACAAGAAGGTGGCAAAGAGTAAGGTTGTCTTCCTCGTATTGTTAGTAGACGACATACTCTTGATAGGAAATGACATTCCTATGCTGCAATCGGTCAAGCTCTTCTTATCACAAAGATTCTCGATGAAAGATCTTTGTGATGCCTCCTGCATATTGGGAATAAGGATCTATAGAGATAGATCCAAACGGATATTGGGATTGTCCCAATCCAGGTACATTGACACCATACTAAAGAGGTTTAGTATAGAAGAATCCAAGCGTGGGAACTTGCCCACGATCTCTGGAATCACTCTCTCCAAAGAGATGTCTCCCAAGACTGATTTGGAGAGAGCTCGCATGCAAGGGATACCCTATGCTTCGGCTTTAGGCTCTATCATGTACGCGATGCTATGTACCAGACCCGATGTTGCATACTCACTAAGTGTAGTGAGCAGGTATCAAGCTGATCCTGGAGAGAGTCACTGGACAGCTGTGAAGAGCATTCTCAAGTACTTGCGAAGGATTAAAGAGATGCTCTTGGTGTATGGTAACGGAGAACTCCAAGTGGAGTCCTTTACCGATTCGAGCTTCCAGAGTGATAAGGACGACTCTAAGTCGCAGTCGGGCTTTGTCTTTACCCTTTACGGAGGGGCGGTTAGCTGGAAGAGTTCCAAGCAGGAAACCGTGGCAGACTCGACGATGGAGGCTGAATACATCGCTGCCAACGATGCTGCCAAAGAGGCTGTCTGGATCAAGAAGTTCATTACTGAACTTGGAGTGGTTCCATCCATTGAGCATCCAATACCTTTGTATTGCGATAACAATGGAGCGGTGGCTTTGGCCAAGGAACCCAGGTCCCATCAGTGATCCAGGCATATTCTGAGGCGGTATCACCTGATCCGGGAGAGAGTTGATCGCCGGGAGATCGAGGTCAGGAGGGTTGACACGAAGAACAACACGGAGGATCCACTCACGAAGGCCATTCCCCAGATACAGTTTGAGTGACTCTTCGGGATGCTCGGTATGCGATACTACAGCAGCTGGCCCTAGTGCAAGTGGGAGATTGTTAGTTGTATGTATGCCCTAGAGGCCAGTATTGTACAGATGATGTATATTATATTGGATGCTTGGACATATATAGAGATGACTTTCTTGCTCGATATGATAGTATGCTATCTGGTTGCTCTTTATCTTAACATGTACACTAGTCTCTTTAAACTGTCTTTTAGTTACTTGTTGGTAAAGCCCTTAGGATGTGTACTTGACTGCCTGGACTATGATGCAGATCATACTAGTAGGGACATGGTAGTCCATAAGTACATCCTTCAAGGTCCCTAGTCGTGGGTGTATCGAGACGGGGCATCGATATACCAGTGTAGACTAGCGTATATGCTTCTCGACCCATGAGATGGGCGATGGATGATCCTATATCCATTGGTGTTTGACATCAGAGATGGTATACGGGTGCTCAGTGGAGACTGGGTACACTGGACGGACTCGCCGAGAACTCCCAGATGGTATTATACCACACGTCAGATGGCAGTTCTAAGGTGACACTTGTACAGGTTAGTCTGTAGACCCGAGATCGTCATAGAGTCTTGTGTGATTCCCACCGTGCTTTGATCTCCACTTTACCATGTCCATAAGGGCGTGCAAAACGGTGGTCTTTGGGCACAGTCCCGAGTCACATGGAGACAATGAGCGATAGGAGGGGTTTCGTCTCTCCCGGTATTGGGGGTTGATGTTGCGCTGTGCTCGATTGGCTGTAACAGGGAAGTCCCTGGCCAGGGCTGATCAGAGATTTGCTGGTAAGTGTTACCAGTAGTTTCTCGACCCGTTATGAGCCTCACATCGGCACGACTTATCGGTTATTGGGGTCTGACGTTTACCACCCCTAGACTTGATATGCGACATATCAGACGAACAGACCGGACTGTACGGTAAGTGTTACTGGTTGGATTCACAGGAGTGTGAGCGGGCTAGCTCGTCGATCTTCTGATCGCTCAATACCCGGATGGCCGTTACGTTTAGCAGACCGCTTGCGGCTTGTGGGTGCTTGATATGATCATCATCTTCTACCGGCGTATTGACGAGTCTTTAGAGTCCTACACAGAGGT
This sequence comes from Agapanthus africanus, assembly GCA_030015575.1. Classification (NCBI taxonomy): domain Eukaryota; kingdom Viridiplantae; phylum Streptophyta; class Magnoliopsida; order Asparagales; family Amaryllidaceae; genus Agapanthus; species Agapanthus africanus. The sequence goes on from CM057339.1 coordinate 624,065,847, forward strand.
TTCCTGGCTCAAGCGAAACGAAATAGGACCGCATATGAGATATGTGCAGGACCGAGAATAATGCGTGTATGTGATACCGTATTCTATTCTCGCGATGAATGTATCGATTGGTTATATTCGATATAACCTAGTTATCGAATCATTGATTCGATAAATCGATACATTGTATACTAGTCGGTTATATGCGATATGACCGGATCGTTAAATCAAGTGTTGATTTAATGATTTAATGTATAATTATATATTTGATATATTACTTTGCATTAACTAGTATTGGTTCACTTTAAATGGATTTTCTCACTTGATGTGCAAGTTGTATATGTGATATACTTTTGTGCACATCTTTGTATCATGTTTGATGATGCTTGCTCATTTGGTTAAGTGTAAAGAATTAAACTTAGGTTAAGAAAGTGATTAGGGTTTTAATTATCCATTCTTTTATTTATTGATTTTGGAAAAAGAATGGGATAAGAATACAAAATGGTTGCTTTCATTCTTGAACCTTTGTGAAGCTTCATGAAGCTTTGACCAAAGTGACCAATTTGTCTTCATGCTTAACCCTAACCACTGTTCTAACCTTGGTCAATTCTCTACACCTAACCATGGTTCCTATTATGATAAGTATTCATTTGTTTTTCATTTTTGATTAACTTATCATAATATTTCCTTCTTCTTGATCTTCTTCTTCGAGAAAGAAAGCTTGATGCCATCAATGGCAACTTGAGTTCTAAAGTGAGAAATCCAATTCTAAAGTGAACCCACATCCTATTTCTTCACCCTCTACCTCTTGCCAAGTTGTTTTGGGTGTTTTCTTCACAAGTTTCACAAATTTGTGAAGTCGGAGCTTGAACTTGTGATGCCTCGACGTAGATCATCTTCGGCACGAAGCCGACGACCTAGTCCGCCTATTTCTCCGATCAAGCCGACGATTGAGTCCGGGATTCGAGATGGACAGCGAGAGGACGCCTACGTGGAGCTAAGGAAGTGGAGAACCGGATCTACAAAGGTTGTAGCCTCTCTCCTTTAGTTAAGTTGTTAACTAGATTCGAATTTCGCCTAAACTTCTAGTCCACGATCCGTATTAGGGTTTCTCGGCACCCATAAAATTTCAAATTGGCATGGTTGATACCTTGTGAGACCTCTATAGTGTGCCTAGGAACCCTACAGGTTTTATGCGTATCGGATGCACTTGTGTGAGATTTTACTCGTGCATGTCGGATGCTCTTGATTTGGATTTTGTTCGTGCATGTTGGATGTACTTGATTTAGATTTCATTCGTGCATGAAGGAAGCACTTGATTTGGATTTTCGCGCATGTTGGGCGCATGATATGAGATGCGATTTTGTGCACACTGGATGCACTGAATTGGGATTTTCATTCGTGCATGTTAGTTGCACTGGATTGAGATGTCGTGCACTCTAGATGCACTTGATATTGTTTCGTGCACACCCGTTGCATTGGATAGATGCTTTCGTGCACACCCGTTGCACTTGGTTTTGCTTTTTTGCACATTGGTAGCACTTGTATTTGGATTTGATTTCCGTGCGCACAAGACGCACGTGATTGTTGGATACGCCTTTTGAGGCCGATTTTTCTTTTGAGCACTTCGTTTTCATGATTGGTACTATATATTATATAGTAGCCGAACAGGACTGATCTGAGGACAGTACCTAAGTATTTAGCGTGCATTAAAAGTTTAGCAAGGAGTTTTCAAAAGGAGCTATAGTCTCACTATTTCCAATGTGTCCGTGAGTGACATGAACAATTACAAAGGAAAACCTTTTGGGATATTTCAAAAAAGGCGGAACGCATATTTGAGCAAAGACATGTATAGATACATTTATTACTTTATAAACGAGCGTCCGTCACTTATGCCGTGAGTTACGCATCACACGGCGATTTAGAAAGGATTTTTTTTTGCATGTGTCTATTCCATTTTTGGAGATTTTTCAAGGATGCATACTATATACATATTATAGTATTTGACTAGTGTATATTGTATTTCGGTATTGGATTTCGAGATTGGTATCTCCATTGTAACTCTGATGATTTGCGTGCAGATCTGATGATTTGCGTGACGCCTGACGGAGTTCGATTTTGAGTTTTGTACTCGCTTTTCAGGCGCACGCGATGCGCTGTAGTGTTTTTTTATCTTCCGTGATTTCGGAGCCCCGTTGATTTGAGTTGATTATTGAAATGTTTTAGCAATTAGGGTTTAAATTTAAATTCGGGGACCGAATTTCTTTAAGGGGAGAAGATTGTAACATTTCAGAAAAATAAAATATTATTTTTCGGGAATTATTATAATTAAATAATGAATATTATGAATATTCTTATAGTGCGGTATAATTAAATATCGATAAATTGGGAAATTTTTTGAAAATTGTAGAAATTACTGAAATGAGGGTGTTTTAAATGAATTAAGCAAATTATGAATTTTTATAATTTATTATACCCTATTTTAATGCTAATCGCGATTAAATATCGCTAATCGCGATTAAATATCGCTAATCGCGTATTAAGCCGGATTTGTGTACATGACATGCACAATGTCATATTACTTTTTTCTACATTTTCCTACATGGTCTTTTCTTTTATCATGCATGGTTTTAGTTTTAAAATGAAAGAGAAAAGAAAAGGTTTTAAAATGGGCATGGTGAGAGGTATGGGCAAGAGAGAGAAAGAGATGGGTTTCCTTTGACTTGAGCCATTCCTCCTTCACTTCATCACCCTCATCATCTCTTCCCTTCACCTCCATGGCTGCTGCCGTCTCTCCCCCATCCCCTCTACCTCATTACAAAACACCAAAAACAACTCAAAAGTTCATCTCCATTTCACAAAAAACATGCACAAGCTCCTCACAAGCACTTTGGACCAAGAAAAATCCGATTTTGATCACTTGGGGCAACTCAAGAATATTCTTGAGTTGCCAAATGAGTTATTTCCTGCACCCCTAGTATAGTATTTCGTTTACTTTAGCGTTCATGTTAGTTTAGATGTGGTTTAGAGAGGTTTTGGAGTGTTCGGAAAATTCTAGAGAGGGTTAGGGTTTTCCTTGAGTTGTGTTGGTGAACTTGAGAGTAATTGATGACTCCAAACCCCCATAGTGCTAAAAACCTGGACCAAACTAGAGACAAAACCCCAGATTACATGTTTAATATCGAATGTCGGTTTGTGACTAAATGGATGACTACAGGGAATCTGGGATGACCCGGGGAGTTTTTGAGTTACCCAAACAACTCTAGAGACCAAATTGGACCTATAGGAGACCACCCTGCCTGCACGAACCCTAATAGAGCACTGATGGCCGAGCAGGCCGGCTTTCATGGTGGAGTGGCCGGCCACTTGGTGGGTTTTGGTGTCGGGGTTGATCCAGTAGGTCATATACACTATGTACATAAACCTAGACTTGTTTGTGCAACTCCTTTTGTCCTGAGTCAAAATCTGGGCACACTTTGGTGTGATTTTTGGAAATGTTTTCCGTATTTAGAATGCTAGGTTTTGATATTTGGATTTGTATTTGGTTGTTGCATGTTTGTACATCAACAACAAGGGTTGTTTAGTCGTTTTTCCACGCGTAGGTTATAGGTTCTGACCTATAGGCGATCCGTGTGCCGCTTTGGTTTCTGGACTTGATGTTAATAGAGATTGCGATTGTTTATTATTGTAGGAACCCTCATGTGGATTCCGAGGCGACGGAGCATGTCGTCTTCAACTTCAGCAATCGAGGATCAAGGTGAGTAGATCTATATCTACGGGGGAAGTCGGGTGGATGGCGTATAGCACCCACCCCCGCAAACTTTGATGGAAACCGATTATATATATAATATGGTTAAGGAAACCTTTAATAGAAAACTAGGGATAGGGTTATAAGATAGTTAGAGAACCATATTAGAAACTAAAGGATAGTTAATAGTGATATAATACGATTGATACGTGATGACGGGTTTTGAGGACGATGTTCGAGGATGTTGCCGTATTGGATATTATAGACTAGATAGCCGACGTAAATGTGCCATCCGAACCATACCAATTCCCAAACTGAAGAGTCTTATGCATCTTTTATACAGATACCGTAAGGGACGTTACGGATTTTCAAATGATATCTTTTTCTTGTAAAGCACCATAGGCCCTACTTTCAAAACTACGATTCGCCCCTTTGAAAACTGATTATATGGTTCGGGTGTGTGTGTTAGATTAGAGAAGTATACTTATAGTAAAGATAGATTGTATATGTGAAATTTACTTGATGTGAGATATAAATGCGAAGAATGGAATATACGACGTGATATGATGATTTGATGAGATGTTGGTATACGGATGCGAGTCGATTGAGATGATTGATACCTTTGTCGGTCCCCTGATATGAGATGGTTATGGATATGACCTGGGGCATAGGTATATACATATATATGTAATGTTGTGAATCTTGAAAGATAAGCCGTGCGAGACGTTAGGTCCGTACTCTCATTGTCGTAAAGGTTGATAGGATCCCTATTGGTTTTATGCCGCCGTACGATGATTTTCCGTACTTGATGAGTTTACTTGATGATTGATCCATACCCTTGACTAGAGGATGTCGTACGATAGATTATACCGTACGTGACGCTGTGAAGCTAGATGCCGATTGATAGATTCACCGACTCAGCCATATGATAGATACGTATACCTTATAGCTTTTAGCTGATGATTTACCTTATGCTGCATTCATGTTATTCTCATCGCATTGCATATACCTGTGCTAGTACACTTACACCATTATCGATGATGCATATGTTACACGTACACAGATTTGCTGGCTCACACACTTCATCGTCAATAATTGCCATGTCACTATACAGTAGGATTGCTGCATCATGATAAGACTCGTTGCATAATTTACTTGCTATAGTTACAAATGCACCTTTTACGATGTTGCATTCGACTTGGGAGAATTTGGGAACCACAAGATATATTTTAAAACTGGATTCATTTAAAAAGGCGGCTTTCCCTCGACACGTGCATATTACCGTTCCATGCTGCATGATATACGGTTATGCTTACATTTTTGTTATATGTCGCTTACATCATGCTTTACGATTATACGCATTGAGATATGATGTTTTCATGAGATTTCTGGATTTTAGAACCATGGTCATTTTAAAAGAAAGTGTGTATTGTTTTAAAAAAAACTGGTGTCTCTTGATATGATATTTCAGTGCGTCCACCATTCGTTTTCTCGGTTCTGAGATGTGTGATATGTGAATCCCGATTCGAGGAGTTCGATGATCCGTTTGCGGGTTCATGGTGGACCCGGTATGGTACCCCGGGGCGAGAAGATCGTGGGGATGACGATGAGCCTTGCAGAGGGGCCTGGCGGTTATCCGGAGGATACCGACCGGGTCGAGAGATGGATATTAGGCCACCCCATCTACCAAAGCCCGTGGGCCGATCCCGCAGATGGAGCCCGAGGGCCGATACTGACCGACGGAGCCCGAGAGATATGAGGATTTACGTGCTGATGCTGGGCACGGGTTTCATGATGTTTTCGAGTGTCGATGCTGGGCACTCAGGTTCCATGATTTTGGTTTGTCGCGAGGGACACACGTTTTCTTATATCCTCATATTTTCATGCATTTGCTTTTATGATATTTACATGCATGATGATGTTGTGTCATTGGTTGACACGTGGACGGGATCCGCATGCATACAGGCATTGATTTTATGGGTGGATGAGATCCGCATGCATACAGGCATTGATTTTATGGTTGGACGAGTTCCGCATGCATACATACATTGATCATATGATTGGATGATATCTGTTGCGCCACGGCAGCGCCCCGGCCGTCTTACCGAGGCCAAAATGCGGAATCAAAAATTTTCCTTACTTGGAAACTGGCGCTACCGCGGACAATAAAACCCGGATCGTTAACCATTAACCTATACTAGCTAACAAGAGATGGGAAGAGAAGTATACCAAGTGATCCGTGTTCTCCGGTCTTCTCTTCATCGTCCCGATCTCCTGCGAAAAGTCCTGTCTCCATGTCGTCGCCTCGTCGCCGGAAGGGCACCACATCGCCTGCGTCTTTTACGGGCTCCCGCCTCAATACCGAGGCAACTCGAGCATGAATCCGGCAAGTCGACATGCCCAAGGTTTGCTGTAGAATGTAGTGTAGATACTTTGTCTCTTGGAGTTTATGTAGTTGCCATTGATGGATGGAGGAAGATGTAAAAAAAATTGGTGCTTTCAATTTTCTAGCAAGAAGAAGATGAGATGAAGAATTCCTCACATAACAAAATGAACTCTCTCATCCTTTTCTCTCAAGTGAACCCTTTTTTTCATCTAGTGAGAATGGTGGAGGAATGAAAATGCCAACCATAACAAGAAGGGGGGTGAGTGTAGGAGAAAGAGAAAGGTGACCATATCCAAACATCATCATCACAATCTCACATCAAACACAAATCAATCCTAATCACCTTTTACAAGAAATGATGATAGAAAAGAAAGGAATAAAAAAGATGCTTTCATAATCAAACCATTTGCATGAAAACCCTCCACAATGTGTTATTTGCAAACTTGCAAATAACACCCTCCATCAAAAGATTCGGCCGGGAAAGAACAAAGGAAAACCGGCCGGAACGGAATGCAAACTGGCTATTCCAGAAAACTGGTCCCGTAATAAATTACAGGAAAACCCCGATACTGTGCATACACACCCGCATCTGTATTCCGACCGGATACAAATGCAATGAGACAAAATCTACACTGTACTAAACTAGGATCCGGCTTAAACCAAAGCCGGCTAGTAATATCCGTCCGATCCTGATCCGTGCAATACCGCACGTATCAGATCGAACCCTGCCATATAACTATACGGCCACGAGTACAAAACTGTCCGATCCTGATCCGTGCAATACCGCACGTATCTGATCGGACCCTGCCATATCTCCATACGGCCTCTACAGCGTTTCGCCCGAAACTTGAGTAACTGAATGTGTGGTGGACTCTAAAGACTCGTCAATACTATGGCTGTGGATTTAACCACTGGCACGTCAGATGTATAAGCCAATATGTGACGGGCCACCAGCTATTGACCAAAAGGGACGTCGATGAGCGAACTCATCCTGACACCCTTACTGAGCCTGTCAGTGACAATATCCGTACAGTCCGGTCCGTTCGTCTATGAGTATCGCATGTCGGGCCTAGGGGGTTGGTAAAAGTCAGACCCCCAAAAGCGGTACAAGTCGTGTCGGAGTGTAGCCCAGAACACCCTGAGATACTACTGGAATACCTACCAGTAAATCTCCTGCCTCGGCCGAGGGCTTTGTGTAATGGCTCTCCTAGACACAGCGCGACCTCACCCCCAATACCGGGAGAGACGAACCCCTGAAGATCCGCTCAGTGCCTCCATGTGGCTCGGGACGGTACCCAACTAAAACCTGTTTGCACGACTCCTTTGAGCCGTGGTAGGGTAGTAATCAAAGTACAGTGGGAACTCACACGAGACAAATGACGATCCTCAGGTCGATGAACTAACCTGTACACATGTCACCAGGGAACTGCTATCTGACGTCAGGTATAAGACCAACTAGCATGTTCCCGGCGAGTCCTGTCCGGTGTACTCATAACCCAATGAGCACATGTATACATCTTAGGTGAACCAACTGACACCAGTGGCTTATGAGACCGGCCACCGCCCCTCGTCGGGGTCTCGACTGTATACACTAGTCTACTCTGGAGAATCGATGCCCTGTCTCCAAACTCCCACGACTAGGGACCTTTTAAGGATGTACTTATAGACTACTAGCTCCCACGTATATGATCACCAACATACTGCTGGTGGTCAAGCAAGAATCCTAGGGGCTCTATCAACGTGTAATAGCGACATGTCAGGTCACCTAAAGCAGTACACGATGATAAAGATAAACCAGATAGCATACTATCATCTCGAGTAAGACTGTCCTACCGGGATAGGTCCTCCCTCAATCATTGCAATCACGTGCCTGTGATCCAATAATTGACTCTGAGGGCACTATCTCCAACAATCTCCCACTTGCACTCAAGGCTAATTATTGCGATGTCACATACTCACAGCCCGTGTGATACCGAACACCCAACTCCTCTACTAGTCAGTCTCACAAAACCCGTTTGCGAAACTATTGCGTTCGAGGAATAGCCTCAGTGAGTGGATCCGCAGAGAAGTTTCTTTCTATGTCTCTCTATATCTCAAGTTCGCGGAGAAAGCCATCTCCCGAAATGAGCAATACCTGTCTTGGAACGTCTAGATGTCTGATGGGACCTAGCTCATAAATGAACTCCAAATCCATACTTCTTAGACTGTATCGTCAACTGAACTTAATCAGTACCCAGCGCCATGCCTTTCCCTCAGTATCCACCTGGACCACATGTCTAATATACTGCCCCTCGTCAGAGGGAAAACTATAACTCTGATAGCCACTCTGCCATCCATGTCACCTTGGAAGCCTGGAGTGATAACCGTCTCCTAAAAGAGGCTGTCGTTATCACATCCCTAGAACACGCACTTATGTCCTAAAACTGCTTCCGATTGTTTCTCCAGGATTGGATTAATATCAACTTATTGCATCTACTGCAAGAACAACATCTGGTGTGGTACTTGACATCTCATGATTGACTCAATTGCCTAAGCAAATGATCTGTCAATCATGCGTATCCCTCTCCCCTTTAGTCTGTAAGACACCTTTAGAGAGGGTGACTCCATTACCTGCAGGTGTACTACCATGCCATGAGTCGTCCATTCTAAATACTCATAGAATGCTGTCAAGGTACCCAGATTGGGAAACCACCCAAATCTAGATCTAAAACCATAGATCTAGTAACCAGAATGTCTGAAATAATATCCAAGTCCTGTGTGGAGAAACCACTGTGTGACAACCAAAGTATAACCGATCGTAGTATAGGAGTTTCCTTTCCTACTCTATATATGTCGTCCAAAACCAGGACATCACAGCCTACCCCTATTTTGATGACGTCAAACCTATGACTGTCATGTCAGAAATAGATGATCTATCTCCGCTATATATGCTTTAGTCTATAAATAGACATAAGCCACCTGTCCACCAATGCTTCCGCTGCTCCCACTGACTACGACAACCCTCTGGCAGAGTCATATACACGTACACTTCTGAAGCTAGTTCAGAACGACGCTATACTCATCCTTCTGCCGGGTCTCGTGGCCTGGAACAACAGCAATGGCAAGTGTGGGTAAACAAGAACTTCCCTGTCACCGTCCTTGAGGCTACCGGAGTACCTCTCGGGTGCCAGAAGTTACCCACCGTATCTGCGGAGTGGCCAATGGAATGTCAAGCCAGATTGAATCTATAGGTTCTTATGAAATCTTCAGTAATCGTTTGCGGTTCTGTAATCGCTTCCAGTTCTACCATACTCCCACTACTGTTTTCTGAAAAATCCATTTCTTTTAAAAATGTGGTGAGTTAAGAACAATATCACTATTGATCTTCCAGATGGTAGAAAGTCAACCCTCGTCATAGCCTGGGTCAACCCACAAACAGCCATTACAGAAACGTGCCTTGAGTTATCCAGTGTCTGGTTTTAAGCATAAGCCAGAAAACTCCCCGTACCTTAACATCGTTAAGATATGAACTGTTCTATATCCAATATAGAACCAGAGGCACTGATTTAATTGAACCAGATTCAAATCATGCAGCTGTCTCCAGTGCATGTCAACTAAATGGAAGGAGGCCGATCAGCGTTACTCAACTTAGGAATGCTTCCAATTATGAGTAACCTGAAAGAGAAGCAAGTTCTCTTAACCATTACTATACTTGCAATACCTGGTTCTCTACTTTATTCAAATACCTATAACTTCTCAAAATTCAGACCCTGTGTTTCCACGAAACACCTGTCTAAAAACTAGAGAAGTCATGAGTAAACTGAATATAGTACGAGGACCAACCCCTCTGTCCTGATGGACGCTGGACAACATAAAATACTCTGTATAAGTCCCTTGAGTCTGATGACTCATTCACTGTGTGTCGTAGGCTGAAAACTGTACTTATGGTTAAGAAGAATTACACCGCTGTTTAATGCTCCTTACCTAACCATCCACTGATACAGGTAAATGTCACTGACATAATTGCAAAAAGTATATCTCACTCTATGAAAATAGACGTACAGATATATCGATTTGAAATTGGTGTAGAACAGCGGATATTCAAAACCAAATATTTGCCGACCGGCAAACAGCCCAGGTGATTTCCTCAAATATCACCGATTACAACGAATCCCGATATAATGAGGATGATCACCCAATTCCCAATAACTTACTCCCACTCATCATCTGTAAAACCATACAGATGTGAGAATCATACCTGGTAAATACATACCCTGGAGTAAGTATCTAATCGGGAAATCAGTTTTCTTTTAACATTACACAGTGAAAATGAAACATTGAAATGTCTCGATGGGGTATCCTGGTATTCCTAGTAATGCCTCTTCCATTATCCAGATTCACAATTGTAACCTTGTAATTCTTTGCCATTTCTCCAAATCCCTTTATATGTCTTTAGTCATTACCTTCTGTACACCCCTTTAGGCCAAATGGTTTTCTTCCTTCCCTACCGTTCGGCACCAGCCTATGGTTTGGAAGAAGACTATCCAAAAAGCATAAAGGGTGTACTTTCCTAATCCTAGGAGCACTCGCAACGCGAGAGAAGGTGAAGATAAAAGACACCTGAATGTACTTTATTCCTATTTCTCCTGAACCAGAATCCATCCCCGAACTGGAACAAGTTCCTTTCGAGTTCGTATATAACCATACGATGGAGTATCCAATAAACTGTGGATCTTCGTAGTGATACGGAGTGTCCTGGAGAAATACAAAGGTGATTTAGGATTGGCGAAGAAATACTTGGTTTGATCGTGAATAGCAGTCACAATTTACTTTGCCCTCTTACTAATCCCTTGCTTTGTCTTAATCTTAATACCTTCTGCACACCGTTTAGGCTAATTGGTTTTCTTCATTCCCTACCGGTCGGCACCAGCCTAAGGTTTGGAAGAAGACTATCCAATTTGCGTAATAGGTGTACTGTCTCCTAAACCAAGGAGTACTCACAACTTGAGAGAAGGTAAAAGGAAAAGACAACTGAATAATCCTATTCGTTTTCTCCAGAACTAGAAACCATCCTCGAAGTCCTTCGAGTTCGTATATAACCATGCGATGGTTTTGTCCAATGGAAGTGAACGTTCGTAGTAATACGGGGTGTCCTGGAGAAAAGGGTAAAAGTAGGAGTGGCAATGAGGTTTGCAACTCTGATAATCCAAAAGCCAGTGTTAAGAAGGTTTGGTTAACTTGGTCACTGAGTCATAGTCAAGGGTCGGGTCAATGGTCGCTGCCAAAGAGAGAGAGAAAAGAAACACTCAGCGTGCACTCTAACCTAGATCAGAATGGTTACCAATTTATCTAATCAGGAAACCTCCCACTGTACCTCAAATTCTCCTCCAAACCTGAAAGAAGAATTAGTCGGGGTCACCCGAGGAGTAAACTAACTCATCAGTGGGAATCGGGATCCAACTATCATCGCATGATAACTTGACGGAATCCACTCAAGTCACCACACTCCAGAAGGTATGCGCATGCCTGGTAAGTTTCAGTTCTTTTGAAACTCCCGATGAAAGTTTTACCCCTAGGACCCAAGTGACCTTGACAAAGTCAACAAATCAAAGAGTCCTAGTCAAGTTCAACCCGTCATTATCCTGGATTGCATTAAACCCACCCGTACGAGCCCTTGACACAGTCAACAAGGCCGCACGACTGCCCTAACCAATCCCATTAACATGCTGCAAACAAACACTACTTAGCTACCGCACACTACGCCTTGACACAGTCAACAAACGCAGCACGAATACTAAGTAATACTTGTAAGAAATGACGGAGGGCTACGTCTAGTTTTTGGCGAAAAACTTTTAACGTAATGAACTTGATATCGTTGAAGGAACTGCATAGCCTTTATAAAAATATAGTGACGAAAGCCTTTGCTAAAGAGGTCACTCCCGGTGAAGGGATCTCGGCTCTTTCCCCGTAGAATGAGGTGCAGGATATTCCAACTGAATACCACGATGTAAAGCAAAAGTAATCGGCTATAGTGAAGTTAATGCCCTGACGCAAACTTCTGTCCAAGGGGTCACTCCCGGTGAAGGGACCTCGGCCCTTGCCTCGTCGACTGAGGAGCAGGATATTCCAAATGAATACCACGATGCAAAACAAAAGTGAACGTCCTTGCAATAACAACTTTTTGAAAAAGTGTTCCAACAACATCAGAATAGGTTTGTTTATCTTGCATTGATCCGAATCAACACAGTCCCACCAATTGATCACACCACAAAGAACGAAAATATACTGATGTACGTATATGCCATCCGCATTCGCCACTGGGTCCCGTCATTACCCGTTAGGTTAGCTAACTAACGACAGAGCGGGGACTGGACTAGCGCGGATGTAAAACATATACAACATCTACTAATATATATACCAATATATTATTTTCGCTCAAGGTGTGATAAAATGCAACATCACAGAAATATACAGCATCACAGAACAATACAGATATCTGGAAGCCCCGGGTTTCACCGAGCCGCTGCTGAAACCCGACGTTCCCCTGGTCGTGTGGATAGCCTGTGCAATGAAATCCTAGACCCCTACGGGCGCGGCAAGTCACCCGCCAAAACCTGAAGCGAGGCAACCCCCTTCAGTACCGTGAATGGACCACCCAGCACTTCATGGAATCCGGTAACTTGGGCACCCCTCCCGGGTCAACCTGTACCCCCTACGAGTGCGGCAAATAGCCCGCCAATCCTAGAGTGAAGCCCCCTCCATCTCAATGCCATGAGATGCGGACCCGTTGCCCTCTAGAACCCGGCTATCCGTGCACCCCTCCGCGGGGTAATCCTAGTACAGAAAGTAAAATATACATACACCGGGTACATCGACCGCAACCAGGTCATGCCCCAAAAGAATAATACAATCAGGCAGTGACGGCAGTCCACATGTCGGACGCTCGCCCCGCAATATCAAATGTACATATAAAACAAAACTGTACTAACATTGCATCCAGGCTATCCCCCACGACCGATCCGCAACATCACAGCATAAACACAGAACATCAACGTGAAAATCACGTTCGCAAATCTGTCTAACCGGGCTATAGCAGTTAGACAGGATTTACCGATCAAGTGACATTCACGGTGGCAGATATAATGTAAATACTGTGAAATAACATGTTTAAAATTTTCGATCGACTGAATTTTCCGAAGTGGGCCCCAAGCACAACTGTAGCACTCAAAAACATCTGGGCCCAAAAAGAATATACCAGAAACCCTATTTTCATGTCAGTAAACCACTGTAGAAATTTGGTATGGTTTGGCCACAAAACGGCGGCTGTTCCGCGGCCAAAACGTGGTTTTGGCCGCTAAACCGCCGCGCTACAGTAACATCATAGTACCAAATTTTCACAGAATTCATAAAAAACCCTGCACGTAATTTTCCAATGTACCAAATAATTTTTAGAGCAAGGAAAAAATCGACAGAAAGTGCGACATGGAAATGTGGTTTTGGAAAATCCGATCGATCGAACTTGTAAACACGTTAGAGCAAGCTAGACAAGGTTAATGGCGTGGCTCTGATACCATGTTGCGCCACGGCAGCGCCCCGGCCGTCTTACCGAGGCCAAAATGCGGAATCAAAAATTTTCCTTACTTGGAAACTGGCGCTACCGCGGACAATAAAACCCGGATCGTTAACCATTAACCTATACTAGGTAACAAGAGATGGGAAGAGAAGTATACCAAGTGATCCGTGTCCTCCGGTCTTCTCTTCATCGTCCCGATCTCCCACGGAAAGTCCTGTCTCCATGTCGTCGCCTCGTCGCCGGAAGGGCACCACATCGCCTGCGTCTTTTACGGGCTCCCGCCTCAATACCGAGGCAACTCGAGCATGAAGCCGGCAAGTCGACATGCCCAAGGTTTGCTGTAGAATGTAGTGTAGATACTTTGTCTCTTGGAGTTTATGTAGTTGCCATTGATGGATGGAGGAAGATGTAAAGAAAATTGGTGCTTTCAATTTTCTAGCAAGAAGAAGATGAGATGAAGAATTTCTCACATAACAAAATGAACTCTCTCATCCTTTTCTCTCAAGTGAACCTTTTTTTTCATCTAGTGAGAATGGTGGAGGAATGAAAATGCCAACCATAACAAGAAGGGAGGTGAGTGTAGGAGAAAGAGAAAGGTGACCATATCCAAACATCATCATCACAATCTCACATCAAACACAAATCAATCCTAATCACCTTTTACAAGAAATGATGATAGAAAAGAAAGGAATAAAAAAGATGCTTTCATAATCAAACCATTTGCATGAAAACCCTCCACAATGTGTTATTTGCAAACTTGCAAATAACACCCTCCATCAAAAGGTTCGGCCGGGAAAGAACAAAGGAAAACCGGCCGGAACGGAATGCAAACTGGCAACTCCAGAAAACTGGTCCCGTAATAAATTACAGGAAAACCCCGATACTGTGCATACACACCCGCATCTGTATTTCGACCGGATACAAATGCAATGAGACAAAATCTACACTGTACTAAACTAGGATCCGGCTTAAACCAAAGCCGGCTAGTAATATCCGTCCGATCCTGATCCGTGCAATACCGCACGTATCAGATCGAACCCTGCCATATAACTATACGGCCACGAGTACAAAACTGTCCGATCCTGATCCGTGCAATACCGCATGTATCTGATCGGACCCTGCCATATCTCCATACGGCCTCTACAGCGTTTCGCCCGAAACATGAGTAACTGAATGTGTGGTGGACTCTAAAGACTCGTCAATACTATGGCTGTGGATTTAACCACTGGCACGTCAGATGTATAAGCCAATATGTGACGGGCCACCAGCTATTGACCAAAAGGGACGTCGATGAGCGAACTCATCCTGACACCCTTACTGAGCCTGTCAGTGACAATATCCGTACAGTCCGGTCCGTTCGTCTATGAGTATCGCATGTCGGGCCTAGGGGGTTGGTAAAAGTCAGACCCCCAAAAGCGGTACAAGTCGTGTCGGAGTGTAGCCCAGAACACCCTGAGATACTACTGGAATACCTACCAGTAAATCTCCTGCCTCGGCCGAGGGCTTTGTGTAATGGCTCTCCTAGACACAGCGCGACCTCACCCCCAATACCGGGAAAGGCGAACCCCTGAAGATCCGCTCACTGCCTCCATGTGGCTCGGGACTGTACCCAACTAAAACCTGTTTGCATGACTCCTTTGAGCCGTGGTAGGGTAGTAATCAAAGTACAGTGGGAACTCACACGAGACAAATGACGATCCTCAGGTCGATGAACTAACCTGTACACATGTCACCAGGGAACTGCTATCTGACGTCAGGTATAAGACCAACTAGCATGTTCCCGGCGAGTCCTGTCCGGTGTACTCATAACCCAATGAGCACCTGTATACATCTTAGGTGAACCATCTGACACCAGCGGCTTATGAGACCGGCCACCGCCCCTCGTCGGGGTCTCGACTGTATACACTAGTCTACTCTGGAGAATCGATGCCCTGTCTCGAAACTCCCACGACTAGGGACCTTTTAAGGATGTACTTATAGACTACCAGCTCCCACGTATATGATCGCCATCATACTGCTGGTGGTCAAGCAAGAATCTTAGGGGCTCTATCAACGTGTAATAGCGACATGTCAGGTCACCTAAAGCAGTACACGATGATAAAGATAAACCAGATAGCATACTATCATCTCGAGTAAGACTGTCCTACCGGGATAGGTCCTCCTTCAATCATTGCAATCACGTGCCTGTGATCCAATAATTGTCTCTGAGGGCACTATCTCCAACAATATCCGCATACATATAGGTGTTGATTACATTGTTGGCACACATACAGATATGGTCACCCTAGATATCATAGTATTACCTTTATGATACAATTGACCTAGGAGTCGTTGTTTATTCGATTTCTACCTGTTGATATATTTCTATTCACGAGTTGGCAACTCACCACCGTTGTGCCACAGTTCTTCCAGGTTGACCGCATGGATCCGTAGCGGCATCGCTGGCACATAGCTACATTTGGGTGATTTGCTTGGTAGGTGGGACATTTGTATCGTACCCACTCTTATTTTTACATTTCATATTGTATCTAGTCAACTCCATTAATCAAAACTAGTATTTTTATAAGTAATGAGACTTGGTAAGACTTGTGGTTGCGAGACTTAGAGCGAGGGGTATTCCGCTACTTGTGGTTTTGATGTCTTGCATATTTCTTTATCTTTTGTGGTGAACTTTGCCGTTGGGCATCGTATACTTGTTATATTACAAGCGTGGTTGTGATCTGCCGTTTGGCGAAGATCTAGCTCCTACTTGGGGCTGCCTTTCATACTATTATCCTGTATTGTGGTTTTGGATCAAAAAATAGAAAGGAGGTGGTGCCCAAATTTTCAAAAGACGAAACACGTTTTCAAACTACTAAATTTCACTTGCATTTTCATGTTCCTTTTCTATGCATTAAGAAAACTTAATTTCATTATACCTTTATTTCAAAACTTCACCTCCTTTATTTTCTGAAAAAGGTATAGATTTCTGGGTTTCAGCTTACTTGAATTACGTTACGCCTTTAGACGTTGCGTGATTTAAGTGCTGGTCACGAGCTAATATTTCGGGTCGTGACACTATGCCACCTTCTTGTATATACAAGGTTCATCTACGTTTTTGACGAAATCAAACTCTTTGATAACGACATCAAAACAGATGTTCCATCTCCGTGATGCTTGCTTTAACCCGTAGATGGATTTAAGCAGCTTGCACACCTTTCCGCTGCTCCCACTGTCAACGAAGCCCTCCGGCTGAGTCATGTACACGCACTCTTCCAAAGCACCATTTAGAAAGGCGGTCTTAACATCCATTTGCCAGATTTCATAGTCATGGTATGCAGCGATGGCAAGTAGGATCCGGATGGACTTAAGCATAACCACTGGAGAAAAGGTTTCGACATAATCCACACCTAGTCGTTGACGAAAACCCTTTCAACAAGTCTAGCTTCGAAAGTCTCAACTTTTCCATCTACACCAAGTTTCATCTTAAAGATCCACTTGCTCCCAATGGGTTTTACCCCTTTAGGAGAAACTTCCAAAGTCCATACTTTGTTGGTGTACATGGATTCCATCTCAGATCGCATTGCATCCAGCCATTTCACAGAGTCCCCACTCATGATGGCCTGCTCGAAGCTAGTTGGGTCATCATCCTTCATGATGCAATCCTCTCTACCACCATCAATGAGAAAACCGTAGTATCTCTCAGGTGGATGAGGAACCCTACTAGATCGGCGGAGAGGATGAGGTTCGTTGGGAACTACCGAATCCTCTGGTTCCACCAAATTTTTAGTTGCAGTTTGTGCTGCTGGAACTTCTTCCAGCTCTACATCTTTGCCACTAATTTCTTTTACAAGAAATTCCTTTTCCAAAAAGGTGGCGTATTGAGAAACAAACACTTTTTGTTCCTCATCATGGTAGAAAATATATCCTTGTGAATTCTTGGATATCCCACAAACTTGCAAAGAACTGATCATGCCTCGAGTTTGCCCGGATTTTGCCTCTTGACATAGGCCGGACAACCCCATATCTTAACTCGTTTAAAATATGGTCTCTTCCCACTGCATATCTCATATGGTATAGTAGGTACATATTTAGATGGAACTTGATTCAATAGGTATGCTGTTGTCTCAAGCGCATAACCCCAAAAGGAAATAGGCGACTCGGCTGTGCTCATCATAGAGCACACCATATCTAATAAGGTGCGATTCCTCCGTTCTAATACACCGTCGTGCTGTGGTGTATACGGAGGAGTAAGCTGAGAGAGAATTCCATTATCTTTTAGATAGTCCAGGAACTCCGTGCTCAAGTATTCAGCTCCTCGATTAGGTCGTAGGATTTTAATACTTTTACCCATTTGGTTCTCGACTTCGGATTTATATTCCTTGAATTTCTCAAAAGCTTTAGACTTGTGTTTCATCAGGAACACATGTCTGAATCTTGAGAAATCGTCATTGAATGTAATGATGTACGAGGAACCATTCCTGGCATGTGTAGACATATGACCACATACATCACTATGATCAGTCCCAAGAGCTCACTAGCTCATTCTCCGTGTCCTGAAACGGAGTTTTTGTCATCTTTCCTTTGAGACATGACTGGCAAGTGTCATAAGATGAAAATTCGAACGGATTCAAATATTCATCCTTAAGCAACTTAGCTAGTCGTGTCGCATTGATATGACTAGTCTATAATGCCACAAGAAGAATTCGTTCATTTCCGAACTCTTCCTCTTGTGTGTGTTTTGTATATTAAGAACTGTGGTTTGATCTAGAACGTATATGCCATTATTTAACGAGCCTGATCCAATCAACTTTTGATTCAGGAAGATGTTCATAACATTACCCTGTACTACAAAATTATATCCTTCTTTACTTAGTAAAGAAACCGATTTAAGATTGCATATCAGGGTCGGAATGTAATAGCATTCGTTCAGAATCAATGTATTACCATTTGGTAATACAAGGTGATATTCGCCAACTGCTTTGGCTGCAACATTTGCCCCATTCCATACTCTTACAGAATGATCACCCGTTCCCAGTTCTCTACCTTTCCTTAGCCCATGTAACATATTACATATGTGGGATCCTGATCCGGTATCTAATACCCAGGACGTAGAGTGAACTGAGAAACAGTTCTCAATAACTAACACGCCCGAAGAAGACGCATCAGCATGCTTATTCTTCGTTTGGGCGGCATGGTAATCCGGATATGTCCCTATTCCCTGTTCAGTCTTATAACAATTATAAGAAAGAACGGAACCAACGTTCCCTAGCACAGTATAACATACGTGTTCGGTCAACACAACCATATTATTATCTTGATTAAGACGTGACATGGTTGCTACCTGGAGAGAGAGAGAAGAAAACACTTTAGTGTATGCTCTTGCAAGATCAAATTGGTTATTATTTTATCTAATCAGGATGGCTCCCACTGTTTTTATCAAATCATCCTTCAAATCCTAAAAGGAAAGACTAGCCGGGATTAATTACACCCTAAAATTTCGCCAATCTTTCAGCCAGGCCAGTGTTGGTACTTTGAGGGAGGTTCCCTGTACTTTCGGACGGACCTAATTAAAATAAACCTCGTTTTCCCAGAGGCATAATAAACACCTTTCTAGACACCTACTTGATCGGCTAATTGTAAAGTGCAAGACTCTCCCAGGAGTAACACTTACTCGCAGTAGGTATCGGGATCCAACTATCTCATAGAAGGTATGCAATCTCATTTCAAATTTCAACACTTGAAATTCCCGATAATATTTTGCCCCTAGCAACTTATGACCTTAACATAGTCAACAAATTATAAGCGCTAGCCAAGTTCAACCCGTCATTTCTTGATTGAATTAATCCCACCCGTGTAAGTCTTCGGTAGCGCCTCGGCCAATAATCTGAGGCTAAACGCGGAACAAAAACTTTTACAACTGGCGCTATCTCATACTATAACCCGGATCTTGCCATTAACGCTAAACTAACAAACTGTAAAGAGGTAGAAAGTATATACCGATCGATCCGTGTCCTTCGGTCTTCAACCATCATTCTACGCTCCTTGTTGCGACTCCGATCTTCTCGACGAGGTGGCACCACGTCATCGGATCTTTATACGGGCTCCCGCCTCTATACCGAGGCAACTCGGACATCAAGTCTGCTAAAAGAGATGACCAAGATGAAGTAGAGAAAGAGTAGAATACTTTGTCTCATAACACTCTTTGGTTCTCATCACATGAGAGGGTAAGAGTGGAGGTTGAAGAAGATGCTAATGTTTGGAGAGTGTGAGCTCAAGAAAACTCTAGTGAGCAAAAATAACCAAGCATAAAACTAGTTATCATTCTTTTTTTTCTTTCTTTTGTGAGTAGATATATATAAGGTTGTGTAAAGAAAATATCTCATAAAAATATCTCCCAAAAATTTCTCCACAAACCCTAAAATATCTACACCCAAAACAAAACATCATTAATTCTATCATGACTAACTTAGTGACTCATTAGCATGAGTCACTAATGAACATGCTAGAAGAAATGTGTCATCATGAATGAGTCACACTTTCCAAATCCAATAATCATTTAAACCAAAATGATTTACCCAAAAAGAAATGCATCTTCTAAAATATTCCCGTAACGGATTACGAGAATACCCCTCACCTGTAAATACATACATTTATCCGTATTCCGACCGAATACAAATACAATGAGACTAAAATATTCTGACTCAATATAATACTTGGATCCGGCTTAAACCAAAGCCCACCAGTATTATCTGTCCGAAATATGACACGTGCACAAATGCACGTGCATGTTCAAACCCTGCCATAAAACCATACGGCCTCTACAAAGTTTCGCCCGAACTTGGGAAACTATCTGTGGGGGACTCTAAAGACTCGTCAGTACCCTGACAGTGGGTTTAACCACAAGCACGTCAGCGGCACTAGCTGTGCGTAATGACTGCCTATGTACTAACCGAAAGGGAAGCCGATGAGCGAACTCATCCTGGAACCCAACTGAGCCTATCAGTGACAATATTCGCACAGTCCGGTCCGTTCGTCTACGAGCTTCGCATATCGGGCCTAGGGGGCTGGTAACGTGAGACCCCCAAAAGAGGTATAAGTCGTGTCGGAGGGTAGCCCTGAACACCCTGAGAAACTACTGGAATACCTACCAGTAATTCTCACTTTCCTTGGCCAAGGACTTGGTGTAATGGCTCTCCTAGACACAGCGCGATCTCACCCCAATACCGGGAGAGACGAATACCCTGCCGATCCGCTCACTGCCTCTATGTGGCTCAGGACTGTACCCAACTAAAACCTGTTTGTATGACTCCTTTGAGCCGTGGTAGGGTAGTTATCTAAGCACAGTGGGAACTCACATGAGACAAATGACGACCTCAGGTCGATGAACTAACCTGTACACATGTCACCAGGGAGCTGCTATCTGACGCTAGGTATATTACCAAGTAGCATGTTCCCGGCGAGTCCTGTCCGGTGCACTCATAACCCAATGAGCACCTGTATACATCTTAGGTGAACCAACTGACACCAATGACTTGTGAGACCGGCCACCTTCCCTCGTTGGGGTCTTGACTGTATACACTAGTCTACTCCAGAGTATCGATGCCCTGTCTCGACTCTCCCACGACTAGGGACCACTTTTAAGGATGTGCTTATAGACTACCCAACTCTCACGTATATGATCGCCATCATACTGTTGGTAGTCAAGCAGGATCCTAAGGGCTCTATCAACGTGTAATAGTGAACAGTAATGTCATATAAAGCTGTACACGACTGATAAATGCAAACCAGATAGCATACTACCATCTCGAGTAAGACTGTCCTACCGGTATAGGTCCTCCTCAATCATTGCAATCACGTGCCTACGATCCAATAATTGACTTTGAGGGCACTACATCCAACAATCTCCCACTTGCACTTAAGGCTGATTATTGCGATGTCGCATACTCACAGCCCGTGTGATACCGAACACCCAACTCCTCTACTAATCAGTTTCACAAAGCCCGTTTGTAAAACTATTGTGTTCGAGAAATAGCCTCAATGAGTGGATCCGCCTTGATGTTTCTTTCTATGTCTCTCTTAATCTAAAGTTCGCGGAGAAAGCCATCTCCCGAATTGAGCAATACCTGTCTTAGAATATGTCTGGATGTCTGATGGGACCTAGTTCATAAATAAACTCCAAATCCAAACTTCTTAGACTGTATCGTCAACTGAACCTAATAAGTATCCTGCACCATGCCTCCCACAGTATCCTCTTGGACCACCTGTCCAAACTACTGCCCCTCATCAGAGGGAAAACTATAACTCTGACAGTAACTCTGTCATCCATGTCACCTTGGAAGCCTAGAATGATAACCGTCTCCCAAAGGAGGCTGCCGTTATTAAATCCCTAGAACATCTTCTTATGTTCTAAAACTGCTTCCGAATGTTCCTCCAGGATTGGATTAATATAAACTTATTGCATCTAGTGCAAAAACAACATCTGGTGTTGTACTTGACATCTCATGATTGACTCAATTGCCTAAGCAAGTGATATGCCAATCATGCACATCCCTCTCCCCTTTAGTTTGTAAGACACCTTTAAAGAGGGAGACTCCATCACCTACAGGTACACCACCATGCCAAGAGTCGTCTATTCTAAATACCTTTAGAATACTGTCTAAGTATCCAGATTGGGACTCTACCCAAATCTAGATCTAAAACCATAGATCTAGTAACCAGAATGTCTGATATTATATCCATATCCTGTGTGGAGAAACAACTATGTGACAACCAAAGTATAACCGATCGTAGTATTGGAATTTTACTTCCTACTCTATGTATGTCTTCCAAATACCAGGACATCACACTCTACTACCTTCTTAACAGATCCATCCCCTATTCTGATGAAGTCAAACCTATGACTGTCACATCAAAAATAGATGATCTATTTCCACTATATATGCTTTAGTCTATAAATAGACATAAACTACTTGTCCACTATGCTTCCGTTGCTCCCACTTGTTAGTTATGTATATGCCCTAGAGGCCATTGTTGTACATATAATGTATATTATGATGGATGCTTGGATATATAGAGAGAGGACTTTCTTGCTCGTCATGATAGTATGCTATTTGGTTTCACTTTATCTTAACATGTTGACTTGTACTGGTTTACTGTCTTACTCTCACATGTTGATAAACCCCTTAGGATCTATACTCGACTACTGGGACTATGATGAGATCATACTAGTGGGGCCATGGTAGTCGATGAGTACATCCTATAGCTATTCCTAGTCGAGGGTATATCGAGACAGGGCATCGATACACCATAGTAGACTAGCGTATACGCATCTTGACCCATATGATGGGCGATGGATGATCCCATATCCATCGGTGTTTGACATCAGAGATGGTGTATGGGTGCTCAGTGGAGACTGGGTACACTGGACGGCCTCGCCGAGAACTCCCAAATGGTGATATACCACACGTCAGATGGCAGTTCTCCGGTGACACTGGTACAGGGTAGTCTGTAGACCCGAGATCGTCATAGAGTCTTGTGTGATTCCCACTGAGCTTTGATTTCCACCTTACCACGTCCAAGAGGGCGTGCAAAATGGTGGCTTTTGGGTGCAGTCCCGAATCATATGGAGGCAATGAGCGATAGGAGGGGATTCATCTTTCCCGGTATAGGGAGTTGATGTTGTGTTGTGTTCGATTGGCTATAACTGGAAGTCCCTGGCCAGGGATGATATAGAGATTTACTGGTAAGTGTTACTAGTAGTTTCTCGACCTGTTATGAGCCTCACATCGACACGACTTATCGGTTACTGGGGTCTGATGTATACCACCCCTAGACTTGATATGCGACATATCAGACGAAGAGACCAGACTGTACCGGAGTGTTATTGATTGGATTCACAGGAGAACGTACAGGCTAGCTTGTTGATCTTCTGATCTCTCAATACCTGGGTGGCTGCTACGTTTAGCTGACCGCTTGCAGCTTGTGGGTGTTTGATATGATCATCACCTGCTACCGGCGTATTGACGATTCTTTAGAGTCCTACACAGAGGTTTCTTGGCTCAGGCAAAACGGAGTAGAGGCACATATGTGATATGCGCAGGACCGAGGATAATGCGATATGAGATACCGTATTATATTCTCACGATATTTAGATATGAACCGGGTCATCGGATCAAGTGTTGATTCGATGAATCGGTACATGATATATTAGTCGGTTATATTCGATATAGCCGGATTTTCGGATCAAGTGTTGATTCGATGATTTAATGTATAATAATATATATGATATATTGTATTACATTATCTAATATTGGCTCACTTTATTATTTCATTTTCTCACCGGATAATACATTGATATATATGCGATATATGTTAATTGCATTATTTTCTTTTGTTACAAATATATAATATATATGTGATATATATTATAGTAACATGATATGATTAATAATGGAACATGTTTAGTAGAGATAAAACAAGGTTAGGGTTTGATTAGGGTTAGCTCTTTCTTGCACATTCTAGAAAGAATTCCTTTTGTCATGAGAAAGATATTATGTTGATATTTATCCATGACTCACTCTTTAACCTAACCAAACCCTAGCCCTAGTTTATTCTCTACAAAGGTTATCCTAGTCATTCTTGACCATGGTTCCGTGATTAATCATATACTCTTTTCTATTATTCATCACAAAAGGATTATCTCATTATTCATCTTCTTCTTCTCTCTTGAGCTTTGAGAAAGCTTGCTAGATTTTCCTTTTGTGATGATTTCTTGTGATAATATGATATAAAAAGAAAGCATAAATACTACTCCATCATCCTCATCTAATCTAGCCCATTAGATTAGGGTGTTCACCTCTTTAGAGTGAGAGAGCTTGAGTTATAGCAACTTCGACGTAGATCATCGGAGAAACGGAACACTACAAGCTAGCATGGATCGTTCGAGTCATGGAGCCTCTCTTGAGTCCGGGAGATCGTAGATCGCGGCGAAGGGACTTCTACTCGGAGCTTATGAAGCGAAGGAGCGAACTACAAAGGTTGTAATCCCTCACACTTAGTGGTAAAGATGTTTACTTGCATGTTAAACCCTAATAATCTAGCAAAGATCCCGGCTTTGGGTTGTTCGGCACATCTAAAATTTTATCCGGGCATGGTTGATGCCTTATGAACCCTCACAAGAGTGCCTAGGAACCCTACAGTGGTATCAGAGCCTAGCTAGAGCATTAGGCGACGTGTATACGAAGTTAAAACTCCGATCGAACCCGATACGACGAAATATAACCCCTCTATGGAAATTTTGTAAAAATGTGATTTTTTCTGCATTAAAAATACTCAAAAAAAATCAGCAGGGAATTCTAAGAATTATCATGAAGTACGAGCCCACAATTCCATGAAATCACAGCGGAACCGCGGCGGGAACCTGCTTCCCGCGGCGGTTCCGCGGCTGATCTTTGGGATTGCGACACGTGTCTTCAGGGTAATATCCGTAGGTGCTTGTTGCTGCTTCTGGGTATTTTTAATCTGTCTCAAGTGTTGAGTGTTCTGGGGTTTATTTTCTAATCGTTGATTCGATCGGAAAATTTAATTTTGTTATGTTTTCCGGATATTTAGAAACTGTTAAAATGTTCGAGCGGATATCATTAACTCACTTTTTCCCGGCACGAAAAACTTTCAAGTGTTGAATTTTTATCGGGTTTAAACCTTTAGGAAAAATGTGCAAGTAACGCGGTGGACCCTCTAGAAGAACACAAACCTTAACTCGATTATGTGACCGTCTTGAACTGCCTCTAAACCTTAGGGTTTGGGGCAGTACGGCGTGCCACATGTGAGGAGTTGGCTTGACCCTTCTATGGCTGGATCACCGGTACTGTGACATATTCTGGGATTATTTGAACTCCGCTCAAGTGTTGAGCTATTTAGGAAATTTTGGGTATTTGATTATCTATTCGGAAAGTTTAACACTGTCTATTTATCTGGAATGTGATACAATATGTGGAATTCATATAGTTAGGCATGAAATGCGAAGTATGTGATATTTTGGATTTACGATGTCTAAAGTGATTGTGGATTCCAAATATTGTAGTTTTACAATTTCTTTTCTATGACCGTAAGTGTAGTATGTAGTTGTATTGCCGGTTTTCGTTGCTATACGTCAACGACGATCGGTGTATGCATACTTACTAACGTTGATGATATGTGATATTATGTGTTGCTGTGATATGTTATATTGGATCGTCGTGTTCTGAATAGCCGGGGGTTTTATGTGAGATGAGGGTTTTTATTTTCATTCATGTAAAATTCATTTGTATGTAATAATCTTTTATTGGGGCACTTCCGGGATGAGGTTGATGTCACCAGTGTATATTATTTACTTTTCTGCATAAGGTAGACCCAAGGAGGGGAGCACAAGTAACCGGGTTCTAGGGTCCAGTGGGAGGCCATCTCGAGGAGTCGAGATCGGGTCTCCTAACCCTAGAATTGGCAGTGTTACTTGCCACTCTCGTAGGGGTCTAGGGATGTGGGTTTTGCTATTCATCGTGACCGTGGAATCCTTGTTTTATACCGGCTCGTATTAAAAACACGGACATCCTAGTATATCCAATATTTCATATATGTTCTTCTGCTGCAATGTTCTGTGATGAGATAATATTACTGCCTGAGACGAATGCTTATACTATATATATGAGCTGATATATAAATATTACTGCTTTCGTTTCTTCTGTGATGCTTAGAAAGCATAAGTTGATGGGATTTTATTAATGAGATTAATAAAAAGAAAAGAAACCTAAAAGATGTTGTAGAATCAAAACTTTATAAAAAGGGTAGCTACAGTCTTGCTTTGCATAGAGGTATATATGATATACCCTGCACTTTATTCGATGAGGAAAGAGCCGAGATCTCTTCACTGGGAGTGACCTCTTTAGCAAAACTGGCAGATGCTACAAACTCGCGGTTTAGTTTTTGACAGCTTATATAGTTTTTGCTTTGCACAGCGGTATATATGATATACCCTGCACCTTATTCGATGGGGAAAGAGCCGAGATCCCTTCACCGGGAGTGACCTCTTTAGCGAAACTAGAAAAGCCTCAAAAACACTCCTTTTTTCAAAAACTACTAGATTCTACGACGATATCAAGTTCATTACGCTCAGGGTTTTCTGAAAAACCTGCGTAGCCCTCCATCATTTCAGATAGAGACTAGTTAGTATTCGTGTTGCGTTTGTTGACCTTAGCCAAGGCGTGGTGTACGGTAGCTAATTAGCATTTATCTGTTAAAACATGAGATGTGATTGAGTTAGGGTAGTCATACGACTTTGTTGACCTTATCCAAGGGTCGTACGGGTGGGTTTAATTCAATCAGGAAATGACGGGTTGAACTTGACTAGCACTTATGATTTGTTGACCTTAGCCAAGGTCATAAGTTGCTAGGGGTAAAAGCATTATCGGGAATTTCAAGTGTTGAAATTTGCAATGAGATTGCATACCTCCTATGAGATAGTTGGATCCTGATACCCACTGTGAGTAAATGTTACTCCTGGGAGAGTTTTACACAGGACAATTAGCCGATCAAGTAGGTGTCTAGAAAAGTGTTAACGAGGTTACGCCTCTGGGAAAACGAGGTTTACTTTAATTAGGTCCGTGCGAAAGCACGGAGAACCTCCCTCAAGTACCGACACTGATCTGGCTGAAAGATTGACGAAATTGTAGGGTGTAAATTAATCCCGGCTAATCTTACCTTTTAGGGTTTGGAGGAAGATTTGATAAAAACAATGGGAGACATCCTGATTAGATAAGATAATAACCAATCTAATCTTGCAAAAGCATACGCTAAAGTGTTTTCTTCTCTCTCTCTCCAGGTAGCGACCATGTCAGGACATAATCAAGATAATAATATGGATGTATTGACTGAACCTGCTTATTATACTGAGCAGGGGAACATTGGACCTGTTCATTCTTATAAGAGTTATAAGACTGAATATGGAATAGTAGAATATCTAGATTCTCACGCCGCCCAAAAGAACATGCATGTTGATGCAACTTCTTCAGGTGTGTTAGTTATTGAGAACTGTTTCTCAGTTCACCCTACGTCCTGGGTATTAGATACCGGATCAGGATCCCACATATGTAAATTGTTACATGGGCTACGTAAATGTAGAGAACTGGGAAAAGGTGATCATTCCGTTCAAGTAGGGAATGGTGAAAATATTGCAGCCAAAGTTGTTGGCGAATATCACCTAGTATTACCAAGTCGTAATACACTGATTCTAAATGAGTGCTATTATATACCGAACATGATGTGCAACATTATATCAGTTTCTTTATTAAGTAAAGAAGGATATAATTTTGTAGTAAAGGATAATGTTATGAATATATTCCTAGATCAAAAGTTGATTGCATCAGGCTCGTTACATAATGGCATATTCATTCTCAATCAAAATACAGTCCTCAATATACAAAACACACACAAGAGGAAAAGTTCAGAAATGAACGAATCCTTCTTGTGGCATTGTAGACTTGGTCATATCAATGCGACAGGACTGGCTAAGTTACATAAGGATGGATATTTGAACCCGTTCGAATTATCATCTTATGATACTTGCCATTCATGTCTCAAAGGTAAAATGACCAAATCTCCGTTTAGTGGACACGGAGAAAGAGTTACCGAACTCTTAGGACTGGTACATAGTGATGTATGCGGTCCCCTGTCTACGCATGCCAGGAACGGTTCTTCCTACTTCATTACATTCACTGACGATCTCTCAACATTCGGATATGTGTTCCTGATGAAACACAAGTCTGAAGCTTTTGAGAAATTCAGAGAATATAAGCACGAAGTAGAGAACCAAACGGGCAAAAGTATTAAGATTCTTCGATCTGATCGAGGAGGTGAATACTTAAGCAATGAGTTCCTAGATTATCTAAAAGAGAATGGGATTCTCTCTCAGCTTACTCCTCCTTATACACTGTTCAGTTGATAAAACTGTACATTTGAATTACATTTTTCCTACCATTTTCATAATATTAAAGGACTTTATTATAATATATTATACATATGAGGGTTTATGTGTAAAAACACCATTTTCCATGTGTTAATATATTTTAATTATCATTTGGTAGAAAAATGTATGCAAATAAATCTATTGAACAAATCCTAGTAGAAATAAGCCTACTAAATATTATTTGAGATTATTGTGCAGAATTTTCCAAGTTGTTATGCAGAATTTATCAAACAAATCAAGTTGTTGAAGAAATCTTGCCAAATTAAGAAGCAAAACTTGGAGACCAAGTCTGGAAGCAACCGAGAAAAGATTTTCAGATTCTGAAGGTGCCTAGGATTGCCACATGTCACAAGAAGGAAGCCCAAGAAATTTGATCGAGAGATCCCCACCTTTGAGCGCGGATCCGCGGCCAAACCCACCCTTGGGCCGCGGATCCGCCGCAATATTATGGAGTTGGAAGGAAAGATTTTGGGGCATGATTCTCTACTATATTTTACCAACTTTTGAAGCAAAAGATTCTGACTTTGCACTATAAAAAGGCACCGAGAGCCTCTTGGAAAAGCTATCAAGCCGACGCGATCACGAAGCTCCCGACGCTCACGCATCCAGGCTGATCATCGACTGTTCGACTACCTCCTTAGGAATGATCAAGAAGCAACTAGTTGTAATCATTTTCTATGGATTAAAAGTGTAGTTTGAAGAAGTCGATTAATAAAGGTAGTTATTTTATTTAATTGTTTTTTTACATTACGTTTTCCCTCTCTTTCTTTTCATCTTCTTCTCCCAACATGCGCGAGTAATTCTCCGCTTGTTAGGGTTCGTAGGATTAGGGTAGGCTAATGGACGATGAAAATAATTAAACCCTTTTTAAGTCCTATAAAGTTTAGGAACTTTATCAAAAGAATCATTAACATCCTAATCGGACGCGCTAGCAATTCTTTGCTAGTTCCGACCGCGATTAGAGATTAGATTAATGATTGGTTTGGTAAAGGCTAGATATGAACCGAGTTCCGTGTCGAGATAAGGGTTAAGAGTGGGATTCCTTTTCCCTCCAGAAACCCTAATCTACACGCATCACCGTCGTTTTAGTTCTAAATCTATTAATGGATAAAAAGGGTAACTTTTAAATAATCATCCATAACTACTAAATCCTAACGAACCCTACAAGCCCTCTTATTATATTAATTACATCTTTAAAATAATCTAGATCTATATTTTACATTCTTGTTTAACGTAGATCTAGAAACCATTCTATAAAATTCTTTATCCCTCCTCTCTTTCTCAACACATCTAAAGTAAATATAAAAGGTTCCACGTTTCCCAGAGGCCGACCCGTACTCATCTCGGTCTAGCTACACGCGACACCGATCTGATTGCGGTTAAACTACAAAAACACTTTTTCGCATCAATCATACACCACAGCACAACGGTGTATCGGAGCGGAGGAATCGCACCCTATTAGATATGGTGCTCTCTATTATGAGTACAGCTGAGTTACCTATTTCCTTCTGGGGGTATGCACTGGAGACAGCCATATACCTATTGAATAGAGTTCCAACTAAATCTGTGCCTACCACTCCATATGAGATATGGAATGGGAAGAGACCATCTCTTAAAAGAGTTAAGATATGGGGTTGTCCGGCTTATGTTAAAAAGCAAAATCCGGACAAACTCGAGGCACGATCAGTTCTTTGTAAGTTTGTAGGATATCCAAGCAATTCGTATGGATATCTATTCTACCACAGTGAACAACAAAAGGTGTTTGTTGCTCAACATGCCACCTTTTTAGAAAATGAATTTCTTGCAAAAGAAATTAGTGGCGATGAGGTAGAGCTGGAAGAGGTTCCAGCAACACAAACTATAACTGAAGATTTAGTGGAACCAGAGGATTCAGTAGTACCCGACGAACCCCAGCCTCTCCACCGATCTAGCAGGGTTTCTCATCCACCTGAGGGATACTACGGTTTTCTCATTGATGGTGGAAGCGAGGATTGCATCATGGAAGATGATGACCCGACTAGTTTCAAGCAGGCCATCACAAGTGGTGACTCTGTGAAATGGCTGGATGCAATGCGATCTGAGATGGAATCCATGTACACCAACAAAGTATGGACTTTGGAAAATGCTCCTGAAGGGGTAAAACCTATTGGGAGCAAGTGGATCTTTAAAAAGAAATTTGGTGTAGATGGAAAAGTTGAGACTTTCAAAGCTAGACTTGTTGCAAAGGGTTTTCGTCAACGAACAGGTGTGGATTATGACAAAACCTTTTCTCCAGTGGCTATGCTTAAGTCCATCCGGATCTTACTTGCCATTGCTGCATACCATGACTACGAAATCTGGCAAATGGATGTTAAGACCGCCTTTCTAAACGGTGATTTAGAAGAGTGCGTGTACATGACTCAGCCAAAGGGCTTCGTAGATAGTGGGAGCAGCGGAAAGGTGTGCAAGCTGCTTAAATCCATTTATGGGTTAAAGCAAGTATCGCAGAGTTGGAACATCTGTTTTGATGTTGTAGTCAAAGAGTTTGACTTCATCAAAAATATAGATGAACCTTGTATCTATAAGAAGGTAGCAGAGAGTAAGGTAGTCTTCCTCGTATTGTACGTGGATGACATACTCTTGATAGGAAATGATATTCCTATGCTGCAATCAGTCAAGCTCTTCTTATCACAAAGATTCTCAATGAAAGATCTAGGTGATGCCTCCTGCATATTGGGAATCATGATCTATAGAGATAGATCTAAACGGATACTGGGATTGTCCTAATCCAGGTACATTGACACCATACTAAAAAGGTTTATTATGGAAGAATCCAAGCGTGGGAACCAACCCACGATCTCTGGACTCACTCTCTCCAAAGAGATGTCTCCCAAGACTGATTTGGAGAGAGCTCGCATGCAAGGGATACCCTATGCTTCGGCAGTAGGCTCTATCATGTATGTGATGCTATATACCAGACCTGATGTAGCATACTCACTAAGTGTAGAGAGTCGGTATCAAGCAGATCCTGGAGAGAGTCACTGGACAGCTGTGAAGAACATTCTCAAGTACTTGCGAAGGACTAGAGACATGTTCTTAGTGTGTGGTAACGGAGAACTCCGGGTGGAGTCCTTTACCGATTCCAGCTTCCAAAGTGATAAGGACGACTCTAAGTCGCACTCGGGATTTGTCTTTACCCTCAATGGAGGGGCGGTATGTTGGAAGAGTTCCAAACAGGATACCGTTGCAGACTCGACGATGAAGGCTGAATACATCGCTGCCAACGATGCTGCTAAAGAGGCTGTCTCGATAAAGAAGTTCATTAGTGAACTTGAAAATTTCAACACTTGAAACTCCCGATAAAGGTTTTTACCCCTAGAACTTATGACCTTAATCAACAAATCACAAGCACTAGTCAAGCTATGCCCGTCATTTCGTGATTAATTAGACCCACCCACATGACCCTTAACTAAGGTCAACAAAGTCACGTGACTGTCCTAACTAATCGCATCATATGTTGTGTAGGAAGACATCACTTTGTAGGGTTCCTAGGCACACACTAGAGGTCTCACAAGGCATCAACCATGCCAATTTCAAATTTAACGGGTGCCGAGAAACCCTAATACGGATCGTTGGCTAGAAGTTTAGGCGACAAATGAGAATAGTTAACAACTTTAACTAAATGTACGGAAATACAACCTTTGTAGATCCGTTTCTCCACCTCCATAGCTCCGTGATGAAGTCCTCTCCGCTGTCCAAATCGAACGATGACTCTAGCATCGGCTTCATCGAAGAATGGGCGGGCTAGGTCATCGACGACGATGCCGAAGATGATCTACGTCGAGGCATCACAAGATCAAGCTTCACCTTCACCAAGCCATGAAAACTTGTGAAGGAAACACCCTATACTACTTGGCAAGAGGTAGAGGATGAAGAAATATGAGATGGGTTCACTTTAGAATTGGATTTCTCACTCTTTTCATCAAATCACCATTGATGGAATCAAGCTTCTTCTTGAAGAAGAAGAAGAAGAAGATAATATTATGATAAGTATCTTTTAAAAAAGGATAAATGATATGAATACTTATCATAACCTAACCCTAGTTAAGTGTAGAGAATAGACCATGGTTTGTTTAAATGGTTAGGGTTAAGTATGAAGACAAGAATGGTGACTAAGTCAAAGCTTCATGAATCTTCAACAAACAAACAAACAAAGCCACCATTCTTTCTTTATCTTTTCCAAAACAAATAAATAAATAAATAAGATAATCAAAACCCTAATCATTAACTTAACCATGGTTTAATCTTTACGCTTAACCAAGTTAACATGTATCATCAAACATGATACAATCAAGTGCACAAAAGTATGTCACATATACAACTTGTGAACTACAAGTGAGAAAATCCATTTAAGTGAACCTATATTAGTTAATGTAAAGTGATATATCAAATATATAATTATACATTAAGTCACTAAATCAACACTTGATTTAACGACCCGGTCATATCGCATATAACCGACTAATATCAATAGTAACAACTTATCGAATCAACACTTGATCCGATAACCCGGCTATAACGCATATAACCGATCAATGTTACAAATCACGAGAATCGAATATAGTATCACATACTGGTATTATTCTCGGTCCCGCACATATCTCATATGCGCACCTATTTCATTTTGCTTGAGCCAGGAAACCTCTGTGTAGGACTCTAAAGACTCGTCAATACGCCGGCAGCAGGTGATGATCATATCAAACACCCACAAGCCGCAAGCGGTCTGCTAAACGTAACGGCCACCCGAGTATTGAGCGATCAGAAGATCGACGAGCAAGCCCGCTCACACTCCAGTGAATCCAACCAGTAACACTACCGTACAGTCCGGTCTGATATGTCGCATATCTTGCCGAGGGGTCGTAAACGTCAGACCCCAATAGATCGATAAGTCGTGTCGATATGAGGTCTATAACAGTTCGAGAAACTACTGGTAACACTTACCAGTAAATCTCAGCAACCCTGGCCAGGGATTTCCGGTTATAGCCAATCGAACACAGCGCAACATCAACTCCCTATACCGGGAGAGATGAATCCCCTCCTATCGCTCATTGCCTCCATGTGATTCGGGACTGTACCCAAAAGCCACCGTTTTGCACACCCTCTTGGACGTGGTAAGGTGGAAATCAAAGCACAGTGGGAACCACACAAGACTCTATGACGATCTCGGGTCAACAGACTACTCTGTACCAGTGTCACCAGAGAACTGCCATCTGACGTAAGATATAATACCATCTGGGAGTTCTCGGTGAGTCCGTCCAGTGTACCCAGTCTCCACTGAGCACCCGTATATCATCTCCGATGTCAAACACCAATGGATATGGGATCATCCATCGCCCATCTGTATGGGTCGAGAAGGTATACGCTAGTCTACTCTGGTATATCGATGCCCCGTCTCGATACACCCACGACTAGGGACCTTGAAGGATGTACTTATAGACTACCATGTCCCCACTAGTATGATCCGCATCATAGTCCAGGTAGTCAAGTACACATCCTAAGGGCTTTACCAACATGTAACAGAGAGACAATCAGTATACACGTTAAGGTAAAGAGTAACCAGATAGCATACTATCATGTCGAGCAAGAAAGTCCTCCCTATATATGTCCCAGCATCCACTACAATATACATCCTATATACAGTAATGGCCTCTAGGGCATACATATAACTAACAATCTCCCACTTGCACTAGGGCCATCTGTAGCAGTGGTTGTAGTATCTCATACTCAACCATCCCTTAAAAGTCTCTCTCTGGGAATAGGCCTTCGTGAGTGGATCCGCCGTGTTGTTCTCTGAGTCTGCTCTCCTAACCTCGATCAGCCTGGAGATCAACCATCTCCATGATCAGGTGATACTGCCTTAGAATATGTCTGGATCACTGATGGGACGGACGTTCCTTGGCATAAGCCACAACTCCATTGTCACACAATGGGAGGAACATAGTTCATCTCATGAACCAATATACACCCAAACAGCCTCTTTGGTAGCATCTTAAGTAGCGATGTATCCAGCCTTTATCGTCTAGTGTGCCACGGTATCTAGCTTGGAACTCTTCCAACATACCATCCCTTTACTGAGGGTAAAGACAATGCCCGCGACTGACATTCAGTCGTGCTTATCACCCTGGAACCTTTCCAGTGATTCTCCCCAGGATCGATTGATACCATCTCACTACAACTAGTGAGAATCCTAACATCCAATTAGATCTATCTCATAGATCCAAAACTTAGGATTTATGAGGTATCACTTTGATCCTATATGGAGAATCATTGTGATAAGCGGAGATTGACCGAGCGTAGCATAGGAAACTCCTTCCATATCAAGAGTATGTCTTCCACGTACTCTACGAGGATGACTTTCATACTCCCTACTACCTTTTTGTATATACAAGGTTCATCTACCATTTTGATGATGTCAAATTGTTTGACCACTTCATCAAAACAGACGTTCCAACTCCGCGATGCCTGCTTTATCCTATGAAGCATCTTGCACACGTTTCCGCTGCTCCCACTGTCTACGAGGCCCTCTGGCTGTGTACTTATAGACGCTCTCTTCCAAAACATCATTTAGAAAAGCAGTCATGACACCCAACCACCAGATATCGTAGTCATGGTATGTAGCCGTGACAAGTAGGATCTGGATGGACTTAAGCATAGCTACTTGAAAAGGTTTCATCATTATCCACACCTGGTCAATGATGCAAACTTTTAACAAGTCTAGCTTTGAAAGTCTCAACTTTTCCATGTACACCAAGTAATCTTCTCAAGATATACTTGCTCCTGATGGGGATTTAACCCTTCAGATATAGCAACTAAAGTCCATACTTTGTTGGTGTATAAGGATTCCATCTCAGATCACTAAGCATCCAGCCATTCTTACAGAGTCTTACTCCGATGGCCAGCTCGAAGCTAGTTGGGTCATCATCACATGATGCAATCCTCGCTCCCACTGTCATAGAGAAACCGAAGTATCTCTCAGGTGGGTGAGGAACCCTACTAGATCGGTGGAGAGGCTGAGGTTCTTTGGTTTCTACTGAATCCTTTGGCTTTATCAAATCATCTTCTTTAGTTTGTATAGCTGGAACCTTTCCAGTTCTACATTACAGACCTTGCCTCGAGCTTGTCCAGATTTTGCTTTTAGACATAGGCTGGACAACCCCAAATCTTAACTAGCTTAAGACATGGGCTCTTCCCATACCATATCTCATATGGAGTGGTAGGCAACTGATTTGATCGTGACCCTATTCAATAGGTATGCAACTTCATAAGTGCGTAACTCCCTAAAGGAAATAGGTAACTCAGTAATACTCATCATAGAGCACACCATATCATATAGGGTGTTATTGCTCCGCCCTGATACACCGTTGTGCTGTGGTGTATTCAGAGGAGTAATACTAAGAGAGAATATCATTCTCCATTAGAATAGTCCAGGAATTCCATGCACAAGTATTCTCCTCCTCGATCACATCAAAGGACATAATACTTATACCCGTATTTTGGTTCTCTACTTCTAACTTATATTCTGTGAATATCTCAAAAGGTTCGGACTTGTGTTTCAACAGGAACATATGTCTGAATCTTGAGAGATTATCAGAGAATGTAATGAAGTACAAAGAACCGGTCTTGGCATGTGTAGACTGGGGACCTACATACATCAACATGTATCATCCCAAGAGATCACTAACTCTTTCTCTGTTTCCAGAGCTGTGGTCATCTTATCTTTGTGACATGACTGGCGAATTTCACAAGATGTAAATTCAAACTAATTTAAATATGCATCTTTATGTAACTCTGCTAGTCGGGTCGCATTGATATGACCTAGTCTACAATACCTCAAGAGGGATCCGTTCATTTCTGAACTCTTCCTCTTGTGTGTGTTCCGTATACTAAGAACTGTAGTTTGATTTAGAACATCAATGCTTTTAGACAACGTGCCTGAACCGATCAACTTTTGATATAGGAAATGTTCAAAACATTATCCAACAATACAAAATTATATCCTTTCTTACTAATAAAGAGACTGATATGATTTTGTATATCAGGTTTGGTATCTAATAATATTCGTTCAGAATCAATGTATTGGTAATACAGGGTGACAATGACCGACAGACTTGGCTGCAACTCTTGCCCCGTTTTCTGCCTCATGAAACTTATCACCCGTTCTCAGTTCTTTACCTATCTGTAGCCCATGTAACAGATTACATATCTGGGATCCTGATCCGGTATCATATACCCAGGACGTAAAGGACATTGAGAAACAGTTCTGTATAATGAACACACCCGAAGATGATGCATCAGCATGCACTCTCTTCGTTTGGGCGGCACGGGAAATCTGGTATTCCCCAATCTCCTGCTCTGTCTTATAACAATTATAAGTTGGAGCGGGACCAACGTTCCCCAGCTCAGTATAACAAGCGGGTTCGGTCAAAATTCCGTATTATTATCTTGATTAAGGCGTGACATGGTCGCTACCTGGAGAGAGAGAGAAGAAAACACTCAGCGTGCGCTCTTGCAAGAATAGATTGGTTATTATTTTATCTAATCAGGATGGCTCCCACTGCTTTTTATCAAATCTTCCTTCAAACCCTAAAAGGAAAGACTAGCCGGGATTAATTACACGCTACAAGTTCACCAATCTTTCAGCCAGGCCAGTGTCGGTACTTTGAGGGAGGTCCCCCGTGCTTTCGCACGAACCTAATTAATGTAAACCTCGTTTTCCCAGAGGCGTAACCCCGTTGACACCTTTCTAGACACCTACTTGATCGGCTAATTGTAATGTGAAAAACTCTCCCAGGAGTAACTCTTACTCGCAGCGGGTATCGGGATCCAACTATCTCATAGAAGGTATGCAATCTCATTGCAAATTTCAACACTTGAAATTCCCGATAATATTTTGCCCATAACCTCCTATGACCTTGACAAAGGCCAACAAACCATAGGATGCTAGTCAAGTTCAACCCGTCATTTCTTGATTGAATCAAACCCACCCGCACGACCCTTGACAAAGGCCAACAAGGTCGCACGACTACCCTAACCCAATCTGCATCATATGCATAAGCAGATAAGCACCAGTTAGCTACCGCACACTACGCCTTGACAAAGGCCAACAAACGCAGCACGAATACTAACTACTACTTATCTGAAATGACGGAGGGCTACGACAGGTTTTTCTGAAAACCTATTGCGTAATGAACTTGATATCGTTGTAGGATCGAATGAATTTTGAAATGGAGTGTTTTTTAGGCTTTTCTAGTTTTGCTAAAGGAGTCACTCCCGGTGAAGGGATCGCCGGTCCTTTCCTCGTCGAATGAGGTGCGGGATATATCATATATATCACTGTGCAAAGCAGAACTCTTAAAAGCAATCAAAAGACAAACCGAGTGTGTAGCATCTGCCAGTTATTGCTAAAGGAGTCACTCCCGGTGAAGGGATCTCGGTCATTTCCTTATCGAATAAGGTGCAGGATATATCATATATACCACAGTGCAAAGCAAGAACTGTAGCTACCTGTTTTATTTTGAAATTCGATTCTACAACACCTTAGGTTTCTTTTTATTTCATTAATCACATTAATGAAGTCCCATCATTTAAGTACCTAAACATCACAGATAAATACGACGTACACTTATGCCATCCGCATTCGCCTCGATGTCCCCTCGTGCACCGTTAGGTTAGGTAACTAACGGCAGAGCGGGGCAGGGCTAGCGCGGGTGTAAAACATAAGTAACGTCTATATAATATATCATATATACTATATACTGTATCTATCACAGAACATCACATGATCACATCACAGATATCGCAGCAGAAGAAACATATGAAATATTGGATATACTAGGACGTCCGTGTTTTCAATACGAGCCAGTATAAAACACGGATTCCACGGTCGCGATGAATAGCCAAACCCACACCCCTAGACCCCTACGAGAGCGGCAAGCAACCCTACCAATTCTAGAGTTAGGAGACCCGGACTCGACTCCTCGAGTTGGTCTCCCACTGGACTCCAGAACCCGGTTACTTGTGCCCTCCTCCTTGGGTCTATCCTAGTGCAGAAAAGTAAATAATATACAAAGGGTGACAACATCCGCAACCTGGAAGTGCCCCAATAAAAGAATATTACATACAAGTTTTTACATGAATGAAAATGAAAAACACTCATCTCACATAAAAACCCCCCGGCTATTCAAACACGACGATCCAGTATAACATATCCAGCAACACATAACATCACATGTCATCAACGTAAGTAAATATGTCCATCCCAGTTGTCGTTGACATATAGCAACGAAACCGGCGATATCACATATTACACTTACGGTCACAGAAAAGAAAGTGTAAAACTACAATAGTTGGAATCCGCAATCTCTTTAGACATCGCATGCCTAA
The DNA here is from genome assembly GCA_030015575.1 of Agapanthus africanus. Taxonomy (NCBI): domain Eukaryota; kingdom Viridiplantae; phylum Streptophyta; class Magnoliopsida; order Asparagales; family Amaryllidaceae; genus Agapanthus; species Agapanthus africanus. The sequence goes on from CM057339.1 coordinate 624,104,914, forward strand.
TCAATGAATTCCTTAGACATCACATGCCTAACAATTATAAACCCCGCATTTTAGTCTCATTATCGAAAACACTTTTCAATATCAAGTCGGGTAATTCAACAAGATTCCCGACATTCTGATCGAATGCTCGTCGCAAACTTTAGTAGACGGTCGCACCCCCGATACCGTCGACAAAGTGCACCAAGGCGGAACACCGCTGCAGCGAGCACCCGGACGGATGCTTTCGGCGACGGGGTTCTCCTACAGTCACTTGGTCGGGGCTATGGAGTGAGGCTGTCTATTAAGTTTACCCGGCGAGTATCCGCGTACGCTACGTGATTGCGACGGACTTTTAATCACATCAAAATTACGTGGCAACCGATCAAGTGAGACTAAAGTGCTATGTTTATAATATTCATTCAGTTATCTCATAACTATTTGTGAATTCTAATTATTGTATCACATTCCAGATAATTAGAAAATCTTAAATTTTCCGATCGAACATTCAAACACCCAAGTTTTCTCGTAACAGATCAACACATGAAATAAGTCTAAAAACATTCTGTTCATGCCTCAGTTCCAACGGTCCAGCCGTAGAAGGGTCAAGCCAACGCCTCACATGTGGCACGCCGTACTGCCCAAACCCGAAGGTTCAAAGGGCAGTTCAAGACGGTCACATAATCGAGTTAAGGTTTGTTGTCTTCTAGAGGGACCATCGCGTTACTTGCACTACTTAGAACGTCGTTAAACTACGGAAAGATCCAGCACTTGGAAATTTCCCGACAGGGGAAAAGGTGGGTATTTATATCCGGTCGAACTTTTTAACATATTCAAAAAAATATCCGGAAAGCCAAATAGACAAAGTTAAACAATCCGATCGAATAATCGAATCCCCAAAACAACACCAGGAAATTCAACTCTTGAATAAATATTAAAAATTCCCAGGTAAACCAGCACTGCAACTTATGAATTACTGTGCCAAAACCAATGCAAGATACGACAAAATAGCCGCGGAACCGCCGCACAAGCCATGCTTGTGCCGCGGTTCCGCCGCGTTATAGTGGAATCATGGACACGTGTTGCACAGTAATTCTTAGGATTCCCTGCTGATTTTTCTGCATATTTTTAATGTTGAAAAATGCACAGTTTTGAAAAAAGTACAGAGAGCATGTTTTGAATTAGGGTTTCGGTTCGATCGGACTTCAAACTCCGTCTGGACTTCGCCTAAGGCTCTAGCTAGGCTCTAATACCACTGTAGGGTTCCTAGGCACACACTAGAGGTCTCACAAGGCATCAACCATTCCAATTTCAAATTTAACGGGTGCCGAGAAATCCTAATACGGATCGTTGGCTAGAAGTTTAGGCGACAAATGAGAATAGTTAACAACTTTAACTAAATGTACGGAAATACAACCTTTGTAGATCCGTTTCTCCACCTCCATAGCTCCGTGATGAAGTCCCCTCCGCTGTCCAAATCGAACCATGACTCTAGCATCGGCTTCATCGAAGAATGGGCGGGCTAGGTCATCGACGACGATGCCGAAGATGATCTACGTCGAGGCATCACAAGATCAAGCTTCACCTTCACCAAGCCATGAAAACTTGTGAAGGAAACACCCTATACTACTTGGCAAGAGGTAGAGGATGAAGAAATAGGAGGTGGGTTCACTTTAGAATTGGATTTCTCACTCTTTTCATCAAATCACCATTGATGGAATCAAGCTTCTTCTTGAAGAAGAAGAAGAAGAAGAAGAAGATAATATTATGATAAGTATCTTTTAAAAAAGGATAAATGATATGAATACTTATCATAACCTAACCCTAGTTAAGTGTAGAGAATAGACCATGGTTTGTTTAAATGGTTAGGGTTAAGTATGAAGACAAGAATGGTGACTAAGTCAAAGCTTCATGAATCTTCAGCAAACAAACAAACAAAGCCACCATTCTTTCTTTATCTTTTCCAAAACAAATAAATAAATAAATAAATAAATAAATAAATAAATAAGATAATCAAAACCCTAATCATTAACTTAACCATGGTTTAATCTTTACGCTTAACCAAGTTAACATGTATCATCAAACATGATACAATCAAGTGCACAAAAGTATATCACATATACAAATTGTGAACTACAAGTGAGAAAATCCATTTAAGTGAACCTATATTAGTTAATGTAAAGTGATATATCAAATATATAATTATACATTAAGTCACTAAATCAACACTTGATTTAACGACCCGGTCATATCGCATATAACCGACTAATATCAATAGTAACAACTTATCGAATCAACACTTGATCCGATAACCCGGCTATAACGCATATAACCGATCAATGTTACAAATCGCGAGAATCGAATACAGTATCACATACTGGTATTATTCTCGGTCCCGCACATATCTCATATGCGCACCAATTTCGTTTTGCTTGAGCCAGGAAACCTCTGTGTAGGACTCTAAAGACTCGTCAATACGCCGGCAGCAGGTGATTATCATATCAAACACCCACAAGCCGCAAGCGGTCTGCTAAACGTAACGGCCACCCGGGTATTGAGCGATCAGAAGATCGACGTGCAAGCCCGCTCACACTCCAGTGAATCCAACCAGTAACACTACCGTACAGTCCGGTCTGATCGTCTGATATGTCGCATATCTTGCCGAGGGGTGGTAAACGTCAGACCCCAATAGCTCGATAAGTCGTGTCGATATGAGGTCTATAACAGTCCGAGAAACTACTGGTAACACTTACCAGTAAATCTCAGCAACCCTGGCCAGGGATTTCCGGTTATAGCCAATCGAACACAGCGCAACATCAACTCCCTATACCGGGAGAGACGAATCCCCTCCTATCGCTCATTGCCTCCATGTGATTCGGGACTGTACCCAAAAGCCACCGTTTTGCACGCCCTCTTGGACGTGTTAAGGAGGAAATCAAAGCACAGTGGGAACCACACAAGACTCTATGACGATCTCGGGTCAACAGACTACTCTGTACCAGTGTCACCAGAGAACTGCCATCTGACGTAAGGTATAATACCATCTGGGAGTTCACGGCGAGTCCGTCCAGTGTACCCAGTCTCCACTGAGCACCCGTATATCATCTCCGATGTCAAACACCAATGGATATGGGATCATCCATCGCCCATCTGTATGGGTCGAGAAGGTATACGCTAGTCTACTCTGGTATATCGATGCCCCGTCTCGATACACCCACGACTAGGGACCTTGAAGGATGTACTTATAGACTACCATGTCCCCACTAGTATGATCCGCATCATAGTCCAGGTAGTCAAGTACACATCCTAAGGGCTTTACCAACATGTAACAGAGAGACAATCAGTATACACGTTAAGGTAAAGAGTAACCAGATAGCATACTATCATGTCGAGCATGAAAGTCATCCCTATATATGTCCCAGCATCCACTACAATATACATCCTATGTACAGTAATGGCCTCTAGGGCATACATATAACTAACACACTTAGCTACCGTACACTGTACCTTAACTAAGGTCAACAAACACAGCACGAATACTAAGTACTCTACTTCCTAAAATGACGGAGGGTTGCGGATGGTTTTTAAGAAAACCTTTAACGATTTGAACTTGATCTCGCTGCAAAATCAACAGGTTTTAAATGGAGTGTTTTTTAGGCTTTCGCTAGTTTCGCTAAAGATGTCACTCCCGGTGAAGGGATCTCGGCTCTTTCCTCGTCGAATGAGGTGCAGGATATTCACAATACCACTATGCAAAGAAGAACTAGAAAAGCAGTCAAAAGACAAACCGAAGGTTATAGCATCTGCTAGTTATTGCTAAAGAGGTCACTCCCGGTGAAGGGATCTTGGCTCTTTCCTTATCGAATAAGGTGCTGGATGTTCTACAAGGAACACCGCTATGCAAAGCAACAACTAGAGCTACCTAATTTTTGAAATTCGATTCCAAAACATCTTTTAGGTTTATTTTCTTTCATTAATCTCATTAATGAACGTCCCATCAATTAAGTCCACCTAAACATCACAGATAAATACAACGTACACTTATGCCATCCGCATTCGCCTCGATGTCCCGTCTGCACCGTTAGGTTAGGTAACTAACGGCAGAGCGGGTCAGGGCTAGCACAGGTGTAAAACATAAGCAACGTCTATATAATATATCATATATACTATATACAATATCTATCTGAACATATCACATGATCACATCACAGATAACGCAGCAGAAAATATCATATGAAATATTGGATATACTAGGACGTCCGTGTTTTATTTTGAGCCTGCATAAAACACGGATTCCACGGTCGTGATGAATAGCCAATCCCACACCCCTAGACCCCTACGAGAGCGGCAAGCAACCCTACCAATTCTAGAGTTAGGAGACCCGGACTCGACTCCTCAAGATGGTCTCCCACTGGACCCTAGAACCCGGTTACTTGTGCTCCCCTCCTGGGTCTATCCTAGTGCGGAAAAGTAAATAATATACAATGGTGACATCATCCTCAGCCCGGAAGTGCCCCAATAAAAGAATATTATATACAAGCTTTTACATGAATGAAAAAAAAATCTCATCTCACATAAAAAAAAAACCCGGCTATTCAAACACGACGATCCAATATAACATATCCAGTAACACATAATATCACATATCATCAACGTAAGTAAATATGTGTATCCTAATTTTCGTTGATGTATAGCAACGAAACCGGCGATACACCACATATTACACTTACGGTCGCAGAAAAGAAAGTGTAAAACTACAACAGTTGGAATCCGCAACTTCCTTAGACATCACATGCCTAACCAAATGAATTCCTTAGACATCACATGTGTAAGTATACGCTAGCGCCCCGGCAGTCTACAGACGCTAAATGCGGAACAAAAACTTTTTAACTGGCGCTATCGTATACTTTAACCCGGATCTTCCATTATTGCTAAACTAACAAACTGCAAAGAGTGTAGAAAGGTTATACCGAACGATCCGAGTCCTTCGTTCTTTAACCATCATCCCACGCTCCGTTGCGGCTGCTCCGGTCTCGTCGATCTCCGATTCCTTCGTCGAGGTGGCACCACGTCGACGATTCTTTAAACGGGCTCCCGCCTCTGACTTGAGGCAACTCGGTCGTCAAGTTTGCTAAAAGGGACGACCAAGAATGATGTAGAGAATGAGTAGATGACTTTGTCTCACTTCGTCCAAGTCCGTGGACGATCGGTAAATGAAGTTGCCGAGGGAATCGGGTGATGGAATGAAATGAGCTGTGAAATTCCATACACCCCAAAATCTATCATATTTTTTTTCCAAATGAAATCAACAAGTGAGAGAGTGAGGGAGGAGAGAGAGGGCCGGCCATTTATAGATGGAGGGAGGTGAGTGTAGGAGAGGGGAGAGTGACCATAAGAACAAAGCTTCTCACAAAATATCCTTAGCTAAACAAGAATCATTAAAGCTAAAGCATGACTCACTTAAACACCTCATCAAGTCATTAATGCAACCATTAATGTCAAGATGAGTCATTAGCCACCTCATCATCCTTGTCATCTAATCTAGAAACTTCTAGAAGATTCAATACTTATCTCAAGAAAAGATAAATCCGTCTTTAACCGAATGTTAAAAGACGGCTGATAGAAAACTGGAAACTGGCAACTTCCAAAAGTGATCCTGAAACGACTTTCAGGATAACCCCGAAACTGTATAAAAATACCCGCATTTGTATTACGACCGAATACAAATGCAACTGAGACAAAGATATTATACCTACTCAATATAATACTCGGATCCGGCTTAAACCAAAGCCGACCAGTATCATCTGCCCGAAAAATAACACGTGCGTAAACGCACGTGCATTTTCCGAACCCTGCCATAAAACCATACGGCCTCTACAACGTTTCGCCCGAACTTGGGAAACTGTCTGTGTGGGACTCTAATGACTCGTCAGTACCCTGGCAGTGGGTTTAACCACAAACCGTCAGCGGCACTAGCAATGCGTAACGGCTGCCCATGGACTGACCTCAAGGGAGGCCGATGAGCGAACTCATCCGGAAACCCTACTGAGCCTAACAGTGACAATGTATATACAGTCCGGTCCGTTCGTCTATGAGTATCGCATATCTGCCTAGGGGGCTAGTAACGTCAGACCCCCAATAGCAGTATAAGTCGTGTCGGAGTGAAGCCCAATAACACCCTGAGATACTACTGGAGTACCTACCAGTAAATCTCCTGCCACGGCCGTGGGCTTTGTGTAATGGCTCTCCTAGACACAGCACGATCTCGCCCCCAATACCGGGAGAGACGAATCCCCTGCCTATCCGCTCACGTGCCTCCATATAGCTCGGGACTGTACCCAAAAACTACCTGTTTGCACGACTCCTTTGAGCCGTGGTAGGGTAGAAATCAAAGCACAGTGGGAACTCACACGAGACAAATGACGACCTCAGGTCGATGAACTAACCTGTACAAATGTCACCAGGGAACTGCTATCTGACGATAGATATAGTACTAACTAGCAGATTCCCGGCGAGTCCTGTCCGGTGTACTCATAACCCAATGAGCACCTGTATACATCTTAGGTGATCCAACTGACATCAGTGGCTTATGAGACCAGCCACCGCCCCTCGTCGGGGTCTCGACTGTATACACTAGTCTACTCCGGAGTATCGATGCCCTGTCTCGAAACTCCCACGACTAGGGACCACAATTAAGGATATGCGTATAAACCACCCAACTCTCACGTATATGATCACCATCATACTGATGGTGGTAAAGCAAGATCCTAAGGGCTCTATCAAAGTGTAACATGTAATCAGTCACCTGATCATGTACACGACTGATAAAGGCAAACCAGATAGCATATTATCATCTCGAGTAAGACTGTCCTACTGGTATAGGTCCTCCGCAATCATTGCAATCACGTACCTGTGATCCAATAATTGACTATGAGGGCACTATCTCCAACAATCTCCCACTTGCACTCAAGGCTAATTATTGCGATGTCGACTACTCACAGCCCGTGTGAAATTGAACATCCAACTCCTCTACTAATCTGTATCACAAAGCCCGTTTGTAAAACTATTGTGTTCGAGAAATAGCCTTAGTGAGTGGATCCGCCTAGAAGTTTCTTTCTATATCTCTCTTAATCTCAAGTTCGCGGAGAAAGCCATCTCCCGAATTGAGTAATACCTGTCTTAGAATGTGTCTGGATATCTGATGGGACCTAGTTCATAAATGAACTCCAAATCCAAACTTCTTAAACTGTATCGATCACTGAACCTAATCAGTATCCGGCACCATGCCACCCACAGTATCCTCTTGAACCACCTGTCCATAATACTGTCCCTCTTCGTCAGAGGGAAAAACTATAACTCTGACAATCACTCTGTCAACCATGTCACCTTTGAAGCTTGGAATGATAACCGTCTCCCGAAGGAGGCTGCCGTCATCAAATCCGTAGAACATGTACTTATGTTCTAAAACTACTTCCTTATGTTTCTCCAGGATTGGATTAATACAAACTTATTACATCTAGTGCAAAAACAATATCTGGTGTGGTACTTGACATCTCATGATTGACTCAATTGCCTAAGCAAGTGATCTGCCAATCATGCACATCCCTCTCCCCTTTAGTCTGTAAGACACCTTTAGAGAGGGTGACTCCATCACCTGCAGGTACACCACCATGCTAGGAGTCAACTATTCCAAAAACCATTAGAATATCTGTCAAAGTACCCACATTGGGAAACTACCCAAATCCAGATCTAAAACCATAGATCTAGAAACCAGAATGTCAAATATTATATCCATATCCTGTCTGGAGAAACAACTGTGTGACGACCACAGTACAACCGATCGTAGTATAGGAATTTTACTTCCTACTCTGTGTATGTCATCCAAATACCATGACATCACACCCTACTACCTTCTTAACAGATCCATCCCCTATTCTGATTGAAGTCAAACCCATGACTGTCACATCAAAAAATAGATGATCTATCTCCGCTATAACTGCTCTAGTCTATCAATAGACATAAGCTACTTGCCCACCATGCTTCCGTTGCTCCCACTGACTACGACAACCCTCCTACCGGGTCTCATAACCTGGAACAACAGTAGTGTCAAGTCTGGGTAGATAAGAACCTCCCTGTCACCGTCCTTGAGCCTACCGAAGTACCTCTCGGGTGTTTGAAGTTACCCACCAAATCTGCGGAGTGGCTATTGGAATGTCAAACCTGATTGAATATATAGGTCCTATTAAATTTTCCGTAATCGTTTGCGGTTCTGGAATCACTTCCAGTTCTACCATACTCCCACTACTGTTTTCTGAAAAAGATCCATTTTACTAAAACTGTGGCGAGTCAAGAACAATATCACTATTGATCTTCCAAATGGTAGAATATCAACCCTCGTCATAGCCAGGGTCAACCCGCAAATAGCCATTACAGAAACGTGCCCTGAGTTATCCAGAGTCTGGTTTTAAGCATAAGCTGGACAACTCCCCGTAACTCAATATCTTTTAAGGTACGATCCATTCTATATCCAATATAGAAACTTTGGCACTAATTTAATTGGAACCATATTCAAACCATGCAGCTGTCTCCAGTGCATATCAACTTAATGTAAAGAGGCTAATCAGCATTACTCAACTTAGGAATCCATCCAATTATGAGTAACCTGAAAGAGAAACACGTTTCTCAAAACCATCACTATCATCTGAATACCAATCACAAGAATCTATATCTTCGATCTCTTTGAAGAATCCCGATACTTGTGACATCTGGTTCTCTACTTTATTCTTATACCCACAACTTCTCAAAACTTAGACCTTGTATTTCTACGAAACACTTGTCTAAATACTAGAGAAGTTATAAGTAAATAGAACATAGTACGAGGACCTACCCCTTTGTCTTGATGGACACTGGACAACATACAATACTCTGTATAAGTCCGCTGAGTTGAACAACTCAAAACCTGTGCGTTGTAGGTGGAAAAATGTACCCTGGCGATTTCCTCAAATATCACCAATTACAACGAATTCCGATATAATGAGGATGATCACCTAATTCCCAATATCTTACTCCCACTCATCATCTGTAAAACCATACAGATGTGAGAATGAAACCTGGTAAATACATACCCTTGGAGTAAGTATCTAATCGGGAAAACAGTTTTCCTTTAACAATGCACTGAAACATGAAAATGTTTCGTAGGGGTATCCTGGTATTCATAGTAATGCCTCTTCCATAATCCAATTCATGACTTCAACCGTATATTTTATTGCCGTCTCTCCAAATCCCTTTATTTGTCTTTAGTCGTTACCTTCTGTACACCATCGTTAGGCTAAATGGTTTTCTTCCTTCCCTACCGTTCGGCACCAGCCTATGGTTTGGAAGAAGACTATCCAGTAAGCATAATAGGTGTACCCTCCTAAACCAAGGAGTACTCGCAACTGAGAGAAGGTGATGATAAAAGACAACTGAATAATACCTTATTCTTTTAAAGGTGAAATAGGAGTGGCGATGAAGTACGCGGTTTTGGTCGTGAATGATATCAGTCGCAATTTACTTTGCCCTCTTTCTAATCCCTTTATTTTGTCTTTACGTATTACCTTCTGCACACCCTACTTAGGCTAATTGGTTTTCTCCATTCCCTACCTTTCGGCACCAGCCTATGGTTTGGAAGAAGACTATCCAATAAGCGTAATAGGTGTACTCTCCTAAACCAAGGAGCTCTCGCAACCTGAGAGAAGGTGATAATAAAAGACAACTGAATAAACCAATTCTATTTCTCTTGAACCTGGATCCATCCTCGAAGAAGTCCCTTCGAGTTCGTATATAACCATACGATGGATCTATCCAATGGAAGTGGATATCCGTAGTAATACGGGTGTTCTGAGAAATTCAAAGGGTAAAAGAAGGAGTGGAAATGACTTATGCAACATAGACAATCCAAAAGCCAGTATTTTAAGAAGGTTCGGTCAACCTGGTCACTGAGTCATAGTCTAGGGTCGGTCAAAAGTCGCTGCCAAAGAGAGAGATAAAAGAAACACTCTGCGTGCACTCTAACCTAGATCAGAATGGTTATCATTTTATCTAATCCGGAAACCTCCCACTGTCCTGTCAAATTCTCCTCCAAACCTAAAGAAGAATCAATCGGGATCACCCGAAGAGTAAACCAACTCATCAGTGGGAATCGGGATCCAACTCTCATTGCATGATAACGTGATGGAATGCATCCACGTTACTCATACTCCAGAAGGTATGCGCATACTTGGCAAGTTTCAGTTTCTTTAGAAACTCCCGATTTGATTTATGCCCCATGCTCTTATGACCTTGGCGTATGTCAACAAATCATAAGTCACATGTCAAGTTCTGCCCGTCATTATCTTGTTAATTTGAACCCACCCGTACATACCCTTGACGTATGCCAACAAGGTAATACGACTGTCCCAAACCAACTCATCTATCTATGCAACAAATGAATACCCAGCAGCTACCAAACACTATGCCTTGACGTATGCCAACAAACATAGCTTGAATACTACTGACCATCCATAAGAAACGACGGAGGGCTAAGGCTGGTTTTTGGCGAAAAACCTTTAACGTAGTGAACTTGATATCGCTGAAGGAACCTGATAGCTTTTTAAAATATAGTGGCGAAAACCTTTTGCTAAAGAGGTCACTCCCGGTAAAGGGATCTCGGCTCTTTCCTCGTGGAATGAGGTGCAGGATATTCCACTGAATACCGCTATGCAAAGAAACTTGTAATCGACTATAGTGAAGTTATTACCCTGACGCAAACTTCTGTCCAAGGGGTCGGTCCCGGTGAAGGGATATCGGCCCTTGCCCCGTCGAATGAGGTGCAGGATATTCCACTGAATACCGCTATGCATAACAAAAGGAAACGTCTTTGCAATAACACTTTTAAATTTGTTCCAACAACTGTAAACAGGTTTGTTTTACTTTGCGTTGATCAGAATCAACACAGTCCCATCAATTAATCACACCAGAAAAGAACGAAAATAAAATGTACGTATATGCCATCCGCATTCATCACTGGGTCCCGTCATCACCCGTTAGGTTACTTAACTAACGACAGAGCGGGGACTGGACTAGCGCGGGTGTAAAACATATACAACATCTAATAGTATATAAACCAATATACAATAATCGCTCCAGGCGTGATAATATGCAACATTACAGAAAAGTAATAAGCATCACAGAACAATACAGATAATCTGGGATCCCCGAGTTTCACAGAGCCGCTGCTGAAACTCGACGTTCCCCTGTCGTGTGGATAGCCTGTGCAATGAAACCTAGACCCCTACGGGTGCGGCAAGTTACCCGCCAAAACCTGAAGCGAGGCAGCCCCCTTACAGCATAGTGAATGGACCACCCAGCACTCCACGGAATCCGGTAATTTTGGGCACCCCTCCTTGGGTCAACCTGTACCCCCTACGAGTGCGGCGAATAGTCTGCCAATTCTAGAGTAGGACCCCTCTGCCTCTCAAAGCCATGAGATGCGTACCCGTTGCCCCCCAGAACCCAGCTATCCGTGCACTCCGTCGCGGGGCAAAACCTAGTACAGTAATGAAAAATAGTACAATAGGTACATCGACCGCAACCTGGTCGTGCCCCAAAAGAATATTATACAACAGGCAGTGACGGCAGTCCACATGTTGGACGCTCGCCCCGCAATATCAAATGTACAAATAAACACAAACTGTACTACCATTGCACACTGCTATCCACCACGACAAATCCGCAACATCACAGTACAACACAGAACATCAACGCGAATGTCACGTTCGCAAACCCGTCTAAAAGAACTATAGCAATCAGACGCGGTTTACCGATCAAATGACATTCCCGGTCGGAGATATAATGTAAGCACTGTAAACTAACATGTTTAAATTTCGATCGACCAAATATCAAGAAGTGGGCCCCACGACTTACTGGTGAACAGTAACAAAACCTGGGCCCAAACGATATGTACCAAAACCCCCAAATTCCAACAGAGAAGACACATACAAAATTTGGTGCACTGATCCCATCATTTGGCCGCGGATGCGCGGCTAAACCATGGGTTTGGCCGCTAATCCGCGTCGCTTTGGTGAGATCACGTGCTCAAATTTTGCACGTGTGCTTAAAAAACCCTGCACAGTTTTCTGAGATGTGTGGAATATTTTTAGGACACCATTTAAAATCAACAGAAACTGTCAAGTTGGAAAAATGCGATTTTTGATTTTCGTTTCGATCGATATTTTAAACGCGTTAGCACAAGTTAGTATAGCAAAATGGTGAGGCTCTGATACCACTGTAAGTCTACGCTAGCGCCCCGGCAGTCTACAGACGCCAAATGCGGAACAAAAACTTTTTAACTGGCGCTATCGTATACTTTAACCCGGATCTTCCATTATTGCTAAACTAACAAACTGTAAAGAGTGTAGAAAGGTTATACCGAACGATCCGAGTCCTTCGTTCTTTAACCATCATCCCACGCTCCGTTGCGGCTGCTCCGGTCTCGTCGATCTCCGATTCCTTCATCGAGGTGGCACCACGTCGACGATTATTTAAACGGGCTCCCGCCTCTGACTTGAGGCAACTCGGTCGTCAAGTTTTCTAAAAGGGACGACCAAGAATGATGTAGAGAATGAGTAGATGACATTGTCTCACTTCGTCCAAGTCCGTGGACGATCGGTAAATGAAGTTGCCGAGGGAATCGGGTGATGGAATGAAATGAGCTGTGAAATTCCATACACCCCAAAATCTATCATATCTTTTTTCCAAATGAAATCAACAAGTGAGAGAGTGAGGGAGGAAAGAGAGGGCCAGCCATTTATAGATGGAGGGAGGTGAGTGTAGGAGAGGGGAGAGTGACCATAAGAACAAAGCTTCTCACAAAATATCCTTAGCTAAACAAGAATCATTAAAGCTAAAGCATGACTCACTTAAACACCTCATCAAGTCATTAATGCAACCATTAATGTCAAGATGAGTCATTAGCCACCTCATCATCCTTGTCATCTAATCTAGAAACTTCTAGAAGATTCAATACTTATCTCAAGAAAAGATAAATCCGTCTTTAACCGAATGTTAAAAGACGGCTGATAGAAAACTGGAAACTGGCAACTTCCAAAAGTGATCCTGAAACGACTTTCAGGATAACCCCGAAACTATATAAAAATACCCGCATTTGTATTACGACCGAATACAAATGCAACTAAGACAAAGATATTATACCTACTCAATATAATACTCGGATCCGGCTCAAATCAAAGCCGACCAGTATCATCTGCCCGAAAAATAACACGTGCGTAAACGCACATGCATTTTCCGAACCCTGCCATAAAACCATACGGCCTCTACAACGTTTCGTCCGAACTTGGGAAACTGTCTGTGGGGGACTCTAATGACTCGTCAGTACCCTGGCAGTGGGTTTAACCACAAACCGTCAGCGGCACTAGCAATGCGTAACGGCTGCCCATGGACTGACCTCAAGGGAGGCCGATGAGCGAACTCATCCGGAAACCCTACTGAGCCTAACAGTGACAATGTATATACAGTCCGGTCCGTTCGTCTATGAGTATCGGATATCTGCCTAGGGGGCTAGTAACGTCAGACCCTCAATAGCAGTATAAGTCGTGTCGGAGTGAAGCCCAATAACACCCTGAGATACTACTGGAGTACCTACCAGTAAATCTCCTTCCACGGCCATAGGCTTTGTGTAATGGCTCTCCTAGACACAGCACGATCTCGCCCCCAATACCGGGAGAGACGAATCCCCTGCCGATCCGCTCACATGCCTCCATATGGCTCGGGACTGTACCCAAAAACTACCTGTTTGCACGACTCCTTTGAGCCGTGGTAGGGTAGAAATCAAAGCACAGTGGGAACTCACACGAGACAAATGACGACCTCAGGTCGATGAACTAACCTGTACACATGTCACCAGGGAACTGCTATCTGACGATAGATATAGTACTAACTAGCAGATTCCCGGCGAGTCCTGTCCGGTGTACTCATAACCCAATGAGCACCTGTATACATCTTAGGTGATCCAAATGACACCAGTGGCTTGTGAGACCGGCCACCGCCCCTCGTCGGGGTCTCGACTGTATACACTAGTCTACTCCGGAGTATCGATGCCCTGTCTCGAAACTCCCACGACTAGGGACCATAATTAAGGATATGCGTATAAACCACCCAACTCTCACGTATATGATCGCCATCATACTGATGGTGGTAAAGCAAGATCCTAAGGGCTCTATCAAAGTGTAACATGTAATCAGTCACCTGATCATGTACACGACTGATAAAGGCAAACCAGATAGCATACTATCATCTCGAGTAAGACTATCCTACCGGTATAGGTCCTCCGCAATCATTGCAATCACGTACCTGTGATCCAATAATTGACTATAAGGGCACTATCTCCAACAACATGCCTAACAATTATAAACCCCGCATTTTAGTCTCATTATCGAAAACACTTTTCAATATCTAGTCGGGCAATTTCAATAAGATTCCCGACATCCTGATCGAATGCTCGTCGCAAACTTTAGTAGACGGCCGCACCCCCGGATGCCGTCGACAAAGTACACTAAGGCGGAACACCGCTACCGCGAGCACCCGAACGGATGCTTTTAGCTACGGGGTTCTCCTACAGTCACTTGGTCGGGGCTATGGGGCATGGCTGTCTATTAAGTTTACCCGGTGAGTATCCGCGTACGCTACGTGATTGCGACGGACTTTTGATCACATCAAAATTCCGTGGCAATCGATCAGTTGAGACTGAACTGCTAGATTTATAATATTCAAATTAGTTATCTCATAACTACATGTGGATTCCAAATATTGTATCACATTCCGGATAAATAGACAATGTTAAACTTTCCGATCGAATAAACAAACACCCAAGTTTTTCCCAAATAGTTCTCAACACTTGAGGGGAGTTTAAAAACATCCATCACATGCCACAGTACCAATGGTCCAGCCGTAGAAGGGTCAAGCCAACGCCTCACATGTGGCAACGCCGTACTGCCCAAAACCCTAAAGTTCAAAAGGCAGTTCAAGACGGTCACATAATCGAGTTAAGGTTTGTTGTCTTCTAGAGGGTCCATCGCGTTACTTAAACGACTTAGAACGTTCTTAAACTATGGAAAAACCCAACACTTGGAAATTTTCTGGCAGGGGAAAAAGTGAGTTATTGATATCCGGTCGAACTTTTTAACATGTTCAAAAATTACCCGGACAAACTAAAACGAAGTTAAACTTTCCGATCGAATCAACGAGCTCCCAATACAACCCAGAAAACTCAACTCTAGAGTATAAATTAAAAATTCCCAGAAAACACAGGAATTACATAAGGACATTACTGTGCAAACAGTGAAGCATGAAGCTACAGTATGGCCGCGGAACCGCCGCGCAAGCTAGGGTACGGCCGCGGTTCCGCAGTGCTTTGATGAAATTAGGAGCATGTGCTGCACAGTAATTCCTAGAAAACCCTGCTGATTTTTTGAGTATTTTTAATATGAAAAAATCAACATTTTTATAAAATTTCCAGAGAAGGGTAAAAACTAGGGTTTCGGGGTTCGATCGGACTTTAAACTTCGTCTAGACTTCGCTTAAAGCTCTAGCTTAGCTCTGATACCACTGTAGGTGTCACGACCCAAAGTTCGGCCCGTGACCGGCACTTAACCATGCAACGTCTACAGGCGTAACGTGACTAAGTAAGCCGAACCCAGAAAATAAAACCATTAAAATTTGGAGTGTTAAAACATTTAGAAAACTTTAAGTTGTTTAGTAGCAATCCTTTTTGGTTCAAGTTATTATTTAAATAATTTTAACAACATTTCCTTTTCCAAAATTTGTCCCAAAATCGGGTAAAAGGCGGGATATAAGTAAAAGTAACATGTAAAATAAATAGAGTATCACAATGGGAGAATCGCGTACAACGGCGGAGTAATCACCACAAATAAATATACGACGCCGAAGCGAAGAATGAGCAGTAAAGTGAAAACAATATCATAAGGGGGTAAAACTGCCTAAATAAAGTCGACTCACAACGAGGTCGACACCAGAGTACAAATAATATACATCGTCCTCACAACTGTCTCTAGGTCAATACATGAAAGTAGATGGAGAGTACTAGATACATCAAGATATAACTGAAAAGTAAACAGATACCGTATAAAACCCACCTAACAGCAAAAGGACTAACACGCCTCAGCAATGGTATCTGTGTCAAAAGATGTGGTAACCAGTCAGCCGCGACTACTCCAAAGGGCAACCTGCAAGCACTGTGTGTCACGACCCGCAGGGTACGGAACGTGACTGACACTTAAGTTTACGAAACGTCTAAAGGCGTCCGTAAAATAAGTAAGCCAAAGCCCAGAAAACAAAACCAATTAAGCAAAAGAGTGAAGAAAACCCAAACATTTGAAAGCAAGTTTATCAAATAAGTCATGTAAAACCCTTTTTAAAAACAATACCAATTTTTCCCGAAAATTTCGGCAGAGTCTCCTTTGTAAATACTGGCCCCCAAAAATGGGTACAACAAAATATATACATGAATCCAACAAAATAGGGCATCCCCAAGCGGGAGCTAGCTCTTCGCCATAAGGCGGTCACAAATCCCACGCAATGTAAATGGCAACAAGCATAATAATCATAAGGAAGCATGAAAAAAATAACATGTCGGCTCAAGTGAGCTCGACCCCAAAATACAGCATAAAATCCACAACCTCACTGTCTCATCTCTAGGTCAATATACAATAATCTGGTGGAAACAGTAGATGGAGTACACTAGATACAAGAATATACAAGATGGTACAAAATAATAACATAACCCACCTATGAGCAAATCTCGAGCTCAGGCAAAAGAGGCAAAAGAGCAAGTGCGCCCGCCGCTACTGAACTGACGGAGCGGACCTGCAAAAGACTGTGGCACAACGGGGGTGAGTTGCCAACTCATGAGTAATAAATAACATCTACAAAGGCTATCGTATGCATGCACATAAGCATCCTAGCATCTATAATACAGGTATGACTGGATGCACTAGCAGGTGTGTATATAACATCAGTGTACTAATATGTATGCAACATGAATATCTGAGGTCTCAATAGGTATATATAAGAAATATTTTATCTCTTTTTGTTTTTGAAACTCTTTTAGAATGCCAGCATAATGTCAATGAATCGACGAAAATCGGTGTCCAGCAACGACACCCAAAAGCTGTCTCAAATCTCATAAATCCATGTCATAGTATCTCTGGCCTCAGCCATCCGGCTGACCCATCTCAGTATCAATATATCATCCTCTCGCGGCCCCGGTCGGTATCCTCTGGATATCCGCCGTGCCCAATGAAGTCACCGGTAGGTAATCCGTCCCCTGCCAGGCTCATCGTCATCACCACGAACTTCTTGCCCCGGGGTACCCTACCGGGCCCACCATGTACCCGAAACGGTTCATCCAACTCCTCGAAACGGGTCTCCAAAAATCACAGCAAACTCATGGTGGACGACACTTACATCACTAGAAAACCGCAATTTACATATTTTAAAAATATAATAAGTTTAGAAATTTTGCGGTTTTCCCCCGAAATCCAGCAATATCATAAAATCTCAAGATATCCTCATAAGTGAATATATCAATGATAATGAGTGCGTATGATATCAATAATCAAGTTGCGATGTGTGATTAATGTATTAAGCATGAACAATTAATATGATGAAGTACATGCACATGAATAGCAATAATACGGTTTCATTTTTAAGGAATTAAAGGCAATAGTACCAGTTTAAGTATCAATTAGTAAAAGGTTTCAATTTAAAAGTTATCTAGTGTGGTGGCATGGCAATTACCAGGGTGTGTGTGTAAACATGAATAGTGCTCGTGCTGCATATAAAGACCCTGGTAATGGTGCAGGTGTCCTATGAAATGGTTTCGTATAGGTATGTCAATATAATGCATGGATGCAGCAAATAGTCCATTAAGTATTTCACCCCTAATTATTAACATTACTAAGGATCTTGTAAGTCACTAAAACTATCGGGCGGCTTGCGCCATCCAACGATAGTCCCCCCGTAGATGTTACATCTACTCACCGGGATCCCTGGCTAGCTGTGTCCGATCACCGCCTTCCCTTTTCGCGCCGCGTCTGACGTCTCCGCGACCGAACCTGGAATTTACATCAATACCAAATATAAGGTTACATATCAAGAACGACGCAAAACCCCAACGAAACTACTAAAGTTCGCTAGCTAGGTACAACGTGCACAAAGTGCGCGAACACACGCGAAAATCGCAAAAACTGCCGAAAAACGCCGATTTGGTCGCCCGGCAAAACTAAAACCCGACTACCCAAAAATCCGCACTCACGCATCCTAAAAGTCGCAGGACAAGCCATTACAATCATCAAGATGTCGAAAATAATCCATCACATAATTTATATACAAATCTAGTAAGCATATACATTCCAAAAATCGGTGCAACAATCGCCGATTTGCGACAAAACGACTACAATAAAGCATAATTACCCAAGCACACTACAAGCAATCTACAAACACTAATTACAACACAAAAGCAATGATTCCAATCCTATTTTCCATAACCACCAATTCTTGAATTTATAACCTAGTAAGCTAGAAATTGCAATTTGATGCAAATATCGACAATTTAGCGACAAAGTCAACACCACCCAACACCAACATCCAAACTAACCAAATAGCTAGCCAATACACTAATTTTAAACCCTCAACTATGCTTAAAAAACCTAATTTCCATAACAAAACCTTCTCTTGATTTTTGTAATTAGCAAACATAAACCAAACTATATATGAAAAACCTTAATTTAACACTAGATTTTAGCCTAATAAGCAAGTTAACCACTTAGATTAAGGTTAGCAAAACACTAGATAACAATTTAGGTTCAATCAACTAAATAATGTTTTCTAAAACTTAATCCACTCACTAATCATGTTTCACAAACCACTACTAAACATAAACCCTCTCTTGAAAATTTCAAAACAACAATTTCACCCTTCTAAAATTAACTAATTTAGCAAAGTTGAAAACTATATCAACAAGGTAACTATATAGATTAGTTCATTAACAACTAAATCAACTATAAAACAACTTAATTAACCACCATGGTTCAAAACCCTAGTTTATTACAACCATTAGCTAAAAGGAACTATATTAGGATTAACACTAAAATTAACACTAAACAACTAGATTAAGGAATTCTAACCATAACAAAATAAAAGAGTAGAATTTATACCTCAAGATCTATGGATCTAGCATGATGATTTGCCTCTAAAATTGCCTCCTTTCCACATGATTTCAACTAAATTAGGCTTGAGAAGAGGTAGCACAAGGATTTGTTTTGGTTTTGAAAACAAATTTGTGGATTTATATGGATTTTTGTAGCAACCTTTGAAGAATTGTTTGAAGAAGATGAAAGAAAAGAGATGGAGGGGGGGCTGCTGTGATTCTCGGCCTGAAGAGGGAGTGGGGGATGGTGTGGGGTGAGTGGGCAAGTGGTGAAAGTCAAGGGTCAAGTTCCAAAGTCAAATGCACCATACTTTGTCCAATATATATAAAATAAATCCATAAACAACCCCAATTTCACACAAGAAAGCACCCAAAGAAAGGAGCCCAGAATTTTCTGGTCTTGGTCAGGGTTGGGCTGTTCTAGGGCTGAGGGAAAAGATAGAGGGGTTTTACAAAAGAAATTTTATGCAAAAAGGCCCCCTACAACTCAAAAATTGCAAGTTTTAGCCCAAAATTCAATAAATTCGTTTCATAACATAAAAATTTGTTAAAAATCAAAATAAATTACTAAAAATTCATGTTATCACTAGATTATAATTATCATAATTTTATAGATTAAAATTAGCCCGGAAAAATTTGTATTTATCGCTTATTTAATGTATTTTCTTACCGGCTTAAAATAATATTAAAAATTGAAAAATAGGGAAAAAATTTTAAATGACCAAAATTTCATAATTAACTCATTAGCTACTAAAAACAAGTAATTACCTATCCATTTAAGGTATAATTAGCCCTAAACTGCAAAATATCGAGAAAGACGGTTTTCGGAAAAATACCGAATTTTCACCGAATTTCAGGAAAACACCAAAACGACTTTTCAAGACGCTACACTGTGGCACAACGGGGGTGAGTTGCCAACTCGTGAATAGTAGATAACATATAAAGGTAATCGCGAGTATGCACGTGCTGCGATACTCTAACCTATGCCAACAGATAACATCTATACGATGAACTGAATGCTAACATCAGGAAACAAATGTAATCTAAAAGTCTCTCCATATGATATGCAAGATATGCAATAATCATGTCTGATATGGGATCTAACAACCCTATATAACATGAGCAGGGTATGCTATAATCATGTATAGCATGTGTACTATATCAGTACAATAGGTACATGATGAGATGTCAATACTAAATGCTGAGAATGGGAATAAATAGTGTCAACACGGAATATCCACGTGGAAAAATGACCGGTGCCCATCAATAAACCCAAATCCCAGTAAAACTCAGGCGCCGTCATCCACATCGGCCCTCAAATCCTGTGAATCTCATACAATCGTGAGTGCCCAACATCGGCACCCAAATCTCATAAAATCAGTTGTGTCCAGCATCAACACGCAAATCCTCCAGTATGGGGCATTCGTCCATCGGATCTACCTACGGGCTCCGTCTGCGGAATCGGCCCTCGGCCCCCGGTAGTACGCGTCGTCCCGTATCCATCTATCGACTCTGGTCGGTATCCTCCGGATAATCGCCAGGTCTAACAAATCACCGGTAGGTAGTAGTCCCTCCGCCGGGCTCACCGTCTAACAATACGAGTCTTCTCGCCCCGGGGTACAGTACCGGGTCCACCATGTACCCGCAATCGGTGCCTACCGCTTCTCGAATCGGGTATATTCACACAAGCTCTCTGGAACCGAGAAAACTCATGGTGGACGCACTAAAATATCATCTCAAGGGAAACCGGGTTTTTAAACAGTGCGTATTTTCTTAAATTAGTACACCGTTTCCCAAATCCAGAAATCACATAATCAAATACAATGCGTAATCCATGCAACATGTCATATGACGCTAAGAGTAAAAGAAAGGGAAAACCGCTCTTTTGAAAGATCTAGTTTTGAAAATATCGTCTGCGGTCCCTTAGCTTTAAATCAAGTCTATATCATCCATGTATGTAGCATATGAATATGTGTATCTGTATGGATGTGTGCATGGATAAGTATGCAAGGTGAATATAGCAATGTACATGTGCACTATTGTAGACATATGGTGCATATGTGCCCAAGTAGAGATATATCAATGCAGGTACTCACGAAAGTGCGTATACAGTGTGCATGGTATGAATGTCTATATGGTAGTATGCGGCAATCATGACAACGTCAATAAAGCAGAATCAAATATGCGTTTTATAGCAATCCTATAATGTGAGTGTCATGGCAATCACTAACGGTGTGAGTGTAGCATATAAATCGTGCTCGTGCAACTTGGACCGTTAGTGACAGTGCAGTGTTCTATACTACCAGTTCTATATATATAAGGAGGTATGATACTCTAGTATGCCTACATGAACACATAAAACTAACATCCTATTACGCCCTGACGCTTAACGCCATACGGGCGATTTCCCCGTAGATGTTAAATCTACTCACCTGGTCGCGTGCTATTTATAGACGACCACCTGCTTCCCTTTCTTGGCGGCGTCTGACGTACCCGCCTGCGAACCTGGAATTTACACAAGAATCCCAATATATCAAAATCTCGAAAAAACGCGATATCAGAACGAAACAAGAAACTCGCGTCGCGAATTAACGCGCGTGCGCGCGATACGCTGGAACGTGTGTGTGTTTCCAGAACTCGATCCGATACGCCGCGATACGCTGAATCAAAGAATCCACTGGCGTATTGCGCGTATCGCGCAAACTAAAAATACCAGAATACGACATACTGTCCCAGATTTTACCCAGGTTGGAATAATACAAAACCATATATACCATGGACCCACAAAATGTAGCAGACACCTGTACCAAAAACCCTAGCTCCTAACTCCCTGGTCTGGCCGCAATTTGCGGCCAGAATGAATATTCCGGCGGTCGTGGGTTGGAGTGGTGGGGTCGGACTCTGGTGGTGGGGTCAGGGTGTCACCAGTAGGCTATGGTCCACTCAATTTTATTCTGAACTTACATGGGTAGCAGCAGATCTCAAAAAGTTATGTTTTGCTCAAAAACGCCAAGTTTTGCACAAATTGAAAACTGAGGGTATTTTAGTGTAATCAGGGGTTATCCTAGGTTAACTTGGCCTTAGCAACACTTACTTAGGCTAGTCTACCCAACACCAACCTCACTTAACCACAATTTCACACAAATCACCCAAACAAGCACAAAAACGTAAAATTATCGCTAATTGAAGCTATTTCTACACAACTAACCAAACAAGGAAGGAGTTTAGAAGTTATACCCCACTAGGAACCTCACAAACAAAGAGAAGGAGAAGAAGAAGAGGGGATGGAGCTGTTGTGCTGCTGTTGCCCCAGCCGAGCTGCTGCTTTTGCTCCAGAAGCAGGAGCTGCTGTTCTAGCTGCTGCAGTGCTGAAGCAGTGCTGTTGTTTTTGTGATAGTGTTTGTTGTGGTGTTGGTGGTGTGTTGTAGTATATGGGGTTGGGGCTGTTTATTAAGGGAGTGCTGCTGCTGATGCAGCAGATGCTGATGTGTTTGGGCTGAAGTATAGCAGCAGATGCTGATGGATTCAAGGTTGTAGCTGTTGTTGAAATGATGAAATGGCTGATTTGAAGATGGGCTACATCTGAAACATCAGTTACTGTTGCATTGGTGAGGTGTGTGAGTGAGAAGGATGTGAGTGAGAGGGAGAGTGTGGAGGCTATGATAAAGTTTTGAAGTGAAATGGGTGTGACCTTTTCTTAAGCCACCAATCTCTCTCTCCATTTAATGCTAACAACACACCCATCATGCCCTCTCTCTCCTCAACCCAAGTCAAACCCAAAAGAAAATTTTAAATCCCTTTTTATTTTTAGAAAACCAATTTCTTAATTTAAAACTAGTTAGCTTAACAAGAGTGGTTAGACCACCATGGTTGCCTAAACATGGTTTAACCCAATTTTAACCCTAGGTTACATGCACATGTTTGTGCAAGCTTAGGAAAATTCTAGAAAAATCTTTATTAATTTTGATAAAATATTTGAAAGTTAATTTGGTAAAATTTTATTAAAAATTCCACTTATTAAAATATAATTAGTTACTAATATATTCCCAGTTGTTACAGTCTTCCCCCCTTAAGAAAATTCGTCCCCGAATTTAAAATATATGACTACGCGTACCTTCAAAGAGATGAGGGAATCTCTTCCGCATCTCCCCCTCGGTCTCCCAAGTGATCTCCTCACCGTTCGGGCCGCGCCAAAGAACCTTCACCGAGGCAGGACCCTAGATCGAAGTTTTCTCACCTGCCGATCCAATATCTCCATTGGTTGCACGGTGAATGAAAGGTCGGGCTCAAGCTATACTGTTAGATGCTGGATCGTATGGGAAGGGTCATGAAGATATCTGCGTAGCATCGATACGTGGAAGACGGGGTGAACATCTGAAAGACTGGGTGGAAGAACCAAGCGATATGCTACGGCGCCTATCCGCTCGAGGATCTCGAAAGGACCTATGAATCTGGGGTTAAGCTTCCCCTTCCGTCCAAACCTCATCACTCCCTTCATCGGAGAGACCCTCAGAAAAACGTGATCGTCGACTGCGAACTCTAAACTGTGGCGGCGTCTGTCAGCATACGATTTCTGCCTGCTCTGAGCTGTCCTCATCCTGTCTCGAATCAGCTGTATCTTCTCGGTCGTCACCTGTACGATCTGTGGCCCCAAAATACTGCTCTCACTGAGCTCTGTCCAACAGACGGGCGATCTACATCTCCTCCCATACAAAGCCTCGAAAGGTGCCATCTGAATAGTGTCCTGGAAGCTATTGTTATAGGAGAACTCTATCAAGGGTAAATGATGATCCCAGCTACCACCAAAGTCTAAAACGCAAGCTCGGAGCATGTCCTCGAGAGTCTGAATGGTCCGCTCTGACTTTCCGTCGGTCTGCGGATGAAATGCCGTGCTGAAACTCAAACGAGTGCCCAAAGCCTCCTGAAGTCTCTGCCATAGTCTGCTGGTAAACTGGGTGCCTCGGTCGGACACAATACACGTCGGGACCCTATATAGTCGTACAATCTCGTCGATATAAACCTGGGCGTACTGAGCAAATCCGAAAGTCGTCTTCACTGGTAGGAACTGAGCCGCTTTCGTCAGACGATCCACGATCACCCAAATGGAGTCATACCCCCGCCTAGTCCTGGGTAGACCCATAATGAAATCCATCGAAATCTGTTCCCATTTCCACTCCGGAATGGGTAACGGCTATAGCTCTCTCGCGGGCCTCTGGTGCTCGGCCTTGACTTTCTGACAAGTCAGGCATCTCGATATGAAATCTACGATGTCCCTCTTCATTCCGTCCCACCTGTAGACCTCTCTCATATCATGGTACATCTTGGTGGAACCGGGGTGGACACTGTACACCGATCAATGTGCCTCCTCAAGAATATCGCGCCGCAATCCCTCAGCATCTGGTACGCACAGTCTAGACCCAAATCGTAATATCCCCTGATCATCGATCACGAACTCGGAGAATCTGTCCTGTCCAATCTGTGCCACGATCTCTGAGCAACGGTCATCCCTGCGCTGTGCCTCATATATACGGTCAAGCAACTGTGGGCGTACACGAACATGCGTAAGCTATCCCCCGATCTATGTGAACTCGAACTGCACTCGGCCGTCGCATAGTATCTGCCAATCTGCTGACGACTGCATCTGTACTGCACTCAAACACGCTAGACTACCCTCAGGCCTCCTGCTCAAAGCATCCGCTACTACATTAGCCTTGCCCGGGTGATACAAGATCTCGTAGTCGTAGTCTTTCACCAGTTCCATCCAACGGCGCTGTCGGAGATTCAGGTCTCGCTGCTGAAATATATACTTTAGGCTTTTGTGATCAGTGAATATTTGGCACGACTCGCCATAGAGGTAATGTCGCCAGATCTTAAGTGCAAAGACCACTGCAGCCATCTCCAAATCGTGAGTGGGGTAGTTCTGTTCATGTTTCTTCAATTTACGGGAAGAATATGCGATCACCTTGTCATGCTGCATCAATACGCATCCTAGCCCCACCCGTGAAGCGTCACAATAGACTACAAACCCGCCTGATCCTGAAGGCAATGATAACACTGGCGCCGTAGTCAAACAAGTCCGTAGCTGCTGGAAACTGTGCTCGCACTCCTCCGTCCAAACGAAAGGAACCCCCTTCTGGGTCAAACCGGTCAAAGGTGCAGCAATACGGGAGAAATCATATACAAATCGCCTGTAGTAGCCGTCCAGTCCTAGAAAGCTGCGTATCTCAGTAACGGATGTAGGTCTGGGCCAACTCCGAACGGCCTCGACCTTCCTCGGGTCTACACATATACCATCCCGTGTAATCACATGACCCAAGAAGTCCACGCTGTCCAGCCAGAACGCCCACTTGGAGAATTTTGCATAAAGCCGGTGCTCCCTCAAGGTCTGCAGTGTAATCCGCAGGTGCTGCTCATGCTCCTCTCTGCTCCGGGAATACACCAATATATCTTCAATGAATACGATGATGAACAAGTCAAGATACGGCCTGAATATGCGGTTCATCATGTCCATGAAAGCTGCTGGCGCGTTGGTGAGTCCGAACGACATCACCAAAAACTCATAATGGCCATAACGCATACGGAAAACCGTCTTCGGAATGTCCTACGGTCGAACTCTCAACTGATGATAGCCTGATCGCAAATCGATCCTCGAAAAATATCCTGCCCCCTGAAGCTGGTCGAACAAGTCGTCGATGCGTGGCAACGGATATCTGTTCCGCACGGTCACCCGGTTCAGCTGCCGGTAGTCGATACACAGACGCAAACTGTCATCCTTCTTCTTAACAAACAGGACCGGAGCACCCCAAGGAGAAACACTGGGTCGAACGAGTCCCTTGTCCAGCAATTCTTGCAACTGACTCTTCAACTCACTAAGCTCCGCCGGGGCCATCCGATAAGGCGGTATAGAAATAGGCCTCGTGCCGGGAATCAAATCAATACAGAATACAACATCACGCTCCGGCGGTAGCCCCGGAAGCTCGTCAGGGAATACGTCAGGGAACTCACATACACTCGGAACCTGGTCCAGTGGAACATCCGTAGCCATAATCTCACCAATATAGGCTAGGAATCCCTGACATCCCTTCCTCAGAAGCTGTCCAGCGCGAAGAGAAGAAATCAAAAGGTGAGGGGTGGCACCACGGTCACCCTGCACAACAAAAGTCGACTCGCCGAGAAAACAAAACCTAACTGTCTTCTCGCGGTAGTTCATAGACGCATAGCACGTGGCCAACCAATCCATGCATAAAAGAACGTCGAAGTCCAACATCTCCAGAAGGATCAAGTTGACAGGAAAATCTCTCTCGCCAATACGGACGACACAGGATCGGAACACGTGCCTAGCAAAAAACGACTCTCCCACGGGAGTGGTCACAACAAGCAGCTGATCAAGCAACCCAGACTCTCTACCCAAACTCGGTACAAAAAGTGTGGAAACGTACGAGTGCATGGATCCGGGATCGAATAATACGTGTGCATCAATAGAACATACTGATAAGGTACCTGAGACCACCGCATTGGACGCCTGCATGTCCTGATGCGTCAACGCGAAAACCCGTGCCTGTCCTCCACCTGTAACTGGCGGTCCCCTGCTAGAAGCTGGCTGCACTCTGCCGGTGGCTGGCTGTCCTCTGCCTCGACCGCCTCGTCCTCTAGGAACAAACCCTCCGCGACCATGGCCTCTCTTTGCATGAGTCTGACGCGGAGCAACTGTGGGTACAACAGGTAACGCCCTCTGGGATGGAGAAGGTGGAAGTGTGACATGCGGTACGGCTGGCTCCCTCTGGCGTGTCTCGGTACAATCTCTGACGCGGTGATGAGGACTACCACATCCAAAGCATCCACGGGACGACTGCTGACCCTCCTGGGGGTATGAGCTAAACATCTAACCTCGCCCCGAGTCTCTGCCACCTGTATAATGTCTATCACGACGTCTGAACGGATGTCTCAGAGCTGCTGTGTTAGTACGAACCCTCTTCGGCCGTGGAACTACCGAAGTCTCGGCAAGGCGCTCCTCGGCTAATAGGGTTGCGTCTACAGCTGCGGCATACGTCTCATAATGCTGTGCGCTGATCGCAAGGAACAGTGGTGTAAGTAAGCCTCGGACAAATCTCTTGACTCGCAGTTCCTCAGTAGCCACTAGGTACGGAGCATAAACAGATAGCTCGGTGAATAGCACGTCGTACTCTGCTACGGTCATCTCTGGCGTCTGGCGTAGGGACTCAAATCTGCGTGCTCGGGCATCCCTGACACTCTGGGGAAGGAAGCGAGCTATAAAGATCGTCACAAACTCTGTCCAGGTCATAGGAGGAAGACCTGCTGCCCTGCCCTTCTCGACTGATTCGCACCATTTCTGCGCAAGTCCTTCCAGGCGAAAGCTCGCGAACTTGACCCATCTCGTATCTGAGCATCTAAGGGAACAGCATATCCGGGCCATCCTATCAATGAAAGACTGCGGGTCCTCGGCTGCGTCGGTGCCTGTGAAGACCGGAGGCTTCAGCCTCATGAATTCTGCTAACGATACTGAAATCGCCACCGTGGCTGCAGGGGCAACTGCCTGTGCTGTAGATACCATCGCGGTTCTCATGACTGGTGGAGCTACCTCTGGTCGCTGCGCTCGAAGCGTCTCAACTAGTGACCCTATCATCTGACGCATCTCTTGCATGCTGGATCCCACTGTCTGGCGCATCTCCTGCATACCAGCCCCTAGTGTGGCGATCTGATCTGTCATAGGAGGGATAGTCTGCTCGGGTGCAACAGGTGCACTGCCCGGATCAGTCCTCGTCTCGGACGAGTCAACACGAGCCTCGGCTCTCGCAGCCGCTCTCTGTGCCCTCGTAGTCCTTGGCGGCATAGTGGCTGAAAAGGATGGTAGGATTCGATAAGGATACGGAAATCGAATCGCAAGAATGTATATAGTCATGAAGGAATTTCAATCAACAAGTCCTAAGGTCGCTTAGGTGGGGTACCGTGTCGTGAGTATGTCGTGGAACATACACACGCCACGCTACCCTGCTGCAGCTACCTACTACATCATACCAGGGTCAATCATACACTTCGAAGGTAAAACCTACGCTTTGTTACCAACTTTGTCACGACCCAAAGTTCGGCCCGTGACCGGCACTTAACCACGCAACGTCTACAGGCATAACGTGACTAAGTAAGCCGAACCCAGAAAACAAAACCGTTAAAATTTGGAGTGTTAAAACATTTAGAAAACTTTAAGTTGTTTAGTAGCAATCCTTTTTTGTTCAAGTTATTATTTAAATAATTTTAACAACATTTCCTTTTCCAAAATTTGTCCCGAAATCGGGTAAAAGGCGGGATATAAGTAAAAGTAACATGTGAAATAAATAGAATATCACAATGGGAGAATCGCGCCCAACGGCGGAGTAATCACCATAAATAAATATACGACGCCGAAGCGAAAGCGAAAACAATATCATAAGGTGGTAAAACTGCATAAATAAAGTCGACTCACAACGAGGTCGACACCAGAGTACAAATAACATACATCGTCCTCACAACTGTCTCTAGGTCAATACATGAAAGTAGATGGAGAGTACTAGATACATCAAGATATAACTGAAAAGTAAACAGATACCGTACAAAACCCACCTAACAGCAAAAGGACTAACACGCCTCAGCAATGGTATCTGTGTCAAAAGATGCGGTAACCAGTCAGCCGCGACTACTCGAAAGGGCAACCTGCAAGCACTGTGGCACAACGGGGATGAGTTGTCAACTCGTGAATAGTAGATAACATATAAAGGTAATCGCGAGTATGCACGTGCTGCGATACTCTAACCTATGCCAACAGATAACATCTATATGATGAACTAAATGCTCACATCAGGCAATAAATGTAATCTAAAAGTCTCTCCATATGATGTGCAAGATATGCAATAATCATGTCTGATATGGGATCTAACAACCCTATATAACATGAGCAGGTATGCGATAATCATGTATAGCGTGTGTACTATATCAGTACAATAGGTACATGATGAGATGTCAAAACTAAATGCTGAGTATGGGAATAAATAGTGTCAACACGGAATATCCATGTGGAAAAATGACCGGTATCCATCAATAAACCCAAATCCCAGTAAAACTCAGGCGCCGTCATCCACATCGGCCCTCAAATCCTGTGAATCTCATACAATCGTGAGTGCCCAACATCGGCACCCTAATCTCATAAAATCAGCCGTGTCCAGCATCGACACGCAAATCCTCCAGTAAGGGGCATCCGTCCATCGGATCTACCCACGGGCTTGTCACGACCCGAAAGTACGGAACATGACCGGCACTTAGACTACGAAACGTCTCGAGGCGTACGTACTCTAAGTAAGCCGAAAACCCAGAAATCCAAACCAAGAGAGTAGTAGAGTGTAGGAAAACCATTTTTAAATCAAGTAGTTTACAACATATGCCGAAGTATGCATTTGAAATCCCAAGTCTTTTCAAAAAAAATTCGGCAGAGTCTCTTTTGTAAAATCAGACCCCAAACGGGTACAAAACCTGAATAAGCATATACATATATTGAAAAATGCATCCCCAAGCTGGAGCTAGCTCTTCGTCAATCAACGGTCACAACCACACAAGCAATAAGATATACAACGCCGAAGGGCGAGGATCAAAACTCAAAAGAAAACTCAAATTAACATGAAAACCGTAATACTGCTACGCGCGACTCTAAGGTCGAAATAATACATCACTAGTGTCTAAGTCTGAAACAATATACAAGTTTTGGTTGATGGAATTTCTAGATACAATGAATAATACATGTACAATGGTGGTTCTGATGCAAAAGAACCCACCTACCAAAAGCAATTCACCCGCAAGGAAGCAGTGTGCCAGAAATGCCGCTAAGGAACTTGTACGGCAAAACATGCAAGAACTGTGGCACAATGGGGGTGAGTTGCCAAATCGTGAATAGAAAATATCTACAAGCAGAAACCGAATGCAAGACATAATCCTAGGTCAATACGATCAGTATAATATAAACGTCAAGAGTAAGTCTGAAGCATGATAAGGTGGCAATGTAACATCTAAACATGTAGGTAGTGTCAAGAGCTCGTACCAGTGCCTCAGGTAAAAACATGTCATAATATAAGGTATGTCTGCATGAAGTAAATATGATAAGGTATCAAATGGATATCAATACACATATATTAGCGTCCCATTCCACTAATATTGGTGTAAGAGTATATATAACAGCGCCCTCATACCCTGTTATATATACAAATGAAGTATGATCAATGAAATCAAGGTCTGTATATGATCAATGTCTGTATATATGTGGATCCCGTCCACCTGTCACCCAATGACAACAAGCATCATGCATGTAAATATCGTAAAGCATATGCATGGGAATATGAGGATGTAATCAAATCATAGAACCTGAGTGCCTAGCATCGACACTCGAAAACATCATGAAACCTGTGCCTAGCATCGGCACGTAAATCCTCGTCTATCAGGCGCTGTCACCAGACTGGCCCTGATAGGTACGTATCATACGCTATCTCGAAAACCCGAGTGCCCAGTTTCGACCCTCGAATTTCGACGTATCCATACGTACATACTCCGGTCGGCGTCCCCATGATAACCGCCGAGTCCAAATACTATCACCGGTAGGTAGTGCTCCCCTGCCAGGCTCACCGTCCAACATACACGAGTCTTCTTGCCCCGGGGTACCTTACCGGGTCCACCATGTACCCGCAGATGGTGCCTACCGCTCCTCGAATCGGGTTTCATATGCCACTCTCAGAACCGAGAAAACACATGGTGGACGCACTGAAATATCATATCAAGGTAAACCGGGTTTTAAAGACAATACATATTGAAATAGCCACGGTTCCCAAATCCAGAAATATCATGGAAACAACATATCTCAATGCGTACAATCAGAAAGCATGATGTATGCGACATATAAAAGAATGTAACCATATCAATATATCATGCAACAAGGAATAGTGATATGCACATATTGGGAAAAGCCGCTCTTTTAAAATGAATCGGTTTTAAAGAGTATCTTGCGGTTCCCAAATCTAGAAATATCATCTATGTATGTGGAAACATGAATGTGTACAAGTATGAGTATACAGTAAGTATGTGCACAAATATAAGTGTACAATGAGTATGTGTACAAGTATGCCATGCAAGGATCGTATCCTGAATGCAACAGTACTATAGTGTAGTGACATGGCAATTATCGATGATGAAGTGTGTGAGCCGGCAAGCAAGTGTACGTGAAACATACGCATCATCGATAATGGTGCTGGTATCCTAACAGCATGATGGTAATATAGCAATAACCCATGAAATGCAATGCGAATAGTACTGAAAATGCGGAATCGAATAAATCAACGCAATAGTAAGGAATCTACATCCATATGTAGATGTCATGCAGTTATGCCATTTGAAATAAGACGAATCAGGATTTTTAGTAAAATAAGGGCTACCGTGTTTTTAAGAAAGATACGTCTTTGAAAATACCCGTAGAATCCCTTTACTTGTCTTAAGATATTCCTGATTCGTAGTTTTGAAATAGGTATGACTCGAGTCTAGTCTAACATCAACTATGCAAACTACAGATCTAAGTATCAAGTCAATCGGGAAGGGTATGGAAACCACCTAAATCTGAGTCGATATGTACGTATAGTAGTCGGTGATCCCGCCTCAGTAGTATCGCGCACGATACAGTATATCATATGACATCCTCAAGTCATGAGTGCGGATCAATCATCAATATATAGCTCGTACGGTAAATCGTCGTACGGCATCCCAATAGCTGGGGTACGGGTCAATATCACATTACTCTCATCAAATATCAGGTATCATTATCATCACATCACATAATCTGGGGTACTGATCTAAGTCTAGTACAACTGATACCATCTATATGCTGCGTGTGTAAGCACACGTCCAAAGGCCCGCTAGAGATTACATGTCGTATCCCAAATACGAATCACATCATGTCACCGATCTCGCGGCACAAAACCCAATATCATCGACTCATCTCCAAAGTCATCCACTATCCATCAACACAGTGCAAGTATAATGAATATGCAAGGGTGTACGTGTAGGTGCAAATCTATTCTAGGGTTCGCGACTATGAGCTACACTAGTTGCTTCTAACCCTAAAATATCCATAATACACCTAACACAATATCCCCGACACACTATAACTATCAAATATAATGTATATATATATATATATCAACTACGGACTGCGGGGGTGCTATACGCCATCCACCCGACTTCCCCCTATAGATATAATCTACTCACCTTGCGTCTTCATTTGTCGACGTCGCCCCGTGCTTGCTTGTCGTCCCGAAATCTTCATGGGGTACCTACACATCAAGGTATCGCAATTGCGCATTAAAACCAAACCAAAGCTAAAACGGCACACGAAACCCAAAACGATACGATAAGGGGCCTATAGGTTAGAACCTACGGGCATGCCTTCAAAACCATCAATCAATCCTCGATATCGTCGTACAAACGCCAAGTATTCGAGGTAAAACGCAATACACAAATTCAGAATTAAAAAATACGGAATACGGAAACATGAATCCAAAACAGCAACTAAGGAAATAGGCTCCAGATTTCATCCTAGGTCAAACTAAACAAATCTATACATACCAGGGGTCTAATCTATGCATGTAGGAGCTACAGAACCAAAACGAGCAAGTCTGGTGCAGGTATGGCCGCAAATTGCGGCCAATGGGAATAAATTGGCGGCCTGGAAATAGAAGTGGGGGCTTGGGTCTTGGGTGGTGGTTCCTAGGTGCCTGCATATCTCACTGTCAACTCAGTTTTATTTTTAAAAGTCTCGGGTGAAAGCAGATTCCCAAATATAACTCCAGATTTACAGTTTTCCCCGATATCGATTCGCTAAATCCGTATTCTGGGTTTTATCTTCAGGTTTGGTCCAAAGTAACATCCCACCAGGGTTTCTAAGGTCATCAAAATCCTCAATTTCACAGTTGGTTCAAATCTAACCTAAACCCTAACTAGAAGCTTCAAAAGTCCATCAAATGACACCATATCGACACGAAACTAGCATGGATGCACAAGAGAAATGAAATACTACTCTAGGGTGCAGAAATTACCTTCTTTGGCAACTCAAGAAAATTCTTGAGTTTCTCAAAGTCCTCAAGATCAGCTCTTGCTTAGTCCGTCGTGTAGCTATTGAGCTTGGGAGCAATTTTTGTGAAATGGGGATAGGGTTTTGATTAGGTTTTAATGGTGGATCTAGGTTGAAGAGGGAGGAGGAAGAAGAGGGAGGGGCTGGAGCAGCAGCTCATGAGGGAAGGGAGAGAGAAAATAAAATGGGAAATGATGTGGCAAGGGTCAAACAAGGTAAAAGCAACCTTCTCTCTCCCTCATCATCATGCTTCACTTTTTATTTTCTTTTCCCTTTTCTTTTATCTCCCCTCACACAAGGTAAACCCTAAGCAACCATACCCCAAAACATGTAACAAGTGTGGAAAAAAGATATGTGCACATTTTTGCACAAAAATGCTAAAAATCCAATTAGCGATTTTTAATCGCGATTAACACTAAAATAGCATATAATTAACCATAAAAGCTTAAAAATGACTTAGTTCCATAAAATACATTATTTTAGAATTTTCCAAAAATTTTCCATAATTTTTTCCCATTTATCGATATTTAATTATAAATTTAATATTAAAATAATCAATAAAATAATATTAAATTATAAAAAAATTCCCAAAAATAATATTTTATTATTTTTTTTGAAATGATACAGGGCTCCGTCTGCGGAATAGTCCCTCGGCCCCCAGCAGTACGCGTCGTCCCGTATCCATCTATCGACTCTGGTCGGTATCCTCCGGATAATCGCCAGGTCTAACAAATCACCGGTAGGTAGTAGTCCCTCCGCCGGGCTCACCGTCTAACAATACTAGTCTTCTCGCCCCGGGGTACCGTACCGGGTCCACCATGTACCCGCAATCGATGCCTACCTCTCCTCGAATCGGGTATACTCACACAAGCTCTCTGGAACCGAGAAAACTTATGGTGGACGCATTAAAATATCATCTCAAGGGAAACCGGGTTTTTAAACAGTGCGTATTTTCTTAAATTAGTACACCGTTTCCCAAATCCAGAAATCACAAAATCAAATACAATGCGTAATCCATGCAACATGTCGTATGACGCTAAGAGTAAAAGAAAGGGAAAACCGCTCTTTTGAAAGATCTAGGTTTGAAAATATCGCCTGTGGTCCCTTAGATTTAAATCAAGTCTATATCATCCATGTATGTAGCATATGAATATGTGTATCGGTATGGATGTGTGCTTGGATAAGTATGTAAGGTGAATATAGCAATGTACATGTGCACTATTGTAGACATATGGTGCATATGTGCCCAAGTAGGGATATATCAATGAAGGTACTCACGAAAGTGCGTATACAATGTGCATGGTATGAATGTCCATATGGTAGTATGCGGCAATCATGACAACGTCAATAAAGCAGAATCAAATATGCGTTTTATAGCAATCCTATAATGTGAGTGTCATGGCAATCACTAACGGTGTGAGTGTAGCATATAAATCGTGCTCGTGCAACTTGGACCGTTAGTGACAGTGCAGTGTTCTATACTACCAGTTCTATATATATAAGGAGGTATGCTACTCTAGTATGCATACATGAACACATAAAACTAACATCCTATTACGCCCTGACGGTTAACGCTATACGGGCGATTTCCCCGTAGATGTTAAATCTACTCACCTGGTCGCGTGCTAAGTATAGCCGACCACCTGCTTCCCTTTCCTGGCGGCGTCTGACGTACCCGCCTGCGAACCTAGAATTTACATTAGAATCCCAATATATCAAAATCTCGAAAAAATGCGATATCGGAACGAAACAAGAAACTCGCGTCGCGAATTAACGCGCGTGCGCGCGATACGCTGGAACGTGTGTGTGTGTCCAGAACTCGATCCAATACGCCGCGATACGCTGAATCACAAAATCCACTCGCGTATCGCGCGTATCGCGCAAACTAAAAATACCAGAAAATAACATACTGTCCCAGATTTTACCCAGGTTGGAATAATACAAAACTATATATACCATGGACCCACAAAATGTAGCAGACACCTGTACCAAAAACCCTAGCTCCTAACTCCCTGGTCTGGCCGCAATTTGCGGCCAGAATGAATATTCCGGCGGCCGTGGGTTGGAGTGGTGGGGTCGGGCTCTGGTGGTGGGGTCAGGGTGTCACCAGTAGGCTATGGTCCACTCAATTTTATTCTGAACTTACATGGGTAGCAGCAGGTCTCAAAATGCTATGTTTTGCTTAAAAACGCCAAGTTTTGTACAAATTGAAAACTGAGGGTATTTTAGTGTAATCTGGGATTATCCTAGGTTAACTTGGCCTTAGCAACACTTAGGCTAGTCTACCCAACACCAACCTCACTTAACCACAATTTCACACAAATCACCCAAACAAGCACAAAAACGTAAAATTATCGCTAATTAAAGCTATTTCTACACAACTAACCAAACAAGGAAGGAGTTTAGAAGTTATACCCCACTAGGAACCTCACAAACAAGGAGAAGGAGAAGAAGAAGAGGGGATGGAGCTGTTGTGCTGTTGTTGCCCCAGCCGAGCTGCTGCTTTTGCTCTAGAAGCAGGAGCTGCTGTTCTGGCTGCTGCAGTGCTGAAGCAGTGCTGTTGTTTTTGTGATAGTGTTTATTGTGGTGTTGGTGGTGTGTTGTAGTATATGGGGTTGGGGCTGTTTGTTAAGGGAGTGCTGCTGCTGATGCAGCAGATGCTGATGTGTTTGGGCTGAAGTATAGCAGCAGATGCTGATGGATTCAAGGTTGTAGCTGTTGTTGAAATGATGAAATGGCTGATTTGAAGATGGGCTACTGCTGAAACATCGGCTACTGCTGAAACATCAGCTACTGTTGCATTGGTGAGGTGTGTGTGTGAGAAGGATGTGAGTGAGAGGAAGAGTGTGGAGGCTATGATAAAGTTTTGAAGTGAAATGGGTGTGACCTTTTCTTAAGCCACCAATCTCTCTCTCCATTTAATGCTAACAAGACACCCATCATGCCCTCTCTCTCCTCAACCCAAGTCAAACCCAAAAGAAAATTTTAAATCCCTTTTTATTTTTAGAAAACCAATTTCTTAATTTAAAACTAGTTAGCTTAACAAGAGGGGTTAGACCACCATGGTTGCCTAAACATGGTTTAACCCAATTTTAACCCTAGGTTGCATGCACATGTTTGTGCAAGCTTAGGAAAATTCTAGAAAAATCTTTATTAATTTTGATAAAATATTTGAAAGTTAATTTGGTAAACTTTTATTAAAAATTCCACTTTTTAAAATATAATTAGTTAATAATATATTCCCAGTTGTTACAGTAGGGTTCCTAGGCACTCTAACAAGATTCTACAAGGCATCAACCATGCCCGATTCAAAAATTAGCCGTGCCGAACAACCCTAACCAAGATCGTATACTAGAGATTATGCGAAAACTAGCAAATAAACAACTTTAACACTAAGTGAAAGGGATTACAACCTTTGTAGATCCGGTCCTTCACTTCTAAAGCTCCGTGTTGACGTCCCTTCGCTGCGATCATCGTGATCCCGGACTCTAGCGATGGTTTTCTCGGAGAAATGAACGGGCTAGGTCGTTGACTTCGAGGCCGAAGATGATCTACGTCGAGGAGACTCAAACTCAAGCTCCATCTTCACTAGGTCAAGAACTTTGTGAAGAGAACACCCTAAACTAAATGGCAAGTAGTAGAGGATGATGAAATAGGAAGTGGGTTCACTTTGGATTTGGATTTCTCACTCTAATTCTTCACTTGAAAATTTCTAGTAAGTTTTTCTTCTTCTTGAAGAAGAAGAAGGAAAAAGAATGAGAATAAAAATGAATTATCAAATTAGAATAATCAAGTGAAGTCTATCATAATGCAACTATGGGTGAGTTAACCTTTGTAGAGACTAAACCATAGTTTTAGTTAATGGTTTGGTTAATAAAAATTTTATGCAAAACAAAATGAGTGGACTTTGTCAGAGATGCTTAAAAGCTTCATGAAGCTTCAAGCCAAGACAAAGAAAACCACCATTTTGTTTTACCAAAATAATTAAAAACCTAAACCATTATCTTAAATATGGTGTAAGTCATACACACACCCAAGTTTGCATGTATCATCAATCATGATACAAACTAGTGCACAAACATATATCACATATACAACTTGTGCACATCAAGTGAGAAAATCAATCTTAAGTGAACCAATACTAGTTAATGTAAAGTAATATATCAAATATATAATTATACATTAAATCATTAAATCATTAAATCAACACTTGATTTAATGATCCGGTCATATCGCATATAACCGACTAATATCTAGTGTATCAATATATCGAATCAACACTTGATTCGGTAACCCGGCTATATCTCATATAACCGTCCGATGATACAAATTGCGAGAATAGAATTCAGTATCACATACTGGTATTATTCTCGGTCCCGCACATATCTCATATGCGCTCCTATTTCGTTTCGCTTGAGCTAGGAAACCTCTGTGTAGGACTCTAAAGACTCGTCAATACGCCGGCAGTAGGTGGTGATCATATCAATCACCCACAAGACGCAAGCGGTCTGCTAAACGTAACGGCCACCCGGGTATTGAGCGATCAAAATATCAACGAGCAAGCCTGCTCACACTCCTGTGAATCCAATCAGTAACACTTACCGCACAGTCCGGTCTGTTCGTCTGATATGTCGCATATCTCATCTAGGGGTGGTAAACGTCAGACCCCAGTAGTTTGATAAGTCATGCCGATGTATGATCCATAACAAGCATGAGACTACTGATAACACTTACCTGTAAATCAGTGCAACCCTGGCCAGGGATTTCCAGTTATGGCCAGTCGAGCATAGCGCAACATCAACCCCCAATACCGGGAGAGACGAATCCCCTCCTATCGCTCATTGCCTCCATGTGAATCGGGACTGTACCCAAAAACCACCTGTTTGTACGACTCAGTAGAGCCATGGTAGGGTGGAAATCAAAGCATAGTGGGAGACACACAAGACTTTATGACGATCTCGGGTCAACAGACTAAGCTGTACCAGTGTCACCAGAGAACTGCCATCTGACGTGAGGTAAAATACCATTTGGGAGTTCTCGGCGAGTCCGTTCAATGTACCCAGTCTCTACTGAGCACCCGCATATCGTCTCTGATGTCAAACACCAATGGATATGGGATCATCCATCGCCCATCACATGGGTCGAGAAGATATACGCTAGTCTACTCTGGAATATCGATGC
Organism: Agapanthus africanus; assembly: GCA_030015575.1. NCBI lineage: Eukaryota > Viridiplantae > Streptophyta > Magnoliopsida > Asparagales > Amaryllidaceae > Agapanthus > Agapanthus africanus. The sequence continues at coordinate 624,143,484 of CM057339.1, forward strand.
CCCGTCTCGATATTCCCACGACTAGGAACATTGAAGGATGTACTCATTGACTACCCAGTCCCCACTAATATGATCTTCATCATAGTCCTGGAAGTCGAGTACACATCATAAGGGCTTTATCAATATGTAACAAAGAGACAACAAGTGTACATGTTAAGATAAAGAGCAACCAGATAGCGTACTATCATGTCGAGCAAGAAAGTCCTCCCTATATATGTCCCAGCATCCACTATAATATACATCTCATGTACAGTAATGGCCTCTAGGGAATACATATAACTAACAATAGGGGAATATTCGAATTCCCACGCCACCCAAAATGAAGAAAAATTATGTTGATGCATTGTCTTCGGGTGTGTTCGTTACTAAGAACTGTTTCTCAGTTTACCCTACGTCCTGGGTATTGGATACCAGATCAGGATCCTACATATGTAATTTGTTAAATGGGCTAGCGAAAGGTGGAGAATGTAAGGTTGCTAGGCACACGCACAAGGTTCTACGAGGCATCAACCATGCCCGATTTAAAAATTAGCCGTGCCGAACAACCCGAAGCCGGATCTTTAAACTAGAGTTTAGGAGAAAACAAGTATGTTAAACAGTTTAACACTAAGTGAGAGGGATTACAACCTTTGTAGATCCGGTCCTTCACTTCAATAGCTCCGTTTAGATGTCCCCTTCGCTGCGATCGTGAACACCGGACTCTAGAGAAGCTCCACAAGAAGAACAAACGTGCTTGCTTCGATGAATTCGAGGCCGGAGATGATCTACGTCGGGGAGACACTAACTCAAGCTATTCCTTCACTAGGTCATGAACTTTGTGAAGAGAAAACACTCTACTACATGGAAAGTGGTAGAGGATGAAGAAGTAGGAGGTGGGCTCACTTTAGAATTGATTTTCTCACATTTTTCCTCATAGCACCATAAGAGCTTGAAAGCTTTTTCAAGGGGCTTGATGAAGAAGAAGAAGAAAGAATAATTCATCCAAATGAAAACTTATCCTTTGAATTATTGCACCATGGTTGAGTTAAGCCCTCATGCTTAACTCATGTAGAGAATTAACCAAAGTATGAGGTTAAGGGTTGGGTTAACTAATATCCTAAGGAATGACAAAAGAGTTGACTTTGTCAATGTTGCATACAAGCTTCTACAAGCTTGATAACATTGACTAAAGTCTCCTCTCTTTTGTTATTCTTAAGGAAATAAGTAAACCCTAATTTAACCTAAACTCTATATAAGTCTCATACACCCATCTTGTATGTATCATCAAGCATGATACAAACATGTACACTTGCATATATCACATATAAATAATGTGCACAATCTAGTGAGAAAATAAATCATAAGTGAGCTAATACTAGTTAATGTAATGTAATATATCAAATATATAATTATACATTAAATTATTAAATCAACTCTTGATTTAATAACCCGGCTAAACCGACTAATATCATGTAAAATAACTTATCGAATCAACACTTGATCCGATAACCCGGCTATATCGCATACAACCGATCAATGTCACGAATCGCGAGAATAGAATACGGTATCTCATATCGTATCAATCACGGTCCCGCACATATCACATATGTGCTCGTACTCCGTTTCGCTTGAGCCAGGAAACCCCTGTGTAGGACTCTAAAGACTCGTCAATACGCCGGCAGTAGGTGATGATCATATCAAACACCCACAAGCCGCAAGCGGTCTGCTAAACGTAACGGCCACCCGGGTATTGAGCGATCAGAAGATCAACAAGCAAGCCTGTACATTCTCCTGTGAATCCAATCAGTAACACTCCCGTACAGTCCGGTCTCGTCGTCTGATATGTTGCATATCTCACCTAGGGGTGGTAAACGTCAGACCCCAGTAGCTCGATAAGTCGTGTCGATATGAGGTCTATAACAGTTCGAGAAACTACTGATAACACTTACCAGTAAATCTCAGCAACCCTGGCCAGGGATTTCCGGTCATAGCCAATCGAACACAGCGCAACATCAACTCCCTATACCGGGAGAGACGAATCCCCTCCTATCGCTCATTGCCTCCATGTGATTAGGGACTGTACCCAAAAGCCACCTTTTTGCACGCCCTCTTGGACGTGGTATGATGGAATCAAAGCACAGTGGGAATCACACAAGACTCTATGACGATCTCGGGTCAACAGACTACTCTGTACCAGTGTCACCGGAGAACTGTCATCTGACGTAAGGTATAATACCATCTGGGAGTTCTCGGCGAGTCCGTCCAGTGTACCCAGTCTCTACTGAGCACCCGTACACCATCCTTGATGTCAAACACCGATGGATATGGGATCATCCATCGCCCATCATATGGATCAAGATGTGTATACGCTAGTCTACTCTGGTGTATCGATGGCCTGTCTCGATACACCCTCGACTAGGAACAGTTATAGGATGTACTCGTCGACTACCGTGGCCCCACTAGTATGATCTCATCATAGTCCCAGTAGTCGAGTACATATCCTAAGGGCTTTATCAACATGTAACATAGAGATAATCAGAGTGCATGTTAAGATAAAGTACAACTGGATAGCATACTATCATGTCGAGCAAGAAAGTCCTCCATATATATGTCCAAGCATCCATTACAATATACATCGTATGTACAGTAATGGCCTCTAGGGCATACATATAACTAACAATCTCCCACTTGTACTAGGGCCATCTGTTGGGGTATCACATACCCAACAATTAGCTGCGGTTGAAGTATCTCATACTCAACCATCCCATAAAAGTCTCTACTGGGAAAAAGGCCTTTGTGAGTGGATCCGCGTTGTTGTACTCTGTGTCTACTCTCCTAACCACGATCTCCCTGGAGATCAACCATCTCCATGATCAGGTGATACTGTCTAAGAATTATATCTGGATTTCAGATGGGACAGGGAGTTCCTTGGCAAAAGCCACAACTCCATTGTCAAACAATGGTAGGAACGAAGTTCATCTCATGAACTTATATATCCAGACTGCCTCTTTGGCAGCATCCTTGGTAATGATGTATCTTGCCTTTAATTGTCTAGTAAGTCACGGTATCTAGCTTGGAACTCTTCCAACATACCGTCCCTCCACATAGGGTAAAGACAATGCTTGCGACTGACATTCAATCGTCCTTATCACCCTGGAACCTTTCCAGAGATTCTCCCCGGGATCGATTGATACCATCTCACTACATCTAGTAAGAATCCTAACATCCAATTAGATCTATCTCATAGATCCAAAACCCAGGATTTAGGAGGTATCACTTTGATCCTATATGGAGAATCCTTGTGATAAGCGGAGATTGACCAAGCGTAGCATAGGAAACTCCTTCCCTATCAAGAGTATGCCATCCACGTATTCTACGAGGATCACCACCATACGCCCTACTACCTTTTTGTATATACAAGGTTCATCTACCATTTTGATGAAGTCAAACTCTTTGACTACCACAACAAAACAGACGTTCCAACTCCGCGATGCTTGTTTTATCATATAAAACATCTTGCACACGTTTCCGCTGCTCCCACTGTCTACGAAGCCCTCTGGCTGTGTACTTATAGATGCTATCTTCTAAAACATCATTTAGAAAAGCAGTCGTGACACCCAACCACCAGATATCGTAGTCATGGTATGTAGCCGTGGCAAATAGGATCTGGATGGACTTAAGCATAGCTTTGAAAGTCTCAACTTTTCCATGTACACCAAGTAATCTTCTCAAGATATACTTGCTCCTGATGGGGATTTAACCCTTCAGATAAAGAAACCAAAGTCCATACTTTGTTGGTGTATAAGGATTCCATCTCAGATCACTAAGCATCCAGCCATTCTTACAGAGTCCCACTCCTGATGGCCAGTTCGAAACTAGTTGGGTCATCATCTCATGATGCAATCCTCGCTCCCACTGTCATAGAGAAACCAAAGTATCTCTCAGGTGGGTAAGGAACCCTACTAGATCGACGGAGAGGCTGAGGTTCGTTAGAAACTATTGAATCCTTTGGTTCTACCAAATCATCAGCTGCAGTTTGTATAGCTGGAGCCTTTCCAGTTCTACATAACAGACCTTGCCTCGAGCTTGTCCGGATTTTGCTTTTAGACATAGTCCGGACAACCCCAAATCTTAACATACTTAAGATATGGGCTCTTCCCATTCCATATCACATATGAAGTGGTAGGCAACTGATTTGATTTGAACCCTATTCAATAGGTATGCAGCTTCTCAAGTGCATAACACCCAAAAGGAAATAGGAAACTCAGTAGTACTCATCATAGAGCACACCATATCACATAGGGTGCTATTGCTCCGCCCCGATACACCGACGTGCTGTGGTGTATACGGAGGAATAATGCTGAGAGAGAAACTCATTCTCCTTTAGAATAGTCCAGGAATTCCGTGCTCAAGTATTCTCCTCCCTGATCTCATCAAAGGACATAATACTTATACCCGTTGTTGGTTCTCTACTTCTAATTTATATTCTGTGAATATCTCAAAAGCTTCGGACTTGTGTTTCAACAGGAACATATGTCTGAATCTTGAAGATCATCAGAGAATGTAATGAAGTACAAAGAACCGGTCTTGGCATGTGTAGACAGGGGACCTTCATACATCAGCATGTATCAATCCCAAGAGTTCACTAACTCTTTCTCTGTTTCCAATAAACAGAGCTATGGTCATCTTATCTTTGTGACATGGCCGGCAAGTTTCACAAGATGTAAATTCAAACAGATTTAAATATGCATCTAAATGTAACTTAGCTAGTCGGGTCGCATTGATATGACCTAGTCTACAATGCCTCAAGAAGGATACGTTCATTTCTGAACTCTTCCTCTCGTGTGTGTTCTGTATACTAAGAACTGTAGTTTGATTTAGAACGTCAATGCTTTTAGATAACGTGCCTGAACCGATCAACTCTTGATATAGGAAATGTTCAAAACATTATCCAACAATACAAAATTATATCCTTTCTTTACTAATAAAGAGACTGATATGATGTTGTATATCAGGTTCGATATCTAATAACATTTGTTCAGAATCAATGTATTCTGGTAATACAGGGTGATAGTGACCAACAGACTTGGCTGCAACACTTGCACCGTTTTCTGTCTCATGAAACTTATCACCCGTTCTCAGTTCTCTGTAAGTCCATGTTGCTCACCCCGGTTCTTACGGGGAGGCGGAAACGGCGAAAAACAATTTTGGGCGCAAAGGCAACATGGACTAAAAGTCGGATCTTTGCTAAACTAGAAACCAGCAAACTACTAGAGGCGTTAACTACTATGCCGTAGAAATTATACCTCACGAAACCGGTCCTTCGGGTCTTCTCTCCGCTGTCCGGCTCATCCATCCACGCTCCGAGGGTCAATCCGGATCTTGGTCACCTCCACGGCCTTCTTGAGTCGAAGACGATCCACCCGAGAGATGTACACCGAGCTCCACCTCGAACCGAGGCAACTAGGGCAACAAGATCGCTAGTCTTGAAGTCCTAGGTTATGTAGAAGAGGTTGATGGAAGTGTTTGTCTTTTTGGATTCTTTTTCTCTCAACACATTAGATCAAAAGAATTTATCAAGAGGAGGAAGATGAAGGAGAACTAGCAACCATGAGAGCTCATTTTCTTTTCTTCTCACAAGAGAGAGAATGAGAAAAGAATAATGAACAAAGAAAATGAACCATGGTTCAATAATACTAAAAAATCATCATTACTAATCCCATCATGATAAAGTTGATGGCTACATTGACATGACCATTTTCAAAATCCAAAAAGAAAAAGAAAACCAAAGAAGAGTGTAGACCTCTCATGAAGGTCAAGGTCAACTTTGGTCAACGGGTAAACAAAGTCAAGAGTGGTCAAGGTGGTCAAATGGTCAAAGCAATTAGCCATCACTAAATTATCACTAAAAGAATTAGTAAATAATGTCTCCGGCTCATAATGGTTTTGAACGAACGAATTGCCAAAACCCTAATGAGCCTGCCACATAACGGTTTTGGCCGAACCAAATGCCAAAACCCTAATGAGGCACCTCCTCCTTCATCGCTCCTCAAAACTGTGCATACACACCCGCATCCGCATTCCGTAGAATGTGAATGCACAGAAGACAAAACAAATCCATCTGTGCAATACTAGGATCCGGCTTAAACCAAAGCCCACTAGTATTGCCTGCCCAAACAGCATACGCACACAAGTGCACGTAAGTCATCGCAGCCCTGCCGTAAAACCATACGGCCTCTACACGTTTCGCTCAGTGCAGGGAAACTCTCTGTGTGGGACTCTAAAGACTCGACACTACGCTGGCAGTGGGTTTAACCACAGACCGCAAGCGGCACTAGCTGTACGTAACGGTCCCCAGGTAGATGTCGATAAGAAGGCCGATGAGGTAAACCCATCTGAACTCCTACTGAGCCTGTATGTGACAATCTCTGCACAGTCTGGTCTGTTCGTCTGATACATCGCATGGCGGGCCTAGGGGGTGGTAAACGTCAGTCCCCTACTAGCGGTACAAGTCGTGTCGGAGTGTAGCCCAGAACACCTGAGATAACTCTGGAAACCTACCATTCTATCTCGCTTGCCCTGGCCAGGGACTTTGTGTAATGGCTCTCCTAGACACAGCGCGATATCAACCCCCAATACCGGGAGAGACGAATCCTGTCTAACCGTCACTGCCTCTAAGTGCTTCGGGACTGCACCCAACTACTACCTGTTTGCACGACTCCTTTGAGCCGTGGTGGGGTAGTAATCAAAGAACAGTGGGAACACACTCGAGGCGAAGTGACAGTGTCAAGTCAACGGACTAAGCTGTACTCATGTCACCTGGGAACTGATAACTGACGATAGGTATAATACCAACCAACAGTTGCCGACGAGTCCTGTCCAGTGTACTCGTAACCTAACGAGCACCCGCATACTATCTCCAGTACGACATTCTGATGGCTGTGGGGCAGACCATCTCCCCTGCTGGGATGAGAAGCGCATACGCTAGTCTACTCCGGAGTATCGATGCCCTGTCTCCATAGTCCTACGACTAGGGACCTGTATAAGGATGTGCTTATAGATTGCCCAGCCCCCACGACTGTGACTGCCATCACAACGCTCGTAATCAAGCAAAGATCCTAAGGGCTCTACTAATATGTATAAGCGATATGCTAAAAGAAACACATGCACATATTGAAGTAGAAACAAACCAAGTAGCATACTACCATTTTGAGCAAGATTGTCTATACAACTGTGAATATCCCAAGCTTCCATTAAGTAATATACAAGCTAATATGATACAGTAATGGGCTCTAGGGCATATACACTAACAATCTCCCACTTGCACTAAGGCCATGTACTGGCGTATCGAAGACCTATCATCTCGATCAGCCGCTCGAACTGAGTCTGGGGTAGGGCCTTCGTGAGTGGATCTGCAGTGTTATTCTCCGAATTTACTCTCTTCACCTCGATCTCCCGGCGATCTACGATCTCCCTGATCAGGTGGTACCGCCTCAAAATGTGCCTGGACTTCTGATGGGACCTGGGTTCCTTTGCTAAAGCTATAGCGTCGTTGTTGTCGCAATACAGCATTATTGGATCAACAATGGTAGGAACCACCTGAAGCTCCGTGAGGAACTTCTTCATCCAGACAGCTTCCTTTGCGGCATCGCAAGCAGCTATGTACTCTGCTTCCATAGTTGAGTTAGCAACGGTCTCCTGCTTGGAACTCTTCCAGCAAACCGCCCCTCCATTGAGGGTAAAGACATAACCCGACATGGACTTGGAGTCATCCTTGTCACTCTGGAAGCTGGAGTCAGCAAAGGCCTCGATCTGATGGTCTTTTCCGCCATACACCAAGAACATCTCCTTAGTCCTTCTCAGGTACTTGAGAATGTTCTTTACCGCTATCCAGTGTTTCTCCCCTGGGTTCGACTGATACCGGCTTACAACGCTTAATGCGTATGCTACATCTGGTCTGGTGCATAACATCGCATACATTATAGATCCTACCGCAGATGCGTAGGGTATAGATGACATGCGAGCCCTTTCCAAATCAGTCTTGGGAGACATCTCTTTGGAGAGGGTGATTCCGTGACAAGCCGGTAGATTACCGCGCTTGGAATCTTCCATACTAAATCGTTTTAGTATAGTGTCTATGTACCTCGACTATGAAAGTCCCAACATCCTCTTAGATCTATCACGATAGATCTGGATCCCCAGAATGTAGTTGGCATCGCCCAGGTCCTTCATGGAGAACCTCTGCGACAAGAATCCTTTGACTGACTGTAGCATAGGAATACCATTTCCTATTAGGAGAATGTAATCCACGTACAAGATGAGGAATACCACAGTTCTCCCTACAATCTTACTGTAAATGCATGGTTCATCTGGGTTTTTGATAAAGTCGAATTCTTTGACAGTATCATCGAAGCAGATATTCCAACTCCGCGATGCCTGCTTTAGTCCATAGATGGACTTTAGCAACTTGCATACTTTACCGTTGCTCCCACTCTGAATGAATCCCTCCGGCTGATCCATATAGACGCACACTTCTAAATTTCCATTTAGAAAAGCCGTCTTAACGTCCATCTGCCAGATTTCATAATCGTGGAAGGCAGCAATGGCAAGAAGGATCCGAATGGATTTCAGCATAGCCACTGGAGAAAAGGTCTCGTCATAGTCCAAACCAGGTCTTTGACGAAAACCCTTTGCAACAAGTCTAGCTTTATAGGTCTCAACCTGCTCATCTACACCAATCTTCTTTCTAAAGATCCATTTGCAGCCTACGGGTTTTACCCCTTCTGGAGCAAAGTCCAAAGTCCAAACTTTGTTGGTTTACATGGACTCCATCTCGGTCCGCATTGCATTCAGCCATTTTACCGAGTCACCGCTCTGAATGGCTTGCTGGAAGCTAGTAGGCTCACCATAATCCATAGTGCAATCCTCTCTATCCCCGTCTATGAGAAAACCGTAGTATCTCTCAGGCGGATGAGACTGCCTACTGCTCCTGCGGAGTGGCGCTGGGATGTCCGATTCTCTTGAAACTTCTGGTTCTTCCAAGCTTTCAGTAATAGCTTGTGGTTCTGGAATTTCTTCCAGTTCTATTGCGCTCCCACTTATCTGATTTTCTAAAAATTCAGTTTCCAAGAAGTGGGCATGCTGATAAACAAAAACCTTTTGTTCCTCTGCGGAATAGAAAAGATACTCCCTGGAGTTCTTTGGGTATCCCACAAACTTACACAGTACTGAGCGTGCCTCGAGCTTGTCCGCATGCTGCTTTTTTACAAAAGCTGGACATCCCCATGTCTTAAGCTGTAAGTCCACGTTGCCCACCCCGGTGCTTGCGGGGAGGCGAAAACGTTATGAAAAATTCGATTTTTACAACTCTAGGCAACATGGACTATGTAAAGGAGGGATCTTTGCTAAACAAAACTAACTAACAAAGCTAAGGAGTTTAGCTACTCGGAATGTGGGTTATACCTAGGGCTTCAAGTCCTTCTCTCCTTGCTCCTTGGAGTGAAAGAAAGGGTTCTCCTTGTCGCTTCTCTTGCCGAAGAAAGATCCACCCGAGGGCCTCAACCTTTGGTTCCAACCTCAAACTAGAAGTAACTAAGGTGCTTGGTGTGCTAGACCTAGGACTTTAGAAAGAGTAGAGAGTGTTTTTGGAGGGATTATCTCAAGCTCAAATGGTTCTCAACACATAAGAGGGGAGAGCTAGAGAGAGAGGAAGAGGAGGAGAGAGAATGGAAATGATAAAGTGAGAAGAATAATACAACCCTTCTCACATATATGTGATTTATGAATAATAGATAATTAGTCAAGATAATTGTCATGGTTAATCAAGAAATGACCATTATCATTTCACATTAAATGCTTTTTCAAGGATCAAAGAGCATCTTTCATATGGAATGATGATGGTCAACTTGTCAACCTAGGTCAACAAGTCAAGCATAGTCAAATGGTCAACAACCCTAACCATGCACAATTATAATTAACTAATTATTAATAAATCATAATTCACACAAAAAACATTAGGGTTAAGAAAATGACAATAGTCATCAACCCTAATCAAAGTCCTCTACCTCTGTCTCAGTCAACTGTGCATACACACCCGTATCCGTGTACCGAGGAACACGAATACAATGAGATAAAACCAATCCCAAATCATATACTAGGATCCGGCTTAAACCAAAGCCCGCTAGTATAAGCTGTCCGGACACCAAACGTGCACAAGTGCGCGGATGTGAACGAACCCTGTCGCAATACCATGCGACCTCTACTCATTTTGCCTAAAGGCGAATTGTAAGTCCATGTCACGCACCCCAGTAACTTCCGGGGAGGCGGAATATATGAAAAACGATTATCAAAGCTTCGTAACACGGACTTGAGCGCATGAATCGTAATCTAAACCATTGCTAACGTTATACTAGAGGTTTAACTACTCGGTACCGGAGTTATACCTCACGTTACATGTCCTTCGGGTCTTCATCGCTGTCCTCCACTCCTCGTAGGCTCCTTGGAACATCGGCAACTTCACGGCCTCCTTGAATCAAAGACGATCCACCCGAAAGCTCCTACGCCAAGCTAAATCTCAAACTTGAGATAACTAGGTTGCTTAAAGTGATAATCTAAGCTACCTAGGGGATATAGAGTGAGGTTATGGATGTTTTAGTCTAGCTAACCCTTGATCTCAACACATGAGAGGTTAGGGTTAGGGTTTCAAAAGAGAGTGAGCTTGAGGAGAGAGAGGGAGAAGATGAGAATGAAAAGAATAATGAACTCATTTTTAATATATCAACCATAACAATTTAATCAAATAAATAAATAAATGATTTAATCATTATGGTTGATGCATTCACCTTGTGTGATTCATCATATGACTCATTATCTCATTAATGAGTCATTAAGTGCAAAGGATGAATCATACAAATGAGTCATTAATCAATTAATGCTCATGCCACCTTAACCCCTTAGTCACCACTCTTCTAGAAGGTTCCCGACAAATTACGAGAACGCCCCTATAATCCGTGAAAACACGGAAAAACTTTAGACTGTATAAATCCAATAACCCGATACTAGAAATTGGCTTAAACCAAAGCCGGCTAGTATAAACTGTCCGAAAAGTCGTACGTGCGTAAACACACGTACGCATCCGAACCCTTGTCGTAAAACCATACGACCTCTATATCGTTTCGCCTGGAGCAGGGAAACTCTCTGTGTGGGACTCTAAAGACTCGACATTACGCTGGCAGTGGGTTTAACCAAAGACCGCAAGCGGCACTAGCTGTACGTAACGGTCCCCAGGTAGATGTCGATAAGAAGGCCGATGAGGAAAACCATCTCGAACCCCTACTGAGCCTGATGTGACAATCTCCGTACAGTCCGGTCTGTTCGTCTAAGACTATCGCATATCAAGCCTAGGGGGCGATAAGCGTCAGTCCCCTAATAGTTGTATAAGTCGTGTCGGAGCGAAGCCCATTACGCCCTGAGAAGCTACTGGAACCTACCAGTATATCTCGCTTGCCCTGGCCAGAGACTTTGCGTAATGGCTCTCTGACACAGCGCGATATCATCTCCCAATACCGGGAGAGACGAATCCTATCTAACCGCCACTGCCTCCAAGTGCTCGGGACTGCACCCAACTGCCACCTGTTTGCACGACTCCTTTGAGCCGTGGTAGGGTAGTAATCTAAGAACAGTGGGACACACTCAAGGCGAAGCAGCAGTGTCAAGTCTGCGGACTATGCTGTACTCATGTCACCTGGGAACTATTAACTGACGATGGGTATAATACCAACCAATCAGTTCCCCGGCGAGTCCTGTCCGGTGTACCCGTAACCTAACGAGCACCTGTATACTATCTTTAGTACGACGTGCTGATGGCTGTGGGACAGACCATCTCCCCAACTGGGATGAGAAGCGTATACAGTCTACTCTGGAATATCGATGCCCTATCTCGATAATCCAATGACCAGGGACCTGTATAGGATGTTGCTTACAGACTACCCAGCCCCCACTAGTGTGACTGCCATCACGACGCTGGTAATCAAGCAAAGATCCTATGGGCTCTACTAATATGTATAAGTGATACGTTACAAGAAACATATGCTCATATTAAAGTAGACTCAAACTAAGTAGCATACTACCATGTTTAGCAAGACTGTTATATACAACTGTGAATATCCCAAGCTTCCATTAAGTAATATACATGCTAGTATGATACAATAATGGCCCCTAGGGCATATACACTAACACGAATAACCCTCTGTGTGGGACTCTAAAGACTCGACACTACGCTGGCAGTGGGTTTAACCACAGACCGCAAGCGGCACTAGCTGTACGTAACGGTCCCCAGGTAGATGCCGATAAGAAGACTGACGAGGTAAATGTTAGTTATGTATATGCCCTAGAGGCCATTGTTGTACATATGATGTATATTATGATGGATGCTTAGATATATACAGAGAGGACTTTCTTGCTCGTCATGATAGTATGTTATTTGGTTTCACTTTATCTTAACATGTTGACTTGTACTGGTTTACTATTTTTCTCTCACATGTTGATAAAGCCCTAAGGATCTGTACTCGACTACTGGGACTATGATGAGATCATACTAGTGGGGCCATGGTAGTCGATGAGTACATCCTATAACTGTTCCTAGTCGAGGGTATATCGAGACAGGGCATCGATACACCAGAGTAGACTAGCGTATACGCATCTTGACCCATATGATGGGTGATGGATGATCCCATATCCATCGGTGTTTGACATCAGAGATGGTGTACGGGTGCTCAGTGGAGACTGGGTACACTGGACGGACTCGCCGAGAACTCCCAGATGGTGATATACCACACGTCAGATGGCAGTTCTCCGGTGACACTGGTACAGGGTAGTCTGTAGACCCGAGATCGTCATAGAGTCTTGTGTGATTCCCACTGTGCTTTGATTTCCACCTTACCACGTCCAAGAGGGCGTGCAAAACGGTGGCTTTTGGGTACAGTCCCGAATCACATGGAGGCAATGAGCGATAGGAGGGGATTCGTCTCTCCCGGTATAGGGTGTTTATGTTGTGCTGTGTTCGATTGGTTATAACTGGAAGTCCCTGGCCAGGGCTGATATAGAGATATATTGGTAAGTGTTACCAGTAGTTTCTCGACCCGTTATGAGCCTCACATCGACACGACTTATCGGTTACTGGGGTCTGACGTATACCACCCCTAGACTTGATATGCGACATATCAGACGAACAGACCGGACTGTACGGGAGTGTTACTGATTGGATTCACAGGAGAACGCACAGGCTAGCTTGTTGATCTTCTGATCGCTCAATACCTGGGTGGCTGTTACGTTTAGCTGACCGCTTGCAGCTTGTGGGTGTTTGATATGATCATCACCTGCTACCGGCGTATTGACGATTCTTTAGAGTCCTACACAGAGGTTTCTTGGCTCAGGCGAAACGGAGTAGAGGCACATATGTGATATGTGCAGGACCGAGAATAATGCGATATGAGATACCGTATTATATTCTCGCGATATTTAGATATGAACCGGGTCATCGGATCAAGTGTTGATTTGATGAATCGGTACATGATATATTAGTCGGTAATATTCGATATAGCCGGATCGTCAGATCAAGTGTTGATTCGATGATTTAATGTATAATAATATATATGATATATTGTATTACATTATCTAATATTGGCTCGCTTTATTATTTCATTTTCTCACTGGATGATACATTGATATATATGCGATATATGTTAATTATATTATTATCTTTTGTTGCAAATATATAATATATATGTGATATATATTATTGTGATATGATATGATATATTATTAAACATGTTTAAGGATGATTAAATGGGATTAGGGTTTGATTAGGGTTAGCTTCTTCTTGCACCTTCTAGAAGCTTTGCTTTTGTCTTGGTTAAGATATTATGGTTGATATTTTTCCATGACTCATAACTTAACCTAACCAAACCCTAACTCTAGTTTATTCTCTACAAACTCTTAGCCAATCATCCTTGACCATGGTTCTATAATCAATCATATACATTTCTTTTCTATTCATCACAAAAGGATTATCATTTCCATTATCATCTTCTTCTCTCTTGATTTTGAGCTCACTAGAAATTCCATTTGTGATGATAAATTGTGAGAAAGTGAATTAAAAAGAAAGCATAATTACTACTCCCTCATCCTCATCTAATCTAGCCCATTAGATTAGGGTGTTCATCTCTTTAGAGTGAGAAAGCTTGGGTTATTGCAACTTCGACGTAGATCATCGGAGATTTGGAACACTTCAAGCTAGCATGGATCGTTCGAGTCGTGGAGCCTCTCTTGAGTCCAGGAGATCGTGGATCGCGGCAAAGGGACTTCTACTCGGAGCTTGTGAAGCGAAGGAGCGGACTACAAAGGTTGTAATCCCTCACACTTAGATAAAAAGATGTTATCTTGCATGCTAAACCCTAATTATCTAGCAAAGATCATGTCTTTGGGTTGTTCGGCACATGTAAATTTTTATTCGGGCATGTTTGATGCTATATGAACCTTCATTAGTGTGCCTAGGAACCCTACAGTAAACCCCATCTGAACTCCTACTAAGCCTGAATGTGACAGTCTCCGTACAGTCCGGTCTGTTCGTCTAAGAACATCGCATGGCGGGCCTAGGGGGCGGTAAACGTCAGTCCCCTACTAACGGTACAAGTCATGCCGGAGTGTAGCCCAGAACACCTGAGATAACATTGGGAACCTACCAGTCTATCTCGCTTGCCCTGGCCAGGGAATTTGTGTAATGGCTCTCCTAGACACAGCGCGATATCAACCCCCAATACCGGGAGAGACGAATCCTGTCTAACCGTCACTGCCTCCAAGTGCTTCGGGACTGCACCCAAAAACTACCTGTTTGCACGACTCCTTTGAGCCGTGGTAGGGTAGTAATCAAAGTACAGTGGGAACACACTCGAGGCGAAGTGACAGTATCAAGTCAACGGACTAAGCTGTACTCATGTCACCTGGGAACTGATAACTGAAGATAGGTATAATACCAACCAACAGTTCCCGACGAGTCCTGTCCAGTGTACTCGTAACCTAACAAGCACCCGCATACTATCCCAAGTACGACGTACTGAAGGCTGTGGGACAGGTCGTCTCCCAAGCTGGGATGAGAAGCGCATATGCTAGTCTACTCCGGAGTATCGATGCCCTGTCTCGATAGTCCTGCGACTAGGGACCTGCATAAGGATGTGCTTATAGATTACCCAGCCCCCATGAGTGTGACTGCCATCACAACGCTGGTAATCAAGAAAAGATCCTAAGGGCTCCACTAATGTGTAAAGGCGATATGCTAAAAGAAACACATGCACACATTAAAGCAGAAACAAACCAAGTAGCATACTACCATTTTGAGCAAGAATGTCAATACAAGGTGAATATCCTATGCTTCCATCAAGTAATATACAATCCAGTATGATACAGTAATGGCCTCTAGGGCATATACACTAACAATCTCCCACTTGCACTAAGGCCATGTACTGGCGTATCGAAGACCTATCATCTCGATCAGCCGCTCGAACTGAGTCTGGGGTAAAGCCTTCGTGAATGGATCAGCAGTGTTATCTTCCGTAGCAACTCTCCGAACCTCGATCTCCTGGCGACCCACGATCTCCCTGATCAGGTGATACCGCCTCAAGATGTGCCTGGACTTCTGATGGGACCTGGGTTCCTTCGCTAAAGCTATAGCTCCGTTGTTGTCGCAATACAGTGGTATTGGATCAACAATGGTAGGAACCACCTGAAGCTTCGTGAGGAACTTCTTTATCCAGACAGCTTCCTTTGCGGCATCTGCAGCAGCGATATATTCCGCTTCCATCGTCGAGTCAGCAACGGTTTCCTGTTTGGAACTCTTCCAACACACCGCCCCTCCATAGAGGGTAAAGACATAACCCGACATGGACTTGGAATCATCCTTGTCACACTGGAAGCTGGAGTCAGCAAAGGCCTCGATCTGGAGGTCTTTTCCGCCATACACCAAGAACATCTCCTTAGTCCTTCTCAGGTACTTGAGAATGTTCTTTACCGCTATCCAGTGCTTCTTCCCAGGGTTTGACTGATACCGCCTTACCACACTCAGTGCATAAGCTACATCTGGTCTGGTACACAACATCGCATACATTATAGAGCCTACCGCAGAAGCGTAGGGTATAATAGACATGCAATCCCTTTCCAAATCAGTCTTGGGAGACATCTCTTTGGAGAGGGTGATCCCGTGACAAGCCGGTAGATTACCGCGCTTGGAATCTTCCATACTGAATCTTTTTAGTATGGTGTCGATGTACCTGGACTGTGAGAGTCTTAATATCCTATTGGATCTGTCACGGTAGATCCGGATCCCCAGAATGTATGAGGCATCACCCAGGTCTTTCATGGAGAACCTGTGTGACAAGAACCCTTTGACAGATTGTAGCATAGGAATGTCATTTCCTATAAAGAGAATGTCATCCACGTATAAAACGAGGAATACTACAGTTCTCGCTACAAATCTACTATAGATGCATGGTTCATCTGGATTTTTGATAAAACCAAATTCTTTGACCGTCTCATCAAAACAGATGTTCCAACTCCGCGATGCCTGCTTTAGTCCATAAATGGACTTAAGCAACTTGCACACCTTTCCGCTGCTCCCACTCTGAATGAAACCCTATGGCTGGTCCATATAGACATACTCCTCTAAATTTCCATTTAGAAAAGCGGACTTTACGTCCATCTGCCAAATCTCATAATCGTGGAAGGCAGCAATGGCAAGAAGGATCCGAATGGATTTCAGCATAGCCACTGGAGAAAAGGTTTCGTCATAGTCCAAGCGAGGTCTTTGACGGAAACCCTTTGCAACAAGTCTATCTTTATAGGTCTCAACCTGTCCATCTACACCAATCTTCCTTTTGAAGATCCACTTGCATCCTATGGGTTTTACCCCATCTGGAGCAATGTCCAATGTCCATACTTTGTTGGTGTACATGGACTCCATTTTGGTCCGCATTGCATCCAGCCATTTTACCGAGTCAACGCTCTGAATGGCCTGCTGGAAGCTAGTAGGCTCATCACTATCAATGATGCAATCCTCTCTATCCCCATCTATAAGAAGACCGTAGTATCTCTCGAGCGGATGAGACTGCCTACTACTTCTGCGGAGCGGCGTAGGAATGTCCTGATCTTTCAAACCCTCTGGTTCTACAAAGCTTTCAGTAATAGCTCGTGGTTCTGGAATTTCTTCCAGTTCTATTGCGCTCCCACTTATCGGTTTTTCCAAAAACTGAGTTTCCAAGAAGTGGGCATGACGAGAAACAAATACATTTTGTTCCTCTTCGCAATAGAAGAAATATCCCTTAGAGTTCTTTGGATATCCCACAAACTTGCACTGTACTGAGCGTGCCTCGATCTTGTCCGCATGCTGCTTTTTGACAAAAGCTGGACATCCCCATGTCTTAATGTGATTAAGATAGGGTCTCTTCCTACACCACATCTGATATGGTGTAGTAGGCACAGTCTTAGTTGGAACTCGGTTCAAAAGGTATGCAGCTGATTCTAGCGCATCTCCCCAGAATGATCGCGGTAACTCAGCGTTACTCATCATGGACCGTACCATATCCAATAGGGTTCGGTTCCGTCTCTCCGATACACCGTTATGTTGCGGAGTGTATGGAGGAGTAAGCTGAGAGAGAATTCCATTCTCTTTTAAGTAATCCAGGAACTCGGCACTCAAGTATTCACCACCTCGATCAGATCTCAGTGTCTTGATAATTTTGCCTGTTTGTTTTTCTACTTCATTCTTATATTCCTGGAATTTTCCAAAGGCTTCGAATTTATGTTTCATTAAGAAGACATAACCGTACCTTGAAAAGTCATCCGTAAAAGTAATGAAATAAGAATAATCGCTTCGTGCATGCGTAGACATTGGACCGCACACGTCTCTGTGTACGAGTCCCAAGAGCTCGCTCGCTCTCACTCCGTGTCCAGTGAACGGAGTCTTTGTCATCTTTCCTTTGAGACAGGATTGACAAGTTGCATATGATTGATATTCGAACGGATCCAAATATCCTTCTGTATGTAACTTCGTCAACCTTCTCTGATTGATGTGACCCAGTCTACAATGCCATAAGAAAGTCTGATTTGTTTCCGGAGACTTTCTTTTGTGTGTATTCTGGACATTGAAAATCTGTGGTTGGTTTAATACGTATATACCATTGCTCAATGTACCTGACCCAATCAGAACTTGATTAAGGTGAATGTTTACAACATTACTTACAAACGCAAATTCATAACCTTCTTTAGAAATCAAAGATACAGAAATGATATTACAAGTTGCGTTGGGTACAAAAAAGCAATTACGTAGAACCAAAACATGTCCATCTGACATTCCCAGGTGATAGTCCCCCACGGCCTCAGCATCCATGCTAGCTCCATTTGCAACTTTGAGGGTCATGTCACCTGCTTTCAAAAACCTACGCTTTCTCAACGCCTGCAAAGAATTACAAATATGAGATCCTGATCCGGTATCCAATACTCAGGACGTAGAGTTTATTGATAGACAGTTTTCAATAACATACACACCTGAAGCTGAAGCCGCAACCTGCTTCAAATCCTGTGTTCTGGCTTTCCAAGCCCTGCAATCTTTCTTCCAGTGTCCACTCTTGTGACAGTAAAAGCATTCTTCCTTATCCACAAGCTTCTTTGCTACCTTTGTTGCTTTTGCCTTTCCTTTCGTATCCACCTTACTAACACCGCCCCTTGGTTTGGCGGGGGTTTTCTTCTTCTTTCCCTTGGCTTTCGCCCTGGACCTAGAAGAGGAAGATCCTCCTACAAACAAAGTGGATGTTTCCCTACCTTTCTGTAGGGTGCCCTCTGCACTCCTCAGCAAGTTGAGGAGCTCTGAAAGATCAACTTCCTTTTCTTGCAAGTTGAAATTCAGGATGAACTGGGCGTAAGTGGAAGGAAAGGACTGAAGAATCAAGTCCGTATAGAGCTCATTCTCCAACGTGGTCCCAAGGTCCGCGAGCTCCTCTATGTAGCCAATCATCTTAAGCGTGTGTTCCGCTACCGATGATCCGACGGCCAATCTTGCCGAAAATAACTTCTTCGACACTTCGTATCTTGCGATATGAGATTGTTCTCCATACAGTTCTTTTGTATGGAGAAATATGGATTCGAGGTCCATATTCTCGTGCCTCCTCTGATGTTCATTACCTATGGAGGCAAGCACGAGGCACTTGGCCTTCGCGCAGTCGATCTCCTAAGTCTTATGGATTTCCTTATCCGCGACGCTGGAGGTGGGACCTGGGACAGGGGGAGCTTTGGTGGTAAGATGATACCCCAACTTGTTATAAGTGATTGCCATTTTGACATTCCTGAGCCAATCTTTGTAGTTTGGCCCTGTCAATATGTTTTTAACTAGAAGTAACTTAAGTCCAGTCATGATAAATGGTCGCTGCATTTAGGAGAGAGAGAAGACACACTTTAGCATGATGCTCTTGCAAGTTTAGAGTGGTTTTTAATTTGTCTAAACAGGATGGCTCCCACTGTCTCTCGAATCCCTCCTCAAACCATAAAGGAAGAATTAGTCGGGATCAATCTCACCGTACAATACTTGCTTAACCGTTCAGCCAGGTCAGTGTCGGTACTTCGAGGGAGGTTTTCCAACGCTTTCGCGAAGTTCCTTAATTAAGTAACCTCTTTTCCCTATGGGCGTAGCCCCGCTAACACCTTTCTAGACACCTACTTGGTTTATAGCATTGATCGTTAAGTGAGAAAGTTCCGGAGGAGTAGCATATACTCACAGTAGGATCGGGATCCAAATATCATCGCGTGACAAAACTGAAGGAATCCTACCAGAATCATCACACTCCAAATGGTATGCAACACTAGCAAGTTTCAGTTCTTTTGAAACTCCCGATGTGGATTTTTGCCCCATGCTCTTATGACCTTGACTTTGGCCAAAATATCATAAGTCACATGTCAAGTTCTACCCGTCATTCTCCAGGTTAATTTGAGCCCACCCGCACATACCCTTGACTTTGGCCAAAATGGTAGAACGACTGCCCCAAACAAACACATCTATCTATGCTGCACATGAATACCCAATAGCTACCAATCACTATGCCTTGACTTTGGCCAACATACATAGCTTGAATACTTATTGACCATTCATATGAAACGACGGAGGGCTACGAATGGTTTTGGCGAAACCGTGAACGTAGTGAACTTGATATAATCGAAAGAACGAGATAGCTTTCAAAAGGAGTGGTTCAAGCTCCGCATTTAAAAGTTTGGTTTTGAAAAGAACCGAGTGGTTTTCAAAGTGTTCCAACGACTTTTACTTGGTTTATTTTATCTTGCATCAATTCCAATGCGTCCCAAAATTTAATCCTACCATTGCAGAAAACAACGAAAATATGACGTACGCTTATGCCATCCGCATTCGCCACGGGGTCCCGTCATCACCCGTTAGGTTACTTAACTAACGACAGAGCGGGGGATGGACTAGCGCGGATGCAAAACATAAGCAACGCCTAAATAGATATCATATAGATATATATAAACATTCGTCACATGCAATGATAGCCATTCCAGATCACAGATGAATACATTGGATATACTAGGAATCCGCAATTCGTACGAGCCTGTAACGAAGAACGGATTACACGGTCGCGATGAATAGCCAAACCCCACCCTAGACCCCTACGGGTGCAGCAAACTACCCGCCAAGTACCCGAAGCGAAGCAACCTCCCTCAACACCGTGAGTAGGCCACTCGGAACTTCGAGATACCCGGTAGTTTGTGCACCCCACCTTGGGTCTATCCTAGGAGTAAAAACAGTAAAAAGAAATTATACAATGACTGCTACAACCCCGACCCGGTTGTGCGGCCATACAAATAATTATTACATCAATTTGCATATTACAAGAATTGAAAGAATAAGAAAACTCTCATCTCACAACCCCCCGGCTATTCATCCGCGACAATCCAACGAATTCATGTACACAAACCATCAACATTACAGATCACAGATATGTATAACCCCCACTAATCGACGTATAGCGATTAGCGGACGTTCAATACATATATCACATCACAGATATAACCCATTAGCCAAAGTGTAAAGAAATTCGATCAAAAATACGGATTTGTGACCACCCCAAAAACCAACTTGTTCTCTGGAAAATCTGGGTGGAAACAAACTATCTCAAAAATCACAAAACACCCCCAGAAGTAAACTGCAGGAAAAACGATCCACGGCCGAGTCAACTCGGCCGCGGAACCGCGGTGAGTTGGTCGGTTCAGTGGGTCGATTTTCTTGCCTGTACTTAAAAAAGCCTGAGCCGATTTTTAAGATATAATTTATTATTTTTAAAGCAGGTTTAAAAATCGGCAGAAAGTTAGGGTTTTGCAAAAATGTTTTGTGGGTTTTAGCGATCGAAGTTCTATATACTTTGCTAACTAGTTAGTTTGTGTTTAGCTAGGCTCTGATACCACTGTAAGTCCACGTTGCCCACCCCGGTGCTTGCGGGGAGGTGGAAACGTTATGAAAAATTCGATTTTTACAACCCTAGGCAACATGGACTATGTAAAGGAGGGATCTTTGCTAAACAAAACTAACTAACAAAGCTAAAGAGTTTAGCTACTCGGAAAGTGGGTTATACCTAGGGCTTCAAGTCCTTCTCTCCTTGCTCCTTGGAGTGAAAGAAAGGGTTCTCCTTGTCGCTTCTCTTGCCGAAGAAAGATCTACCCGAGGGCCTCAACCTTTGGCTCCAACCTCAAACTAGAAGTAACTAAGGTGCTTGGTGTGCTAGACCTAGGACCTTAGAAAGAGTAGAGAGTGTTTTTGGAGGGATTATCTCAAGCTCAAATGGTTCTCAACACATGAGAGGGGAGAGCTAGAGAGAGAGGAAGAGGAGGAGAGAGAATGGAAATGATAAAGTGAGAAGAATAATACAACCCTTCTCACATATATGTGATTTATGAATAATAGATAATTAGTCAAGATAATTGTCATGGTTAATCAAGAAATGACCATTATCATTTCACATTGAATGCTTTTGCAAGGATCAAAGAGCATCTTTCATATGGAATGATGATGGTCAACTTGTCAACCTAGGTCAACAAGTCAAGTATAGTCAAATGGTCAACAACCCTAACCATGCACAATTATAATTAACTAATTATTAATAAATCATAATTCACACACAAAACATGAGGGTTAAGAAAATGACAATAGTCATCAACCCTAATCAAAGTCCTCTGCCTCTGTCTCAGTCAACTGTGCATACACACCCGTATCCGTATACCGAGGAACACGAATACAATGAGATAAAACCAATCCCAAATCATATACTAGGATCCGGCTTAAACCAAAGCCCGCTAGTATAAGTTGTCCGGACACCAAACGTGCACAAGTGTGCGGATGTGAACGAACCCTGTCGCAATACCATGCGACCTCTACTCATTTTGCTTAGAGGCTAATAACCCTCTGTGTGGGACTCTAAAGACTCGACACTACGCTGGCAGTGGGTTTAACCACATACTGCAAGCGGCACTAGCTGTACGTAACGGTCCCCAAGTAGATGCCGATAAGAAGACTGACGAGGTAAACCCCATCTGAACTCCTACTGAGCCTGAATGTGACAGTCTCCGTACAGTCTGGTCTGTTCGTCTAAGAACATCGCATGGAGGGCCTAGGGGCGGTAAACGTCAGTCCCCTACTAGCGGTACAAGTTGTGCCGGAGTGTAGCCCAGAACACCTGAGATAACACTGGGAACCTACAAGTCTATCTCGCTTTCCCTGGCCAGGGACTTTGTGTAATGGCTCTCCTAGACACAGCGCGATATCAACCCCCAATACCGGGAGAGACGAATCCCGTCTACCCATCACTGCCTCCAAGGGCTTCAGGACTGCACCCAAAAACTACCTGTTTGCACGACTCCTTTAAGCCGTGGTAGGGTAGTAATCAAAGTACAGTGGGAACACACTCGAGGCGAAGTGACAGTGTCAAGTCAACGGACTAAGCTGTACTCATGTCACCTAGGAACTGATAACTGACGATAGGTATAATACCAACCAACAGTTCCCGACGAGTCCTGTCCAGTGTACTCGTAATCTAACGAGCACCCGCATACTATCCCAAGTACGACGTACTGAAGGCTGTGGGACAGGCCATCTCCCAAGCTGGGATGAGAAGCGCATACGCTAGTCTACTCCGGAGTATCGATGCCCTGTCTCGATAGTCCTGTGACTAGGGACCTGCATAAGGATGTGCTTATAGATTACCCAGCCCCCACGAGTGTGACTGCCATCACAACGCTGGTAATCAAGCAAAGATCCTAAGGGCTCCACTAATGTGTAAAGGCGATATGCTAAAAGAAACACATGCACACATTAAAGCAGAAACAAACCAAGTAGCATACTACCATTTTGAGCAAGAATGTCAATACAAGGTGAATATCCCAAGCTTCCATCAAGTAATATACAATCCAGTATGATACAGTAATGGCCACTAGGGCATATACACTAACATAAGATACTTAAGACAGGGTTTCTTCCCACTCCACATCTGATATGGGGTGGTAGGCACAGTCTTGGTTGGAGCCTTGTTTAAGAGATATGCAGCTGTTTCTAGTGCATAACCCCAGAAAGATCGCGGCAACTCAGCCTTACTCATCATGGAACGAACCATATCAAATAGGGTCCGATAAACCGTTGTGTTGTGGTGTGTATGGAGGAGTAAGCTGAGAGAGAATTCCATTCTCTTTTAAGTAGCCCAGAAACTCGGCACTCAAGTATTCACCACCTCGATCAGATCTCAGTGTCTTGATACTTTTGCCTGTTTGTTTTTCAACTTCATTCTTGTATTCCTGAAATTTCTCAAAGGCCTCGGATTTATGCTTCATCAAGAAGACATGCCCATACCTAGAGAAATCATCTGTGAAAGTAATGAAGTATGAATAACCACTTCGCGCATGTGTAGACATTGGACCACACACATCACTGTGTATGGGTCCCAAGAGCTCTCTCGCTCTTTCTCCGTGTCCAGTGAACGGAGTCTTTGTCATCTTTCCCATGAGACAAGATTCATAAGTGGCATAAGACTGATACTCGAACGGATTCAAGTATCCCTCTTTATGTAACTTTGTTAACCGTGTCTCATTAATGTGACCCAGTCTACAATGCCATAAGAAAGCCTGATTTGTTTCCGGAGACTTTCTTTTAAGTGTGTTCTGGACACTGAAAATCTGAGCTTGATTTAATACGTATATACCGTTTTCTAATGTACCTGACCCAATCAGAACTTGATTTAGGTGGATGTGTACCACATCGCTTACAAAAGTAAAATCATATCCTTCCTTAGAAAGTAAGGATACAGATATGATACTACAAGTCGCACCTGGTACATAAAAATAGTTACGCGGAATCAATATCTGCCCAGTTGTCAGTCCAAGATGATATTCCCCTATGGATTCAGCGTACATGCTCATTCCGTTAGCAACCCTGAGAGTCATATCACCTTTCTTGATAACCCTACGGTTTCTCAGAGCCTGTAACGAATTACAGATATGAGATCCTGATCCGGTATCCAATACCCAGGAAGTAGGGTTAGCTGACATACAGTTCTCTATCACAAACACACCCGAAGCCGAAGCCACAACATGCTTCGAATTCTGGCTACTGGATATACTAGCCCTGCAATCCTTCTGCCAATGTTCATTCCCGTAACAAAAGGAACGTCCCTCTTTTACTACATCCAGTCCCGAAACTTCTGCCATTCCCTTTCTTTCTACTTCCCTGGTTTCCTTCAGGGTAGTAGGTAGAGACTGTTGAACTAAGTCAGCATCTGACCCGTTCTTCAACGTGGTCTTCAGGTCCGTGAGCTCAAAAGAGCTGGTCTCTGTAAGGACATTGCCCCTTACAGATGACCCGATAGTCAACCTCGCTGGAAGCAATTCGTTCGAGGTCTCATATCTTGCGATACGAGATTGCTCTCCATGTAAATCTTTGTTATGGAGCAAGATAGAAACTAAGTCCATCTTCTCGTGCTGCCTCTGGTATGCACCATCAACTGAGGCTAACACGAGGCACTTGGCTTTCACACAGTCTTTTTCCGATGTCTGGCGGATATGAATATCCGTGACAGGGGAAACTGGACCTGAGACGGCAAGGGTTGGATCAGTCAAGAGGTGTCCCAGCTTGTCATGGGCAATGAACATCTGGACAAACCTTTGCCAGTCATAACAGTCAGATTCAGTCATTTTATTATCTAGATGTAACCTATGTCTGGTCACTGGGTCGCTGCAATTAAGAGTGAGAGAAGAAAACACTTTAGCATGATGCTATTGCAAGTTTAGATTGGTTTTTAATTTATCTAAACAGGATGGCTCCCACTGTCTCTCGAATCCCTCCTCAAACCATAAAGGAAGAATTAGTCGGGATCAATCTCACCGTACAATACTTGCTTAACCGTTCAGCCAGGCCAGTGTCGGTACTTCGAGGGAGGTTTTCCAACGCTTTCACGAAGTTCCTTAATTAAGTAACCTCTTTTCCCTGTGGGCGTAGCCCCGCTACACCTTTCTAGACACCTACTTGGTTTATAGCATTGATCGTTAAGTGAGAAAGTTCCCGAGGAGTAGCATATACTCAAAGTAGGATCGGGATCCAAATATCATCGCGTGACAAAACTGAAGGAATCCTACCAGAATCATCACACTCCAAATGGTATGCAGCGCTAGCAAGTTTCAGTTCTTTTGAAACTCCCGATGTAGATTTTTGCCCCATGTTCTTATAACCTTGACGAAGGTCAACAAATCATAAGTCACATGTCAAGTTCTACCTGTCATTGTCCAGGTTAATTTGAACCCACCCGTATATACCCTTGACGAAGTTCAACAAGGTAATACGACTTTCCAAACCAACGCATCTATCTATGCTATATATGAACACTAAACAGCTACCAATCACTATGCCTTGACGAAGGTCAACAAACATAGCTTGAATACTACTGAATATTCATACGAAATGACGGAGGGCTACGAATGGTTTTGGAGAAACCGTGAACGTAGTGAACTTGATATAATCGATGGAACGAGATTGCTTTTAAGAGGAGTGGTTCAAGCTCCGCGTTTAAAAATCTGGTTATTGAAAAGAACCGAGTGGTTTTGAAAGTGTTCCAACGACTTTTACTTGGTTTATTTTTTTTCTTGCATTAATTCCAATGCGTCCCATCATTTAATCCTACCATTGCAGAAAACAACGAAAATATGACGTACGCTTATGCCATCCGCATTCGCCACGGGGTCCCGTCATCACCTGTTAGGTTACTTAACTAACGACAGAGCGGGGGCTGGACTAGCGCGGATGCAAAACATAAGCAAAGCCTAAATAGATATCATATAGATATATATAAACATTTGTCACATGCAATGATAGCCATTCCAGATCACAGATGAATAGATTAGATATACTAGGAATCTGCAATTCGTACGAGCCGGTAACGAAGAACGGATTACACGGTCGCGATGAATATCCAAACCCTACCCTAGACCCCTACGGGTGCGGAAAACTACCCTCCAAGTACCCGAAGCGAAGCAACCTCCCTCAATACCGTGAGTAGGCCACTTGGCTATTCATCCACGACAATCCAACGAATTCATATACACATACCATCAACATTACAGATCACAGATACGTATAACCACCACTAATCGACGTATAGCGATTAGCAGACGTTCAATACATATAACTGATTGTTGTAAAATTCGGATGTGTAGTATGAATCAATTCAAAGGTCTCCTAAAACGGTACCATTTGATTGAAACTGTTTCTTGTGTCGGTAATCAGAAAATTTATAAAGAACTTCACAACCAAAAAATATTTTGACCGCAATCAAACTACGGTGTCGGATGTAGTTTGTAGTGAGTGTGGATCGTCCACAGGGATTGCACGATTCGTTTTTATGATATGCTTGAATTGAAAACTTAATTGACAAGAAAAGAAAACATGATTCAAGAATTTATCAATTGATTCAGGTGTCACCATGTTTAATCAAGAATCAAGAACTGATAAACAATCAAGAATTGGGTTTCGATAATATTTCCAATCAACAGTCAAGAATCTAAGAGAGGCTCGTAGGAATCGATCGGATCGATAGACGTGATGTAATCTAAAGATTTCGTGTTCGTGTCCTTCGAAGGATTGATACTAGATCGATGATCATCGACAAGAGTTAGGGTTTTCTCGTGAAACTAGGGTTTCATCTTATCCCTTGTTCTGTTGTCGATATCATTCACATTCTAGCCTCTAGCAATTTCAAGAAACGATCCTAACTCCCCAATTTCGAGCGATATCATTCAAGAAAGCATCGTAACGAAATGGGTTGTCGGTTCTTGAACTTGCTAGGGTTTAAAAAACTTGTAGGAATCAAGAATCGATTAAAGCTATGTTACATCATCAGTCTATTGACCGTCTCGACTCCTCGACGAGCGGAGTTTTATTCGCACATCACCACACAGAAAATATTCACGAATTGTAAAGATGTCATGATACAGAATTTAAAGAAAACAAGATAAAAGAATATCACCTTTATTTATCTCAACAATTTTGATTACATTCGCTTCAAGAACTACAAGAAGAAGAATCTAGATTGTTGATCGGGCGTCGCTCGGCTTCATGAGTCGTGGATCAGCTCGGATCGCTTGCTCCGTTGAAGATCGGCTCCGCTCCTAAAGGTTGTCGGGCTTCTTGCTTAATGGGTACTCGGGATCTTGACTTTTGGAGTTGGAATTAGGGTTAGGGTTTCACACAAGCCCTGTCACTAGACTTGTGGAAGAAGAAGAAGAAGATGAAGAGAGAGATAGATTGGGGATAGATTCACTAATTGGATGAATAATTCCCAAGGTTGAATCCTTCTTTACAATGAGCCTAGGGTCTTATTTATAGAGCATCCAAACCCTAGGTTTAAGTTTGAAATGGTAGTTCCCTCCTAAAGTTTGTTGAGAGAGTTTGTTAGGAGCTAGCTTAAGGTTTAAGCTAGGGTTTAGGGGGAAGGTTCTAGAATGATAGGCTAGTTTAGTGTAGATCAAAGTGTTTGCTGATCTGGTAGAAACCCCTGGAGTCTTCTAGAAAATGTCATGCTTTTCTGAACTGTAGCCACTGAGAGAGGCAACTTGGGCCAAATTTGAGGTGATGATGTCATCAAGTAGCCGCGGAACCGTGGCCTAAGCCGGCTCTGGCCGCGGTTCCGCGGCCAAGTTGGAGCCTTGGGCTGAGTGTCTTTTGTTGTGGTCTTGTACTGATGTTTGTAGCTTTCTTTGATATGTTGATTTGTGATTGCTTCTTTGGGTTGATACCAGATTTGAAGTTAGTGAGTTGGCGTATATTTGAGCGGTGTAAATTTGAGCGAGCTTCTCCTTTTCCTGCACAAGCTTCGAAATACAGGTTGCGACATATAGAAATATTGCGATGCCATGCAATGCAGTCAATTTCCCTAGAAATGCTTGGTTTTAAGGTCTACTACATGTAATCTGATAATCTGTGATAGATTTGCTAATATGTGAAATACGGATACCGAACACTTCTATATGAATGCAAATGATGAGGAAATTGCCGGTTAAAATATACAATATTTTCGACTGATCAAATACCCCCAAACTTAATTTCGATCGTCTCGAGCGAATGTTTTATTAAAAAAAAAGAAGGAGAAAATAAAGAAAGAGAAAAACTATCTAGCACACTTTCGTAGGCAACACGATTGCACTGAGCACGTGCAACAAGCCTTTAAACCTCTAGGTGTCCCTAGTAGGAGGAGTGTTGTCTCCTGAGGGTTTTCAGCGGATTGCACCCACAAAATCCAATAATAAAAGGAAGATCATGAATATTACATTTAAAGAAAATAATTGTAAAAGAAAAGACTTTGAAAATTAGGGTTTCCAACTAAGCTAGCTTTTCGGTTGTTATGAGCCCTATCTTAATGGTCATGAAAAGATGTTAGAAATCACGTCCTCCCTTAATAAAACATCGTCTTATTCTTCATTCCTATCTTTATTCCAAACATCGATCATATAACCCTGCGTGTGTGTAAAGACATCCCTACACCCGGAGAATTCAATTCAAGCTATCATACTCTTGCCCATCAGCCTCAGTAGTTTTTAATTAATGAATATTTAGACGAAATTGCTCACACACTTTAATGCGACCGTTAATACTTCTTGAGGTACTAACCGACCGATTACTCCTGTGCTTGCTTTACTTGGTGTATTTTCCTCATCTTGCACCAACTTAGGCATAGCAGTGACTCCCAGACCAGTTGGCCTTAGGGCACTAGGTGATGAAGCACCCTCGCTATATATTTTTTTTATTGCCCTTGGTGATAACAAAACCAGTGTCCATTTTTCTCACCATTTTATATTTTCTTCATTCATTTTTTTTTATTTCCTTCATACATCGGCTTTAAGACAAGAGCATTTCAAGGTATCCTCTACTATCCCAGGCTTTAAGACGTGTGTAAGTGCGAATAGCAGGGTATCAACGTTCAAAATGTTTGGCTTTCCAGAATAGAAACTATTTTTCAGACTTATTTTTATCCTCAGATTAGTGACGTCCTTCATCTTACTAACCCTTGGGACAACGGCTCATAACTACTTATTACTAGTTCGTATAAGAAAACTTCTAATTTTCTTGGTTTTCTTAAATTTTTCTAATCTCATGGATGTAATTTTTCATTATCTAAACTTTCATTATCTTATTTATGTACAATTTTTTTTTTATCTTCTTTGAAAATTTTTAAATTTTTATGGTTTTCAAAAAAAATGTTTTTGTGCTTATGCAAAGTGATATGCAAATGATGCGAAAATAAGCACAAACCTCCCCCAAACTTGTTTTCAACAGTGTCCTCACTGTTGCCTTCCGCTAAATCTCGAAAAACCTGTAAGCTTGGGAGGAATTTATTAGTGGGGGAAAAATATTTAAGTGAAGATCCTCCCCAAAACTTATTTTTGGCTCAAAATTTTGTAAAAACTTTTCTTTTCAAGAGCCAGAAAAAAGATGCCCCCCCAAACTTATGCAATGTTAATCTTTGAAAATCACATGAGGGGGTCAAAAATCAGAGGTCGATGCCAAGCTTTGCAAAGACCAAATGTCAACACCAACCATTCAAAAAATTTATCAATGCAGTGCTCTGGTTGGTGGAAGAAGAAGTGGGGAAAGGGTAAGTGGTGGAATAGAATGTGTGTGCGTCTCATTTTGGAGAGACGATGCTGTGTATGTGATGGATTACTCGCATTCTTTTTACAGTTCAGAAGAAGGGGTGGAGGTTCAATTTCATTGATTTGGATATGATTTGTCTCAACACCCGTGCTTTTTAGAAATGCGAGTTCATCAGCGAAGATCTCCTCAAAAGTTTCATCTATACCCCGAAGAATAATGTCATCACAAAGTGCGGGGTGATCTTCAGACTCTAAAATCAGTTCATAATCAGTGTTAATTGTTGACCCGGATGTCTTGGTTGAAGAGTCCGTATGTGTATGATACATAGTTGGGTCAAACAATAACGTATGAAAAGAGTCAAGATCGGTATCAGGAGGATCATTAAATTCGCTGCTGTCGACATCCATTAAGTCGACAGAACAGACCTGAGAAGTAGG
The DNA here is from genome assembly GCA_030015575.1 of Agapanthus africanus. Classification (NCBI taxonomy): domain Eukaryota; kingdom Viridiplantae; phylum Streptophyta; class Magnoliopsida; order Asparagales; family Amaryllidaceae; genus Agapanthus; species Agapanthus africanus. The sequence continues at coordinate 624,174,129 of CM057339.1, forward strand.
TTCGGAGGGTACACTTCCTAACTTGTAAATGTTCATCTCAATTGTCCTCTTCCCGAAGGATAGGGTCATAGAACCGTTACGACAATTGATGATAGCATTAGAAGTGGCCAAAAAGGGGCGACCTAAAATCACCGGAATTTGATTCCGTGAGTTCGCTACAGGCTGTGTATCAATTACAATAAAGTCTACAGGAAATATAAATTCCCCGATTTTTATTAACACATCCTCTAGTTCACCCCTAGGTCTGGTGATTGATCGGTCAGCCATCTGGAGAGTGCAAGGAGATGGTTTCAACTCTCCGATCCCTAACTGCTCATAAACTGAGAAAGGAAGCAGGTTAACACTTGCCCCAAGATCTAGTAGAGCACGGTTAATGTGTTTCTCCCCAATAGAGATGGAAATCGTAGGATATCCAGGATCCTTACGTTTCCTTGGTAATTGCTGGGGGAAAGCCGTTTCTACTGTTTTTGCCATGAATATCTTCTTGGGCATTTGTTTCTTCCTCTTTCTAGTGCAGAAGTCTTTAAGAACTTTCGCGTATGCGGGGACTTGTTGGATAGCATCTAGAAGAGGGATATTGATGTTAACCTGTTTAAACATCTCAGTGATCTTCTCCATATGTGGACTTGGTGTGTTAGCCCTTAACCGATTAGGGTAAGGTGCTTTAGCAATAAGCGCTGGGTCCATCATAGGAGAAGGAAGTGGGTGTGGAACCGATCCCAAAATAGAAGTGGGGATCGTCCATGGAGGGGTAAAAGAGGTGGGCTGTAGTGGCGAGCCTTTTGGGAAATGAAGAATAGGCTCGGAAGAGGGTGGTAGGGTAGAAGAACTGGGGTCAGAATTAGAAGTGTGTGTGTGTGGAAAGGTCTCAGCCGGGGTGTTGATATGATTTTCAGTATCATCAACTTCTTCCCCAACATGATTGTCAAGCACTCTTCCAGATCTCAACGTGGTGATTGCATTCACATGATGTGAATAGCCAGGATTGGGTAAGGGTTGAGCTGGAAGTTTCCCTTTCTCTCGTGCACTCATTTCGGCTTTTAATCGTGCAATTTCCTCTTCCATCGATTTAATACTCTCGTTTTGGGACGCAGAGTTTTTCTCAATTTTATCGACAGAAGATTTCATTTCAGCCGAAACTTGCATGATATTTGTTAAGATCAAATTCATGTATTGTGCAAAAGAAGAGGATTCATCAGTTCCGGTCAACTGTAAAGGACTAGACAGTGCAGGTGTGTTGACCTGATTTTGAAAATTATGTGCTTGAAAGGGGTGCTGACTTAATTGAAGTTGTGGTTGCTGTTGTGGTGGAGGGACCCTTTGAAAATTGTTTTGGTTTGGAACCGTGTTTTGTGATTGTGATTGGTTCCAAGAAAAATTGGGGTGATTCCTCCAGCCCTGATTATATGTGGAAGAAAAAGGATCGTTCCTAGGTCTTTGAAATGCGGTATTGGTATGCTCACGACCTTGAAACGGACATTCTTCCGTCAAGTGAGACGGATCAGAACAGCAGCCACATACAGTTTTGGAAAGTGACATTTGATTAAGGGAGGCGGCTAAAAATTTGTTTTCCATAGTCTCGAGTTTCTTTTGTATAGCTGAAATGTCAGCTCTAACTCCTATGGAAACATCTGATTGGTTGTTGCCACTCCTAAATGATGGACTTTCCCACTGTAAAGACTTTTCAGCGAACTCTTCTAAATATCGCCAAGCTTCCCCATCATCCTTAGACATGAAGGTACCTTGACACATGTTTTCAAGGCTCTGTTTAGTGTTAGGATTACTGCCCTCATATATGATTCGGCAAAGCTCCCATCTCGGGATGCCGTGATGAGGACAATGAACCAATAGATCCTTGAAACGTTCAAAGCATTTAGAGAATGGTTCAGCAGGGAGCTGGGCAAATTGATTCAGTTCGCTACGGATTCGAGCTGTCTTTTGGATTGGGTAAAATTTCTTAAGGAATGCAGCGACGAATTCTTCCCAATTCATAATAGAGTGTGTGGTAGTGTTATATAGCCACTTCTCGGCTATATCGCACAACGTAAATGGAAGAAGTCGTAGACGCATAGCATCCACTGAAAGTTGTGACGTACCCATCATTGCGCATACGTTTTCAAATTTGGTAATGAAAACGTAAGCGTCCTCAGTCTCGAGTCCGTGGAATTTGGGTAAAAGATTGATATACTGGGGCTTAATCTCAATGTTATCCCCATTGGCTGGTGGTGTGGATAAGCAGGTCGAAAGAGGACCTCTAAGTGGATAGCATCTTTCCTGGAGAGAAATGTGGGGAGGATTCTGCGCACCAACGGACGGCGGCAGATTAGGGTTAAAGAAATTTGATGGAGGTGGATCCATCAGTGTGGGTATGGTAGTAGGTAAAGAAAAGGTAAATGGAGAAATATCGACTTCGGAGTCGACAAAGGGTACGCGGACTAAACGGGCACTAGAATCCCGTGTCCAGCCTATCTTGTACTAAAAAGGGTTAGTACAAGTGGCAGCGTTGGCTTATAATTAGGGGTAAATGAATGCGGTGTTTGCTTTTGAAAAAGGGACGGATTTTTTGAAAAATGATGTGACACAACAAATGCAGCACACAAACCCTAGAATCTAGTGGTCACCTAGGTCCGGCTCTAGACCGCTCCTAACTGCCAAAAGACAAGTCGCGGGATAGAATCCTCCACTGCCTCTTTGTTCCCCTGTGGCCGGATAAGTGCCAGGTAAGTGGGAAGGTACTCCACTACGTAAGTAGTGGGCCTAATTAATAACCACTAGCCTTAGACACACTCGTCTTAGGCACCACAGGAAAATGCGGATAAGCAATGAATTACCCACGGCCTTCTTCTGTCCTAATTGAGCGCGACAGTCCTTAGAGTCATCTCTAGATTTCTTTTAGTTAATGTGGGTCAATGCAGATGCAAGTTTGGTGGTTTTCGGGGCCTAGGAAGGGTAATGAAATCCCCACCTAATTTGGATTTGGCTGTGCCCCTTAATTTCCGTATTTATAATGCAAACAACCAAGAAACAAAATCACGCACAATTTTAATTTTCAATTTGCGAGCTGCTATTCTTTGCAAAGAATCCTGCAGCAAGGGATTAGTTGGAGCTAAAAAGAGGAGAGAGGAGAGAGCAAGAAGTTACCTGCACTAAAAGTTTTGCAGAGAACCCTCAAATGCGCGGCTGTTCCGCCGCAAATGGTAGGCAATGGCCGCGGAAACGCGGTCCTCTGGTGTGATCTCTGCACCAAAATTCACTAGGAAGCTCCTGTTGCTTCCCTCTGTTCTCTGGTATATTCCAAAAAAAATTTCCACAGCACAGAATGCTCCAGATCTCCTTGCAATGAAACACGACAAATTGTTTAGGGTTTGCACGAATTTTGATCTCAAAATAACAATGGAATAATTCTTTCAATTCAAACTATAAAATGTAAACGAATTAGCGCGTAATCCCCGGCAACGGCGCCATTTTGATTGTTGTAAAATTCGGATGTGTAGTATGAATCAATTCAAAGGTCTCCTAAAACGGTACCATTTGATTGAAACTGTTTCTTGTGTCGGTAATCAGAAAATTTATAAAGAACTTCACAACCAAAAAATATTTTGACCGCAATCAAACTACGGTGTCAGATGTAGTTTGTAGTGAGTGCGGATCGTCCACAGGGATTGCACGATTCGTTTTTATGATATGCTTGAATTGAAAACTTAATTGACAAGAAAAGAAAACATGATTCAAGAATTTATCAATTGATTCAGGTGTCACCATGTTTAATCAAGAATCAAGAACTGATAAACAATCAAGAATTGGGTTTCGATAATATTTCCAATCAACAGTCAAGAATCTAAGAGAGGCTCGTAGGAATCGATCGGATCGATAGACGTGATGTAATCTAAAGATTTCGTGTTCGTGTCCTTCGAAGGATTGATACTAGATCGATGATCATCGACAAGAGTTAGGGTTTTCTCGTGAAACCAGGGTTTCATCTTATCCCTTGTTCTGTTGTCGATATCATTCACATTCTAGCCTCTAGCAATTTCAAGAAACGATCCTAACTCCCCAATTTCGAGCGATATCATTCAAGAAAGCATCGTAACGAAATGGGTTGTCGGTTCTTGAACTTGCTAGGGTTTACAAAACTTGTAGGAATCAAGAATCGATTAAAGCTATGTTACATCATCAGTCTATTGACCGTCTCGACTCCTCGACGAGTGGAGTTTTATTCACACATCACCACACAGAAAATATTCACGAATTGTAAAGATGTCATGATGCAGAATTTAAAGAAAACAAGATAAAAGAATATCACCTTTATTTATCTCAACAATTTTGATTACATTCGCTTCAAGAACTACAAGAAGAAGAATCTAGATTGTTGATCGGGCGTCGCTCGGCTTCATGAGTCGTGGATCAGCTCGGATCGCTTGCTCCGTTGAAGATCGGCTCCGCTCCTAAAGGTTGTCGGGCTTCTTGCTTAATGGGTACTCGGGATCTTGACTTTTGGAGTTGGAATTAGGGTTAGGGTTTCACACAAGCCCTGTCACTAGACTTGTGGAAGAAGAAGAAGAAGAAGATGAAGAGAGAGATAGATTGGGGATAGATTCACTAATTGGATGAATAATTCCCAAGGTTGAATCCTTCTTTACAATGAGCCTAGGGTCTTATTTATAGAGCATCCAAACCCTAGGTTTAAGTTTGAAATGGTAGTTCCCTCCTAAAGTTTGTTGAGAGAGTTTGTTAGGAGCTAGCTTAGGGTTTAAGCTAAGGTTTAGGGGGAAGGTTCTAGAATGATAGGCTAGTTTAGTGTAGATCAAAGTGTTTGCTGATCTGGTAGAAACCCCTGGAGTCTTCTAGAAAATGTCATGCTTTTCTGAACTGTAGCCACTGAGAGAAGCAACTTGGGCCAAATTTGAGGTGATGATGTCATCAAGTAGCCGCGGAACCGCGGCCTAAGCCGCCTCTGGCCGCGGTTCCGCGGCCAAGTTGGAGCCTTGGGCTGAGTGTCTTCTGTTGTGGTCTTGTACTGATGTTTGTAGCTTTCTTTGATATGTTGATTTGTGATTGCTCCTTTGGGTTGATACCAGATTTGAAGTTAGTGAGTTGGCGTATATTTGAGCGGTGTAAATTTGAGCGAGCTTCTCCTTTTCCTGCACAAGCTTCGAAATACGGGTTGCGACATATAGAAATATTGCGATGCCATGCAATGCAGTCAATTTCACTAGAAATGCCTGGTTTTAAGGTCTACTACATGTAATCTGATAATCTGTGATAGATTTGCTAATATGTGAAATACGGATACCGAACACTTCTATATGAATGCAAATGATGAGGAAATTGCCGGTTAAAATATACAATATTTTCGACTGATCAATAACACATCACAGATAATATCCATTAGCCAAAGTCTACAGAATATCGATCAAAATATGGATTTGTAACCACCCTAAAAGACAATTTCTTCTCTGGAAAAACTGGGTAGAAACAACATGTATTAAAAATCCCAAAATACCCAAATAAAAACACTGCAGAAAACCCTATCCACGGCCGAGTCAACTCGACCGCGGATCCGCGGCAGGAAGCATGTTCTTGCCACGGATCCGCGGCGCTTTGACCGAGCCACTAGATCGTTTTTCTGCTGTGTTTTTACAAAACCCTGAGACGATTTTTCATGTATGTCAAATTACTTTTTGAGCAGTATAAAAAATCGACAGAAAGTGGATTTTTCCCGGACGTATTTTGTTATTTTTTTTCCGATCGATATTCTAAATACTTTGCTAACTAGCTAGTTTATGTTTAGCCTGGCTCTGATACCACTGTAAGTCCACGTTGCTCACCCCGGTTCTTACGGGGAGGCGGAAACGGCGAAAAACAATTTTGGGCGCAAAGGCAACATGGACTAAAAGCCGGATCTTTGCTAAACTAGAAACTAGCAAACTACTAGAGGCGTTAACTACTATGCCGTAGAAATTATACCTCACGAAACCAGTCCTTCGGGTCTTCTCTCCGCTGTCCGGCTCATCCATCCACGCTCCGAGGGTCGATCCGGATCTTGGTCACCTCCGCGGCCTTCTTGAGTCGAAGACGATCCACCCGAGAGATGTACACCGAGCTCCACCTCGAACCGAGGCAACTAGGGCAACAAGATCGCTAGTCTTGAAGTCCTAGGTTATGTAGAAGAGGTTGATGGAAGTGTTTGTCTTTGTGGATTCTTTTTCTCTCAACACATGAGATCAAAAGAATTTATCAAGAGGAGGAAGATGAAAGAGAACTAGCAACCATGAGAGCTCATTTTCTTTTCTTCTCACAAGAGAGAGAATGAGAAAAGAATAATGAACAAAGAAAATGAACCATGGTTCAATAATACTAAAAAATCATCATTACTAATCCTATCATGATAAAGTTGATGGCTACATTGACATGACCATTTTCATAATCCAAAAAGAAAAAGAAAACCAAAGAAGAGTGTAGACCTCTCATGAAGGTCAATGTCAACTTTGGTCAACGAGTCAACAAAGTCTAGAGTGGTCAAGGTGGTCAAATGGTCAAAGCAATTAGCCATCACTAAGTTATCACTAAAAGGATTAGTAAATAATGTCTCCGGCTCATAATGGTTTTGAACGAACGAATTGCCAAAACCCTAATGAGCCTGCCACATAACGGTTTTGGCCGAACCAACTGCCAAAACCCTAATGAGGCACCTCCTCCTTCATCGCTCCTCAAAACTTTGCATACACACCCGCATCCGCATTCCATAGAATGCGAATGCACAGAAGACAAAACAAATCCATCTGTGCAATACTAGGATCCGGCTTAAACCAAAGCCCAATAGTATTGCCTGCCCGAACAGAATACGCACACAAGTGCACGTAAGTGATCGCAGCCCTGCCGTAAAACCATACGGCCTCTACACGTTTCGCTCAGTGCAGGGAAATTCTCTGTGTAGGACTCTAAAGACTCGACACTACGCTGGCAGTGGGTTTAACCACAGACCGCAAGCGGCACTAGCTGTACGTAATGGTCCCCAGGTAGATGTCGATAAGAAGGCCGATGAGGTAAACCCATCCGAACTCCTACTGAGCCTGTATGTGACAATCTCCGTACAGTCCGGTCTGTTCATATGATACATCGCATGGCGGGCCTAGGGGGGCGGTAAACGTCAGTCCCCTACTAGCGGTACAAGTCGTGTCGGAGTGTAGCCCAGAACACCTGAGATAACTCTGGAAACCTACCAGTCTATCTCGCTTGCCCTGGCCAGGGACTTTGTGTAATGGCTCTCCTAGACACAGCGCGATATCAACCCCCAATACCGGGAGAGACGAATCCTGTCTAACCGTCACTGCCTCCAAGTGCTTCGGGACTGCACCCAACTACTACCTGTTTGCACAACTCCTTTGAGCTGTGGTAGGGTAGTAATCAAAGAACAGTGGGAACACACTCGAGGCGAAGTGACAGTGTCAAGTCAACGGACTAAGCTGTACTCATGTCACCTGGGAACTGATAACTGACGATGGGTATAATACCAACCAACAGTTGCCGACGAGTCCTGTCCAGTGTACTCGTAACCTAACGAGCACCCGCATACTATCTCCAGTACGACGTACTGATGGCTGTGGGACAGACCATCTCCCCTGCTGGGATGAGAAGCGCATACGCTAGTCTACTCCGGAGTATCGATGCCCTGTCTCGATAGTCCTACGACTAGGGACCTGTATAAGGATGTGCTTATAGATTACCCAGCCCCCACGACTGTGACTGCCATCACAACGCTGGTAATCAAGCAAAGATCCCAAGGGCTCTACTAATATGTATAAGCGATATGCTAAAAGAAACACATGCACATATTGAAGTAGAAACAAACTAAGTAGCATACTACCATTTTGAGCAAGATTGTCTATATAACTGTGAATATCCCAAGCTTCCAGTAAGTAATATACAAGCTAGTATGATACAGTAATGGCCTCTAGGGCATATACACTAACATTCTCTACCTTTCTGTAGCCCATGTAACAGATTACATATACGGGATCCTGATCCGGTATCTCATACCCAGGACGTAAAGGATACCGAGAAACAGTTCTTTGTAATGAACATACCCGAAGATGATGCTTCAACATGCACTCTCTTCGTTTGGGCGGTACGGGAATTTTGGTAATCCCCAATTTCCTGCTCTATCTTATAACAATTATAAGTTGGAGCGGGACCAACGTTCCCCAGCTCAGTATAACAAGCGGGTTCGGTCAATATATCCGTATTATTATCTTGATTAAGGCGTGATATGGTCTCTACCTGGAGAGAGAGAGATAAGAAAACACTCAGCGTATGCTCTTGCAAGATTAGATTGGTTATCTAATATATCTAATCAGGATGTCTCCCACTGTTTTAATCAAATCTTCCTTCAAACCCTAAAAGGAAAGACTAACCGGGATTAATTACACGCTACAAGTTCGCTAATCTTTCAGCCAAGCCAGTGTCGGTACTTTGAGGGAGGTCCCCCGTGCTTTCTCACGAACCTAATTAAAGTAAACCTCGTTTTCCCAGGGGCGTAACCCCGTTAACACCTTTCTAGACACCTACTTGATCGGCTAATTGTAATGTGTAAAACTCTCCCAGGAGTAACTCTTACTCGCAGCGAGTATCGGGATCCAACTATCTCATAGAAGGTATGCAATCTCATTGCAAATTTCAACACTTGAAATTCCCAATAATATCTTACCCCTAGCGTCCCATGACCTTGACGCAGGCCAACAAACCACAGTGCGCCAGTCAAGTTCAACCCGTCATTTCTTGATTGAATTAAACCCACTCGCACGACCCTTAACGCGGGCCAACAAAGTCGCGCGACTACCCTAATCCAATCTGCATCATATGCATAAACAGATAAATACTAGTTATCTACCGCACACTACGCCTTGACGCAGGCCAACAAACGTAGCACGAATACTAAGTAGGACTTATCTGAAATGACGGGGGGCTACGACAGGTTTTTATGAAAACCCTTTGCGTAATGAACTTGATATCGTTGTAGAATCGAGTGATTTTAAATGGAGTGTTTTTTAGGCTTTTCTAGTTTTGCTAAAGGGGTCACTCCCGGTGAAGGGATCGTCGGCCCTTTCCTCATCGAATAAGGTGCAGGATATATCATATATACCACTATGCAAAGCAAGAACTATAGAAGCAATCAAAAGACAAACCGAGTTTGTAGCATCTGCTAGTTTCGCTAAAGAGGTCACTCCCGGTGAAGGGATCTCGGCTCTTTCCTTATCGAATAAGGTGCTGGATGTTCTGCAAGGAACACTGCTATGCAAAGCAAGAACTAGAGCTACCAGTTTTTAAACAAGTTTCTACAACATCTTTAGGTTTCTTTTAGTTTCATAAATCTCATTAATGAAGTCCCATTTTAATATGCTTCACAAGCATCACATTTGAAACGAAATCTGCAATATAACATATATCTCATATATATAATATAAACATTCGTCTCAGGCAGTAATATGATCTCATCACAGAACATTGCAGCAGAAGAACATATATGAAATATTGGATATACTAGGATGTCCGTGTTTTAATATGCTTCTGTATAAAACACGGATTCCACGATCGTGATGAATAGCCAAACTCACATCCCTAGACCCCTACGAGAGCGGCAAGCAACACTGCCAATTCTAGGGTTAGGAGACCCGGTCTCGAGTCCTCGATATGGTCTCCCACTGGACCCTAGAACCCGGTTACTTGTGCTCCCCGCCTTGGGTCTACCTAATGCGGAAAAGTAAATAATATACAATGGTGACATCATCCTCAGCCCGGAAGTGACCCAATAAAATAATATTACATACAATTGAATTTTACATGAATGAAAAAGAAAAACTCTCATCTCATATAAAACCCCCTGGCTATTCAAAACGCGACGATCCAATATAACATATCACAGCAACACATAATATCTCATATCATCAACGTAAGAAAGTATGCGTATCCCGATTGTCGTTGATGTATAGCAACGAAGCCGGCGATACACCACATACTACGCTTACGGTCACAGAAAAGAAAGTGTAAAACTACAACAGTTGGAATCCGCAACCTCTTTAGACATCGCATGCCTAACCAAATGAATTCCTTAGACATCGCACGCCTAACAATTATAAACCCCGCATTTTAGTCTTATTATCGAAAACTCTTTTCAATATCAAGTCGGGCAATTCAACAAGATTCCCGACATCCTGATCGAATGCCCGTCGCAAACTTTAGTAGAAAGCCGCACCCCCGGATGCCGTCGACGAAGTTCACTAAGGCGGAACACCGCTGCCGCAAGCACCCGAACGGATGCTTTTGGCGACGGGGTTCTCCTACAGTCACTTGGTCGGGGCTATGGGGCGTCGTTGTCTATTAAGTTTACCCGGCGAGTATCCGCGTACATTACGTGATTGCGACGGACTTTTGATCGAATCAAAATTCCGTGGCAACCGATCATTTGAGACTGAACTGCTATATTTATAACATTCAAATTAGTTATCTCATAACTACCTGTGGATTCCAAATATTGTATCACATTCCAGATAAATAGACAATGTTAAACTTTCCGATCGAATAATCAAACACCCAAGATTTCCCCAATATATCTCAACACTTGAAATCAGTTTAAAAACATTCATCACATGCCACAGTACCAATGGTCCAGCCGTAGAAGGGTCAAGCCAACGCCTCACATGTGGCACGCCGTACTGCCCCAAACCCTAAGGTTTAGAGGCAGTTCAAGACGGTCACATAATCGAGTTAAGGTTTGTTGTCTTTTAAAGGGTCCACCGCGTTACTTGCACGACTTAGAACGACTTAAACTCGAGAAAAAATCCAACTTTTGAAAAAATTTCCTACAAGGGAAAAAGTGAGTTATTGATATCCGTTCGAACTTTTTAACAGTTTCTAAAAATTACCCGGACAAACTAAACCAATTTAAATTATCCGATCGAATCAACGAGTCCCCAATACAACTCTAGAAAACTCAACACTTGAGTGGAATTAAAAAATTCCCAGAAAAAAATGACAAGAAAGGACCTAAGAATAAATATATGAAGTTTCAGGGACTAATTCACAAAGAAGGTTCAGGCATGCTTCGACTTAGCTATGTTCCCAGTGTTTTCCCAAAGGGGTATGGTTTCTTTTCCCGCTAGAAATGCTTTATTTCGTTTCGTTCCCGTTCTTCACAAATCTGGTAGTGGTGAACTTGCTCGACCAAGGGTCCCTGTCTGGAACAAAAGTGACCGTTGGTAATGAAGGGGCCCGCCTCCCCAAAACAAGGAAGAATCAGGCAGGCTGAAGCTCCACGTACGGTTTTGAAGCCGAGTCTTTCCAGCAATGGGGCCTAGGGACCGATATTGGCCGTGGAACCGCCGCAAAATCCTTGGTATGGCCGCGTTTCCGCGGTCATATGAGCGAATTAGTGGGTCGTACTTCACAGTAATTCTTAGTTTTTCCTGCTTGTTTTTCTGAGTATTTTTAATACTGAAAGAATCAACATTTTTGAAAATGTACAGAGAGGGGTAAAATCAGGGTTTTCCGGGTTCGATCGGACTTTAAATTTCGTCTAGACTTCGCCTAAAGCTCTAGCTTGGCTCTGATACCACTGTAGGGTTGCTAGGCATACGCACAAAGTTCTACGAGGCATCAACCATGCCCGATTTAAAAATTAGCCGTGCCGAACAACCCGAAGCCGGATCTTTAAACTAGAGTTTAGGCGAAAACAAGTATGTTAAACAGTTTAACACTAAGTGAGAGGGATAACAACCTTTGTAGATCCGGTCCTTCACTTCAATAGCTCCATGTAGATGTCCCCTTCGCTGCGATTGTGAACACCGGACTCTAGAGAAGCTCCACAAGAAGAACGAACATGCTTGCTTCGATGACTTCGAGGCCGGAGATGATCTACGTCGGGGAGACACTAACTCAAGCTATTCCTTCACTAGGTCATGAACTTTGTGAAGAGAACACACTCTACTACATGGCAAGTGGTAGAGGATGAAGAAGTAGGAGGTGGGCTCACTTTAGAATTGATTTTCTCACATTTTTCCTCATAGCATCATAAGAGCTTGAAAGCTTTTTCCAAGGAGCTTGATGAATAAGAAGAAGAAAGAATAATTCATCCAAATGAAAACTTATCCTTTGAATTATTGCACCATGGTTGAGTTAAGCCCTCATGCTTAACTCATGTAGAGAATTAACCAAAGTATGAGGTTAAGGGTTGGGTTAACTAATATCCTAAGGAATGACAAAAGAGTTGACTTTGTCAATGTTGCATACAAGCTTCTACAAGCTTGATAACATTGACTAAAGTCTCCTCTCTTTTGTTATTCTTAAGGAAATAAGTAAACCCTAATTTAACCTAAACTTGATATAAGTCTCATACACCCATCTTGTATGTATCATCAAGCATGATACAAACATGTACACTTGTATATATCACATATAAACAATGTGCACAATCTAGTGAGAAAATAAATCATAAGTGAGCTAATACTAGTTAATGTAATGTAATATATCAAATATATAATTATACATTAAATTATTAAATCAACTCTTGATTTAATAACCCGGCTATAACCGACTAATATCATGTGTAACAACTTATCGAATCAACACTTGATCCGATAACCCGGATATCTCGCATACAACCGATCAATGTCACGAATCGCGAGAACAGAATACGGTATCTCATATCGTATCAATCTCGGTCCCGCACATATCACATATGTGCTCGTACTCCATTTCGCTTGAGCCAGGAAACCCCTGTGTAGGACTCTAAAGACTCATCAATACGCCGGCAGTAGGTGATGATCATATCAAACACCCACAAGCCGCAAGCGGTCTGCTAAACGTAACGGCCACCCGGGTATTGAGCGATCAGAAGATCAACAAGCAAGCCTGTACATTCTCCTGTGAATCCAATCAGTAACACTCCCGTACAGTCCGGTCTCGTCGTCTGATATGTTGCATATCTCACCTAGGGGTGGTAAACGTCAGACCCCAGTAGCTCGATAAGTCGTGTCGATATGAGGTCTATAACAGTTCGAGAAACTACTGATAACATTTACCAGTAAATCTCAGCAACCCTGGCCAGGGATTTCCGGTCATAGCCAATCGAACACAGCGCAACATCAACTCCCTATACCGGGAGAGACGAATCCCTCCTATCTCTCATTGCCTCCATGTGATTCGGGACTGTACCCAAAAGCCACCTTTTTGCACGCCCTCTTGGACATGGTATGATGGAAATCAAAGCACAGTGGGAATCACACAAGACTCTATGACGATCTCGGGTCAACAGACTACTCTGTACCAGTGTCACCGGAGAACTGCCATCTGACGTAAGGTATAATACCATCTGGGAGTTCTCGGCGAGTCCGTCCAGTGTACCCAGTCTCTACTGTGCACCCGTACACCATCCTTGATGTCAAACACCGATGGATATGGGATCATCCATCACCCATCATATAGGTCAAGATGCGTATACGTTAGTCTACTCTGGTGTATCGATGGCCTGTCTCGATACACCCTCGACTAGGAACAGTTATAGGATGTACTCGTCGACTACCGTGGCCCTACTAGTATGATCTCATCATAGTCCCAGTAGTCGAGTACATATCCTAAGGGCTTTATCAACATGTAACATAGAGACAATCAGAGTACATGTTAAGATAAAGTACAACCAGATAGCAAACTATCGTGTCGAGCAAGAAAGTCCTTCCTATATATGTCCAAGCATCCATTACAATATACATCGTATGTACAGTAATGGCCTCTAGGGCATACATATAACTAACAGAGAACTGGGAAAGGGTGATATATCTCTAGTAGTGGAGATGGTGCAATTGTTGCAGCCAAAGCAGTTGGAAAATGTCATCTGGTGTAACCAACTGGTAATACATTGATTCTTAGCGACTGTTATTTCGTACCAATAAATATTGTGAATATTTTCCTAAATCAAGTGTTGATTAGGTAAGGTACGTTGTATAACAGTATACACGTTCTGAATCAAAACACAGTTCTAACGTACAGAACACACATAAGAGGAATAGTTCAGAAATGAACGAAGTCTTCTTGTGGCATTGTATACTAGGTCATATCGATGAAACAAGACTAGCTGAAGTTCCATAAGGATGCATATTTGAATCCGTTCAAATTTACATCTTATGAAACTTGCCAGTCATGTCTCAAAACCTAAGGTGACCAAATCTTTGTTTACTGGAAATGGAGAAAGTGCTTCTGAACTCTTGGACAGATACATAGTGATGTATGTGGTCCTATGTCTACACATGCCAGGGATGGTTCCGCGTACTTTATTACATTCACCGATGTTCTCTCAAGATACGGACATGTGTTCTTGTTGAAACACAAAACTGAATCTTTTGAGAATTTCAAGGAATATAAGTACGAAGTTGAGAACCATATAGGTAAAGGTATTCAAATCCTTCGATATGATCGGGCAGTTGAATACTTGAGCACGGAATTCCGAGACTATTTAAAAGAGAATGAGATTCTCTCTCATTTTACTCCTCCGTATACACCACAGCACAACGGTATATCGGGATGGAGTAATCGCACCCTATGAGATATGGTGCGCTCTATGATGAGTACTGTTGAGTTCCCTATTTCCTTTTAGGTACATGCACTTGAGAAGATGCATACCTATTGAATAGAGTTCCGACCAAATCTGTTGCCTACCACTCCATATGAGATATGGAATGGGAAGAGACCATCTCTTAAACGAGTTAAGATATGGGGTTGTCTGGCCTATGTTGAAAAGAAAAATCCGGACAAGCTCGAGGCAAGGTTAGTTATGTGCAAGTTTGTAGGATATCCCAACCATTCGCGAGGGTATATCTTCTACCACACCGAGGAACAAAAGGTGTTTTGTTTCTCGACATGCACCTATTTAGAAAAGGAATTTCTTATGGAAGAAATTAGTGGCGATGAGGTAGAACTGGAAGAATGTAACATTTCAAAAAATATAAAATATTATTTTTGGAATTTAATATTAAAATAATATTTTTCCCGAAAACTGCCCGATTTGCGAAATTGGGGTTTTCGAAAAAGGGTATAAATATATACCAGTAATTGTGATATAAAAGGAAATTAAAATGATTTATTCATTTAAAAATATATTTAACGGATTTGGCAATTTTAAAATTTATTATACGCAGTTTTGATAAAAACCCGATTAGTGCACTGCTAATCGCGATTAAGCCAAATCCGTGTTTCTACAGTTTTCATGGTTAGTGCACCATGACATGTTTCATTTGGTTACATGTTATTTCATTTGTGGTTTTATATGGGTGTATGTATTTTTGGTGAGAAAAATAAATGGGAAAAAGAAAAGTCAAAGAGGGGACATAATGATTAAGGTAGACTTTTGGAGAGAGAGAGTGTGTGTGTGTGTTTATATGAGAGAGAGGGAGGGGGCTGCTGCCATAGTTCATTTCCCCCATCATTTTCATCTCCCTCTTCATCTTCCTCAACTCCACAACCCTCCATTTCAAACCCTAGATCTATCTCCAAACAATCCCCAAAACCCTATACTCCCTTCACAAAAATTATTCCTCATCTTTTCATTTACACTTTGAACCGAGCAACGTGGGATTTTGACGACATTGGGAAGTTAGTGCTGCCTAGAGTGGACTAGATGAGGTATAACTTCTTCCTTTTAGTTTAGTTTTGTACGATGTCGTATTTTAGTGTCATTTTGTGATGTCGCTGACCTGCTGGGAAAACAAACAGTAAGATAGTGTTGTACTCGTAACCCTAAGTGACCACCTGAAGAACGAGACATTTCCCACCGGTTTTGGCCGGCGACCATTGGAACAAATCCGGCGACCCCGGGTGAGTAGGAGAGCTAGGGTTTGGATTTTGTAGGGTGGTTACCTGATGATGTTTAGAGGTGTTTAGTCCTACTGGATTTTTCTGTAATTACTAAAGGTGAAATCTGGGAGCAGTTAGGAGTGTTTACATGACCTTGGTGACACGATTCCTGACCTGAGCCATAGAGGTGAACCCGATGCACGAACTTAGGATTTTGTTCCGTATTGGTTTTGTGACTTTTAGTGTGCCTACAGTGAATCTGGGATGACCTGGGGATTTTCTGAGACAACCAAAAAATACTAGGGGCCTAGATGTACTGCTAGGAGACCACTCTGACCTGATGAACCCAAACAGAGACCCCTTGGCCGGCGAGCTCGGAATTTTGGGTATAGGGGCTGGCAACTTGGTGAATGTAGGAGCCTAGGTAGGTCCAGTAGCTTATATATACCTTATACATCACCCTATACTTGTTTGCTTAGATTTATCTGACCAGAGTCAAAATCTGGGAACACTTGTGTGTGATTTAGGATATGTTTTCCGTATTTTGTATGATGAGTTTTGATATTGGATTCGTTTTGGTTGTCGCATGTTTGTACATCGACAACAAGGGTTGTTTGGTTGATTTTGTACGCATATGCTATAGGTTCTAACCTACGAGCAATGCGCGTGCCGTTTTGGATTTTAGAACTCGATTTTAATAGCGTTGCGATATGTGTTGTTATTATAGGTACCTTCGCGTGGATTCCGAGGCGACGGAGCGTGGCGTCATCGACTTCGGTGAGCAAAGACTGCGGTGAGTAGATCTATATCTACCGGGGAAGTCGGGTGGATGATGTATAGCATCCCCGCAAAGTTTTGATGGAAGACTGATTTATAGAATATGGTTAGGAAACCTAAATTAGGAAACTAGGGTTAGAATGAGCTAGCTATGAAACCATATTAGAAACTAGAGGATAGTTAGAAGTGATATGTTACTACTATCATAGGATGACGTTTAGCGATTTTGCCGTTTAGGGTACTGTATGGCTAGATAGTCGATGTAGATACGTCATCCGAACCATACCTTTTTCTAAACCGAAGAATCGTATGTATCTTTTAAATATATATCTTGAGGGATGTTACGGATTTTCAAATGATATCTTTTTCTTAAAAACATCGTAACCCCTATTTTCAAAACTACGATTCACTTCTTTAAAAATCTGATTGTATGGTTTGGGTGTGTATGTTAGATTAGATACTTATACTTAGTAGAGATAAAATGTTTACGTAAATTCGATTTGATATGATATATAAATGCGACGAAAGAATATAAGACGGATATGATGATATGATGAGATGATGATATGATGGTATATGGATGCGAGTCGATCAAGATGATTTATACCCTGCCGGTCCCCTGATATGAGATTATTGCGGATATGACCTGGGACATAGGTACATAGATATATATACATATATAGAATGTTGTGAATCATGGATGATAGGCCGTACGTGATATTAGGCCGTACCCTCATTTGTCTTATAGGATGATAGGATCCCTATTGGTTTAATGCCGTCGTACGATGATTTTCCGTGCGTGATGAGTTTGACTTGATGATTGATCCATACCCTTGACTAGAGGTTGTCGTACGATTGATTAGACCGTACGCAATGTTGTTAGGCTAGATGTCGATTGATAGATTCACCGACTCTGACTTATGATAGTTACGTATACCTTATAGCTTTTAGCTGATGATTTACCTTGTGCTGCATTCATGATAGTAGCATTGCATTACTCATACCTGTGATAGTACACCTGCACCATTATCGATGATGCGTATGTTACACGCACACAGACTGTAGGCTCACACACTTCATCATTGATAATTGTCGTGTCACTACACAGTAGTATTGCTGCATCATGATATGACTCTTCGCATGACATGCTTACATATACATTGATATATCCACATTTGCGCACATACACATTGTATATTCATATTGGTGCACATAGACATTGTATACCCATATTTGCGCACATACACATTGTATATTCATATTGGTGCACATAGACATTGTATACCTATATTTGCGCACATACACACTGTATATCCATATTGGTACACACATACATTGGTACATCTATAATTGCGTATTTGCATATTGTGCCTACATAGATAACTGATTTTATTGGAAAATTGGGAACCGCATGTTATATTTTAAAAACTGGAATCATTTTAAAAGAGCGGTTTTCCCTCAATATGTCATATCACTGTTCCATGTTGCATAATACACGGATATGCTTACATTTCTATTATATGTCGCATACATCATGCTCTATTATTTTACGCATTGAGATATGCTGTTTTCATGAGATTTCTTTATTTGAGAACCGTGGACATTTCAAAAGAGATTATATGTTGTTTTAAAAAACCCGGTTTCTCTTGATATGATATTTCAGTGCGTCCACCACGTGTTTTCTCGGTTCTGAGAGCGACATGTGAAACCCGATTCGAGGAGGCGGATGAGGCCGATTGCGGGTACATGGTGGACCCGGTATGGTACCCCGGGGCAAGAACAGATCGCTGTGGAGTTGACGGTGAGCCTGGCAGAGGGACTACTACCTACCAGTGATAGTATTTAGGCTCGGCGGATATCCGGAGGATACCGACTGGAGTCGAGAGATGATATGGACCGATCCGGACTGACGGAGTCCGATATATGAGGATTTACGTGCCGACGCTAGGCACGGTTTTCATGATGTTTTCGAGTGTCGATGCTAGGCACTCAGGTTCCATGATTTTGATGCGTCGTGAGGGACACCATTGATATATATATATCCTCATACTTTCATGCACACTCTTTTACGATATTTACGTGCATACAGACATTGATTATATGAGTGGACGAGGTCCACATACATACATACATACATTGATGATATGGGTGGACAAGATCTACATGCATACATGCATTGATTATTACTGTTGGATGTTATCCACATGCATATAGGTATTGACTACCTTGTAGGCACACATACCGACCCGGTCACCCTAGATATCATAGTATTACCTTTTGATATAGTTGACCTAGGAGTCGTTGTTTATTCGATTTCTACTTGTAGGTATATTTCTTTTCACGAGTTGGCAACTCACCCCCGTTGTGCCACAGTTCTTGCAGGTTGACCGCTTGGATCAGTAGCGGCTTCGCTGGCACACAGTTACATTCGGGTGTTTTGCATTGGTAGGTGGGATATTTGTATCGTACCCACTCTTGTATCTATATTTCATATTGTATCTAGTTAACTCCATCAATCAAAATTTGTAATTGTATAAGTAATGAGACTTAGTGAGGCGTGTGGTTGCGAGATTTGAGCGATGGGTTTTATATTCACTTTTGGGGTTATGTCTTGCTCATTTCTTTATCTTTTATGGTGAACTTCGCCGTTGGGCGTCGTATACTTATATTTACTGTATTGCGTGGTTGTGATCCTCCGTTTGGCGAAGAGCTAGCTCCTGCTTGGGGATGCCATTATCATTATTATGTATTTGTGGTTTTGGATCAAAATATACAAAGGAGGTGCTGCCAAAATTTCTAAAGGACGAAACATGTTTTCAAACTAGTAATTTCACTAGCATCATTCATGTTCCTTTTTTTTATGCATTAAGAAAACTTGTTTTCATTATACCTTTATTTCAAAACTTCACCTCCTTTATTTTCTTAAAAAGGTTTAGATTTCTGGGTTTCAGCTTACTTGAATTCCGTTACGCCTTTAGACATTGCGTGATTCAAGTGCTGTTCACGAGCTAATATTTCGGGTCGTGACAAAGTTGATATCAGAGCGGTAGGTTTAACCTTTGTTCGAGTCTATGTTTGACTATGCGGAGTCTAGGGCGGGTATGTATTTCGGAACCTAGGCTTGACCTTACGGAATTTAGACTTGAACGGGGGGTATTAGATCCGAACTTTCGTTTCATAGGCTGACCCTGATTGATAGAGTAGGTAGCTTGAGTAGAGTGACGTACCGTACGTATGTTCCGCGGCATATTTACGATACGATACTCCACTTAAGAAACCTTAGGATGTACATGTTTTGAGATCTATGATTATCTTCGTATCCTTGATTATACATCCATTGAGATCCTTGATTTTATTTGTTGCATGATCATACTCTCATTGATGTTGTTCCTTCTTATGATCATGTATCCATGCCGGATCTATCGTTTCATTTCATGTCGTTGGTATGCTTTCTTCGATACTCGATTGAGGTTCCTGTCACCATGTTTGAGCGCAGATTGAGCTGCTGCTAGTGTTGCGGTCTGGGCGAGCTCGTCTGGTATGAGGGCCGACCATTGTGTTTTCTGGTGACAAGGGAATGTCTCGATGTAGTTTTGTATTGTGACCTCCTGTTGAGGCGGGTGTTTGGTTTTACACCAGATGATCGGGTCTTTGATAGAGCTGCCAGTTGCGAGAGGACTGTTGATGTACAACATACCTCAGAGATGTTGATGTCGCCTACCGTGCAGACAGATGACCCAGCGGTTGCTGAGATTGATGGGATGTCGCTTCCAGAGCTTACGAGCTAAGATCGCCGGAGCTTCCAGGCAGAAATGCGACAGATGATAGCTAGTCTACCCCGATTTGAGAGATGAAGGTGATTCGTCGGATTGATGCATCGACGCAGGCCCAGTTGAGTTGAAGATTTCCAGTGTGGAGAGAATCTTACTCAGACCTAGAGCAGACCGATCCAGAGATGACTGCCGATGTATCGCCTTTCCTGGAGCGTTGAGGCATTGTTTGGCATGCAGGCGAAGGGTATTCACATGTTGTATAGGCGAAGTTAAAAAGGTTCGAACGAGTGTTAGGAAACCATTTTTCCCAAGTTTAAAGTGTTCAGAGGAACATGCAGGTAATTCTGTGGACCCTCTAGAAGAATGAAACCCTAAATCGACATGATGACCATGGAACCACTTTAAACCTTAGGGTTTATGGCAGTTTAGCGGTGCCATCAGTGAGGCTTGGGTTTGCCCTTCTACGGCTGGTCCAGAGGTGCTGTGATATGTACCGGATATTTTTAGACTGTGCTCAGATGTTGAGCCTTCGGGAATTATGGACCTTGATGACTCGATCGAAAAGTTTGACGTCGTCCGGATACCATGTGATAGGAGACCAGTAAGCTGATCAGCTTTGGATAGAGGACCTCACCCAGATGTGTTGTGAGTTGATCGAGAGCGGGCGAGTATAGAGTATTCCTCCGATAGTTGGGGCGAGTTCCCGAGGACGTGTTCGGCCAGATATCTTCTACAAAGTGATGAAGATACCGAGTTCGTGATTTTGAGTCTGTGTGAGAGATTTCGGATTGACCATGGCCGAGAACAGTAGCAGTACGCAGATAGTAAGACGTGACGTCGAGGTGGACGATGACAAAGGCGAGTGGAGCCAGAGGTTCATGCGCGATGCTGACGAGCTGTTGCTACTCCCTGTCGAGATTAGAGATCTGATATGTATACAGAGTCGTTAGGATACGGCCTGTTCCCGAGGGAAGGTGTGCGGAATACGCAGATGTCCAGAAAACGAGAGAAGATTATGCAAGAGTACCAGCCTCCGTACAGTTCGGCATAGGCGAGATCGGAAGAGACCTTGAGCAGGATTCCTTCCGGGACACTGCTGCAATGAGATTTGCACCTAGGACCAGATGTGTCACGTGTATTTAGAGAACCAGAGGCCGACGCCAGTGAAGTGCTGCACTACGAGTGGTGGTGATGATTGACTGGGAGATGACCAGAGAAGTGCCAGAACGGAATCGTCCCCGTTAGCACACCTAACAGGGACGATGAGCCGATGGATTGCGAGATTGGTAAACCGAGGAGAAGATGAGTACCCAGAGACTGAGGACGCTAGACCGTGAGTAGGAGGCGAGCGAATATTCTTGTTCTGACGGTTTTAGGCGCACCGATTCTTTTTTCGACATTGTAGGAGGTGTACCCCAATGTCCTTTGTTGCGATTTGCGTTTGTGATCTGAGTATCATGCTTATATCGCTTGGATTTGAGTTTTGATGAGCGAGTTACATGATATTGTTTTCGTGCACCATGGTTGCACCTACTGGGTATTTACATTTTGCGCATAGTTATCACATTCGACATATATTTTATACACTGTTGTGTTGATTTGCGATTTGTGCATATCTATTGCATTGATGTCGATTTTGTACCTTCGTAGCATGTGTTTATGATTTCGTGGATTTCATACGGATGATTCGATTTTTGCACTCGGTATAGCTTATATGTGCTTGTAGTGCATTGATACGTGTTTTGTGCACCACAGCTGCACCTGACTTCGTTTTGATGTCATTTGAGATATTTATTGTGATTTCATGCCTGGGGCATGCAGATGATTTGATTTAGGCTTTCGGCATAGTTTTCATGCACTTTGGGTATTTGATTTGCTTTTGTGCACGCTGATGCACATGGTTGTGAGATTATATGCCACGGTATACCTGATTTGGATTTGGATTGAGATGTGTTGTATACCGTCGATTTCGATTTTTATACTCGATAGTTGTTTTGTGCACCTTATGCACCTGAGTTGGATTTTCGCGCGTGTGGGCGCATGATGTGAGATGCGATTTTGGTGCACACCAGATGCACTAAATCGGGATTCTTGTGCATATCAGATGCACCCGATATTGTTGTCTTGCACACCCGTTGCAGTAGACAGATGCTTTTGTTCACACCCGTTGCACTTAGTTTTGCTTTGTGCGTATAGTGGCACCTGTGTTTGGATTTGATTTCCGTGCGCACCAGACGCATATGATTATTGGATACGCCTTTTGAGGCTGATTTTGCTTTTGAGCATTTTGTTTTCATGTTGGGCACTATAGTGTGTACTAGCCAAACAGGACTGATCTGAGGACAGGACCTGAGTATTTTGCATGCATTAAAATCTTACCAAAAGGGTTTTCAAGAGGAGCTATAGTCTCGCCATTTCCTACGTGTCCGTGAGTGATGCGAACGTTTATAAAGGAAAACCTTTTGGGATATTTTCAAAACGACGGAACGTATATTTAGCAAAATATATATGGACATATATTATTTCCTTACAAATGGACATCCGTCACTTATGCCGTGAGTTACGCATCACACGGCGATTTAGAAAAGATCTTTGCATGAGTTTTATTTAGTTCCTGAAAGTTTTCCAAAGATGCGTACTATACACGTATTATAGTATTTGACTAGTGTATATTGGATTTCAGTAGTAGATTTCAAGATCTATATCTCTATTGTAACTCCAAGGATATGCGTGCGAATCCGATGATTTGCGTAACGCTTGACGGAGTTTAGTTTTTGAGTTTCGTACTCATTTTCATGCGCACTTGGTGCGCTGTGTTATTTCTGAGTTTTCCATGATTTCAGAGCCCCGTTGATTTGAGATGATTATTGAAATGTTTTAGATTTTAGGGGTTTAAATTTAAATTCGGGGACCGAATTTCTTTAAGGGGGAAGATTGTAACATTTCAGAAAATATAAAATATTATTTCTGGAATTTAATATTAAAATAATATTTTTCCTAAAAACTGCCCGATTTGCGAAATTAGGGTTTTCGAAAAAGGGCATAAATATATACCAGTAATTGTGATGTAAAAGGAAATTACAATGATTTATTCATTTAAAATTATATTTAATGGATTTGGCAATTTTAAAATTTATTATACGCAGTTTTGATAAAAACCCGATTAGTGCAATGTTAATCGCGATTAAGCCAAATCCGTGTTTCTACAGTTTTCATGGTTAGTGTTGTTAGTGTATATTCCCTAGGGGCCATTATTGTATCATACTAGCTTGTATATTACTTAATAGAAGCTTAGGATATTCACGGTTATATTTACAGTCTTGCTAAACATGGTAGTACGCTACTTGGTTTGTATCTATCTTAATGTGTATATATGTTAGCATATCGAGAATACATATTGATAGAGCCCTTAGGATCTTGCTTGACTACCAGCATTGTGATGGCAGTCACACTAGTGGGGGCTGGGTAGTCTACAAGCACGTTCTTTTTCAGGTCCCTAGTCGTAGGATTATCGAGACAGGGCATCGATACTCTGGAGTAGACTAGTATGTACGCTTCTCATCCCAACAGGGAAAATGGTCTGTCCCACAGCCATTAGTACGTTGTACTGGAGATAGTATGCAGGTGCTCGTTGGGTTACGGGTACACCGGACAGGACTCGCAGGGAACTATTGGTTGGTACTATACCCGTCGTCAGTTAACAGTTCCTAGGTGACATGAGTACAACATGGTCCGTAAACTTGACACCGCTGCTTCGTCTCGAGTGTGTTCCCACTGTTCTTAGATTGCTACCCTACCACGGCTCAAAAGAGTCGTGCAAATAGGTAGCAGTTGGGTGCAGTCCCGAAGCACTTGGAGGCAGTGGCGGTTAGATAGGATTCGTCTCTCCCGGTATTGGGAGTTGATATCGCGCTGTGTTTGGAGAGCCATTACGCAAAGTCCCTGGCCAGGGAAAATGAGATTTACTGGTAGGATTTCCAGTAGCTTTTCAAGGTGTAATGGACTTCGCTCCGACACGACTTATACCGCTTTTAGGGGACTGACGCTTGCCGCCCCTCTAGGCCCGATATGCGATAGTCCTAGACGAACAGATCGGACTGTACGGAGATTGTCACATCAGGCTCAGTAGGAGTTCGGATGAGTTTCCTCATCAGCCTTCTTATCGACATCTACCTAAGGACCGTTACGTACAGCTTGTACCGCTTGCGGCCTGTGGTTATACCCACTGCCAGCGTTAGTGTCGAGTCTTTAGAGTCCCACACAGAGAGTTTCCCTGCTTCAGGCGAAACGATATAGAGGTCGTATGGTTTTACGACAGGGTTCGAACACATACGTATTTTTACGCACGTACGATGTTCGGACAGTTTATACTAGCAGGCTTTGGTTTGAGCCAGATTCTAGTATTGGATTATTGGATTTATGCAGTCTTAGTATTTCCGTGTTTTCACGGATGGGAGGGGCATTCTCGTAATTAATCGAGAAGCTTCTAGAAGATTGATGAGTTGGAGGCTTAGGTGGAATTTGCATTAAATTGATTAATGACTCATGGTGTGATTCATACAAAGGAGTTAATGAAGCATTTATTGCTTAATGACTCATGGTGTGATTCACACAAAGTGATTAAATGAAGCATGGTTGATATTATCATATGATTATTCATTTAATAATTATTATGCTTCATATATTCACAAATGAGATATTATTCATATCATTCTCACTCTCACCTTCTCTCTCCTCAAGCTCTCTCTCTCTCTTCAAAGAACTAACCCTAACCTCTCATGTGTTGAGATCCAAGGGTTAGCAAGACTAATATATCCCTAATCCTCTTCTATATCCTCTAGGTTACTTTGATTAGCACTCATAGCAACCAAGTTACCTCAAGTGAGAGGTTCAAGCTTGGAGAAGTAGCTCTCGGGTGGATCTTCTATCACATCGAGGAGGCCGACGAGGAGGTGATCAACGAGAACAAGAAGGACTTGATTCATTAGGTATAATCATCTTTCATAGTAGCTAATGACTTCTATGTTGCTGTTAGTTAGGGTTTGGCAAAGATCCGTAAAATTAGTCGATGTTAGTTTTAACAAAATGATTGTTTTACTTATTCCGCCTCCCCGCATCATGTGGGGTGTCTAACGTCGACTTCCAGTGGTATCAGAGACTCGCTAAACCATAAATAACTTGTTAGCAAAGTCGTTAGAAATTCGATCGCAAAACGAACCCGAAAAAACATCATTTTCACATAGTTTATGTCGTTTTTAAAACGGGGTCTAAAAATTTATCAGGGACCCTTAAAAATACAAGCAGGGAATTATAAGATTACTGGAGAAATTTAGGATCTTGACTCGGCCAAACCGCCGCGGAACCACGGCCGATCCAAGCGATCCGCCGCGGATCCGCTGCCGAGTTTAAGCCGAGTCAGCCCAAATTTTCCCAGTAACTCTTCTGTGTTGATTTTGTATTTTCAGGGATGTTTTGTTTCTGCTCAGGTTTCAGGTGCACAGAGAATTATTTGGAGTAGAATCATTTGTGTTTGCTTGATCGAAATTATAAGATGTTTGGCTAACTTGATTATATCTGTGATTTGGTTAATGTGTTCGTAAACCTCCCCTAACTGCTAGTATGTCGGTTAGCAGGGGGTTGCACATTTCTGTAATGATTTTTACTGGTTTGTGAATGTGGACTTGTTGGATTGTCGTGAATGGATAGCCGGGGATGTGAGACGAGTGTTTCTTTCATTCAAATGTAATTTGTAAATTGTTGTAATATTCTTTTGCGGGGCACATCCGAGTTGAGGTTGTAGCTACCGTTGTATTATTTCATTTACTGTTTTCTGTTCCTAGGATAGGCCCAAGATGGGGTGCACAAACTACCGGGTACTTTGAAGTGCTTAGTGGCCTACTCACGTTGTTGAGGGAGACCGCTTCACTTCGGGTACTTGGCGGGTAGTTTGCCGTACCCGTAGGGGTCTAGGGTGGGGTTTTCGCTATTCATCGCGACTGTGTAATCCGTCTTTCTTTGCAGGCTCAAAAGGAATGCGGATTCCAATATGTTCATCTGTGATCTGGAATGCCTATTATTGCGTCTGATGAATGTACAATATCTATATATGATAGCTATTAGACGTCACTTATGTTTTGCACCCGCGCTAGCCCAGCCCCCGCTCTGTCGTTAGTTAAGTAACCTAACGGGTGAATGACGGGGCCCAGTGGCGAATGCATATGGCATAAGAGGATGTATTTTCGTTGTTTTCTGCAATGATAGGTTAATGATGGGACGCATTATATTAATGCAAAGAAAATAAACCAAAGTTGAATTGTTAGAACAGATTAAAAGAAACCACTCGGTTATTTTAAAACAGAAGATATTTTTAATTGTGGAGCTTTAACCACTCCTTTTAAAAGCTATCAGGTTCCTTCGATCATATCAAGTTCACTACGTTCATGGTTTCGCCAAAACCAGTCGTAGCCCTCCGTCATTTCATATGAATGGTCAGTAGTATTCAAGCTATGTTTGTTTGGCCCTTATTCAAGACATAGTGATTGGTAGCTGCTGGGGTGTTCACATGTAGCATAAATAGATGCGTTGGTTTGGGACAGTCGTATTACTTTGTTTGGCCCTTAGTCAAGAGTATATACGGGTGGGTTCAAATTAACAAGATAATGATGGGTAGAACTTGACATGTGACTTATGATTTGATGGCCCTTAGTCAAGGTCATAAGAGCATGGGGCAAAAATCAACATCGGGAGTTTCTAAAGAAACTGAAACTTGCTAGTGTTGCATACCATTTGGAGTTTGATAATGTTGGTAGGATTCCTTCAGCATTATCACATGATGATATTTGGATCTCGATCCTACTGTGAGTATATGCTACTTATCGGGAGATTCGTCACTTAACGATCAATACTATAAACCAAGTAGGTGTCGAGAAAGGTGTCAGCGGGGCTACGCCCCCAGAGAAAAGAGGTTATTTAATTAAGGAACTTCGCGAAAGCGTCGTAAAACCTCCCTCGAAGTACCGACACTAGCCTGGCTGAACGGTTAAGCAAGTATTATACGGTGAGAATAGTCCTGACAAGTTCTTCCTTTTTGGTTTGAGGAGGGATTCGAGAAACAGTGGGAGCCATCCTGTTTAGATAAACTAAAAACCACTCTAAACTTGCAAGAGCATCATGCTAAAGTGTTCCCTCTCTCTCTCTCTTTGCAGCGACCTTGTGACCATGACTAGGTTACATCTAGATAACAAGTTGACTGAATCTGACTTTTATGACTGGCAAAGGTCTGTCCAGATATCCATTGCCTATGACAAGTTGGACCACCCTATTACTACTCAAGCCCCCGCCATCCCAGGTACACTTCCCACCGTCGCGGATGTTAGTGTATATGCCCTAGAGGCCATTACTGTATCATACTAGCTTGTATATTACTTAATGGAAGCTTGGGATATTCACAGTTGTATAGACAATCTTGCTCAAAATGGTAGTATGCTACTTGGTTTGTTTCTACTTCAATATGTGCATATGTTTCTTTTAGCATATCGCTTATACATATTAGTAGAGCCCTTAGGATCTTTGCTTGATTACCAGCGTTGTGATGGCAGTCACACTCGTGGGGGCTTGGTAATCTATAAGCACATCCTTATACAGGTCGCTAGTCGTAGGACTATCGAGACAGGGCATCGATACTCCGGAGTAGACTAGCGTATGCGCTTCTCATCCCAGCAGGGGAGATGGTCTGTCCCACAGCCATCAGTACGTCGTACTGGAGATAGTATGCGGGTGCTCGTTGGGTTACGAGTACACTGGACAGGACTCGTCGGGAACTGTTGGTTGGTATTATACCTATCGTCAATTATCAGTTCCCAGGTGACATGAGTACAGCTTAGTCCACTGACTTGACACTGTCACTTCGCCTCGAGTGTGTTTCCACTGTACTTAGATTACTACCCTACCACGGCTCAAAGGAGTCGTGCAAACAGGTAGTAGTTGGGTGCAGTCTAGAAGCACTTGGAGGCAGTGACGGTTAGACAGGATTCCTCTCTCCTGGTATTAGGGGTTGACATCGCGCTGTATCTAGGAGAGCCATTACACGAGTAGTCCCTGGCCAAGGCAAGCGAGACATACTGGTAGGTTTCCAGTGTTATCTCAGGGTGTTCTGGGCTACACTCCGACACGACTTGTACCGCTATTAGGGGACTGACGTTCACCGCCCCCTAGGCCCACCATGCGATGTATCGGAATAACAGACCGGACTGTACGGAGATTGTCACATACAGGCTCAGTAGGAGTTCGGATGGGTTTATCTCATCGGCCTTCTTATCGACATCTACCTGGGGACCGTTACGTACAGCTAGTGCCGCTTGCGGTCTGTGGTTAAACCCACTGCCAGCGTAGTGTCGAGTCTTTAGAGTCCCACACAGAGAGTTTCCCTGCACTGAGCGAAACGTGTAGAGGCCGTATGGTTTTACAGCAGGGCTGCGATCACTTACGTGCACTTGTGTGCATATGCTGTTCGGGCAGGCAATACTAGTGGGCTTTGGTTTAAGCCGGATCCTAGTATTGCATAGATGGATTTATTTTTTCTTCTGTGCATTCACATTCTACGGAATGCGGATGCGGGTGTGTATGCACAGTTTTGAGGAGCGATGAAGGAGGAGGTGCCTCATTAGGGTTTTGGCAGATGGTTCGGCCAAAACCGCTATGTGGCAGGCTCATTAGGGTTTTGGCAATTCGTTCGATCAAAACCATTATGAGCCGGAGACATTGTTTACTAATCCTTTTAGTGATAATATTGTGATGGCTAATTGCTTTGACCATTTGACCACCTTGACCACTCTTGACTATGTTGACCCGTTGACCAAAGTTGACCTTGACTTTCATGAGAGGTCTACACTCTTCTTTGGTTTTCTTTTTATTTCTTGAGTTATGAAAATGGTCAAGTCATTAGTGCCATCAACTTTATCATGATAGGATTAGTAATGATGGTTTTGGTGTATTATTGCAACCATGGTTCATTTTCTTTAGTGAATCCTTTTCATTATTTTTCTCGTTCTCTCTCTTGAAAGTGAGAAGAAAATAAAAGCTCCATGGTTGCTTGATCTCCTCCTTCTTCCTCCTCTTGATTTCTTCTTTTGATCTCATGTGTTGAGAGAAAAAGAATCCATATAGACAAACACTTCCATCTATTTCTTCTACATAACCTAGGACTTCAAGACTAGCGATCTTGTTGCCCTAGTTGCCTCGGCTCGAGGTGGAGCTCGGTGTACATCTCTCGGGTGGATCGTCTTCGACTCAAGAAGGCCGCGGAGGTGACCTAGATCCGGATCGACCCTCGAAGCGTGGATGGATGAGCCAGACAGCGGAGAGAAGACCCGAAGGACCGGTTTCGTGAGGTATAATTTCTACGGCATAGTAGTTAACGCCTATAGTAGTTTGCTAGTTTCTAGTTTAGCAAAGATCCGGCTTTTAGCCCATGTTGCCTTTGCGCTAAATAATTGTTTTTCGCCGTTTCCGCCTCCCCGTAAGAACTGGGGTGAGCAACGTGGACTTACAGTGGTATCAGAGACTAGCTAAACATAAACTAGCAAGTTAGCAAAGTATTTAGAATATCGATCGGAAAAAAGTCGCAAAACACTTCCGGAAAAAAAACCAACTTTCTGTCGATTTTTTATACTGTTCAAAAAATTATTTGACATACATGAAAAATCGTCTCAGAGTTTTTATAGAACACACAACAAAAATGTGCCGCTGACTCGGCCAACTCACCGCGGAACCGCGGCCAAACCATGCGTTTGGCCGCGGATCCGCGGCCGAGTTGACTCGGCTGCGACTCCGTTTTGCTGCAGTGTTCCTACTGTGTTGTTTTGGGATTTTTGATATAATTTGTTTCTGCCCAGATTTTCCAGAGAACAATTTGATTTTTGGGGTGGTTACAAATCCGTATTTTGATTGATATTCCGTAGACTTTGGCTAATGGATATTATCTGTGATGTGATATATGTATTGAACGTCTGCTAATCGCTATACGTCGATAAGTGGGGGTTATACATATCTGTGATCTGTAATGTTGATGGTATGTGCATATGAATTCGTTGGATTGTCGCGGATGAATAGCCGGGGGGTTGTGAGATGAGAGTTTTCTTATTCTTTCAATTCTTGTAATATGTAAATTGATGTAATATTATTTGTTTGGCCGCACAACCGGGTCGGGGTTGTAGCCGTCATTGTATAATTTCTTTTTACTGTTTTTGCTCCTAGGATAGACCCAAGGTGGGGTGCACAAACTACGGGGTATCTCGAAGTGCCGAGTGGCCTACTCACGGTGTTGAGGGAGGTTGCTTCGCTTCGAGTACTTGGCGGGTAGTTTGCCGCACCCGTAGGGGTCTAGGGTGGGGTTTGGCTATTCATCGCGACCGTGTAATCCGTTCTTCGTTACAGGCTCGTACGAATTGCGGATTCCTAGTATATCCAATGTATTCATCTGTGATCTGGAATGGCTATCATTGCATGTGACGAATGTTTATATATATCTATATGATATCTATTTAGGCGTTGCTTATGTTTTGCATCCGCGCTAGTCCTGCCCCCGCTTTGTCGTTAGTTAAGAAACCTAACGGGTGATGACGGGACCCCGTGGCGAATGCGGATGGCATAAGCGTACGTCATATTTTCGTTGTTTTCTGAAATGGTAGGATTAAATGATGGGACACATTGGAATTAATGCAAGAAAATAAACCAAGTAAAAGTCGTTGGAACACTTTAAAACCACTCGGTTCTTTTCAAAATCCAGCTTTTTAAACGCGGAGCTTGAACCACTCCTTTTAAAAGCTATCTCATTCTATCGATTATATCAAGTTCACTACGTTCACGGTTTAACCAAAAACCATTCGTAGCCCTCCGTCATTTCAAATGAATATTCAACAGTATTCAAGCTGTGTTTGTTGGCCTTAGTCAAGGCACAGTGTTTGGTAGCTGGTGGGTATTCATATGTTGCATAGATAGATGCGTTGGTTTGGGACAGTCGTATTACTTTGTTGACCATAGTCAAGGGTATATACGGGTGGGTTCAAATTAACCTGGACAACGACGGGTAGACTTGACATGTGACTTATGATTTGTTGGCCTTAGTCAAGGTCATAAGAGCATGGGGAAAAATACACATCGGGAGTTTCAAAAGAACTGAAACTTGCTAGCGCTGCATACCATTTGGAGTGTGATGATTCTGGTAGGATTCCTTCAGTTTTGTCACACGATGATATTTGGATCCCGATCCTACTGTGAGTATATCCTACTCCTCCGGAACTTTCTCACTTAACGATCAATGCTATAAACCAAGTAGGTGTCTAGAAAGGTGTTAGCGGGGTTACGCCCACAGGGAAAAGAGGTTATTTAATTAAGGAACTTTGCGAAAGCGTTGGAAAACCTCCCTCGAAGTACCGACACCAGCCTGGCTGAACGGTTAAGCAAGTATTGTACGGTGAGATTGATCCCGACTAATTCTTCCTTTATGATTTGAGGAGGGATTTGAGAGACAGTGGGAGCCATCCTATTTAGATAAATTAAAAACCAATCTAAACTTGCAAGAGCATCATGCTAAAGTGTTTTCTTCTCTCTCTCTTAATTGCAGCGACCCAGTGACCAGACATAGGTTACATCTAGATAATAAAATGACTGAATCTGACTGTTTTGACTGGCAAAGGTCTGTCTAGATGTCCATTGCCCATGACAAGCTGGGACACCTCTTGACTGATCCAACCCCTGCCGTCTCAGGTCCAGTTTCCCCTGTCACGGATATTCATATCCGCGAGACATCGAAAAAGAACTGTGCGAAAGCCAAGTGCCTTGTGTTAGCCTCAGTTGATGGTGCATACCAGAGGCAGCACGAGAAGATGGACTTAGTCTCTATCTTCCTCCATAACAAAGATTTATATGGAGAGCAATCTCGTATCGCAAGATATGAGACCTCGAAAGAATTGCTTCAAGCGAGGTTGGCTATCGGGTCATCTGTAGGGGGCAACGTCCTTACAGAGACCAGCTCTTTTGAGCTCTCGGACCTGAAGACCACGTTGAAGAACGGGTCAGATGCTGACTTAGTTCAACAGTCTCTACCTACTACCCTGAAGGAAACCAGGGAAGTAGAAAGAAAGGGAAGGGCAGAAGTTTCGGGACTGGATGTAGTAAAAGAAGGATGTTCCTATTGTTACAGGAATGAACATTGGCAGAAGGATTGCAGGGCTTGCAAAGCCAGTAGCCAAAATTTGAAGCATGTTGTGGCTTCGGCTTCGGGTGTGTTTGTAATAGAGAACTGTATGTCAGTTAACCCTACTTCCTGGGTATTGGATACCGGATCAGGATCTCATATCTGTAATTCATTACAGGCTCTGAGAAACCGTAGGGTTATCAAGAAAGGTGATATGACTCTCAGGGTTGCTAACGGAATGAGCATGTATGCTGAATCCGTAGGGGAATATCATCTAGGACTGACAACTGGGCAGATATTGATTCTGCGTAACTGTTTTTATGTACCAGGTGCAACTTGTAATATCATATCTGTATCCTTACTTTCTAGGGAATGATATGATTTTACTTTTGTAAGCGATGTAGTAAACATCCACCTAAATCAAGTTCTGATTGGGTCAGGTACATTAGAAAACGGTATATACGTATTAAATCAAGCTCATATTTTCAGTGTCCAGAACACACTTAAAAGAAAGTCTTCGGAAACAAATCAGTCTTTCTTATGGCATTGTAGACTGGGTCACATTAATGAGACACGGTTGACTAAGTTACATAAAGAAGGATACTTGGATCTGTTCGAGTACCAGTCTTATGCCACTTGTGAATCTTGTCTCATAGGAAAGATGACAAAGACTCCGTTCACTGGACACGGAGAAAGAGCAAGTGAGCTCTTGGGACTCATACACAGTGATGTGTGTGGTCCAATGTCTACACATGCGCGAAGTGGTTATTCATACTTCATTACTTTCACAGATGATTTCTCTAGGTATGGGCATGTCTTCTTGATGAAGCACAAATCCGAGGCCTTTGAGAAATTTCGGGAATACAAGAATGAAGTTGAAAAACAAACAGGAAAAAGTATCAAGACACTAAGATCTGATCGAGGTGGAGAATACTTGAGTGCCGAGTTTCTGGGCTACTTAAAAGAGAATGGAATTCTCTCTCAACTTACTCCTCCATACACACCACAACACAACGGTGTATCGGAAAGGCAGAACCGAACCCTATTGGATATGGTTTGTTCCATGATGAATAAGGATGAGTTACCACGATCCTTCTGGAGTTATGCACTAGGAACAGCTGCATATCTTTTGAACCAAGTTCACACTAAGTCTGTGCCTACCACACCATATCAGATGTGGAGTGGGAAGAAACCCTGTCTTAAACACTTTAAGACATGGGGTGTCCAGCTTTTGTTAAAAAGCAGCATGTGGACAAGCTCGAGGCACGTTCAGTACAGTGTAAGTTTGTGGGATACCCAAAGAACTCCAAGGGGTATCTTTTCTATTACGCAGAGGAACAAAAGGTTTTGTCATCTTTCCCTGCTGAACAAGATCAAGTATCTCAATCAAACGGGCATCGCTGGGCTGCGCCTCACGGATACGATCAAAAAGAAGTGGACGGGCGAGGACATGAGCAAGCTGTCCCCCAGCGGAAGTGAACTCGAACTGCACTCTACAATCACACAAGAGCTGCCAATCTGCAGAAGACTGACACTGAACTGCGCTCAACTGGGACAAGCTATCCACGGGCCTACGACTCAAAGCATCAGCTACCACATTCGCCTTGCCCGGGTGATAAAGGATCTCACAATCATAATCCTTCACTAGCTCCATCCATCGGCGCTGTCTCAGGTTCAGATCTCGCTGCTGGAAGATATACTTCAAACTCTTGTGATCCGTGAAGATCTGACACGACTCTCCGTACAAGTAGTGTCTCCAAATCTTCAACGCAAAGACTATCGCTGCCATCTCAAGATCGTGAGTGGGGTAATTCTGCTCGTGCTTCTTCAGCTGCCTAGAAGCATATGCAATCACCCTATCATGCTGCATCAAAACACAGCCGAGCCCCACTCGAGAAGCATCACAATAAACAACAAAGCCGCCTGATCCAGAAGGTAAAGAAAGAACCGGTGCTGTCGTCAACCGAGTCTTCAACTGCTGAAAACTCTGCTCGCAAGCATCAGTCCAGAGAAAAGGAATTCCCTTCCGGGTCAGTCCAGTCAGCGGTGCAGCGATACTCGAGAAATTCTGCACAAAACGGCGATAATAACCAGCTAAGCCCAAAAAGCTGCGGACCTCCATCACCGATACAGGTCTGGGCCAAAGCTGTACAGCCTCGATCTTCCTCGGGTCCACAAGAATACCATCACCAGTCACCACATGACCCAGGAAGTCAACTCGATCAAGCAAAAATGCGCACTTTAAGAATTTAGCATACAGCCGGTGCTCTCTCAATATCTACAAAGTAATCCTCAAGTGCTGCTCATGCTCCTCATGACTCCTAGAGTAGACCAGTATGTCATCAATAAACACTATAATGAACTGGTCGAGGAACGGCCTGAAAATCCGGTTCATCAGATCCATGAACGCTGCTGGCGCATTGGTGAGTCCGAACGACATCACCAAAAACTCATAATGCCTATAGCGCGTACGAAAAGCAGTCTTCGGAATGTCATCATTCCGAACCCGCAACTGATGATAACCCGAACGCAAATCAATCTTCGAAAAATGTTTCGCACCCTGGAGCTGATCAAATAAATCGTCAATGCGGGGTAAAGGATACCTGTTCCGCACCGTAACTCGGTTCAACTGACGATAATCCACACATAGCCTCAAATTGCCGTCCTTCTTCTTGACGAACAGAACAGGAGCTCCCCACGGCGAAACACTCGGACGCACAAGTCCCAAAACAAGCAACTCTTGCAACTGATCTTTAAGCTCTCTAAGCTCTGTCGGAGCCATCCGATAAGGCGGTATAGAAATAGGCTCCGTGCCAGGAATCAGATCAATGCAAAACTCAATATCGCGCTCTGGCGGCAACCAAGGTAATTCATCGGGAAAGACATCGGAAAATTCTCGCACGGTAGAAACCTGGTCCAACGACTCCACCGTAACTCCAGTATCATGAATGAAAGCCAAGAATCCCTGACATCCCCTCCTCAAAAGCCGACTAGCGCACAGAACAGAAACCAAACTGTGAGGGGCGGCACCACGGTCCCCCTGCACAACAAACACTGACTCGCCGGGAAAACAAAATCTAACTGTCTTCTCGCGGCAGTCCACGGACGCATAGCAAGTAGCTAGCCAATCCATGCCCAACAGAACGTCGAAGTCCAACATCTCAAGAAGGATCAAGTCGACGGACAGATCACTGTCTCCTAAGCGGACAGCACATGATCGGAACACGTGCCGCGCAACAAACGACTCTCCCACAGGAGTAGTCACCACTAGCGGCTGATCTAGCAAACACGACTCTCGGCCTAACCTCGGCGCGAAGTACGTAGAAACATACGAATGCGTAGATCCCGGTTCGAAAAGAACATGTGCATCAAAAGAACATAAGGAAAGGGTACCTGAAACCACAACATTAGAGGCCTGAGCGTCCTGGTGAGTCAAGGCAAAAACCCGTGCCTGCCCTCTACCGGCTACCGGCTGTCCTCTGCCTCTGCCACCTCGTCCTCTCGGCACAAAACCACCGCGACCACGACCTCTCTGAGTAGGAGTCTGAAGCGGCGCAACAACAGGAATAAGAGGCAACGCTCTCTGAGGCGGAGAAGGTGGTAAGGTAACCTGCAGTACTGCTGGCCCTCTCTGACGCACCACAGTACAATTCCGAACAAGATGCTGCAAACTGCCACAACCAAAGAAGGTGGTAAG
Source organism: Agapanthus africanus (assembly GCA_030015575.1). NCBI lineage: Eukaryota > Viridiplantae > Streptophyta > Magnoliopsida > Asparagales > Amaryllidaceae > Agapanthus > Agapanthus africanus. Next base: position 624,210,412 of record CM057339.1, read on the forward strand.
GTAACCTGCAGTACTGCTGGCCCTCTCTGACGCACCACAGTACAATTCCGAACAAGATGCTGCAAACTGCCACAACCAAAGCATCCATAAGACGGTCGCTGGCCCTCCTGGGAATAAGAACTGAATAACTGGCCACGTCCCACGTCTCTGCTACTCCCCGAGTCTGATGGAACTCTGCCTCTGCGGACAAACCTCGGTCCTCGTGCTGGCTCATCCGTACGAGTCCTCTTCGGTTCTGGAACAACCGATGACTCAGCTAGACGCTCCTCCACCAATAGGGCTGCATCGACAGCTGCCGCATACGTGTCACAATGCTGAATGCTGATGGCTAAGAACAACTGGGTAAGCAGGCCTCGAACAAACCTCTTCACCCGCATCTCCTCAGTCGCCACCAAGTACGGAGCATACACCGACAGCTCAGTAAACAATACATCATACTCTGACACCGTCATCCCCGGCGTCTGACGTAAAGACTCAAATTTGCGCGCTCGCGCATCCCTGACGCTCGGTGGAAGAAAACGGGCAAGAAACGACGTCACAAACTCAGCCCAGGTCATAGGAGCAAGACCAGTGGCTCTGCCCCTCTCCAACGACTCACACCACTTCTGGGCCATACCCTCCAGCCGGAAACTCGCAAACTCTACCCATCTCTCATCAGAGCATCGGAGTGAGCGACAAATCCTGGCCATCCGGTCGATGAACGACTGCGGATCCTCAGTAACATCTGTGCCAGTAAACACCGGAGGCCTCAGCCTCATGAACTCCGTCAGTGACACGGTAATAACCTCTGGAGCTGCAACTACGACTGCCTGATCAGTAGGTACCATCGTGGTCCCTGCAACGGGTGGAACAACAGCCTGCCCTTGTGCTCGAATGGCCTCTACTAAAGTCCCCACAATCTGGCGCAGATCCTGCATACCAGCACCAATCATAGCAATGTGCTCCGGTACCACAGGTGTATCGCCCTGGTCAACCCTCGCCTCAGACGAGTCGACTCTGGCCTCGGCCCTCGCGGCCGCTCTCTGTGCCCTCATAGTCTTCGGCGGCATATGGGCTTGAAATTGAAACAAGATTCGATAAGGAAACGGAAATCGAATCACAAGGATGTATATCAATCAAGGAAAGGAATTTCAATCAATAAGTCCTAAGGTCACTTAGGTGGAGTACCGTGTCGTAAGTATGCCGCGGAACATACGCACGCTACGTCACTCTGCTTAAGCTACCTACTCCATCATACCAAGGTCATCCTACACTCCGAAAGGTAAAAACCTAGTGCTCTGATACCAACTTTGTCACGACCCAAATTTGGCCCGTAACCGGCACTTAAACTACGTAACGTCTAAAGGCGTACGCAACTTAAGTAAGCCGAAACCCAGAAATCTAAACCACCCAAAACTGGATCAACGGAGAAAAACATAGTTTTAAATATTCGGAAATTTTCAAGTAAAAATCTTTAAGTTTAGTTTTCGTTCTTAAAAATTTCGGCAGCACCTCCTTTGTAAAAACTAACCCCGAAAACGGGTACAACATAGATAATAAATAAAAGCATCCCAAACGGGAGCAAATCACGCCCAACGGCGGAGACAACCACCACAACATATATACGACGCCGAAGCGAAGAAATATAAAAGGAAACTGCATAAAGAAGTAAAACTTTTCAACAAAACCGGCTCCCACGAGCACGGCTCCCAAAGTCACCACAAAATAACACTGAATCCTCACAAGTCGTCTCTAAGTCATATACAACATAGTGGTAGATGGAGAATACTAGATCCAACAAAAAATATACAAAGTACAAACAGATAACCGCAACCCACCTAAAAGCAAGGCTTCACAGCCAACCGTAGCGGTATCCGCAAAAGTAGAGATGAAAAGATGCCCTGCCGCGACTACTCAGAGGGTAAGTCCTGCACAACACTGTGGCACAACGGGGGATGAGTTGCCAACTCGTGGATAGTAAATAACATCATACAGTAATTGCAAGTATGCACGAACAGCGATCTATCTATCACAAGTAATCCGATAGCATAAGTATGATAAGTGAATATGCAACAATCATGTAAAGGTACATCATCAAGGTACTACAACTACATGAAACAATGCATATCAACATAATCCTGAGTGTGGGATGATATAATATAAAATCTCATGCAAAAATCATCAGCATGGAAAAACACCAGTGTCCCTCACTAACACATCAAATCCCAAATACTCAGGCACCGCATCCTCAGATCGGCCCTCACATCCTGTATGTCTCACGAAAACCTGAGTGTCAAACACCGACACTCGAAACATCATGAAACCCGTGTCTAGCATCGACACGTAAATCCTCATAACTCAGGCGTTGTCACCATGACTTGCCCTGACGATATGCCAAACCTTACTCCGGTCGGTATCTCCAAGATAACCGCCGAGTCCAAATGCAATCACCGGTAGGTAGTGGTCCCACCGTCAGGCTTATCGTCTACACCACGAAATCACCACTCACCCCGGGGTACCATACCGGGTCCACCATGTACCCGCAGACGGTGCATCCCGCTCCTCGAATCGGGTATCACAAGCCAAATCTCAGAACCGAGAAATCACATGGTGGACGCATCAAATATCATATCAAGAGAAACCGGGTTTTCAAACAATACAATGTTTTCTTGAAAATATCCCCCACGGTTCTCAAATCCATAAATCATATGAAATCCATATCTCAATGCGTAAAATCCATATAAAACTGATATATGCAACATAAAACATCAATATGAGCATATAAAGGGAAAACCGCTCTTTAAATTGAATCTAACTTTAAAACAAATCATGCGGTTCCCAATTCCTTCGAAAATAAATGCAGTATCATATGAAGTGTACATGTAAGTGTAGCAGGGTTTAAGTATCTACATGTAATCAAGTACGAGGGTGTACATGTCAATATGTATGCATGATGTATAGGTAATTATAACAAGATATAAGTGAAGTGGAATAGGGTTCACTACCTTAACTATTCCTGCCCAATGCAATATCACGTATGTATGTGTCCACAGTATTTCATATGCACAATAGAATATGAGTTACTACTCTAATCATTCCTATCCACTATCATATCATATATATAGGTGTTTGTGCGTGTCATGGCAATTACAGACGGTGTGGGTGTAGCATACAATTTAGTGCTCGTGCAACATGAACCGTCAGTAATGTGTTATATCTAAAGGTACGAGTCAAGTACAACAGATAATGCTATGCAATGACATTCATATGAAAGTAACTAATATGCAAATACATGCAGCTATCATATCATATTCGCCCCGACGCATAACGCCATACGGGCGATTTCCCCGTAGATGTTAAATCTGCTCACCGATGGTCTCGAGCTAAGAAAATCCGACCACCTGCTTCCCCTTGTCCTCTGCACCCGAAGTCCCTGCTTGCGAACCTAAAATTTCATAAATACAACACATAAGCTAAATATCCTATAATGACGGAAAGACAACGAAACGCGACGAAAACGCCCGGAAAATTACACTGCGCGCTTAGCGCATCTATCGCGCACGATATCGGCCAAAACCCTAATTGGGGTCGCTAAACTACAAAATACCGAGTCTGGACCCCGATCGTCCCGATCGCGCAACACAACACAAAAATTACGAGGAATACACTGGATACAACCTCGCAACTACCAAACGAACCCTACGTCGGAAAACCCCGAAATCTAGTAAGCAACCTATCGCAATATATCGCACTAGATTCAAGATAACACAAATCTAAAAATTAAAAATACCTTAAAATAGCTTAACTAAGCTATTTAAACCAATCATATATTTTTAACACTCGCTAATTATGTTTTAGCAAAAATCTAGTAAGCAATTTTGCTTAATTAAACAAAATGCTTATTAGCAAATTTTAACACTTTCTACTAGATTATTCTTTTCCAAAACACAATTTAACACTTGAATTAAACACTAATCACTTAATCAAAATTTAACCCTAACATGAATTTCTTAAACCAAATATAATGAATTAATCATGATTTATATGCTAAACTAAGCACTTAACTAGTTAACTAAATTAGCTAGTTAAAGATTAAAGCAATTAATTATGGATTAAGGTAAGAAATTATACCTCCTCAAGAACACCAAAAAGAACTTAGATCCATCACTTTAGCCTCCAAAACTCAAGCTTTGATGAAGATCCATGAAGGATTAGTGAAGGAAAAAGGTTTAATATTTATATAGGAATTTTTGGATTTATTTTTGGATATCTTTTTGTGTTTTTGAAAGGAAATGAGAGAGAAATGAGCATGGAATTATCTTGGACAGAAATGAGGGAGTTAGGGTCGGCCAAGGTGAGTGGGGGGGGTTTTGTGTAATATTTTGTGAAGAAAAAGCAAGGAAAAAGAGAATTAATTGCTAATTAATGCATTTTGCCACCATTACACCCTTTTCTTTTAAATTTTAAAACACACCATTAGTCACCAAAAAATATCTAGATTTTTAAAAAGAACATTCTAAAATAATTCTAGTGACAAAATTAATTTATTCACAAAAATAAAAATTTTCCCGATTTACGTGCACAAAACACCGCTTAAAATAATATTTTTTTCGGGAAAAAATCTATCTGAACCAAAACCTCCCAAATACTCCCAAAGTTCGCGCACAAGCTTTATTTTGGCCAAATTAGGTGTCGGTAAGCTTATACGGTCGTTTGATCGAAATCGGGTTAAAACGGGAAAAACCGACAATTTTGCCCTAAAACGGGAAAATTCGCAAAACGATTCTAAAACGTTTCAATCTCCCCTCCTTATAGAAATTCGGTCCCCGAATTAAAATTTCATACTAAGCGTACCTTCAAAAAGATGAGGAAATTTCTTCCGCATCTCGCTCTCGGCCTCCCAAGTGATCTCCTCACTAGTCGGGCTACGCCAAAGAACCTTCACAGATGGCAAGACCTTTGACCGAAGTTTCTTCACCTGCCGATCCAAAATAACTACCGGCTGCTCGGTGAACGAAAGATCGCGCTCAAGCTGAACGGTCTCGTGCTGAATCGTGTGAGAAGGATCATGAAGGTATCTACGAAGCATCGACACATGAAAAACGGGGTGAACATCCGGAAAACTGGGCGGGAGCGCCAAACGATAAGCAACAGAACCCACTCGCTCAAGGATCTCGAAAGGACCTACAAATCTGGGAATGAGCTTCCCTCTCTTCCCAAATCTCATAACGCCCTTCATCGGAGAAATCCTCAGGAATACTTGATCCCCTACTGCGAACTCAAGTCTGCGACGACGACGGTCGGCATAAGACTTCTGCCTGCACTGGGCTGCTCTCATCCTATCCTGAATCAGCTGGATCTTCTCCGTGGTCTCCTGAACTAGCTGGGGTCCCAAAACCAAACTCTCACTAAGCTCGGTCCAACAGACTGGCGATCGACACTTCCTACCATATAAAGCCTCAAAAGGTGCCATCTGAATAGTCTCCTGAAAGCTGTTGTTGTAGGAGAACTCAATCAACGGCAAGTGACGATCCCAACTGCCACCAAAATCAAGCACACATGCACGGAGCATATCCTCCAGAGTCTGTATAGTCCGCTCCGACTGGCCATCGGTCTGTGGATGAAAAGCGGTACTAAAACTCAGCCGGGTACCCAAAGCTTCCTGAAGCTTCTGCCAAAGACAGCTAGTAAACTGGGTGCCTCTGTCGGATACTATGCATGTGGGAACACCGTGCAAACGCACAATCTCATCTATGTATAACTGAGCATACTGAGCATAACCGAAAGTGGTCTTCACTGGAAGAAAGTGAGCCGCTTTCGTCAACCGGTCTACAATAACCCAAATGGAGTCATACCCTCGACTGGTCCTGGGTAGACCCACAATGAAGTCCATGGAAATCTGCTCCCATTTCCACTCCGGAACGGGTAAAGGCTGCAACTCTCCAGCCGGTCTCTGATGCTCAGCCTTGACTTGCTGACAAGTCAGGCACCTCGAAACGAAGTCCGATATATCACGCTTCATCCCTTCCCACCAGTAGAAGTCCCTCAAGTCACGGTACATCTTGGTGGAACCTGGATGAACGCTAAAGGCCGACTGATGTGCCTGCTCTAGGATCTCGCGTCTCAACCCATCAACATCTGGTACACACAAGTGAGTCCCGCATCGTAGCACACCCTGGTCATCAATCAAGAACTCCGAAACTCTTCCCTGCTGAACAAGCTCAAGTATCTCAATCAAACGGGCATCGCTGGGCTGCGCCTCACGGATACGATCAAAAAGAAGTGGACGGGCGAGGACATGAGCAAGCTGTCCCCCAGCGGAAGTGAACTCGAACTGCACTCTACTATCACACAAGAGCTGCCAATCTGCAGAAGACTGACACTGAACTGCGCTCAACTGGGACAAGCTACCCACGGGCCTACGACTCAAAGCATCAGCTACCACATTCGCCTTGCCCGGGTGATAAAGGATCTCACAATCATAATCCTTCACTAGCTCCATCCATCGGCGCTGTCTCAGGTTCAGATCTCGCTACTGGAAGATATACTTCAAACTCTTGTGATCCGTGAAGATCTGACACGACTCTCCGTACAAGTAGTGTCTCCAAATCTTCAACGCAAAGACTATCGCTGCCATCTCAAGATCGTGAGTGGGGTAATTCTGCTCGTGCTTCTTCAGCTGCCTAGAAGCATATGCAATCACCCTATCATGCTGCATCAAAACACAGCCGAGCCCCACTCGAGAAGCATCACAATAAACAACAAAGCCGCCTGATCCAGAAGGTAAAGAAAGAACCGGTGCTGTCGTCAACCGAGTCTTCAACTGCTGAAAACTCTGCTCGCAAGCATCAGTCCAGAGAAAAGGAATTCCCTTCCGGGTCAGTCCAGTCAGCGGTGCAGCGATACTCGAGAAATTCTGCACAAAACGGCGATAATAACCAGCTAAGCCCAAAAAGCTGCGGACCTCCGTCACCGATACAGGTCTGGGCTAAAGCTGTACAGCCTCGATCTTCCTCGGGTCCACAAGAATACCATCACCAGTCACCACATGACCGAGGAAGTCAACTCGATCAACCAAAAATGCGCACTTTGAGAATTTAGCATACAGCCGGTGCTCTCTCAATATCTGCAAAGTAATCCTCAAGTGCTGCTCATGCTCCTCATGACTCCTAGAGTAGACCAGTATGTCATCAATAAACACTATAATGAACTGGTCGAGGAACGGCCTGAAAATCCGGTTCATCAGATCCATGAACGCTGCTGGCGCATTGGTGAGTCCGAACGACATCACCAAAAACTCATAATGCCCATAGCGCGTACAAAAAGCAGTCTTCGGAATGTCATCATTCCGAACCCGCAACTGATGATAACCCGAACGCAAATCAATCTTCGAAAAATGTTTCGCACCCTGGAGCTGATCAAATAAATCGTCAATGCGGGGTAAAGGATACCTGTTCCGCACCGTAACTCGGTTCAACTGACGATAATCCACTCATAGCCTCAAACTGTCGTCCTTCTTCTTGACGAACAGAACAGGAGCTCCCCACGGCGAAACACTCGGACGCACAAGTCCCAAAACAAGCAACTCTTGCAACTGATCTTTAAGCTCTCTAAGCTCTGCCGGAGCCATCCGATAAGGCGGTATAGAAATAGGCTCCGTGCCAGGAATCAGATCAATGCAAAACTCAATATCGCGCTCTGGCGGCAACCAAGGTAATTCATCGGGAAAGACATCGGAAAATTCTCGCACGGTAGAAACCTGGTCCAACGACTCCACCGTAACTCCAGTATCATGAATGAAAGCCAAGAATCCCTGACATCCCCTCCTCAAAAGCCGACTAGCGCACAGAACAGAAACCAAACTGTGAGGGGCGGCACCACGGTCCCCCTGCACAACAAACACTGACTCGCCGGGAAAACAAAATCTAACTGTCTTCTCGCGGCAGTCCACGGACGCATAGCAAGTAGCTAGCCAATCCATGCCCAACAGAACGTCGAAGTCCAACATCTCAAGAAGGATCAAGTCGACGGACAGATCACTGTCTCCTAAGCGGACAGCACATGATCGGAACACGTGCCGCGCAACAAACGACTCTCCCACAGGAGTAGTCACCACTAGCGGCTGATCTAGCAAACACGACTCTCGGCCTAACCTCGGCGCGAAGTACGTAGAAACATACGAATGCGTAGATCCCGGATCGAAAAGAACATGTGCATCAAAAGAACATAAGGAAAGGGTACCTGAAACCACAGCATTAGACGCCTGAGCGTCCTGGTGAGTCAAGGCAAAAACCCGTGCCTGCCCTCTACCGGCTACCGGCTGTCCTCTGCCTCTGCCACCTCGTACTCTCGGCACAAAACCACCGCGACCACGACCTCTCTGAGTAGGAGTCTGACGCGGCGCAACAACAGGAATAAGAGGCAACGCTCTCTGAGGCGGAGAAGGTGGTAAGGTAACCTGCGGTACTGCTGGCCCTCTCTGACGCACCACAGTACAATTCCGAACAAGATGCTGCAAACTGCCACAACCAAAGCATCCATAAGACGGTCGCTGGCCCTCCTGGGAATAAGAACTGAATAACTGGCCACGTCCCACGTCTCTGCTACTCCCCGAGTCTGATAGAACTCTGCCTCTGCGTACAAACCTCGGTCCTCGTGCTGGCTCATCCGTACGAGTCCTCTTCGGTTCTGGAACAACCGATGACTCAGCTAGACGCTCCTCCACCAATAGGGCTGCATCGACAGCTGCCGCATATGTGTCACAATGCTGAATGCTGATGGCTAAGAACAACTGGGTAAGCAGGCCTCGAACAAACCTCTTCACCCGCATCTCCTCAGTCGCCACCAAGTACGGAGCATACACCGACAGCTCAGTAAACAATACATCATACTCTGACTCCGTCATCCCCGGCGTCTGACGTAAAGACTCAAATTTGCGCGCTCGCGCATCCCTGACGCTCGGTGGAAGAAAACGGGCAAGAAACGACGTCACAAACTCAGCCCAGGTCATAGGAGCAAGACCAGTGGCTCTGCCCCTCTCCAACGACTCACACCACTTCTGGGCCATACCCTCCAGCCGGAAACTCGCAAACTCTACCCATCTCTCATCAGAGCATCGGAGTGAGCGACAAATCCTGGCCATCCGGTCGATGAACGACTGCGGATCCTCAGTAACATCTGTGCCAGTAAACACCGGAGGCCTCAGCCTCATGAACTCCGTCAGTGACACGGTAATAACCTCTGGAGCTGCAACTACGACTGCCTGATCAGTAGGTACCATCGTGGTCCCTGCAACGGGTGGAACAACAGCCTGCCCTTGTGCTCGAATGGCCTCTACTAAAGTCCCCACAATCTGGCGCAGATCCTGCATACCAGCACCAATCATAGCAATGTGCTCCGGTACCACAGGTGTATCGCCCTGGTCAACCCTCGCCTCAGACGAGTCGACTCTGGCCTCGGCCCTCGCGGCCGCTCTCTGTGCCCTCGTAGTCTTCGGCGGCATATGGGCTTGAAATTGAAACAAGATTCGATAAGGAAACGGAAATCGAATCACAAGAATGTATATCAATCAAGGAAAGGAATTTCAATCAATAAGTCCTAAGGTCACTTAGGCGGAGTACCGTGTCGTAAGTATGCCGCGGAACATACACACGCTACGTCACTCTGCTTAAGCTACCTACTCCATCATACCAAGGTCATCCTACACTCCGAAAGGTAAAAACCTAGTGCTCTGATACCAACTTTGTCACGACCCAAATTTGGCCCGTAACCGGCACTTAAACTACGTAACGTCTAAAGGCGTACGCAACTTAAGTAAGCCGAAACCCAGAAATCTAAACCACCCAAAACTGGATCAACGGAGAAAAACATAGTTTTAAATATTCGGAAATTTTCAAGTAAAAATCTTTAAGTTTAGTTTTCGTTCTTAAAAATTTCGGCAGCACCTCCTTTGTAAAAACTAACCCCGAAAACGGGTACAACATAGATAATAAATAAAAGCATCCCAAACGGGAGAAAATCACGCCCAACGGCGGAGACAACCACCACAACATATATACGACGCCGAAGCGAAGAAATATAAAAGGAAACTGCATAAAGAAGTAAAACTTTTCAACAAAACCGGCTCCCACGAGCACGGCTCCCAAAGTCACCACAAAATAACACTGAATCCTCACAAGTCGTCTCTAAGTCATATACAACATAGTGGTAGATGGAGAATACTAGATCCAACAAAAAATATACAAAGTACAAACAGATAACCGCAACCCACCTAAAAGCAAGGCTTCACAGCCAACAGTAGCGGTATCCGCAAAAGTAGAGATGAAAAGATGCCCTGCCGCGACTACTTAGAGGGTAAGTCCTGCACAACACTGTGGCACAACGGGGGGTGAGTTGCCAACTCGTGGATAGTAAATAACATCATACAGTAATCGCAAGTATGCACGAACAGCGATCTATCTATCACAAGTAATCCGATAGCATAAGTATGATAAGTGAATATGCAACAATCATGTAAAGGTACATCATCAGGGTACTACAACTACATGAAACAATGCATATCAACATAATCCTGAGTGTGGGATGATATAATATAAAATCTCATGCAAAAATCATCAGCATGGAAAAACACCAGTGTCCCTCACTAACACATCAAATCCCAAATACTCAGGCACCGCATCCTCAGATCGGCCCTCACATCCTGTATGTCTCACGAAAACCAGAGTGTCAAACACCGAAAATCGAAACATCATGAAACCCGTGTCTAGCATCGACACGTAAATCCTCATAACTCAGGCGCTGTCACCATGACTAGCCCTGACGATATGTCATACCTCACTCCGGTCGGTATCTCCAAGATAACCGCCGAGTCCAAATGCAATCACCGGTAGGTAGTGGTCCCACCGTCAGGCTTATCGTCTACACCACGAAATCACCACTCACCCCGGGGTACCATACCGGGTCCACCATGTACCCGCAGAAGGTGCATCCCGCTCCTCGAATCGTGTATCACAAGCCAAATCTCAGAACCGAGAAATCACATGGTGGACGCATCAAATATCATATCAAGAGAAACCGGGTTTTCAAACAATACAATGTTTTCTTGAAAATATCCCCCACGGTTCTCAAATCCATAAATCATATGAAATCCATATCTCAATGCGTAAAATCCATATAAAACTGATATATGCAACATAAAACATCAATATGAGCATATAAAGGGAAAACCGCTCTTTAAATTGAATCTAACTTTAAAACACATCATGCGGTTCCCAATTCCTTCAAAAATAAATGCAGTATCATATGAAGTGTACATGTAAGTGTAGCAGGGTTTAAGTTTCTACATGTAATCAAGTACGAGGGTGTACATGTCAATATGTATGCATGATGTATAGGTAATTATAACAAGATATAAGTGAAGTGGAATAGGGTTCACTACCTTAACTATTCCTGCCCAATGCAATATCACGTATGTATGTGTCCACAGTATTTCATATGCACAATAGAATATGAGTTACTACTCTAATCATTCCTATCCACTATCATATCATATATATAGGTGTTTGTGCGTGTCATGGCAATTACAGACGGTGTGGGTGTAGCATACAATTTAGTGCTCGTGCAACATGAACCGTCAGTAATGTGTTATATCTAAAGGTACGAGTCAAGTACAACAGATAATGCTATGCAATGACATTCATATGAAAGTAACTAATATGCAAATACATGCAGCTATCATATCATATTCGCCCCGACGCATAACGCCATACGGGCGATTTCCCCGTAGATGTTAAATCTGCTCACCGATGGTCTCGAGCTAAGAAAATCCGACCACCTGCTTCCCCTTGTCCTCTGCACCCGAAGTCCCTGCTTGCGAACCTAAAATTTCATAAATACAACACATAAGCTAAATATCCTATAATGACGGAAAGACAACGAAACGCGACGAAAACGCCCGGAAAATTACACTGCGCGCTTAGCGCATCTATCGCGCACGATATCGGCCAAAACCCTAATTGGGGTCGCTAAACTACAAAATACCGAGTCTGGACCCCGATCGTCCCGATCGCGCAACACAACACAAAAATTACGAGGAATACACTGGATACAACCTCGCAACTACCAAACGAACCCTACGTCGGAAAACCCCGAAATCTAGTAAGCAACCTATCGCAATATATCGCACTAGATTCAAGATAACACAAATCTAAAAATTAAAAATACCTTAAAATAGCTTAACTAAGCTATTTAAACCAATCATATATTTTTAACACTCGCTAATTATGTTTTAGCAAAAATCTAGTAAGCAATTTTGCTTAATTAAACAAAATGCTTATTAGCAAATTTTAACACTTTCTACTAGATTATTCTTTTCCAAAACACAATTTAACACTTGAATTAAACACTAATCACTTAATCAAAATTTAACCCTAACATGAATTTCTTAAACCAAATATAATGAATTAATCATGATTTATATGCTAAACTAAGTACTTAACTAGTTAACTAAATTAGCTAGTTAAAGATTAAAGCAATTAATTATGGATTAAGGTAAGAAATTATACCTCCTCAAGAACACCAAAAAGAACTTAGATCCATCACTTTAGCCTCCAAAACTCAAGCTTTGATGAAGATCCATGAAGGATTAGTGAAGGAAAAAGGTTTAATATTTATATAGGAATTTTTGGATTTATTTTTGGATATCTTTTTGTGTTTTTGAAAGGAAATGAGAGAGAAATGAGCATGGAATTATCTTGGACAGAAATGGGGGAGTTAGGGTCGGCCAAGGTGAGTGGGGGGGGGGGGGGTTGTGTAATATTTTGTGAAGAAAAAGCAAGGAAAAAGAGAATTAAATGCTAATTAATGCATTTTGCCACCATTACACCCTTTTCTTTTAAATTTTAAAACACACCATTAGTCACCAAAAAATATCTAGATTTTTAAAAAGAACATTCTAAAATAATTCTAGTGACAAAATTAATTTATTCACAAAAATAAAAATTTTCCCGATTTACGTGCACAAAACACCGCTTAAAATAATAATTTTTTCGGGAAAAAATCTATCTGAACCAAAACCTCCCAAATACTCTCAAAGTTCGCGCACAAGCTTTATTTTGGCCAAATTAGGTGTCGGTAAGCTTATACGGTCGTTTGATCGAAATCGGGTTAAAACGGGAAAAACCGACAATTTTGCCCTAAAACGGGAAAATTCGCAAAACGATTCTAAAACGTTACAATACCTCAACTTGAAATCCTTCTCTTCTTCTTGTTCTTCTCCTTGCTTGCTCCAAGGATTGATCCGGACTTTGGTCACTCAACTTGAACTCCTTCTCTTCTTGTTGTTCTTCTCCTTGCTTGCTCCGAGGGTTGATCCGGACTTTGGTCACCTCCGCGGCCTCCTTGAGTCGAAGACGATCCACCCGAGTGATGTGCACCGAGCTCCACCTCGAGCCGAGATAACTAGGGCAAAGAGATTGCTATTCTAGAAGCCCTAGGTGTGTAGAAATGATCAATGGATGGTTTTGTCTTTGTGGGATCTTTATCTCTCAACACATGAGATCAAAAGATGAATCAAGAGGAGGAAGAAGAAGGAGGAGCAACAACCATGGTTCATTTCTTTTCTTCTCACTTGAAAAACCAAGAGAGAGAATGAGAAAGAAATTATGATACAAAGAAAAGTAACCATGGTTGCAATAATGAAAAACAACATCATTACTAATCCCATCAAGATAAAGTTTGATGGCTACATTGAAATGACCATTATCATAATCCAAAAGAAAAAGAAGAGTGTAGATCCCTCTTGAAAGTCAATGGTCAACACGGTCAACCGGTCAACAAAGTCAAGAGAGGTCAACGGGGTCAAATGGTTAATGCAATTAGCCATCATAAAATTATCACTAAAAGGATTAGTAAATGATATCCGCGGCTCATAATGGTTTTGACCAAACGAACTGTCAAAACCCTAATGAGTCCGCCTCAAAATGGTTTTGACCGAATCAACTGTCAAAACCTTAATGAGCCTGCCATATAACGGTTTTGGCCGAACCAACTGCCAAAACCCTAATGAGGCACCTCCTCCTTCACCGCTCCGGAAAACTGTGCATACACACCTGCATCCGTATTCCGTAGAATGCGGATGCACAGAAGACAAAACAAATCCATCCGTGCAATACTAGGATCCGGCTTAAACCAAAGCCTACTAGTACTGCCTGCCCGTACACCATACGCACACAAGTGTACGTAAGTGATCGCAGCCCTGCCGTAAAACCATACGGCCTCTACACGTTTCGCTCAGTGCAGGGAAACTCTCTGTGTGGGACTCTAAAGACTCGACACTACGCTGGCAGTGGGTTTAACCACAGACCGCAAGCGGCACTAGCTGTACGTAACGGTCCCCAGGTAGATATCGATAAGAAGGCCGATGAGGTAAACCCATCCGAACTCCTACTGAGCCTGTATGTGACAATCTCCGTACAGTCCGGTCTGTTCGTCTGATACATCGCATGGCGGGTCTAGGGGGGCGGTAAACGTCAGTCCCCTAATAGCGGTACAAGTCGTGTCGGAGTGAAGCCCAATACACCCTGAGATAACACTGGAAACCTACCAGTATATCTCGCTTGCCCTGGCCAGGGACTACTCGTGTAATGGCTCTCCTAGACACAGCGCGATGTCAACCCCCAATACCGGGAGAGACGAATCCTGTCTAACCGTCACTGCCTCCAAGTGCTTCGGGACTGCTCCCAACTACTACCTGTTTGCACGACTCAGTAGAGCCGTGGTAGGGTAGTAATCAAAGAATAGTGGGAACACACTCGAGGCGAAGTGACAGTGTCAAGTCAGCGGACTAAGCTGTACTCATGTCACCTGGGAACTGATAACTGACGATAGGTATAATACCAACCATCAGTTCCCGATGAGTCCTGTCCAGTGTACTCGTAACCTAACGAGCACCCGCATACTATCTCAAGTACGACGTACCGACGGCTGTGGGACAGATCGTCTCCCGTGCTGGAATGAGAAGCGCATATGCTAGTCTACTCCGGAGTACTGATGCCCTATCTCGATACTCCCACGACTAGGGACGTGTATAAGGATGTGCTTGTAGATTACCCAGCCCCCACGAGTGTGATCGCCATCACAACGCCGGTAATCAAGCAAAGATCCTAAGGGCTCTACTAATGCGTATAGGTGATATAATAAATAAACACACATGTACACATTAAAGCAGAGACAAACCAAGTAGCATACTACTATATTGAGCAAGATTGTCTGTACAACTGTGAATATCCCAAGCTTCCATCAAGTAATATACATACTAGTATGATACAGTAATGGCCTCTAGGGCATATACACTAACAATCTCCCACTTGCATTAAGGCCATGTACTGGCGTATCGAAGACCTATCATCTCGATCAGCCGCTCGAACTGAGTCTGGGGTAAGGCCTTCGTGAATGGGTCCGCTGTGTTGTCCTTTGTGTCCACTCTCCGCACCTCGATCTCCTGGCGATCAATGATCTCCCTGATCAGGTGATACCGCCTTAAGATGTGCCTGGATTTCTGATGGGACCTTGGTTCCTTCGCTAATGCTATAGCCCCATTGTTATCGCAATACAAAGGTATTGGGTCAACAATGGACGGAACCACCTGAAGTTCACTAATGAACTTCTTTATCCAGACTGCCTCTTTTGCGGCATCGCTTGCAGCAATGTATTCAGCCTCCATCGTCGAGTCTGCGACGGTATCTTGCTTGGAACTCCTCCAACATACCGCCCCTCCGTTGAGGGTAAACACAAAACCCGAGACGGACTTGCTGTCATCTTTGTCACTCTGCAAGCTTGAATCGGTAAAGGACTCGACCCTGAGGTCTCCATTACCGTAAACCAGGAACATCTCCTTAGTCCTTCTCAGGTACTTGAGAATGTTCTTCACTGCTGTCCAGTGGTCCTCCCCTGGGTCTGACTGATACCGGCTTACCGCGTTCAGCGCGTAAGCTACATCTGGTCTTGTACATAGCATCGCATACATTATAGATCCTACCACCGAGGCGTAGGGTTTAGTGCTCATGCGAACCCTCTCCTCGTTAGTCTTAGGAGACATCTTCTTGGAGAGGGTAATTCCGTGCAATGGGGTATGTTACCGCGCTTGGAATCCTCCATACTAAATCTCTTTAGTACGGTCTCTATGTACCTGGACTGCGAAAGTCCCAGTAGTCTCTTGGATCTATCTCTATAGATCTTGATCCCCAGAATGTACGAGGCATCACCCAGGTCCTTCATGGAGAACCTTTGTGACAAAAATAGCTTGACCGATTGTAGCGTAGGAATATCATTTCCTATCAAAAGAATTTCGTCCACGTACAAGACTAGGAATACGACAGTTCGTCCTACAATCTTCTTATAGACACAGGGTTCATCTTCGTTCTTGATGAAATCAAATTCCTTGATTACCTCATCAAAACAGATGTTCCAGCTCCGCGATGCCTGCTTTAATCCATAAATGGATTTAAGCAACTTGCACACCTTCCCGCTGCTCCCACTGTCTACGAAACCTTCTGGTTGATCCATGTAAACGCACTCTTCCAAACAACCGTTTAGGAAAGCCGTTTTAACATCCATCTGCCAGATTTCATAGTCATGGAAGGCAGCAATGGCAAGTAGGATCCGAATGGATTTGAGCATAGCCACCGGAGAAAAAGTTTCATCATAGTCCAAACCAGGTCTTTGACGAAAACCTTTTGCAACGAGTCTAGCCTTATAGGTTTCCACCTGCCCATCTACACCAATTTTCCTTTTGTAGATCCATTTGCATCCAACGGGTTTTACCCCAGGTGGAGCAATATCCAAGGTCCACACCTTATTGGCGTACATAGACTCCATTTCGGATTGCATTGCTTCCTGCCACTTATCAGAGTCCCTACTGATAATGGCCTGCCTGAAACTGGTAGGGTCATCTTCTTCCAAGATGCAATCCTCTCGATCCCCGTCAATGAGAAAACCTTAGTATCTCTCGGGTGGATGAGAAATCCTACCAGATCTGCGGAGTGGCTGAGGTTCGTCTGGGGTTATTGAATCCTGAGGTTCTGTCAAATTTTCAGTTTCAGTTTGTGGTCGCTGAATTTCTTCCAATTCTACCGTGCTCCCACTTATTTCTTTTGCAAGAAACTCCGTTTCTAAGAAAACGGCATGTTGAGCAACAAACACCTTCTGTTCCTCGGTGTGGTAGAATAGATATCCATAACCATTCTTTGGATATCCCACAAACTTACATAAAACTGATCGTGCCTCTAGTTTATCCGGTTTATGCGTTTTAACATAAGCCGGACAACCCCATATCTTAAATCTTTTAAGATATGGCCTTTTTCCATTCCATATCTCGAACGGAGTCTTAGGCACTGATTTAAATGGAACATCATTCAATAGGTATGCTGCTGTCAAAAGCGCATGTCCCTAAAATGAAAGAGGCAACTCGGCATTACTCATCATGGAGCGAACCATATCCAGAAGGGTACGATTCCTCCTCTCCGATACACCGTTGTGCTGTGGTGTATAAGGAGGAGTAAGCTGAGAGAGAATACCATTCTCTTTTAAGTAATCTAGGAATTCCGTGCTTAAGTACTCCCCTCCCCTGTCAGACCGGAGGATCTTGATACTTTTGCTTGTCTGGTTCTCTACTTCGTTTCTGAATTCCTTGAATTTCTCAAAAGCTTCAGATTTGTGTTTCATCAGATACACATATCCGAACCCAGAGAGATCGTCAGTGAATGTGATGAAGTACGAGAACCCACCCCTTGCATGTATAGACATCGGACGGCATACATCACTATGTACGAGTCCCAAGAGCTCGGTTGCTCTTTCTCCATGTCCGGTGAACGGAGATTTGGTCATCTTCCCTTTGAGACAAGACTGACAAGTTCCATAAGATGAAAACTCGAATGCATTCAAGAGTCCATCTTTGTGCAACTTACTCAGTCTTTTCTCTCCGATATGACCAAGTCTACAATGCCACAAGTAGGATTCATTCGTATCTGAATTCTTCCTCTTGCGTGTGTTTTGTATATTGAGAACTGTATTCTGATTTAGAACGTAGATACCATTACACAGTGTACCCTCTGCAACCAGTACCTTATGAAGGTAAATGTTCATGATATTCTTTTCAAGAACAAAGTTATATCCATCTTTATCGAGTAAAGAAACTGATATGATGTTGCAAACCATGGAGGGTACATAGTAGCAATCGTTCAAAATCATAGTCTTGCCATTTGGCAATACTAGGTGATATTCACCGACGGCTGCCGCATTAACTTGTGCTCCGTTCGTTACTCTGAGCGACATATCACCCGGTGCAACTTTCCTACTTTTTCTCAGTCCCTGCAATAAATTAGAGATATGAGATCCTGATCCGGTCAAGTACCCAGGAGGTAGGGCTGACCGTAAAACAGTTCTCAATTACAAGAACACCTGAAGTAGATGCAAAACTGTTAGTTATATGTATGCCCTAGAGGCCATTACTGTACATTGGATGTATATTGTAGTGGATGCTGGGACATATATAGGGAGGACTTTCTTGCTCGACATGATAGTATGCTATCTGGTTGATCTTTACCTTAACGTGTATACTGATTGTCTCTCTGTTACATGTTGGTAAAGCCCTTAGGATGTGTACTTGACTACCTGGACTATGATGCGGATCATACTAGTGGGGACATGGTAGTCCATAAGTACATCCTTCAAAGTCCCTAGTCGTGGGTGTATCGAGACGGGGCATCGATATACCAAAGTAGACTAGCGTATACCTTCTCGACCCATACAGATGGGCGATGGATGATCCCATATCCATTGGTGTTTGACATCAGAGATGATATACGGGTGCTCAGTAGAGACTGGGTACACTGGACGGACTCGCCGAGAACTCCCAGATGGTATTATACCTCACGTCAGATGGCAGTTCTCTGGTGACACTGGTACAGAGTAGTCTGTTGACCCGAGATCGTCATAGAGTCTTGTGTGGTTCCCACTATGCTTTGATTTCCATCTTACCACGTCCAAGAGGGCGTGCAAAAAGGTGGTTTTTGGGTACAGTCCCGAGTCACATGGAGGCAATGAGCGATAGGAGGGGATTCGTCTCTCCCGGTATAGGGAGTAGATGTTGCGCTGTGTTCGATTGGCTATAACAAGAAATCCCTGGCCAGGGTTGCTGAGATATACTGGTAAGTGTTACCAGTAGTTTCTCGAATTGTTATAGACCTCATATCGACACGACTTATCGAGCTATTGGGGTCTGACGTTTACCACCCCTAGGCAAGATATGCGACATATCAAACGACGAGACCTGACTGTACGGTAGTGTTACTGGTTGGATTCACTGGAGTGTGAGCGGGCTTGCTCGTCGATCTTCTGATCGCTCAATACCCGGGTGGCCGTTACGTTTAGCAGACCGCTTGCGGCTTGTGGGTGTTTGATATGATCATCACCTGCTGCCGGCGTATTGACGAGTCTTAAGAGTCCTACACAGAGGTTTCCTGGCTCAAGCGAAATGAAATAGGAGCGCATATGAGATATGTGCGGGACCGAGAATAATGCGTGTATGTGATACCGTATTTCATTCTCGCGATGAATGTATCGAATGGTTGTATGCGATATAACCTAGTTATCGAATCAAGGGTTGATTCGATAAGTCGATACATAGTATACTAGTCGGTTGTGTGCGACATGACCGGATCATTGAATCAAGTGTTGATTTAATGATTTAATGCATAATTATATATTTGATATATTACTTTGCATTAACTAGTATTGGTTCACTTTAAATGGATTTTCTCGCTCGGATGTGCGCATTGCATATGCGATATGATTTTGTGCACTTGCTTGTATCATGTTTGATGATACATGCCTTTTGGTTAAATGTAAAGAATTAAACCTTGGTTAATGAAATGGTTAGGGTTTACTATTTGCTTATTTATTTTATTCATTTATTTATTCTTTTGGAAAAAGAAAAGTATAATGAGAAAATGGTGGCTTTCTTTGTATGTATTATGAAGCTTCATGAAGACTTTGACCAAGTGACCATTTTGTCTCATGCTTAACCCTAACCATTCCATTCAACCATAATTAATTCTCTACACTAAACCATGGTTCAATTATG
The DNA here is from genome assembly GCA_030015575.1 of Agapanthus africanus. Lineage (NCBI taxonomy): Eukaryota > Viridiplantae > Streptophyta > Magnoliopsida > Asparagales > Amaryllidaceae > Agapanthus > Agapanthus africanus. The sequence continues at coordinate 624,230,531 of CM057339.1, forward strand.
ATAAGTATTCTTTTTACTTTTCATTTTTAAATACAACTTATCATAACTTTCTTCTTCTTTTTCCTTGAACTCAAGAAGAAAATCTTGACTTCATCAATGGTGATTGATGAAATAGAGTGAGAAATCCAATTCTAAAGTCTACCCACTTCCTATTTCTTCATCCTCTACCTCTTGCCAAGTAGTAGAGTGTGTTTCCTTCACAAGTTTTCAAGGCTTGGTGAAGGTGGAGCTTGATCTAGCGATGCTTCGACGTAGATCATCTTCGGCACGTCGTCGACGACCTAGCCCGTCCATTCTCCGATGAAGCCGACGCTAGAGCCCGGGAATCCACTAGGACAGCGAGGTGACTTCGTTGCGGAGCTATGGAGGTGGAGCACCGGATCTACAAAGGTTGTATTTCCGTTCCCTTTTTGTTAAGTTGTTAACTAGATTTCATTTTCGCCTAGATTTCTAGCCAACGATCCGTATTAGGGTTTCTCGTCACCTAGATTTTTCGAAATTGGCATGATCGATGCCTTGTGAGACCTCTTGAGAGTGCCCTGGAACCCTACAGTGGTATCTGAGCCTAGCTAGAGCCTTAGGCGAAGTTTAAACGGAGTTTGAAGTCCGAACGAACCCGAAACCCGATCACAAAATGCCCTCTGGACAATTTTTAAAATCGTGATTTTTTCCATATTAAAAATATTCAGAAATATCAGCAGGAAGATCTAAGGATAACTGCAAAATTCGAGAGCCTAATTCCTTAATCTCGCCGCGGATCCGCGGCATGAGCATGCTCATGCGGCGGTTCCGCGGCCACTTTGTCGTTTTGTGCATCGAAATTTGCACCGTAATTCTTAATATTCAGTGCTGGTTTTCCTGGGAATTTTTAATATTTTTTCAAGAGTTGAATTTTTCTGTGTTGTTTTGGGGATTCGAATGTTCGATCGGATTATCAAATTTTGTCTGTGTGACTTTCCGGATAAATTTTAGAATATGTTAAAAAGTTCGACCGGATATAAATACCCAATTTTTCCCCTGTCGGGAAATTTCCAAGTGTTGGATTTTTCCGTAGTTTAACGACGTTCTAAGTAGTGCAAGTAACGTGATGGACCCTCTAGAAGACAACAAACCTTAACTCGATTATGTGACCGTCTTGAACTGCCCTTTGAACCTTAGGGTTTGGGGCAGTACGGCGTGCCACATGTGAGGCGTTGGCTTGACCCTTCTACGGCTGGACCGTTGGTACTGAGGCACGAACTGAATATTGTTAGACTTATTTTATGTGTTGAGCTGTATCGGGAAAACTTGGGTGTTCGATTGTTCGTTCGAAAAGTTTAGCATTTTCAATTTATCCGGAATGTGATACAATACTTGGAATTCGCAAATAGTTATGAGATAACTGAATGAATGTTATAAACATAGCAGTTTAGTCTCACTTGATCGGTTGCCACAAAATTTTGATGTGATCAAAAGTCCGTCGCAATCACGTAGTGTACGCGGATACTCACCGGATAAACTTAATAGACAGCCTCACTCCATAGCCCCGACCAAGTGACTGTAGGAGAACCCCGTCGCCGAAAGCATCCGTTAGGGTGCTCGCGGCAGCGGTGTTCCGCCTTGGTGCACTTCGTCGACGGTATCGGGGGTGCGGCCGTCTACTAAAGTTTGCGACGAGCATTCGATCAGGATGTCGGGAATCTTGTTGAATTGCCCGACTTGATATTGAAAAGAGTTTTCGATAATGAAACTAAAATGCGGGGTTTATAATTGTTAGGCATGTGATGTCTAAGGAATTCATTTGATTAGGCATGCGATGTCTATATAGGTTGCGGATTCCAACTGTTGTAGTTTTACACTTTCTTTTCTGTGACCGTAAGTGTAATATGTGATATCGCCAGTTTCGTTGCTATATGTCAACGACAATTGGGATGCGCATATTTACTTACGTTGATGACATGTGATGTTATGTGTTGCTGGATATGTTATATTGGATCGTCGTGTTTGAATAGCCGGGGGTTTTTATGTGAGATGAGTGTTTTTCATTTTCATTCATGTAAAAACTTGTATGTAATATTCTTTTATTTGGGGCGCTTCCAGGTTGCGGAAGTTGTCACCGTTTGTATATTATTTACTTTTCCGCACTAGGATAGACCCATGGAGGGGAGCACAAGTAACCGGGTTCTGGAGTCCAGTGGGAGACCAACTCGAGGAGTCGAGTCCGGGTCTCCTAACTCTAGAATTGGTAGGGTTGCTTGCCGCTCTCGTAGGGGTCTAGGGGTGTGGGTTTGGCTATTCATCGCGACCGTGGAATCCGTGTTTTATACTGGCCCGTATTGAAAACACGGACGTCCCAGTATATCCAATATTTCATATGTTTCTTCTGCTGCGATATCTGTGATGTGATCATGTGATGTTCTGTGATAGATACTGTATATAGTATATACGATATATTATATAGGCGTTACTTATGTTTTACACCCGCGCTAGCCCTGCCCCGCTCTGCCGTTAGTTACCTAACCTAACGGTGCACGAGGGGACATCGAGGCGAATGCGGATGGCATAAGTATACGTCGTATTTATCTGTGATGTTTAGGTACTTAAATGATGGGACTTCATTAATGTGATTAATGAAATAAAAGAAACCTAAGATGTTGTAGAATCGAATTTCAAAATAAAACAGGTAGCTAAAGTTCTTGCTTTGCACAGCGGTATATACGATATATCCTGTACCTTATTCGATGAGGAAAGGACCGAGATCCCTTCACCGGGAGTGACTCCTTTAGCAATAACTGGCAGATGCTACACACTCGGTTTGTCTTTTGATTGCTTTTAAGAATTTTTGCTTTGCACAGTGATATATATGATATATCCCGCACCTCATTCGACGAGGAAAAGACCGACGATCCCTTCACCGGGAGTGACTCCTTTAGCAAAACTAGAAAAGCCTCAAAAGCACTCCATTTCAAAATTCATTCGATCCTACAACGATATCAAGTTCATTACGCAATAGGTTTTCAGAAAAACCTGTCATAGCCCTCCGTCATTTCAGATAAGTACTAGTTAGTATTCGTGCTGCGGTTGTTTGGCATGCATCAAGGCGTAGTGTACGGTAGCTAACTAGTGCTTATCTGCTAGCATACGATGCGATTGGATTAGGGTATTCGAACGGCGTTGTTTGGCATGCGTCAAGGGTCGTGCGGGTGGGTCTAATTCAATCAAGAAATGTACGGGTTGAACTTGACTAGCGGACTATGGGTTGTTTGGCATGCGTCAAGGTCATAGCACGCTAGGGGCAAAATATTATCGGGAATTTCAAGTGTTGAGATTTGCAATGAGATTGCATACCTTCTATGAGATAGTTGGATCCCGATACCCGCTGCGAGTAAGTGTTACTCCTGGGAGAGTTTTATACATTACAATTAGCCGATCAAGTAGGTGTCTAGAAAGGTGTCAACGAGGTTACGCCTCTGGAAAACGAGGTTTACATTAATTAGGTTCGTGCGAAAGCACGGGGGACCTCCCTCAAAGTACCGACACTGGCCTGGCTGAAAGATTGGCGAACTTGTAGTGTGTAATTAATCCCGGCTAGTCTTTCCTTTTACGGTTTGAAGGAAGATTTGATAAAAAGCAGTGGGAGCCATCCTGATTAGATAAAATAATAACCAATCTATTCTTGACAGAGCGCACGCTGAGTGTTTTCTTCTCTCTCTCTCCAGGTAGCGACCATATCACGCCTTAATCAAGATAATAATACGGATTATTGACCGAACCCGCTTGTTATACTGAGCTGGGGAACGTTGGTCCCGCTCCAACTTATAATTGTTATAAGACAGAGCAGGAAATTGGGGAATACCAGATTTCCCGTGCCGCCCAAACGAAGAGAGTGCATGCTGATGCATCATCTTCGGGTGTGTTCATTATACAGAACTGTTTCTCAGTATCCTCTGCATCTTGGGTATATGATACCGGATCAGGATCCCAGATATGTAATCTGTTACATAGGGCTACAAAAGGGTAGAAAAACTGAGAACGGGTGATAAGTTTCATGAGGCAGAAAACGGGGCAAGTGTTGCAGCCAAGTCTGTCGGTCACTGTCACCCTGTATTACCAATACATTGATTCTGAATGAATGTTATTAGATACCGAACCTGATATACAAAATCATATCAGTCTCTTTATTAGTAAAGAAATGATAAAATTTTGTATTGTTGGATAATGTTTTGAACATTTCCTATATCAAAAGTTGATCGGTTCAGGCACGTTATCTAAAAGCATTAATGTTCTAAATCAAACTACAGTTCTTAGTATACAGAACACACACAAGAGGAAGAGTTCAGAAATGAACGGATCCTTCTTGAGGTATTGTAGACTAGGTCAGTTCAATATGACCCGACTAGCTAGAGTTACATTTAGATGCATATTTAAATTAGTTTGAATTTACATCTTGTGAAACTCGCCAGTCATGTCACAAAGATAAGATGACCATAGCTCCGTTTACTGGAAACAGAGAAAGAGTTAGTAAACTCTTGGGATGATACATGTTTGATGTACGTAAGGTCCCCTGTCTACACATACCAAGACCGGTTCTTTGTACTTCATTACATTCTCTGATAATCTCTCAAGATTCAGGCATATGTTCCTGTTGAAACACAAGTCCGAACCTTTTGAGATATTCACAGAATATAAGATAGAAGTAGAGAACCAATACGGGTATAAGTATTATGTCCTATGATGAGATCAAGGAGGAGAATACTTGAGCACGGAAATCCTGGACTATTCTAAAGGAGAATGAGATTCTCTCTCAGAATTACTCCTCCGTATACACCATAGCACGATGGTATATCGGGGCGGAGCAGATACACCCTATTTGATATGGTGTGCTCTATGATTAGTACTACTGAGTTACCTATTTCCTTTAAGGGAGTTATGCACTTGAGAAGTTGCATACCTATTTAATAGGGTCATGATCAAATCAGTTGCCTACCACTTCATATGTGATATGGAAAGGGAAGAGCCCATGTCTTAAGCTAGTTAAGATTTGGGGCTGTCCGGCCTATGTCTAAAAAAAAATCCGGACAAGCTCGAGGCAAGGTCAGTTATATAGAACTGGAAGTGTTTCAGCTATACAAACTACAGCAGATGATTTGGTACAACCAAAGGATTCAGTAGATTCCAACGAACCTCAGCCTCTCCGTCGATCTAGTAGGGTTCCTCACCCATCTGAGAGATACTTTGGTTTCTCTATGACAGTGGGAGCGAGGATTGCATCATAAGATGATGACCCAACTGGTTTCGAGCTGGCCATCAGGAGTAAGACTCTGTAAGAATGGCTGGATGCTTATCGATCTGAGATGGAATCCTTATACACCAACAAAGTATGGACTTTAGTTGCTATATCTGAAGGGTTAAATCCCCATCAGGAGAAAGTATATCTTGAGAAGATTACTTGGTGTACATGGAAAAGTTGAGACTTTCAAAGCTAGACTTGTTAAAAGTTTGCATCATTGACCAGGTGCGGATAGTGATGAAACCTTTTCAAGTAGATATGATTAAGTCCATCCAGATCCTACTTGTCACGGCTACATACCATGACTACGATATCAGGTGGTTGGGTGTCATGGCTGCTTTTCTAGATGGTGTTTTAGAAGAGTGCGTCTGTAAGTACACAGCCAGAGGGCTTCGTAGACAGTGGGAGCAGCGGAAACGTGTACAAGATGCTTTATAGGATAAAGCAGGCATCGCGGAGTTGGAACATCTGTTTTGATAAGATAGCCAAAGAGTTTGACATCGTCAAAATGGTAGATGAACCTTGTATAAACAAAAAGGTAGTAGGGAGTATGGTGGTGATCCTCGTAGAGTACGTGGATGACATACTCTTGATAAGAAAGGAGTTTCCTATGCTACGCTCGGTCAATCTCCGCTTATCACAATGATTCTCCATATAGGATCAATGTGATACCTCCTATATCCTGGTTTTTGGATCTATGAGATAGATCTAATTGGATGTTAGGATACTCACTAGTAGTAGTGAGATGGTATCAATCGATCCTGGGGAGAATCACTGGAAGTGTTCCAGAGTGATAAAGACGACTGAATGTCAGTCGCAAGCATTGTCTTTACCCTCAGTAAAGGGACGGCATGTTGGAAGAGTTCCAAGCTAGATACCGTGACATACTAGACGATAAAGGCAGGATACATCGCTACTTAAGATGCTACCATAGAGGCTGTTTGGGTGTATATTGGTTCATGAGATGAACTAAGTTCCTCCCATTGTGTGACAATGGAGTTGTGGCTTATGCCAAGGAACGCAGGTCCCATCAGTGATCCAGACATATTCTAAGGCAGTATCACATAATCATGGAGATGGTTGATCTCCAGGCTGATCGAGGTTGGGAGAGTAGACTCAGAGGACAACATGGCGGATCCACTCACGAAGGCCTATTCCCAGAGAGAGACTTTTAAGGGATGGTTGAGTATGAGATACTACAACCACTGCTACAGATGGCCCTAGTGCAAGTGGGAGATTGTTAGTTATATGTATGCCATAGAGGCCATTACTGTACATTGGATGTATATTGTAGTGGATGCTGGGACATATATAGGGAGGACTTTCTTGCTCGACATGATAGTATGCTATCTGGTTGATCTTTACCTTAACGTGTATACTGATTGTCTCTCTGTTACATGTTGGTAAAGCCCTTAGGATGTGTACTTGACTACCTGGACTATGATGCGGATCATACTAGTGGGGACATGGTAGTCCATAAGTACATCCTTCAAAGTCCCTAGTCGTGGGTGTATCGAGACGGGGCATCGATATACCAGAGTAGACTAGCGTATACCTTCTCGACCCATACAGATGGGCGATGGATGATCCCATATCCATTGGTGTTTGACATCAGAGATGATATACGGGTGCTCAGTAGAGACTGGGTACACTGGACGGACTCGCCGAGAACTCCCAGATGATATTATACCTCACGTCAGATGGCAGTTCTCTGGTGACACTGGTACAGAGTAGTCTGTTGACCCGAGATCGTCATAGAGTCTTGTGTGGTTCCCACTGTGCTTTGATTTCCATCTTACCACGTCCAAGAGGGCGTGCAAAACGGTGGTTTTTGGGTACAGTCCCGAGTCACATGGAGGAAATGAGCGATAGGAGGGGATTCGTCTCTCCCGGTATAGGGAGTAGATGTTGCGCTGTGTTCGATTGGCTATAACAGGAAATCCCTGGCCAGGGTTGCTGAGATATACTGGTAAGTGTTACCAGTAGTTTCTCGAATTGTTATAGACCTCATATCGACACGACTTATCGATCTATTGGGGTCTGACGTTTACCACCCCTAGGCAAGATATGCGACATATCAGACGACGAGACCGGACCGTACGGTAGTGTTACTGGTTGGATTCACTGGAGTGTGAGAGGGCTTGCTCGTCGATCTTCTAATCACTCAATACCCGGCTGGCCGTTACGTTTAGCAGACCGCTTGCGGCTTGTGGGTGTTTGATATGATCATCACCTGCTGCCGGCGTATTGACGAGTCTTAAGAGTCCTACACAGAGGTTTCCTGGCTCAAGCAAAACGAAATAGGAGCGCATATGAGATATGTGCGGGACCGAGAATAATGCGTGTATGTGATACCGTATTTCATTCTCGCGATGAATGTATCGAATGGTTGTATGCGATATAACCTAGTTATCGAATCAAGGGTTGATTCGATAAGTCGATACATAGTATACTAGTCGGTTGTGTGCGACATGACCGGATCATTGAATCAAGTGTTGATTTAATGATTTAATGCATAATTATATATTTGATATATTACTTTGCATTAACTAGTATTGGTTCACTTTAAATGGATTTTCTCACTTTGATATATTACTCTCCAAACCTCGATCATCCTGGAGATCAACTATCTCCATGATCAAGTGATACTGCCTTAGAATATGTCTGGATCACTGATGGGACCTGCGTTCCTTGGCATAAGCCACAACTCCATTGTCTCACAATGGTCGGAACGTAGTTCATCTCATGAACCATTATACATCCAAACAGCCTCTTTGGTAGCATCTTAAGTAGCGATGTATCCTGCCTTTATCGTCTAGTATGCCACGGTATCTAGCTTGGAACTCTTCCAACATACCGTCCCTTTACTGAGGGTAAAGACAATGCCTGCGACTGATATTCAGTCGTCTTTATCACCCTGGAACACTTCCAGTGATTCTCCCCAGGATCGATTGATACCATCTCACTACAACTAGTGAGTCTTCTAACACCCAAATAACATCTATCTCATAGATGAAAACTCAGGATGGAGGAGGTATCACATTGATCCTACACGGAGAATCTTTGTGATAAACGGAGATTGATCGAGCGTAGCATAAGAAACTCCTTTCTTATCAAGAGTATGTCATCCACGTACTCTACGAGGATCACCACCATACTCCCTACTACCTTTTTGTTTATACAAGGTTCATCTACCAATTTGATGATGTCAACTTCTTTGACTAATTCATCAAAACAGATGTTCCAACTCCGCGATGCCTGCTTTATCCTATAAAACATCTTGCACACGTTTCCGCTGCTCCCACTGTCTACGAGGCCCTCTGGCTGTGTACTTATAGACGCACTCTTCTAAATCAGTATTTAGAAAAGCAGTCATGACACCCAACCGCCAGATATCGTAGTCATGGTATGTAGCCGTGGCAAGTAGTATCTGGATGGACTTAAGCATAGGTACTGGAAAAGGTTTCATCATTATCCACGCCTGGTCAATGACGAAAACCTTTAACAAGTCTAGCTTTGAAAGTCTCAACTTTTCCATCTACACCAAGTAATCTTCTCAACATATACTTGCTCCTGATGGGGATTTAACCCTTCAGATATAGCAGCCAAAGTCCATACTTTGCTGGTGTACATGGATTCCATCTCAGATTGCTAAGCATCCAGCCATTCTGACAGAGTCTTACTCCTGATGGCCAGCTTGAAACTAGTTGGGTCATCATCTCATGATGCAATCCTCGCTCCCACTGTCATAGAGAAACCGAAGTATCTCTCAGGTGGGTGAGGAACCCTACTAGATCGGCGGAGAGGCTGAGGTTCGTTGGTATCTACTGAATCCTTTGGTTCTACCAAATCATCTGCTGTAGTTTGTATAGCTGGAACTTTTCCAGTTCTACATTACAGACTTTGCCTCGAGCTTGTCCGGATTATGCTTTCATACATAGGACGGACAACCCAAATCTTAACTAACTTAAGATATGGGCTCTTCCCTTTCCATATCTCATATGAAGTGGTAGGCAACTGATTTGATCGTGACCCTATTCAATAGGTATGCAACTCCTCAAGTGCATAACTCCCAAAAGGAAATAGGTAACTCAGTAGTACTCATCATAGAGCACACCTTATCATATAGGGTGTGATTGCTCCGCCCCGATATACCATCGTGCTATGGTGTATTCGGAGGAGTAATGCCGAGAGAGAATCTCATTCTCCTTTAGAATAGTTCAGGATTTCCGTGCCCAAGTATTCTCCTCCTTGATCACATCAAAGGACATAATACTTATACCCGTATTTTGATTCTCTACTTCTAACTTATATTCTGTGAATATCTCAAAAGGTTCGGACTTGTGTTTCAACAAGAACATATGTCTGAATCTAAAGAGATCATCAGAGAACGTAATGAAGTATAAAGAACCAATCCTGGTATGTGTAGACAGGAGACCTTACATACATCATCATGTATCAGTCCCAAGAGTTCACTAACTCTTTCTCTGTTTCCAGTAAACGGAGCTATGGTCATCTTATCTTTGTGACATGACTGGCAAGTTTCAGAAGATGTAAATTCAAACTGATTTAAATATACATCTAAATGTAACTTCAGCCAGTCGGGTTGCATTGATCTGACCTAGTCTACAATACCTCAAGAAGGATTCGTTCATTTCTGAACTCTTCCTCTTGTGTGTGTTCTGTATACTAAGAACTGTAGTTTGATTTAGAATATCAATGCTTTTAGATAACGTGCCTGAACCGATCAACTTTTGATATAGGAAATGTTCAAAACATTATCCAACAATACAAAATTATATCATTTCTTTACTAATAAAGAGACTGATATGATTTTGTATAACAGGTTCGGTATCTAATAGCATTTGTTCAGAATCAATGTATTGGTAATACAGGGTGACAGTGACCGACAGACTTGGCTGCAACACTTGCCCCATTCTCTGTCTCATGAAACTTATCACCCGTTCTCAGTTTTTCTACCCTTTTGTAGCCCTATGTAACAGATTACATATCTGGGATCCTGATCCGGTATCAAATACCCAGGATACGGAGGATACTGAGAAACAGTTCTGTGTAATGAACACACCCGAAGATGATGCATTATATGCACTTTCTTCGTTTGGGCGGCACGGGAAATCTGGTATTCCCCAATTTCCTGCTCTGTCTTATAACTATTATAAGTTGGAGCGGGACCAACGTTCCCCAGCTCAGTATAACAAGCGGGTTCGGTCAATAATCCGTATTATTATCTTGATTAAGGCGTGATATGGTCGCTACCAGGAGAGAGAGAGAAGAAAACACTCAGCGTGCGCTCTAGCAAGAATAGATTGGTTATTATTTTATCTAATCAGGATGGCTCCCACTGCTTTTTATCAAATCTTCCTTCAAACCCTAAAAGGAAAGACTAACCGGGATTAATTACACACTACAAGTTCGTCGATCTTTCAGCCAGGCCAGTGTCGGTACTTTGAAGGAGGTCCCCCGTGCTTTTGCACGAACCTAATTAATGTAAACCTCGTTTTCCCAGAGGCATAACCTCGTTAACACCTTTCTAGACACCTACTTGATCGGCTAATTGTAATGTGTAAAACTCTCCCAGGAGTAACAATTACTCGCAGCGGGTATCGGGATCCAACTATCTCATAGAAGGTATGCAATCTCATTGCAAATTTCAACACTTGAAATTCCCGATAATATTTTGCCCCTAGCGTCCAATGACCTTGACGCAGGCCAACAAACCATAGTCCGCTAGTCAAGTTCAACCCGTCATTTCCTGATTGAATTAAACCCACCCGCACGACCCTTGACGCAGGCCAACAAAGTCGCACGACTACCCTAATCCAATCTGCATCATATGCATAAGCAGATAAATACTAGTTAGCTACCGCACACTACGCCTTGACGCAGGCCAACAAACGTAGCACGAATACTAAATAGGACTTATCTGAAATGACGGAGGGCTACGACATGTTTTTCTGAAAACCTATTGTGTAATGAACTTGATATCGTTGTAGAATCAAATGATTTTAAAAATGGAGTGCTTTTGAGGCTTTTCTAGTTTTGCTAAAGGAGTCACTCCCGGTGAAGGGATCGTCGGTCCTTTCCTCGTTGAATGAGGTGCGGGATATATCATATATATCACTGTGCAAAGCAAAAACTCGTAAAAGCAATCAAAAGACAAACCGAGTGCGTAGCATCTGCCAGTTATTGCTAAAGGAGTCACTCCCGGTGAAGGGATCTCGGTCCTTTCCTTATCGAATAAGGTGCAGGATATATCACATATACCACTGTGCAAAGCAAGAACTGTAGCTACCTGTTTTATTTTGAAATTCGATTCTACAACATCTTAGGTTTCTTTTATTTCATTAGTCACATTAATGAAGTCCCATCATGTAAGTACCTAAACATCACAGATAAATACGACGTACACTTATGCCATCCGCATTCTCCTCGATGTCCCCTCGTGCACCGTTAGGTTAGGTAACTAACGGCAGAGCGGGGCAGGGCTAGCACGGGTGTAAAACATAAGTAACGTCTATATAATATATCATATATATACTATATACTGTATCTATCACAGAACATCACATGATCACATCACAGATATCGCAGCAGAAGAATCATATGAAATATTGGATATACTAGGACGTCCGTGTTTTCAATACGAGCCAGTATAAAACACGGATTCCACGGTCGTGATGAATAGCCAAACCCACACCCCTAGACCCCTACGAGAGCGGCAAGCAACCCTACCAATTCTAGAGTTAGGAGACCCGGACTCGACTCCTCGAGTTGGTCTCCCACTGGACTCCAGAACCCGGTTACTTGTGCCCTCCTCCTTGGGTCTATCCTAGTGCGGAAAAGTAAATAATATACAAAGGGTGACAACTTCCGCAACCTGGAAGTGCCCCAATAAAAGAATATTACATACAAGTTTTTACATGAATGAAAATGAAAAACACTCATCTCACATAAAAAAACCCCGGCTATTCAAACACGACGATCTAATATAACATATTCAGCAACACATAACATCACATGTCATCAACGTAAGTAAATATGCGCATCCCAATTGTCGTTGACATATAGCAACGAAACCGGCGATATCACATATTACACTTACGGTCACAGAAAAGAAAGTGTAAAACTACAACAGTTGGAATCCGCAACCACCTCAGACATCACATGCCTGACCAAATGAATTACTTAGACATCGCATGCCTAGCAATTATAAACGCCGCAGTTTAGTCTCATTATCGAAAACTCTTTTCAATATCAAGTCGGGCAATTCAACAAGATTCCCGACAATCTGATCGAATGCTCGTCGCAAACTCTAGTAGGCGGCCGCACCCCCGATACCGTCGACGAAGTGCACCAAGGCGGAACACCGCTACCGGGAGCACCTGAACGGATGCTTTCGGCGACGGGGTTCTCCTACAGTCACTTGGTCGGGGCTATGGGGTGTAGCTGTCTATTAAGTTTATCCGGCGAGTATCCGCGTACGCTACGTGATTGCGACGGACTTTTGATCACATCAAAATTCCGTGGCAACCGATCAAGTGAGACTAAAGTGCTATGTTTATAACATTCATTCAGTTATCACATAACTATTGTGAATTCCAATTATTGTATCCTATTCCGGATAAATAGAAAATGTCAAACTTTCCGATCGAACAATCGAACACCCAAGTTTTCCCGATACAGATCAACACATGAAACAAGTCTAAAAACATTCAGTTCGTGCCTCAGTACCAACGGTCCAGCCGTAGAAGGGTCAAGCCAACGCCTCACATGTGGCACGCCGTACTGCCCCAAACCCGAAGGTTCAAAGGGCAGTTCAAGACGGTCACATAATCGAGTTAAGGTTTGTTGTCTTCTAGAGGGTCCATCGAGTTACTTGCACTACTTAGAACGTCTTTAAACTACGGAAAAATCCAACACTTGGAAATTTCCCGACAGGGGAAAAATTGGGTATTTATATCCGGTCGAACTTTTTAACATATTCAAAATTTTATCCGGAAAGCCACATAGACAAAATTTGATAATCCGATCGAACATTCGAATCCCCAAAACAACTCCAGAAAATTCAACTCTTGAATAAATTTTAAAAATACCCAGAGAACTCAGCACCTGAAACAATGAATTACTGTGCAAACAGTTAGGGCTGATGTCACAATGCTGCCGCGGAACCGCCGCATAAGCTAGGCTTATGCCGCAGTTCCGCCGCCGATAACACTGTTCATGCAATAATTTTTGCGCCGTAATTCTTAGAATTCCCTGCTGAGTTTTCTGCATATTTTTAATTTGGAAAAATCCACGATTTAAGAAAAAGTACAGAGAGCAAGTTTGTGATCGGGTTTCGGGTTCGTTCGGACTTCAAACTCCGTCTAGACTTCGCCTAAGGCTCTAGCTAGGCTCTGATACCACTGTAGGGTTCCTAGGAACTCTCAAGAGGTCTCACAAGGCATCAACCATGCCAATTTCAAAAATACGGTGCCGAGAAACCCTAGACTAATCGTTGGCTAGAAATCTAGGAGAAAATGAAATCTAGTTAACACTTAACTAAGGGAATACGGAAATACAACATTTGTAGATCCGGTGCTCCACCTCCATAGCTCCGTAACGAAGTCCCCTCGCTGTCCTAGTGAATTCCCGGGCTCTAGCGTCGGCTTCATCGGAGAATGGACGGGCTAGGTCATCGACGACGATGCCGAAGATGATCTACGTCGAGGCATCACTAGATCAAGCTCCACCTTCACCAAGCCATGAAAAATTGTGAAGGAAACACACTCTACTACTTGGCAAGAGGTAGAGGATGAAGAAATAGGAAGTGGGTAGACTTTAGAATTGGATTTCTCACTCATTTTCATCAATCACCATTGATGAAGAAAGGTTTTCTTCAAGTGAAGAAGAAGAAGAAGATGATAATTGTTATGATAAGTTAATTAAAAAGGAAATGAAAAAGAATACTTATCATAATAATAACCATGGTCAAGTGTAGAGAATAAACTAGGGTTAGGTCAATGGTTAGGTTAGGCATGAAACAAAAATGGTGGACTTTTTCAAACCTTCATGAAGCTTCAATGTAAAACAGAGCAAGCCACCATTTCTTTTCTTTTGCCAAAATGAAATAAATAAATAAATAAATGAGTAAGTAAATAAAATCATAACCCTAACCATTACATAACCATGGTTTAATCTTAACATACACTTAAACAATCATGTATCATCAAACATGATACAATCAAATGTACAAATGTATATCACATATACAATGTGCACAATCCAAGTGAGAAAATCAATTTAAAGTGAACCAATACTAGTTAATGCAAAGTAATATATCAAATATATAATTATGCATTAAATCATTAAATCAACACTTGATTCAATGATCCGGTCATTTCGCATATAACCGACTAGTATCCAATGTATCGGCTTATCGAATCAATCCTCGATTCGATAACTAGGTTATATCACATACAACCATTCGACACATTCATCGCGAGAATGAAATACGGTATCACATACACGCATTATTCTCGGTCCCGCGCATATCTCATATGCGCTCCTATTTCGTTTCGGTTGAGCCAGGAAACCTCTGTGTAGGACTCTAAAGACTCGTCAATACGCCGGCAGCAGATGATGATCATATCAAGCACCCACAAGCCGCAAGCGGTCAGCTAAACGTAACGGACACCCGGGTATTGAGAGATCAGAAGATCGACGAGCAAGCCCGCTCACACTCCAGTGAATCCAACCAGTAACACTACCGTACAGTCCGGTCTCGTCGTCTGATATGTCGCATATCTTGCCTAGGGGTGGTAAACGTCAGACCCCAATAGCTCGATAAGTCGTGTCGATATGAGGTCTATAACAATTCGAGAAACTACTGGTAACACTTACCAGTAAATCTCAGCAACCCTGGCCAGGGATTTCCTGTTATAGCCAATCGAACACAGCGCAACATCAACTCCCTATACCGGGAGAGACGAATCCCCTCCTATCGCTCATTGCCTCCATGTGACTCGGGACTGTACCCAAAAACCACTGTTTTGCACGCCCTCTTGGACGTGGTAAGATGGAAATCAAAGAACAGTGGGAACCACACAAGACTCTATGACGATCTCGGGTCAACAGACTACTCTGTACCAGTGTCACCAGAGAACTGCCATCTGACGTGAGGTATAATACCATCTGGGAGTTCTCGGCGAGTCCGTCCAGTGTACCCAGTCTCTACTGAGCACCCGTATATCATCTCTGATGTCAAACACCAATGGATATGGGATCATCCATCGCCCATCTGTATGGGTCGAGAAGGTATACGCTAGTCTACTCTGGTATATCGATGCCCAGTCTCGATACACCCACGACTAGGGACTTTGAAGGATGTACTTATGGACTACCATGTCCCCACTAGTATGATCTGCATCATAGTCCAGGTAGTCAAGCACACATCCTAAGGGCTTTACCAACATGTAATAGAGAGACAGCCTGTGTACACGTTAAGGTAAAGATCAACCAGATAGCATACTATAATGTCGAGCAAGAAAGTCCTCCCTATATATGTCCCAGCATCCACTACAATATACATCCTATGTACAGTAATGGCCTCTAGGGCATACATATAACTAACAGTTCCAACAACGTCTTTTAGGTTTGTTTTCTTGCATTAGTTCTTTTAATGCGTCCCATCATTTAAATCCTACCATTGCAGAAAACAACCAAAATATGACGTACGCTTATGCCATTCGCATTCGCCACGGGGCCCCGTTATCACCCGTTAGGTTACTTAACTAACGACAGAGCGGGGGCTGGGCTAGCGCGGCTGTAAAACATAAGCAACGCCTAAATAGTTATTATATATAACAATATAGCAATGATAGCCAATCCAGATAACAGATGAACACTTTGGATATACTAGGAACCCGCGATTCGTTCGAGCCTGCAACGAAAAGCGGATTACACGGTCGCGATGAATAGCCAATACCCCACCCAAGACCCCTACGGGTGCGGCAAACTACCCGCCAAGTACCCGAAGCGAAGCAACCTCCCTCAATGCCATGAGTAGGCCACTCGGCACTTCGAGATACCCGGTAGTTTGTGCACCCCCTCCATGGTTCTATCTTAGGAGCAAAAACAGTAAAAAGAATTATACAATGACGGCTACAACCCCGACCCGGTTGTGCGGCCATACAAATAATATTACATCAATTTACAAATTTATTACATGAATGAAAGAAAAAGAAACTCTCATCTCACATCCACCTCGGCTATTCATCCGCGACAATCCAACGAGTTCATATACACAAACCATCAACAACACAGATCACAGATATGTATAACCCCCACTAATCGACGTATAGCGATTAGTAGACGTTCAATACACATATAACATTACAGATATAACCATTAGACAAAGTCTACAGAACATCGACCAAAAATACGGATTTTGAGCCCCAAACACAAATTTTGCTCTCTGGAAAATTTGGGCAGAAAAGTCATATACCAAAAATCCCAAAATACCCATCTAAGAAAACTGCAGGAAAAAATTTCCCCAACAGAGCCAACTCGGCCGCGGTTCCGCGGCACAAGCAAGCTTGTGGCGCGGAACCGCGGCGCTTTAGACAAGTTAGGGGATCGTTTTTCTCCAGTGTTCTCTAAAAAGCCTGAGCCGATTTTTAGTGCATGATTTATCACTTTTGGAACAGATCTGAAAATCGGCAGAAACTGAATTTTTCGGGGTGATTTTGCGATTTTTCGTCCGGTCGATATTATAAATACTTTGCTAACATGCTAGGGTGTGTTTAGTTAGGCTCTGATACCACTGTTAGGTCCACGTTACCTCTCCCAGTACTTTCGGGTTTGCGGAAACGGTAAAACAAAAAATTTTCTGGACTTAGCAACATGGACCGTAAAAGCCGGATCTTTGCTAAACAATACACTAGAATCCTAACTAGAGATTTATCTATTCGGTTAGGGGTTATACCTCAACTTGAAATCCTTCTCTTCTTCTTGTTCTTCTCCTTGCTTGCTCCAAGGGTTGATCCGGACTTTGGTCACTCAACTTGAACTCCTTCTCTTCTTGTTGTTCTTCTCCTTGCTTGCTCCGAGGGTTGATCCGGACTTTGGTCACCTCCGCGGCCTCCTTGAGTCGAAGACGATCCACCCGAGAGATGTGCACCGAGCTCCACCTCGAGCCGAGATAACTAGGGCAAAGAGATTGCTAATCTAGAAGCCCTAGGTTGTGTAGAAATGATCAATGGATGGTTTTGTCTTTGTGGGATCTTTATCTCTCAACACATGAGATCAAAAGATGAATCAAGAGGAGGAAGAAGAAGGAGGAGCAACAACCATGGTTCATTTCTTTTCTTCTCACTTGAAAAACCAAGAGAGAGAATGAGAAAGAAATTATGATACAAAGAAAAGTAATTATGGTTGCAATAATGAAAAACAACATCATTACTAATCCCATCAAGATAAAGTTTGATGGCTACATTGAAATGACCATTATCATAATCCAAAAGAAAAAGAAAATGAAAAGAAGAGTATAGATCCCTCTTGAAAGTCAATGGTCAACACGGTCAACCGGTCAACAAAGTCAAGAGAGGTCAACGGGGTCAAATGGTCAATGCAATTAGCCATCATAAAATTATCACTAAAAGGATTAGTATATGATATCCGCGGCTCATAATGGTTTTGACCAAACGAACTGTCAAAACCCTAATGAGTCCGCCTCAAAATGGTTTTGACCGAATCAACTGTCAAAACCCTAATGAGCCTGCCATATAACGGTTTTGGCCGAACCAACTGCCAAAACCCTAATGAGGCACCTCCTCCTTCACCACTCCGAAAAACTGTGCATACACACCTGCATCCGTATTCCGTAGAATGCGGATGCACAGAAGACAAAACAAATCCATCCGTGCAATACTAGGATCCGGCTTAAACCAAAGCCCACTAGTACTGCCTGCCCGTACACCATACGCACACAAGTGTACGTAAGTGATCGCAGCCCTGCCGTAAAACCATACGGCCTCTACACGTTTCGCTCAGTGCAGGGAAACTCTCTGTGTGGGACTCTAAAGACTCGACACTACGCTGGCAGTGGGTTTAACCACAGACCGCAAGCGGCACTAGCTGTACGTAACGGTCCCCAGGTAGATATCGATAAGAAGGCCGATGAGGTAAACCCATCCGAACTCCTACTGAGCCTGTATGTGACAATCTCCGTACAGTCCGGTCTGTTAGTCTGATACATCGCATGGCGGGCCTAGGGGGCGGTAAACGTCAGTCCCCTAATAGCGGTACAAGTCGTGTCGGAGTGAAGCCCAATACACCCTGAGATAACACTGGAAACCTGCTAGTATATCTCGCTTGCCCTGGCCAGGGACTACTCGTGTAATGGCTCTCCTAGACACAGCGCGATGTCAACCCCCAATACCGGGAGAGACGAATCCTGTCTAACCGTCACTGCCTCCAAGTGCTTCGGGACTGCTCCCAACTACTACCTGTTTGCACGACTCAGTAGAGCCGTGGTAGGGTAGTAATCAAAGAATAGTGGGAACACACTCGAGGCGAAGTGACAGTGTCAAGTCAGCGGACTAAGCTGTACTCATGTCACCTGGGAACTGACAACTGACGATGGGTATAATACCAACCATCAGTTCCCGACGAGTCCTGTCCAGTGTACTCGTAACCTAAAGAGCACCCGCATACTATCTCAAGTACGACGTACCGACGGCTGTAGGACAGACCGTCTCCCGTGCTGGGATGAGAAGCGCATACGCTAGTCTACTCCGGAGTACCGATGCCCTATCTCGATACTCCCACGACTAGGGACGTGTATAAGGATGTGCTTGTAGATTACCCAGCCCCCACGAGTGTGATCGCCATCACAACGTCGGTAATCAAGCAAAGATCCTAAGGGCTCTACTAATGCGTATAGGTGATATAACAAATAAACACACATGTACACATTAAAGCAGAGACAAACCAAGTAGCATACTACTATATTGAGCAAGATTGTCTGTACAACTGTGAATATCCCAAGCTTCCATCAAGTAATATACATACTAGTATGATACAGTAATGGCCTCTAGGGCATATACACTAACACTACAACCTTTGTAGATCCGGTCCTCCACTTCTTTAGCTCCGTGATGATGTCCCTCCGCTGCGATCAACCGGATCCCAGACTCTAGCGATGGTTTCGTCGGAGAAATGATCGGGCTAGGTCGTTGACTTCGATGCCGAAAATGATCTACGTCGAGGCGACTCAAACTCAAGCTCCATCTTCACTAGGTCATGAAACTTGTGAAGAAAACACCCTATACAATATGGCAAGTGGTAGAGGATGAATAAATAGGAAGTGGGTTCACTTTGGATTTGGATTTCTCACTTGATTTCATCACTTGAAATTTTCAAGAAAGCTTTTCTTTTCTTCATGAAGAAGAAGAAGAAGAAGGAAAAGAAAAAGAATTAGAATTCACTTAAAAGAAAATTCAAGTGATTCTTATCATAATGCAACCATGGGTGAAGTTAAAACATGTAGAGAATAAACTAGGGTTTAGGTGTAATGGTTAGGTTAAAGGAAAAAACAAAATGGTAGACTTTTTCAAAGATGCTTAGAAACTTCATGAAGTATGAAGCCAAAACAATAAAAGCCATCATTTAGTTTTTACCAAAAATAAATAAAAAGAATAAATAAATAAGCTAAAACCCTAACCATTAACCTAAACATGGTTTAAAGCATACACACACCCAAGTTTGCATGTATCATCAAACATGATACAAACTAGTGCACAAAAATATATCGCATATACAACTTGTGCACATCAATTGAGAAAATCAATCTTAAGTGAACAAATACTAGTTAATGTAAAGTAATATATCAAATATATAATTATACATTAAATCATTAAATCAACACTTGATTTAATGATCCGGTCATACTGCATATAACCGACTAATATCTAGTGTATCAATGTATCAAATCAACACTTGATTCGGTAACCCGGCTATATCTCATATAACCGTCCGATGATACATATCGCGAGAATAGAATACAGTATCACATACTGGTATTATTCTCGGTCCCGCACATATCCCATATGCGCTCCTATTTCGTTTCGCTTGAGCCAGGAAAACTCTGTGTAGGACTCTAAAGACTCGTCAATACGCCGGCAGCAGGTGATGATCATATCAAACACCCACAAGCCGCAAGCGGTCTGCTAAACGTAACGGCCACCCGGGTATTGAGCGGTCAGAAGATCAACGAGCAAGCCCGCTCACACTCCTGTGAAACCAACCAGTAACACTTACCATACAGTCCGGTCTGTTCGTCTGATATGTCGCATATCTCGCCTAGGGGTGGTAAACGTCAGACCCCAGTAGCTTGATAAGTCATGTCGATATGTGGTCTCTAACAGTTCGAGATACTACTGATAACACTTACCAGTAAATCTCAAGAACCCTGGCCAGGGATTTCCGGTTATAGCCAATCGAACACAGTGCAACATCAACTCCCTATACCGGGAGAGACGAATCCCCTCCTATCGCTCATTGCCTCCATGTGTTTCAGGACTGTACCCAAAAGCCACCGTTTTTCACGCCCTCTTGGACGTGGTAAGGTGGAAATCAAAGCACAGTGGGAATAACACAAGACTCTATGACGATCTCGGGTCTACAGACTAACCTGTACCAGTGTCACCAGAGAACTGCCATCTGACGTAAGGTATAAAACCATCTGGGAGTTCTCGGTGAGTCCGTCCAGTGTACCCAGTGTCCACTGAACACCCGTATATCATCTCTGATGTCAAACACCAATGGATATGGGATCATCCATCGCCCATCTGTATGGGTCGAGAAGGTATACGCTAGTCTACTCTGGTATATCGATGCCCCGTCTCGATACACCCACGACTAGGGACCTTGAAGGATGTACTTATGGACTACCATGTCCCCACTAGTATGATCCGCATCATAGTCCAGGTAGTCAAGTACACATCCTAAGGGCTTTACCAACATGTAACAGAGAGACAATCAGTGTACACGTTAAGATAAAGAGCAACCAGATAGCATACTATCATGTCGAGCAAGAAAGTCCTCCCTATATATGTCCTAGCATCCACTACTATATACATCCTATGTACAGTAATGGCCTCTAGGGCATACATATAACTAACAGTAGCATACGCATTGAGCGTTGTAAGCCGGTATCAGTCCGACCCAGGGGAGAAACACTGGATAGCGGTAAAGAACATTCTCAAGTACCTGAGAAGGACTAAGGAGATGTTCTTGGTGTATGGAGGAAAAGACCTCCAGATCGAGGCCTTTGCTGACTCCAGCTTCCAGAGTGACAAGGATGACTCCAAGTCCATGTCGGGTTATGTCTTTACCCTCAATGGAGGGGCGGTTTGCTGGAAGAGTTCCAAGCAGGAGACCGTTGCTGACTCAACTATGGAAGCGGAGTATATAGATGCTTGTGATGCCGCAAAGGAAGCTGTCTGGATGAAGAAGTTCCTCACGGAGCTTCATGTGGTTCCTACCATTGTTGATCCAATACCGCTGTATTGCGACAACAACGGCGCTATAGCTTTAGCGAAGGAACCCAGGTCCTATCAGAAGTCCAGGCACATTTTGAGGCGGTACCACCTGATCAGGGAGATCGTAGATCGCCGGGAGATCGAGGTGAAGAGAGTAAATACGGAAGATAACACTGCTGATCCATTCATGAAGGCCATACCCCAGACTCAGTTCGAGCGGCCGACCGAGATGATAGGTCTTCGATACGCCAGTACATGGCCCTAGTGCAAGTGGGAGATTGTTAGTGTATATGCCCTAGAGGCCATTACTGTATCATACTAGCTTGTATATTACTTAATGGAAGCTTGGGATATTCACAGTTGTATAGACAATCTTGATCAAAATGGTAGTATGCTACTTGGTTTGTTTCTACTTCAATATGTGCATATGTTTCTTTTAGCATATCGGTTATACATATTAGTAGAGCCCTTAGGATCTTTGCTTGATTACCATCGTTGTGATGGCAGTCACACTCGTGGGGGCTGGGTAATCTATAAGCACATCCTTATACAGGTCCCTAGTCGTAGGACTATCGAGACAGGGCATCGATACTCCGGAGTAGACTAGCATATGCGCTTCTCATCCCAACAGGGGAGATGGTCTGTCCCACAGCCATCAGTACGTCGTACTGGAGATAGTATGCGGGTGCTCGTTGGGTTACGAGTACACTGGACAGGACTCGTCGGGAACTGTTGGTTGGTATTATACCTATCGTCGGTTATCAGTTCCCAGGTGACATGAGTACAGCTTAGTCCGCTGACTTGACACTGTCACTTCGCCTCGAGTGTGTTCCTACTGTACTTAGATTACTACCCTACCACGGCTCAAAGTAGTCGTGCAAACAGGTAGTAGTTGGGTGCAGTCCCGAAGAACTTGGAGGCAGTGACGGTTAGACAGGATTCATCTCTCCCGGTATTGGGGGTTGACATCGCGCTGTGTCTAGGAGAGCCATTACACGAGTAGTCCCTGGCCAGGGCAAGCGAGACATACTGGTAGGTTTCCAGTGTTATCTCAGGGTGTTCTGGGCTACACTCCGACACGACTTGTACCGCTATTAAGGGACTGACGTTCACCGCCCCCTAGGCCCGCCATGCGATGTATCAGACGAATAGACCGGACTATACGGAGATTGTCACATACAGGCTCAGTAGGAGTTCGGATGGGTTTATCTCATCGGCCTTCTTATCGACATCTACCTGGGGACCATTACGTACAGCTAGTGCCTCTTGCGGTCTGTGGTTAAACCCACTGCCAGCATAGTGTCGAGTCTTTAGAGTCCCATACAGAGAGTTTCCCTGCATTGAGCGAAACGTGTAGAGGCCGTATGGTTTTACGGCAGGGCTGCGATCACTTACGTGCACTTGTGTGCGTATGCTGTTCGGGCAGGCAATACTAGTGAGTTTTGGTTTAAGCCGGATCCTAGTATTGCACAGATGGATGTTTTGTCTTCTGTGCATTCGCATTCTACGGAATGCGGATGCGGGTGTGTATGCACAGTTTTGAGGAGCGATGAAGGAGGAGGTGCCTCATTAGGGTTTTGGCAGATGGTTCGGCCAAAACCGCTATGTGGCTGGCTTATTAGGGTTTTGGCAATTCGTTCGATCAAAACCATTATGAGCCGGAGACATTGTTTACTAATCCTTTTAGTGATAATATTGTGATGGCTAATTGCTTTGACCATTTGACCACCTTGACCACTCTTGACTATGTTGACCCGTTGACCAAAGTAGACCTTGACCTTCATGAGAGGTCTACACTCTTCTTTGGTTTTCTTTTTATTTCTTGAGTTATAAAAATGGTCAAGTCATTAGTGCCATCAACTTTATCATGATAGGATTAGTAATGATGGTTTTGGTGTATTATTGCAACCATGGTTCATTTTCTTTAGTGAATCCTTTTCATTATTTTTCTCATTCTCTCTCTTGAAAGTGAGAAGAAAAGAAAAGCTCCATGGTTGCTTGATCTCCTCCTTCTTCCTCCTCTTGATTTCTTCTTTTGATCTCATGTGTTGAGAGAAAAAGAATCCATATAGACAAACACTTCCATCTATCTCTTCTAGATAACCTAGGGCTTCAAGACTAGCGATCTTGTTGCCCTAGTTGCCTCGGCTCGAGGTGGAGCTCGGTGTACATCTCTCGGGTGGATCGACTTCGACTCAAGAACGCCGCGGAGGTGACCTAGATCCGGATCGACCCTCGGAGCGTGGATGGATGAGCCGGACAGCGGAGAGAAGACCCGAAGGACCGGTTTCGTGAGGTATAATTTCTACGGCATAGTAGTTAACGCCTATAGTAGTTTGCTAGTTTCTAGTTTAGCAAAGATCCGGCTTTTAGTCCATGTTGCCTTTGCGCTAAATAATTGTTTTTCGCCGTTTCCGCCTCCCCGTAAGAACCGGGGTGAGCAACGTGGACTTACAGCGGATATGAATATCCGTCAGACAAGGGAAAAGGACAGTGCGAGTGCCAAGTGCCTCGTGTTGGCTTCAGTTGATAGTGAATACCAGAAGCAGCACGAGAAGATGGACTTAGTTTCCATCTTCCTTCACAACAAAGATTTATATGGATAGCAATCTCATATTGTAAGATATGAGACCTCGAACGAATTGCTTCAAGCGAGGTTGGCTGTCGGGTCATCTGTAAGGGATGACATCCTTACATTGACTAGCTATATTGATGAGCTCACGGACCTAGAGACCACGTTGGGAAACAGGTCATATGCTGACTTATTTCCATAGTCCCTACCCTCTACTTACACCCTGAAAGAAACCAGGGAGACACCTGCTCTGCTTAATGGGAGACCTACTTCTTCTACATCCAGGGCGAAAGCAAAGGGTGAAAAGAAGAAGACCTCCACAAAGCCCATATACGGTGTCAGTAAAATAGAAGGAAAGGGAAGAGCAAAAGTTTCGGAACTTGGTGTAGGGAAAGAGGGATATTCCTATTGTTATGGGAACGGACATTGGCAGAAAGATTGCAGGGCTTTGGAAGCCAGTATCCAGGATTCGAAACATGTTGTGGCTTCGGCCTCGGGTGTGTTTGTTATTGAGAACTGTTTGTCAATTAACTCTGCTTCTTGGGTACTAGATACCAGAGCAGGATCTCATATCTGTAATTCATTACATGCTTTGAGAAACCGTAGAGTTATTAGGGTAAGTGATTTGTCTCTCAGAGTTGCGAACGGAATGAGCGTGGACGCTGAATCCGTGGGAGAATATCGCCTAGGTTTGACAAGTGGGCAGATATTGATTCTACGTAACTGTTTGTATATACCTAGATTGACTTGTAATATCATATCAGTGTCCTCACTTTCGAGAGAGGGATATGATTTTACATTCGTAAGCGATGTAGTAAACATCCACCTAAATCAAGTTCTGATTGGGTCCGTTACAGTAGATGACGGTATATACGTATTAAATCAAGCTCAGGTTTTCAATGTCCAGAACACACTTAAAAGAAAGTCTCCGGAAATAAATCAGGCTTTCTTATGGCATTATAGACTAGGTCACATCAATGAAACACGGTTGACAAAGTTACATAGAGAAGGATATTTGAATCCGTTCGAATATCAATCTTATGCTACTTATGAATCTTGTCTCATGGGAAAGATGACAAAGACTCCGTTTACTGGACACGGAGTAAGAGCGAGCGAGCTCTTGGGACTCGTACACAGTGACGTGTGCGGTCCAATGTCTACACATGCAATAGGTGGTTATTCCTACTTCATTACTTTTACGGATGATTTCTCTAGGTATGGACATATCTTCTTGATGAAGCATAAATCCGAGGCCTTTGAGAAATTCCGAGAATACAAGAATGAAGTGGAAAAACAGACAGGCAAAAGTATCAAGACACTGAGATCTGATCGAGGTGGTGAATACTTAAGTGCCAAGTTCCTGGGATACTTAAAAGAGAATGGAATTCTCTCTCAGCTTACTCCTCCATACACACCACAACACAATGGTGTATCGGAAAGGCGGAATCGAACCCTATTGGATATGGTTCGTTCCATGATGAGTAAGGCTGAGTTACCGCGATCTTTCTGGGGTTATGCACTAGAATCAGTTGCATATCTTTTCAACCAGGTTCCAACCAAGACTGTGCCTACCACACCATATCAGATGTGGAGTGGGAAGAAACCCTGTCTTAAACACTTTAGGACATGGGGATGTCCAGCTTTTGTTAAAAAGCAGCATGCAGACAAGCTCGAGGCACGCTCAGTACAGTGTAAGTTTGTGGGATATCCAAAGAACTCCAAGGGATATTATTTCTTACGCAGAGGAACAAAAGGTTTTTGTTTCTCGTCATGCCCACTTCTTGGAAGCTAATTTTTTAGAAAATCAGAAGAGTGGGAGCGCAATGGAACTGGAAGAAATTCCAAAACCACAAGCTGTTACTGTAAGTATGGTAGAACCAGAAGTTTCAGAAGAAAGGGACATCCCAGCGCCTATCTGCAGAAGTAGTAGGCAGTCTCATCCGCTCGAGAGATACTACGGTTTTCTCATAGATGGGGATCGAGAGGATTGCATCATTGATAATGATGAACCTACTAGCTTCCAGCAGGCCATCCAGAGCGGCGACTCGGTAAGATGGCCGGATGCAATGCGGACCGAAATGGAGTCCATGTACACTAACAAAGTATGGACTTTGGACATTGCTCCAGATGGGGTAAAACCCGTAGGATGCAAATGGATCTTCAAAAAGAAGATTGGTGTAGATGGACAGGTTGAAACCTATAAGGCTAGACTTGTTGCAAAGGGTTTTCGTCAAAGACCTGGTTTGGACTATGACGAAACCTTTTCTCTAGTGGCTATGCTCAAGTCCATTCGGGTCCTTCTTACCATTGCTGCCTTCCACGATTATGAGATCTGGCAGATGGACGTAAAGACGGCTTTTCTAAATGGAAATTTGGAAGAGTACATATGGATCAGCCAGAGGGATTCATTCAGAGTGGGAGCAGCGGTAAAGTGTGCAAGTTGCTTAAGTCCATTTATGGACTAAAGCAGGCATCGCGGAGTTGGAACATCTGTTTTGATGATACTGTTAAAGAATTCGACTTTATCAAGAATCCAGATGAACCATGCATATACAGTAAGATTGTAGGGAGAGCTGTAGTATTCCTCATCTTGTATGTGGATGACATTCTCCTAATAGGAAATGATATTCCTATACTACAGTCAGTCAAAGGATTCTTGTCACAGAAGTTCTCCATGAAGGACCTGGGTGATGCCACCTACATTCTGGGGATCCAAATCTATCGTGATAGATCAAAAAGGATGTTGGGACTTTCGCAGTCTAGGTACATAGACACCATATTGAAAAGATTCAGTATGGAAGATTCTATGCGCGGTAACCTACCGGCTTGTCACGGAATCACCCTCTCCAAAGAGATGTCTCCCAAGACTGATTTGGAAAGGTCTCGCATGTCGATTATACCCTACGCTTCTGCGGTAGGCTCTATAATGTATGCGATGTTATGCACCAGACCAGATGTAGCATACGCATTGAGCGTTGTAAGCCGGTATCAGGAAAACCCAGGGGAGAAGCACTGGATAGCAGTAAAGAACATTCTCAAGTACCTGAGAAGGACTAAGGAGATGTTCTTGGTGTATGGTGGAAAAGACCTCCAGATCGAGGCCTTTGCTGACTCCAGCTTCCAGAGTGACAAGGATGACTCCAAGTCCATGTCGGGTTATGTCTTTACCCTCAATGGAGGGGTGGTGTGCAGGAAGAGTTCCAAGCAGGACACCATTGCTGACTCGACGATGGAAGCGGAGTATATCGCTGCTTGCGATGCCGCAAAAGAAGCGGTCTGGATGAAGAAGTTCCTCACAGAACTTCAGGTGGTTCCATCCATTGTTGATCCAATACCTCTGTATTGTGACAACAACGGGGCTATAGCTTTAGCAAAGGAACCCAGGTCCCATCAGAAGTCCAGGCACATCTTAAGGCGGTATCACATGATCAGGGAGATCATAGATCGCCGGGAGAACGAGGTCCGGAGAGTTGCTACAGAGGAGAACACTGCAGATCCATTCACAAAGGCCTTACCTCATACGCAGTTCGAGAGACAATCAGAGATGATAGGTCTTCAATACGCCAGTACATGGCCCTAGTGCAAGTGGGAGATTGTTAGTGTATATGCCCTAGGGGCCATTATTGTATCATAATAGTTTGTATATTACTTAATGGAAGCTTGGGATATTCACAGTTATATTAACAGTCTTGCTAAACATGGTAGTACGCTACTTAGTTTGTATCTATCTTAATGTGTGTATATGTTAGCATAACGATGAAAGGTTCCTAGGCACCCTAATGAGGTTATACAAGGCATCGAACATGCCATTTTCAAAAATTCTAGGTGCCGAGAGACCCGACTACGGATCGTTTGCTAGATTTCTAGGCGGAAAGATAACTAGTTAACAACTTAACTAATGGGATATCGGAAATACAACCTTTGTAGATCCGGTGCTCCACCTCCATAGCTCCGGAACGAAGTCGTCTCCGCTGTCCAAAAGGAATCCGGGCTCTAGAGTCGGCTTCGTCGGAGAAAAAGCGAGATAGGTCGTCGATGTCCATGCCGAAGATGATCTACGTCGAGGCATCGCTAAATCAAGCTCCACCTTCACCTTGCCATGAAAACTTGTGAAGGAAACACACTCTACTACATGGCAAGAGGCAGAGGATGAAGAAATAGGAAGTGGGTAGACTTTAGAATTGGATTTCTCACTCATTTCATCAAGTTGCCATTGATGGTCAAGCTTTTCTTCACTTGAAGGAAGAAGAAGAAGAAGCTAAAAAATTATGATAAGAATATTAGAATTGAAAAGAAAAATCAATCCTTATCATATAATGAACCATGGTTAGATGTAGAGAGTTAACTAAGGTTTAAGTGAGTGGTAAGGGTTAAGCATGAGACAAAATGGTCATTAAGTCAAAGTCTTCATGAAGGTTCATGAATGAACAAAAGAAAGCAACCATTTTCCTCATTTTGCCTTTTCTTTTTCCAAAAAGATAAATGAATAAAATGAAATCAAAAAAACTAATCACCCACTTAACTATAGTTTAATTCTTAACACTTAACCATAATGCATGTATCATCAAACATGATACAATATAGTGCACAAAATCATATCGCATATGTAATGCGCACATCCGAGTGAGAAAATCCATTATAAAGTGAACCGGTACTAGTTAATGCAAAGTAATATATCAAATATATAATTATGCATTAAATCATTAAATCAACACTTGATTTAACGATCCGGTCATATCGCATATAACTGACTAGTATCATTAGTAACAACTTATCGAATCAACACTTGATCCGATAACCCGGCTATATCGCATATAACCGATCAATGTCACATCGCGAGAATCGAATACAGTATCACATACTGGTATTATTCTCAGTCCCGCACATATCTCATATGTGCTCCTATTTCGTTTCGCTTGAGCCAGGAAACCTCTGTGTAGGACTCTAAAGACTCGTCAATACGCCGGCAGCAGATGATGATCATATCAAACATCCACAAGCCGCAAGCGGTCTGCTAAACGTAACGGCCACCCGGGTATTGAGCGATCTGAAGATCGACGAGCAAGCCCGCTCACACTCCAGTGAATCCAACCAGTAACACTACCGTACAGTCCGGTCTGATCGTCTGATATGTCGCATATCTTGCCTAGGGGTGGTAAACGTCAGACCCCAATAGCTCGATAAGTCATGTCGATATGAGGTCTATAACACTTCGAGAAACTACTGGTAACACTTACCAGTAAATCTCAGCAACCCTGGCCAGGGATTTCCTGTTATAGCCAATCGAACACAGCGCAACATCAACCCCCTATACCGGGAGAGACGAATCCCCTCCTATCGCTCATTGCCTCCATGTGACTCGGGACTGTACCCAAAAACCACCGTTTTGCACGCCCTCTTGGACGTGGTAAGATGGAAATCAAAGCACAGTGGGAACCACACAAGACTCTATGACGATCTCGGGTCAACAGACTACTCTGTACCAGTGTCACCAGAGAACTGCCATCTGACGTGAGGTATAATACCATCTGGGAGTTCTCGGCGAGTCCGTCCAGTGTACCCAGTCTCTACTGAGCACCCGTATATCATTTCTGATGTCAAACACCAATGGATATGGGATCATCCATCGCCCATCTGTATTGGTCGAGAAGGTACACGCTAGTCTACTCTGGTATATCGATGCCCCGTCTCGATACACCCACGACTAGGGACTTTGAAGGATGTACTTATGGACTACCATGTCCCCACTAGTATGATCCGCATCACAGTCCAGGTAGTCAAGTACACATCCTAAGGGCTTTACCAACATGTAACAGAGAGACAATCAGTGTACACGTTAAGGTAAAGGGTAACCAGATAGCATACTATCATGTCGAGAAAGAAAGTCCTCCCTATATATGTCCCAGCATCCACTACAATATACATCCTATGTACAGTAATGGCCTCTAGGGCATACATATAACTAACAATCTCCCACTTGCACTAGGGCCATCTGTAGCAGTGGTCGAAGTATCTCATACTCAACCATCCCATAAAAGTCTCTCTCTGGGAATAGGCCTTCGTGAGTGGATCCGCCGTGTTGTCCTCTGAGTATACTCTCCAAACCTCGATCATCCTGGAGATCAACTATCTCCATGATCAAGTGATACTGCCTTAGAATATGTCTGGATCACTGATGGGACCTGCGTTCCTTGGCATAAGCCACAACTCCATTGTCTCACAATGGTCGGAACGTAGTTCATCTCATGAACCATTATACATCCAAACAGCCTCTTTGGTAGCATCTTAAGTAGCGATGTATCCTGCCTTTATCGTCTAGTATGCCACGGTATCTAGCTTGGAACTCTTCCAACATACCGTCCCTTTACTGAGGGTAAAGACAATGCCTGCGACTGACATTCAGTCGTCTTTATCACCCTGGAACACTTCCAGTGATTCTCCCCAGGATCGATTGATACCATCTCACTACAACTAGTGAGTCTTCTAACACCCAAATAACATCTATCTCATAGATAAAAACTCAGGATGGAGGAGGTATCACATTGATCCTACACGGAGAATCTTTGTGATAAACGGAGATTGATCGAGCGTAGCATAAGAAACTCCTTTCTTATCAAGAGTATGTCATCCACGTACTCTACGAGGATCACCACCATACTCCCTACTACCTTTTTGTTTATACAAGGTTCATCTACCAATTTGATGATGTCAACTTCTTTGACTAATTCATCAAAACAGATGTTCCAACTCCGCGATGCCTGCTTTATCCTATAAAACATCTTGCACACGTTTCCGCTGCTCCCACTGTCTATGAGGCCCTCTGGCTGTGTACTTATAGACGCACTCTTCTAAATCAGTATTTAGAAAAGCAGTCATGACACCCAACCGCCAGATATCGTAGTCATGGTATGCAGCCGTGGCAAGTAGGATCTGGATGGACTTAAGCATAGATACCTGAAAAGGTTTCATCATTATCCACGCCTGGTTGATGACGAAAACCTTTAACAAGTCTAGCTTTGAAAGTCTCAACCCTTCCAAGTACACCAAGTAATCTTCTCAAGATATACTTGCTCCTGATGGGGATTTAACCCTTCAGATATAGCAACCAAAGTCCATACTTTGTTGGTGTACATGGATTCCATCTCAGATCACTAAGCATCCAGCCATTCTTACAGAGTCTTACTCCTGATGGCCAGCTCGAAATTAGTTGGGTCATCATCTCATGATGCAATCCTCGCTCCCACTGTCATAGAGAAACCGAAGTATCTCTCAGGTGGGTGAGGAACCCTACTAGATCGGCGGAGAGGCTGAGGTTCGTTGGTATCTACTGAATCCTTTGGTTCTATCAAATCATCAGCTGCAGTTTGTATAGCTGGAACCTTTCCAGTTCTACATTACAGACCTTGCCTCGAGCTTGTCCGGATTTTGCTTTTAGACATAGGCCGGACAACCCCAAATCTTAACTAACTTAAGATATGGGCTCTTCCCTTTCCATATCTCATATGAAGTGGTAGGCATTGATTTGATTGGAACCCTATTCAATAGGTATGCAGCTTCTCAAGTGCATAACTCCCAGAAGGAAATAGGTAACTCAGTGGTACTCATCATAGAGCACACCATATCAAATAGGGTGTGATTGCTCCGCCCCGATATACCATCGTGCTATGGTGTATACGGAGGAGTAATGCTGAGAGAGAATCTCATTCTCCTTTAGAATAGTCCAGGAATTTCGTGCTCAAGTATTCTCCTCCTTGATCACATCAAAGGACATAATACTTATACCTGTATTTTAGTTCTCTACTGATAACTTATATTCCGTGAATATCTCAAAAGGTTCGGACTTGTGTTTCAACAGGAACACAGGTCTGAATCTCGAAAGATCATCAGAGAACGTAATGAAGTATAAAGAACCATTCCTGGTATATGTAGACAGGGGACCTACATACATCAACATGTATCATCCCAAGAGTTTACTAACTCTTTCTCTGTTTCCAATAAACAGGGCTATGGTCATCTTATCTTTGTGACATGACTGGCAAGTTTCACAAGATGTAAATTCAAACTGATTTAAATATACATCTAAATGTAACTTCAGCCAGTCGGGTCGCATTGATCTGACCTAGTCTACAATACCTTAAGAAGAA
This sequence comes from Agapanthus africanus, assembly GCA_030015575.1. Lineage (NCBI taxonomy): Eukaryota > Viridiplantae > Streptophyta > Magnoliopsida > Asparagales > Amaryllidaceae > Agapanthus > Agapanthus africanus. Next base: position 624,263,060 of record CM057339.1, read on the forward strand.
TTCGTTCATTTCTGAACTCTTCCTCTTTTGTGTGTTCCGTATACTAAGAACTGTAGTTTGATTTAGAACAACAACGCTTTTAGATAACGTGCCTGAACCGATCAACTTTTGATATAGGAAATGTTCAAAACATTATCCAACAATACAAAATTTTATCGTTTCTTTACTAATAAAGAGACGGATATGATTTTGTATATCAGGTTCGGTATCTAATAACATTCGTTCAGAATCAATGTATTACAATACAGGGTGACAGTGACCAACAGACTTGGCTGCAACACTTGCCCCGTTTTCTGCCTCATGAAACTTATTACCCGTTCTCAGTTTTTCTACCCTTTTGTAGCCCTATGTAACAGATTACATATCTGGGATCCTTATCCGGTATCATATACCCAGGATGCGGAGGATACTGAGAAACAGTTCTTTGTAACGAACACACCCGAAGATGATGCATCAGCATGCACTCTCTTCGTTTGGGCGGCACGGGAAATCTGGTATTCCCCAATTTCCTGCTCTGTCTTATAACAATTATAAGTTTTGAGCGGGACCAACGTTCCCCAGCTCAGTATAACAAGCTGGTTCGGTCAATATTCCGTTTTATTATCTTGATTAAGGCGTGATATGGTCGCTACCAGGAGTGAGAGAGAAGAAAACACTCAGCGTGCGCTCTTGCAAGAATAGATTGGTTTTATTTTATCTAATCAGGATGGCTCCCACTGCTTTTTATCAAATCTTCCTTCAAACCCTAAAAGGAAAGACTAGCCGGGATTAATTACACACTACAAGTTCGCCAATCTTTCAGCCAGGCCAGTGTCAGTACTTTGAGGGAGGTCCCCCGTGCTTTCGCACGAACCTAATTAATATAAACCTCATTTTCCCAGAGGCGCAACCCCGTTGACACCTTTCTAGACACCTACTTGATCGGCTAATTGTAATGTATAAAAACTCTCCCAGGAGTAACTCTTACTCGCAGCGGGTATCGGGATCCAACTATCTCATAGAAGGTATGCAATCTCATTGCAAATTTCAACACTTGAAATTCCCGATAATATTTTGCCCCAGGCGATCTATGACCTTGACTGAGTCAACAAACCATAGACCGCAAGTAAAGTTCAACCCGTCATTTCCTGATTGAATTAAACCCACCCGCACGACCCTTGACTGAGTCAATAAGGCCGCACGACTACCCTAATCCAATCTGCATCATATGCATAAGCAGATAAATAGTAATCAGCTACCGCACACTACGCCTTGACTGAGTCAACAAACGCAGCACGAATACTAACTATTACTTATCTGAAATGACGGAGGGCTACGTCAGGTTTTAAGAAAACCCTTTGCGTAATGAACTTTATATCGTTGTAGAATTAAATGATTTTGAAATGGAGTGCTTTTGAAGCTTTTCTAGTTTTGCTAAAGGAGTCACTCCCGGTGAAGGGATCGTCGGTCCTTTCCTCGTCGAATGAGGTGCGGGATATATCACATATATCACTGTGCAAAGCAGAAACACTTAAAAGCTATCAAAAGACAAACCGAGTGTGTAGCATCGGCCAGCTATTGCTAAAGGAGTCACTCCCGGTGAAGGGATCTCGGTCCTTTCCTTATCGAATAAGGTGCAGGATATATCACATATACCTCTGTGCAAAGCAAGAACTGTAGCTACCTTGTTTAATTTTGAAATTCGATTATACAACATCTTAGGTTTCTTTTATTTCATTAATCACATTAATGAAGTCCCATCATTTAAATACCTAAACATCACAGATAGATATAACGTACACTTATGCCATCCGCATTCGCCTCGATGTCCCCTCGTGCACCGTTAGGTTAGGTAACTAACGACAGAGCAGGGCAGGGCTAGCGCGGGTGTAAAACATAAGTAATGCCTATATAATATATCGTATATACTATATAAAGTATCTATCAAAGAACATCACATGATCACATCACAGATATCGCAGCAGAAGAATCATATGAAATATTGGATATACTAGGACGTCCGTGTTTTTAATACGAGCCAGTATAAAACACGGATTCCATGGTCGTGATGAATAGCCAAACCCACACCCCTAGACCCCTACGAGAGCGGCAAGCAACCCTACCAATTCTGGAGTTAGGAGACCCGAGCTCGACTCCTCGAGTTGGTCTCCCTCTGGACTCCAGAACCCGGTTACTTGTGCCCTCCTCCTTGGGTCTATCCTAGTGCGGAAAAGTAAATAATATACAAAGGGTGACTACTTCCGCAACCTGGAAGTGCCCCAATAAAAGAATATTACATACAAGTTTTTACATGAATTAAAATGAAAAACACTCATCTCACATAAAAAAAACCCCGGCTATTCAAACACGACGATCCAATATAACATATCCAGCAACACATGACATCATATGTCATCAACGTAAGTAAACATGTGTATCCCAATTGTCGTTGACATATAGCAACGAAACCGGCGATATCACATATTACACTTACGGTCACAGAAAAGAAAGTGTAAAACTACAACAGTTGGAATCCGCAATCTGCATAGACATCGCATGCCTAATCAAATGAATTCCTTAGACATCGCATGCCTAATAATTATAAACCCCGCATTTTAGTCTCATTATCGAAAACACTTTTCAATATCAAGTCGGGCAATTCAACAAGATTCCCGACATTTTGATCGAATGCTCGTCGCAAACTTCAGTAGGCGGCCGCACCCCCGATATCGTCGACGAAGTGCACCAAGGCGGAACACCGCTGCCGCGAGCACCCGAACGGATGCTTTCGGCGACGGGGTTCTCCTACAGTCACTTGGTCGGGGCTATGGGGTGAGGCTGTCTATTAAATTTATCCGGCGAGTATCCGCGTACGCTACGTGATTGCGACGGACTTTTGATCACATCAAAATTCCGTGGCAACCGATCAAGTGAGACTAAATTGCTACGTTTATAACATTCATTCAGTTATCTCATAACTTATTGTGAATTCCAATTATTGTATCCCATTCCGGATAAATAGAAAATGCTAAACTTTTCGATCGAACAATCGAACACCCAAGTTTTCCCGATACAGATCAACACATGAAATAAGTCTAACAACATTCCGTTCGTGCCTCAGTAGCAACGGTCCAGCCGTAGAAGGGTCAAGCCAACGCCTCACATGTGGCACGCCGTACTGCCCCAAACCCGAAGGTTCAAAGGGCAGTTCAAGACGGTCACATAATCGAGTTAAGGTTTGTTGTCTTCTAGAGGGTCCATCGCGTTACTTGCACTACTTAGAACGTCGTTAAACTTCGGAAAAATCCAACACTTGGAAATTTCCCGACAGGGGAAAAATTGGGTATTTATATCCGGTCGAACTTTTTAACATATTCAAAAAATTATCCGGAAAGCCAAATAGACAAAATTTGATACCCCGATAGAAACACCGAATCCCCAAAACAACTCAGAAAATTCAACTCTTGAAAAAATATTAAAAATTCCCAGAAAAATCACCACTGGAAAATAACAGTTACTGTGCAAAATAATTTAAATATTGTGGCCGTACGGCCGCGGAACCGCCGCATGAGCTATTGCTCATGCCGCGGATCCGCGGCTGAAAAATTGAATTGGGCCTCCAAATTTTACAGTAACTCTTAGATGTTTGTGATGTGTTCTCTGCATATTTTTAATTTTGAAAAAGACCAGATTTCAGAAATCGTCCAGAGAGCAATTTTGGGTTCGGGTTTTCGGTTCGTCCGGGTTTCAAATTCCGTCTAGACTTCGCCTAAGGCTCTAGCTAGGCTCTGATACCAATGAAAGGTTCCTAGGCACCCTAATGAGGTTATACAAGGCATCGAACATGCCATTTTCAAAAATTCTAGGTGCCGAGAGACCCGACTACGGATCGTTTGCTAGATTTCTAGGCGAAAAGATAACTAGTTAACAACTTAACTAATGGGATATCGGAAATACAACCTTTGTAGATCCGGTGCTCCACCTCCATAGCTCCGGAACGAAGTCGTCTCCGCTGTCCAAAAGGAATCCGGGCTCTAGAGTCGGCTTCGTCGGAGAAAAAGCGAGCTAGGTCGTCGATATCCATGCCAAAGATGATCTACGTCGAGGCATCGCTAAATCAAGCTCCACCTTCACCTTGCCATGAAAACTTGTGAAGGAAACACACTCTACTACTTGGCAAGAGGCAGAGGATGAAGAAATAGGAAGTGGGTAGACTTTAGAATTGGATTTCTCACTCATTTCATCAAGTTGCCATTGATGGTCAAGCTTTTCTTCACTTGAAGGAAGAAGAAGAAGAAGAAGCTAAAAAATTATGATAAGAATATTAGAATTGAAAAGAAAAATCAATCCTTATCATATAATGAACCATGGTTAGATGTAGAGAGTTAACTAAGGTTTAAGTGAGTGGTAAGGGTTAAGCATGAGACAAAATGGTCATTAAGTCAAAGTCTTCATGAAGGTTCATGAATGAACAAAAGAAAGCAACCATTTTCCTCATTTTGCCTTTTCTTTTTCCAAAAAGATAAATGAATAAAATGAAATCAAAAAAACTAATCACCCACTTAACTATAGTTTAATTCTTAACACTTAACCATAATGCATGTATCATCAAACATGATACAATATAGTGCACAAAATCATATCGCATATGTAATGCGCACATCCGAGTAAGAAAATCCATTATAAAGTGAACCGATACTAGTTAATGCAAAGTAATATATCAAATATATAATTATGCATTAAATCATTAAATCAACACTGGTCATATCGCATATAACCGACTAGTATCATTAGTAACAACTTATCGAATCAACACTTGATCCGATAACCCGGCTATATCGCATATAACCGATCAATGTCACATCGCGAGAATCGAATACAGTATCACATACTGGTATTATTCTCGGTCCCGCACATATCTCATATGCGCTCCTATTTCGTTTCGCTTGAGCCTGGAAACCTCTGTGTAGGACTCTAAAGACTCGTCAATACGCCGGCAGCAGATGATGATCATATCAAGCATCCACAAGCCGCAAGCGGTCTGCTAAACATAACGGCCACCCGGGTATTGAGCGATCTGAAGATCGACGAGCAAGCCCGCTCACACTCTAGTGAATCCAACCAGTAACACTACCGTACAGTCCGGTCTGATCGTCTGATATGTCGCATATCTTGCCTAGGGGTGGTAAACGTCAGACCCCAATAGCTCGATAAGTCGTGTCGATATGAGGTCTATAACACTTCGAGAAACTACTGGTAACACTTACCAGTAAATCTCAGCAACCCTGGCCAGGGATTTCCTGTTATAGCCAATCGAACACAGCGCAACATCAACCCCCTATACCGGGAGAGACGAATCCCCTCCTATCGCTCATTGCCTCCATGTGACTCGGGACTGTACCCAAAAACCACCGTTTTGCACGCCCTCTTGGACGTGGTAAGATGGAAATCAAAGCACAGTGGGAACCACACAAGACTCTATGACGATCTCGGGTCAACAGACTACTCTGTACCAGTGTCACCAGAGAACTGCCATCTGACGTGAGGTATAATACCATCTGGGAGTTCTCGGCGAGTCCGTCCAGTGTACCCAGTCTCTACTGAGCACCCGTATATCATCTCTGATGTCAAACACCAATGGATATGGGATCATCCATCGCCCATCTGTATGGGTCGAGAAGGTACACGCTAGTCTACTCTGGTATATCGATGCCCCGTCTCGATACACCCACGACTAGGGACTTTGAAGGATGTACTTATGGACTACCATGTCCCCACTAGTATGATCCGCATCACAGTCCAGGTAGTCAAGTACACATCCTAAGGGCTTTACCAACATGTAACAGAGAGACAATCAGTGTACACGTTAAGGTAAAGGGTAACCAGATAGCATACTATCATGTCGAGCAAGAAAGTCCTCCCTATATATGTCCCAGCATCCACTACAATATACATCCTATGTACAGTAATGGCCTCTAGGGCATACATATAACTAACAATCGAGAATACATATTGATAGAGCCCTTAGGATCTTGCTTGACTACCAGCGTTGTGATGGCAGTCACACTAGTGGGGGCTGGGTAGTCTACAAGCACATCCTTTTTCAGGTCCCTAGTCGTAGGATTATCGAGACAGGGCATCGATACTCCGGAGTAGACTAGTGTCTACGCTTCTCATCCCAGCAGGGGAAATGGTATGTCCCACAGCCATTAGTACATTGTACTGGAGATAGTATACAGGTGCTCGTTGGGTTACGGGTACACCGGACAGGACTCGAAGGGAACTGTTGGTTGGTACTATACCCGTCGTCAGTTAACAGTTCCCAGGTGACATGAGTACAGCATAGTCCGCAGACTTGCACTGCTGCTTCGTCTCGAGTGTGTTCCCACTGTTCTTAGATTGCTACCCTACCACGGCTCAAAGGAGTCGTGCAAATAGGTAGCAGTTGGGTGTAGTCCCGAAGCACTTGGAGGCAGTGGCGGTTAGATAGGATTCGTCTCTCCCGGTATTAGGAGTTGATATCGCGCTGTGTTTGGAGAGCCATTACGCAAAGTCCCTGGCCAGGGCAAACGAGATTTACTGGTAGGATTTCCAGTAGCTTCTCAAGGTGTAATGGGCTTCGCTCCGACATGACTTATACGGCTATTAGGGGACTGACGCTTGCCGACCCCCTAGGCCCGATATGCGATAGTCCTAGACGAACAGACCGGACTGTACGGAGATTGTCACATCAGGCTCAGTAGGAGTTCGGATGGGTTTCCTCATCAGCCTTCTTATCGACATCTACCTGGGGACCGTTACGTACAGCTAGTACCGCTTGCGGCCTGTGGTTAAACCCACTGCCAGCGTAAGTGTCGAGTCATTAGAGTCCCACACAGAGAGTTTCCCTGCTTCAGGCGAAACGATATAGAGGTCGTATGGTTTTACGATAGGGTTCGAACACATACGTGTTTTTACGCACGTACGATGTTCGGACAGTTTATACTAGCAGGCTTTGGTTTAAGCCAGATTCTAGTATTGGATTTATACAGTCTCAGTATTTCCATGTTTTCACGGATGTATGGGGCATTCTCGTAATTAGTCGAGAAGCTTCTAGAAGATTGATGAGTTGGAGGCTTAGGTGGAATTTGCATTAAATGGATTAATTGTTAGAGATAGTGCCCTCAGAGTCAATTATTGGATCACAGGCACGTGATTGCAATGATTGAGGGAGGACCTATCCCGGTAGGACAGTCTTACTCGAGATGATAGTATGCTATCTGGTTTACCTTTATCATCGTGTACTGCTTTAGGTGACCTGACATGTCGCTATTGCACGTTGATAGAGCCCCTAGGATTCTTGCTTGACCACCAGCAGTATGAGGGCGATCATATACGTGGGAGCTGGTAGTCTATAAGCACATCCTTAAAAGGTCCCTAGTCGTGGGAGTTTCGAGACAGGGCATCGATTCTCCAGAGTAGACTAGTGTATACAGTCGAGACCCCGACGAGGGGCAGTGGTCGGTCTCACAAGCCACTGGTGTCAGTTGGTTCACCTAAGATGTATATAGGTGCTCATTGGGTTATGAGTACACCGGACAGGACTCGCCGGGAACATGCTAGTTGGTCTTATACCTGACGTCAGATAGCAGTTCCCAGGTGACATGTGTACAGGTTAGTTCATCGACCTGGGGATCGTCATTTTTCTCGTGTGAGTTCCCACTGTGCTTTGATTACTACCCTACCACGGCTCAAAGGAGTCGTGCAAACAGGTTTTAGTTGGGTACAGTCCCGAGCCACATGGAGGCAGTGAGCGGATCTTCAGGGGTTCGTCTCTCCCGGTATTGGGGGTGAGGTCGCGCTGTGTCTAGGAGAGCCATTACACAAAGTCCTTGGCCAAGGCAGGAGATTTACTGGTAGGTATTCCAGTAGTATCTCAGGGTGTTCTGGGCTACACTCCGACACGACTTGTACCGCTTTTAGGGGTCTGACTTTTACCAACCCCCTAGGCCCGACATGCGATGCTCATAGACGAACGGACCGGACTGTACGGATATTGTCACTGATAGGCTCAGTAGGGTGTCAGGATGAGTTCGCTCATCGACGTCCCTTTTGGTCAATAGCTGGTGGCCCGTCACGTATTGGCTTATACCTCTGACGTGCTAGTGGTTAAATCCACAGCCATAGTATTGATGAGTCTTTAGAGTCCACCACACTTTCAGTTACTCAAGCTTTCGGGCGAAACGCTGTAGAGGCCGTATGGAGATATGGCAGGGTTCGATCAGATACGTGCGGTATTGCACGGATCGTGATCGGACGGTTTTTTACTAGCCGGCTTTGGCTTAAGCCGGATCCTAGTATTTGATAGTGTAGTTTTGTCTCTTTGCATTTGTGTTCAGTGGGAATACAAATGCGGGCATGTATTTGCAGTATCGGGGATTTCCTGTAATTTATTACGGGACCAGTTTTCTGGAGTTGCCAGTTTGCATTCCGTTCCGGCCGGTTTTCCTTTGTTCTTTCCCGGCGGGACTTTTCCGATGGAGGGGGTTATTTGCAAGTTTGCAAATAACACATGGTGGAGGGGTTTCTTGCAAATGAATTGATTATGATGGCATCTTTTCTTTTCCACCATCATTTGATTCTCTTTACATCACTTGATTTGTATTAATGAGATTAGAAAGGATTTGAGGTTGATTTGAGTTTGTTATGATGATGTTTGGTTATGGTCACCATTCTTCTTCTCCTACACTCACCTCCCTTCTTGTTATGTTTCATATTCATTCCTCCACCATATTATTCTCACTTGATGAAAGAGGTTGGCCATGGTTGAGAGAAAAGAGAAGAGAGGTTTTCATTCTTGAGAGTTTCATTCTTGATCTCATTTCATGCTAGAAAAATGCAAGCACCATTTTTCTTATCTTGATTCCTCCATCATCTTCAAAGGCAACAAAACCCCAAATGAGACATATCCTCTACACTACACATTCTACAGCATATCTTGGACGCGTCGGCCAGCCAACTTCGCGCCCGAGTTGCCTCGGTATTGAGGTGGGAGCCCGTAAAAGGTACAGGCGATGTGGTGCCCTTCCGGCGAGGAGGAGGTGACCGGAGTTTCCGCAGGAGATCGGGACGACGACGAGAAGACCGGAGGACTCGGATCATTCGGTATATCTCTAACCCGTCTTGTAGTTAGCTTAGACTAGTTAATGGTTCGATCCGGGTGTTTAGTGCGCGATGGTGCCGGTTTGCTAAGTTCGCAAAATTAAAGTTTATCACCGCTTCCGCATTTGGCCGTCGGATTGACGGCCGGGGCGCCGCCGTGCACTTACAGTGGTATCAGAGCCTTGCCATTAACTTCGTCTAGCTTTGTTTGATGTGTTTTACGTTTCCGATCGAACAAAATCCCGAAAACACGTTTTTCAAGCACATCAGTTTCTGTCGAATTTTTTTTGAGTCCAAAAATTTTTCAGGTTGTCTCAGAGTGATGTGCAGGGAATTATAAGCATACTGTAAAAATTTGGTAGCTTGAACTCACCATACCACCGCGGAACCGCGGCCAAACCCCTGCTTGGGCCGCGGTTCCGCCGCAATGTTCACTGTTCATGCCCCCAAAACTTTGCAGAATGTTCCTGAGTTGAAAATGTGGTTTCTGGAAGGTTAATTTTGGGCCCAGAATTTCTTGATGTGCTACAGTAGTACTTAGGGGCCCACTTGTTAATTTTTGATCGATCGGATATTTTAAACACATTTTTCACAGTATTTACATTATATCTGCGACCGTGAATGTCACTCGATCGGTAGATCCGGTCTAACTGCTATAGCCCGGTTAGACGGATTTACGAACGTGACTTTCACGTTGATGTTTTGTGGTTTTGCTGTGATGTTGCGGATCGGTCGTGGGGGATAGCCTGGATGCAATGCTAGTACAGTGTTGTTGTATTATGTACATTTGATATTGCGGGGCGAGCGTCCGACATGTGGACTACCGTCACTGCCTGTTTGTATTATTCTTTTGGGGCACGACCTGGTTGCGGTCGATGTACCCGTTGTATGTATATTTTACTTTCTGTACTAGGATTACCCCGCGGAGGGGTGCACGGATGGCCGGGTTCTAGAGGGCAACAAGCCCGCATCTCATGGCATTGAGATGGAGGGGGCTTCACTCTAGGATTGGCGGGCTATTCGCCGCACTCGTAGGGGGTACAGGTTGACCCAGGAGGGGTGCCCAGGTTGCCGGATTCCGTGAAGTGCTGGGTGGTCCATTCACGGAGCTGAAGGGGGCTGCCTCGCTTCAGGTTTTGGCGGGTAACTTGCCGCGCCCGTAGGGGTCTAGGATTTCATTGCACAGGCTATCCACACGACCAGGAGAACGTCGGGTTTCAGCGGCTCTGTGAAACCCGGGGATCCCAGATATCTGTATTGTTCTGTGATGCTGTTCATTTCTGTGATGTTGCATTTTATCACGCCTTGAGCGAATATAATATATTGGAATATATATTAGTAGATGTTGTATATGTTTTACATCCGCGCTAGTCCAGTCCCCGCTCTGTCGTTAGTTAGCTAACCTAACGGGTAATGACGGGACCCAGTGGCGAATGCGGATGGCATATACGTACATCAGTATATTTTCGTTCTTTGTGGTGTGATCAATTGATGGGACTGCGTTGATTCGGATCAATGCAAGTTAAAACAAACCTATTCTAATGTTGTTGGAACACTTTTCAAAAGGCTGTTATTGCAAGGACGTTCACTTTTGTTTTGCATCGTGGTATTCATTTGGAATATCCTGCTCCTCAGTCGACGAGGCAAGGGCCGAGATCCCTTCACCGGGAGTGACCCCTTGGACAGAAGTTTGCGTCAGGGCATTAACTTCACTATAGCCGATTACTTTTGCTTTGCATCGTGGTATTCATTTGGAATATCCTGCACCCCATTCTACGGGGAAAAAGCCCCTTCACCGGGAGTGACCTCTTTAGTAAAGGTTTTCGTCACTATATTTTCTAAAAAGCTATCCGTTCCTTCAACGATATCAAGTTCATTACGTTAAAGGTTTTCGCCAGAAACCATTCGTAGCCCTCCATCATTTCAGTTAAATATTCGGTAGTATTCAAGCTATGTATTTTGACCTCACGCCAAGGCATAGCGTTTGGTAGCTGCCGGGTATTTGTCTGTTGCATAGATAGATGCGTTGGTTTGGGACAGTCGTACTACTATTTTGGCCTACGTCAAGGGTATGTACGGGTGGGTTCAAATTAACCTGCTCAATGATGGGTAGAACTTGACATGTGACTTATGATATTTTGACCTCACGCCAAGGTCATAAGAGCATGGGGTAAAAATCACATCGGGAGTTTCAAAAGTACTGAGACTTGCCAGATATGCGCATACCTTCTGGAGTGTGATACCGTGAGCGGATTCCGTCACGTTGTCATGCGATGATAGTTGGATCCCGATTCCCACTGATGAGTTGGTTTACTCCTCGGGTGACCCCGACTAATTCTTCTTTCAGGTTTGGAGGAGAATTTGAGGTACAGTGGGAGGTTTCCAGATTAGATAAAAGGATAACCATTCTGATCTAGGCTAGAGTGCACGCTGAGTGTTTCTTTTCTCTCTCTCTCTCTCTTTGGCAGCGACCATTGACCCGACCCTAGACTATGACTCAGTGACCAAGTTGACCGAACCTTCTTAAACACTGGCTTTTGGATTGTCAGAGTTGCAGACCTCATTGCCACTCCTACTTTTACCCTTTTCTCCAGGACATCCCGTATTACTGCGAACGTCCACTTCCATTGGACAAAGCCATCGTATGGTTAGATACGAAATCGAAGGAATTCGAGGATGGTTTCCGGTTCTGGAGAAAACGGATAGGATTATTCAGTTATCTTTTCCTTTTACCTTCTCTCAAGTTGTGAGTACTCCTTGGTTTAGGAGATAGTACACCTATTACGCAAATTAGATAGTCTTCTTCCAAACCTTAGGCTGGTGCCGAACGGTGGGGAATGAAGAAAACCAATTAGCCTAACGATGGTGTGCAGAAGGTATTAAGTTAAGACAAAGCAAGGGATTAGTAAGAGGGCAAAGTAAATTGCGACTGATATTCACGACCAAACCAAGTATTTCTTCGCCAATCCTAAATCACCTTTGCATTTCTCCAGGACACTCCGTATCACTACGAAGATCCACAGTTTATTGGATACTCCATCGTATGCTTATATACGAACTCGAAAGGAACTTGTTCCAGTTCGGGGATGGATTCTGGTCCAGGAGAAATAGGAATAAGGTTTGTTCGGTTGTCTTTTATCTTCACCTTCTCTCGCATTGCGAGTGCTCCTAGGATTAGGACAGTACACCCATTATGCTTATTGGATAGTCTTCTTCCAAACCATAGGCTGGTGCCGAACGGTAGGGAAGGAAGAAAACCAATTGGCCTAAAGGGGTGTGCAGAAGGTAATGACTAAAAACATATAAAGGGATTTGGAGAGGTGGCAAAGAATTATACGGTTATAGTTGTGAATCTGGATAATGGTTGAGGCATTACTAGGAATACCAGGATACCCCATCGAAACATTTCAATGTTTCAGTTTCACTGTATACTGTTAAATGAAAACTGATTTCCCGATTAGACACTTGCTCCAGGGTATGTATTTACCAGGTATGATTCTCACATCTGTATGGTTTTACAGATGATGAGTGGGAGTAAGTTATTGGGAATATGGTGATCATCCTCATTATATCGGGATTCGTTGTAATCGGTGATATTTGAGGAGATCACCTGGGCTGTTTGCCGGTCAGCAAATATTTGGTTTTGAATATCCGCTGTTGTGCACCAATTTCAAATTGATATATCTGTACGTCTATTCTCATAGAGTGAGATATACCTTTTGATATTATGTCGATGACATTTACCTATATCAGTGGATGGTTAGGTAAAGAGCATTAAACAGCGGTGTAATTCTTCTTAACCATAAGTACAGTTTTCAACCTGCGACACACAGTGAAAGAGTTGTTAGACTCAGCGGACTTATACAGAGTATTGTATGTTGTCCAGTGTCCATTAGGACAGAGGGGTTGGTCCTCATACTATATTCTGTTTACTTTTAACTTCTTTAGTTCTTAGACATGTGTTTCGTGGAAACACAGGGTCTAAGTTTTGAGGAGTTATAGGTATTTGAATAGAGTAGAGAACCAGGTGTAGCAAGTATCGGGATTCTTTAAAGTGATCGAAGATATAGATACTTGTGTATGGTATTCAGTTGATAGTAATGATAAAGAGAAATTGCTTCTCTTTCAGGTTACTCATAATTGGAAGCATTCCTAAGTTGAGTAACGCTGATCGGCCTCTCTCCATTTAGTTGACATGCACTGGAGACAGCTACATGATTTGAATCTGGTTAAATTAAATCAGTGCCTCTGGTTCTATATTGGATATAGAACAGTTCATATCTTAACGTTGTTAAGGTACGGGGAGTTGTCCGGCTTATGATTAAAACCAGACACTGGACAACTCAAGGCACGTTTTTGTAATGGCTGTTTGTGGGTTGACCCAGGCTATGACGAGGGTTGACTTTCTACCATCTGGCAGATCAATAGAAATATTGTTCTAGACTCGCCACAGTTTTATTAAAAATGGATTTTTTCAAAAACAGTAGTGGGAGTATGGTAGAACTGGAAGTCATTCCAGAACCACAAACGATTACTGAAGATTTGACAGGAACCTAAAGATTCAATCTGGTTTAACATTCCATTGGCCACTCCGCAGATAAGGTGGATAACTTCAGGAACCCGAGAGGTGCTCCGGTAGCCTCAAGGACGGTGACAGGGAAGTTCTTGTTTACCCACACTTGCCATTGCTGTTGTTCCAGGCTGCGAGACCCGGCAGGAGGATGAGTATAGCGTCGTTCTGAACTAGCTTCAGAAGTGTACGTGTATATGACTCTGCCAGAGGGTTGTCGTAGTCAGTGGGAGCAGCGGAAGCATTGGTGGACAGATAGCTTATGTCTACTTATAGACTAAAGCAGATATAGCGGAGATAGATCATCTATTTCTGACGTGACAGTCATAGGTTTGACTTCATCAGAATAGGGGATGGATCTGTTGAGAAGGTAGTAGGGTATGATATCCTGGTATTTGGATGACATACACAGAGTAGGAAGTGATATTCCTATACTACGATCGGTTATACTTTGGTCGTCACACAGTGGTTTCTCCACATAGGACTTGGACATTATAAAAGACATACTGGTTACTAGATCTATAGTTTTAGATCTAGATTTGGGTGGTTTCCCAATCTGGGTACTTAGACAGCATTCTAAGAGTATTTAGAATGGACGACTCCTGGCATGGTAGTGTACCTGCAGGAAATGGAGTCACCCTCTCTAAAGGTGTCTTACAGACTAAAGGGGAGAGGGATGTGCATGATTGGCAGATCACTTGCTCAGGCAATTGAGTCAATCATGAGATGTCAAGTACCTCACCAGATGTTGTTCTTGCACTAGATGCAATAAGTTGACATTGATCCAATCGTGGGGAAACAGTCGGAAGCAGTTTTAGAACATAAGTGAATGTTCTAGGGATATGATAACGGCTGCCTCCTTTAGGAGACGGTTATCACTCCAGGCTTCCAAGGTGACATGGACGACAGGGTGATTGTCAGAGTTTTAGTTTTCCTTCTGACGAGGGGCAGTATTTTGGACAGGTGGTCCAAGGCAATACTGAGGGTGGCATGGCGCAGGATACTGATTAAGTTCAGTTGACGATACAGTCTAAGAAGTTTGGATTTGGAGTTCATTTATGAGCTAGGTCCCATCAGACATCCAGACATTCTAAGAAAGGTATTGCTCATTTCGGGAGATGGCTTTCTCCGCGAACTTGAGATATAGAGAGACATAGAAAGAAACATCCAGGCGGATCCACTCACCGAGGCTATTCCTCGAACGCAATAGTCTCGCAAACGGATTTTGTGAGACAGACTAGTAGGGGAGTTGGGTGTTCGGTATCACACAGGCTGTGAGTATGCGACATCGCAATAATTAGCCTTGAGTGCAAGTGGGAGATTGTTGGAGATAGTGCCCTCAGAGTCAATTATTGGATCACAGGCACGTGATTGCAATGATTGAGGGAGGACCTATCCCGGTAGGACAGTCTTACTCGAGATGATAGTATGCTATCTGGTTTACCTTTATCATCGTGTACTGCTTTAGGTGACCTGACATGTCGCTATTGCACGTTGATAGAGCCCCTAGGATTCTTGCTTGACCACCAGCAGTATGAGGGCGATCATATACGTGGGAGCTGGTAGTCTATAAGCACATCCTTAAAAGGTCCCTAGTCGTGGGAGTTTCGAGACAGGGCATCGATTCTCCAGAGTAGACTAGTGTATACAATCGAGACCCCGACGAGGGGCGGTGGCCGGTCTCACAAGCCACTGGTGTCAGTTGGTTCACCTAAGATGTATACAGGTGCTCATTGGGTTATGAGTACACCGGACAGGACTAGCCGGGAACATGCTAGTTGGTCTTATACCTGACGTCAGATAGCAGTTCCCAGGTGACATGTGTACAGGTTAGTTCATCGACCTGGGGATCGTCATTTGTCTCGTGTGAGTTCCCACTGTACTTTGATTACTACCCTACCACGGCTCAAAGGAGTCGTGCAAACAGGTTTTAGTTGGGTACAGTCCCGAGCCACATGGAGGCAGTGAGCGGATCTTCAGGGGTTCGTCTCTCCCGGTATTGGGGGTGAGGTCGCGCTGTGTCTAGGAGAGCCATTACACAAAGTCCTTGGCCAAGGCAGGAGATATACTGGTAGGTATTCCAGTAGTATCTCAGGGTGTTCTGGGCTACACTCCGACACGACTTGTACCGCTTTTGGGGGTCTGACTTTTACCAACCCCCTAGGCCCGACATGCGATGCTCATAGACGAACGGACCGGACTGTACGGATATTGTCACTGACAGGCTCAGTAGGGTGTCAGGATGAGTTCGCTCATCGACGTCCCTTTTGGTCAATAGCTGGTGGCCCGTCACGTATTGGCTTATACCTCTGACGTGCTAGTGGTTAAATCCACAGCCATAGTATTGACGAGTCTTTAGAGTCCACCACACTTTCAGTTACTCAAGCTTTCGGGCGAAACGCTGTAGAGACCGTATGGAGATATGGCAGGGTTCGATCAGATACGTGCGGTATTGCACGGATCGTGATCGGACGGTTTTTTACTAGCCGGCTTTGGCTTAAGCCGGATCCTAGTATTTGATAGTGTAGTTTTGTCTCTTTGCATTTGTGTTCAGTGGGAATACAAATGCGAGCATGTATTTGCAGTATCGGGGTTTTCCTGTAATTTATTACGGGACCAGTTTTCTGGAGTTGCCAGTTTGCATTCCGTTCCGGCCGGTTTTCCTTTGTTCTTTCCCGGCGGGACTTTTCCGATGGAGGGGGTTATTTGCACACATGGTGGAGGGGTTTCTTGCAAAGGAATTGATTATGATGGTATCTTTTCTTTTCCACCATCATTTGATTGTCTTTACATCACTTGATTTGTATTAATGAGATTAGAAAGGATTTGAGGTTGATTTGAGTTTGTTATGATGATGTTTGGTTATGGTCACCATTCTTCTTCTCCTACACTCACCTCCCTTCTTGTTATGTTTCATATTCATTCCTCCACCATATTATTCTCACTTGATGAAAGAAGTTGGCCATGGTTGAGAGAAAAGAGAAGAGAGGTTTTCATTCTTGAGAGTTTCATTCTTGATCTCATTTCATGCTAGAAAAATGCAAGCACCATTTTTCTTATCTTGATTCCTCCATCATCTTCAAAGGCAACAAAACCCCAAATGAGACATATCCTCTACACTACACATTCTACAGCATATCTTGGACGCGTCGGCCAGCCAACTTCGCGCCCGAGTTGCCTCGGTATTGAGGTGGGAGCCCGTAAAAGGTACAGGCGATGTGGTGCCCTTCCGGCGAGGAGGCGACGACCGGAGTTTCCGCAGGAGATCGGGATGACGACGAGAAGACCGGAGGACTCGGATCATTCGGTATATCTCTAACCCGTCTTGTAGTTAGCTTAGACTAGTTAATGGTTCGATCCGGGTGTTTAGTGCGCGATGGTGCCGGTTTGCGAAGTTCGCAAAATTAAAGTTTATCACCGCTTCCGCATTTGGCCGTCGGATTGACGGCCGGGGCGCCGCCGTGCACTTACATTAATGACTCATGGTGTTATTCATACAAAGGAGTTAATGAAGCATTTATTGCTTAATGACTCATGGTGTGATTCACAAAAAGTGATTAAATGAAGCATGGTTGATATTATCATATGATTATTCATTTAATAATTATTATGCTTCATATATTCATAAATGAGATGTTATTCATATCATTCTCACTCTCACCTTCTCTCTCCTCAAGCTCTCTCTCTTCAAAGAACTAACCCTAACCTCTCATGTGTTGAGATCCAAGGGTTAGCAAGACTAATAGATCCCTAATCCTCTTCTATATCCTCTAGGTTACTTTGATTAGCACTCATACCAACCTAGTTACCTCAAGTGAGAGGTTCAAGCTTGGAGAAGTAGCTCTCGGGTGGATCTTCTATCATATCGAGGAGGCCGACGAGGAGGTGATCAACGAGAATAAGAAGGACTTGATTCATTAGGTATAATCATATTTCATAGTAGCTAATGACTTCTATGTTGTTGTTAATTAGGGTATGGCAAAGATCCGAAAAGTTAGTCGATGTTAGTTTTAACAAAATGATATTTTTACCTATTCCGCCTCCCCGCATCATGTGGGGTGTCTAACGTCGACTTACAAGAGCACCATGACATGTTTCATTTGGTTACATGTTATTTCATCTGTGGTTTTATATGGGTGTATGTATTTTTGGTGAGAAAAAGAAATGGGAAAAAGAAAAGTCAAAGAGGGGACATAATGATTAGGGTAGACTTTTGGAGAGAGAGAGAGTGTGTGTGTTTATATGAGAGAGAGGGAGGGGGCTGCTGCCATAGTTCATTTCCCCCATCATTTTCATCTCCCACTTCATCTTCCTCAACTCCACAACCCTCCACTTCAAACCCTAGATCTATCTCCAAACAATCCCCAAAACCCTATACTCCCTTCACAAAAATTAATCCCCATCTCTTCCTCTACACTTTGAACCGAGCAAAGTGGGACTTTGACGATATTGGGAAGTTAGTGCTGCCTAGAGTGGACTAGATGAGGTATAACTTCTTCCTTTTAGTTTAGTTTTGTACGATGTCGTATTTAGTGTCATTTTGTGATGTCGCTGACCTGCTGTGACCCCGATCATTCACTGGTTAAACAAACAGTAAGATAGTGTTGTACTCGTAACCCTAAGTGACCACCTGAAGAACGAGACCTTTCCCACCGGTTTTGGCCGGCAACCATTGGACCAAATCCGGCGACCCCGGGTGAGTAGGAGAGCTAGGGTTTGGATTTTGTAGGGTGATTACCTGATGATGTTTAGAGGTGTTTGGTCCTACTGGATTTTTCTGTAATTACTAAAAGTGAAATCTGGGAGCAGTTAGGAGTGTTTACGTGACCTTGGTGACACAATTCCTGACCTGAGCCATAGAGGTGAACCCGATGCACGAACTTAGGATTTTGTTCCGTATTGGTTTTGTGACTTTTAGTGTGCCTACAGTGAATCTGGGATGACCTGGGGACTTTCTGAGACAACCAAACAATACTAGGGGCCTAGATGTACTCCTAGGAGACCACTCTGACCTGATGAACCCAAACAGAGACCCCCTGGCCGGCGAGCTCGGAATTTTGGGTATAGGGGATGGCCACTTGGTGAATGTAGGAGCCTAGGTTGGTCCAGTAGCTTATATATACCTTATACATCACCCTATACTTGTTTGCTTAGATTTATCTGACCTGAGTCAAAATCTGAGAACACTTGTGTATGATTTAGGATATGTTTTCCGTATTTTGTATGATGAGTTTTGATATTGGATTCGTTTTGGTTGTCGCATGTTTGTACATCGACAACAAGGGTTGTTTGGTTGATTTTGTACGCATATGCTATAGGTTCTAACCTACGAGCAATGTGCGTGCCGTTTTGGATTTTTGAACTCGATTTAATAGCGTTGCGATATGTGTTGTTATTGTAGCTACATTCGCGTGGATTCCGAGGCGATGGAGCGTGGCGTCATCGACTTCGGCGAGCGAAGACTACAGTGAGTAGATCTATATCTACCGGGGAAGTCGGGTGGATGGCGTATAGCACACCCCCGCAAAGTTTGATGGAAGACTGATTTATAGAATATGGTTAAGAAACCTAGATTAGGAAACTAGGGTTAGAATGAGGTAGCTATGAAACCATTTTAGAAACTAAAGGATAGTTAGAAGTGATATGTTACTACTATCATAGGATGACGTTTAGCGATTTTGCCGTTTAGGGTACTGTAGGGCTAGATAGTCGATGTAGATGCGTCATCCGAACCATACCTTTTTCTAAATCGAAGAATCGTATGTATCTTTTAAATATATACCTTGAGGGATGTTACGGATTTTCAAATGATATCTTTTTCTTAAAAACACTGTAACCCCTATTTTCAAAACTACGATTCACTTCTTTAAAAATCCGATTGTATGGTTTGGGTGTGTATGTTAGATTAGATACTTATACTTAGTAGAGATAAAATATTTACGTAAATTTGATTTGATATGAGATATAAATGCGATGAAAGAATATAAGACGGATATGATGAGATGATGATATGATGGTATACGGATGCGAGTCGATCGAGATGATTTATACCCTGCCGGTCCCCTGATATGAGATTATTGCAGATATGACCTGGGACATAGGTACATAGATATATATACATATATAGAATGTTGTGAATCATGGATGATAGGTCGTACGTGATATTAGGCCGTACCCTCATTTGTCTTATAGGATGATAGGATCCCTATTGGTTTAATGCCGACGTACGATAATTTTCCAAGCGTGATGAGTTTGACTTGATGATTGATCCATACCCTTGACTAGAGGTTGTCGTACGATGGATTAGACCGTACGCAATGTTGTTAGGCTAGATGCGATTGATAGATTCACCGACTCTGACTTATGATAGTTACGTATACCTTATAACTTTTAGCTGATGATTTACCTTGTGCTGCATTCATGATATTAGCATTGCATTACTCATACCTGTGATAGTACACCTGCACCATTATCGATGATGTATATGTTACACGCACACAGACTGTAGGCTCACACACTTCATCATCGATAATTTCCGGTCACTACACAGTAGTATTGCTGCATCATGATATGACTCTTCGCATGACATGCTTACATATACATTGATATATCCACATTTGCGCACATACACATTGTATATTCATATTGGTGCACATAGACATTGTATACCCATATTTGCGCACATACACATTGTATATTCATATTGGTGCACATAGACATTGTATACTCATATTTGCGCACATACACACTGTATATCCATATTGGTGCACACATACATTGGTACATCTATACTTGCGTATTTGCATATTGTGCCTACATAGATAACTGATTTTATTGGAAAATTGGGAACCGCATGTTATATTTTAAAAACTGGAATCATTTTAAAAGAGCGGTTTTCCCTCAATATGTCATATCACTGTTCCATTTTGCATGATACACGGATATGCTTACATTTCTATTATATGTTGCATACATCATGCTCTATTATTTTACGCATTGAGATATGTTGTTTTCATGAGATTTTTGGATTTGAGAACCGTGGACATTTCAAAAGAGATTATATGTTGTTTTAAAAAACCCGATTTCTCTTGATATGATATTTTAGTGTGTCCACCATGTGTTTTCTCGGTTCTGAGAGCGACATGTGAAACCCGATTCGAGGAGGCGGATGAGGCCGATTACGGGTACATGGTGGACCCGGTATGGTACCCTGAGGCTAGAACGGAGCTGTGCAGTAGACGGTGAGCCTGGCAGAGGGACTACTACCTACCGATGATAGTATTTGAGGTCGGCGGATATCCGGAGGATACCGACCGGAGTCGAGAGATGATTTGGGCCGATCCGGACTGACAGAGCCCGATATATGAGGATTTACATGCCGATGCTAGGCATGGTTTTCATGATGTTTTCGAGTGTCGATGCTAGGCACTCAGGTTCCATGATTTTGATGTGTCTTGAGGGACACCGTTGATATATATATCCTCATACTTTCATGCATACTCTTTTACGATATTTACGTGCATATAGACATTAATTATATGAGTGGATGAGGTCCACATACATACATACATTGATGATATGGGTGGACGAGATCCACATGCATACATGCATTGATTATTACCGTTGGATGTTATCCACATGCATATGGGTATTGACTACCTTGTTGGCACACATACCGACCCGGTCACCCTAGATATCATAGTATTACCTTCTGATATAGTTGACCTAGGAGTAGTTGTTTATTCGATTTCTACTTGTAGGTATATTTCTATTCACGAGTTGGCAACTCACCCCCGTTGTGCCACAGTTCTTGCAGGTTGACCGCTTGGATCAGTAGCGGCTTCGCTGGCACACAGTTACATTCGGGTGTTTTGCATTGGTAGGTGGGACATTTGTATCGTACCCACTCTTGTATCTATATTTCATATTGTATCTAGTTAACTCCATCAATCAAAATTTGTAATTGTATAAGTAATGAGACTTATTGAGACATGTAGTTGCGAGATTTAAGCGATGGGTTTTATATTCACTTTTGTGGTTATGTCTTGCTCATTTCTTTATCTTTTGTGGTGAACTTCGCCGTTGGGCGTCATATACTTATATTTACTGTATTGCGTGGTTGTGATCCGCCGTTTGGCGAAGAGCTAGCTTTTGCTTGGGGATGCCGTTATCATTATTATGTTTTTGTGGTTTTGGATCAAACTATACAAAGGAGGTGCTGCCAAAATTTCTAAAGGACGAAACATGTTTTCAAACTAGTAATTTCACTTGCATCATTTATGTTCCTTTTTTTATGCATTAAGAAAACTTGTTTTCATTATACCTTTATTTCAAAACTTCACCTCCTTTATTTTCTTAAAAAGGTTTAAATTTCTGGGTTTCAGCTTACTTGAATTCCATTACGCCTTTAGACGTTGCGTGATTCAAGTGCTGGTCATGAGCTAATATTTCGGGTCGTGATAAAGAAGTTCCAGCAAAGCAAACTATAACTGACAATTTGGTCGAACCGTTGGATTCAATAGTCCCTGACGAACCGAAGCCACTCCGCAGATGTAGTTGGGTTCCTCATCCACCTGAAAGATACTACGGTTTTCTCGAAGATGGTGGGAGCGAGGATTGCATCATGGAGATGATGACCCAACTAGTTTCGAGCAGGCCATCACAAGTGGAGACTATGTGAAATGGCTGGATGCTATGCGATCTGAGATGGAATCTATGTACACCGGCAAAGTGCTGACTTTGCATGTTGCTCCTGAAGGGGTAAAGCCCATCGGGAACAAGAGGATCTTTGAGAAAGATAATTTGGTGTAGATGGAAAAGTTGAGACTTTCAAAGCTATGCTTAAGTCCATCAGAATCCTACTTGCCATTGCTGCATACCATGACTACGAAATCTGGCAGACTGCACGTCAAAACCGCTTTTCTAAATAGTGATTTAGAAGAGAGCGTATATATGACACTGCCAGAGGGATTCATAGAAAGTGGGAGCAGCGGAAGCATGTGCAAGCTGCTTAAATCCATCTACGGGTTAAAGCAGGCATCGCGGAGATGGAACATCTGTTTTAATGAAGCTGTCAAAGAGTTTGACTTCATCAAAAAAGGTAGATGAACCATGTATAAATAAGAAGGTTGTAGAGAGTATGGTTGTCTTCCTCGTATTATATGCGGATGACATACTCTTGATAGGAAAAGGTGTTCCTATGCTACACTCAGTCAAGCTCCTCTTATCGCACAGGTTCTCCATGAAGGATCTAACTGATGCCTCCTACATCCTGGGGATATAGATCTATAGAGATAGATCTAAATGGATTTGGGATTGTTCCAATCCAGGTACATAAACACCGTGCTAAAGGGGTTTAGTATGGATGATTCTAAGAGTGGTAATGTACCCGCTTGTTCAAGGAATCACTCTCTCCAAAGAGATGTCTCTCGAGACTGATTTGGAGAGGGCTCGCATATAAGGGATACCCTATACTTTGGCAGACGGGTCAATCATGTATGCGATGTTATGTACCAGACCAGATGTAGCTTACTCACTAGGTGTAGTGAATAAGTATCGAAAAGATCTTTGGGAAAACCACTGGACAGCTGAAGAACATTCTTAAGTGCTTGAGAAAGACTAAAGAGATGTTCTTGGTGTATGGTAACAGTGAACTCCAGATGGAGTCCTTTACCGATTCAAGCTTCCAGAGTGATAAGGACGACTGAAAGTCAGTCTCGGGTTTTGTCTTCACCCTCAGTGGAGGGACGGTATGTTGGAATGGTTCCAAGCTATATACCGTAGCAGACTCGTTGATAGAGGCTAATTACATCGCTACCAACGATGCTGCCAAAGAGGTTGTCTGGATGAATAAAGTTCATGAGATGAACTAGGTCCCTACCATTGATCATCCAATACCTGTGTATTGGGATGACAATGGAGCTGTGGCTTTGGCCTAAGAACCCCGGTCCTATCAGCGATCCAGACATATTCTTAGACAGTATCACCTGATCAGGGAGATAGTTGATCTCCGGAAGATCGAGGTTAGGAAAGTTGACACAGAGGATAACACAGCGGATCCACTCATCGAGGCCATCCCCCAGATACTATTCGAGAGACTTTTGGGACGTTGGGTATCAGATACTACAGCAACTGGCCTTATTGCAAGTGGGAGATTGTTAGGAATATGTATGCCCTAGAGGCCATTATTATACATGTGATGTATATTATAGTGGATTCTTGGATATATATATAGGACTTTCTTGCTCGACATGATAGTATGCTATCTGGTTACTCTTTATCTTAACATGTTGACTGGTATTCTTTACTGTCTTACTCTCACATGTTGATAAAGCCCTTAGGATATGTACCTGACTACCAGGACTGTGATGAGATCATACTAGTAGGGCCAGGGTGGTCCAAAAGTACATTCTTTAATCAGTTCCTAGTCGAGGGAATATCGAGAATAGGGCATCGATATTCCAGAGTAGACTAGTGTGTACATTTCTTGTCCCTTAGAAGGCGATAGTTGTTCCTGCAACCATTGGTGTGTAACATCAAAGATTGTACACGGGTGCTCATTGGAGAATAGGTACACCGAACAGGACTCCCCGAGGACTCCTATGTGGTAGTATACCTATCGTCAGATAGCAGTCCTCTGGTGACACTGGTACAGGTTAGTCTGTAGACCCGAGATCGTCATCGAGTCTTGTGCGGCTCCCACTGTGCTTTGATTTCCTCCCTACCACGCTCAAATGAGACGTGCAAACAGGTGGATTTTGGGTACAGTACCGAGTCGCATGGAGGCAATGAGCGATAGGAGGGGTTTCGTCTCTCCCGGTATTGGGGGTTGATGTTGCGCTATGCTCGATTGGCTATAACTGGAAGTCCCTGGCCATGGCTGCTTATGAGATTTACTGATAAGAGTTATCAGTAGTTTCTCAAACCGTTATAGGCCAGACATAGGCTTGACTTATCACGTTACTGGGGCCTGACGTTTACCACCCCTAAACATGATATGCGACATATCAAACGAAGAGATCGGACTGTACGGTAGTGTTACTGATAGACTTCATGGAGAGTATGGACGGGCTTGCTTGTTCATCTTCATATCACTCAATACCCGGGTAGCCGTTACATACAGCTAGTACCGCTGACGGCTTGTGGGTGGATGATGTGATCATCACCTACTGATGGCATATTGACGAGTCTTTAGAGTCCCACACAGAAGT
Source organism: Agapanthus africanus (assembly GCA_030015575.1). Classification (NCBI taxonomy): domain Eukaryota; kingdom Viridiplantae; phylum Streptophyta; class Magnoliopsida; order Asparagales; family Amaryllidaceae; genus Agapanthus; species Agapanthus africanus. The sequence continues at coordinate 624,287,960 of CM057339.1, forward strand.
TTCCTGGTTCAAGCGAAACGAAGTAGGACACATATGTGATATGTGTGGGCCTGATTAAATACATGTATGTGATACCGTATTATAATCTGGCAGTTATCTATTATCGGTTCAGTTATATGTGATATAAACAGATTATCGAATCAAGTGTTGATTTGATAATGTGATATACAAATAAATGATATTAGTCGGTCATATGTGATATAACCGGATTATTAAATCAAGTGTTGATTTAATAATGTGATATACATTATATGTGATATAATTATATCTTAACTAATATCATTAATTCACTAATTATTCTTTATTATATATATTAATATATATGATATATATATATATAATGAAGCATGGCTTGATTTTCTATTTTTGAGAAAAATAGAAAGGAGGTGTAAATTGAGAGCATGGTTGCAAGAATGGGAGTTATATTTGTTTATTCATCTTGACTCACTATTCAAGCATGGTTGCAATTTTATATTGCAAAATTCCATGCTTGAATGAGTGGGGGTCAAGAGTTGCCATTCATTCCTTGCTCATTCTCAACACTTAGCCATTTTCTTGAGTTGCTCCCATGGTTGCTATCTAGCTTCTTCTTCTTCCTCAATTGCTATAGTTCAAGCTTCAACCCTCACATGTGATGTGAACCATGAAGCTTGAACACAAACTTGTGAGCTTTTAACATCCCCTACTTCACCATCCCACAACAAACTAGCAATTTGGAGTGGTGTGTTTCCTACACTAAAGGAGTTTAGTGTAGAGTTAGCTTGTGCTAGAGGAACTTCGAGTGGATCGTCTTTGGCGCGAAGATCACGAAGGAGCTTCATTCAACTCGAAGAGGAGCCTAGTAGAGTCGCGTGGACTTCAACCCGGAGCGATAGAAGAGAAGGACTCGAACTACAAAGGTTGTATGCTCTTTTCTTCTCTTTAGTTCATCACATCACAAAGGCAAACCCTAATAATCTAGTAAAGATCTTGTTAGTCCAACTTAGCACCTAATAAAATTTGAATTTGGCATGCTTGATACCTCTAGAACCTCATGGTGTTGTTAAGGTCGACTTTCAGGATATAGTAACAATTTTTCTCGAAATGGTAGTATGCTACCTGATTTGTTTCTACCTCAATATGTGCATGTGTTTCTTTTAGTATATCACTTATACATATTGATAGAGCCCTTAGGATCTTTGCATGATTACCAGCGTTGTGATGGCAATCTGTAACATTTCAGAAAATATAAAATATTATTTTTGAAATTTAATATTAAAATAATATATTTCGCGAAAACTACCCGATTTGCGAAATTGGGGTTTTCATAAAATGGTATAAATATATACCAATAATTGTGAAATAATTGGAGATTTAAAATGATTTATTCATTTAAATATATATTTATTGGATTTGGCATTTTTATAATTAATTATACGCAAGTTTAAATAAAAATTGATTAGTGCACTACTAATCGCGATTAAGCCAAATCCGTGTTTTTATCATTTTCCATGGCTAGTGCACCATGGCATGAAGCATTTTGTTGCATGTTGCATTAAGTGGGTTTGTGGTATTGGTTTTATTTGGTTTAGATGAGAAAAGAAAAGAGTGTGCATTATTGAGGAGAGAGAGAGGGGGGACGACATCATGGCATGGGAGCATGCCATAAGAGAAAGTGAGAGTGAGAAAGAGAGAGAGAGGGAGAGGGCTGCCCCATTCATTTCCCCTATTATTTTCTTCATCTCCTTCAACCTCAAGCTCCCTCCATATTCTACCCTCATGACCCATCTTAAAATCTTCATCAAAACCCTATACTCCCTTCATTAAAAATGATCCCCACCTCATCCTCAACATATTGGACCAATCAAAGTTGGATTTTGGAGACTTTGGACAAGCTAGGGTTTTTCTTGAGTTGCATTCTTGAGGTATAATTCCTTTCATTTAGTTTAGTTTAAGTTTCCTAGCATCCTAGCTTAGTTTAGAGTTAAACTTGTTTGGATTAGTGATGTTTGAAAAATCCCAAGAGAGGGTTTGGGTGATTGTGTGGATTTATGATGTTTAGAGGCTGTTACAAGACCTGAGCGTTGATTTTACTGGCCAAGACCCGGATTAGAAACCAAAATACGGACTTAGAATTCCCCGATATCGGTTATTTGATAGATTGTGAGTGTATATGGGAATCTGGAGTTACCCGAGACCACCAAAAATTATTTAACGTACACAGAGAGATGAGAAAGTGACCTAGAAGCTAACCCCAAGACCCGAGATCCCCATTCTTGTTCCAGGCCGCAGATTTATTCTTGGTGGCCGCAATTTGCGGCCACACTGTAGAGGATTTTGTTGAGTTTAGGTGTATGGCCTTATTTGTGATATGTAGACTAACCCTACGTGCAAAATTCTCTAGTTTGGCCTAGAGTGAAATCTGGGAGTGGTTTTCCTAGGTTGTTGTTTTCGTGTTTTGCGATTCTGAAACTTGGGTTTTAGTATTTGATATTGTTTTGGGTCGTTGGATGTTTGTACGACAACGACGAGGGTTAATTGGTTGTTTTTGCATGCGTAGGCTATAGGTTCTAAACTATGAGCGTACCGTGTGCCGTATTGGTTTTCCGAACTTGATTGTAATAGCATTGAGACTGTGTATTTATTGTAGGTACCTTCGCGTGGATTCCGAGACGACGAAGCACATCGACTACGGCTGAACAAGGAGTTCCGCAGGTGAGTAGATTTATATCTGTAAGTCTACGGTAGCGCCCCGGCCGTCGATCCGAGACCAAAATGCGGAAACAAAAACTTTTCATAAACTTGAAACTGACGCTAACGCGGACTTTAATCCCGGATCGAACCATTAACATTAAGCTAGCGATCTAAAGAGGGTTAGAAGATCTATACCGATCGATCCGTGTCTTTCGGTCTTTAGCCACCATCTTTAGCTCCTTGCGGCATCTCCGATCTCGCTCGATCTCCGGTCTCCTCGTCGGAAAGGGCACCACATCTACGAATCCTTTTACGGGCTCCCGCTTCGAACCGAAGCAACTCAGACACGAAGTTTGCTAGCCGACGTGTCCAAGGTGAAGTAGAGAATGTGTATGATAACTTTGTCTCTTGACACTCTAGGATTCTCAACACATGAGATGGTTAGAGTGGAGGTAGAAGATGATGTCAATGGTGGAGCTTGTGAGCAAGAAGAAGAAAGAAAAGAGAGGAGCCTTTTGTGTTATTGTGTTAAATTATTGTTGTGAGCACAAGAATGAAAACCCAAGAGCCAACCCCAAGCCTATGGCTGCCCTCTCTCTCTCCATCCATCAATTCAACACAATAAACAAATCCTAATGTGACATTAGCACAAATAAAGAGACCATGAGTCACTAAACATGTCCATGTCACATTAAATGCACCTCATCATGAAATCCACTCACAATTTCCACCATTTGTAAACATTAACCTAAATGTTTTATCCAAATAAAAAGAACGGCATCATCTAAAGTAAACTCGTGACGGATCACAAGAATACCCCTCACCTGTATATACATACCTGTATACGCATTCCGACTGAATGCGAATGCAATGAGACTAAAGTAATCCAACAAATCTAATACTAGGATCCGGCTTAAACTAAAGCCCACTAGTATGATCCGTCCGATCATGATCTGTGCACTACTGCACGTATATGATCGAACCTGCCATAATACTATACGGCCTCTACAACGTTTCGCCCGAAACATGAGAAACTGTCTACGGGGGACTCTAAAGACTCGTCAATACACTAGCTGTGGATTTAACCACTAGCACGTCAGTGGTACTAGCTGTACGTAACGGGCTACCAGGTATTGACCGAAAGGGAGGTCGATAAGCGAACTCATCCTGACACCCTACTGAGCCTGTCAATGACAATATTCGTACAGTTTGGTCTGTTCCTCTATGAGTATCGCATGTCGGGCCAAGGGGGTTGGTAAAAGTCAGACCCTCAAAAGCGGTACAAGTCGTGTCGGAGTGTTGCCCAGACACCCTGAGATACTACTGGAATACCTACCAGTAAATCTCCTGCCTTGGCCAAGGACTTCGTGTAATGGCTCTCCTAGACACAGCGCGATCTCACCCCCAATACCGAGAGAGATGAAACCCCTGCCAATCCGCTCGCTGCCTCCATGTGGCTCGGGACTGCACCCAACTAAAACCTGTTTGCACGACTCTTTTGAGCCGTGGTAGGGTAGTAATCAAAGCACAGTGGGAACTCACACGAGACAAATGACGATCTCAGGTCGATGGACTAACCTGTAAACATGTCACCAGGGAACTGCTATCTGACGTCAGGTATAATACGAACTAGCATGTTCCCGGCAAGTCCTGTCCGGTATACTCATAACCCAATGAGCACCTGTATACATCTTAGGTGAACCAACTGACACCAATGGCTTATGAGACCGGCCACCGCCCCTCGTCGGGGTCTCGACTGTATACACTAGTCTACTGATGGAGTATCGATGCCCAGTCTCGAAACTCCCACGACTAGGGACCACTTTAAGGATGTGCTTATAGACTACCCAACTCTCACGTATATGATCACCATCATACTGCTGGTAGTCAAGCAAGAATTCTAAGGGCTCTATCAATGTGTAATAGTGATCTGTGATATCACCTGAAGCATGTACACGATGATAAAGATAAACCAGATAGCATACTATCATCTTGAGTAAGACTGTCCTACCGGCATAGGTCCTCCCTCAATCATTGCAATCACGTTCCTGCGATCCAATAATTGACTTTGAGGGCACTATATCCAACAATCTCCTACTTGCACTCAAGGCTAATTATTGCGATGTCGCATACTCACAGCCCGTGTGATACCGAACACCCAACTCCTCTACTGATCAGTCTCACAAAGCCCATTTGCGAAACTATTGCATTTGAGGAATAGCCTCAGTGAGTGGATCCGCCGTGATGTTTCTTTCTACGTCTCTCTTTATCTCAAGTTCGCGGAGAAAGCCATCTCCCGAAATGAGCAATACCTGTCTTAGAATATGTCTGGATATCTTATGGGACCTAGTTCACAAATGAACTCCAAATCTAAACTTCTTAGACTGTATCGTCAACCAAATTTAATCAGTATCCTACACCATGTCTCCCTCAGTATCCCCTTGGACCACCTGTCCAAACTACTGCCCCTTTTCAAAGGGAAAACTATAACTCTGACAGTCACTCTGTCTTCCAAGTCATCTTGGAAGCCTGGAATGATAACTGTCTCCCGAAGGAGGATGTCGTTATCATATCCCTAGAACATCCACTTATAAAACTGCTTCCGAACGTTTCTCCAGGATAGGATTAATATCAACTTATTGCATCTAGTGCAAAAACAACATCTGGTGTGGTACTTGACATCTCATGATTGACTCAATTGCCTAAGCAAGTGATATGCCAGTCATGCACATCCCTCTCCCCTTTAGTCTGTAAGACACTTTTAGAGAGGGTGACTCCATCACCTGCAGGTACACTACCATGCCAGGAGTCGTCCATTCTAAAACACCTTTAGAATGCTGTCTAAGTACCCAGATTGGGAAACTACCCAAATCCAGTTCTAAAACCATAGATCTAGTTACCAGAATGTCTGATATAATATCCAAGTCCTATATGGAGAAACCACTGTGTGACAACCAAAGTATAACCGATCGTAGTATAGGAATACCACTTCCTACTCTGTGTATGTCATCCAAACACCAGGACATTACACCCTACTACCTTCTTAACAGATCCATTTCCTATTCTGATGAAGTCAAACCTATGACTGTTACATCAGAAATAGATGATCTATCTCCGCTATATCTGCTTTAGTCTATAAATGGAAATAAGCTACTTGCCCACCACTCTTCCGCTGCCCCCACTGACTTCGACAACCCTCTGGCAGAGTCATATACACGTGTACTTCTAAAGCTAATTTAGAATGACGCTATACTTATCCTCCTGCCGGGTCTCATAGTCTGGAACAGCAGTAGTGTCAAGTCTGGGTAAACAAGAACCTCCCTGCCACCATCCCTGAGGCTACCGGAGTACCTCTCGGGTGCCTGAGGTTACCCACCATATCTGCAGAGTGGCCAATGGAATGTCAATCCAGATTGGATCTTTAGGTCCTATTAAATTTTCAGTAATCGTTTGCGGTTCTGGAATCACTTCCAGTTCTACCATACTCCCACTACTGTTTTCTGAAGAAAAAAATCCACCTTTATTAAAACTGTGGCGAGTCAAGAACAATATCACTATTGATCTTCCAGATGGTAGAAAGTCAACCCTCGTCATAGCCCGGGTCAACCCACAAACAGCCATTACATAAACGTTCCTTGATTTATCCAGAGTCTGGTTTTAAGCATAAGCCGGACAACTCCATATACCTTAACATCGTTAAGATATGATCCATTCTATATCTAATATAGAAACAGAGGCACTGATTTAATTAGAACCAGATTCAAATCATGCAGCTGTCTCCAGTGCATGTCAACTAAATAGAGAGAGGCTGATCAGCATTACTCAACTTAGAAGTGCATCCAATTATGAGTAACCTGAAAGAGAAACAAGTTTCTCAAAGCCATTACTATCAACTGAATACCATACAAAAGTATCTACATCTTCGATTACCTTGAAGAATCCCGATACTTGCGACACCTGGTTCTCTACTTTATTCTTATACCTATAACTTCTCAAAACTTTAGACCTTGTATTTCTATGAAACGCCTGTCTAAAAACTAGAGAAGTCACAAGTAAACAGAATATAGTACGAGGACCAACCCCTCTGTCCTAATGGACACTGGACAATATACAATGCTTTGTATAAGTCCCCTGAGTTGAATAACTCAAACCCTGTGCGTCGTAGGTTGAAAATTGTACTATGGTTATGAAGAATTACACCGCTGTTGAATGCTCCTTACCTAACCATCAACTGATATAGGTAAATGTCATGGACATAATTTCAAAAAGTTATATCTCACTTTATAAAAATAAAGGTACAGATATATCAGTTTGAAATTGGTGCATAACTACGGATATTTAAAACCAAATATTTGTCGTCCGACAAAAACCCAGGCGATTTCCACAAATATCACCGATTACAACGAATCCCGATATAATGAGGATGATCACCTAATTCCCAATAACCTACTCCCACTCATCATCTGTAAAACCATACAGATGTGAGAATCAAACCTGGTAAATACATACCCTAGAGTAAGTGATAATTAGGAAATCAGTTTTCTTTTAACAATACACAGTGAAACTGAAACATGTAAATGTTTCGAAAGGGTATCCGGGTATTCTTAGTAATGCCTCTTCCATTATCAGATTCACAACTGTAACCGTATATTTCTTTGCCATCTCTCCAAATCCTTTTATATGTTTTTAGTCATTACCTTCTGTACACCACCTTTAGGCTAAATGGTTTTCTTCCTTCCCTACCATTCGGCACCAGCCTATGGTTTGGAAGAAGACTATCCAATTAGCATAATGGGTGTACTCTCCTAATCCTAGGAGCACTCGCAACGCGAGAGAAGGTAAAGATAAAAGACAACTGAATAAACCTTATTCCTATTTCTCCTGAACCAGAATCCATCCCCGAACTGGAACAAGTCCCTTCGAGTTCGTATATAACCATACGATGGAGTATCCAATAAACTGTGGATCTTCGTAGTGATACAGGGTGTTCCGAAGAAATGCAAAGGTGAAGTAGGAGTGGTGATGAAATACTTGGTTTGGTCATGAATAGCAGTTGCAATTTACTTTGCCCTCTTTCTAATCCCTTTATTTTGTCTTTACTTATTACCTTCTGCACCTCTCTTAGGCTAATCGGTTTTCTTCATTCCCTACCTTTCGGCACCTGCCTATGGTATGGATGAAAACTATCCAATTAGCGTAATAGGTGTACCGTCCTAATCCAAGGAGCACTCGCAGCCTGAGAGAAGGTAAAAGAAAAAGACAACTAAATAGTCCTATTCATTTTCTCCAGAACCGGAAACCATCCTCGATTCTGGAACAAGTTCCTTCAAGTTCGTATATAACCATACGATGGTTTTATCCAATGGTAGTGGATGTTCATAGTGATACGAAATGTTCCGGAGAAAAAGGGTAAAAGTAGGAGTGGCAATGAGGTATGTGTCACGACCCGCAGGGTACGGAACGTGACTGGCACTTAAGTTACGAAACGTCTCAAGGCGTACGTAAAACAAGTAAGCCAAAGCCCAGAAATCAAAACCCGATTAAGAAATAAAGTGAAGGAAAACCAATTTGTTGAAAGCGATTTAATCCATTAAGTCACATCAAGCTTTTTTTAAAAGCAACATCCCTTTTTCCAAAAATTCCGGCAGAGTCTCCTTTGTAAAAACAGGCCCCCAACGGGTACAAAACAGGAGTATAAATGAATAACATGAAATATGGCATCCCCAAGCGGGAGCTAGCTCTTCGCCCTAAGGCGGTCCCAAATCCCACGCAATGTAAAACAGTAATGTGCATAAAATAAACATGAGAAGCACAAGTACAATATCATGTCGACTCAAGTGAGCTCGACCCCAAATACAGCATAAAAATCCACAAATCTCACAGCCTCGTCTCTAGGTCAATATACAACAATACAAATAACAGGTGCAGCTGATACAGTAGATGGAGTACTCTAGATACAATGAATATACAAGGTGGTACAAAATAATAACACAACCCACCTACGAGAAAAAACCTCGAGTCCAGGCAAAAGAGGCAAAAGAGGCAAAAGAGGCAAAAGAAGCAAGTGCGCCCGCCGCTACTGTGCTGACGGAGCGGACCTGCAAAAAGGCTGTGGCACAACGGGGGTGAGTTGCCAACTCGTGAGTAATAAATAACATCTATAGAGGCTATCGCAAGCATGCACACATACATCCTAGCATCTACAATACAGATAAGGCAGGATATACTAGCAGGTATGTATGCAACATGAATCAACTCGTGATCTGAATAGGTAGGTATAAGAATCATTATTTTCCTTTTTGGAATCTCTTTTGAAATATCAACAAAACGTCACTAGAATCATCAAGAATCCGTGTCCAGCATCGACACCTCAAAACTGTCTCAAATCTCATGTATCCATATCACAGTATCTCTGGCTTCAGCCGTCCGGCTGACCCATCTCAAATATCCATATCTCAACATCTCGTGGCCACGGTCGGTATCCTATGGATATCCGCCGTGCCAAAAAGTCACCGGTAGGTAGTTCTCCCCTGCCAAGCTCAACGCCATCATCTGCGACCTTCTCGCCCCGGGGTATCTTACCGGGCCCACCATGTACCCGAGACGATTCATCCAACTCCTCGAAACGGGTCTCGAAAACCATAGCAAACTCATGGTGGACGACACTTACATCACTAGAAAACCGCAACTTTGCATATTTTAAAAGAGGTAATAAGTTTAGAAATTCTTGCGGCTTTCCCCCGAAATCCAGAAATATCATAAATCTCAAGAAATCATCATAAGTGCATATGTCAATGATAATGATTGCATATGGTATCAATAATCAAGTTGCAATGTATGGTTAATAGACTAGGTATGAACAAATGATGTAATGAGGTACATGCACATGAATAGCAATCCTATAATTTCATCTTAAGGATTTAAACGCAATAGCACAGGTTTAAGCATCAATTATAGTGAAAATGTTTCAGATTATAAGTTATCTAGTGTTGTGGCATGGCAATTACCAAGGCGTGTGTGTACGCATGAATAGTGCCCGTGCTGCATATAAAAACCCTGGCATTGGTGCAGGTGTCCTATAGAATGAGTTTGCATATGTATGTCAACATAGAGCATGAATGTAGCAAGATGTTATGCAAGCATTAACTCATAATTACTAATATCACTAGGAATCTTTTAAATTACTTAAACTATCGGGCGACTTGCACCATCCAAACGATTGTCCCCCGTAGATGTTACATCCACTAACCCGTGATCTCCCGCTAGGTGTGTCCGACCACCTACTTTCCTTTCTCCGCGGCCCTCGAAGTTCCCGACTGCGAACCTAGAGTTTACATAAAGTAACACACATACGGCAAATCCTGCAAAAACGTGATATATCGATCAAAAGAATAGCTCGTGTGTGAATCTAAACGCGCGTGCACTCGATACGTCGCGACGTGCGTAACCTCACCAGAAACCAACCCGACAAGCTGTGTCGCGCAGCGCACCACAGAACCACACAGATCACACACGTGTTGCACAAGTTTAAAAGCATCGATATTGGGTTTAATACTCCAGATTTCTACTCGAGTCAAAACAGAAAAAGTTGCACATACCAAAAACCCTAGATACACAGCAGACACCTACAGACAAAACCCTAGCACCCAAGCCCACCCTCTGGCTGCAATTTGCGACCAGACACAATAAAACTGCGGCCAAACTGGGGAGAGGGGTCCCCGTACTTTGTGTGTGTGTCTCTGACATGGTCACTATGCTACAGTATCCACAACTTTTTCCTGAAGTGCCCGGGTCAAGAGCAGATTCCAGAAAGGCTAAAAAGTCGAAATAAAACGCCAAGTTACACCAATTCGAAACAATCTGGTATTTTACTGAAATCTGGGATAAATCTTAGGTCAACTGGCCTTAACAGCACTTAGTCAAGCTATATCATCAATTAAAACCATCACTTAGCCAAATCTCACTCAAATCACCCAAAACTAGCACTAAACCACATAATAAACACTAAACGAAACTAAATAATACCTAAGTTAAGCAAGCAAGGAATCAAGTTTAAAGATTATACCTCTAGAGATCCTAGGATGCAGGAGAAAGAGAAGAAGAAGAAGAAGGAGAAGAGTGTGTTGCTACTGCTGGAGTGCTGCTGCTACTGCTGATGTTGCTGATGTTGCCTCTGTTGCAGCTGCTGCTGATGCTGCTGCTATTGTTGCTGGTGTTGTTGTGCTGCTGTGCTGGTGCTGATGCTGCCTGTGTTGTTGTTGGTGTTGCTGTGCTGCTGTTGCTATGGTGTTGTTGTTGTTGCTGCTGCCACTTCTGCTGTTGTTGTTGCTTCTGTTGTAGCTGCTGCTGATGCTGATGTTGCTGTTGTTGTGTGTGTTGTGTGTGTGTGTGTGAGAGTGAGAGGGAGAGATATGTGTGAGAATGAGTGTGAGGGAAAAAGTGTAATTGATTTGAAAACAAAAGATGAGAGTCAACCCCTCACCCTCTCTCCTCATTAAATGCCAAGCATGGCACAAGCTATCATGGTCTCTCTCTCACCTACACTAGTCAACCCCTAACCCTAACTCATTTTAAAAACTAAAACCCTTTAATTAAAAACAAATTAACTTAACACATGGGTTAGTCCACCATGCTTATCTAAACATGGTTTAACCCTAGACTTAACCTTAGTTAACATGCACAAGTGTGTGCAGTCCAAATAAAATTCTAATAAAATATTCATAAAACCAGATAAATTATTTAAAAACCGTTTTGGTAAACTTTTTTACCAAAAACCCCACATTAACACACAAATACCACTAAACACAATCTAAGGTGTTACAATCTTCCCCCCTTAAGAAAATTCGTCCCCGAATTTAAAATATATAGCTACGCGTACCTTCAAAGAGATGAGGGAATTTTTTCCGCATCTCTCCCTCGGCCTCCAAAGTGATCTCCTCACCATTCGGGCTGCGCCAAAGAACCTTCACAGATGGCAGGGCCTTTGATCGAAGTTTCTTCACCTGCCGATCCAATATCACTACTGGCTGCTCGGTGAACGAAACATCGCGCTCAAGCTAAACGGTCTGATGCTGAATCGTGTGAGAAGGGTCATGGAGATATCTGCGTAGCATCGACACGTGGAAGACGGGGTGAACATATGGAAAGCTGGGTGGAAGAGCCAAACGATATGCAACTGCGCCGACACGCTCGAGAATCTCGTAGGAACCCACAAATCTAGGACTAAGCTTTCCATTTCGCCCAAATCTCATCACGCCCTTCATCGAAGAGACCCTAAGGAAAACATGATCGCCAACTGCGAACTCTAGTCTGCGACGGTGCCTGTCTGCATACGATTTCTTCCTGCTCTGAGCCGCTCTCATCCGATCTCGAATCAACAGTACCTTCTCGGTCGTCTCCTGCACGATCTGCGGCCCCAAAATACTGCTCTCGCTAAGCTCAGTCCAACAGACGGGCGATCTACATCTCCTCCCATACAAGGCCTCGAAAGGTGCCATCTGAATAGTATCCTGGAAGCTGTTGTTGTAGGAGAACTCCACTAAAGGTAAATGATGATCCCAGCTGCCACCAAAGTTCAAAACTCACGCTCAGAGCATGTCCTCGAGAGTCTGAATAGTCCGCTCTGACTGGTCGTCGGTCTGCGGATGAAATGCTGTGCTGAAACTCAAACGGGTGCCCAATTCCTCCTAAAGTCTCTGCCATAGTCGGCTGGTAAACTGGGTGCCTCGGTCTGACACGATACAATTCGGTACGCCATGCAACCGTATGATCTCGTCGATGTAAATCTGGGCATACTGAGCAAAACTGAAAGTGGTCTTCACTTGCAGGAAGTGAGCCGCTTTCGTCAATCGATCCACGATCACCCAAATGGATTCATACCCTCGACTAGTCCTGGGTAGACCCACCACAAAGTCCATAGAAATCTGCTCCCATTTCCACTCCGGAATGGGCAAAGGCTGCAACTCTCCTGCTGGCCTCTGGTGCTCGGCCTTGACTTGCTGACAAGTCAGGCATCTTGACACGAAGTCTGTGACGTCCCTCTTCATCCCGTCCTACCAATAAACATCTCTCAAATCGCAGTACATCTTGGTGGAACCCGAATGAACGTTGTATATCGATCTATGCGCCTCCTCAATAATCTCACGCCGCAGCCCCTCAGAATCTGGTACGCACAATCGAGTCCCAAATCACAGTACTCCCTGATCATCGATCACGAACTCGAAATCTCTGCCCTGCCTAATCTGCTCCATGATCTCTGAAAGACGGTCATCACTGGGCTGTGCCTCTCGAATACGGTCAAGTAACTGCGGACGTGCACGAACATGCGCAAGCTGTCCCCCTGTCGGAGTGAACTCGAACTCAACTCGGCTGTCGCATAAAATCTGCCAATCTGCTGACGACTGCCTCTGTACTGCGCTCAAACAAGATAGACTACCCCCGGGCCTCCTGCTCAAAGCATCCGCCACTACATTAGCCTTGCCCGGGTGATACAAAATCTCGCAATCGTAGTCCTTTATTAGTTCCATCCAACGGCGCTGTCTGAGATTCAGGTCTCGCTGCTGAAATATATACTTTAAGATCTTGTGATCAGTGAATATCTGGCATGACTCGCCGTATAGGTAGTGTCGCCAGATCTTAAGCTGCAGCCATCTCCAAATCATGAGTGGGGTAGTTCTGTTCATGTTTCTTCAACTGTCGTGAAGCATACGCGATCACCCTGTCATGCTGCATCAATACGCACCCTAGCCCCACTCGTGAAGCGTCACAATAGACCATAAATCCGCCTGATCCTGAAGGCGGAGATAACACCGGCGCCGTAGTCAAACAAGTCCGTAGCTACTGAAAACTGTGCTCGCACTCCTCCGTCCAATCGAAAGGAACTCCCTTCCGGGTCAATCCGGTCAAAGGTGCAGTAATACGGGAGAAATCCTTAACGAATCGCCTGTAGTAGCCAGCCAGGCCTAGGAAACTGTGGATCTCCGTAACTGATGTCGGTCTGGGCCACTGCTGAATGGCCTCGATCTTCTTCGGGTCTACACATATGTCATCTATCGTAATCACGTGGCCTAAGAAACCAACGCTGTCAAGCCAAAACGCACACTTGGAGAATTTCACGAACAGCTGGTGCTCCCTCAAAGTCTGCAACGTGATTTGCAAATGCTGCTCATTCTCCTCTCGGCTCCGGGAATACACCAAAATATCATCAATAAACACGATGATGAACAAGTCAAGATACGGCCTGAATATACGGTTCATCAAATCCATGAATGCTGCTGGGGCGTTGGTGAGTCCGAACAACATCACCAAAAACTCATAGTGGCCGTAGCACGTGCGGAAAGCTGTCCTCGGTATATCCTCATGTCGAACTCGCAGCTGATGGTATCCCGATCGCAAGTCGATCCTCGAAAAATATCCCGCACCCTGAAGCCGGTCGAACAAATCGTCGATACGTGGTAAGGGATACCTGTTCCGTACGGTAACTTTGTTCAGCTGGCGGTAATCAATGCACAAGCGCAAACTTCTATCTTTCTTCTTGACGAACAGGACAGGAGCACCCCACGGAGAAACGCTAGGTCGAATAAGCCATTTATCTAACAAATCCTACAACTGATCCTTCAGCTCTCTAAGCTTCGCCGGGGCCATCCGATAAGGCGGTATGGAAATAGGCCCCGAGCCGGAAATCAAGTCAATGCAGAATTCTACATCGCGCTCAGGCGGTAGCCCAGGCAGCTCATCGGGGAAAACATCAGGGAACTCACAAACAATCGGAACCCGGTCCAACGGAACCTCTGCAGCTCGAGTATCACAAATATATGCTAAGAATCCCTGACATCCCTTCCGCAAGAGCTGACCAGCGCGAAGAGACGAAATCAAACTGGGAAGGGTGACACTGCGGTCTCCCTGAATAACACGGACTGGCTCTCCCGGAAAGCTAAATCTGACTGCCTTTTCACGGCAGTCCACAGAAGCATAACAAGTGGCTAGCCAATCCATGCCCAGAAGCACATCAAAGTCCAACATATCGAGGAGAATCAAATCAACCGATGAATCCCTCTCACCGATACGAATGGAACACAAACGAAACACAAAATGAGCGACAAACGACTCGCCTACCGGAGTAATAACCATAAGCGGCTGATCTAACGACGATGACTCAGGGCCCAACATCGGTGCAAAGTGTATAGAGACATACGAATGTGTAGAACCTGGGTCGAATAATACTCGTGCGTCGAAAGAACAAACTGGCAAGGTACCTGTCACAACGGCGTTGGATGCCTGTGCATCCTGCGGTGTCAAAGCAAATACTCGGGCCTATTCCCCACCAATAGTTGGTTGTCCTCGGCCTCGGCCTCCTCGTCCTCTCTGGATCGGACCGCCATGTCCACGGCCTCTGGGTGCATCAAACTGACGTGGAGCATCGCCTGGGGTAGGAAGTAGAGCTCTCTGAGGAGGAGGTGGTGATGGTGGTAAGGTCACATGTGGAACTGTCGCCGCTCCCTATCGTCTCACCGGACAGTCTCTGATACGATGGTGCGGACTCCCGCACCCATAGCATCCTGGCGACGCCTGTTGTCCCTGCGGATATGAACCATATAACTGACCCCGCCCAACTCCTCTGCCGGCACCATCTCTCATAAAGAATCTAGCACGATACCTCTGAGCTGGCACATCGGTACGAATCCTCTTCGGCCCAGAAACGGCCGAAGTCGCTGAAATGTGTGCCTCCATCCGTAATGTCGTGTCCATAGCAGCTGAATAAGTGTCGAAGTGCTAGGCGCCGATGGCAAGAAATAGTTGGGTGTCAAGTCCCTGCATGAACCTCTTCACTCTCTTTTCTTCAGTATCCACCAAATACAGAGCATATCTGGACAACTGCGTGAACTGGACATCATACTCAGACACCGTCATCCCGGGAGTCTTGATCAAAGCTTCAAAACTACGAGCTCTAGCGTCACGAATGCTCTCTGGAAGGAAACCAGCTAGAAATACCGCTGTGAACTTGGCCCAAGTCATAGGAGGTAGACCTGCAGCTCGACCTCTCTCGAAGGACTCACACCACGTCTGCGCAAGGCCCTCTAGACGGAAACTCGCAAGCTCCACCCATCGATCGTCAGAACATCTGAGCGAATGGCAAATCCTGGCTAATCTGTCAAGGAATGTCTGTGGGTCCTCCACTGCATCTGTGTCGGTGAAGACTGGAGGTCTCAGCCTCATGAAATCCTGTAGCGATACTGGGATAGCAACGGTAGTAGGAGGAGGAGCAACTGTCTGGGCAGCAGGTACCATGGTAGTCTGTGATGTGGTAGGTACGTCCTCCGATCTCGGTGCATGACTAGCCTCTAGTAAGGATCCTACCATCTGTCGTAACTCCTGCATACCTCCCATCATCTGTCGTAGCTCCTCCATACCAGACTCTAGCCTATCCATGCGTCCTGGAGAAGGCGGATCAGTCTGTCCCTGAGGCGTAGGTATACCACCCTGCTCGGTCCTCATCTCGGACGAGCCTGCTCGGATCTCATCTCGGGCGGCAGCCCTCTGCGCTCTCGTAGCCTTCGGCGGCATAGTGGCTGGTACAGGAAACAGGACAATAAGAACAGTGCAATAGAATCATAGGATACAAGGAATTGAAGAAGGAATTTCAAGCAAGTATATCCTAAAGTCACCTAGGAGGAGTACCGTATCGCAAGTATGCCGCGGACATACGCACGCTACGTTACCCTGCTTAAGTCACTTACTCCATCTACCAAGGGTCATCCTACACTAAGAAAGGTAAAACCTATCGCTCTGATACCAACTTTGTCACGACCCGCGGGGTACGGAACGTGACTGGCACTTAAGTTACGAAACGTCTCAAGGCGTACGTAAAATAAGTAAGCCAAAGCCCAGAAATCAAAACCCGATTAAGAAATAAAGTGAAGGAAAACCAATTTGTTGAAAGCGATTTAATCCATTAAGTCACATCAAGCTTTTTTTAAAAGCAACATACATTTTTCCAAAAATTCCGGCAGAGTCTCCTTTGTAAAAACAGGCCCCCAACAGGTACAAAACAGGAGTATAAATGAATAACATGAAATATGGCATCCCCAAGCGGGAGCTAGCTCTTCGCCCCAAGGCGGACACAAATCCCACGCAATGTAAAACAATAATGTGCATAAAATAAGCATGAGAAGCACAAGTACAATATCATGTCGACTCAAGTGAGCTCGACCCCAAATACAACATAAAAATCCACAAATCTCACAGCCTCGTCTCTAGGTCAATATACAACAATACAAATAACAGGTGCAGCTGATACAGTAGATGGAGTACTCTAGATACAATGAATATACAAGGTGGTACAAAATAATAACACAACCCACCTACGAGCAAAAACCTCGAGTCCGGGCAAAAGAAGCTAGTGCGCCCGCCGCTACTGTGCTGACGGAGCGGACCTGCAAAAAGGCTGTGGCACAACGGGGGTGAGTTGCCAACTCGTGAGTAATAAATAACATCTATAGAGGCTATCGCAAGCATGCACACAAACATCCTAGCATCTACAATACAGATAAGGCAGGATATACTAGCAGGTATGTATGCAACATGAATGTGCTAGCAGGTATGTATGCAACATGAATCAACTCGTGATCTGAATAGGTAGGTATAAGAATCATTATTTTCCTTTTTGGAATCTCTTTTGAAATATTAGCAAAACATCACTAAAATCATCAAGAATCCGTGTCCAACATCGACACCTCAAAACTGTCTCAAGTCTCATGTATCCATATCACAGTATCTCTGGCCTCAGCCGTCCGGCTGACCCATCTCAAATATCCATATCTCAACATCTCGTGGCCACGGTCGGTATCCTCTGGATATCCGCCGTTCCAAAAAGTCACCGGTAGGTAGTTCTCCACTGCCAGGCTCAACGCCATCATCTGCGACCTTCTCGTCCCGGGGTACCTTACCGGGCCCACCATGTACCCGAGACGGTTCATCCAACTCCTCGAAACGGGTCTCGAAAACCACAGCAAACTCATGGTGGACGACACTTACATAACTAGAAAACCGCAACTTTGCATAATTTAAAAGAGGTAATAAGTTTAGAAATTCTTGCGGCTTTCTCCCGAAATCCAGAAATATCATAAATCTCAAGAAATCATCTTAAGTGCATATGTCAATGATAATGAATGCATATGGTATCAATAATCAAGTTGCAATGTATGGTTAATAGACTAGGTATGAACAAATGATGTAATGAGGTACATGCACATAAATAGCAATCCTACAATTTCATCTTAAGGATTTAAACACAATAACACAGGTTTAAGCATCAATTATAGTGAAAATGTTTCAGATTATAAGTTATCTAGTGTTGTGGCATGGCAATTATCAAGGCGTGTGTGTACGCATGAATAGTGCTCGTGCTGCATATAAAAACCCTGGCAATGGTGCAGGTGTCCTATAGAATGAGTTCGCATTTGTATGTCAACATAGAGCATGAATGTAGAAAGATGTTATGCAAGCATTAACTCATAATTACTAATATCACTAGGAATCTTTTAAATTACTTAAACTATCGGGCGACTTGCGCCATCCAAACGATTGTCCCCCGTAGATGTTACATCTACTCATCCGTGATCTCGCTCTAGGTGTGTCCGACCACCTGCTTTCCTTTCTCCGAGGCACTCGAAGTTCCCGACTGCGAACTTAGAATTTACATAAAGTAACACACATAAGGCAAATCCTGCAAAAACGTGATATATCGATCAAAAGAATAGCTCGTATGTGAATCTAAACGCGCGTGCACTCGATACGTCGCGACGTGCGTAAGCTCACCAGAAACCAACCCGACACGCTGTGTCGCGCAGCGCACCACAGAACCACACAGATCACATACGTGTCGCACAAGTTTAAAAAGCATCGATATATGGTTTAATACTCCAGATTTCTACTCGAGTCAAAACAGAAAAAGTTGCACATACCAAAAACCCTAGATACACAGCAGACACCAACAGACAAAACCCCAGCACCCAAGCCCACCCTCTGGCCGCAATTTGCGGCCAGACACAATAAAACTGCAGCCAAACTGGGGAGAGGGGTCCCCGTGCTTTGTGTATGTGTCTCTGACATGGTCACTATGCTACAGTATCCACAACTTTTTCCTGAAGTGCCCGGGTCAAGAGCAGATTCCAGAAAGGCTAAAAAGTCGAAATAAAACAACAAGTTACACCAATTCGAAACAATCTGGTATTTTACTGAAATCTGGGATAAATCTTGGGTCAACTGGCTTTAACAGCACTTAGTCAAGCTATATCATCAATTAAAACCATCACTTGGCCAAATCTCACTCAAATCACCCAAAACTAGCACTAAACCACATAATAAACACTAAACGAAACTAAATAATACCTAAGTTAAGCAAGCAAGGAATCAAGTTTAAAGATTATACCTCTAGAGATCCTAGGATGCAGGAGAAAGAGAAGAAGAAGAAGGAGAAGAGTGTGTTGCTGCTGCTGGAGTGCTGTTGCTACTGCTGATGTTGTTGCTGTTGCCTCTGTTGCAGCTGATGCTGATGCTGATGCTATTGTTGCTGGTGTTGCTGTGCTGCTGTGCTGGTGCTGATGCTGCTATGTTGCTGCTACTGCTGTGTTGTTGTTGTTGTTACTGTGCTGCTGTTGCTATGGTGTTGTTGTTGCTGCTGCTGCCACTTCTGCTGTTGCTGTTGCTGTTGCTTCTGTTGTAGCTGCTGATGCTGATGTTGATGTTGGTGTGTGTTGTGTGTGTGTGAGAGAGAGAGAGGGAGAGATATGTGTGAGAATGAGTGTGAGGGAAAAAGTGTAATTTATTTGAAAACAAAAGATGAGAGTCAACCCCTCACCCTCTCTCCTCATTAAATGCCAAGCATGGCTCAAGCCATCATGGTCTCTCTCTCACCTACACTAGTCAACCCCTAACCCTAACTCATTTTAAAAACTAAAACCCTTTAATTAAAAACAAATTAACTTAACACATGGGTTAGCCCACCATGCTTATCTAAACATGGTTTAACCCTAAACTTAACCCTAGTTAACATGCACAAGTGTGTGCAGTCCAAATAAAATTCTAATAAAATATTCATAAAACCAGATAAATTATTTAAATACCGTTTTGGTAAACTTTTTACCAAAAACCCCATATTAACACACAAATACCACTAAACACAATCTAAGGTGTTACAGTATGCAACTCAGACAATCCATAAGCTAGTGTTTTAAGAAGGTTCGGTTAATCTTGGTCACTGAGTCATAGTCTAGGGTCAGGCCATGGTCGCTGCCAAAGAGAGAGAGAAAAGAAACATTCTACGTGCACTCTAACCTAGATCAGAACGGTTATCAATTTATCTAATCAGGAAACCTCCCACTGTATCGTCAAATTCTCCTCCAAACCTGAAAGAAGAATTAGTCGGGATCACCCGAGAAGTAAACCAACTCATCAGTGGGAATCGGGATCCAACTATCATCGCATGATAACGTGATGGAATCCACTCACGTTATCACACTCCAGAAGGCATGCGCATATCTGGCAAGTTTCAGTTTCTTTAGAAACTCCCGATGTGATTTTTACCCCATGCTCTTATGACCTTGACGAAGGTCAACAAATCATAGGTCACATGTCAAGTTCTACCCGTCATTGTCCAGGTTAATTTGAACCCACCCGTACAAGCCCTTGACGAAGGTCAACAAGGCTGTACGACTGTCCCAAACCAACGCATCTATCTATGCAATAGAAAGGTAACAAGCAGCTACCATACACTATGCCTTGACGAAGGTCAAACATAACATGAATACTAAGTGCTACCCGTCTGAAATGACGGAGGGCTACGAATGGTTTTTGGCGAAAAACCTTCAACATAATGAACTTGATATCGTTGAAGGAACCGGATAGCTTTTTATAAATATAGTGGCGAAAACCCTTTCTAAAGAGGTCACTCCCGGTGAAGGGATCTCGGCTCTTTCCCCGTAGAATAAGGTGCAGGATATTCCAACTGAATACCACGATGCAAAGCAAAAAGTAATCGACTATATAAAAGTTATTACCCTGGCGCAAGCTTCTGTCCAAGGGGTCACTCCCGGTGAAGAGATCTCGGCCCTTGCCTCGTCGACTGATGTGTTGGATATTCATAACCGAATACCATTATGCAAAACAAAAGAGAACGTCCTTGTAATAACAGCTTTTTGAAAAATTGTTCCAACAACATCAAAACAGGTTTGTTTAGCTTGCATTGATCCGAATCAATGCAGTCCCATCAATTGATCACACCAATAAAGAACGAAAATATGATGTACGTATATGCCATCCGCATTCGCCACTGGGTCCCGTCATCACCCGTTAGGTTACTTAACTAACGACAGAGCGGGGACTGGACTAGCACGGATGTAAAACATATACATCATCTACTAGTATATATATCAATATATAATATTCGCTCATGGCATGATAATTGCAACATCACATAAATGTAATAAGCATCACAGAACAATACAGATAATCTGGAATCCCCGGGTTTCCTTTGAGCCGCAAGTGAAACCCGACGTTCCCCTGGTCATGTGGATAGCCTGTGCAATGAAATCCTAGACCCCTACGGGCGTGGCAAGTTACCCGCCAAAACCTGAAGCGAGGCAGCCTCCTTCAACAAAGTGAATGGACCACCCAGCACTTCATGGAATCTGGTAACTTGAGCGCCCCTCCTTGGGTCAACCTATACCCCCTACGAGTGCGGCGAATAGCCCGCCAATTCTAGAGTAAAGCCCCCTCCGTCTCAAAGCCATGAGATGCGGGCTCGTTGCCCTCTAGAACCTGGCTATCCGTGCACCCCACCGCGGGGTAATCCTAGTACAGAAAATAAAATATGTACAACGGGTACATCGACCTCAACCCGGTCGTGCCCCAAAAGAATAATATACAAATAGGCAGTGACGGCAGTCCACATGTCGGACGCTCGCCCCCAATATCAAATGTTCAAATATAACCAAACTGTACTACCATTGCATCCAGGCTATCCACCACAACAAATCCGCAACATCACAGCACAACACAGAACATCAACGTGATTGTCACGTTCACAAATCCGTCTAAAAGGGCTAAAGCGATTAGACTAGATTTACCGATCAAATGACATTCACGGTCACAGATATAATGTAATGCACTGTAAACTTTAAACAATATTATAAAATATCGAATCCGAAATAACCCCCGAATAGCCCAGAAAAACTGATAAAACCATATCCAAATTGGGCCGAACAAACAATACCACTGCACCAACTTCCCAGAGACCAGACAAAAGCCCAAATACGAAGCCCAAACTCATCAAATGAGCCGGCCTGGCCGGAATTTCATGCATGGTGGCCGGTTTTTTCCAGGTGGCAGGGTCTCGTTTTTGGGCAATGGTCTTGTGGTCTCGGGAGTGTTCTTCTGCACTTGTTTAAAAAAATTTCTGAACAGTTTTAAAATTAACAGAGAGCATGACAGCAGTGGCAGTGTTTGGGTTCGTTTCGATTTCGAAAAATTAACATTGTCTAAACAAGCTAGTAAACTGTTAATGGCGCGGCTCTGATACCATGTAAGTCTACGGTAGCGCCCCGGCCGTCGATCCGAGGCCAAAATGCGGAAACAAAAACTTTTCATAAACTTGAAACTGGCGCTAACGCAGTCTTTAATCTCGGATCGAACCATTAACATTAAGCTAGCGATCTAAAGAGGGTTAGAAGAGCTATATCGATCGATCCGTGTCCTTCGGTCTTTAGCCACCATCTTTAGCTCCTTGCGGCATCTCCGATCTCGCTCGATCTCCGGTCTCCTCGTCGGAAAAGGCACCACATCTACGAATCCTTTTACGGGCTCCTGCTTCGAACCGAAGCAACTCGGACACGAAGTTTGCTAGCCGACGTGTCCAAGGTGAAGTAGAGAATGTGTGTGATAACTTTGTCTCTTGACACTCTAGGATTCTCAACACATGAGATGGTTAGAGTGGAGGTAGAAGATGATGCCAATGGTGCAACTTGTGAGCAAGAAGAAGAAAGAAAAGAGAGGAGCCTTTTGTGTTATTGTGTTGAATTATTGTTGTGAGCACAAGAATGAAAACCCAAGAGCCAACCCCAAGCCTATGGCTGCCCTCTCTCTCTCCATCCAGCAATTCAACACAATAAACAAATCCTAATGTGACATTAGCACAAATAAAGAGACCATGAGTCACTAAACATGTCCATGTCACATTAAATGCACCTCATCATGAAATCCACTCACAATTTCCACCATTTGTAAACATTAACCTAAATGTTTTGTCCAAATAAAAAGAACGGCATCATCTAAAGTAAACTCGTGACGGATCACAAGAATACCCCTCACCTGTATATACATACCTGCATCCGCATTCCGACTGAATACGAATGCAATGAGACTAAAATAATCCAACAAATCTAATACTAGGATCCGGCTTAAACTAAAGCCCACTAGTATGATCCGTCCGATCATGATCCGTGCACTACTGCACGTATATGATCGAACCCTGCCATAATACTATACGGCCTCTACAACGTTTCGCCCGAAACTTGAGAAACTGTCTGTGGGGGACTCTAAAGACTCGTCAATACACTAGCTGTGGATTTAACCACTAGCACGTCAGTGGTACTAGCTGTACGTAACGGGCTACCAGGTATTGACCAAAAGGGAGGTCGATTAGCGAACTCATCCTGACACCCTACTGAGCCTGTCATTGACAATATCCGTACAGTCCGGTCCGTTCGTCTATGAGTATCGCATGTCGGGCCTAGGGGGTGGTAAAAGTCAAACCCCCAAAAACGGTACAAGTCGTGTCGGAGTGTAGCCCAGAACACCCTGAGATACTACTGGAATACCTACCAGTAACTCTCCTGCCTTGGCCAAGGACTTCGTGTAATGGCTCTCCTAGACACAGCGCGATCTCACCCCCAATACCGGAAGAGACGAAACCCCTGCTGATCCGCTCACTGCCTCCATGTGGCTCGGGACTGTACCCAACTAAAACCTGTTTGCACGACTCCTTTGAGCCGTGGTAGGGTAGTAATCAAAGCACAGTGGGAACTCACACGAGACAAATGACGATCTCAGGTCGATGGACTAACCTGTACACATGTCACCAGGGAACTGCTATCTGACGTCAGGTATAATACCAACTACTATGTTCCCGGCGAGTCTTGTCCGGTGTACTCATAACCCAATGAGCACCTGTATACATCTTAGGTGAACCAACTGACACCAATGACTTGTGAGACTGGCCACCGCCCCTCGTCGGGGTCTCGACTGTATACACTAGTCTACTGATGGAGATCGACGCCCAGTCTCGAAACTCCCACGACTAGGGACCACTTTAAGGATATGCTTATAGACTACCCAACTCTCACGTATATGATCGCCATCATACTGCTGGTAGTCAAGCAAGAATCCTAAGAGCTCTATCAATGTGTAATAGTGATCTGTGATACCACCTGAAGCATGTACACGATGATAAAGATAAACCAGATAGCATACTATCATCTTGAGTAAGACTGTCCTACCGGCATAGGTCATCCCTCAATCATTGCAATCACGTGCCTGCGATCCAATAATTGACTTTAAGGGCACTATATCCAACAATATCTACGGGGGAAGTCGGGTAGATGGCGTATAGCACCCCCGCAACTTTGATGGAAACCGATATATATAGGATATGGTTAAGGAAACCTATATTAAGAAACTAAGGATATGGTTAAAAGGATAGTTAGAAGTGACAAGATATGATAGAAACGATGTCTCGAATTGATATATAAGGATATGATAGGTGAACGTGAATCACGATATATAGATAGGTAGTGCACGAGAATAAGTATGAGATTTAGAGTAGCATGACATGAGATTTATAAGATAGGATATATATATGTAAATAACTTGATGTGGGATATAAATGTGATGAAAAGAATATACGATATGATATGATGACTTGATTGATATGTCGGTATACGAATGCGAGTCGATATGAGAGGATTGATACCTTTGCCAATCCCCTGATGTGAGATTGTTATGGATGCGACCTGGGATATAGGTATATAGATATATATAATGTTGTGAATCATGAGTGATATGCCGTACTAGACGTTGGCCCGTACCCTCATTGTCATATAGGTTGATAGGATCCCTAATGGTTTAATGCCGCCGTACGATGATTTACCGTACGTGATGAGTTTTATGATGATTGATCCATACCCTTGACTAGAGGATATCGTACGATGGATTATACCGTACATGATATTGTGAGGCTGGATGCCGATTGATAGATTCACCGACTCGGTCTTGTTAGATATGTATACCTTATAGCTTTTAGCTGACGATGCACTTTATGCCACGTTCATGTCATTCTCATTGCATTACATACACCTGTGCTAGTACACCTACACCATTATCGATGATGCGTATGTTACACTTACACAGATTGGCCGGCTCACACACTTCATCATCGATAATTGCTATGTCACTCACACAGTAGAATTGCTACATCATGCTATTATACTTATAAGCTCGCATTTCTGTTATATGTTTGCATATATCATGCTTTATGATTATACGTATTGAGATTTGCTGATTTCATGAGATTCTAGATTTGAGAACTGTGGTCAAATTTCAAAGGAAATTATGTATTATTTTAAAAACCCGGTTTCTCTTGATATGATATTTTGAGACGTCCACCATGTGTTTTCTCGGTTCTAAGATTGGCATGTGAAACCCGATTCGAGGAGCGGGAAGCACCGTTTGTGGGTACATAGTGGACCCGGTATGGTACCCCGGGGCGAGATATGATTTTCATGGTGTAGACGATGAGCCTGGCAAAGGGACCACTACCTACCGGTGATAGTATTTGGACTCGTTGGTTATCCGGAGGATACCGACCGGAGTCATGAGATGGATGAGGGCCGAACAGAGGATGCGGCGCCTGAGATGTCACGACCTAAAATTGGCATGTGATGGCCCTAATACTGCGCAACGCCTACAGACGTAACGCGGTAAAAGAAACCCAAAACCCAGAAATCTAAACCATTAAAAAGACAAGAAAAAGCTAATAGGAGTTTTGAAACATTTGAAATCACAACCCAAATTCTTTAAAATTCCAACTTTATTTCCTTTAAAAATTTGGCAGCACCTCCCTTGTAAAAGCTAGCCCCAAAAATGGGTACAACATAAATATAAAGTAAAGCATCCCCAAACGGGAGCAAATACACGCCCAAAGGCGGAAAACAACCACCACCACAAATATACGACGCCAAAGCGAAGAAATAAGAGACAATAAAAAGGAAACTGTATAAAAGACAACAAATCCACAATAATATACAATATCGTCCTCACCAAGTCTCTAAGTCATCAAGTAACAGTAGATGGAGAGTACAAAATACAACGAGTATACAATACAAAATACAGATAACCACCAAAACCCACCTAAGCAAAACGGCACACTGTGAGTCGATGCGATATCTGTAGCAAAAGATGATAGATGAATAGCCAGCCTCGACTACTCTGGGGAAACACCTGCAAACACTGTGGCACAACGGGGGTGAGTTGCCAACTCATGAATAGTAAATAACATATGCAAGTAATCGGAGGAATGTACGTACAGCATGAATCTAAGATATGCAATTTACAGTAATAACAGGTCATATGAATGCAGAATAATAGAAAGTACACCAGTAAGTACAACCAATATAATAAAACAATAATGATATGACAACAGTATGCAATAACCATGCAATAGGGATATGAGAATGTAAATGTGCAACACTTATGAAAGGTACACTAACAGGTACTACTAATACATGAAGCAGTGCACAAATAGATAAAGTGAGGTATGGAGTGAAATATGTCATTCCCACGAATCCTGACATCATGGTAGGATCACAATCCAGCAAGACAAATCAAATCCCAATTCCTCAAATCAACCCCCAAATTGGCTCTCATATCAACTAAGTATTACATCTCCTCAATTACACAATATCAAGTATATCTCGTATATCTCGAATGTACAACATCAAGTAGATCTCACATAAATCGAATGTACAACATCAAGTGGATCTCACATATCTCGTATGTACAAATCAGCAATCTCATAAATATCCTGTATCCAATATCAAATGAATCACATATATCCCAATCAAATTATCAAGTAAAATCTAACATCCTAAATATAATGACATAAATAAATATGATGAGGTCAATACATATATATTAGCGTCCCATTCCACTAATATTGGTGTAAGGGTATATATAACAGCGGATAAATCCCCTGTTATATATACAAGGAGTAATTAGAAATATCATGAAACCAATGTGCCAAGCATCGACACAAAAATATTGATCTATCATATGCCGTCTCCCAGACTAACATCCTGATAGGTACGTATCATACGCTATCCCGAAAGCTCGAGTGCCTAGCTCTGACCCTCGCCTCTCGACGTATCCATACGTACATGACTCCCGTCGGTATCCACATGATAGCCGCTGAGTCATTGGTCCTGTCACCGGAAAGTATGGTTCCGCTAAGCCTCATCGCCTGACACCACGACATCGTTCTTGCTTCGGGGTACCTCTGAGCCCCACCACGTACCCGCACACGGACCCCTCCTTTCCTCGCGTGGGGTATACACATCGTAAACGACAAATCTCATGGTGGATACTGAAATATCATATCAAGGGAAACCGGGTTTTTCAAATAATGCATAATTTCATGAACTACCACGGTTCCCAAATCCAGGAAACATCATGAAAAATCCATATCTCAATACGAAAATCCATGAATAAAGTATACGCATCATAAATCTGAAATGCGAGCATATAAAGGAAAAGCAACAATTAACTGTAACAAGTTAATATAATATCATGCGATTCCTATTTTCTCCAATCCTACATAACATCAGGTAAAGGTAAACATGAAGCTATAACCAGATAAATGTGTAAACATAAAGGTATAGCAAGGTATATATCTACCTATAAGTAATGATGTAATATACCCCCTGGGTATAAGTGAAGTATGACTATAAGGTATACCTGTAGCTATATCACAAAGTGTGTATGTACCTAACACTAACGGCACAATACCCTATAGGTATACAGGTAACTAGCATGTAAGTATGTGAAGGCATATGTGTGTAAGCATGTGGATATACAGGTATGCTATATGTCATATGCGAGAAGAAATATGAATCAAAGTCAATATGTCCCTAACCAAACAATATCCTAACTATAAGTGGTTTGTGTGTGACATGGCAATTATTGACGGTGTGTGTAGCATACAATCAGTGCTCGTGCAACATGAATCGTCAATAATATGTGCAGTGTCCTAAGGATACTAGTCCAAGCACAACAATATCTAAGCAATAAAGTAAATGCGCAAATCCTAAATCTGACATAGAATATGCGACAAAAGTAATATCTCTAGCCCAGACGCATAATGCCATGCGGGCGATTCCCCTATAGATGTTAAATCTACTCACCGATGCTCCAAGCTAGGTGAATCCTACCACCTGCTTTCCTCTGTAGCAGTGCCCGTAGTCCCCGCCTGCGAACCTGCAACAATAAAGCAACAAAGCAATAAATATTAATAGCAACCTAAAATACTCACAATCTACACGGACCAACACGACACACTTACGAACTCTAAAGGGTTCGTATTGTAGCTAACGCGTATAGCTACACTATGAAACCAACTCAGCGCATCAGCAACACGGAACACGCATCGTATCGGATAACATATCGCACGAAACGAAACACAAGGAATACGCTAAATGATCCCAGATTTTCCTGTGCTAACCAAATGTAGAAATTGCAAGTACCATGAGCCTACAAATAACCCAGAGACCCCCTACACCAAAACCCCAAACCCCAACTCCCTAGTCTGGCCGCAATTTGCGGCCAGATGCAATAAATCTGTGGCCAAGACGAGGTGGATTTGGCTCGTATTTTGTGGGTAGGTTCTGTATCTCTATACTAGGCTACTGTCCAGTCAATTTTTGCAACACACTTTTAGTTTCACAGCAGATCATCCGAGACCATAAAACGACACTAAAAATACGGTTTTTATCCGAAACGATACGATACGCGACAAAAACAGCAACTTTAAAGCTAAGCTACACAAAAATAACTTAAACAACAGAAAAGAAACAATACCTAATCAAAAGAACACAAAGATGCTAGCTTTGTGCATACCAAGGCATCCAAGAGGCAAGTGATGGAAAAAGATGTGATTTTGTGATGATTTTGGTGATTTGTGACGGATTTGTGTTGGAAATGGGAGAGTGTTCAGTTGAGAGAGAGAGAGTGAGAAGAGGAAATGGAAAGAGATAGAGAAATGAGAGAGGGTGTGAGGTTAAAGAGAGAGAGGGGTGAGTGTAGGAAAGAAAAGAGAGTGAGTGTATCCAATGCATTAATTAACCATTAATGCATTCCCATACACCTCATCACTCAAACAAAATATCTTTCTCTCATCTCACAAAAGATCTAGGGATTAGGGTTAAGGATTGGATTAAATAGGATTAAAGCAAAGATATTAGATTAGGGTTAAGTGTCATGGTTGCTAAGAACAAAATTAGCACAAACAAACCCTCGCATTTACGTGCACACGTGCGCGCAAGCTTATAACAAATAATAATAAATTATTAATTAAATGTTATAAAATGTGAGGAACCCGAAATGGTAAAATTTTACAGTAAACCCGCATTAACGTCTCTACGAACACTAACCGAAATCTAAGGCGTTACAATCTCCCCCCTTATCAAAATTCATCCCCGAATTTAAAATTCTTACTAAGCGTACCTTCAAAGAGAAGATTACAAAGTCTCAATTCTCGCTCGCAGCCTCCTAAGTGGTCACCTCACTATACGGCTACGTTCAAGAGAACTCTCCACAGATGGCAAGACCCTTGACCGAAGTTTCTCCACCTGCCGAGCCACTAACACACATGGCTGCTGGTGAACGAAAAGATCGAGTCCAACTAATGGTCTGTGCTGAATCATGTGAGAAAGTCATGAAGGTAATTGCAAAAATCCACACAAAGAAAACAGGGTGAATAATCAATAATCTGGGCGGAAGTGCCAAATTAAAGGCAACAAAACTAACTCACTTTAAGGATCTCGAAAGGACCTACAATTCTGGGTAAGCTTCCCAAAACTCAACACGTCATTTATCGGAAAAATCCGTAGGAATACATGATCTCCCACTGCGAACTCAAGTCTGCGACCATCATGGTCGGCATAAGACCTCTGTCTGCACTGGGCTACTCATCCTGACCTGAACCAAATGGATCATCTCCGAAGTCTCTAGACTAGCTGAGGTCCAAAAATCCTACTACGCAGAGTCAGAAAAACAGACTGGTGATCGACACGACCTGACTAAACCTAAAGGTTGCCAATTGGAATGTCTCCTGATAACGGCTATCAAGAAGTATCCTAACAATGGCGAGTGACGATCCCAACTGCCAACAACAAATTAACACAAAGACACACAAGACAACACCTTGAAACGAAACCTGAAATTTCTCTTTACACTCTTGTCCATCCGTAACTATCTCACAAATCACGTCAATATTGGCGGAACTTGAATGAACATAGAGAGTTGACTGATGTGCTTGCTCTAGGATTTCACGTCTCTACCCGATAACATCAGGTACATAAACGCATTCCTAACTTAGCACACCCTAGTCACAATCAAGGACTCCGAATCATTACCCAGCCGAGTAACTCAAGTATCTCAAACGAACGAGCGTCGGCGGGCAGTGTCACAACCACACACAATCGAGCCACTCTCGTGAAACATTACAGTTAAATCACAAAGTCGCCCGAACCAAAAGCAAAGGACTGATGCAGCTGTTAACCGAATCTCCAACTGCCGAAAACTCCGTATACATGCCTCAGTCCAAAGAAAAGGACCTCCTTCCAGGTCTGTCCAGTCAACGGTGCAACAATACGCTAGTAATCCTGCACGAAACGGCGGTAAAAACCCGCTAAGCCCAAAATCAGCGGACTTCCGTCCCGTACACAAGTCTGGGCCTAAGTTGTACGGCCTCGATCTTCCTCGGAACCATACGAAAACCGTCTCCGCAACTACAAGACCTAGGAGTCAACACAAACAAGCCTGAAAGAACACTCCGAGAATTTAGCAACAGCTGGTGCTCTCCCAGTATCTGCAAAACAAATCCTCAAGTGCTGCTCCTGTTTCTCAAGACACATTAAATAGACCAGAATGTCATTAGTAACACAACAATAACTGGTCGAGGAACGACCTGAAGAAATCCGGTTCATCATATCTACGAATGCTGCTAGGGCATTGATGAGTCCGACGACACCACCAAAACACACAAAGCCCGTAGCACGCACTTCGGAATGTCATCACTCCGAACCCGCAACAATGATGACCTGATCCCGGACAAACTTAGAAAATGTCTCGCACTCTGGAGCCGATCGAAGAATCGTCAATGCGAGGTAAAGGATACCTATCCGCACCGTAAGCCGGTTCAATTAACGATCCATCAATACACAACCTAAACTGTCGTCTTCCTATCTGACGAATAGAAATAGGAGCTCCCTAATGCGAAACACTCAGACGCACAAGCCTCCCAACAAACAACTCTGCAGCTGATCCTTAAGCTCCCTAAGCTTCGCCGGCTCATCTGGAACAACGTCGGATAACTCTCGCACGAAAGGAACCTGGTCCAACAACCCAACTGTGGCTCCGGTACCATGAATGAATGCCAAGAATCCACGATATCCTCTCCTCAAAAGCCGACTAGCGACAAAGGCTGAATTCAAGCTGTGAGAGGCGGCACAACTATCCACCTGCACAACAAGAACCGACTTGCCGGGAAAACAAGTCCTGACTGTTTCCTCACGGTGGTCCACAGACGCCTTAACACGTAGCTAACCAATCCATGCCCAGGAGAATGTCAAATCCAACATCTCTAGAAGGATCAAGTGACGGATGAATCTCCTAACCGGAAGGCACACGATTGAAATACGTGCCGCGCAACAAAAGAATCGCTGACAAAAGATAACCCAACAAACGGCTGATCTAGCTAACACGATCCTCGTCCCAACCACGGCACAAAGTGTGAAAAAAAAACCAACAAGTACAACAAAAGAACATACGAAATAAGGATATCTGGAAACTCTGCATTGGACGCCCATGCGTCCCGATGAGTAGAAGCAAACTCCTGTGTCTGCCCCCTACCTGCAGCTGACTGCACTCCTCCTCTATTAGACTGACCCCTCTGAGCGAACCTTCCACATACACGGCCTCTCTGAATACGACTCTGACGCGGCGCTAAGGAACAATCCCTGATGAGGTGATGAAGACTCCCACACCAGAAACATCCACGCGATGACTGCTGACCCTCCTGGGGATGAGAGCTGAACGACTGCCCACGTCCTAAGCCTCTGCCACTCCCACGACGGTCACGAAATCTGTCTCGACGACTAGGCCTCTGTCTCTGAGATGGTACACCGGTACGAGTCCTCAACTGTTCCGGAACTCTCCGAGTCTCTGGAAGACGTGTCTCGTAAAATGGGGCTGCATCCACTGGTGCTATGTAGGTGACGGACTGCTGCATGTTGATCCCAAGGAACAACTGAGTAACAGGGGTGTCAACCTCCTGTCGCTGCGCTCGAACGGCATCAACTAATGATCTCATCGTCTGGCGCAAGTCCTGCATCTCTGCCACAAGCCTAGCGAGCTGCTCTGTCGAAGGCTGATCCGTCTGCACCTGTGTAACTAGCATGCCATCCTGGTCAGTGCTCGTCTCACCCGAACCTACTCTGACCTCGGCCCTCGCTGCATCACTCTGAGTCCCCATAGTCATCGGCGACAAGGCTATAAATGGAAAAAGGATTCAATAAGAACACGGAAATCGAATCACAAAGAAGGAATTTCAAGCAATTGTACTTAGGTCACTTTAGGCGGAGTACTGCATCGTGAGTATGCTGCAGACATACACACACTACTTTACTCTGCTTAAGCCACCTACTCCATCATACCAAGGTCATCCTACTCTCCGAAAGGTAAAACCTAGCGCTCTGATACCAACTTTATCACGACCCAAAATTGGCACGTGACGGCCCTAATACTGCGCAACGCCTACAGACGTAACGCAGTAAAAGAAAGCCAAAACACAGAAATCTAAACCATTAAAAAGACAAGAAAAAGCTAATAGGGGTTTTGAAACATTTGAAATCACAACCCAAATTCTTTAAAATTCCAACTTTATTTCCTTTAAAAATTTGGCAGTACCTCCCTTGTAAAAGCTAGCCCCAAAAATGGGTACAACATAAATATAAAGTAAAGCATCCCCAAACGGGAGCAAATACACGCCCAAAGGCGGAAAACAACCACCACCACAAATATACGACGCCAAAGCGAAGAAATAAGAGACAATAAAAAGGAAAGTGTATAAAAGACAACAAATCCATAATAATATAAAATATCGTCCTCACCAAGTCTCTAAGTCATCAAGTAACAGTAGATGGAGAGTACAAAATACAACGAGTATACAATACAAAATACAGATAACCACCAAAACCCACCTAAGCAAAACGGCACACTGTGAGTCGATGCGGTATCTGTAGCAAAAGATGATAGATGAATAGCCAGCCTCGACTACTCTAGGGAAACACCTGCAAACACTGTGGCACAACGGGGGTGAGTTGCCAACTCGTGAATAGTAAATAACATATGCAGGTAATCGCAGGAATGTACGTACAGCATGAATCTAAGATATGCAATTTACAGTAATAACAGGTCATATGAATGCAGAATAATAGAAAGTATACCAGTAAGTACAACCAATATAATAAAGCAATAATGATATGACAACAGTATGCAATAACCATGCAATAGGGATATGATAATGTAAATGTGCAACACTTATGAAAAGTACACTAACAGGTACTACTAATACATGAAGCAGTGCACAAATAGATAAAGGTGAGGTATGGAGTGAAATATGTCATTCCCACGGAATCCTGACATCGTGGTAGGATCACAATCCAGCAAGACAAATCAAATCCCAATTCCTCAAATCAGCCCCCAAATTGGCTTTCATATCAACTAAGTATCACATCTCCTCAATTACACAATATCAAGTATATCTTGTATATCTCGAATGTACAACATCAAGTAGATCTCACATAAATCGAATGTACAACATCAAGTGGATCTCACATATCTCGTATGTACAAATCAGCAATCTCATAAATATCCTGTATCCAATATCAAATGAATCACCTATATCCCAATCAAATTATCAAGTAAAATCTAACATCCTAAATATAATGACATAAATAAATATGATGAGGTCAATACACATATATTAGTGTCCCATTCCACTAATATTGGTGTAAGGGTATATATAACAGCGGATAAATCCCCTGTTATATATACAAGGAGTAATTAGAAATATCATGAAACCAATGTGCCAAGCATCGACACAAAAATATTGATCTATCATATGCTGTCTCCCAGACTAACATCCTGATAGGTACGTATCATACGCTATCCCGAAAGCTCGAGTGCCTAGCTCTGACCCTCGCCTCTCGACGTATCCATACGTACATGACTCCCGTCGGTATCCACATGATAGGCGCTGAGTCATTGGTCCTGTCACCGGAAAGTATGGTTCCGCTATGCCTCATCGCCTGACACCACGACATCGTTCTTGCTTCGGGGTACCTCTGAGCCCCACCATGTACCCGCACACGGACCCCTCCTTTCCTCGCATGGGGTATACACATCGTAAACGACAAATCTCATGGTGGATGCTGAAATATCATATCAAGGGAAACCGGGTTTTTCAAATAATGCATAATTTCATGAACTACCACGGTTCCCAAATCCAGGAAATATCATGAAAAATCCATATCTCAATGCGAAAATCCATGAATAAAGTATACGCATCATAAATCTGAAATGCGAGCATATAAAGGAAAAGCAACAATTAACTGTAACAAGTTAATATAATATCATGCGATTCATATTTTCTCCAATCCTACATAACATCAGGTAAAGGTAAACATGTAGCTATAACCAGATAAATGTGTAAACATAAAGGTATAGCAAGGTATATATATCTACCTATAAGTAATGATGTAATATACCCCCTGGGTATAAGTGAAGTATGACTATAAGGTATACCTGTAGCTATGTCATAAAGTGTGTATGTACCTAACACTAACGGCACAATACCCTATAGGTATACAGGTATCTAGCATGTAAGTATGTGAAGGCATATGTGTGTAAGCATGTGGATATACTGGTATGCTATATGTCATATGCGATAAGAAATATGAATCAAAGTCAATATATCCCTAACCAAACCATATCCTAACTATAAGTAGTTTGTGTGTGACATGGCAATTATTGTCGGTGTGTGTAGTATACAATCAGTGCTCGTGCAACATGAATCGTCAATAATATGTGCAGTGTCCTAAGGGTACTAGTCCAAGCACAACAATATCTAAGCAATAAAGTAAATGCGCAAATCCTAAATCTGACATAGAATATGCGACAAAAATAATATCTCTAGCCCAGACGCATAACGCCATGCGGGCGATTCCTCTGTAGATGTTAAATCTACTCACCGACGCTCCAAGCTAGGTGAATCCTACCACCTGCTTTCCCCTGTAGCAGTGTCCGTAGTCCCCGCCTGCGAACCTGCAACAATAATGCAACAAAGCAATAAATATTAATAGCAACCTAAAATACTCACAATCTACACGGACCAACACGACACACTTACGAACTCTAAAGGGTTCGTATTGTAGCTAACGCGTATAGCTACATTACGAAACCAACTCAGCGCATCGGCAACACGGAACACGCATCGTATCGGATAACGTATCGCACGAAACGAAACACAAGGAATATGCTAAATGATCCCAGATTTTCTTGTGCTAACCAAATGTAGAACAATCACAGATCACAGATATGTATAACCCCGACTAATCGAAATATAGGGATTAGCCGACGTTCAATACATAAGAACATCACAGATATAACCTTTATAGTCAAAGTATATTGAAGTTCGAAAAAATACGGAATTATAGGCCCCCAAAAATAAATTTCTATTCTGGAAAATCTGGGCACATATAATATATCTGAAAAATCCTAAAACCACGTCAGAAACAAACTGCACCAAAAACGACACAGTAACTCACCAAGTTGGCCGCGGTTCCACGGCAATAGCTTGCTATTGCCGCGGAAACGCGGCGCCTTAGTCGATTCGCTGTCTCGTGTTTGGTGGCTTTCTTCTAAAAACCCTGAGATGAATTTTGGAGTATAACAAATTTTGTTTTGACCAGAAAATATTTTAACAGAAACTCAGGTTTTTATAACTTGTTTTTTTCGATTTTTCCGTTTTGAACTTCGATACACTTTACTACCAAGCTAGTTTATATTTAGTTAGGCTCTGATACCACTGTTAGGTCCACGTTACCTCTCCCGGTACTTTCGGGGTTGCGGAAACGGTAAAACAAAATTTTTTCTAAACTTTGTAACATGGACCGTAAAAGCCGGATCTTTGCTAAACTAAACTAGCAACCTTGCAAAGAAGAGTTAACTACTCGACAAAGTGGTTATACCTCAACTTGAACTCCTTCTCTTCTTGTTGTTCTTCTTCTTTCTTGCTCTTTGTAGTAGCTTGAATGGCTTCCCTTCCTCGTCTCCTCTTTGCCGAAGATAGATCCACCTGAGGGCTTCATCCTTGGGCTCCTTTCTCGATCTTGAGAGAACTAAGGTATTCGGCTTGCTAGACCTTCTACCTTAGAGTGAGTAGAGTGTGCTTTGGGGTGTTATATCTTCAAGGAGATGATTCTCAACACATGAGATTTGCTCTCCTTGAACAACAGGAGGAAGAAGATGAAGTGAAGAGAGAGAAACCAAATGATAGAATGAGCTATTTTCCTCTTGCAACCATAACAAAAGGAAAATGATTTATCTAATTAATAATAATAAATCAAAATGAAATAGTTGATGGTTGTATTTGGAATGACCACCATCATCACTTCTTTAAATGAATGTAAGCTAGAATCAAGGAGTATCCTTGCAAAGCAATGATGATGGTCAACATTCAACCATGGTCAACAAGTCAACCATGGTCAACTAGTCAACAAAATCAACCATAACATTATTTCATTTAATTACTATTATTAATTGATATTTCATAAATCCATTAGGTTTGGGAAAAGACGACTGTCAACTGTGCATACGCACCCGTTCCGAAACCCTAATGAAAGACCTCATCCTCCGCCTCAAGCAACAGTGCATACACACCTGCATTCTCGTTCCGAGGAACAAGAATACTGAGAGATAAAAGCAACCCCAAAACATATACTAGTATCTGGCTCAAAACAGAGCCTGCTAGTATAATCCGTCCGGACTCCAAACGTGTACAAGTGCGCGGATGAGAACGAACCCTGTCGCAAAACCATGCGACCTCTACTCTGTTTTGCCCAGAGGCGAATACCCTCTGTGTGGGACTCTAAAGACTCGACATTACGCTGGCAGTGGGTTTAACCACAGATCGCAAGCGGCACTAGCTGTGCGTAACGGTCCCCAGGTAGATGCCGATAAGAAGACTGACGAGGTAAAACCCATCTGAACTCCTACTGAGTCTGAATGTGACATTCTCCGTACAGTCCGGTCTGTTCGTCTGATACATCGCATGTCGGGCCTAGGGGGGCGGCAAGCGTCAGACCCCTAATAGCAGTACAAGTCGTGTCGGAGTGAAGCCCAGAACACCCTGAGATAACACTGGAACCTACCAGTATATCTCGCTTGCCCTGGCCAGGGACTACTTGTGTAATGGCTCTCCTAGACACAGCGCGATGTCAACCCCCAATACCGGGAGAGACGAATCCTGTCTAACCGTCACTGCCTCCAAGTGCTTCGGGACTGCTCCCAACTACTACCTGTTTGCACGACTCAGTAGAGCCGTGGTAGGGTAGCAATCAAGGAACAGTGGGAACACACTCGAGGCGAAGTGACAGTGTCAAGTCAGCGGACTAAGCTGTACTCATGTCACCTGGGAACTGATAACTGACGATAGGGTATAATACCAACCATCAGTTCCCGACGAGTCCTGTCCAGTGTACTCGTAACCTAACGAGCACCCGCATACTATCTCAAGTACGACGTACCGACGGCTGCGGGACAGACCGTCTCCTGTGCTGGGATGAGAAGCGCATACGTTAGTCTACTCCGGAGCATCGATGCCCTATCTCGATACTCCCCACGACTAGGGACGTGTATAAGGATGTGCTTGTAGATTACCCAGCCCCCCACGAGTGTGATCGCCATCACAACGCCGGTAATCAAGCAAAGATCCTAAGGGCTCTACTAATGCGTATAGGTGAATAAATAAACACACATGTACACATTAAAGCAGAGACAAACCAAGTAGCATACTACTATATTGAGCAAGATTGTCTGTACAACTGTGAATATCCCAAGCTTCCATCAATTAATATACATACTAGTATGATACAGTAATGGCCTCTAGGGCATATACACTAACAATCTCCCACTTGCACTAAGGCCATGTACTGGCGTATCGAAGACCTATCATCTCGATCAGCCGCTCGAACTGAGTCTGGGGTAAAGCCTTCGTGAATGGGTCCGCGGTGTTGTCTTTTGTGTCCACTCTCCGCACCTCGATCTCCTGTCGATCAATGATCTCCCTGATCAGGTGATACCGCCTTAAGATGTGCCTGGATTTCTGATGGGACCTTGGTTCCTTTGCTAAAGCTATAGCCCCATTGTTATCGCAATACAAAGGTATTGGGTCAACAATGGACGGAACCACCTGAAGTTCACTAATGAACTTCTTTATCCAGACCGCCTCTTTTGCGGCATCGCTTGCAGCAATGTATTCAACCTCCATCGTCGAGTCTGCGACGGTATCCTGCTTGGAACTCCTCCAACATACCGCCCCTCCGTTGAGGGTAAACACAAAACCCGAGACGGACTTGCTGTCATCTTTGTCACTCTGGAAGCTTGAATCGGTAAAGGACTCGACCCTGAGGTCTCCATTACCATAAACCAGGAACATCTCCTTAGTCCTTCTCAGGTACTTGAGAATGTTCTTCACTGCTATCCAGTGGTCCTCCCCTGGGTCTGACTGATACCGGCTTACCGCGCTCAACGCGTAAGCTACATCTGGTCTTGTACATAGTATCGCATACATTATAGATCCTACCGCCGAAGCGTAGGGTATAGTGCTCATGCGAACCCTCTCCTCGTCAGTCTTAGGAGACATCTTCTTGGAGAGGGTAATTCCGTGCAATGCGGGTATGTTACCGCGCTTGGAACCCTCCATACTAAATCTCTTTAGTACGGTCTCTATGTACCTGGACTGCGAAAGTCCCAATAGTCTCTTGGATCTATCTCTATAGATCTTGATCCCCAGAATGTACGAGGCATCACCCAGGTCCTTCATGGAGAACCTTTGTGACAAAAACAGCTTGACCGATTGTAGCATAGGAATGTCATTTCCTATCAAAAGAATGTCGTCCACGTACAAGACTAGGAATACGACAGTTCGTCCTACAATCTTCTTATATACACAGGGTTCATCTTCGTTCTTGATGAAATCAAATTCCTTGATTGCCTCAT
Source organism: Agapanthus africanus (assembly GCA_030015575.1). NCBI lineage: Eukaryota > Viridiplantae > Streptophyta > Magnoliopsida > Asparagales > Amaryllidaceae > Agapanthus > Agapanthus africanus. The sequence continues at coordinate 624,327,299 of CM057339.1, forward strand.
CAAAACAGATGTTCCAGCTCCGCGATGCCTTCTTTAATCCATAAATAGATTTAAGCAACTTGCACACCCTTCCGCTGCTCCCATTGTCTACGAAACCTTCTGGTTGATCCATGTAAACGCACTCTTCCAAACAACCGTTTAGGAAAGCCATCTTAACATCCATCTGCCAGATTTCATAGTCATGGAAGGCAGCAATGGCAAGTAGGATCCGAATGGATTTGAGCATAGCCACCGGAGAAAAAGTTTCATCGTAGTCCAAACCAGGTCTTTGACGAAAACCTTTTGCAACGAGTCTAGCTTTATAGGTTTCCACCTACCCATCTACACCAAGTTTCCTTTTGTAGATCCATTTGCATCCAACGGGTTTTACCCCAGGTGGAGCAATATCCAAGGTCCACACTTTATTGGCGTACATGGACTCCATTTCGGATTGCATTGCTTCCTGCCACTTATCAGAGTCCCTACTGATAATGGCCTGCCTGAAACTGGTAGGGTCATCTTCTTCAAGATGCAATCCTCGCGATCCCCGTCTATGAGAAAACCGTAGTATCTCTCGGGCGGATGAGAAATCCTACCAGATCTGTGGAGTGGCTGAGGTTCGTCTGGGGTTATTGAATCTTGAGGTTCTGTCAAATTTTCAGTTTCAGTTTGTGGTCGCTGAATTTCTTCCAATTCTACCGTGCTCCCACTAATTTCTTTTGCAAGAAACTCCGTTTCTAAGAAAACGGCATGCTGAGCAACAAACACCTTCTGTTCCTCGGTGTGGTAGAATAGATATCCATAACCATTCTTTGGATATCCCACAAACTTACATAAAACTGATCGTGCCTCTAGTTTATCCGGTTTATGTGATTTAACATAAGCCGGACAACCCCATATCTTAGATCTTTTAAGATATGGCCTCTTTCCATTCCATATCTCGAACGGAGTCTTAGGCACTGATTTAGACGGAACATCATTCAATAGGTATGCTGCTGTCAATAGCGCATGTCCCCAAAATGAAAGAGGTAACTCGGCATTACTCATCATGGAGCGAACCATATCCAGTAGGGTACGATTCCTCCGCTCCGAAACACCGTTGTGCTGTGGTGTATAAGGAGGAGTAAGCTGAGAGAGAATACCATTCTCTTTTAAGTAATCTAGGAATTCCGTGCTTAAGTACTCCCCTCCCCTATCAGACCGGAGGATCTTGATACTTTTGCCTGTCTGGTTCTCTACTTCGTTTCTGAATTCCTTGAATTTCTCAAAAGCTTCAGATTTGTGTTTCATCAGATACACATATCCGAACCTAGAGAGATCGTCAGTGAATGTGATGAAGTACGAGAACCCACCCCTTGCATGTATAGACATCGGACCGCATACATCACTATGTACGAGTCCCAAGAGCTCGGTTGCTCTTTCTCCATGTCCGGTGAACGAAGATTTGGTCATCTTCCCTTTGAGACAAGACTGACAAGTTCCATAAGATGAAAACTCGAACGCATTCAAGAGTCCATCTTTATGCAACTTACTCAGTCTTTTCTCTCCGATATGACCAAGTCTACAATGCCACAAGTAGGATTCATTCGTATCTGAATTCTTCCTCTTGCTTGTGTTTTGTATATTGAGAACTGTATTCTGATTTAGAACGTAGATACCATTACACAGTGTACCCTCTGCAACCAGTACCTTATGAAAGTAAATGTTCATGATATTCTTTTCAAGAACAAAGTTATATCCATCTTTATCGAGTAAAGAAACTGATATGATGTTGCAAACCATGGAGGGTACATAGTAGCAATCGTTTAAAATCATAGTCTTGCCATTTGGCAATACTAGGTGATATTCACCGACGGCTGCCGCATTAACTTGTGCTCCGTTCACTACTCTGAGCGACATATCACCCGGTGCAACTTTCCTACTTTTTCTCAGTCCTTGCAATAAATTACAGATATGAGATCCTGATCCGGTATCAAGTACCCAGGAGGTAGGGCTGACCGTAAAACAGTTCTCAATTACAAGAACACCTGAAGTAGATGCAAAACCATGCTTCTTCTTCAACTGGGTATCCTGGAAATCCATACTTTCCCCTTTCCCATTCTCATACTCATGACTGTTGTCACAAGTTAGAGCTGAACCAACTTTCCCCAGTCCCGAATAAGAATTCGGATCGGTCAAGCGATACATTTTATTATCTTGATTAGGGCGTGAAAAGGTTGCTGCCTGGAGAGAGAGAAAAGAAACACTCAGCGTATGCTCTTGCAAGATTAGATTGGTTTATTAATTTATCTAACCAGGATGTCTCCCACTGTTTCCTCAAATTCTTCTTAAAACCTTTTAAAAAGAAGAAGTAGCCGGGTTTTAATCCACGTCACAATACTTGCTTAACCTTTCAGCCAGGCTAGTGTCGGTACTTCGAGGGAGGTTTTCCAACGCTTTCGCGAAGTTCCTTAATTAAAGAACCTCTTTTCCTTGGGGGCGTAACCCCGCTAACACCTTTCTAGACACCTACTAGGTTTATAGCATTGATCGTTAAGTGAAATAATCTCCCGAGAGTAAACCAACTCATCAGTGGGATCGGGATCCAACTGTCATTGTGTGATAACCTAGATGGAATCCACTCTAGTCACCATACTCCAGAAGGTATGCTAAATCTGCAAGTTTCAGTTCTTTTGAAACTCCCGATGTGGTTTTTGCCCCTAACTGTTCATGACCTTGACTAGGTCAACAAGCCACAAACTGTTAGACAAGTTCTACCCGTCATAATCCTGATTGCATTAGACCCACCCGTACGTGCCCTTAACTAGGTCAACAAGGCCGCACGACTGTCTTAACCAATCACATTTGCAATCCACAGAAAAATATTATTTAGCTACCGTTCACTACGCCTTGACTAGGTCAACAAATGCAGCACGAATACTAACTAACAGTAATCCGAAATGACGGAGGGCTACGGCTGGGTTTTTGGCGAAAAACCCGTTAACGTAATGAACTTGATATCGTTGAAGGAACATGATTGCACCCTTTTTGAAAATATAGTGGCGAAAACTTTGGCTAAAGAGGTCACTCCCTGTGAAGGGATCTCGGCTCTTTCCTCGTCGAATGAGGTGCAGGATATTCCAAATTGAATACCTCGATGCAAAGCAAGAATAATCGACTATAGTGAAGTTATTACCCTGACGCAAACTTTTGTCCAAGGGGTCACTCCCGGTGAAGGGATCTCGGCCCTTGCCTCGTCGACTGAGGTGCTGGGCATTCATAACCGAATACCGCGATGCAAAACAAAAATGAACGTCCTTGCAATAACAGCTTTTTGAAAAATTGTTCCAACAACGTCTTTTAGGTTTATTTTCTTGCATTAGTTCTTTTAATGCGTCCCATCATTTAAATCCTACCATTGCAGAAAACAACCAAAATATGACGTACGCTTATGCCATTCGCATTCGCCACGGGGCCCCGTCATCACCCGTTAGGTTACTTAACTAACGACAGAGCGGGGGCTGGGCTAGCGCGGCTGTAAAACATAAGCAACGCCTAAATAGTTATTATATATAACAGCAATGATAGCCAATCCAGATCACAGATGAACACTTTGGATATACTAGGAACCCGCGATTCGTTCGAGCCTGCAACGAAAAACGGATTACACGGTCGCGATGAATAGCCAAAACCCCACCCAAGACCCCTACGGGTGCGGCAAACTACCCGCCAAGTATCCGAAGCAAAGCAACCTCCCTCAATGCCATGAGTAGGCCACTCGGCACTTCGAGATACCCGGTAGTTTGTGCACCCCCTCCATGGGTCTATCCTAGGAGCAAAAACAGTAAAAGAATTATACAATGACGGCTACAACCCCGACCCGGTTGTGCGGCCAAACAAATAATATTACATCAATTTACAAATTTATTACATGAATGAAAGAAAAAGAAACTCTCATCTCACATCCACCCCGGCTATTCATCCGCGACAATCCAACGAGTTCATATACACAAACCATCAAGAACAATCACAGATCACAGATATGTATAACCCCGACTAATCGACATATAGCGATTAGCCGACGTTCAATACATAAGAACATCACAGATATAACCTTTATAGTCAAAGTATATTGAAGTTCGAAAAAATACGGAATTATAGGCCCCAAAAAACAAATTTCTATTCTGGAAAATCTGGGCACATATAATATATCTGAAAAATCCTAAAACCACGTCAGAAACAAACTGCACCAAAAACGACACAGTAACTCACCAAGTTGGCCGCGGTTCCGCGGCAATTGCTATTGCCGCGGAAACGCGGTGCCTTGGTCGATTCGCTGTCTCGTGTTTGGTGGCTTTCTTCTAAAAACCCTGAGATGAATTTTGGAGTATAACAAATTTTGTTTTGACCAGAAAATATTTTAACAGAAACTCAGGTTTTTATAACTTGTTTTTTTCGATTTTTCCGTTTCGAACTTCGATACACTTTACTACCAAGCTAGTTTATGTTTAGTTAGGCTCTGTTACCACTGTTAGGTCCACGTTACCTCTCCCGGTACTTTCGGGGTTGCGGAAACGGTAAAACAAAATTTTTTCTAAACTTTGTAACATGGACCGTAAAAGCCGGATCTTTGCTAAACTAAACTAGCAACCTTGCAAAGAAGAGTTAACTACTCGGCAAAGTGGTTATACCTCAACTTGAACTCCTTCTCTTCTTGTTGTTCTTCTTCTTTCTTGCTCTTTGTAGTAGCTTGAATGGCTTCCCTTCCTCGTCTCCTCTTTGCCGAAGATAGATCCACCTGAGGGCTTCATCCTTGGGCTCCTTTCTCGATCTTGAGAGAACTAAGGTATTCGGCTTGCTAGACCTTCTACCTTAGAGTGAGTAGAGTGTGCTTTGGGGTGTTATATCTTCAAGGAGATGATTCTCAACACATGAGATTAGCTCTCCTTGAACAAGAGGAGGAAGAAGATGAAGTGAAGAGAGAGAAACCAAATGATAGAATGAGCTATTTTCCTCTTGCAACCATAACAAAAGGAAAATGATTTATCTAATTAATAATAATAAATCAAAATGAAATAGTTGATGGTTGTATTTGGAATGACCGCCATCATCACTTCTTTAAATGAATGTAAGCTAGAATCAAGGAGTATCCTTGCAAAGCAATGATGATGGTCAACATTCAACCATGGTCAACAAGTCAACCATGGTCAACTTGTTAGTTGTATGTATGCCCTAGAGGCCAGTATTGTACAGATGTTGTATATTATATTGGATGCTTGGACATATATAGAGATGACTTTCTTGCTCGATATGATAGTATGCTATCTGGTTACTCTTTATCTTAACATGTACACTAGTCTCTTTATACTGTCTTATAGTTACATGTTGGTAAAGCCCTTAGGATGTGTACTTGACTACCTGGACTATGATACAGATCATACTAGTGGGGACATGGTAGTCCATAAGTACATCCTTCAAGGTCCCTAGTCGTGGGTGTATCGAGACGGGGCATCGATATACCAGAGTAGACTAGCGTATACGCTTCTCGACCCATGTGATGGGCGATGGATGATCCCATATCCATTGGTGTTTAACATCAGAGATGGTGTACGGGTGCTCAGTGGAGACTGGGTACACTGGACGGACTCGCCGAGAACTCCCAGATGGTATTATACCTCACGTCAGATGGCAGTTCTCAGGTGACACTTGTACAGGTTAGTCTGTAGACCCGAGATCGTTATAGAGTCTTGTGTGATTCCCACTGTGCTTTGATCTCCACCTTACCACGTCCATAAGAGCATGCAAAACGGTGGTCTTTGGGCACAGTCCCGAGTCACATGGAGGCAATGAGCGATAGGAGGGGTTTCGTCTCTCCCGGTATTGGGGGTTGATGTTGCGCAGTGCTCGATTGGCCGTAGCAGGGAAGTCCCTGGCCAGGGCTGATCAGAGATTTGCTGGTAAGTGTTACCAGTAGTTTCTCGACCCGTTATGAGCCTCACATCGGCACGACTTATCGGGTTATTGGGGTCTGACGTTTACCACCCCTAGACTTGATATGCGACATATCAGACGAAGAGACCGGACTGTATGGTAAGTGTTATTGGTCGGATTCGCAGGAGTGTGAGCGGGCTAGCTCGTCGATCTTCTGATCGCTCAATACCCGGGTGGCCGTTACGTTTAGCAGACCGCTTGCGGCTTGTAGGTGCTTGATATGATCATCATCTGCTACCGGCGTATTGACGAGTCTTTAGAGTCCTACATAGAGGTTTCCTAGCTCAAGCGAAACGAAATAGGAGCGCATATGAGATATGTGCAGGACCGAGAATAATGCGTGTATGTGATACCGTATTTCATTCTCGCGATAAATGTTTCGATTGGTTATATTAGTTATGACCTAGTTATCGAATCATTGATTCGATAAATCGATACATTGAATACTAGTCGGTTATGTGCGACATGAACGGATCATTGAATCAAATGTTGATTTAATGATTTAATGTATAATTATATATTTGATATATTACTTTGCATTAACTAGTATTGGTTCACTTTAAACGGATTTTTCTCACTTGGATTGCACATTGTATATGTGGTATACTTTTGTGCACTTTTTGTATCATGTTTGATGATACTTGATCATGTGGTTAAGTGAATAGAATTAAACCATGGTTATTATGATAATTAGGGTTTTGCATATTTATTTATTTATTCATTTATTTGTTTATTCATTTATTTGGATAAAGCTTAAGTGGAGAATGGTGGCATTTCTTGTTTTATGTTGAAGCTTCATGAAGCCTTGACTTTATGCAACCATTCTTGTCCACTAGCTTAACCCTAACTCTCCAAACAACCATGGTTGATTCTCTACACTTAACCTTAGTTGGAATTATGATAAGTATAGATTTTTCTTTTCATTTTAAATCACTTATCATAATACTAGCTCATCTTCTTCATCTTCTTCTTCTTCTTCAAGCTTGCTACTCCAATGGCAACTTGAGTTTTAGTGAGAGAAATCTAAATCTAAAGTGAACCCATCTCCTATTTCTTCACCCTCTACCTCTTGCCAAGTTGTTTTGGGTGTTCTCTTCACAAGTTTCACAACTTTGTGAAGTCGGAGCTTGAACTAGTGCAACCTCGACGTAGATCGTCTTTGACACAAAGCCGACGACCTATTCCGCACATTATTCCGATGAAGCCGACGAATGAGTCGAGGATTCATGATGGACAGCGAGGGCATGACCACGTGGAGCTAAGGAGGTGGAAATCCGGATCTACAAAGGTTGTAGCTTCCGACCTTTAGTTAATTTGTTAACTAGCTTTTTCATTTCGCCTAAACATCTAGTCTAAGATCCGTAGTCTAGGGTTTCTCGGCACCAAAAATTTTAAATTGGCATGTTCGATGCCTTGTGAGACTTTACTAGAGTGCCTAGGAACCTTTCATTGGTATCAGAGCCTAGCTAGAGCCTTAGGCGAAGTCCCGACGGAGTTTGAAGTCCGAACGAACCCGAAACTATAATTCCAAGGTGCTCTCTGGAAAATTTCTGAAATTTTGGATTTTTGTCAATTAAAAATGTCCAGAAAATCATGCAGGGTCTTATATGAAATACTGTGAAATTCGAGGGCCTGATTCAACTTTTCCACCGCGGAACCGCGGCACGAGATATGCATGCGCGGCGGTTCCGCGGCCGTACTGTCCCATTGTCTAGTTATTTTTCCACAGTAATTCATGAATTCAGAGATTATGTTTTCTGGGTATTTTTATTGTGACTCTACAGAAGAGTATTTTGGGGTTGCTTTGGGGATTCAATTATTCGTTCGGGTTATCAAATTTCGTCTTTGTGTATTTCCGGATAATTTCCAGAATATGTTAAAAAGTTCGACCGGATATAAATACCCAATTTTTCCCCTGTCGGGAAATTTCCAAGTGTTGGATTTTTCCGTAGTTTAACGACGTTCTAAGTAGTGCAAGTAACGCGATGGACCCTCTAGAAGACAACAAAGCTTAACTCGATTATGTGACCGTCTTGAACTGCCCTTTGAACCTTCGGGTTTGGGGCAGTACGGCGTGCCACATGTGAGGCGTTGGCTTGACCCTTCTACGGCTGGACCGTTGGTACTGAGGCACGAACTGAATGTTGCTAGACTTATTTCATGTGTTGGACTGTATCGGGAAAACTTGGGTATTCGACTGTTCGATCGGAAAGTTTAACATTATCTGTTTATCTGGAATGTGATACAATAATTGGAATTCACAAACAGTTATGAGATAACTGGATGAATGTTATAAATTTAGCAGTTTAGTCCCATATGATATTGAAAAGAGTTTTCGATAATGAGACTAAAATGCGGGATTTATATCTGTTAGGCATGCGATGTCTAAAGGAGTTGCGGATTCCAACTGTTGTAGTTTTACACTTTATTTTCTGTGACCGTAAGTGTAGTATGTACATATCGCCGGTTTCGTTGCTATACGTCAAAGACAATTGGGGTATGCATACTTACTTACGTTGATGACATGTGATGTTATGTGTTGCTGGATATGTTATATTGGATCGTCGTATTCGAATAGCCGGGGGTTTTTATGTGAGATGAGTGTTTTTCATTTTCATTCATGTAAAAACTTGTATGTAATATTCTTTTATTTGGGGCACTTCCACGTAGCGGAAGATGTCACCTTTTGTATATTATTTACTTTTCCGCATTAGGATAGACCCAAGGAGGGGAGCACAAGTAACCGGGTTCTGGGGTCCAGTGGGAGACCAACTCGAGGAGTCGAGTCCGGGTCTCCTAACCCTAGAATTGGCAGGGTTGCTTGCCGCTCTCATAGGGGTCTAGGGGTGTGGGATTGGCAATTCATCACGACCGTGGAATCCGTGTTTTATACTGGCTCGTATTGAAAACACGGACGTCCTAGTATATCCAATATTTCATATGATTATTCTGCTGCGATATCTGTGATGCTATTCTGTGATGGATTTAGTATATGATATATATGATATATTATATAGACGTTACTTATGTTTTACACCCGCGCTAGCCCTGCCCTGCTCTGTCGTTAGTTACCTAACCTAACGGTGCACGAGGGACATCGAGGCGAATGCGGATGGCATAAGTGTACGTCATATCTATCTGTGATGTTTAGGTATTTAAATGATGGGACTTCATTAATGTGATTAATGAAAGATAAGAAACCTAAGATGTTGTAGAATCAGATTTTAAATAAAACAGGTAGCTACAGTTCTTGCTTTGCATAGCGGTATATATGATATATCCTGCACCTTATTCGATGAGGAAAGGACCAAGATCCCTTCACCGGGAGTGACTCCTTTAGCAATAAACTGGCAGATGCTACACACTCGGTTTGCTTTTGACTGCTTTTGGGTTTTTGCTTTGCACAGCGATATATATGATATATCCCGCACCTCATTCAACGAGGAAAGGACCGAGATCCCTTCACCGGGAGTGACTCCTTTAGCAAAACTAGAAAAGCCTCAAAATCACTCCATTTTAAAAACTTCATTTGATTCTACAACGATATCAAGTTCATTACGCTCATGGTTTTTCAGAAAAACCTGGCGTAGCCCTCCGTCATTTCAGATAAGTACTATTTAGTATTCGTGCTGCGGTTGTTTGGCATGCGTCAAGGCGTAGTGTACGGTAGCTAACTAGTATTTATCTGCTTATGCATATGATGCAGATTGGATTAGGGTATTCGCACGGCGTTGTTTGGCATGCGTCAAGGGTCGTGCGGGTGGGTTTAATTCAATCAGGAAATGACGGGTTGAACTTGACTAGCGGACTATGGGTTGTTTGGCATGCGTCAAGGTCATAGCACGCTAGGGGCAAAATATTATCGGGAATTTCAAGTGTTGAAATTTGCAATGAGATTGCATACCTTCTATGAGATAGTTGGATCCCGATACCCACTGCGAGTAAGAGTTACTCCTGGGAGAGTTTTACACATTGCAATTAGCTGATCAAGTAGGTGTCTAGAAAGGTGTTAACGAGGTTACGCCTCTGGGAAAACGAGGTTTACATTAATTAGGTTCGTGCGAAAGCACGGGGGAGCTCCCTCAAAGTACCGACACTGGCCTGGCTGAAAGATTAGCGAACTTGTAGTGTGTAATTAATCCCGGCTAGTCTTTCCTTTTAGGGTTTGGAGGAAGATTTGATAAAAAGCAGTGGGAGCCATCCTGATTAGATAAGATAATAACCAATCTGATCTTGCACGAGCATACGCTAAAGTGTTTTCTTCTCTCTCTCTCCAGGTAGCGACCAGTTCATGCCTTAATCAAGATAATAATATGGATGTATTGACCGAACCCGCATGTTATACTGTGCTGGGGAACGTTGGTTCCGTTCTTTCTTATAAGAGTTATAGGAATGAACAGGATATAGGGGAATACCAGGATTCCCATGCCACCCGATTGAAGAAAGTACATGTTGATGCATTTTCTTCGGGTGTGTTCGTTACTGAGAACTGTTTCTCTATTTGCTCTACGTCCTGGGTATTAGATACCGGGTCAGGATCCCATATATGTAATCAGTTACATGGGCTTAGGAAAGGTAGAGAACTTGGAGAAGGTGATAAAGACATTAGAGTTGGAAATGGTGCAATTGTTGCAGCTAAGACAGTCGGGGAATATCACCTTGTATTACCAACTGGTAATACATTGGTTCTGAACGAATGCTATTACATGCCGAACCTGATATGCAACATTATATCGGTTTCTTTATTAAGTAAAGAGGGATATAATTTTGTATTACAGGACAATGTTATGAACATTTTCCGTAACCAAAAGTTGGTTAGATCAGGCACGTTATGCAATGGCATTTATGTTCTAAATCAATCAACAGTTCTGAGCATAACAAACACACACAAGAGGAAGAGTTCTGAACTCAACGAATCCTTCTTGTGGCATTGTAGACTGGGTCACATCAATGCGACACGACTAGCTAAGTTGCATAAAGATGGATATTTAAATCCGTTTGAATTTTCATCTTATGACATTTGCCAGTCATGTCTCAAAGGCAAGATGACCAAGACTCCGTTTACGGGACACGGAGAAAGAGTTACTGAACTCTTGGGACTTATACATAGTGATGTATGCGGTCCCATGTCTACACATGCCAGGGATGGTTCTTCGTACTTCATTACATTCACTGACGATCTCTCTAGGTTCGGGTATGTGTTCCTGATGAAACACAAATCAGAAGCTTTTGAGAAATTTAGGGAATATAAACAAGAAGTTGAGAACCAAACCGGAAAAAGTATTAAAATCCTACGATCTGATCGAGGAGGAGAATACTTAAGCAATGAATTCCTGGACTTCCTAAAAGAGAATGGGATTCTCTCTCAGCTGACTCCTCCATATACACCACAGCACAACGGTGTATCCGAACAGAGAAACCGCACCCTATTAGATATGGTGCACTCAATGATGAGTACAGCTGAGTTACCTATTTCCTTCTGGGGACATGCGCTTGAGACAGCCATGGACCTATTGAATAGAGTTCCTACCAAATCAGTGCCTACCACTCCATATGAGATATGGAAAGGGAAGAGACCACATCTTAATTATATTAAGATATGGGGTTGTCCAGCCTATGTCAAAAGACAAAATCCGGACAAACTCGAGGCAAGATCTGTCTTATGTAAGTTTGTAGGATATCCCAAAAATTCACAAGGGTATATCTTCTACCACCCCGAGGAACAAAAGGTGTTTGTTTCTCGACATGCCACTTTCTTAGAAAAAGGTTTTCTTATGAAACAGATAAGTGGCATTGAGGTAGAACTGGAAGAGGTTCCAGCGACACAGACTACAACAGAAGATTTGGTTGAACCAGAGGATTCCGTAGTTCCCGATGAACCCCAGCCACTCCGCCGATCTAGTAGGGTTCCTCGCCAACCTGAGAGATACTACGGTTTTCTCATGGACGGTGGGAGCGAGGATTGCATCATGGAGGATGATGACCCAACTAGCTTCGAGCAGGCCATCACGAGTGGGGACTCAGTGAAATGGCTGGATGCTATGCGGTCTGAGATGGATTCCATGTACACCAACAAAGTATGGACTTTGGAAGTTGCTCCTGAAGGGGTAAAACCCATTGGGAGCAAGTGGATCTTCAAGAAGAAACTTGGTGTAGATGGGAAAGTGGAGACTTTCAAAGCTAGACTTGTAGCAAAGGGTTTTCGTCAAAGACCAGGTGTGGACTATGACGAGACCTTTTCTCCAGTGGCTATGCTTAAATCCATCCGGATCATGCTTGCCATCGCTGCATATCATGATTACGAAATCTGGCAAATGGATGTTAAGACCGCCTTTCTAAACGGTGATTTAGAAGAGTGCGTGTACATGACTCAGCCAGAGGGCTTCGTAGACAGTGGGAGCAGCGGGAAGGTGTGCAAGCTGCTTAAATCCATTTATGGATTAAAGCAAGCATCGCGGAGTTGGAACATCTGCTTTGACGTCGTTATCAAAGAGTTTGATTTCGTCAAAAATCCAGATGAACCTTGTATCTACAAGAAGGTGGCAGAGAGTAAGGTTGTCTTTCTCGTATTGTACGTGGACGACATACTCTTGATAGGAAATGATATTCCTATGCTGCAATCGGTCAAGCTCTTCTTATCACAAAGATTCTCAATGAAAGATCTTGGTGATGCCTCCTGCATATTGGGAATAAGGATCTATAGAGATAGATCCAAACGGATTTTGGGATTGTCCCAATCCAGGTACATTGACACCATACTAAAGAGATTTAGTATGGAAGAGTCCAAACGTGGGAACTTACCCACGATATCTGGAGTCACTCTCTCCAAAGAGATGTCTCCCAAGACTGATTTGGAGAGAGCTCGCATACAAGGGATACCCTATGCTTCGGCAGTAGGCTCTATCATGTATGCGATGCTATGTACCAGACCCGATGTTGCATACTCACTAAGTATAGTGAGCAGGTATCAAGCTGATCCTGGAGAGAGTCACTGGACAGCTGTGAAGAGCATTCTCAAGTACTTGCGAAGGACTAGAGATATGTTCTTGGTGTATGGTAACGGAGAACTCCAAGTGGAGTCCTTTACCGATTCGAGCTTCCAGAGTGATAAGGACGACTCTAAGTCGCAGTCGGGTTTTGTCTTTACCCTTTACGGAGGGGCGGTTAGCTGGAAGAGTTCCAAGCAGGAAACCATGGCAGACTCGACGATGGAGGCTGAATACATCGCTGCCAACGATGCTGCTAAAGAAGCTGTCTGGATCAAGAAGTTCATTTCTGAACTTGGAGTGGTTCCATCCATTGAGCATCCAATACCTTTGTATTGCGATAACAATGGAGCGGTGGCTTTAGCCAAGGAACCCAGGTCCCATCAGCGATCCAGGCATATTCTGAGGCGGTATCACCTGATCCGGGAGATAGTTGATCGCCGGGAGATCGAGGTCAGGAGAGTTGACACGAAGAATAACACGGCGGATCCACTCACGAAGGCCATTCCCCAGACGCAGTTTGAGAGACTCTTCGGGATGCTCGGTATGCGATACTACAGCAGTTGGCCCTAGTGCAAGTGGGAGATTGTTAGTTGTATGTATGCCCTAGAGGCCAGTATTGTACAGATGTTGTATATTATATTGGATGCTTGGACATATATAGAGATGACTTTCTTGCTCGATATGATAGTATGCTATCTGGTTACTCTTTATCTTAACATGTACACTAGTCTCTTTATACTGTCTTATAGTTACATGTTGGTAAAGCCCTTAGGATGTGTACTTGACTACCTGGACTATGATACAGATCATACTAGTGGGGACATGGTAGTCCATAAGTACATCCTTCAAGGTCCCTAGTCGTGGGTGTATCGAGACGGGGCATCGATATACCAGAGTAGACTAGCGTATACGCTTCTCGACCCATGTGATGGGCGATGGATGATCCCATATCCATTGGTGTTTGACATCAGAGATGGTGTACGGGTGCTCAGTGGAGACTGGGTACACTGGACGGACTCGCCGAGAACTCCCAGATGGTATTATACCTCACGTCAGATGGCAGTTCTCAGGTGACACTTGTACAGGTTAGTCTGTAGACCCGAGATCGTCATAGAGTCTTGTGTGATTCCCACTGTGCTTTGATCTCCACCTTACCACGTCCATAAGGGCGTGCAAAACGGTGGTCTTTGGGCACAGTCCCGAGTCACATGGAGGCAATGAGCGATAGGAGGGGTTTCGTCTCTCCCGGTATTGGGGGTTGATGTTGCGCAGTGCTCGATTGGCCGTAGCAGGGAAGTCCCTGGCCATGGCTGATCAGAGATTTGCTGGTAAGTGTTACCAGTAGTTTCTCGACCCGTTATGAGCCTCACATCGGCACGACTTATCGGGTTATTGGGGTCTGACATTTACCACCCCTAGACTTGATATGCGACATATCAGACGAAGAGACCGGACTGTATGGTAAGTGTTACTGGTCGGATTCGCAGGAGTGTGAGCGGGCTAGCTCGTCGATCTTCTGATCGCTCAATACCCGGGTGGCCGTTACGTTTAGCAGACCGCTTGCGGCTTGTGGGTGCTTGATATGATCATCATCTGCTACCGGAGTATTGACGAGTCTTTAGAGTCCTACATAGAGGTTTCCTAGCTCAAGCGAAACGAAATAGGAGCGCATATGAGATATGTGCAGGACCGAGAATAATGCGTGTATGTGATACCGCATTTCATTCTCGCGATAAATGTTTCGATTGGTTATATTCGATATGACCTAGTTATCGAATCATTGATTCGATAAATCGATACATTGAATACTAGTCGGTTATGTGCGACATGACCGGATCATTGAATCAAATGTTGATTTAATGATTTAATGTATAATTATATATTTGATATATTACTTTGCATTAACTAGTATTGGTTCACTTTAAACGGATTTTTCTCACTTGGATTGCACATTGTATATGTGGTATACTTTTGTGCACTTTTTGTATCATGTTTGATGATACTTGATCATGTGGTTAAGTGAATAGAATTAAACCATGGTTATTATGATAATTAGGGTTTTGCATATTTATTTATTTATTCATTTATTTGTTTATTCATTTATTTGGATAAAGCTTAAGTGGAGAATGGTGGCATTTCTTGTTTTATGTTGAAGCTTCATGCAGCCTTGACTTTATGCAACCATTCTTGTCCACTAGCTTAACCCTAACTCTCCAAACAACCATGGTTGATTCTCTACACTTAACCTTAGTTGGAATTATGATAAGTATAGATTTTTCTTTTCATTTTAAATCACTTATCATAATACTAGCTCATCTTCTTCATCTTCTTCTTCTTCTTCAAGCTTGCTACTCCAATGGCAACTTGAGTTTTAGTGAGAGAAATCTAAATCTAAAGTGAACCCATCTCCTATTTCTTCACCCTCTACCTCTTGCCAAGTTGTTTTGGGTGTTCTCTTCACAAGTTTCACAACTTTGTGAAGTCGGAGCTTGAACTAGTGCAACCTCGACGTAGATCGTCTTTGACACAAAGCCGACGACCTATTCCGCACATTATTCCGATGAAGCCGACGAATGAGTCGAGGATTCATGATGGACAGCTAGGGCATGACCACGTGGAGTTAAGGAGGTGGAAATCCGGATCTACAAAGGTTGTAGCTTCCGACCTTTAGTTAATTTGTTAGCTAGCTTTTTCATTTCACCTAAACATCTAGTCTAAGATCCGTAGTCTAGGGTTTCTCGGCACCAAAAATTTTAAATTGGCATGTTCGATGCCTTGTGAGACTTTACTAGAGTGCCTAGGAACCTTTCACAACTAGTCAACAAAATCAACCATAACATTATTTCATTTAATTACTATTATTAATTGATATTTCATAAATCCATTAGGGTTTGGAAAAAGACGACTGTCAACTGTGCATACGCACCCGTTCCGAAACCCTAATGAAAGACCTCATCCTCCGCCTCAAGCAACTGTGCATACACACCTGCATTCTCGTTCCGAGGAACAAGAATACTGAGAGATAAAAGCAACCCCAAAACATATACCAGTATCTGGCTCAAACCAGAGCCTGCTAGTATAATCCGTCCGGACTCCAAACGTGCACAAGTGCGCGGATGAGAACGAACCCTGTCGCAAAACCATGCGACCTCTACTCTGTTTTGCCCAGAGGCGAATACCCTCTGTGTGGGACTCTAAAGACTCGACATTACGCTGGCAGTGGGTTTAACCACAGACCGCAAGCGGCACTAGCTGTGCGTAACGGTCCCCAGGTAGATGCCGATAAGAAGACTGACGAGGTAAAACCCATCTGAACTCCTACTGAGTCTGAATGTGACATTCTCCGTACAGTCCGGTCTGTTCGTCTGATACATCGCATGTCGGGCCTAGGGGGGCGGCAAGCGTCAGACCCCTAATAGCGGTACAAGTCGTGTCGGAGTGAAGCCCAGAACACCCTGAGATAACACTGGAACCTACCAGTATATCTCGCTTGCCCTGGCCAGGGACTACTTGTGTAATGGCTCTCCTAGACACAGCGCGATGTCAACCCCCAATACCGGGAGAGACGAATCCTGTCTAACCGTCACTGCCTCCAAGTGCTTCGGGACTGCTCCCAACTACTACCTGTTTGCACGACTCAGTAGAGCCGTGGTAGGGTAGCAATCAAGGAACAGTGGGAACACACTCGAGGCGAAGTGACAGTGTCAAGTCAGCGGACTAAGCTGTACTCATGTCACCTGGGAACTGATAACTGACGATAGGTATAATACCAACCATCAGTTCCCGACGAGTCCTGTCCAGTGTACTCGTAACCTAACGAGCACCCGCATACTATCTCAAGTACGACATACCGACGGCTGCGGGACAGACCGTCTCCCGTGCTGGGATGAGAAGCGCATACGTTAGTCTACTCCGGAGCATCGATGCCCTATCTCGATACTCCCACGACTAGGGACGTGTATAAGGATGTGCTTGTAGATTACCCAGCCCCCACGAGTGTGATCGCCATCACAACGCCGGTAATCAAGCAAAGATCCTAAGGGCTCTACTAATGCGTATAGGTGAATAAATAAACACACATGTACACATTAAAGCAGAGACAAACCAAGTAGCATACTACTATATTGAGCAAGATTGTCTGTACAACTGTGAATATCCCAAGCTTCCATCAAGTAATATACATACTAGTATGATACAGTAATGGCCTCTAGGGCATATACACTAACAGTTTTTATCCGAAACGATACGATACGCGACAAAAACAGCAACTTTAAAGCTAAGCTACACAAAAATAACTTAAACAACAGAAAAGAAACAATATCTAATCAAAAGAACACAAAGATGCTAGCTTTGTGCACACCAAGGCATCCAAGAGGCAAGTGATGGAAAAAGATGTGATTTTGTGATGATTTTGGTGATTTGTGACGGATTTGTGTTGGAAATGGGAGAGTGTTCAGTTGAGAGAGAGTGTGAGAAGAGGAAATGGAAAGAGATAGAGAAATGAGAGAGGGTGTGAGGTTAAAGAGAGAGAGAGGTGAGTGTAGGAGAGAAAAGAGAGTGAGTGTATCCAATGCATTAATTAACCATTAATGCATTCTCATACACCTCATCACTCAAACAAAATATCTTTCTCTCATCTCACAAAAGATCTAGGGATTAGGGTTAAGGATTGGATTAACTAGGATTAAAGCAAAGAGATTAGATTAGGGTTAAGTGTCATAGTTGCTAAGAACAAAATTAGCACAAACAAACCCTCGCATTTACGTGCACACGTGCGTGCAAGCTTATAACAAATAATAATAAATTATTAATTAAATGTTATAAAATGTGAGGAACCCGAAATGGTAAACTTTTACAGTAAACCCGCATTAACGTCTCTACGAACACTAACCGAAGTCTAAGGCGTTACATGAGATGAGATAGATATGAGGGCCGATGTGAGGATGCGGTGTAAGTGCACGGTAGCGCCCTGGCCGTCAATCCGACGCCGGAATGCAGAAACGAAACTTTTACAAAACTTGTAAACCGGCACTACCGCGCACTATAAACCCGGATCGGGCCATTAACCTAATGCTAGCGAACATGAGAAATGGTAGAATGCTATACCGAGCGATCCGTGTCCTTCGGTCTTCGGCCTCCATCCCGACCTCCTCGCGGAATCTCCGGTCTTCATCTCCTCGTCGGAAAGGGCACCACACCGTCGGGTTCTTTTACGGGCTCCTACCTCTGGACCGAGGCAACTCAGGCACGAAGTTGGCGAGCCGACGTGTCCAAGAATGCTGTAGGCTAAGTGTAGAGTGGTTTGTCTCAAGGGGTTGTGAAGCTACCATATTTGATGGAGGGGAGAATGAACTTTGGAGAGAGGTTGATGATTTTATTGTCACGTCCCGAAAGTACGGAACATGATCGGCACTTAAACTACGAAACGTCTTGAGGCGTACGTAATCTAAGTAAACCGAAAACCCAGAAATCCAAACCAAGAAAAGTAGTAGAGTGAAGGAAAACCAATTTAAAACAAGTAGTTTTAATAGCATAAGCCGAATTATGCGGTTTTTAAGAACATCAAAATTTACTGAAAATTTCGGCAGAGTCTCCTTTGTAAATACTGGCCCCCAAACGGGATACAACATGAATAGTATACGAAATCAAGAAAAAAGGCATCCCCAAGCGGGAGCTAGCTCTTCGTCAATCGACGGTCACAACCACACAAGCAATATAATATACAACGCCAACGGCGAGGATCAAAACTCAAAGGAAACTCAAAACCACCAGAAATAAAACGAGGGACTCTAAGGTCGAAAGAATAAACAACACTGGTCTCTATCTCAATAAATACATGTTTGGTTGATGGAATTTACTAGATACAACGGAATAATATTATGCAAGGTAATATGATGGGTACGATACAAGAAAAACCCACCTACTAGCAAATCACCCGAATGAAACTGAGCCCGCAAGCCGTAAAGAAACCTGTACGGCAAACCTGCAAGAAACTGGGGTACAACGGGGGTGAGTTGCCAACTCGTGAATAGAAAAACATCTACGCACAGAAATCGCATAAATAACGCAATCCTAGGTCAATGATCATAATATATCCTCAAAAATGTATATAACATGCAGCCTATAACAATGGCTAGGGTAAATATCTAACCCGAGTGTAAACTCATGTGCCCGTGTCAGTGCCTCAGGTAGCAATATATCATATGAATGAGGTATGCATGCATGAAAACAGAATACATGTAAATGAAGAAACTGTTTTCATAAATTAGTGAGATTTCCTTCGTATTTTTAAACTGAGGTATCATAAATGAAATCAGTATCAACAGTGTCTAGCATCGACACAAAACATAAATCTCACTGTCTCGAAATATCAATGTCTCAATCTCAATATCTAGGGCGCCGTCAGTCCAGACCGGCCCCTACCATCCATCTCAAGACCACGACGGTATCCTCCGGATATCCGACGCGTCGGGTAATATCACCGGTAGGTAGTGCTCCCCAGCCAGGCTCAACGTCAACACCACATTCGTCTTGCCCCGGGGTACCATACCGGGCCCACCATGTACCCGAAACGGTTCCTCCACTCCTCGAATCGGGTCTCGAAATCCATCAGCAAACTCATGGTGGACGACTCATACATCATGGGAAAACCGCACTTTTTATTTTAAAAGGGAGAAAAGGTTTATTTATGTTTTTGCGGTTTTCCTCCAAATCCAAGAAATCTCATGAAATCCGAATCCAAGTCATCAATAGCATGTAAGCAGTGAATATAGGCATGAGAATCCATGAATACGACACAACAATGAATAATAACATGCATGAAGTAGTAGGCAATAACTATAATGTCTAACCAGCATATAAGGCAAGTACACTAATATCATGTCTAAACTATTAGCTAACAACCTATGTCAAATGAAATAGTATTTTCTAAAGTGTTCGTGACATGTCAATTACCGATGAAGATGTGTGTGAGCCGGCACGTAAGTGTACGTGGTACATACGCGTCATCGGCAATGGTGCTGGTGTCCTAACAGCATGATATTAATAATGATTTAAGAAATTATAATATAAGTATGCGATGCGGAGCGAACAGTAAAAATGAGCGGGAGCTGAATACTAGACGCAACTATAACTAATCTGCAATAATCTAATATAAGTCCTACAAATGGTGCCTTTTGAAATAACACGAATCATGGGGTTTTGAAAATAGGGGCTACGGTGTTTTTATGAAAAGATACGTCTTTTGAAATATCCGTAGGATCCCTTGGGCTGTCTTCTAAAATACCCACGATTCGTTAGTTTTTGAAATAGGTAAGAAGTCTAATCTAATCTAACAACTACACTAAACTATACGGCTGAACTAACAAGCTGAACTACAGGTAAGGAAACCGCCTATCATCTTAGTCGATACATATACATACCTGTATATGTATAGTCGGTGATCCCGCCTCAATAATATCATATCCGATACCATATCTATAATCAGGCATCCCAAGTCAAGAGTGCGGATCAATCATCAATATAGCTCGTACGTAAATCCGTCGTACGGCATCCCAAATCTGGGTACGGGTCAATATCGCATTCATCATACTATTCACCCGGTATCCTCTTTATCAAATATCATGATCGGGGTACTGATCTACGTCTAGTACAATATTGATACCATCTATGTACGCATGCATGTATAAGAATCACTATGTCAAAAGACCCGCTAAAACATCATGTCGTATCTCAATACGAACCAAAACACATCACGGATCTTCTGGCCTCAAGCCCAATATCATCGACTCATCTCAAATCCCAATTACTATCCTCAAATCCAGTATATAAACACATAGTCCCATACCCATGTGTAAATATACACATCAATATATAATCCCATGTACGCACATAAGAAAGAAGAATGTATGCAAATATGGGTGTGTGTGTATGTGTGGTGCAACCACTACTCTAGGGTTTCGCAACACTAAACCAATCCAATCACACCAAGGATCCATCTCTATCATCAATAATCTCAAACAATATATAAACAATATTTATATATGTGTGCATACGTATTCGTATGCATCACCACGAACTGCGGGGGTGCTATACGCCATCCACCCGACTTCTCCCCGTAGATATAAATCTACTCACCTGGTCCTCGCTTGCCGGTGCCGACGCCGCCACGCGCTTGCTTGTCGTCTCGAAGTCCACATGGGGTACCTACATATCATAACGCACCGTATCGCATTAAAATCCGCCTCATGACCAAAACGACGCACGAATCTCACATAGGTCAAAACCTATGGTTGCTTCACAAATCGACCCAAAAACCCTCGATGTCGCCGTACAAACGCCAAACCATCGAGAAAGCTCCCAACACACTAATTTGTACAATTACAAGCACTAATTATAATATAAAATAGCTTAAAATTCACAAAAACCCCAATTTCACTTAAAAGTCATTTTTCCGAAAATCTAGCAAGCACAAATCACCGTTTTTGTACAAAACTCGATGTATAGACGAATCTAGAGGCCACAATATTCACTAAATATCTTAAATAAGTCATAAAAATGATTCCCATAATTTAATCTCATTAAATTCCATAAACCCCAAAAACCTAGTTTACAAATTATCCAATTTTAACAATTTTCAAGCAAAAAATTTCTCGATTTAAGAATTAAGCTTAGATTTGCATAATCTAAAGTATTAAACCACTCATTATAATGTTAATAATGCTATGAAACCATAATTAGATTTTTAAACCTAATTATTAGACTAATTATAAAAACCTAGTTAGCAATTAGCAAAGTTATCAAAATTTTAAATTAACAAATTAGTAAATAGCAACTAACTTAGATTTTGCATACAACCACATGTTAATCTCCTCATTACACCCATAACCAATTGATAAAAATCTCACTTGATCACAAACCCTAATCATTAATTCAAAACCCTTCTCTTGAATTTTAATTCAAGCACCTAGAACTAATTAAAAAAAAAACCTAATTAAGCTAACATGAAACAATTAACACAATTTAAGAAAAGGTTAGAATTAATACCTCATGATCAAGAGATCAAACATGAAATTCAAAGCCTCTAAAATGCCAACTCGCTCCCTAGATCAATGCAAGAATAGCTAATGAAAAATGGGTAGGAGTTAGATTTGAGTTTTGGTTTAATTTTTGATGGAAATTTGATGGATTTTGAAGACTTTTTGATGATGAAAAGAGAGGGGGGAAATTGGGGCTGCACAAAGGGGGGGTGGCTCGGCTGAAAATGGAGGGGAGAGGAGAGAGAGGGAGGTGAGGAAAATAGTCCAAGTCAAGGCATAAAGTCAAAGGTCCAACTCATTTTACAATTTCCTTTCATTTCCTTTGTTTTCTTTCTTTTCTTTTCTTTGAAATTCAAGTGGGGAAAAAGATGGGGGCTGCTGAATTCAGCCAAGGGGAGAAGTGAATGGGGGTGTGTGGGTGTGGGTACGGGTGTGGGGTGATGAAAAATGATAAATACAATACCCCAAACATCCATTTACGCTAAAAAAAGCCTTTTTTCTTCAATAATTTCTAAACCGTTTTGGCAAATGATTTCGTTCCAAAAACTACATGATAAAATTTTATTTAATGTTTTATGATGCACAAAATTTGTTTCAACTCATTCCAATTTGTAATTTTCCCTAATTAAATGTATTAGTGACGGCTTAAAATAATAATAAAATAATATTTTTTTCAGAAAATTTGAAATTTCACCAGCGGCTCAATAAACACCAAATAATAGCAATTATATAGCTAGAATATGTATATTTAATTTTTATAATAAGATATTTGTATTTTGACTTTTTACAGAAAACCCCCTTATTTTACCGATTTTTCGAAATTTCACCGAAACGATTTTCAAAACGTTACAATCTTCCCCCTTAAAGAAATTCGGTCCCCGAATTTAAATTCAAACTCCCCCAAATACTAAAACATCTAAGAAAACCCATCAAGTCGTCGGGGCTCCGAAAGTGTAAATACATAAAACAAATCGTAGCGCAGCGCATGCGCTTGAAAAATGAGCATATAACTCAAATCAAAACTCCGTCAAGCATCCCGCAATCATCGGAGTCATGGAGAAGACATCAATGCCAAATCCAAATCAAACCAATATGATATAACTCGAAACTATACATGTACACATCGAATCTATATCTGTAAATATCTGAAGGAAATGCATGCCAATCTCTTTAAGTCGCTGTGCAACGCGTATAACACTGAACAGTGGCGGACGTCTATCATAAGAAAATAACTATATACATATATACCTTTGTTTGAAATGTACGTTCCGCCGTTTTGGAAACAATTTAGAAGGGTCTCCTTGTTTTAAACATTTCGTGTCATATCAGACACGTAGGTAAATACTGAGGCTATAGCTCGCTTTTTGGAAATCCCTTCTATAACTATCAATGCATGCAAAATATATTCAGGTACTGTCCTCTGACTAGTCCTGCTCAGTACGAAAACACATAGCAATATCATAAAAACGTACTGCTCTATACGAAATCAATCCCCAAAATATGCACATGAATGCTACGTGCGTCTGGTACGCACGGAAATCAAAATCCATGAATGTGCCATACATGCACACAGAAACAACATCTAAGTGCATCGGGTGTGCACGAAACATCTGTCGTAGGCAACATGTGTGCCTGACAGCAAAATCAGGTGCACCTGACATGCACGAAAAATTCTCAATTTAGTGCCTCTGGTGTGCACCAAAATCACCCTTCAAAACATGCGCCCAACATGCGCGAAAATCCAAATCAGGTGCATCCCTCGTGCACGAAATCATGAAATCCAATATCAAGCGCCGAACGTGCGCAAAATCAATCAGGTGCACAAGGTGCACAAAACAAATATGGAGTATCACAATCGAAATCGAAGTCCAGTGCATCTAAGTGCACGGAAGGCGTATCGCTGCACTGCAAGCATATAATAGCTATACAGAGTGCAGGAACCAATTCGTGTGCATGCATACGCACAAAACCAACTCAACTGTTTAAAACCGTAAAATCACAAACATGTGAAACTAAAGCACGAAAACGATATCAAGTGCAACACTGTGCAAAGATCGTAAATCCTCAATCATCAAAATCAAATCATACGAATAAATCACCCAAAACATCGAAATCAATAATGGCGGAATAGTACCGCTCAAGTGCATCTTCTAAGAATCTCGGGCCAACTGTCGTGGTCACTCATAGCATGTCTCATCGACGATCCTGAACTCTGGCCTGCTGGTGTGCGTAACATGACCGCTCCTGGTTTCAAGTCTTTCTTGTGGATTACCAATCTCACGATCCACCGGCTCATCGGCCCTGTCAGGTGTGCTAACGGGGACGATTCCGTTTTGGCACTTTTCTGGTCATCTCTCGGTCAATCCGCACAACCACTCGTAAAGCAACCTGTCACTGGAGTCGGCCTCTGGCTCTCTAAATGCACGTGACACGTCTGATCCTGGGTGCAATTATCATTGCAGCAGTGTCCTGAAAGGAATCCTACTCAAGGTATCTTCCAGTCTCAACTCTGCCAACTGTCCGGGAGTCATCGTCCTTTACTATATCTGCTTCTTGTTCCGGAACGGCTGCATACTCATCGCGACTCATTCTGAAAGGTATATCTAAGTACAATGCCTCGGCATGCGCATCGCATCTCTGATATCGGCGAAGTGGAACGTCATCACATCCAGATCTTGTACGAACCTCTTACTCCACTTTTCTCTAATGTCGACTGCTTCGGACTCGTCTCGTCGTGGCTGCATGGACTGAGCTCCAACGGCTATCCTCGTATCTGGAGCCTCCCAAGAATGCATCTCACCACCTAGTATCCGAATGAAGTCGAGCCATTCGATCGAGTCGTCAAAACCTCATAATCCCCCAAGAGCTCAACCTCTTGGGCACAGTTTAATAGTATCGAGTACATACCACAGCATCGGTGGTCCAGCCGTAGAGGATGAAGAAATAATGAATTAATTCGGTCCGTTCGTCTATGAGCATCGCATGGCGGGCCTAGGGGGTTGGTAAAAGTCAGACCCCCAAAAGCGGTACAAGTCATGTCGGAGTGTAGCCCAGAATATCCTAAGATACTACTGGAATACCTACCAGTAAATCTCCTGCCTTGGCCAAGGATTTCGTGTAATGGCTCTCCTAGACACAGCGCGACCTCACCCCCAATACCGGGAGAGACGAACCCCTGCAGATCCGCTCACTGCCTCCATATGGCTCGGGACTGTACCCAACTAAAATCTGTTTGCACGACTCCTTTGAGCCGTGGTAGGGTAGTAATCAAAGTACAGTGGGAACTCACATGAGACAAATGACGATCTCAGGTCGATGAACTAACCTGTACACATGTCACCATGGAACTGCTATCTGATGTCAGGTATAAGACCAACTAGCATGTTCCCGGCGAGTCATGTCCGGTGTACTCATAACCCAATGAGCACCTGTATACATCTTAGGTGAACCAACTGACACCAGTGGCTTGTGAGACCGGCCACCGCCCCTCGTCGGGGTCTCGACTGTATACACTAGTCTACTCTGGAGTATCGATGCCCTGTCTCAAAAACTCCCACGACTAGGGACCTTTTAAGGATGTGCTTATAGACCCCAGCTCCCACGTATATGATCGCCCTCATACTGCTGGCAGTCAAGCAAGAATCCTAGGGGCTCTATCGACGTGTAATAGCGACCTATAAGGTCACCTAAAATAGTACACGATGATAAAGATAAACCAGATAGCATACTATCATCTTGAGTAAGACTGTCCTACCGGTATAGGTCATCCCTCAATCATTGCAATCACATGCCTGTGATCTAATAATTGACTCTGAGGGCACTATATCCAACAATCTCCCACTTGCACTCAAGGCTAATTATTGCGATGTCGCATACTCACAGCCCGTGTGATACCGAACACCCAACTCCTCTACTAATCAGTCTCACAAAGCTCGTTTGCGAAACTATTGCGTTCAAGGAATAGCCTCAGTGAGTGGATCCGCTCAGATGTTTCTTTCTATGCCTCTCTTTATCTCAAGTTCGTGGAGAAAGCCATCTCCCGAAATGAGCAATACCTGTCTTAGAATATGTCTGGATATCTGATGGGACCTAGCTCATAAATGAACTCCAAATCCAAACTTCTTAGACTGTATCGTCGACTGAACTTAATCAGTGTCCTGCGCCATGCCTCCCTCAGTATCCTCCTGGAACACCTGTCCAAAATACTGCCCCTCGTCAGAGGGAAAACTATAACTCTGACAGCCACTCTGTCATCCAGGTCACCTTGGAAGCCTGGAATGATAACTGTCTCCCGAAAGAGGATGCCGTTATCATATCCCTAGAACATTCACTTATGTTCTAAAACTGCTTCCGATCGTTTCTCCAGGACTGGATTAATATCAACATATTGCATCTAATGCAAAAACAACGTCTGGTGTGGTACTTGACATCTCATGGTTGACTCACTTGCCTAAGCAAGTGATCTGCCAATCATGCACATCCCTCTCCCCTTTAGTCTGTAAGGCACCTTTACAGAGGGTGACTCCATCACCTGCAGGTACACTACCGTGCCAGGAGTCGTCCATTCTAAATACCTTTAGAATGCTGTCTAAGTATCCTGATTGGGACACTTCCCAAATCTAGATCTAAAACCATAGATCCAGTAACCAGAATGTCTGATATGAAATCCATGTCCTTTGTGGAGAAACCACTGTGTGGTAACCAAAGTATAACCGATCGTAGTATAGGAACTTCACTTCCTACTCTGTGTATGTCATCCAAATACCAGGACATCACACCCTACTACCTTCTTAACAGATCCATCCCCTATTCTGATGAAGTCAAACCTATGACTGTCACATCAGAAATAGATGATCTATCTCCGCTATTTCTGCTTTAGTCTATAAATAGACATAAGCCACTTGTCCACCATGCTTCCGCTGCTCCCACTGACTACGACAACCCTCTGGCAGAGTCATATACACGTACACTTCTAAAGCTAGTTCAGAACGACGCTATACTCATCCTCCTACCGGGTCTCACAGTCTGGAACAACAGTAGTGTCAAGTCTGGGTAAACAAGAACCTCCCTGTCACCGTCCTTGAGGCTGCCGAAGTACCTCTCAGGTGCCTGAGGTTACCCACCTTATCTGCGGAGTGGCCAATGGAATGTCAAACCAGATTGAATCTTTAGGTTCTTATCAAATTTTCAGTAATCGTTTGCGGTTCTGGAACCACTTCCAGTTCTACCATACTCCCACTACTGTTTTCTGAAAAAATCCATTTTTATTAAAACTGTGGCGAGTCTAAAACAATATCACTATTGATCTTCCAGATGATAGAAAGTCAACCCTCGTCATAACCTGGGTCAACCCACAAACAGCCATTACAGAAACGTGCCTTGAGTTATCCAGAGTCTGGTTTTAAGCATAAGCCGGACAACTCCCCGTACCTTAACAATGTTAAGATATGAACTGTTCTATATCCAATACAGAAACAAAGGGACTGATTTAATTGAACCAGATTCAAATCATGCAGCTGTCTCCAGTGCATGTCAACTAAATGGAGAAAGGCCAATCAGCATTACTCAACTTAGGAGTGCTTCCAATTATGAGTAATCTGAAAGAGAAGCAAGTTCTCTTAATCATTACTATAAACTGAATACCATACACAAGTATCTACATCTTCGATCACCTTGAAGAGTCTTGATACTTGCATTTCTTGGTTCTCTACTTTATTCATATACCTATAGCTTCTCAAAACTTGGACCCTGTGTTTCTACGAAACACTTGTCTAAGAACTAGAGAAGTCATAAGTAAACCGAATATAGTACGAGGACCTACTGTAGGGTTCCTAGGCACACTCAAGAGGTCTCACAAAGCATCAACCATGCCAATTTCAAATTTTACAAGTGCCGAGAAACCCTAATACGGATTCGTTAACTAGAAATTAGGCGAAACATGCAAGTAGTAAACAACTTTACTCTAAAGTGAAAGAGACTACAACCTTTGTAGATCCGGTCCTCCACTTCCTTAGCTCCGTGATGATGTCCCTCCGCTGTACCCTTCGAATCCCAGACTCTCGCGGTGGTTTCATCGAAGAAATGATCGGGCTAGGTCGTCGACTTCGATGCCGAAGATGATCTACGTCGAGGCAACTCAAGATCAAGCTCCAACTTCACCAAGTCATGAAACTTGTGAAGAAAACACCCTATACTACATGGCAAGTGGTAGAGGATGAAGAAATAGGAAGTGGGTTCACTTTGGATTTGGATTTCTCACTTGGAATCATCACTTGACATTTTGAAGCAAGCTTTTTCTTTTCTTTCTCAAGAGGAAGAAGAAGAAGAAAAAGAATAATGAATTAATTCTAAATAGAAAAATGAAGTGATGGTTATCATAATGCAACCATGGGTGAGGCTAACTCATGTAGAGAATAAACTAGGGTTAAGGGAAATGGTTAGGGTTAAGGAAAGAAACAAAATGGTTAAAGCATTTCAAAGCTTCAAGAAAAAACAAAGAATGCCACCATTTTATTTTATCCAAAAGAAATAAATAAATGAATGAATAAATAAATAAATTAAAACCCTAACCATTTACTTAACCAAGGTTTAAATCAAACATACACCCAAGTTTGCATGTATCATCAAACATGATACAATCTTGTGCATAAAAATATATCACATATACAATGTGCACAAACAAGTGAGAAAAACATCTTAAGTGAACCAATATTAGTTAATGTAAAGTAATATATCAAATATATAATTATACATTAAATCATTAAATCAACACTTGATTTAACGATCCGGTCACATCACATATGACCGACTAATATCCAATGTATCGACTTATCGAATCAATCCTCGATTCGATAACTAGGTTATATCGCATACAACCAATCGATACATTCATCGCAAGAATAGAATACGGTATCACATACACGCATTATTCTCGGTCCCGCACATATCTCATATGCGCTCCTATTTCGTTTCGCTTGAGCCAGGAAACCTCTGTGTAGGACTCTAAAGACTCGTCAATACGCCGGCAGCAGGTGATGATCATATCAAACACCCACAAGCCGCAAGCGGTCTGCTAAACGTAACGGCCACCCGGGTATTGAGCGATCAAAAGATCGACGAGCAAGCCCGCTCACACTCCTGTGAATCCAACCAGTAACACTTACCGCACAGTCCGGTCTGATCGTCTGATATGTCGCATATCTCGCCTAGGGGTGGTAAACGTCAGACCCCAATAGCTCGATAAGTCGTGTCGATATGAGGTCTATAACACTTCGAGAAACTACTGGTAACACTTACCAGTAAATCTCAGCAACCCTGGCCAGGGATTTCCGGTTATAGCCAATCGAACACAGCGCAACACATTTCCCTATACCAGGAGAGACGAATCCCCTCCTATCGCTTATTGCCTCCATGTGATTCGGGACTGTACCCAAAAGCCACCGTTTTGCACGCCCTCTTGGACGTGGTAAGGTGGAAATCAAAGCACAGTGGGAATCACACAAGACTCTATGACGATCTCGGGTCTACAGACTAACCTGTACCAGTGTCACCAGAGAATTGTCATCTGACGTAAGGTATAATACCATCTGGGAGTTCTCGGCGAGTCCTTCCAGTGTACCCAGTCTCCACTGAGCACCCGTATATCATCTCTGATGTCAAACACCAATGGATATGGGATCATCCATAGCCCATCTGTATGGGTCGAGAAGGTATACGCTAGTCTACTCTGGTATATCGATGCCCCGTCTCAATACACCCACGACTAGGGACCTTGAAGGATGTACTTATGGACTACCATGTCCCCACTAGTATGATCCGCATCATAGTCCAGGTAGTCAAGTACACATCCTAAGGGCTTTACCAACATGTAACAAAGAGACAATCAGTGTACACGTTAAGATAAAGAGCAACCAGATAGCATACTATCATGTCGAGCAAGAAAGTCCTCCCTATATATGTCCCAGCATCCACTACAATATACATCCTATGTACAGTAATGGCCTCTAGGGCACACATATAACTAACACCTACCCCTCTGTCCTGATGGACACTGGACAATATACAATACTCTGTACAAGTCCCTTGAGTCTAATAACTCATTCGCTGTGTGTCGTAGGTTGAAAACTGTACTTATGGTAAGAAGAATTACACCGCCGTTTAATACGCCTTACCTAACCATCCACTCATATAGGTAAATGTCATAGACATAATTTTAAAAAGGTATATCTCACACTATAAAAATAGACGTACAGATATATCAATTTGAAATTGGTGCATAACAGCGGATATTCAAAACCAAATATTTGTCGTCCGGCAAACAGCCCAGGCGATTTCCTCAAATATCACCAATTACAATGAATCCCGATATAATGAGGATGATCACCCAATTCCCAATAACTTACTCCCACTCATCATCTGTAAAACCATACAGATGTGAGAATCATACCTGGTAAATACATACCCTGGAGCAAGTGTCTAATTGGGAAATCAGTTTTCCTTTAACAGTACACAGTGAATACTGAAACATTGAAATGTTTCATAGGGGTATCCGGGTATTCCTAGCAATGCCTCTTCCATTATCAAATTCACAACTGAAACCGTATATTTCTTTGCCATCTCTCCAAATTCCTTTATATGTCTTTAGTCATTATCTTCTTTACACCCTCTTAGGCTTAATTGGTTTTCTTCCTTCCCTACCTTTCGGCACCAGCCTATGGTTTGGAAGAAGACTATCCAATAAGCATAATGGGTGTACTGTCCTAATCCTAGGAGCACTCACAACCTGAGAGAAGGTGAGGATAAAAGACAACTGAATAAACCTTATTCCTATTTCTCCTGAACCAGAATCCATCCCCGAACTGGAACAAGTTCCTTTCGAGTTCGTATATAACCATACGATGGAGTATCCAAATAACTGTGGATCTTCGTAGTGATACGGAGTGTTCTGGAGAAATACAAAGGTGAAGTGGGAGTGGCGATGAAATACTTGGTTTGGTCGTGAATAGCAGGCGCAATTTACCTTGCCCTCTTACTAATCCATTTATTTGTCTTTACATAATACCTTCTGTACACCATCGTTAGGCTAATTGGTTTTCTTCATTCCCTACCGGTCGGCACCTGCCTATGGTTTGGAAGAAGACTATCCAATTTGCGTAATAGGTGTACTGTCCTAATCCAAGGAGCACTCGCAACCTGAGAGAAGGTAAAAGGAAAAGACAACTGAATAGTCCTATTCGTTTTCTCCAAAACCGGAAACCATCCTCGAAAAAATTCCTTCGAGTTCGTATATAACCATACGATGGTTTTATCCAATGGAAGTGGACGTTCGTAGTAATACGGGGTGTCCTGGAGAAAAGGGTAAAAGTAGGAGTGGCAATGAGGTTTGCAACTCTGACAATCTAAAAGCCAGTGTTTTAAGAAGGTTCGGTTAATCTTGGTCACTGAGTCATAGTCAAGGGTCGGGCCATGGTCGCTGCCAAAGAGAGAGAGAAAAGAAACACTCAGCGTGCACTCTAACCTAGATCAGAATGGTTATCAATTTATCTAATCAGGAAACATCCCACTGTAACGTCAAATTCTCCTCCAAACCTGAAAAAAGAATTAGTCGGGATCACCCGAGGAGTAAACCAACTCATCAGTGGGAATCGGGATCCAACTATCATCGCATGATAACGTGATGGAATCCACTCACGTTATCACACTCCAGAAGGTATGCGCATATCTGGCAAGTTTCAGTTTCTTTAGAAACTCCCGATGTGATTTCTACCTCATGCTCTTATGACCTTGACGAAGGCCAACATATCATAAGTCACATGTCAAGTTCTACCCGTCATTATCCAGGTTAATTTGAACCCACCCGTACATACCCTTGACGAAGACCAAAATAGTAATACGACTGTCCCAAACCAACGCATCTATCTATGCTGCAGAAAAGTAACAAATAGCTACCATACACTATGCCTTGACGAAAGCCAACATACATAGCATGAATACTATGTGCTACCTTTCTGAAATGACGGAGGACTACGAATGGTTTTTGGCGAAAAACCTTTAACGTAATGAACTTGATATCGTTGAAGGAACCGGATAGCTTTTTATAAAAAATATAGTGACGAAAACCTTTGCTAAAGAGGTCACTCCCGGTGAAGGGATCTCGGCTCTTTCACCATAGAATGAGGTGCAGGATATTCTAACTGAATACCACGATGCAAAGCAAAAGTAATCGACTATAGTGAAGTTATTGCCCTGACGCAAAACTTCTGTCCAAGGGGTCACTCCCGGTGAAGGGATCTCGGCCCTTGCCTCGTCGACTGAGGTGCTGGATATTCATAACCGAATACCACTGTGCAAAACAAAAGAGAACGCCCTTACAATAACAGCTTTTTGAAAAATGTTCCAACAACATCAGAATAGGTTTGTTTAGCTTGCATTGATCCGAATCAACGCAGTCCCACCAATTGATCACACCAATAAAGAACGAAAATATGATGTACATATATGCCATCCGCATTCGCCACTGGGTCCCGTCATCACCCGTTAGGTTACTTAACTAACGACAGAGCGGGGACTGGACTAGCGCGGATGCAAAACATATACAACATCTACTAGTATATATATCAATATATAATATTCGCTCAAGGCGTGATAAAATGCAATATCACAGAAATGTAATAAGCATCACAGAACAATACAGATATCTGGGATCCCAGGGTTTCATAGAGCCGCTACTGAAACCCGACGTTCCCCTGGTCGTGTGGATAGCCTGTGCAATGAAATCCTAGACCCCTACGGGCGCAGCAAGTTACCCGCCAAAACCTGAAGCGAGGCAGCCCCCTTCACCAACGTGAATGGACCACCCAGCACTTCACAGAATCCGGTAACTTGGGCACCCCTCCTTGGGTCAACCTATACCCCCTACGAGTGCGGCGAATAGCCCGCCAATTCTAGAGTGAAGCCCCCTCTGTCTCAAAGTCATGAGATGCGGGCCCATTGCCCTCTATAACCCGGCTATCCGTGCACCCCACCGCGGGGTAATCCTAGTACAGAAAGTAAAATATACATACAACGGGTACATCGACCTCAGCCCGGTCGTGCCCCAAAAGAATAATATACAAACAGGCAGTGACGGCAGTCCACATGTCGGACGCTCGCCCCGCAATATCAAATGTACATAATAATTCCAAACTGTACTACCATTGCATTCAAGCTATCCACCACGACAATCCGCAACATCACAGCACAACACAGAACATCAACGTGAATGTCACGTTCGCAAATCCGTCTAAAAGGGCTATAGCAGATAGACTGGATTTACTGATCGAATGACATTCACGGTCGCAGATATAATGTAAATACTGTGAACTAACATGTTTAAAATTTTCGATCGACTAAATTTTCCGAAGTGGACCCCAAGCACAACTGTAGCACTCAAAATAAATCTGGGCCCAAACAGAACATACCAAAAAACATATTTCCATGTCAGAAGCCCACTGTAAACATTTGGTGCTGAGAAGGCACAGAACGGGGTCGGAACCGCGGCCGAAAGGGGGTTATGGCCGCGGTTCCGCGGCGCTTCCGTACGATCATGCCATCAAATTTTTACAGAATGCTTAAAAAACCCTGCTCATATTTTTACATGTACCAAATAATTTTTAGAGCACAGGAAAAATTCAACAGAAACTGGACATGAAAACGCGGTTTTTGGAAAATCCGTTCGATTGAACTTGTAAACACGTTAGAGCAAGCTAGACTAGGTTAATGGCATGGCTCTGATACCAATGTAAGTGCACGGCAGCGCCCCGGCCGTCAATCCGACGCCAGAATGCGGAAACGAAACTTTTACAAAACTTGTAAACCGGCACTACCGCGCACTATAAACCCGGATCGGGCCATTAACCTAATGCTAGCGAACATGAGAAAGGGTAGAATGCTATACCGAGCGATCCGTGTCCTTCGGTCTTCGGCCTCCATCCCGACCTCCTCGCGGAATCTCCGGTCTTCATCTCCTCGTCGGAAAGGGCACCACACCGCCGGGTTCTTTTACGGGCTCCCACCTCTGGACCGAGGCAACTCGGGCACGAAGTTGGCGAGCCGACGTGTCCAAGAATGATGTAGGCTAAGTGTAGAGTGGTTTGTCTCAAGGGGTTGTGAAGTTGCCATATTTGATGGAGGAGAGAATGAACTTTGGAGAGAGGTTGATGATTTTATGTAGCAAGCAAAAATGAGAACAACAAATTTCCCTTATCAAATGAAATTCTCCCCCCACCCTCAAGAAGTGGCCGGCCAAAAATATGGAGGAGGGAAATAATACCAAGGGGGTGAGCACAAGAGAGTGTGGGGTGACCATAAAGAAATGGGTGATAACAAGGAAATTTAGTCACACCAAAGTCTTGTACAAATCCAAATCAACTCTCATTTCCATCACATTAAATGCAAACCATGATGGAAAAAGGAATCAAAGATGCTAGAAGTATCATGAAGCCACAAATCACAAATAACCCCCTCCACAATGCTAATATGCGCATTTGCAAATTAGCCCCTCCCATCAGAAAATCCGGCCAAGTCGGAACAAAGGAAAACTGGCCGAAACGGAATACAAACTGGCAACTTCAAAAAACTGTTCCCGTAATAAATTACAGGAAAACCCCTCGACTGTATATACATACCCGCATTTGTATTCCGACCGAATACAAATGCAAAGAGACAAAATCTACACTGTACAATACTAGGATCCGGCTTAAACCAAAGCCCGCTAGTATTATCCGTCCGATCATGATCCGTGCAATACCGCACGTATCTGATCGAACCCTGCCATATCTCCATACGGCCTCTACAGCGTTTCGCCCGAAACTTGAGAAACTGTCTGTGGGGGACTCTAAAGACTCGTCAATACATTGGCTGTGGATTTAACCACTAGCACGTCAGAGGTATTAACCATACGTAACGAGCTACCAGGTATTGACCAAAAGGGAGGTCGATGAGCGAACTCATCCTGACACCCTAGTGAGCCTGTCGGTGACAATATCCATACAGTCCGGTCCGTTCGTCTATGAGCATCGCATGGCGGGCCTAGGGGGTTGGTAAAAGTCAGACCCCCAAAAGCGGTACAAGTCGTGTCGGAGTGTAGCCCAGAACACCCTGAGATACTACTGGAATACCTACCAGTAAATCTCCTACCTTGGCCAAGGACTTCGTGTAATGGCTCTCCTAGACACAGCACGACCTCATCCCCAATACCGGGAGAGACGAACCCCTGCAGATCCGCTCACTGCCTCTATGTGGCTCGGGACTGTCCCCAACTAAAACCTATTTGCACGACTCCTTTGAGCCGTGGTAGGGTAGTAATCAAAGAACAATGGGAACTCACACGAGACAAATGACGATCTCAGGTCGATGAACTAACATGTACACATGTCACCAGGGAACTGCTATCTGACGTCAGGTATAAGACCAACTAGCATGTTCCCGGCGAGTCATGTCCGGTGTACTCATAACCCAATGAGCACCTGTATACATCTTAGGTGAACCAACTGACACCAGTGGCTTGTGAGACCGGCCACCGACCCTCGTCGGGGTCTCGACTGTATACACTAGTCTACTCTGGAGTATCGATGCCCTGTCTCGAAAACTCCCACGACTAGGGACCTTTTAAGGATGTGCTTATAGACCCCAGCTCCCACGTATATGATCGCCCTCATACTGCTGGCAGTCAAGCAAGAATCCTAGGGGCTCTATCGACGTGTAATAGCGACCTGTAAGGTCATCTAAAACAGTACATGATGATAAAGATAAACCAGATAGCATACTATCATCTTGAGTAAGACTGTCCTACCGGTATAGGTCCTCCCTCAATCATTGCAATCACGTTCCTGTGATCCAATAATTGACTCTGAGGGCACTATATCCAACATGCGGTGCCTGAGATATGAGGATTTATGTGTCAATGCTGGACACGGGTTTTATGATGTTTTGAGTGTCGGTGTTGGACACTCAGGTTCCATGATTTGATGTGTCATTGATGGACACACATTCTTTGATATCCTCATATATTTACATGCATATGCTTTTATGATGTTTCGAGTTGACGAGATCCATATGCATACAGGCATTGATTATATTGTTGGATGATATCCACATGCATGCAGGCTTTGATTATTGTTGGCATATATGTAGACACGGTCACCCTAGATATCATAGTATTACCTTTATGATATAGTTGACCTAGGAATCATTGTTTATTTCAATTTCTACCTGATGATGTTTTCTACTCACGAGTTGGCAACTCACCCCCGTTGTGCCACAGTTCTTGCAGCTTGACCGTATGGATCAGTAGCGGCATCGCTGGCATACAGTTGCATTCGGGTGATTTGCTTTGGTAGGTGGTACATGTTTGATCGTACCCCTCTTGTATTATTATTCCTATTGTATCTAGTCAACTCCATCAATCAGAAACTAGTATTTGTTTGTGTAGTAAGACTTAGCAAGACTTGTAGTTGCGAGACTTGAGCGATGGGTTATATGTTCGCTTGGTGGGTTTGATGTCTTGCTTTACATTATCCTTTGTGTTGATCTTCGCCATTGGGCGTCGTATACTTATATTATTGACTTGCATGGTTCTGATTCCGCCGATTGGCGAAGAGCTGGCTCCCGCTTAGGGATGCCTTTTATATTATCATGTATTTGTGGTTTTGGATCAAAATATACAAAGGAGGTGCTGCCCAAATTTTTAAAAGACGAAAACCTATTTTTTTCAACTTGCATTTTTCATGTTCCATTATCTATGCATTTATGAAAACATTTGATTTCATCATACCTTTATTTCAAAACTTCACCTCTTTTATTTTCTTAAAAAAGTTTAGATTTCTGGGCTTCAGCTTACTTAAGTTACGCTACGCCTTTAGACGTTGTGTGATTTAAATGCTGGTCACGAACTAAAATTCGGGTCGGGACAAAGTTGGTATCAGAGCGCTAGGTTTAACCTTGGTTCGAGTCTAGGTTTGACTATGTGTAGTCTGGGGCGTAATCTATTTCGGAACCTAGGCTTGACCTTACAGAACGTAGACTTGAACAGGGGGGTATTAGACCCGAACTTTCGTTACATAGGTTGACCCTGATTGATGGAGTAGGTAGCTTGAGTAGAGTGACGTACCGTACGTATGTTCCGCGGCATATTTACGATACGATACTCCGCGACATATTTACGATACGATACTCCGCTTAAGAAACCTTAGGATGTATATATTTTGAGATCTGTGATTCTCTTCGTACCCATGATTATACATCCATTTGAGATCCCTGATTCTATTCGTTTCCATGATCATACTCTCACTGATTCCGTTCCTCCTTATGATCATGTATCCATTTTGGGATCTGTTGATTATTTCCATCCCTTTGATCTATTTTCGTCGATACTTGATTGGGGCTCCTATCACCATGGTTTGAGCGCAGATTGAACTGCTGCTAGTGATGCGGTCAGGGTGAGCTCGTCATGGACGAGGACTGACCATCGTGTTTTCTGGTGACATGGGAACGTATCGATTTAGTGTTTGTATTGTGACCTCTCGTTTGAGGCGAGTGTTCAGTTTTGCACCGGATGATCGGGCCATTGTTAGCTGCTGCCTGTTGTGAGAGGACTGTTGATGTATAGCCTACCTCAAAGATCGTGATATCGTCTACCTTGCAGACAGACGACCCAGCTATTGCTGAGATTGATGGGATGTAGCTTCCAGAGCTAATGAGCTGAGATCGCTGGAGCTTTCAGGCAGAGGTGCGACAGATGATAGCTAGTCTATCATGAGTAGAGGGACGAAGTTGATTCGTCAGATTTGATGCGCCGACGTAGGCCCAGTCGAGTTGAAGATTTCTAGTGTGAAGAATCTTGTTCAGATCTAGAGTAGATTGATCCAGAGATGACGTTGTTCATTGGATGATCCGATAGGAGATCAGTAAGTTGACCGGTTTCGGATAGAGGACCTCACCCAGATGCGTTGTGAGTTGATCGAGAACGGCTGAATAAGGTATATTCCTCCGATGATTGGGATGAGTTCCTGAGGACGTGTTCTGCCAGATATCTTCTACAGAGTGATGAAGATACCGAGTTCATAATTTTGCGTCCGTGTGAGAGACTCCGGATTGACTGTAGCCGAGAACAATTGCAGTACGCAGATAGCAAGACATGACGTCGAAGTGGACGATAATAAAGACGAGTCGAACAAGAGGTTCGTGCGAGATGATGACAAGCTGTTGTTACTCCCCATTGAGATTGGAGATCTGAGATGTTTACAGAGGCGTTGGGATACGGCCAGTTCCTGAGGAAATGCTGTGATGAGAACGTAGACGTCCAGAAAGCGAGAAAAGATTATGCGAGAGTACCAGCCTTCGTACAGTTCGGCATAGACGAGATCGGAAAAGACCTCGAGCGGGTTCCTTCCAGGACACTGCTGCGATAAGATTCTGTAACGTTTTGAAAATCGTTTCGGTGAAATTTCGGAAAATCGGTAAAATAAGGGGGTTTTCCGTAAAATGTCAAAATATAAATATCTTTATTATAAAATTAAATATACATATTCTAGCTATGTAATTGCTAGTATTTGGTGTTTATTGAGCCACTGGTAAAATTTCTAATTTTTTGAAAAAAATTCCGAAATTAATTATTTTAATATTATTTTAAGCCGTCACTAATACATTTAATTAGGGAAAATTACAAAATGGAATGGGTTGAAACAAATTTTGTGCATCATAACACATTAAACAAAATTTTAACATGTTGTTTTAGAAATGAAATGAAGTTGTTAAACGATTTTAGAAAATATGGAAGAAAAAGGCTTAAATGGTGAAATTAAAGGAATTTATTAAACAAGGAAGTGTGGTTCATATTGAATTGGTGTTTGGTGTTCATTGCTTCACACACACACACCACATCCCCCTCCCCCTCTTGCTGGCCAAAAATGGGGCTGCCCCAATCCCCATGTCCCCACACTTTGTTCACAAAGAAAAGAAATGAAAGAAATGAAAAGAAAGAGAATATATATATAGGTATGGGCTTGGTTGACTTGTCAATTCTTGACCTCACAACACCAAATCTGTTAGTTATATGTATGCCCTAGAGGCCATTACTGTACATAGGATGTATATTGTAGTGGATGCTGAGACATATATAGGAAGGACTTTCTTGCTCGACATGATAGTATGCTATCTGGTTATTCTTTACCTTAACGTGTACGTTGATTGTCTCTCTGTTACATGTTGGTAAAGCCCTTAGGATGTGTACTTGACTACCTGGACTATGATGCGGATCATACTAGTGGGGACATGGTAGTCCATAAGTACATCCTTCAAAGTCCCTAGTCGTGGGTATATCGAGACGGGGCATCGATATACCAGAGTAGACTAGCGTGTACCTTCTCGACCCATACAGATGGGCGATGGATGATCCCATATCCATTGGTGTTTGACATCAGAGATGATATACGGGTGCTCAGTAGAGACTGGGTACACTGGACGGACTCGCCGAGAACTCCCAGATGGTATTATACCTCACGTCAGATGGCAGTTCTCTGGTGACACTGGTACAGAGTAGTCTGTTGACCCGAGATCGTCATAGAGTCTTGTGTGGTTCCCACTGTGCTTTGATTTCCATCTTACCATGTCCAAGAGGGCGTGCAAAACGGTGGTTTTTGGGTACAGTCCCGAGTCACATGGAGGCAATGAGCGATAGGAGGGGATTCGTCTCTCCCGGTATAGGGAGTTGATGTTGCGCTGTGTTCGATTGGCTATAACAGGAAATCCCTGGCCAGGGTTGCTGAGATTTACTGGTAAGTGTTACCAGTAGTTTCTCGAAGTGTTATAGACCTCATATCGACACGACTTATCGAGCTATTGGGGTCTGACGTTTACCACCCCTAGGCGAGATATGCGACATATCAGACGATCAGACCGGACTGTACGGTAGTGTTACTGGTTGGATTCACTGGAGTGTGAGCGGGCTTGCTCGTCGATCTTCTGATCGCTCAATACCCGGGTGGCCGTTACGTTTAGCAGACCGCTTGCGGCTTGTGGGTGTTTGATATGATCATCATCTGCTGCCGGCGTATTGACGAGTCTTTAGAGTCCTACACAGAGGTTTCCTGGCTCAAGCGAAACGAAATAAGAGCGCATATGAGATATGTGCGGGACCGAGAATAATGCGTGTATGTGATACCGTATTTCATTCTCGCGATGAATGTATCGAATGGTTGTATGCGATATAACCTAGTTATCAATTCAAGCGTTGATTCGATAAACCGATACATTGGATACTAGTCGGTTATATGTGATATGACTGGATCGTTAAATCAAGTGTTGATTTAATGTATAATTATATATTTTATATATTACTTTGCATTAACTAGTATCGGTTTACTTAAGATGGATTTTCTCACTCGGATGTGCGCATTATATATGCGATATATTTTGTGCACTTGATTGTATCATGTTTGATGATACATGTTAACTTGGATTTGTGTGAAGATTAAACCATGGTTGTGAGAGTGGTTAAGGTTTTGTTTATTCTCCCATTATTTATTTATTCATTTATTTGTTTATTCTTTTGGAAAAGATAAAGAGAAAAGAATGGTGGCTAATTTTGTTTCATGTTGAAGCTTCTTGAAGCTTTGATCAAGTCAACCATTCTTATCTCATCCTTAACCCTAACCATTCCCACTAACCCTAGTTTAATCTCTACACTTGACCATGGTTTACATTATGATAAGTTTTCATTTTCTTTTCATTTTTAAATAACTTATCATAACAATTTCTATCTTCTTCTTCCTTTCTTCAAGTGAAGAAAGCAAGGTCCATCAATGGTGATTGATGGAAATGAGTGAGAAATCCAAAACTAAAGTCTACCCACTTCCTATTTCTTCATCCTCTACCTCTTGCCAAGTAGTAGAGTGTGTTTCCTTCACAAGTTTTCATGGCTCGGTGAAGGTGGAGCTTGATCTTGCGATGCCTCGACGTAGATCATCTTCGGCACGTCGTCGATGACCTAGCCCGTCCATTCTCCGATGAAGCCGACTCTAGAGCCCGGGATGGATTTTGGACAGCGAGGAGACATCGTTGCGGAGCTATGGAGGTGGAGCACCGGATCTACAAAGGTTGTATTTCCGTTTCCTTATAGTTAAAGTTGTTAACTAGTTCATTATTCGCCTAAAAATCTAGCAAACGATCCGTAGTCGGGTCTCTCGGCACCGTTAATTTTTGAAATTGGCATGTTCGATGCCTTGTGAGACCTCACTAGAGTGCCTAGGAACCCTACAAAATCCCACTCACCTCTCCCCTCCCCCTTTTCTGGCCAAGCCCCCTCCCCAAACTGCAGCAGCCCCTCCCCCCAAATCCATCTCTTTCCATCAAAAAAATTCATCATTTTGCCTCAAAATCAAGATAAAAATTCAATATTTCTTCAATCCAACTCTTACCCATTATTTCTTTGCCCTAGCTAACATGAATCATGGAGCAAGAGAGCAATTTGGAGGGCAAGATTTTCATGTTGGATCTCTTGAAATTTGAGGTATAATCTAAATCCTATAGTTAAATTATTGTATTAATACTTTAAATCAAGACATAATTAGTTCGTAATATGGGTTAGATTGCAAGTTTAAGATTTCAAGAAGGAGTTATGGAATTCAAGTGAGTGTTGTATCACTTGTTTTTGGTTGTAATGGGTAGCTTAACATATTAAGTTTTGGAGAATGTAAGCTAGTAGTTAGTTTACTAATTGTTGCTTCAAAATTGGTCCAATTTCATAAATTTTGCTAACTAGGTTTTTATAATTAATATAATTAGAAGAGAGAAGAATTTAGAAATGGTTGGTGTGACTTAGTTAAGTTAATTAGTGAGCATTATGGCCGCTAAAATTTGTTAAAATGTTTTTATTGGTTAAAACATCAAGTTTTGAACAAAAAGGGTATTTGTGCTAACTAGGTTTTGGTTTAAGGAAATTTAGCAAGATTAAAAATATAGTAAATGTTTATGTGGCCTATTTAGGCTAATTAGTAAATAT
The DNA here is from genome assembly GCA_030015575.1 of Agapanthus africanus. Lineage (NCBI taxonomy): Eukaryota > Viridiplantae > Streptophyta > Magnoliopsida > Asparagales > Amaryllidaceae > Agapanthus > Agapanthus africanus. Next base: position 624,369,313 of record CM057339.1, read on the forward strand.
TGTGACCACTAGTTTTGCTAAAACATCAAGATTTGTATTAAAACGGTTAATGACCGCTAACTGGGTTTTTGGGAAATAAAACGATTTGTTTAATTTTATGGTTTTGAATAATTTAACCCTATTTCTAATATAATTAGTGAGTTTTGAAACCACGATTTGTGCGCTTGAGTTTTTCTCGATCACTCGACGTTTGTACGCCGATATCGAGGGGTTTTGGGTTGATTTGAGATAGCAAGCCATAGGTTTTGACTTATGTGTGATACGCGTGCCGAATTAGTTTGCGTATGTCGTTTCGATTTCGAATTTGGATTTTAATACGATACGATACATTATGACATGTAGGTGCCCTTGAGGACTTCGAGACGACAAGCAAGCGTGTGGCGACATCGATTTTGGCAAGCGAGGACCAGGTGAGTAGATTATATCTACAGGGAAAGTCGGGTGGATGGCGTATAGCACCCCCGCAGTCCGTAGTATAGTTTATGATATATATGTTTATATAGGTGTTTTATGATACAGGGATGATTATCAAGACAGGATTTTGTGTTTATGGTTTAGTTTAGGGTAATTAGAAGTAAACCAGCATAGCTTCTTAGTCGCGAATCCTAGAATAGGTTCACACCCACACGCACACTCGCATTTGCATACATCTTTTTACATGTGCGTATATGGGGATATGTGTGTGTGTATGTGTGTATACACACACACACACACATACATGGGTATGGGACTAGGTTTATATATATACGTATACATATACATGGATTATGAGGATAGTACTTGGGATTGGGGATGAGTCGATAAGATTGGGCTTGAGGTCGTGAGATCGGTGATGTGACATGGTTCGTATTTGAGATACGACATGATGTTTAGCGGGTCCTTTCGACTTGGTGTTTCATACACACGTATGCATTTAAGTAGATGGTATCAGTAGACGTAGATCAGTACCCCGATCATGATATTTGATAAAGAGGATACCGGATGATTAATGTGATAGATGTGACATTTTACCCGTACCCAGATTTGGGAGGCCGTACGACGGATTTACCGTACGAGCTATATATTGACGATAGATCCGCATTCTTGATTCGAGGATGTCATATGATATATTGTATCGTACGTGATATTATTGAGGCGGGATCACCGACTATCATACATGTATATATATATATATATCGACTCAGATGTAAGTGGTTTCCGTACCCCTTTTGATTGGTTGTTGGTTAGACCTGTAGTTTACCTAGTAGATGTCAGACTGGACCCGAGTTATACCTGTTTCCAAAACTGACGAATCGTGAGACTTTTAAAGACATACCAAAGGATACTATGGATATTTTAAAAGAAGTATCTTTTTTTAAAAACATCGTAGTCCATATTTTCAAACACCACGATTCGTACTATTTCAAACGACAAAACAGTATAACACATGTATAGTAAGGTTGATTCCTTGTTGTTACGTTATTATTCATGTTCCGCATATTATTGTTGTATTTATTATTCATCTTCCTTATTATGTTGTTATCGACTCATTGTATGTTATTGTGTACGTAGTAATTATGAAACCATGATGTTAGGACACCAGCACCATTACCGATGACACGTATACTCCACATACACTCTCTTGCCGGCTCACACACATCTTCATCGGTAATTGCCATGTCACGTACACTTTAGAAAATACTATTTCATTGACATAGCTTGATAATTGATGTCGCAATACGTTATAGCTTTCATATGCTAGTTAAACTATTGCATTCATTGCATGATATTAGATGCATTCATATATTCATTGGTTATACAGTATTATGGACATTATGTCGGTTTTCACTTTCATTGACATGGTGATTTGATGTTTTCGGATCCGTCTTGGGTTTTTCTGGATTTGGAAAACCGCATGTGAAAGTTTTATAACTGATGATGTATTTTAAAGAGAAAAATGCGGTTTTTCCTTGATATGATGAGTAGTGTCCACCATGATGTTTTCTCGGTTCTGAGATAGTTTTCGAGACCCGATTCGAGGAGTTGGATGAACCGTCTGCGGGTACATGGTGGACTTGGTATGGTACCCCGGGGCAAGAAGTTCGAATATGTAGGGTTCCTAGGCACACTCAAGAGGTTCAACAAGGCATCAAACATGTCCAATTCAAATTTTATGTGCCGAGAAACCCTAATATAGATCGTTAACTAGAGGATAGGCGAAAACAAATGCAAGCAAACTACTTTGCTACTAAGTGAAACGGATTACAACCTTTGTAGATCCGGTGCTCCACTTCTTTAGCTCCGTGATGACGTCCCTCCGCTGCGATCATCAGGATCCCGGACTCTAGCGATGGTTTCGTCGGAGAAATGATCGGGCTAGGTCATTAACTTCGAGACCGAAGATGATCTACGTCGGGGAGACTCAAACTCAAGCTATTCCTTAACTTGGTCAAAAACTTTATGAAGAGAACACCCTATACTACATGGAAAGTAGTAGAGGATGAAGAAATAGGAAGTGGGTTCACTTTAGAATTGGATTTCTCACTCTTTTTCTCATGGCACCATTGGAGCTAGCAAGCTTTTGTGAGCTTGATGAAGGAGAAGAAGAAAAAGAAAAGAATTATTATCTCCAAATGAAAACTTATCCAATAAATAATGGTACCATGGTTGAGTTAAGCCCTCATGCTTAACTCATGTAGAGAATTAACCAAAGCATTAGGTTAAGGGTTGGGTTAACTAATATCTTATACAAATGACAAAAGAGTTGACTTTGTCAATGTTTATCAAGCTTCATGAAGCTTGATAACTTTGACCAAAGTCACACTCTTTTGTTATATGCTAGGAAAATAGTAAACCCTAATTTAACCTTGATTTGGTTCAAGTCTCATACACTCAACTTGTTTGTATCATCAAGCATGATACAAATATGTACACTTGCATATATCACATATAAACAATGTGCACATTCAAGTGAGAGAATCAATCTTAAGTGAACCAATACTAGTTAATGTAAAGTAATATATCAAATATATAATTATACATTAAATCATTAAATCAACACTTAATTTAACGATCCGGTCATATCGCATATAACCGACTAATATCAAGTGTATCAATGTATCGAATCAACACTTGATTCGGTAACCCGGCTATATCACATATAACCGACCGATGATACAAATCGCGAGAATAGAATACAGTATCACATACTGGTATTATTCTCGGTCCCGCACATATCTCATATGCGCTCTTATTTCGTTTCGCTTGAGCCAGGAAACCCCTGTGTAGGACTCTAAAGACTCGTCAATACGCCGGCAGTAGGTGATGATCATATCAAACACCCACAAGCCGCAAGCGGTCTGCTAAACGTAACGGCCACCCGGGTATTGAGCGATCAGAAGATCAACGAGCAAGCCCGCTCACACTCCTGTGAATCCAATCAGTAACACTACCGTACAGTCCGGTCTGTTCGTCTGATATGTCGCATATCTTGTCTAGGGGTGGTAAACGTCAGACCCCAATAACTCGATAAGTCGTGTCGATATGAGGCTCATAACGGGTCGAGAAACTACTGGTAACACTTACCAGTAAATCCCTAAAGCAGCCTTGGCCAAGGACTTCCTGTTATAGCCAATCGAGCACAGCGCAACATCAACTCCCTATACCGGGAGAGACGAAACCCCTCCTATCGCTCATTGCCTCTATGTGACTCGGGACTGTACCCAAAAACCACCGTTTTGCATGCCCTCTTGGGCATGGTAAGGTGGAAATCAAAGCATAGTAGGAATCACACAAGACTCTATGACGATCTCGGGTATACAGACTAACCTGTACCGGTGTCACCAGAGAACTGCCATCTGACGTAAGGTATAATACCATCTGGGAGTTCTCGGCGAGTGCGTCCAGTGTACCCAGTCTCCACTGAGCACCCGTATATCATCTCTGATGTCAAACACCAATGGATATGGGATCATCCATCGCCCATCTGTATGGGTCAAGAAGGTATACGCTAGTCTACTCTGGTATATCGATGCCCCGTCTCGATACACCCACGACTAGGGACCTTGAAGGATGTACTCATGGACTACCATGTCCCCACTAGTATGATCCGCATCATAGTCCAGGTAGTCAAGTACACATCCTAAGGGCTTTACCAACATGAACAGAGAGACAATCAGTGTACACGTTAAGGTAAAGAGCAACCAGATAGCATACTATCATGTCGAGCAAGAAAGTCCTCCCTATATATGTCCCAGCATCCACTACAATATACATCCTATGTACAGTAATGGCCTCTAGGGCATACATATAACTAACAATCTCCCACTTGCACTAGGGCCATCTGTAGCAGTGGTTGCAGTATCTCATACTCAACCATCCCATAAAAGTCTCTCTCTGGGAAAAGGCCTTTGTGAGTGGACCCGCCGTGTTGTCCTCTGAGTCTGCTCTCCTATCCTTGATCACCTTGGAGATCAACTATCTCCATGATCAGGTGATGCTGCCTCAGAATATGTCTGGATCACTGATGGGACAGGCGTTCCTAGGCATAAACCACAACTCCATTGTCTCACAATGGTAGGAACGAAGTTCATCTCATGAACTAATATATACCCAGACTTCCTCTTTGGTAACATCTTTGGTAGCGATGTATCCAGCCTTTATCGTCTAGTATGCCACGGTATCTAGCTTGGAACTCTTCCAACATACCGTCCCTTTACTGAGGGTAAAGACAATGCCTGTGACTGACATTTAGTCATCCTTATCACTTTGGAACCTTTCCTGTGATTCTCCCCAGGATCAATTGATACCATCTCACTACTACTAGTGAGTATCCTAATATCCAATTAGATCTATCTCACAGATCCAAAATCCAGGATTTAGGAGGTATCCTTATGATCCTATATGGAGAATCCTTGTGATAAGCGGAGATTGACCGAGCGTAGCATATGAAACTTCTTCCCTATCAAGAGTATGTCATCCACGTACTCTACGAGGATCACCACCATACTCCCTACTACCTTTTTGTATATACAAGGTTCATCTACCATTTTGATGATGTCAAACTCTTTGACTACCACATCAAAACAGATGTTCCAACTCCGCGATGCCTGCTTTATCACATAAAACATCTTGCACACGTTTCCGCTGCTCCCACTGTCTACGAAGTCCTCTGACTGTGTACTTATAGACTCTCTCTTCTAAATGAGTATTTAGAAAAGCAGTCATGACACCCAACCGCCAGATATCGTAGTCATGGTATGTAGCCGTGGCAAGTAGGATCTGGATGGACTTAAGCATAGGTACTTAGAAAAGGTTTCATCACAATCCATAGCTGGTCAATGATGCAAACCTTTAACAAGTCTAGCTTTGAAAGTCTCAACTTTTCCATGTACACCAAGTAATCTTCTCAATATATACTTGCTCCTGATGGGGATTTAACCCTTCAGATAAAGCAACCAAAGTCCATACTTTGTTGGTGTAAAAGGATTCCATCTCATATCGATAAACATCCAGTCATTCTTACAGAGTCCCACTCCTGATGGCCAGCTCGAAACTAGTTAGGTCATCATCCCATGATGCAATCCTCGCTCCCACTGTCATAGAGAAACCGAAGTATCTCTCAGGTGGGTGAGGAACCCTACTAGATCGGCGGAGAGGCTGAGGTTCGTTGGTTTCTATTGAATCCTTTGGTTCTACCAAATCATCAGCTGCAGTTTGTATAGCTGGAACTCTTTCCAGTTCTACCTCATGACCAATAATTTCTTCATAAGAAATTCCCTTTCACAAAGGTAGCATGCTGAGAAACAAAACATTTTTGTTCCTCGGTTAGGTAGAAGATATTCCCTTGCGTATGCTTGGGATATCCAACAAACTTCCACAGATCTGACTTTGCCTCGAGCTTGTCCGGATTTTGCTTTTAGACATAGACCGGACAACCCCAAATCTTAACTGACTTAAGAATTGGGCTCTTCCCTTTCCATATCTCATATGAAGTAGTAGGCAGTTGATTTGATCGGAACCCTATTCAATAGGTATGCAACTGCATAAATCCCTAAAAGGAAATAGGAAACTCAGTAGTACTCATCATAGAGCACACCATATCTAATAGGGTGTGATTGCTCCGCCCCGATACACCGAGGTGCTATGGTGTATACGGAGGAATAATGCTGAGAGAGAATCTCATTCTTAGAATAGTCCAGGAATCCCGTGCTCAAGTATTCTCCTCCTTGATCACATCAAAGGACATAATACTTATACCCGTTTTTGGTTCTCTACTTCTAAATTATATTCTGTGAATATCTCAAAAGCTTCGGACTTGTGTTTTAACAGGAACATATGTCTGAATCTCGAGAGATCATCAGAGAATGTAATGAAGTACAAAGAACTGGTCTTGGTATGTGTAGACAGGGGACCTTTATACATCAATATGTATCATCCCAAGAGTTTACTAACTCTTTCTTTGTTTCCAATAAACAGAGCTATGGTCATCTTATCTTTGTGACATGACAGGCAAGTTTCACAAGATGTAAATTCAAGCTAATTTAAATATGCATCTATATGTAACTTCAGCTAGTCGGGTCGCATTGATATGACCTAGTCTACAATACCTCAAGAAGGATTCGTTCATTTCTGAACTCTTCCTCTTGTGTGTGTTCTATATACTAAGAACTGTGGTTTGATTTAGAACGTCAATGCTTTTAGATAACGTGCCTGAACCGATCAACTCTTGATATAGGAAATGTTCAAAACATTATCCAACAATACAAAATTATATCCTTCTTTATCTAAATAAAGAGACCGATATGATTTTGTATATCAGGTTCGGTATCTAATAACATTTGTTCAGAATCAATGTATTCTGGTAATACAGGGTGACAGTGACCAATAGACTTGGCTGCAACACTTGCACCGTTTTCTGCCTCATGAAACTTATAACCCGTTCTCAGTTCTCTACCTTTCTGTAGCCCTATGTAACAGATTACATATCAGGGATCCTGATCCGGTATCAAATACCTAGGACGTAGAGGATACAGAGAAACAGTTCTTTGTAATGAACACGCCCGAAGATGATGCATCGGTATGCACTTTCTTCGTTTGGGCGGCACGGGAATTCTGGTAATCCCCAATTTCCTGCTCTGTCTTATAACAATTATAAGTTGGAGCGGGACCAACATTCCCCAGCTCAGTATAACAAGCGGGTTCGGTCAATATATCCGTTTTATTATCTTAATTAAGGCGTGACATGGTCGCTACCAGGAGAGAGAGAGAAGAAAACACTCTGCGTGCGCTCTTACAAGATCAGATTGGTTATTATTTTATCTAATCAGGATGGCTTCCACTGTTTTTATCAAATCTTCCTTCAAACCCTAAAAGGAAAGACTAGCCAGGATTAATTACACACTACAAGTTCGCCAATCTTTCAGCCAGGCCAGTGTCGGTACTTTGAGGGAGGTTCCCCGTGCTTTCGCACGGACCTAATTAAAGTAAACCTCGTTTTCCCAGAGGCGTAACCCCACTGACACCTTTCTAGACACCTACTAGATCGGCTAATTGTAAAGTGTAAAACTCTCCCAGGAGTAACAATTACTCGCAGTGGGTATCGGGATCCAACTATCTCATAGAAGGTATGCAATCTCATTGCAAATTTCAACACTTGAAATTCCCGATAATTTTGCCCCTAGCGTCCCATGACCTTGACGCAGGCCAACAAACTATAGTGCGCTAGTCAAGTTCAACCCGTCATTTCCTGATTGAATTAAACCCACCCGCACGACCCTTGACGCAGGCCAACAAAGTCGCACGACTACCCTAATCCAATCTGCATCATATGCATAAGCAGATAAATACTAGTTAGCTACCGCACACTACGCCTTGACGCAGGCCAACAAACGTAGCACGAATACTAACTACTACTTATCTGAAATGACGGAGGGCTACGACAGGTTTTTCTGAAAACCTATTGCGTAATGAACTTGATATCGTTGTAGAATCAAATGTTTTTAAAATGGAGTGTTTTTTAGGCTTTTCTAGTTTTGCTAAAGGGGTCACTCCCGGTGAAGGGATCGTCGACCCTTTCCTCATCGAATAAGGTGCAGGATATATCATATATACCGCTGTGCAAAGCAAAAACTATAGACGCAATCAAAAGACAAACGGAGGGGTGTAGCATCTGCCAGTTATTGCTAAAGGGGTCACTCCCGGTGAAGGGATCTCAGCCCTTTCCTTATCGAATAAGGTGCAGGATGTTCTACAAGGAACACCGCGATGCAAAGCAAGAACTGTAGCTACCTGTTTTTGAAAATTCGATTCCACAACATCTTTTAGGTTTCTTTTTCTTTCATTAATCATATTAATGAAGTCCCATCATTAAAATCACCTAAACATCACAGATAAATACGACGTACACTTATGCCATCCGCATTCGCCTCGATGTCCCCTCGTGTACTGTTAGGTTAGGTAACTAACGGCAGAGCGGGGCAGGGCTAGCGCGGGTGTAAAATATAAGTAACGTCTATATAATATATCATATATATTATATGTAGTATCTATCACAGAACATATCAAATGATCACATCACAGATATCGCAGCAGAAGAAACATATGAAATATTGGATATACTAGGACGTCCGTGTTTTCAATACGAGCCTGTATAAAACACGGATTCCACGGTCGCGATGAATAGCCAAACCCACACCCCTAGACCCCTACGAGAGCGGCAAGCAACCCTACCAATTCTAGAGTTAGGAGACCCGGACTCGACTCCTCGAGTTGGTCTCCCACTGGACTCCAGAACCCGGTTACTTGTGCCCTCCTCCTTGGGTCTATCCTAGTGCGGAAAAGTAAATAATATACAAAAGGTGACATCTTCCGCAACCTGGAAGTGTCCCAATAAAAGAATATTACATACAAGTTTTTACATGAATGAAAATGAAAAACACTCATCTCACATATAAAAAAACCTCCGGCTATTCAAAACGCGACGATCCAATATAACATATCCAGCAATACATAACATCACATGTCATCAACGTAAGTAAACATGCGTATCCCAATTGTCGTTGACATATAGCAACGAAACCGGCGATATCACATATTATACTTACGGTCACAGAAAAGAAAGTGTAAAACTACAACAGTTGGAATCCGCAACCTCCTTAGACATCGCATGCCTAACAATTATAAACTCCGCATTTTAGTCTCTATATCGAAAACACTTTTCAATATCTAGTCGGGCAATTCAACAAGATTCCCGATAAACTGATCGAATGCTCGTCGCAAACTTTAGTAGACGGCCGCACCCCCGGATGCCGTCGACGAAGTGCACTAAAGCGGAACACCGTTGCCGCGAGCACCCGAACGGATGCTTTTGGCGACGGGGTTCTTCTACAGTCGCTTGGTCGGGGCTATAGGGTGTGGCTGTCTATTAAGTTTACCCGGCGAGTATCCGCGTACACTACGTGATTGCGACGGAATTTTGATCACATCAAAATTCCGTGGCAACCGATCAAGTGAGACTAAACTGCTATGTTTATAACATCCAAATCAGTTATCTCATAACTACTTGTGGATTCCAAATATTGTATCACATTTCAGATAAATAGAAAATGTTAAACTTTCCGATCGAACAATCAAACACCCAAGTTTTCCCGAAACAGCTCAACACATGAAATAAGTTTAAAAACATCCACTTCATGCCACAGTACCAACGGTCCAGCCGTAGAAGGGTCAAGCCAACGCCTCACATGTGGCACGCCGTACTACCCCAAATCCTAAGGTTCAAAGGGCAGTTCAAGACGGTCACATAATCGAGTTAAGGTTTGTTGTCTTCTAGAGGGTCCATCGCGTTACTTGCACTACTTAGAACGTTCTCAAACTACGGAAAAAATCCAACACTTGGAAATTTCCCGGCAGGGGAAAAATTGGGTATTTATATCCGGTCGAACTTTTTAACATATTCTAAAATTACCCGGAAAAACACATAGACAAAATTAAACAATCCGATCGAATCATCGAATCATCGAAACAACCCAGAAAAACTCAACTGTGGAGTATCAATTAAAAATTCCCATAAAATACAGCATGTACAGACGGACATTACTGTTGAAAGCACGTGGCAGAATTCACCAATATGGCCGCGGAACCGCCGCCCAAACCAGGGTGGAGCCGCGGTTCCGCGGCGCAATAATCGATTTGGGATCACGTGCTTCACAGTAACTCTAGCTAGGCTCTGATACCACTGTAGGGTTCCTAGGCACACTTAAGAGGTTCAACAAGGCATCAAACATGTCCAATTCAAATTTTATGTGCCGAGAAACCCTAATATAGATCGTTAACTAGAGGATAGGCGAAAACAAATGCAAGCAAACTACTTTGCTACTAAGTGAAACGGATTACAACCTTTGTAGATCCGGTGCTCCACTTCTTTAGCTCCGTGATGACGTCCCTCCGCTGCGATCATCGGGATCCCGGACTCTAACGGTGGTTTCGTCGGAGAAATGATCGGGCTAGGTCATTGACTTCGAGGCCGAAGATGATCTACGTCGGGGAGACTCAAACTCAAGCTATTCCTTCACTTGGTCAAAAACATTGTGAAGAGAACACCCTATACTACATGGCAAGTAGTAGAGGATGAAGAAATAGGAAGTGGGTTCACTTTAGAATTGGATTTCTCACTCTTTTTCTCATGGCACCATTGGAGCTAGCAAGCTTTTGTGAGCTTGATGAAGGAGAAGAAGAAAAGAATTATTATCTCCAAATGAAAACTTATCCAATAAATAATGGTACCATGGTTGAGTTAAGCCCTCATGCTTAACTCATGTAGAGAATTAACCAAAGCATTAGGTTAAGGGTTGGGTTAACTAATATCTTATACAAATGACAAAAGAGTTGACTTTGTCAATATTTATCAAGCTTCATGAAGCTTGATAACTTTGACCAAAGTCACACTCTTTTGTTATATGCTAGGAAAATAGTAAACCCTAATTTAACCTTAATTTGGTTCAAGTCTCATACACTCAACTTGTTTGTATCATCAAGCATGATACAAACATGTACACTTGCATATATCACATATAAACAATGTGCACATTCAAGTGAGAAAATCAATCTTAAGTGAACCAATACTAGTTAATGTAAAGTAATATATCAAATATATAATTATACATTAAATCATTAAATCAACACTTGATTTAACGATCCGGTCATATCGCATATAACCGACTAATATCAAGTGTATCAATGTATCGAATCAACACTTGATTCGGTAACCCGGCTATATCACATACAACCGACCGATGATACAAATCGCGAGAATAGAATACAGTATCACATACTGGTATTATTCTCGGTCCCGCACATATCTCATATGCGCTCCTATTTCGTTTCGCTTGAGCCAGGAAACCCCTATGTAGGACTCTAAAGACTCGTCAATATGCCGGCAGTAGGTGATGATCATATCAAACACCCACAAGCCGCAAGCGGTCTGCTAAACGTAACGGCCACCCGGGTATTGAGCGATCAGAAGATCAACGAGCAAGCCCGCACACACTCCTGTGAATCCAATCAGTAACACTACCGTAAAGTCCGGTCTGTTCGTCTGATATGTCGCATATCTTGTCTAAGGGTGGTAAACGTCAGACCCCAATAACTCGATAAGTCGTGTCGATATGAGGCTCATAACGGGTCGAGAAACTACTGGTAACACTTACCAGTAAATCCCTAAAGCAGCCTTGGCCAAGGATTTCCTGTTATAGCCAATCGAGCACAGCGCAACATCAACTCCCTATACCGGGAGAGACGAAACCCCTCCTATCGCTCATTGCCTCCATGTGACTCGGGACTGTACCCAAAAACCACCGTTTTGCACGCCCTCTTGGACGTGGTAAGGTGGAAATCAAAGCACAGTGGGAATCACACAAGACTCTATGACGATCTCGGGTATACAGACTAACCTGTACCAGTGTCACCAGAGAACTGCCATCTGACGTAAGGTATAATACCATCTGGGAGTTCTCGGCGAGTGCGTCCAGTGTACCCAGTCTCCACTGAGCACCCGTATATCATCTCTGATGTCAAACACCAATGGATATGGGATCATCCATCGCCCATCTATATGGGTCGAGAAGGTATACGCTAGTCTACTCTGGTATATCGATGCCCCATCTCGATACACCCACGACTAGGGACCTTGAAGGATGTACTCATGGACTACCATGTCCCCACTAGTATGATCCGCATCATAGTCCAGGTAGTCAAGTACATCCTAAGGGCTTTACCAACATGTAACAGAGAGACAATCAGTGTACACGTTAAGGTAAAGAGCAACCAGATAGCATACTATCATGTCGAGCAAGAAAGTCCTCCCTATATATGTCCCAGCATCCACTACAATATACATCCTATGTACAGTAATGGCCTCTAGGGCATACATATAACTAACAGAGTAGTAGACGATGAGCCCGGCAGGGGAAGACTACCTACTGGTGATTTTACCTGGCGCGGCGGATATCCGGAGGATGCCGTTCCTGGCCATGAGATTGATGTTATGGGCTGATCTGTTCTGCCGGAGCCCGAGGGCCAATCCCGCAGATGATACGGATGCCTGAGATATTGAAAATTGAGATTGAGATTTGAGATATTAATGATTTGATTTTGAGATACTGAGACTTATGTTTTATGTCGATGCTTGACACTGATTTCTCTGTTGCGTTCATTGATAATACGTGATTGACATACATATAAAAATCTCATTGATTAAAGAAAACAGTTGTCTCGCTCATGATATATTCTGTTTAAATTCGTAATGCATTCATACATCATATATCTGATATGTTGCTATCTGAGCCACTGACACGAGCATGTAGTATTACACTATACATAGCTGGACCAGGATTTTATTTGAGGATATTACCTGATATGACTTAGGATAGCGTTATGCATGCGATTTCTACTCGTAGATGTTTTCTACTCACGAGTTGGCAACTCACCCCCGTTGTGCCACAGTTCCTTGCAGGTTTTGCCGTACAGGTTCTTTGCGACTTTGCTGGCACACTGTTCTTTCCGGTTATTGCTTTGGCAGGTGGGTTCTTTGCATGAGGACCACCATTGTTTATTATTATTTCAGTTGTATTTAGAAACTCCATCAACCAGATTGTATATTTGAGAGAGATAGAAAACCAGGCCTGTTATTCTTTCGACCTTAGAGTCGTGCGTTGTATTATTATGGTTTTCATGTTGATTTTGGGATTCTTTTGAGTTTTGATCCTAGCCCTTCGGCGTTGTATATTATGTGTTAGTGTATATGCCCTAGAGGCCATTACTGTATCATACTAGTATGTATATTACTTGATGGAAGCTTGGGATATTCACAGTTGTACAGACAATCTTGCTCAATATAGTAGTATGCTACTTGGTTTGTCTCTGCTTTAATGTGTACATGTGTGTTTATTTATTATATCACCTATACGCATTAGTAGAGCCCTTAGGATCTTTGCTTGATTACCGGCGTTGTGATGGCGATCACACTCGTGGGGGCTGGGTAATCTACAAGCACATCCTTATACACGTCCCTAGTCGTGGGAGTATCGAGATAGGGCATCGATACTCCAGAGTAGACTAGCGTATGCGCTTCTCATCCCAGCATGGGAGACGGTCTGTCCCACAGCCGTCAGTACGTCGTACTTGAGATAGTATGCGGGTGCTCGTTAGGTTACGAGTACACTGGACAGGACTCGTCGGGAACTGATGGTTGGTATTATACCTATCGTCAGTTATCAGTTCCCAAGTGACATGAGTACAGCTTAGTCCGCTGACTTGACACTGTCACTTCGCCTCGAGTGTGTTCCCACTGTTCTTTGATTACTACCCTACCACGGCTCTACTGAGTCGTGCAAACAGGTAGTAGTTGGGAGCAGTCCCGAAGCACTTGGAGGCAGTGACGGTTAGACAGGATTCGTCTCTCCCGGTATTGGGGGTTGACATCGCGCTGTGTCTAGGAGAGCCATTACACGAGTAGTCCCTGGCCAGGGCAAGCGAGATATACTAGGTTTCCAGTGTTATCTCAGGGTGTATTGGGCTTCACTCCGACACGACTTGTACCGCTATTAGGGGTCTGACGCTTGCCGCCCCCCTAGGCCCGCCATGCGATGTATCAGACGAACAGACCGGACTGTACGGAGATTGTCACATACAGACTCAGTAGGAGTTCTGGTGGGTTTACCTCATCGGCCTTCTTATCGACATCTACCTGGGGACCGTTACGTACAGCTAGTGCCGCTTGCGGTCTGTGGTTAAACCCACTGCCAGCGTAGTGTCGAGTCTTTAGAGTCCCACACAGAGAGTTTCCCTGCACTGAGCGAAACGTGTAGAGGCCGTATGGTTTTACGGCAGGGCTGCGATCACTTACGTACACTCGTGTGCGTGTGGTGTTCGGGCAGGCAATACTAGTGGGCTTTGGTTTAAGCCAGATCCTAGTATTGCACGGATGGATTTGTTTTGTCTTCTGCGCATCCGCATTCTACGGAATACGGATGCAGGTGTGTATGCACAGTTTTCCGGAGCGATGAAGGAGGAGGTGCCTCATTAGGGTTTTGGCAGTTGGTTCGGCCAAAACCGCTATGTGGCAGGCTCATTAGGGTTTTGACAGTTCGTTTGGTCAAAACCATTATGAGCCAGGGACATTATTTACTAATCCTTTCATTGATAATTTTGTTGTGGCTAATTACATTGACCATTTGACCATCTTGACTTTGTTGACCATTTGACCAAAGTTGACTTGGATCTTCTTAGAAGATCTAAAGTATTCTTTGGTTTTCTTTTTCTTTTGTTATGATAATGGTCATGTCATTTGTAGCCATCACCTTTATCTTGATGGGATTAGTAATGATAATGTTTGTGCATTATTGCAACCATGGTTAGGTTTTCTCTTGGTTAAGCTTTTCATTTGCTCATTCTCATTCTCTCTCTTGAAATGAGAAGCTCCATGGTTGCTAGAAATCTCCTCCTTCTTCCTCCTCTTGATTTTTCCTTTGATCTCATGTGTTGAGAGAAAAAGGATTCTACTTGACAAACACATCCATACATCTTCTCTACACAACCTAGGGCTTCTAGATTAGCAATCTCCTTGCCCTAGTTACCTCGGCTCGAGGTGGAGCTCGGTGCACATCTCTCGGGTGGATCATCTTCGACTCAAGGAGGCCGCGGAGGTGACCAAAGTCCGGATCAACCATCGAGCATGCAAAGAGAAGAACAACAAGAAGAGAAGAATAACAAGAAGAGAAGAACAACAAGAAGAGAAGGAGTTCAAGTTGAGGTATAACCCCTAACCGAGTAGATAACATCTCATGTTAGGTAGCTAGTGTATTGTTTAGCAAAGATCCGGCTTTTACGGTCCATGTTACAAAGTCCAGAAAATTTTTGTTTTACCGTTTCCGCAACCCCGAAGTACCGGGAGAGGTAACGTGGACCTAACAGTGGTATCAGAGCCTAACTAAACATAAACTAGCTTGGTAGTGAAGTGTATCGAAGTTCGAAATGGAAAAATCGAAAAAACCGAGTTATAAAAACCTGAGTTTCTGTTAAAACTTTTTCTGGTCAAAACAAAATTTGTTATACACCTAAAATCATCTCAGGGTTTTTTAAAGATAACCACCAAAAACGAGCCAGAGATCTGACCAAACGACCGCGTTTCCGCGGCCTCAGCAAGCTATGATGCCGCGGATCCGCGGCCGTCTTGTCTCCTCTCTGCCTCGATTTTGGTGCAGTGTGTTTCTGACTTGGTTTTAGGATTTTTAAGATGGTTTAAATGTGCCCAGATTTTCCAGAATAGAAATTTGTTTTTAGGGGCCTATAAATCCGTATTTTTCGAACTTCAATATACTTTGACTATAAAGGTTATATCTGTGATGTTCTTATGTATTGAACGTCGGCTAATCGCTATATGTCGATTAGTCGGGGTTATACATATCTGTGTTCTGTGATTGTTGTTGATGGTTTGTGTATATGAACTCGTTGGATTGTCGCGGATGAATAGCCGGGGTGGATGTGAGATGAGAGTTTCTTTTTCTTTCATTCATGTAATAATTTTGTAAATTGATGTAATATTATTTGTTTGGCCGCACAACCGGGTCGGGGTTGTAGCCGTCATTGTATAATTCTTTTTACTGTTTTTGCTCCTAGGATAGACCCATGGAGGGGGTGCACAAACTACCGGGTATCTCGAAGTGCCGAGTGGCCTACTCATGGCGTTGAGGGAGGTTGCTTCGCTTCGGGTACTTGGCGGGTAGTTTGCCGCACCCGTAGGGGTCTTGGGTGGGGTTTTGGCTATTCATCGCGACCGTGTAATCCGCTTTTCGTTGCAGGCTTGAACGAATCGCGGGTTCCTAGTATATCCGAAGTGTTCATCTGTGATCTGGATTGGCTATCGTTGCAGTATATCTATATATAATAACTATTTAGGCGTTGCTTATGTTTTACAGCCGCGCTAGCCCAGCCCCCGCTCTGTCGTTAGTTAAGTAACCTAACGGGTGATGACGGGGCCCAGTGGCGAATGCGAATGGCATAAGCGTACGTCATATTTTGGTTGTTTTCTGCAATGGTAGGATTTAAATGATGGGACGCATTAAAAGAACTAATGCAAGAAAATAAACCTAAAAGACGTTGTTGGAACAAGTTTTTCAAAAAGCTGTTATTGCAAGGACGTTCATTTTTTTGTTTTGCATCGAGGTATTCGGTTATGAATGCCCAGCACCTCAGTCAACGAGGCAAGGGCCGAGATCCCTTCATCGGGAGTGGCCCCTTGGACAAAAATTTGCGTCAGGGTAATAACTTCACTATAGTCGATCATTCTTGCTTTGCATCGAGGTATTCAGTCTGGAATATCCTGCACCTCATTCGACGAGGAAAGAGCCGAGATCCCTTCACCGGGAGTGACCTCTTTAGCAAAAGTTTTCGCCACTATATTTTCAAAAAGGTGTATCACGTTCCTTCAACGATATCAAGTTCATTACGTTAACGGGTTTTTCGCCAAAAACCCAGCCGTAGCCCTCCGTCGTTTCAGATAATTAATACATAGTATTCGTGCTGCGTTTGTTGATTATTCGTCAAGACACAGTGAACGGTAGCTGAGTAATAATTCTCTGTTGTACTGATAGATGCGATTGGTTAGGATGGTAGCATGATTTTGTTGATTATTCGTCAAGGATCATGCGGGCGGGTCTAATGCAATCCTGGATAACGACGGGTTGAACTTGACTAGGACCTTTTGATTTGTTGATTATTCGTCAAGGTCACTTGGGTCCTAGGGGCAAAAACCACATCGGGAGTTTCAAAAGAACTGAAACTTGCAGATTTAGCATACCTTCTGGAGTGTGGTGACTAGAGTGGATTCCATCTAGGTTATCACACAATGACAGTTGGATCCCGATCCCACTGATGAGTTGGTTTACTCTCGGGAGATTATTTCACTTAACGATCAATGCTATAAACCTAGTAGGTGTCTAGAAAGGTGTTAGCGGGGCTTCTGTAAGTCGATGTACTACACCCCAATACTTGTGGGGAGGCGGAATTTTCAAAAACGAACTTGTTTAGTGAACGAACATCGACTAACCGCTTAAATCGAAGCTAAACTATAAATAACCAAACACAAAGTGTTTCTAAACTACTGTGTTTAGGGATTATACCTAATGAACCAACTCCTTCGTCTTTACGAACTCCTTGTTCTCCTCGTCCTTCTCGAAGTAGTAGACGATCCACCCGAGAGCAAAACTCCAAGCTTAGCCTTTAAACTTGAGGCAACTAACCTTCTTGGATTGCTAATCAAAGAAGATAGATTGAGATAGAGTGATGGTTATGGATTGTTTAGTCTTACTAACCCTTGTACTCAACTCATGAGAGGGAAGGATTAGTCTTTTGAAGAGAGAGAGCTTGAGGAGAGAGAATGTGTAGATTATTATCATATGAGAATAGGAAGTCATCATAATAAATATGAAGCATTCTTATTAATGAAGAAAAGAATAATACATAATGAATAAGCATGCTTCAAAAATATCTAATGGTGATTCATTGTCATGACTCATTAAGCATTTATCATGCATTAATGATATGCATGAATCACCCTCATGACTCACTAACCTCATTCATTGCATATGACACCTAAACCTCCTTAGTCACCACTTCTAGAAGCTTCTCGCACAATTACGAGAACGCCCCTCCAATCCGCAAAAATACGGAAAAACTTTAGACTGTAAAAATCCAATAACCGGATACCAGTAACTGGCTTAAACCAAAGCCGACTGGTAAAAACTGTCCGAAAGTCGTACGCGCGTAAACGCACGTATGCGTCCGAACCCTTGTCGTAAAACCATACGACCTCTATATCGTTTCGCCTGGAATAGGAAACTCTCTGTGTGGGACTCTAGAGACTCGACTACTACGCTGGCAGTGGGTTTAACCACAGACCGCAAGCGGCACTAGCTGTACGTAACGGTCCCCAGGTAGTTGTCGATAAGAAGGCCGATGAGGAAACCCATCCGAACTCCTACTGAGTCTGATGTGACAATCTCCATACAGTCCGGTCCGTTCGTCCAAGACTATCGCATATCCGGCCTAGGGGGCGGCAAGCGTCAGTCCCCTAATAGCGGTATAAGTCGTGTCGGAGGGAAGCCCATTACACCCTGAGAAACTACTAGAACCTACCAGCAAATCTCGCTTACCCTGGACAGGGACTTTGCGTAATGGCTCTCTGACACAGCGCGATATCTACTCCCAATACCGGGAGGGACGAATCCTGTCTAACCGCCACTGCCTCCAAGTGCTCGGGACTGCACCCAACTGCTACCTGTTTGCACGACTCCTTTGAGCCGTGGTAGGGTAGCAATCTAAGAACAGTGGGACACACTCGAGGCGAAGTAGCAGTGTCAAGTCTGCGGACTATGCTGTACTCATGTCACCTGGGAACTGTTCACTGACGACTGGTATAAAACCAACCAACAGTTCCCTGTGAGTCCTGTCCGGTGTACCCGTAACCCAACGAGCACCTGTATACTATCTCCAGTACGACGTACTGACGGCTGTGGGACAGACCATTTCCCCAACTGGGATGAGAAGCGTACACACTAGTCTACTCCGGAGTATCGATGCTCTGTCTCGATAATCCAACGACCAGGGACCTGAATAAGGATGTGCTTGTAGACTACCCAGCCCCCACTAGTGTGACTGCCATCACAACGCTGGTAGTCAAGCAAGATCCTAAGAGCTCTATCAATACGTACACTCACATATTAAGATAGAAAAAACCAAGTAGCATACTACCATGTTTAGCAAGACTGTTATATACATGTGAATATCCCAAGCTTCCATTAAGTAATATACAAACTAGTATGATACAGTAATGGCCTTCTAGGGCATAAACACTAACAATCTCCCACTTGCACTAGGGCCATGTACTGGCATATCGAAGACCAATGATCTCGAGTAGCCTCTCGAACTACGTCTGAGGTAGGGCCTTCGTGAATGGATCAGCAATGTTCTCTTCTGAAGCAACTCTCCGAACCTCGATCTCCTGACGATCAATGATCTCCCTGATCAGGTGATACCGCCTTAAGATGTGTCTGGACTTCTGATGGGACCTTGGCTCCTTCGCTAAAGCTATAGCTCCGTTGTTGTCGCAATACAGAGGTATTGGATCAACTATGGTAGGAACCACCTGAAGTTCTGTTAGGAACTTCTTCATCCAGACTGCTTCTTTTGCGGCATCGCAAGTAGCTATATACTCCGCTTCCATCGTCGAGTCAGCAACGGTGTCCTGCTTGGAGCTCTTCCAGCACACCGCCCCTCCATTGAGGGTAAAGACATAACCCGACATGGACTTGGAATCGTCCTTATCACTCTGGAAGCCGGAATCAGCAAAGGCCTCCAACCTGAGGTCTTTTCCGCCGTAAACCAAGAACATCTCCTTAGTCCTCCTCAGGTACTTGAGAATGTTCTTTACTGCTATCCAGTGTTTCTCCCCTGGGTCTGACTGATACCGGCTCACCACGCTCAGTGCGTAAGCTACATCTGGTCTGGTACACAACATCGCATACATTATAGAGCCTACCGCAGAAGCGTAGGGTATAATAGACATGCGTTCCCTTTCCAAATCAGTCTTGGGGGACATCTCTTTGGAGAGGGTGATTCCGTGACAAGCCGGTAGATTACCGCGCTTAGAATCTTCCATACTGAATCTTTTCAGTACAGTGTCGATATACCTGGACTGCGAAAGTCCCAACATCCTCTTGGATCTATCACGATAGATCCGGATCCCCAGAATGTAAGAGGCATCACCCAGGTCTTTCATGGAGAACCTGTGTGACAAGAATCCTTTGACAGATTGTAGCATAGGAATGTCATTTCCTATCAATAGAATGTCATCCACGTACAAGACGAGGAATACAACACTTCTGGCTACAACTTTACTATATATGCACGGTTCATCTGGATTTTTGATAAAGTCATATTCTTTGACTGTCTCATCAAAACAGATGTTCCAACTCCGCGATGCCTGCTTTAGTCCATAAATGGACTTAAGCAGCTTGCATACTTTCCCGCTTCTCCCACTCTGATTGAAACCCTCTGGCTGATCCATATAGATGCTCTCTTCTAAATTTCCATTCAGAAAAGCCGTCTTTACGTCCATCTGCCAGATTTCATAATCATGGAAGGCAGCAATAGTAAGAAGGACCCGAATGGATTTGAGCATAGCCACTGGAGAAAAAGTTTCGTCATAGTCCAAACCAGGTCTTTGACAAAAACCCTTTGCAACAAGTCTAGCCTTATAGGTTTCCACCTGTCCATCTACACCAATCTTTTTCTTGAAGATCCATTTGCATCCTATGGGTTTTACCCCATCTGGAGCAAAGTCCAAAGTCCATACTTTGTTGGTGTACATGGACTCCATTTCGGTCCGCATTGCATCTAGCCATCGTACCGAGTCGCCGCTCTGGATGGCCTGCTGGAAGTCAGTAGGTTCATCATCATCTATGATGCAATCCTCTCTATCCCCATCTATGAGAAAACCGTAGTATCTCTCAGGCGGATGAGACGGCCTACTACTCCTGCGGAGGGGTGCGGGAATGTTCTGTTCTTCTTGAACTTCTGGTTCTACCAAACTTTCAGTAGCAGTTTGTGGTTCTGGAATTTCTTCCAGTTCTATTTCGCTCCCAGTTATTTCCTTTTCTAAAAACTGATATTCTAGAAAATGGGCATTATGAGAAACAAACACCTTTTGTTCCTCTGCGTAATAGAATAGATACCCCTTGGAGTTCTTTGGATATCCCACAAACTTACACTTTACTGATCGTGCCTCGAGCTTGTCCACATGCTGCTTTTTAACAAAAGCTGGGCATCCCCATATTTTCAGATACTGAAGATAGGGTTTCTTCCCGCTCCACATCTGATATGGAGTGGTAGGCACAGTCTTGGTAGGTACCATGTTCAAAAGATATGCCGCTGATTCTAGCGCATGACCCCAGAAAGATCGCGGTAACTCAGCATTACTCATCATGGATCGTACCATATCCAATAAGGTTCGATTCCGTCTCTCCGATACACCGTTATGCTGTGGAGTGTACGGAGGAGTAAGCTGAGAGAGAATTCCTTTCTCTTTTAGGTAACCTAGGAACTCGGCACTCAAGTATTTACCACCTCGATCAGATCTAAGTGTTTTGATACTTTTGCCGGTTTGGTTTTCTACTTCATTCTTATACTCTTGGAATTTCTCAAAAGCCTCGGATTTATGTTTCATCAGATAAATGAATCCGTATCTTGAGTAATCATCCGTGAAAGTAATGAAATAGGAAAAACCACCTCTCGCATGTGTAGACATTGGACCACATACATCGCTGTGTATGAGTCCTAAGAGCTCGCTCGCTCTTACTCCTTGTCCAGTGAATGGAGTCTTTGTCATCTTTCCTTTGAGACAAGATTGACAAGTGTCATAAGATTGATATTCGAACGAGTCCAAATATCCTTCTCTATGCAACTTAGTCAACCTTCTCTCATTGATGTGACCCAGTCTACAATGCCATAAGAAAGCTTTATTTAAATCTGGAGACTTTCTTTTTAGTGTGTTCTGGACATTGAAAATTTAGAGTTGGTTTAAAACATATATTCCGTTATTTAGTATACCTGACCCAATCAAACCATGATTAAGGTGGATGTTGACAACATCTCTTACAAACATGAAATCATAACCTTTATTTGATAACAAGGAAACTTATATGATATTACACGTTAAGCTTGGTACAAAATAACAGTTATGTAAAACCAAAATGTGTCCACTCGTCAATCCTAGGTGATAATCCCCGACGGACGCAGCTCCCACGCTAGCTCCGTTAGCAACCTTTAGGGTCATATCACCTTCCTTCAGCACTCTACGGTTTCTCAGTGCCTGCAATGAATTGCAAATATGAGATCCTGATCCGGTATCCAATACCCAGGAAGTAGAGTTGATCGACAGACAATTCTCAATTACAAACACACCTGAAGTCGAAGCCACAGCTTGCTTCGGTTCCTGGTTCTTGGCGTTCTACGCCTTGCAATCTTTCTTCCAGTGCCCTTTCCTGTGACAATGGAAGCACTCATCCTGGCCAACTATCGGTACCGCAAACTTTTTCTTTCCCTTCCCTCCCACCTTACTAACACCTCCTCTAGGTTTGGGTGCGGCCTTCTTCTTCCTTCCTTTGGCTCTTGCCTTGGACCCGGAAGAAGATGCACCGCCAACAAACATAGCGGGTGTTTCCCTTGAATTCTTCAAGGTGCCCTCTGCACTCCTTAACATGTTCAGGAGTTTCGGAAGTTCAACTTCTTTTCTTTGAAGGTTGAAGTTCAGGATAAACTGGGCGTAGGTGTGAGGAAGGGACTGGAGAATAAGGTCTGTATAGAGCTCATTATCCAAAGTCGTCCCAAGGTCTGCGAGCTCTTCTATATAGCCGATCATCTTTAGGACATGTTCTCCTACCGATGACCCGACAGCCAACCTCGCTCGAAACAAGTTCTTAGAAGTCTCGTATCTTGCTATACGAGATTGCTCTCCATAAAGTTCCTTTGTATGGAGAAATATGCCATCAAGGTCCATATCCTCGTGCCTCCTCTGATGTTCATTGTTCATCGAGGCAAGCACGATGCACTTGGCTTTCGCGCAATCTAAATCCCAGGTTTTGCGGATTTCCTTATCCGCATTGCTGGATTTGGGACCAGGGACAGCAGGTGCCGTAGCGGTGAGGATGTACCCCAGTTTGTCATAGGTCAAAGCCATTTTGACATTCCGCAGCCAATCTTTATAGTTTGGCCCTGTCAGTATATTTTTCTCTAAAAGTAACTTAAGTCCAGTCATTTTCAGGGTCGCTGCAATTAGGAGAGAGAGAAGAAAACTCTTTAGCATGATGCTCTTGCAAGTTTAGAGTGGTTTTTAGTTTATCTAAACTGGATGGCTCCCACTGTTTCTCGAATCCTTCCTCAAACCATAAAAGAAGAATTAGCCAGGACTATTCTCACCGTACAATACTTGCTTAACCGTTCAGCCAGGCTGGTGTCGATACTTCGAGGGAGGTTTTCCAACGCTTTCGCGAAGTTCCTTAATTAAATAACCTCTTTTCTCTGGGGGCGTAACCCCGCTGACACTTTTCTGGACACCTACTAGGTTTATAGCATTGATCGTTAAGTGACGAATATCCTGATAAGTAGCATATACTCACAGTAGGATCGGGATCCAAATATCATCGTCTGATAATGTTGTAGGAATGCTACCAACATTCATCAAACTCAAAATGGTATGCATCTCTTTGCAAATTTCAGTTTCTTTAGAAATTCCCGATATACATTTTTGCCCCATGCTCTTATGACCTTGGCGTTGGTCAAAATATCATAAGTCACATGTCAAGTGCTACCCATCATTATCTTGTTAATTTGAACCCACCCGTATATACCCATGACGTATGCCAACAAGGTAATGCGACTGTCCCAAACCAACACATCTATCTATGCAACAAATGAATACCCCAGCAGCTACCAAACACTATGCCTTGATGTATGCCAACAAGCATAGCTTGAATACTACTGACCATCCATAAGAAATGACGGAGGGCTACGACTGGTTTTGGTGAAACCGTGAACGTAGTGAACTTGATATAACCGAAGGAACCTGATAGCTTTTAAAAGGAGTGGTTAAAGCTCCGCATTTAAAAATATCTGTTTTTAAAATAACCGAGTGGTTTCTTTTAAATTGTTCCAACGATTTAAACTTGGTTTATTTTCTTTGCATTATAGATAATGCGTCCCATCATTAACCTATCATTGCAGAAAACAACGAAAATACAACGTCCTCTTATGCCATCCGCATTCGCCACGGGGTCCCGTCATCACCCGTTAGGTTACTTAACTAACGACAGAGCGGGGGCTGGGCTAGCGCGGGTGTAAAACATAAGTGACGTCTAAATAGCTATCATATATATAGATATTTTACATTCGACTGACGCAATGATATACATTCCAGAACACAGATAAACTTTATTGGATTTGCAAGCAATCTGTATTTCTTTTGAGCCTGCAAGAAAAGACAGATTACACAGTTGTGATGAATAGCCGTTACCCCACCCTCGACCCCTACGGGTACGGCAAACTACCCACCCGACAGTTTGTGTACCCCACCTTGGGTCAGTCCTAGGAGCAAAAACAGTAAAATGAAATAATACATCGGTGGCTACAACCGCAACCTGGATGTGCCCCGCAAAATAATATTACAACAAATTACATTTACAACAAATGAATTAAATAATAACCCATTGCAAAACCCCGGCTATACACCACAACAGTCCAATAACAGTTCATATGCACAAACATATAAAACCATTACAGAAATATGCAACCCCCTGCCAACAGACATACTAGCAGTTAGGGGAGGTTTACGAACACATTTATCAATCACAGATATAATCCAATATGCAAATACTGTACAATTTCGATCGATTAAACGCATTTAACATTGCTCCAATACTGCTCTGTAAACTGGAAACCTGAGCAAAATTAAAATATTCCAGAAAACCCCAAACACCAGAGAGGACCCACACATGAAAAATGAGTCCATGACTCGGCAACTCGGCCGCGGAACCGCGGCGGATAGGTGGGATTCGCCGCGCTTCCGCGGCTCTTTAGCCGATTCATGGGCTCAAATTTCATGGGTGTTCTTCTGGACCCTTTTCAAGCTTTCTGAGCAACCCTGAAAATTTTTAGACTTCATTTAAATTTCGACAGAAACTTGACAGTTTTAGGGTTTTCCGGCTTCGTTTTTCCGTTCGAAATTCGTACAAATTTGCAATTAAGTTATTTATTGTTTAGCGAGGCTCTGATACCACTGTAAGTCGATGTACTACACCCCAATACTTGTGGGGAGGCGGAATTTTCAAAAACGAACTTATTTAGTGAACGAACATCGACTAACCGCTTGAATCGAAGCTAAACTATAAATAACCAAACACAAAGTGTTTCTAAACTACTGTGTTTAGGGATTATACCTAATGAACCAACTCCTTCGTCTTTACGAACTCCTTGTTCTCCTCGGCCTTCTCGAAGTAGTAGACGATCCACCCGAGAGCAAAACTCCAAGCTTAGCCTCTAAACTTGAGGCAACTAACCTTCTTGGATTGCTAATCAAAGAAGATAGATTGAGATAAAGTGATGGTTATGGATTGTTTAGTCTTACTAACCCTTGTACTCAACTCATGAGAGGGGAGGATTAGTCTTTTGAAGAGAGAGAGCTTGAGGAGAGAGAATGTGTAGATTATTATCATATGAGAATAGTAAGTCATCATAATAAATATGAAGCATTCTTATTAATGAAGAAAAGAATAATACATAATGAATAAGCATGCTTCACAAATATCTAATGGTGATTCATTGTCATGACTCATTAAGCATTTATCATGCATTAATGATATGCATGAATCACCCTCATGACTCACTAACCTCATTCATTGCATATGACACCTAAACCTCCTTAGTCACCACTTCTAGAAGCTTCTCGCACAATTACGAGAACGCCCCTCCAATCCGCAAAAATACGGAAAAACTTTAGACTGTAAAAATCCAATAACCGGATACCAGTAACTGGCTTAAACCAAAGCCGACTGGTAAAAACTGTCCGAAAGTCGTACGCGCGTAAACGCACGTATGCGTCCGAACCCTTGTCGTAAAACCATACGACCTCTATATCGTTTCGCCTGGAATAGGAAACTCTCTGTGTGGGACTCTAGAGACTCGACTACTACGCTGGCAGTGGGTTTAACCACAGACCGCAAGCGGCACTAGCTGTACGTAACGGTCCCCAGGTAGTTGTCGATAAGAAGGCCGATGAGGAAACCCATCCGAACTCCTACTGAGTCTGATGTGACAATCTCCATACAGTCCGGTCCGTTCGTCCAAGACTATCGCATATCCGGCCTAGGGGGCGGCAAGCGTCAGTCCCCTAATAGCGTTATAAGTCGTGTCGGAGGGAAGCCCATTACACCCTGAGAAACTACTGGAACCTACCAGCAAATCTCGCTTGCCCTGGCCAGGGACTTTGCGTAATGGCTCTCTGACACAGCGCGATATCTACTCCCAATACCGGGAGGGACGAATCCTGTCTAACCGCCACTGCCTCCAAGTGCTCGGGACTGCACCCAACTGCTACCTGTTTGCACGACTCCTTTGAGCCGTGGTAGGGTAGCAATCTAAGAACAGTGGGACACACTCGAGGCGAAGTAGCAGTGTCAAGTCTGCGGACTATGCTGTACTCATGTCACCTGGGAACTGTTCACTGACGACTGGTATAAAACCAACCAACAGTTCCCTGTGAGTCCTGTCCGGTGTACCCGTAACCCAACGAGCACCTGTATACTATCTCCAGTACGACGTACTGACGGCTGTGGGACAGACCATTTCCCCAACTGGGATGAGAAGCGTACACACTAGTCTACTCCGGAGTATCGATGCTCTGTCTCGATAATCCAACGACCAGGGACCTGAATAAGGATGTGCTTGTAGACTACCCAGCCCCCACTAGTGTGACTGCCATCACAACGCTGGTAGTCAAGCAAGATCCTAAGAGCTCTATCAATACGTACACTCACATATTAAGATAGAAAAAACCAAGTAGCATACTACCATGTTTAGCAAGACTGTTATATACATGTGAATATCCCAAGCTTCCATTAAGTAATATACAAACTAGTATGATACAGTAATGGCCTTCTAGGGCATAAACACTAACAATCTCCCACTTGCACTAGGGCCATGTACTGGCATATCGAAGACCAATGATCTCGAGTAGCCTCTCGAACTACGTCTGAGGTAGGGCCTTCGTGAATGGATCAGCAATGTTCTCTTCTGAAGCAACTCTCCGAACCTCGATCTCCTGACGATCAATGATCTCCCTGATCAGGTGATACCGCCTTAAGATGTGTCTGGACTTCTGATGGGACCTTGGCTCCTTCGCTAAAGCTATAGCTCCGTTGTTGTCGCAATACAGAGGTATTGGATCAACTATGGTAGGAACCACCTGAAGTTCTGTTAGGAACTTCTTCATCCAGACTGCTTCTTTTGCGGCATCGCAAGTAGCTATATACTCCGCTTCCATCGTCGAGTCAGCAACGGTGTCCTGCTTGGAGCTCTTCCAGCACACCGCCCCTCCATTGAGGGTAAAGACATAACCCGACATGGACTTGGAATCGTCCTTATCACTCTGGAAGCCGGAATCAGCAAAGGCCTCCAACCTGAGGTCTTTTCCGCCGTAAACCAAGAACATCTCCTTAGTCCTCCTCAGGTACTTGAGAATGTTCTTTACTGCTATCCAGTGTTTCTCCCCTGGGTCTGACTGATACCGGCTCACCACGCTCAGTGCGTAAGCTACATCTGGTCTGGTACACAACATCGCATACATTATAGAGCCTACCGCAGAAGCGTAGGGTATAATAGACATGCGTTCCCTTTCCAAATCAGTCTTGGGGGACATCTCTTTGGAGAGGGTGATTCCGTGACAAGCCGGTAGATTACCGCGCTTAGAATCTTCCATACTGAATCTTTTCAGTACAGTGTCGATATACCTGGACTGCGAAAGTCCCAACATCCTCTTGGATCTATCACGATAGATCCGGATCCCCAGAATGTAAGAGGCATCACCCAGGTCTTTCATGGAGAACCTGTGTGACAAGAATCCTTTGACAGATTGTAGCATAGGAATGTCATTTCCTATCAATAGAATGTCATCCACGTACAAGACGAGGAATACAACACTTCTGGCTACAACTTTACTATATATGCACGGTTCATCTGGATTTTTGATAAAGTCATATTCTTTGACTGTCTCATCAAAACAGATGTTCCAACTCCGCGATGCCTGCTTTAGTCCATAAATGGACTTAAGCAGCTTGCATACTTTCCCGCTTCTCCCACTCTGATTGAAACCCTCTGGCTGATCCATATAGATGCTCTCTTCTAAATTTCCATTCAGAAAAGCCGTCTTTACGTCCATCTGCCAGATTTCATAATCATGGAAGGCAGCAATAGTAAGAAGGACCCGAATGGATTTGAGCATAGCCACTGGAGAAAAAGTTTCGTCATAGTCCAAACCAGGTCTTTGACAAAAACCCTTTGCAACAAGTCTAGCCTTATAGGTTTCCACCTGTCCATCTACACCAATCTTTTTCTTGAAGATCCATTTGCATCCTATGGGTTTTACCCCATCTGGAGCAAAGTCCAAAGTCCATACTTTGTTGGTGTACATGGACTCCATTTCGGTCCGCATTGCATCTAGCCATCGTACCGAGTCGCCGCTCTGGATGGCCTGCTGGAAGTCAGTAGGTTCATCATCATCTATGATGCAATCCTCTCTATCCCCATCTATGAGAAAACCGTAGTATCTCTCAGGCGGATGAGACGGCCTACTACTCCTGCGGAGGGGTGCGGGAATGTTCTGTTCTTTTTGAACTTCTGGTTCTACCAAACTTTCAGTAGCAGTTTGTGGTTCTGGAATTTCTTCCAGTTCTATTTCGCTCCCAGTTATTTCCTTTTCTAAAAACTGATATTCTAGAAAATGGGCATTATGAGAAACAAACACCTTTTGTTCCTCTGCGTAATAGAATAGATACCCCTTGGAGTTCTTTGGATATCCCACAAACTTACACTTTACTGATCGTGCCTCGAGCTTGTCCACATGCTGCTTTTTAACAAAAGCTGGGCATCCCCATATTTTCAGATACTGAAGATAGGGTTTCTTCCCGCTCCACATCTGATATGGAGTGGTAGGCACAGTCTTGGTAGGTACCATGTTCAAAAGATATGCCGCTGATTCTAGCGCATGACCCCAGAAAGATCGCGGTAACTCAGCATTACTCATCATGGATCGTACCATATCCAATAAGGTTCGATTCCGTCTCTCCGATACACCGTTATGCTGTGGAGTGTACGGAGGAGTAAGCTGAGAGAGAATTCCTTTCTCTTTTAGGTAACCTAGGAACTCGGCACTCAAGTATTTACCACCTCGATCAGATCTAAGTGTTTTGATACTTTTGCCGGTTTGGTTTTCTACTTCATTCTTATACTCTTGGAATTTCTCAAAAGCCTCGGATTTATGTTTCATCAGATAAATGAATCCGTATCTTGAGTAATCATCCGTGAAAGTAATGAAATAGGAAAAACCACCTCTCGCATGTGTAGACATTGGACCACATACATCGCTGTGTATGAGTCCTAAGAGCTCGCTCGCTCTTACTCCTTGTCCAGTGAATGGAGTCTTTGTCATCTTTCCTTTGAGACAAGATTGACAAGTGTCATAAGATTGATATTCGAACGAGTCCAAATATCCTTCTCTATGCAACTTAGTCAACCTTCTCTCATTGATGTGACCCAGTCTACAATGCCATAAGAAAGCTTTATTTAAATCTGGAGACTTTCTTTTTAGTGTGTTCTGGACATTGAAAATTTAGAGTTGGTTTAAAACATATATTCCGTTATTTAGTATACCTGACCCAATCAAACCATGATTAAGGTGGATGTTGACAACATCTCTTACAAACATGAAATCATAACCTTTATTTGATAACAAGGAAACTTATATGATATTACACGTTAAGCTTGGTACAAAATAACAGTTATGTAAAACCAAAATGTGTCCACTCGTCAATCCTAGGTGATAATCCCCGACGGACGCAGCTCCCACGCTAGCTCCGTTAGCAACCTTTAGGGTCATATCACCTTCCTTCAGCACTCTACGGTTTCTCAGTGCCTGCAATGAATTGCAAATATGAGATCCTGATCCGGTATCCAATACCCAGGAAGTAGAGTTGATCGACAGACAATTCTCAATTACAAACACACCTGAAGTCGAAGCCACAGCTTGCTTCGGTTCCTGGTTCTTGGCGTTCTACGCCTTGCAATCTTTCTTCCAGTGCCCTTTCCTGTGACAATGGAAGCACTCATCCTGGCCAACTATCGGTACCGCAAACTTTTTCTTTCCCTTCCCTCCCACCTTACTAACACCTCCTCTAGGTTTGGGTGCGGCCTTCTTCTTCCTTCCTTTGGCTCTTGCCTTGGACCCGGAAGAAGATGCACCGCCAACAAACATAGCGGGTGTTTCCCTTGAATTCTTCAAGGTGCCCTCTGCACTCCTTAACATGTTCAGGAGTTTCGGAAGTTCAACTTCTTTTCTTTGAAGGTTGAAGTTCAGGATAAACTGGGCGTAGGTGTGAGGAAGGGACTGGAGAATAAGGTCTGTATAGAGCTCATTATCCAAAGTCGTCCCAAGGTCTGCGAGCTCTTCTATATAGCCGATCATCTTTAGGACATGTTCTCCTACCGATGACCCGACAGCCAACCTCGCTCGAAACAAGTTCTTAGAAGTCTCGTATCTTGCTATACGAGATTGCTCTCCATAAAGTTCCTTTGTATGGAGAAATATGCCATCAAGGTCCATATCCTCGTGCCTCCTCTGATGTTCATTGTTCATCGAGGCAAGCACGATGCACTTGGCTTTCGCGCAATCTAAATCCCAGGTTTTGCGGATTTCCTTATCCGCATTGCTGGATTTGGGACCAGGGACAGCAGGTGCCGTAGCGGTGAGGATGTACCCCAGTTTGTCATAGGTCAAAGCCATTTTGACATTCCGCAGCCAATCTTTATAGTTTGGCCCTGTCAGTATATTTTTCTCTAAAAGTAACTTAAGTCCAGTCATTTTCAGGGTCGCTGCAATTAGGAGAGAGAGAAGAAAACTCTTTAGCATGATGCTCTTGCAAGTTTAGAGTGGTTTTTAGTTTATCTAAACTGGATGGCTCCCACTGTTTCTCGAATCCTTCCTCAAACCATAAAAGAAGAATTAGCCAGGACTATTCTCACCGTACAATACTTGCTTAACCGTTCAGCCAGGCTGGTGTCGATACTTCGAGGGAGGTTTTCCAACGCTTTCGCGAAGTTCCTTAATTAAATAACCTCTTTTCTCTGGGGGCGTAACCCCGCTGACACTTTTCTGGACACCTACTAGGTTTATAGCATTGATCGTTAAGTGACGAATATCCTGATAAGTAGCATATACTCACAGTAGGATCGGGATCCAAATATCATCGTCTGATAATGTTGTAGGAATGCTACCAACATTCATCAAACTCAAAATGGTATGCATCTCTTTGCAAATTTCAGTTTCTTTAGAAATTCCCGATATACATTTTTGCCCCATGCTCTTATGACCTTGGCGTTGGTCAAAATATCATAAGTCACATGTCAAGTTCTACCCATCATTATCTTGTTAATTTGAACCCACCCGTATATACCCATGACGTATGCCAACAAGGTAATGCGACTGTCCCAAACCAACACATCTATCTATGCAACAAATGAATACCCCAGCAGCTACCAAACACTATGCCTTGATGTATGCCAACAAGCATAGCTTGAATACTACTGACCATCCATAAGAAATGACGGAGGGCTACGACTGGTTTTGGCGAAACCGTGAACGTAGTGAACTTGATATAACCGAAGGAACCTGATAGCTTTTAAAAGGAGTGGTTAAAGCTCCGCATTTAAAAATATCTGTTTTTAAAATAACCGAGTGGTTTCTTTTAAATTGTTCCAACGATTTAAACTTGGTTTATTTTCTTTGCATTATAGATAATGCGTCCCATCATTAACCTATCATTGCAGAAAACAACGAAAATACAACGTCCTCTTATGCCATCCGCATTCGCCACGGGGTCCCGTCATCACCCGTTAGGTTACTTAACTAACGACAGAGCGGGGGCTGGGCTAGCGCGGGTGTAAAACATAAGTGACGTCTAAATAGCTATCATATATATAGATATTTTACATTCGACTGACGCAATGATATACATTCCAGAACACAGATAAACTTTATTGGATTTGCAAGCAATCTGTATTTCTTTTGAGCCTGCAAGAAAAGACAGATTACACAGTTGTGATGAATAGCCGTTACCCCACCCTCGACCCCTACGGGTACGGCAAACTACCCACCCGACAGTTTGTGTACCCCACCTTGGGTCAGTCCTAGGAGCAAAAACAGTAAAATGAAATAATACATCGGTGGCTACAACCGCAACCTGGATGTGCCCCGCAAAATAATATTACAACAAATTACATTTACAACAAATGAATTAAATAATAACCCATTGCAAAACCCCGGCTATACACCACAACAGTCCAATAACAGTTCATATGCACAAACATATAAAACCATTACAGAAATATGCAACCCCCTGCCAACAGACATACTAGCAGTTAGGGGAGGTTTACGAACACATTTATCAATCACAGATATAATCCAATATGCAAATACTGTACAATTTCGATCGATTAAACGCATTTAACATTGCTCCAATACTGCTCTGTAAACTGGAAACCTGAGCAAAATTAAAATATTCCAGAAAACCCCAAACACCAGAGAGGACCCACACATGAAAAATGAGTCCATGACTCGGCAACTCGGCCGCGGAACCGCGGCGGATAGGTGGGATTCGCCGCGCTTCCGCGGCTCTTTAGCCGATTCATGGGCTCAAATTTCATGGGTGTTCTTCTGGACCCTTTTCAAGCTTTCTGAGCAACCCTGAAAATTTTTAGACTTCATTTAAATTTCGACAGAAACTTGACAGTTTTAGGGTTTTCCGGCTTCGTTTTTCCGTTCGAAATTCGTACAAATTTGCAATTAAGTTATTTATTGTTTAGCGAGGCTCTGATACCACTGTAAGTCGATGTACTACACCCCAATACTTGTGGGGAGGCGGAATTTTCAAAAACGAACTTATTTAGTGAACGAACATCGACTAACCGCTTGAATCGAAGCTAAACTATAAATAACCAAACACAAAGTGTTTCTAAACTACTGTGTTTAGGGATTATACCTAATGAACCAACTCCTTCGTCTTTACGAACTCCTTGTTCTCCTCGGCCTTCTCGAAGTAGTAGACGATCCACCCGAGAGCAAAACTCCAAGCTTAGCCTCTAAACTTGAGGCAACTAACCTTCTTGGATTGCTAATCAAAGAAGATAGATTGAGATAAAGTGATGGTTATGGATTGTTTAGTCTTACTAACCCTTGTACTCAACTCATGAGAGGGGAGGATTAGTCTTTTGAAGAGAGAGAGCTTGAGGAGAGAGAATGTGTAGATTATTATCATATGAGAATAGTAAGTCATCATAATAAATATGAAGCATTCTTATTAATGAAGAAAAGAATAATACATAATGAATAAGCATGCTTCACAAATATCTAATGGTGATTCATTGTCATGACTCATTAAGCATTTATCATGCATTAATGATATGCATGAATCACCCTCATGACTCACTAACCTCATTCATTGCATATGACACCTAAACCTCCTTAGTCACCACTTCTAGAAGCTTCTCGCACAATTACGAGAACGCCCCTCCAATCCGCAAAAATACGGAAAAACTTTAGACTGTAAAAATCCAATAACCGGATACCAGTAACTGGCTTAAACCAAAGCCGACTGGTAAAAACTGTCCGAAAGTCGTACGCGCGTAAACGCACGTATGCGTCCGAACCCTTGTCGTAAAACCATACGACCTCTATATCGTTTCGCCTGGAATAGGAAACTCTCTGTGTGGGACTCTAGAGACTCGACTACTACGCTGGCAGTGGGTTTAACCACAGACCGC
Source organism: Agapanthus africanus (assembly GCA_030015575.1). Classification (NCBI taxonomy): domain Eukaryota; kingdom Viridiplantae; phylum Streptophyta; class Magnoliopsida; order Asparagales; family Amaryllidaceae; genus Agapanthus; species Agapanthus africanus. Next base: position 624,403,489 of record CM057339.1, read on the forward strand.
AAGCGGCACTAGCTGTACGTAACGGTCCCCAGGTAGTTGTCGATAAGAAGGCCGATGAGGAAACCCATCCGAACTCCTACTGAGTCTGATGTGACAATCTCCATACAGTCCGGTCCGTTCGTCCAAGACTATCGCATATCCGGCCTAGGGGGCGGCAAGCGTCAGTCCCCTAATAGCGTTATAAGTCGTGTCGGAGGGAAGCCCATTACACCCTGAGAAACTACTGGAACCTACCAGCAAATCTCGCTTGCCCTGGCCAGGGACTTTGCGTAATGGCTCTCTGACACAGCGCGATATCTACTCCCAATACCGGGAGGGACGAATCCTGTCTAACCGCCACTGCCTCCAAGTGCTCGGGACTGCACCCAACTGCTACCTGTTTGCACGACTCCTTTGAGCCGTGGTAGGGTAGCAATCTAAGAACAGTGGGACACACTCGAGGCGAAGTAGCAGTGTCAAGTCTGCGGACTATGCTGTACTCATGTCACCTGGGAACTGTTCACTGACGACTGGTATAAAACCAACCAACAGTTCCCTGTGAGTCCTGTCCGGTGTACCCGTAACCCAACGAGCACCTGTATACTATCTCCAGTACGACGTACTGACGGCTGTGGGACAGACCATTTCCCCAACTGGGATGAGAAGCGTACACACTAGTCTACTCCGGAGTATCGATGCTCTGTCTCGATAATCCAACGACCAGGGACCTGAATAAGGATGTGCTTGTAGACTACCCAGCCCCCACTAGTGTGACTGCCATCACAACGCTGGTAGTCAAGCAAGATCCTAAGAGCTCTATCAATACGTACACTCACATATTAAGATAGAAAAAACCAAGTAGCATACTACCATGTTTAGCAAGACTGTTATATACATGTGAATATCCCAAGCTTCCATTAAGTAATATACAAACTAGTATGATACAGTAATGGCCTTCTAGGGCATAAACACTAACAATCTCCCACTTGCACTAGGGCCATGTACTGGCATATCGAAGACCAATGATCTCGAGTAGCCTCTCGAACTACGTCTGAGGTAGGGCCTTCGTGAATGGATCAGCAATGTTCTCTTCTGAAGCAACTCTCCGAACCTCGATCTCCTGACGATCAATGATCTCCCTGATCAGGTGATACCGCCTTAAGATGTGTCTGGACTTCTGATGGGACCTTGGCTCCTTCGCTAAAGCTATAGCTCCGTTGTTGTCGCAATACAGAGGTATTGGATCAACTATGGTAGGAACCACCTGAAGTTCTGTTAGGAACTTCTTCATCCAGACTGCTTCTTTTGCGGCATCGCAAGTAGCTATATACTCCGCTTCCATCGTCGAGTCAGCAACGGTGTCCTGCTTGGAGCTCTTCCAGCACACCGCCCCTCCATTGAGGGTAAAGACATAACCCGACATGGACTTGGAATCGTCCTTATCACTCTGGAAGCCGGAATCAGCAAAGGCCTCCAACCTGAGGTCTTTTCCGCCGTAAACCAAGAACATCTCCTTAGTCCTCCTCAGGTACTTGAGAATGTTCTTTACTGCTATCCAGTGTTTCTCCCCTGGGTCTGACTGATACCGGCTCACCACGCTCAGTGCGTAAGCTACATCTGGTCTGGTACACAACATCGCATACATTATAGAGCCTACCGCAGAAGCGTAGGGTATAATAGACATGCGTTCCCTTTCCAAATCAGTCTTGGGGGACATCTCTTTGGAGAGGGTGATTCCGTGACAAGCCGGTAGATTACCGCGCTTAGAATCTTCCATACTGAATCTTTTCAGTACAGTGTCGATATACCTGGACTGCGAAAGTCCCAACATCCTCTTGGATCTATCACGATAGATCCGGATCCCCAGAATGTAAGAGGCATCACCCAGGTCTTTCATGGAGAACCTGTGTGACAAGAATCCTTTGACAGATTGTAGCATAGGAATGTCATTTCCTATCAATAGAATGTCATCCACGTACAAGACGAGGAATACAACACTTCTGGCTACAACTTTACTATATATGCACGGTTCATCTGGATTTTTGATAAAGTCATATTCTTTGACTGTCTCATCAAAACAGATGTTCCAACTCCGCGATGCCTGCTTTAGTCCATAAATGGACTTAAGCAGCTTGCATACTTTCCCGCTTCTCCCACTCTGATTGAAACCCTCTGGCTGATCCATATAGATGCTCTCTTCTAAATTTCCATTCAGAAAAGCCGTCTTTACGTCCATCTGCCAGATTTCATAATCATGGAAGGCAGCAATAGTAAGAAGGACCCGAATGGATTTGAGCATAGCCACTGGAGAAAAAGTTTCGTCATAGTCCAAACCAGGTCTTTGACAAAAACCCTTTGCAACAAGTCTAGCCTTATAGGTTTCCACCTGTCCATCTACACCAATCTTTTTCTTGAAGATCCATTTGCATCCTATGGGTTTTACCCCATCTGGAGCAAAGTCCAAAGTCCATACTTTGTTGGTGTACATGGACTCCATTTCGGTCCGCATTGCATCTAGCCATCGTACCGAGTCGCCGCTCTGGATGGCCTGCTGGAAGTCAGTAGGTTCATCATCATCTATGATGCAATCCTCTCTATCCCCATCTATGAGAAAACCGTAGTATCTCTCAGGCGGATGAGACGGCCTACTACTCCTGCGGAGGGGTGCGGGAATGTTCTGTTCTTCTTGAACTTCTGGTTCTACCAAACTTTCAGTAGCAGTTTGTGGTTCTGGAATTTCTTCCAGTTCTATTTCGCTCCCAGTTATTTCCTTTTCTAAAAACTGATATTCTAGAAAATGGGCATTATGAGAAACAAACACCTTTTGTTCCTCTGCGTAATAGAATAGATACCCCTTGGAGTTCTTTGGATATCCCACAAACTTACACTTTACTGATCGTGCCTCGAGCTTGTCCACATGCTGCTTTTTAACAAAAGCTGGGCATCCCCATATTTTCAGATACTGAAGATAGGGTTTCTTCCCGCTCCACATCTGATATGGAGTGGTAGGCACAGTCTTGGTAGGTACCATGTTCAAAAGATATGCCGCTGATTCTAGCGCATGACCCCAGAAAGATCGCGGTAACTCAGCATTACTCATCATGGATCGTACCATATCCAATAAGGTTCGATTCCGTCTCTCCGATACACCGTTATGCTGTGGAGTGTACGGAGGAGTAAGCTGAGAGAGAATTCCTTTCTCTTTTAGGTAACCTAGGAACTCGGCACTCAAGTATTTACCACCTCGATCAGATCTAAGTGTTTTGATACTTTTGCCGGTTTGGTTTTCTACTTCATTCTTATACTCTTGGAATTTCTCAAAAGCCTCGGATTTATGTTTCATCAGATAAATGAATCCGTATCTTGAGTAATCATCCGTGAAAGTAATGAAATAGGAAAAACCACCTCTCGCATGTGTAGACATTGGACCACATACATCGCTGTGTATGAGTCCTAAGAGCTCGCTCGCTCTTACTCCTTGTCCAGTGAATGGAGTCTTTGTCATCTTTCCTTTGAGACAAGATTGACAAGTGTCATAAGATTGATATTCGAACGAGTCCAAATATCCTTCTCTATGCAACTTAGTCAACCTTCTCTCATTGATGTGACCCAGTCTACAATGCCATAAGAAAGCTTTATTTAAATCTGGAGACTTTCTTTTTAGTGTGTTCTGGACATTGAAAATTTAGAGTTGGTTTAAAACATATATTCCGTTATTTAGTATACCTGACCCAATCAAACCATGATTAAGGTGGATGTTGACAACATCTCTTACAAACATGAAATCATAACCTTTATTTGATAACAAGGAAACTTATATGATATTACACGTTAAGCTTGGTACAAAATAACAGTTATGTAAAACCAAAATGTGTCCACTCGTCAATCCTAGGTGATAATCCCCGACGGACGCAGCTCCCACGCTAGCTCCGTTAGCAACCTTTAGGGTCATATCACCTTCCTTCAGCACTCTACGGTTTCTCAGTGCCTGCAATGAATTGCAAATATGAGATCCTGATCCGGTATCCAATACCCAGGAAGTAGAGTTGATCGACAGACAATTCTCAATTACAAACACACCTGAAGTCGAAGCCACAGCTTGCTTCGGTTCCTGGTTCTTGGCGTTCTACGCCTTGCAATCTTTCTTCCAGTGCCCTTTCCTGTGACAATGGAAGCACTCATCCTGGCCAACTATCGGTACCGCAAACTTTTTCTTTCCCTTCCCTCCCACCTTACTAACACCTCCTCTAGGTTTGGGTGCGGCCTTCTTCTTCCTTCCTTTGGCTCTTGCCTTGGACCCGGAAGAAGATGCACCGCCAACAAACATAGCGGGTGTTTCCCTTGAATTCTTCAAGGTGCCCTCTGCACTCCTTAACATGTTCAGGAGTTTCGGAAGTTCAACTTCTTTTCTTTGAAGGTTGAAGTTCAGGATAAACTGGGCGTAGGTGTGAGGAAGGGACTGGAGAATAAGGTCTGTATAGAGCTCATTATCCAAAGTCGTCCCAAGGTCTGCGAGCTCTTCTATATAGCCGATCATCTTTAGGACATGTTCTCCTACCGATGACCCGACAGCCAACCTCGCTCGAAACAAGTTCTTAGAAGTCTCGTATCTTGCTATACGAGATTGCTCTCCATAAAGTTCCTTTGTATGGAGAAATATGCCATCAAGGTCCATATCCTCGTGCCTCCTCTGATGTTCATTGTTCATCGAGGCAAGCACGATGCACTTGGCTTTCGCGCAATCTAAATCCCAGGTTTTGCGGATTTCCTTATCCGCATTGCTGGATTTGGGACCAGGGACAGCAGGTGCCGTAGCGGTGAGGATGTACCCCAGTTTGTCATAGGTCAAAGCCATTTTGACATTCCGCAGCCAATCTTTATAGTTTGGCCCTGTCAGTATATTTTTCTCTAAAAGTAACTTAAGTCCAGTCATTTTCAGGGTCGCTGCAATTAGGAGAGAGAGAAGAAAACTCTTTAGCATGATGCTCTTGCAAGTTTAGAGTGGTTTTTAGTTTATCTAAACTGGATGGCTCCCACTGTTTCTCGAATCCTTCCTCAAACTATAAAAGAAGAATTAGCCAGGACTATTCTCACCGTACAATACTTGCTTAACCGTTCAGCCAGGCTGGTGTCGATACTTCGAGGGAGGTTTTCCAACGCTTTCGCGAAGTTCCTTAATTAAATAACCTCTTTTCTCTGGGGGCGTAACCCCGCTGACACTTTTCTGGACACCTACTAGGTTTATAGCATTGATCGTTAAGTGACGAATATCCTGATAAGTAGCATATACTCACAGTAGGATCGGGATCCAAATATCATCGTCTGATAATGTTGTAGGAATGCTACCAACATTCATCAAACTCAAAATGGTATGCATCTCTTTGCAAATTTCAGTTTCTTTAGAAATTCCCGATATACATTTTTGCCCCATGCTCTTATGACCTTGGCGTTGGTCAAAATATCATAAGTCACATGTCAAGTTCTACCCATCATTATCTTGTTAATTTGAACCCACCCGTATATACCCATGACGTATGCCAACAAGGTAATGCGACTGTCCCAAACCAACACATCTATCTATGCAACAAATGAATACCCCAGCAGCTACCAAACACTATGCCTTGATGTATGCCAACAAGCATAGCTTGAATACTACTGACCATCCATAAGAAATGACGGAGGGCTACGACTGGTTTTGGCGAAACCGTGAACGTAGTGAACTTGATATAACCGAAGGAACCTGATAGCTTTTAAAAGGAGTGGTTAAAGCTCCGCATTTAAAAATATCTGTTTTTAAAATAACCGAGTGGTTTCTTTTAAATTGTTCCAACGATTTAAACTTGGTTTATTTTCTTTGCATTATAGATAATGCGTCCCATCATTAACCTATCATTGCAGAAAACAACGAAAATACAACGTCCTCTTATGCCATCCGCATTCGCCACGGGGTCCCGTCATCACCCGTTAGGTTACTTAACTAACGACAGAGCGGGGGCTGGGCTAGCGCGGGTGTAAAACATAAGTGACGTCTAAATAGCTATCATATATATAGATATTTTACATTCGACTGACGCAATGATATACATTCCAGAACACAGATAAACTTTATTGGATTTGCAAGCAATCTGTATTTCTTTTGAGCCTGCAAGAAAAGACAGATTACACAGTTGTGATGAATAGCCGTTACCCCACCCTCGACCCCTACGGGTACGGCAAACTACCCACCCGACAGTTTGTGTACCCCACCTTGGGTCAGTCCTAGGAGCAAAAACAGTAAAATGAAATAATACATCGGTGGCTACAACCGCAACCTGGATGTGCCCCGCAAAATAATATTACAACAAATTACATTTACAACAAATGAATTAAATAATAACCCATTGCAAAACCCCGGCTATACACCACAACAGTCCAATAACAGTTCATATGCACAAACATATAAAACCATTACAGAAATATGCAACCCCCTGCCAACAGACATACTAGCAGTTAGGGGAGGTTTACGAACACATTTATCAATCACAGATATAATCCAATATGCAAATACTGTACAATTTCGATCGATTAAACGCATTTAACATTGCTCCAATACTGCTCTGTAAACTGGAAACCTGAGCAAAATTAAAATATTCCAGAAAACCCCAAACACCAGAGAGGACCCACACATGAAAAATGAGTCCATGACTCGGCAACTCGGCCGCGGAACCGCGGCGGATAGGTGGGATTCGCCGCGCTTCCGCGGCTCTTTAGCCGATTCATGGGCTCAAATTTCATGGGTGTTCTTCTGGACCCTTTTCAAGCTTTCTGAGCAACCCTGAAAATTTTTAGACTTCATTTAAATTTCGACAGAAACTTGACAGTTTTAGGGTTTTCCGGCTTCGTTTTTCCGTTCGAAATTCGTACAAATTTGCAATTAAGTTATTTATTGTTTAGCGAGGCTCTGATACCACTGTAAGTCGATGTACTACACCCCAATACTTGTGGGGAGGCGGAATTTTCAAAAACGAACTTATTTAGTGAACGAACATCGACTAACCGCTTGAATCGAAGCTAAACTATAAATAACCAAACACAAAGTGTTTCTAAACTACTGTGTTTAGGGATTATACCTAATGAACCAACTCCTTCGTCTTTACGAACTCCTTGTTCTCCTCGGCCTTCTCGAAGTAGTAGACGATCCACCCGAGAGCAAAACTCCAAGCTTAGCCTCTAAACTTGAGGCAACTAACCTTCTTGGATTGCTAATCAAAGAAGATAGATTGAGATAAAGTGATGGTTATGGATTGTTTAGTCTTACTAACCCTTGTACTCAACTCATGAGAGGGGAGGATTAGTCTTTTGAAGAGAGAGAGCTTGAGGAGAGAGAATGTGTAGATTATTATCATATGAGAATAGTAAGTCATCATAATAAATATGAAGCATTCTTATTAATGAAGAAAAGAATAATACATAATGAATAAGCATGCTTCACAAATATCTAATGGTGATTCATTGTCATGACTCATTAAGCATTTATCATGCATTAATGATATGCATGAATCACCCTCATGACTCACTAACCTCATTCATTGCATATGACACCTAAACCTCCTTAGTCACCACTTCTAGAAGCTTCTCGCACAATTACGAGAACGCCCCTCCAATCCGCAAAAATACGGAAAAACTTTAGACTGTAAAAATCCAATAACCGGATACCAGTAACTGGCTTAAACCAAAGCCGACTGGTAAAAACTGTCCGAAAGTCGTACGCGCGTAAACGCACGTATGCGTCCGAACCCTTGTCGTAAAACCATACGACCTCTATATCGTTTCGCCTGGAATAGGAAACTCTCTGTGTGGGACTCTAGAGACTCGACTACTACGCTGGCAGTGGGTTTAACCACAGACCGCAAGCGGCACTAGCTGTACGTAACGGTCCCCAGGTAGTTGTCGATAAGAAGGCCGATGAGGAAACCCATCCGAACTCCTACTGAGTCTGATGTGACAATCTCCATACAGTCCGGTCCGTTCGTCCAAGACTATCGCATATCCGGCCTAGGGGGCGGCAAGCGTCAGTCCCCTAATAGCGTTATAAGTCGTGTCGGAGGGAAGCCCATTACACCCTGAGAAACTACTGGAACCTACCAGCAAATCTCGCTTGCCCTGGCCAGGGACTTTGCGTAATGGCTCTCTGACACAGCGCGATATCTACTCCCAATACCGGGAGGGACGAATCCTGTCTAACCGCCACTGCCTCCAAGTGCTCGGGACTGCACCCAACTGCTACCTGTTTGCACGACTCCTTTGAGCCGTGGTAGGGTAGCAATCTAAGAACAGTGGGACACACTCGAGGCGAAGTAGCAGTGTCAAGTCTGCGGACTATGTTGTACTCATGTCACCTGGGAACTGTTCACTGACGACTGGTATAAAACCAACCAACAGTTCCCTGTGAGTCCTGTCCGGTGTACCCGTAACCCAACGAGCACCTGTATACTATCTCCAGTACGACGTACTGACGGCTGTGGGACAGACCATTTCCCCAACTGGGATGAGAAGCGTACACACTAGTCTACTCCGGAGTATCGATGCTCTGTCTCGATAATCCAACGACCAGGGACCTGAATAAGGATGTGCTTGTAGACTACCCAGCCCCCACTAGTGTGACTGCCATCACAACGCTGGTAGTCAAGCAAGATCCTAAGAGCTCTATCAATACGTACACTCACATATTAAGATAGAAAAAACCAAGTAGCATACTACCATGTTTAGCAAGACTGTTATATACATGTGAATATCCCAAGCTTCCATTAAGTAATATACAAACTAGTATGATACAGTAATGGCCTTCTAGGGCATAAACACTAACAGCTTCGCCCCCAGGGAAAAGAGGTTCTTTAATTAAGGAACTTCGCGAAAGCGTTGGAAAACCTCCCTCGAAGTACCGACACTAGCCTGGCTGAAAGGTTAAGCAAGTATTATGACGTGAATTAAAATCCTGACTAGTTCTTCTTTTAAAAGGTTTTAAGAAGAATTTGAGTAAACAGTGGGAGACATCCTGGTTAGATAAATTAATAAACCAATCTAATCTTGCAAGAGCATACGCTGAGTGTTTCTTTTCTCTCTCTCCAGGCAGCAACCTTTTCACGCCCTAATCAAGATAATAAAATATATCGTTTGACTGATCCGAATTCTTATTCGGGACTGGGGAAAGTTGGTTCAGCTCTAACTTGTGACAACAGTCATGAGTATGAGAATGGGAAAGGGGATTGTATGGATTTCCAGGATACCCAGTCGAAGAAGAAGCATGGTTTTGCATCTACTTCAGGTGTTCTTGTAATTGAGAACTGTTTTACGGTCAGCCCTACCTCCTGGGTACTTGATACCGGATCAGGATCTCATATCTGTAATTTATTGCAGGGACTGAGAAAAAGTAGAAAGTTGCACCGGGTGATATGTCGCTCAGAGTAGCGAACGGAGCACAAGTTAATGCGGTAGCCGTCGGTGAATATCACCTAGTATTGCCAAATGGCAAGACTATGATTTTGAACGATTGATACTATGTACCCTCCATGGTTTGCAACATCATATCAGTTTCTTTACTCGATAAAGATGGATATAACTTTGTTCTTGAAAAGAATATCATGAACATTTACCTTGATAAGGTACTGGTTGCAGAGGGTACACTGTGTAAAGGTATCTACGTTCTAAATCAGAATACAGTTCTCAATATACAAAACACACGCAAGAGGAAGAATTCAGATACGAATGAATCCTACTTGTGGCATTGTAGACTTGGTCATGTCGGAGAGAAAAGACTGAGTAAGTTGCATAAAGATGGACTCTTGGATGCGTTCGAGTTTTCATCTTATGAAACTTGTCAGTCTTGTCTCAAAGGGAAGATGACCAAATCTCCGTTCACCGGACATGGAGAAAGAGCAGCAGAGCTCTTGGGACTCGTACATAGTGATGTATGTGGTCCGATGTCTATACATGCAAGGGGTGGGTTCTCGTACTTCATCACATTCACTGACGATCTCTCTAGGTTCGGATATGTGTATCTGATGAAACACAAATCTGAAGCTTTTGAGAAATTCAAGGAATTCAGAAACGAAGTAGAGAACCAGACAGGAAAAAGTATCAAGATCCTCCGGTCTGACAGGGGAGGGGAGTATTTAAGCACGGAATTCCTAGATTACTTAAAAGAGAATGGTATTCTCTCTCAGCTTACTCCTCCTTATACACCACAGCACAACGGTGTATCGGAGCGGAGGAATCGTACCCTATTGGATATGGTTCGCTCCATGATGAGTAGTGCTGAGTTACCTCTTTCATTCTGGGGACATGCGCTTCAGACAGCGGCATACCTTTTGAATCAAGTTCCGTCCAAATCTGTGCCTAAAACTCTGTATGAAATATGGAGCAGTAAGAAACCATGTCTGAAGTTTATTAAGATATGGGGTTGTCCGGCCTATGTGAAAGCACAGAAACCGGACAAGCTAGAGGCACGATCGGTTCTGTGTAAATTTGTGGGATATCCTAAAAACTCACTGGGATATCTGTTCTACCACACTGAGGAACAGAAGGTGTTTGTATCTCGCCACGCCACCTTCTTAGAAAGGGAGTTTCTTGCAAAAGAAACTAGTGGGAGTTCGGTAGAACTGGAAGAAATTCAGCGACCACAAAATGTAACTGAAAATTTGGAGGAACCGCTAGATTCTATAACCCCAGACGAACCTCAGCCACTCCGCAGATCTGGTAGGATTTCTCATCCGCCCGAGAGATACTACGGTTTTCTCATAGACGGGGATCGAGAGGATTGCATCTTGGAAGAAGATGACCCTACCAGTTTCAGGCAGGCCATTATCAGTAGGGACTCTGATAAGTGGCAGGAAGCAATGCAATCCGAAATGGAGTCCATGTACGCCAATAAAGTGTGGACCTTGGATATTGCTCCACCTGGGGTAAAACCCGTTGGATGCAAATGGATCTACAAAAAGAAACTTGGTGTAGATGGGCAGGTGGAAACCTATAAAGCTAGACTCGTTGCAAAAGGTTTTCGTCAAAGACCTGGTTTGGACTATGACGAGACTTTTTCTCCGGTGGCTATGCTCAAATCCATTCGGATCCTACTTGCCATTGCTTCCTTCCATGACTATGAAATCTGGCAGATGGATGTTAAGACGGCTTTCCTAAACGGTTGTTTGGAAGAGTGCGTTTACATGGATCAACCAGAAGGTTTCGTAGACAGTGGGAGCAGCGGAAGGGTGTGCAAGTTGCTTAAATCCATTTATGGATTAAAGCAGGCATCGCGGAGCTGGAACATCTGTTTTGATAAGGCAATCAAGGAATTTGATTTCATCAAGAACGAAGATGAACCCTGTGTATATAAGAAGATTGTAGGACGAACTGTCGTATTCCTAGTCTTGTACGTGGACGACATTCTTTTGATAGGAAATGATATTCCTATGCTACAATCGGTCAAGCTATTTTTGTCACAAAGGTTCTCCATGAAGGACCTGGGTGATGCCTCGTACATTCTGGGGATCAAGATCTATAGAGATAGGTCCAAGAGACTATTGGGACTTTCGCAGTCCAGGTACATAGAGACCGTACTAAAGAGATTTAGTATGGAGGGTTCCAAGCGCGGTAACATACCCGCATTGCACGGAATTACCCTCTCCAAGAAGATGTCTCCTAAGACTGACGAGGAGAGGGTTCGCATGAGTACTATACCCTACGCTTCGGCGGTAGGATCTATAATGTATGCGATGCTATGTGCAAGACCAGATGTAGCTTACGCGTTGAGCGCGGTAAGCCGGTATCAGTCAGACCCAGGGGAGGACCACTGGACAGCAGTGAAGAACATTCTCAAGTACCTGAGAAGGACTAAGGAGATGTTCCTGGTTTACGGTAATGGAGACCTCAGGGTCGAGTCCTTTACCGATTCAAGCTTCCAGAGTGACAAAGATGACAGCAAGTCCGTCTCGGGTTTTGTGTTTACCCTCAACGGAGGGGCGGTATGTTGGAAGAGTTCCAAGCAGGATACCGTCGCAGACTCAACGATGGAGGCTGAATACATTGCTGCAAGCGATGCCGCAAAAGAGGCAGTCTGGATAAAGAAGTTCATTAGTGAACTTCAGGTGGTTCCGTCCATTGTTGACCCAATACCTTTGTATTGCGATAACAATGGGGCTATAGCTTTAGCGAAGGAACCAAGGTCCCATCAGAAATCCAGACACATCTTAAGGCGGTATCACCTGATCAGGGAGATCATTGATCGCCAGGAAATCGAGGTGCGGAGAGTGGACACAAAGGACAACACTGCGGACCCATTCACGAAGGCTTTACCCCAGACTCAGTTCGAGCGGCTAATCGAGATGATAGGTCTTCGATACGCCAGTACATGGCCTTAGTGCAAGTGAGAGATTGTTAGTGTATATGCCCTAGAGGCCATTACTGTATCATACTAGTATGTATATTACTTGATGGAAGCTTGGGATATTCACAGTTGTACAGACAATCTTGCTCAATATAGTAGTATGCTACTTGGTTTGTCTCTGCTTTAATGTGTACATGTGTGTTTATTTATTATATCACCTATACGCATTAGTAGAGCCCTTAGGATCTTTGCTTGATTACCGGCGTTGTGATGGCGATCACACTCGTGGGGGCTGGGTAATCTACAAGCACATCCTTATACACGTCCCTAGTCGTGGGAGTATCGAGATAGGGCATCGATACTCCAGAGTAGACTAGCGTATGCGCTTCTCATCCCAGCACGGGAGATGGTCTGTCCCACAGCCGTCAGTACGTCGTACTTGAGATAGTATGCGGGTGCTCGTTAGGTTACGAGTACACTGGACAGGACTCGTCGGGAACTGATGGTTGGTATTATACCTATCGTCAGTTATCAGTTCCCAGGTGACATGAGTACAGCTTAGTCCGCTGACTTGACACTGTCACTTCGCCTCGAGTGTGTTCCCACTGTTCTTTGATTACTACCCTACCACGGCTCTACTGAGTCGTGTAAACAGGTAGTAGTTGGGAGCAGTCCCGAAGCACTTGGAGGCAGTGACGGTTAGACAGGATTCGTCTCTCCCGGTATTGGGGGTTGACATCGCGCTGTGTCTAGGAGAGCCATTACACGAGTAGTCCCTGGCCAGGGCAAGCGAGATATACTGGTAGGTTTCCAGTGTTATCTCAGGGTGTATTGGGCTTCACTCCGACACGACTTGTACCGCTATTAGGGGTCTGACGCTTGCCGCCCCCCTAGGCCCGCCATGCGATGTATCAGACGAACAGACCGGAGTGTACGGAGATTGTCACATACAGACTCAGTAGGAGTTCGGGTGGGTTTACCTCATCGGCCTTCTTATCGACATCTACCTGGGGACCGTTACGTACAGCTAGTGCCACTTGCGGTCTGTGGTTAAACCCACTGCCAGCGTAGTGTCGAGTCTTTAGAGTCCCACACAGAGAGTTTCCCTGCACTGAGCGAAACGTGTAGAGGCCGTATGGTTTTACGGCAGGGCTGCGATCACTTACGTACACTCGTGTGCGTGTGGTGTTCGGGCAGGCAATACTAGTGGGCTTTGGTCTAAGCCAGATCCTAGTATTGCACGGATGGATTTGTTTTGTCTTCTGCGCATCCGCATTCTACGGAATACGGATGCAGGTGTGTATGCACAGTTTTCCGGAGCGATGAAGGAGGAGGTGCCTCATTAGGGTTTTGGCAGTTGGTTCGGCCAAAACCGCTATGTGGCAGGCTCATTAGGGTTTTGACAGTTCGTTTGGTCAAAACCATTATGAGCCAGGGACATTATTTACCAATCCTTTCATTGATAATTTTGTTGTGGCTAATTACATTGACCATTTGACCATCTTGACTTTGTTGACCATTTGACCAAAGTTGACTTGGATCTTCTTAGAAGATCTAAAGTATTCTTTGGTTTTCTTTTTCTTTTGTTATGATAATGGTCATGTCATTTGTAGCCATCACCTTTATCTTGATGGGATTAGTAATGATAATGTTTGTGCATTATTGCAACCATGGTTAGGTTTTCTCTTGGTTAAGCTTTTCATTTGCTCATTCTCATTCTCTCTCTTGAATTGAGAAGCTCCATGGTTGCTAGAAATCTCCTCCTTCTTCCTCCTCTTGATTTTTCCTTTGATCTCATGTGTTGAGAGAAAAAGGATTCTACTTGACAAACACATCCATACATCTTCTCTACACAACCTAGGGCTTCTAGATTAGCAATCTCCTTGCCCTAGTTACCTCAGCTCGAGGTGGAGCTCGGTGCACATCTCTCGAGTGGATCGTCTTCGACTCAAGGAGGCCGCGGAGGTGACCAAAGTCCGGATCAACCATCGAGCATGCAAAGAGAAGAACAACAAGAAGAGAAGAATAACAAGAAGAGAAGAACAACAAGAAGAGAAGGAGTTCAAGTTGAGGTATAACCCCTAACCGAGTAGATAACATCTCATGTTAGGTAGCTAGTGTATTGTTTAGCAAAGATCCGGCTTTTACGGTCCATGTTACAAAGTCCAGAAAATTTTTGTTTTACCGTTTCCGCAACCCCGAAAGTACCGGGAGAGGTAACGTGGACCTAACATTATATTGCTTGCGTGGTTGTGACCGTCGTTTGACGAAGAGCTAGCTCCCGCTTGTGGATGCCTTTTATTTCATTTCGTATACTATTCATGTTGTATCCCATTTGGGGCCAGTATTTACAAAGGAGACTCTGCCGAAATTTTCAAAAAATACTTGAGATTTTAAAAATACATACTTCGGCCCATGTTGATTAAAACTACTTGTTTTCAATTGGTTTTTCCTTCACTCTACTCTTCTTTGGTTTTGATTTCTGGGTTTTTGCTTACTTAGATTACGTACGTCTCGAGGCGTTTCGTAATTTAAGTGACGGTCATGTTCCGTACTTTTCGGGTCGTGACAGATTCGCACCGAGGATCAGTTGTGTCACGTGTATTCAGAGGGCCAGAGGCCGACGCCAGTGACGTGCTGCTTTACGAGTGGTCATACTAATTGGCCGAGAGATGACCAGAGGAGTGTCAGAGCGGAATCGTTTCCATTAGTACACCTGACCGGGCCGACGAGCCGATGGATTGCAAGATTGGTAATCCACAACGAAATGAGGACCTAGAGACAGAGGACGCCAGACCGTGAGCAGGAGGCAAGCGGATGTTCTTGCTCTGCCAGTTTTGGGCGTACCGACATTTTTCGACATTGTAGGAGGTGTACCTCAATGTCATTTATTGTGATTTGTGTTTGTGATCCGAGTATCACGCTTATATCGCTTGGATTTGAGTTTTGATGATTAGTTTCATGATATTGATTTCGTGCACCATGGTTGCACCTACTGGGTATTTACATTTTGTGCACAGTTATTGCACTTGATTTATGTTTATGCACCACTACATCGGTTTGCGATTTGTGCATACCTATTGCACTTGATATTGATTTTGTGCCTTGGCTGCACATGTTTATGATTTTGTGGATTTCATACGGTTGATTTGATTTTGTGCATATGATACGCACTCGATTTGATTTATGCACTCGGTATAGCTTACATGTGCTTGCAGTGCATCGGTACGTGTTTTGTGCATGCAGTTGCTCACGGTTATGATTTTATACACCTTGGTACACTTGGTGTTGCTTTTTATACGCATTTGAGTTATTAATGAGTTTCCATGCATTTGTTGCACTAGATTGTTATTTCGTGCACTATATGCACCGTATTTGTATTTCATGCACTGGATGCACCCGATTTGTACTTCGTGCATTTGTTGCACTAGATTTTCACTCCGTACATTGGTTGTACCCGATTTATGTATTTGAGCATTCGTGCTACTAGATTTGTGTTTTTGTGCGCGTTTGCACTTGGCGGTCGTTTTCGTGCATGCTACTGCACTAGATGCTTTTTACGGACCTGACGTGTTTGATTTGGATTTTTGCGCGTATTAGGCGCTTGGTATTGGATTTCGTGCGCATCGAAGGCACTTGAGTGAGATCTTATTCGTGCATGTCGAATGCCTTTGATTGAAATTTTATTCATGCATGTCGGATGCACTTGATTTAGATTTCATTTGCTCATGTTGGATGCACTTGACTTAGATTTTATTCGTGCATGTCGGATGCACTTGATTTAGATTTCATTTGTGCATGACGGATGCACTTGATTTGGTTTTCGTGCATGTTGGTCGCATGATATAAGATGTGATTTTGTGCACACCGGATGCACTCAATTGAGATTTTCATTCGTGCATGTTAGTTGCACTGCATATAGATTTTCGTGCACAATAGATGCACTTGATGTTGTTGTCGTGCACACCCGTTGCACTGGACAGATGCTTTCGTGCACACCCGTTGCACTTAGTTTTGCTTTTGTGCATATCGTGGCACTTGTATTTGGATTTGATTTCCGTGCGCACCAGACGCACATGATTATTGGATACGCCTTTCGAGGCTGATTTTGCTCTTGAGCACTTTGTTTTCATGATGGGCACTATATTGTATAGTGGCCGGACAGGACTGATCTGAGGGCAGTACCTGAGTACTTTGTATGCATTAAAAGTTTAACAAGAGGTTTTCAAAAAAGAGCTATAGTCTCGCTATTTCCTACGTGTCCGCGAGCGACACGAACGTTTACAAAGGAAAACCTTTTGGGATATTTTAGAAACGGCGGAACATATATTTTAGCAAAACATATGTAAATGTATATTTATTACTTTTCAAATGAGCGTCCGTCACTTGTTCCGTGAGTTACGCATCACACGGTGATTCAGAAAATATTCTGCATGTGTTTTATTCAGTCTTTGAAGGTTTTTCCAAGGATGCGTACTATACACGTATTATAGTATTTGACTAGTGCATATTGGATTTCAGTAGTGGATTTAGAGATCTGTATCTCCATTGTAACTCTGATGATATGCGTGCAAATCCGACGATTTGCGTGACACTTGGCGAAGTTCGATTTTTAGTTTCATACTCGTTTTCAGACGCATACGATGCGCTGTGTTACTTCTATGTCTTCCGTGATTTCGGAGCCCGTTGATTTGAGCTGATTGTTGAAATGTTTTAGTTTTTGGGGGTTTAAATTTAAATTTGGGCACCGAATTTATTTAAGGGGAGAAGATTGTAACATTTCAGAAAATATAAAATATTATTTTTGGAATTTAATATTAAAATAATATATTTCGCGAAAACTATCCGATTTGCGAAATTGGGGTTTTCGTAAAATGGTATAAATATATACCAATAATTATGAAATAATTGGAGATTTAAAATGATTTATTCATTTAAATATATATTTATTGGATTTGGCATTTTATAATTAATTATACATAGGTTTAAATAAAAATTGATTAGTGCACTACTAATCGCGATTAAGCCAAATCCGTGTTTTTATCATTTTCCATGGCTAGTGCACCATGGCATGAAGCATTTTGTTGCATGTTGCTTTAAGTGTGTTTGTGGTATTGGTTTTATTTGGTTTAAATGAGAAAAGAAAAGAAAAAGAAAAAGAAAATAGTGTGCATTATTGAGGAGAGAAAGGGGGGACCACATCAT
Organism: Agapanthus africanus; assembly: GCA_030015575.1. Classification (NCBI taxonomy): domain Eukaryota; kingdom Viridiplantae; phylum Streptophyta; class Magnoliopsida; order Asparagales; family Amaryllidaceae; genus Agapanthus; species Agapanthus africanus. Next base: position 624,421,031 of record CM057339.1, read on the forward strand.
GGCATGGGAGTATGCCATGAGAGAGAGTGAGAGTGAGAAAGAGAGAGGGGGGGAGGGCTGCCCTATTCATTTCCCCCATTATTTTCTTCATCCCCTTCAACCTCAAGCTCCCTCCATCTTCTACCCTCATGGCCCATCTCAAAATCTTCTTCAAAACCCTATACTCCCTTCATTAAAAATGATCCCCACCTCATCCTCAACACATTGGACCAATCAAAGTTGGATTTTGGAGACTTTGGACAAGCTGGGGTTTTTCTTGAGTTGCATTCTTGAGGTATAATTCCTTTCATTTAGTTTAGTTTAAGTTTCCTAGCATTCTAGCTTAGTTTAGAGTTAAACTTGTTTGGATTAGTGATGTTTGAAAAATCCCAAGAGAGGGTTTGGGTGATTGTGTGGATTTATGATGTTTAGGGGCTGTTACAAGACCTAAGCGTTGATTTTACTGGCCAAGACCCGGATTAGAAACCAAAATACGGACTTAGAATTCCCCGATATCGGTTATTTGACAGATTGTGAGTGTATATAGGAATCTGGAGTTACCCGAGACCACCAAAAATTATTTAGCGAACACAGAGTGATGAGCAGGTGACCTAGAAGCTAACCCCAAGACCCGAGACCCACATTCTTGTTCCAGGCCGCAGATTTATTCTTAGTGGCCGCAATTTGCCGCCACACTTTAGAGGATTTTGTTGAGTTTGGGTGTATGGCCTTATTTTGTGATATGTAGACTAACCCTATGTGCAAAATTCTCTAGTTTGACCTAGGGTTAAATCCGGAAGTGGTTTTCCTAGGTTGTTGTTTTCGTGTTTTGCGATTCTGAAACTTGGGTTTTAGTATTTGATATTGTTTTGGGTCGTTGGATGTTTGTACGTCAACGACGAGGGTTAATTGGTTGTTTTTGCATGCGTAGGCTATAGGTTCTAAACTATGAGGGCACCGTGTGCCGTATTGGCTTTCCGAACTTTATTATAATATCATTGTGACTGTGTATTTATTGTAGGTACCTTCGCGTGGATTCCGAGACGACGAAGCACATCGACTACGGCTGAACAAGGAGTTCCTCAGGTGAGTAGATTTATATCTACGGGGGAAGTCGGGTGGATGGCGTATAGCACCCCCGCAACTTTGATGGAAACCGGTATATATAGGATATGGTTAAGGAAACCTATATTAAGAAACTAGGGATATGGTTAAAAGGATAGTTGGAAGTGACATGATATGATAGAAACGATGTCTTGAATTTATATATAAGGATATGATAGGTGAAAGTGAATCACGATATATAGATAGGTAGTGCACGAGAATAAGTATGAGATTTAGAGTACCATGACATGAGATTTATAAGATAGGATATATATATGTAAATGACTTGATGTGGGATATAAATGTGATGAAAAGAATATACAATGTGATATGATGACTTGATTGATATGTCGGTATACGGATGTGAGTCGATATGAGAGGATTGATACCTTTGTCGTGTAAGTCTACGCTAGCGCCCCGGCAGTCTACAGACGCCAAATGCGGAACAAAAACCTTTTTTTTAACTGGCGCTATCGTATACTTTAACCCGGATCTGCCATTATTGCTAAACTAACAAACTGTAAAGAGTGTAGAAAGGTTATACCGAACGATCCGAGTCCTTCGTTCTTCAACCATCATCCCACGCTCCGTTGCGGCTGCTCCGATCTCGTCGATCTCCGATATCTTCGTCGAGGTGGCACCACGTCGACGATTCTTTAAACGGGCTCCCGCCTCTGACTTGAGGCAACTCGATCGTCAAGTTTGCTAAAAGAGACGACCAAGAATGATGTAGAGAATGAGTAGATGACTTTGTCTCACTTCGTCCAAATCCGTGGACGATCGGTTAATGAAGTTGCCGAGGGAATTGGGTGATGGAATGAAATGAACTGTAAAATTCCATGCACCCCAAATACTATCATATCTTTTCGAGTGAAACAACAAGTGAGAGAGAGAGTGAGGAGAGAGAGGGGGCCGGCCATATATATGGAGAGGGGGTGAGTGTAGGAGGAGGGGAGAGTAACCATAAGACTAAATATCTCACAAAATATCCTTAGCTAAACAAGATTCATTAAAGCTAAAGCATGACTCACTTAAACACCTCATCAAGTCATTAATGCAACCAATGAAAACACAACACCAATTAATCCTAGTCACCTCATCTAGATGCTTCTAGAACACTGACTCACCTCATCAGAAGAAAAGATAAATCCGTCTTTAACCGAATGTTAAAAGACGGCTGATAGAAAACTGGAAACTGGCAACTTCCAAAAGTGATCCTGAAACGACTTTCAGGACAACCCCGAAACTGTATAAATATACCCGCATTTGTATTACGACCGAATACAAATGCAACTGAGACAAAGATATTATACCTACTCAATATAATACTCGGATCCGGCTTAAACCAAAGCCGACCAGTATCACCTGCCCGAAAAATAACACGTGCGTAAACGCACGTGCAATTTCCGAACCCTGCCATAAAACCATACGGCCTCTACAACGTTTCGCCCGAACTTGGGAAACTGTCTGTGGGGGACTCTAATGACTCGTCAGTACCCTGGCAGTGGGTTTAACCACAAACCGTCAGCGGCACTAGCAATGCGTAACGGCTGCCCATGGACTGACCTCAAGGGAGGCCGATGAGCGAACTCATCCAGAAACCCTACTGAGCCTAACAGTGACAATGTATATACAGTCCGGTCCGTTCGTCTATGAGTATCGCATATCTGCCTAGGGGGCTAGTAACGTCAGACCCCCAATAGCAGTATAAGTCGTGTCGGAGTGAAGCCCAATAACACCCTGAGATACTACTGGAGTACCTACCAGTAAATCTCCTGCCATGGCCATGGACTTTGTGTAATGGCTCTCCTAGACACAGCACGATCTCGCCCCCAATACCGGGAGAGACGAATCCCCTGCCGATCCACTCACGTGCCTCCATATGGCTCGGGACTGTACCCAAAAGCTACCTGTTTGCACGACTCCTTTGAGCCGTGGTAGGGTAGAAATCAAAGCACAGTGGGAACTCACACGAGACAAATGACGACCTCAGGTCGATGAACTAACCTGTACACATGTCACCAGGGAACTGCTATCTAACGATATGTATAATACCAACTAGCAGGTTCCCGGCGAGTCCTGTCCGGTGTACTCATAACCCAATGAGCACCTGTATACATCTTAGGTGATCCAACTGACACCAGTGGCTTGTGAGACCGGCCACCGCCCCTCGTCGGGGTCTCGACTGTACACACTAGTCTACTCCGGAGTATCGATGCCCTGTCTCGAAACTCCCACGACTAGGGACCACAATTAAGGATATGCGTATAAACCACCCAACTCTCACGTATATGATCGCCATCATACTGTTGGTGGTAAAGCAAGATCCTAAGGGCTCTATCAAAGTGTAACATGTAATCAGTCACCTGAACATGTACACGACTGATAAAGGCAAACCAGATAGCATACTATCATCTCGAGTAAGACTGTCATACCGGTATAGGTCCTCCGCAATCATTGCAATCACGTACCTGTGATCCAATAATTGACTATGAGGGCACTATCTCCAACAATCTCCCACTTGCACTCAAGGCTAATTATTGCGATGTCGACTACTCACAGCCCGTGTGAAACCGAACATCCAACTCCTCTACTAATCAGTATCACAAAGCCCGTTTGTAAAACTATTGTGTTCGAGAAATAGCCTTAGTGAGTGGATCCGCCTAGAAGTTTCTTTTTATATCTCTCTTAATCTCAAGTTCGCAGAGAAAGCCATCTCCCGAATTGAGTAATACATGTCTTAGAATATGTCTGGATATCTGATGGGACCTAGTTCATAAATGAACTCCAAATCCAAACTTCTTAGACTGTATCGATCACTGAACCTAATTAGTATCCGGCACCATGCCACCCACAGTATCCTCTTGGACCACCTGTCCATAATACTGTCCCTCTTCGTCAGAGGGAAAAACTATAACTCTGACAATCACTCTGTCAACCATGTCACCTTTGAAGCCTGGAATGATAACCGTCTCCCGAAGGAGGCTGCCGTCATCAAATCCGTAGAACATGTACTTATGTTCTAAAACTGCTTCCTTATATTTCTCCAGGATTGGATTAATACAAACTTATTGCATCTAGTGCAAAACCAACATTTGGTGTGGTACTTGACATCTCATGATTGACTCAATTGCCTAAGCAAGTGATCTGCCAATCATGCACATCCCTCTCCCCTTTAGTCTGTAAGACACCTTTAGAGAGGGTGACTCCATCACCTGCAGGTACACCACCATGCTAGGAGTCAATTATTCCAAAAAACCATTAGAATACTGTCAAAGTACCTACATTGGGAAACTACCCAATTCCAGATCTAAAACCGTAGATCTAGAAACCAGAATGTCAAATATTATATCCATATCCTGTCTGGAGAAACAACTGTGTGACGACCACAGTACAACCGATCGTAGTATAGGAATTTTACTTCCTACTTTGTGTATGTCATCCAGATACCTTGACATCACACCCTACTACCTTCTTAACAGATCCATCCCCTATTCTGATTGAAGTCAAACCCATGACTGTCACATCAAAATTAGATGATCTATCTCCGCTATAACTGCTCAAGTCTATAAATAGATATAAGCTACTTGCCCACTATGCTTTCGAAGCTCCCACTGACTACGACAACCCTCCTACCGGGTCTCATAACCTGGAACAACAGTAGTGTCAAGTCTAGGTAGATAAGAATCTCCCTGTCACCGTCCTTGAGCCTACCGAAGTACCTCTCGGGTGTCTGAGGTTACCTACCATATCTGCGGAGTGGCTATTGGAATGTCAAACCTGATTGAATATATAGGTCCTATTAAATTTTCCGTAATCGTTCGCGGTTCTGGAATCACTTCCAGTTCTACCATACTCCCACTACTGTTTTCTGAAAAAGATCCATTTTACTAAAACTGTGGCGAGTCAAGAACAATATCACTATCGATCTTCCAAATGGTAGAATATCAACCCTCGTCATAGCCAGGGTCAACCCACAAACAGCCACTACAGAAACGTGCCCTGAGTTATCCAGAGTCTGGTTTTAAGCATAAGCTGGACAACTCCCCGTACCTCAATATCTTTTAAGGTACGAACTATTCTATATCCAATATAGAAACTTTGGCACTTATTTAATTGGAACTAGATTCAAATCATGCAGCTGTCTCCAGTGCATATCATCTTAATGGAAAGAGGCTAATCAGCATTACTCAACTTAGGAATCCATCCAATTATGAGTAACCTGAAAGAGAAAACTCGTTTCTCAAAACCATCACTATCATCTGAATACCAATCACAAGAATCTACATCTTCGATCTCTTTGAAGAATCCCGATACTTGTGACACCTGGTTCTCTACTTTATTCTTATACCCACAACTTCTCAAAACTTAGACCTTGTATTTCTACGAAACACTTGTCTAAAAACTAGAGAAGTTATAAGTAAACAGAACAAAGTACGAGGACCTACCCCTTTGTCCTGAAGGACACTTGGACAACATACAATACTCTGTATAAGTCCGCTGAGTTAAACAACTCAAAACCTGTGCGTTGTAGGTTGAAAACTGTACCCTGGCGATTTCCTCAAATATCACCAATTACAACGAATTCCGATATAATGAGGATAATCACCTGATTCCCAATATCTTACTCCCACTCATCATCTGTAAAACCATACAGATATGAGAATGAAACCTGGTAAATACATACCCTTGGAGTAAGTGTCTAATCGGGAAAACAGGTTTTCTTTAACAATGCACTGAAACATGAAAATGTTTCGTAGGGGTATCCTGGTATTCATAGCAATGCCTCTTCCATAATCCAATTCATGACTTCAACCGTATATTTTATTGCCATCTCTCCAAATCCCTTTATTTGTCTTTAGTCGTTATCTTCTGTACACCATCGTTAGGCTAAATGGTTTTCTTCCTTCCCTACCGTTCGACACCAGCCTATGGTTTGGAAGAAGACTATCCAGTAAGCATAATAGGTGTACCCTCCTAAACCAAGGAGTACTCGCAACTGAGAGAAGGTGATGATAAAAGACAACTGAATAATACCTTATTCTTTTAAAGGTGAAATAGGAGTGGCGATGAAGTACGCGGTTTTGGTCGTGAATGATATCAGTCGCAATTTACTTTGCCCTCTTTCTAATCCCTTTATTTTGTCTTTACATATTACCTTCTGCACACCCTACTTAGGCTAATTGGTTGTCTTCATTCCCTACCTTTCGGCACCTGCCTATGGTTTGGAATAAGACTATCCAATAAGCGTAATAGGTGTACTCTCCTAAACCAAGGAGCTCTCGCAACCTGAGAGAAGGTGATAATAAAAGACAACTGAATAAACCAATTCTATTTCTCCTGAACCTGGATCCATCCTTGAAGAAGTCCCTTCGAGTTCGTATATAACCATATGATGGATCTATCCAATGGAAGTGGATATCCGTAGTAATACGGGTGTTCTGAGAAATTCAAAGGGTAAAAGAAAGAGTGGCAATGACTTATGCAACATATACAATCCAAAAGCCAGTATTTTAAGAAGGTTCGGTCAACCTGGTCACTGAGTCATAGTCTAGGGTCGGTCAAAGGTCGCTGCCAAAGAGAGAGAGAAAAGAAACACTCTGCGTGCACTCTAACCTAGATCAGAATGGTTATCACTTTATCTAATCCGGAAACCTCCCACTGTCCTGTCAAATTCTCCTCCAAACCTGAAAGAAGAATCAATCGGGATCACCCGAAGAGTAAACCAACTCATCAGTGGGAATCGGGATCCAACTCTCATCGCATGATAACGTGATGGAATGCATCCACGTTACTCATACTCCAGATGGTATGCGCATACTTGGCAAGTTTCAGTTTCTTTAGAAACTCCCGATATGATTTTTGCCCCATGCTCTTATAACCTTGGCGTTGGTCAAAATGTCATAAGTCACATGCCAAGTTCTACCCGTCACTATCTTGTCAATTTGAACCCACCCGCACATGCCCTTGACGTTGGCCAAAATGGCAGAACGACTGTCTCAAACTAACTCATCTATCTATGCAACAATTGAATACCCAGCAGCTACCAAACACTATGCCTTGGCGTTGGTCAAAATACATAGCTTGAATACTACTGAATACCCAAAAGAAGTGACGGAGGGCTACGGCTGGTTTTTGGCGAAAAACCTTTAACATAGTGAACTTGATATCGCTGAAGGAACCTGATAGCTTTTTAAAATATAGTGGCGAAAACCTTTTGCTAAAGAGGTCACTCCCGGTAAAGGGATCTCGGCTCTTTCCTCGTGGAATGCGGTGCAGGATATTCCACTGAATACCGCTATGCAAAGCAACTTGTAATCGACTATAGTGAAGTTATTACTCTGACGCAAACTTCTGCCCAAGGGGTCAGTCCCGGTGAAGGGATATCGGCCCTTGCCCTGTCGAATGAGGTGCAGGATATTCCACTGAATACCGCTATGCATAACAAAAGGAAACGTCTTTACAATAACACTTTTTAAATTTGTTCCAACAACTGCAAACAGGTTTGTTTTAGTTTGCATTGATCAAAATCAATGCAATCCCATCAATTAATCACACCAGAAAAGAACGAAAATAAAATGTACGTATATGCCATCCGCATTCGTCACTGGGTCCCGTCATCACTCGTTAGGTTACTTAACTAACAACGGAGCGGGGACTGGACTAGCGTGGGTGTAAAACATATACAATATCTAATAGTATATAAACCAATATACAATAATCGCTCCAGGCGTGATAATATGCAACATTACAGAAAAGTAATAAGCATCACAGAACAATACAGATAATCTGGGATCCCCGAGTTTCACAGAGCCGCTGCTGAAACTCGACGTTCCCCTGTCGTGTGGATAGCCTGTGCAATGAAACCTAGACCCCTACGGGTGCGGCAAGTTACCCGCCAAAACCTGAAGTGAGGCAGCCCCCTACAGCATAGTGAATGGACCACCCAGCACTTCACGGAATCCGGTAATCTTGGGCACCCCTCCTTGGATCAACCTGTACCCCCTACGAGTGCGGCGAATAGTCTGCCAATTTTAGAGTGGGACCCCTCTGCCTCTCAAAGCCATGAGATGCGGACCCGTTGCCCCCCAGAACCCGGCTATCCGTGCACTCCGTCTCGGGGCAAAACCTAGTACAGTAATGAAAAATAGTACAATAGGTACATCGACCGCAACCTGGTCGTGCCCCAAAAGAATATTATACAACAGGCAGTGACGGCAGTCCACAAGTTGGACGCTCGTCCCGCAATATCAAATGTACAAATAAACTCTAACTGTACTATCATTGCACACTGCTATCCACCACGACAAATCCGCAACAACACAGCACAACACAGAACATCAACGCGAATGTCACGTTCGCAAACCCGTCTAAAAGAACTATAGCAATCAAACGCGGTTTACCGATCAAATGACATTCCCGGTCGGAGATATAATGTAAGCAGTGTAAACTAACGTGTTCAAATTTCGATCGACCAAATATCAAAAGGTGGGCCCCACGACTTACTGGTGAACAGTAACAAAATCTGGGCCAAAACGATATTTACCAAAAACCCTAAAATCCAACAGAGAACCCACTGTACAAATTTGGGAGCATGAGCTCACCAAGTTGCCGCGGATGCGCGGTCAAACCATGGGTTTGACCGCGTTTCCGCGGCGGTTTGGTGGAGTCACGTGCCCAAATTTGGTGGGGGTTCTTAGAAAAGCCTGCACACATTTCTGAGACATGTAGAATAATTTTACGAGATCATTTGAAATCGACAGAAACTGTGAGCATAGAAATTGAAGTTTTTAGTTTTCCGGTTCGATCGATATTTTAAACGCGTTAGCACAAGTTAGTATAGCAAAATGGTTAGGCTTTAATACCACTGTAAGTCTACGCTAGCGCCCCGGCAGTCTACAGACGCCAAATGCGGAACAAAAACCTTTTTTTTAACTGGCGCTATCGTATACTTTAACCCGGATCTGCCATTATTGCTAAACAAACAAACTGTAAAGAGTGTAGAAAGGTTATACCGAACGATCCGAGTCCTTCGTTCTTCAACCATCATCCCACGCTCCGTTGCGGCTGCTCCGATCTCGTCGATCTCTGATATCTTCGTCGAGGTGGCACCACGTCGACGATTCTTTAAACGGGCTCCCGCCTCTGACTTGAGGCAACTCGATCGTCAAGTTTGCTAAAAGAGACGACCAAGAATGATGTAGAGAATGAGTAGATGACTTTGTCTCACTTCGTCCAAATCCGTGGACGATCGGTTAATGAAGTTGCCGAGGGAATTGGGTGATGGAATGAAATGAACTGTAAAATTCCATGCACCCCAAATACTATCATATCTTTTCAAGTGAAACAACAAGTGAGAGAGAGAGTGAGGAGAGAGAGGGGGCCGGCCATATATATGGAGAGGGGGGTGAGTGTAGGAGGAGGGGAGAGTAACCATAAGACTAAGTATCTCACAAAATATCCTTAGCTAAACAAGATTCATTAAAGCTAAAGCATGACTCACTTAAACACCTCATCAAGTCATTAATGCAACCAATGAAAACACAACACCAATTAATCCTAGTCACCTCATCTAGATGCTTCTAGAACACTGACTCACCTCATCAGAAGAAAAGATAAATCCGTCTTTAACCGAATGTTAAAAGACGGCTGATAGAAAACTGGAAACTGGCAACTTCCAAAAGTGATCCTGAAACGACTTTCAGGACAACCCCGAAACTGTATAAATATACCCGCATTTGTATTACGACCGAATACAAATGCAACTGAGACAAAGATATTATACCTACTCAATATAATACTCGGATCCGGCTTAAACCAAAGCCGACCAGTATCACCTGCCCGAAAAATAACACGTGCGTAAACGCACGTGCAATTTCCGAACCCTGCCATAAAACCATACGGCCTCTACAACGTTTCGCCCGAACTTGGGAAACTGTCTGTGGGGGACTCTAATGACTCGTCAGTACCCTGGCAGTGGGTTTAACCACAAACCGTCAGCGGCACTAGCAATGCGTAACGGCTGCCCATGGACTGACCTCAAGGGAGGCCGATGAGCGAACTCATCCAGAAACCCTACTGAGCCTAACAGTGACAATGTATATACAGTCCGGTCCGTTCGTCTATGAGTATCTCATATCTGCCTAGGGGGCTAGTAACGTCAGACCCCCAATAGCAGTATAAGTCATGTCGGAGTGAAGCCCAATAACACCCTGAGATACTACTGGAGTACCTACCAGTAAATCTCCTGCCATGGCTATGGACTTTGTGTAATGGCTCTCCTAGACACAGCACGATCTCGCCCCCAATACCGGGAGAGACGAATCCCCTGCCGATCCGCTCACGTGCCTCCATATGGCTCGGGACTGTACCCAAAAGCTACCTGTTTGCACGACTCCTTTGAGCCGTGGTAGGGTAGAAATCAAAGCACAGTGGGAACTCACACGAGACAAATGACGACCTCAGGTCGATGAACTAACCTGTACATATGTCACCAGGGAACTTGTAGCGTCTTGAAAAGTCGTTTTGGTGTTTTCCTGAAATTCGGTGAAAATTCGGTATTTTTCCGAAAACCGCCTTTCTTGTTATTTTGCAGTTTAGGGCTAATTATACCTAAAATGGATAGGTAATTGCTTGTTTTTAGTAGCTAATGAGTTAATTATGAAATTCTGGTCGTTTAAAAATTTTCCCTAATTTTTCAATTTTTTAATATTATTTTAAGCCGGTAAGAAAATACATTAAATTAGCGATAAATACAAATTTTTCCGGGCTAATTTTAATCTCTAAAATTATGATAATTAAAATCTAGAGGTAACATAAATTTTTAGTAATTTATTTTGATTTTTAACAAATTTTTATGATATGAAACGAATTTATTGAATTTTTGAGCTAAAACTTGCAATTTTTGACTTGTAGGGGGCCTTTTTGCATAAAATTTCTTTTGTAAAACCTCTCTCTCTTTCTCCTCAGCCCTAGGACAGCCCCACCTTGTGCAAGTCCAGAAATTTCTTGCCTCATTTCTTTGGTTGCTTTCTTGAGTTGATTTAGTGGGTTTATTGATTTATTTTAATTATAATTGATAAGTTATGGTACTTTGACCTTTGGAGAGTTGACCAAGGACTTTTCCCCACTCACCCACACCCCTCCCCATACCTCCTCTGGCCGAAACCTGCACCCTCTCTTCTTCATCTCTTTTCTTTTCATTTTTCTTCATATTTCTTCAAAAAAACCACATCAAAATCCATAATTAATTCAAAAATCCAAACAAAATCCTTATGCTATCATTATCCTTAGCCATTCTTGCTTGAATCTTGGAGCTAGGAAGCCATCCTTAGAGGCAAATCACTTGCTTGATCCATAGATCTTGAGGTATAATTTCCATCAAGTTACTTTCTTTTTGCTAAATTCCTTTAATTATATGGTATTAGTGTTAAAAGTTAACTAATTTCTAATCTAGTTTATAAAAGAGTAGTTTGTTTAAACTAGGGTTTTGAAGCCATGATAATTAATTAAGTTGTTTTGTAGTTAATCTAGTTGTTACTTAACTAATCTATATGGTTACCTTGTTATGTAGTCTTCAAATTTTGCTAATTTAGTTAATTTTAGAAGTGTGATTTGGTTGTAAATTGTTGTTTTAGGATTTTCAAGAGAGGGTTTATGTATGGAAATGGGTTGTGAAGCATGATTAGTGAGTTGAATTAAGGTTTAGAAACCATTATTTAGTTGATTAAACCTAATTTGTTATCTAGTTGTTTTGCTAACCTAATCTAGAAGGTTAACTTGCTAATTGGGTTTGAAATTAGTGTTAGTTAAGTTTTTCTAGTATGGATTTTGATTTGCAATTGCTTTTGAGAAAAATCAAGAAAGGGTTGGTTGTGGAATTTAGGTTTTGGAGCATGGTTAATGTGTTGAAACTTTGTGTAGTGGTTATCTATTGGTGTGACTTGGGTGATTATGCTAGATTGTAATCGTTTTGTCGCAAATCGGCGATTTTTGCGCCGATTTTGGAATGCAAATGCTTACTAGTTTTGTTATAAAATTATGTGATGGATTATTTTTGATATCTTGATGATTGTAATGGCTTGTCCTACGACTTTTAGGATGCGTGAGTGCGGATTTTTGGGTAGTCCGGTTTTAGTTTTGCCGGGCGACCAAATCGGCGTTTTTTGGCAGTTTTTGCGATTTTCGCGTGTGTTCCGCGCACTTTGTGCACGTTGTACCTAGCTAGCGAACTTTAGTAATTTCGTTGGGATTTTGCGTCGTTCTTGATATGTAACCTTATGTTTGGTATTGATGTAAATTCCAGGTTCGGTCGCGGAGACGTCAGACGCGGCGCGAAAGGGAAAGGCGGTGATTGGACACAGCTAGCCAGGGATTCCGGTGAGTAGATGTAACATCTACGGGGGACTATCGTTGGATGGTGCAAGCCGCCCGATAGTTTTTTGTAACTTACAAGACCCTTAGTGATGTTAGTAATTAGGGGTGAAATACTTAGTTGACTATTTGCTGCATCCATGCATTATATTGACATACCTATACGAAACCATTTTTATAGGACACCTGCACCATTGCCAGGGTTTTTATATGCAGCACGAGCACTATTCATGCTTACACACACACCCTGGTAATTGCCATGCCACCACACTAGATAACCTTTAATTTAAACCTTTTACTAATTGATACTTAAACTTGTGCTATTGCCTTTAATTCCTTAAAATGAAACCGTAGGATTTGCTATTCATGTGCATGTACTTCATCATATTAATTGTTCATGCTTAATACATTAATCACACATCGCAACTTGATTTTTGATACCATATGCATTCATTGTCATTGATATATGCACTTATGAGGACTTCTTGAGATTTTATGATATTTCTGGATTTCGGGGGAAAGCCGCAAAATTTCTAAACTTATTATATTTTTAAAAAAACATGTAAATTGCGGTTTTCTAGTGATGTAAGTGTCGTCCACCATGAGTTTGCTGTGGTTTTTGGAGACCCGTTTCGAGGAGTTGGATGAACCGTTTCGGGTACATGGTGGGCCCGGTAGGGTACCCCGGGGCAAGAAGCTCGTGGTGCTGACGATGAGCCTGGCAGGGGACGGATTACCTACCGGTGACTTCATTGGGCATGGCGGATATCCAGAGGATACCGACCGGGGCCGCGAGGGGATGAGATATTGATATTGAGATGGGTCAGCCGGATGGCTGAGGCCAGAGACACTATGACATGGATTTATGAAATTGAGACAGCTTTTGGGTGTCGTTGCTGGACACCGATTTTCGTCGATTCATTGACATTATGCTGGCATTCTAAAAGAGTTTCAAAAACAAAAAGAGATAAATGTTTCTTATATATACCCATTGAGACCTCAGATATTCATGTTGCATACATATTAGTACACTGATGTTGTATACACACCTGCCAGTGCATCCCGTCATACCTGTATTATAGAAGCTAGGATGCTTGTGTGCATGCATACGATAGCCTTTGTAGATGTTATTTATTACTCACGAGTTGGCAACTCACCCCCGTTGTGCCACAGTCTTTTGCAGGTCCGCTCCGTCAGTTCAGTAGCGGCGAGCGCACTTGTTCTTTTGCCTCTTTTGCCTGAGCTCGAGATTTTGCTCATAGGTGGGTTATGTTATTATTTTTGTACCACCTTGTATATTCTTTGTATCTAGTGTACTCCATCTACTGTTTCTACCAGTATTATTGTATATTGACCTAGAAATGAGACTGTGAGGTTTGGGGACTTTTATGCTGTATTTTGGGGTCGAACTCACTTGAGTCGACATGATGTTTTCTTATGCTTCATTATGATTATTTGCTTGTTGTCATTTTATATTGCGTGGGATTTGTGACCGCCTTGTGGCGAAGAGCTAGCTCCCGCTTGGGGATGCCCTATTTTGTTGGATTCATGTATATTTTTGTTGTACCCATTTTGGGGGCCAGTATTTACAAAGGAGACTCTGCCGAAATTTTCGGAAAAATTGGTATTGTTTTTAAAAAGGGTTTTACATGACTTATTTGATAAACTTGCTTTCAAATGTTTGGGTTTTCTTCACTCTTTTGCTTAATTGGTTTTGTTTTCTGGGCTTTGGCTTACTTATTTTACGGATGTCTTTAGACGTTTCGTAAACTTAAGTGCCAGTCACGTTCCGTACCCTGCGGGTCGTGACAGAACTGCTATCTGACGATATGTATAATACCAACTAGCAGGTTCCCGGCGAGTCCTGACCGGTGTACTCATAACCCAATGAGCACCTGTATACATCTTAGGTGATCCAACTGACACCAGTGGCTTGTGAGACCGGCCACCGCCCCTCGTCGGGTCTCGACTGTACACACTAGTCTACTCCGGAGTATCGATGCCCTGTCTCGAAACTCCCACGACTAGGGACCACAATTAAGGATATGCGTATAAACCACCCAACTCTCACGTATATGATCGCCATCATACTGTTGGTGGTAAAGCAAGATCCTAAGGGCTCTATCAAAGTGTAACATGTAATCAGTCACCTGAACATGTACACGACTGATAAAGGCAAACCAGATAGCATACTATCATCTTGAGTAAGACTGTCATACCGGTATAGGTCCTCCGCAATCATTGCAATCACGTACCTGCGATCCAATAATTGACTATGAGGGCACTATCTCCAACATGTCGGTCCCCTGATATGAGATCGTTATGGATGCGACCTGGGATATAGGTATATATATGTATATATATATATATATATATATATATATAATGTTGTGAATCATGAGTGATATGCCGTACGAGACGTTGGCCCGTACCCTCATTGTCATATAGGTTGATAGGATCCCTAATGGTTTAATGCCGTCGTACGATGATTTACCGTACGTGATGAGTTTTATGATGATTGATCCATACCCTTGACTAGAGGATGTCGTACGATGGATTATACCGTACATGATGTTGTGAGGCTGGATGCCGATTGATAGATTCACCGACTCGGTCATGTTAGATACGTATACCTTATAGCTTTTAGCTGACGATGCACTTTATGCCACGTTCATGTCATTCTCATTGCATTACATATACCTGTGCTAGTATACCTACACCATTATCGATGATGCGTATGTTACACTTACACAGATTGGCCGGCTCACACACTACATCATCGATAATTGCTATGTCACACACACAGTAGAATTGCTACATCATGCTATTATACTTGATATGCTCACATTTCTGTTATATGTTTGCATACATCATGCTTTATGATTATACGCATTGAGATTTGCTGATTTCATGAGATTCTGGATTTGAGAACTGTGGTCAAATTTCAAAGGAAATTATGTATTGTTTTAAAAACCCAGTTTATCTTTATATGATATTTTGAGACGTCCACCATGTGTTTTCTCGGTTCTAAGATTGGCATGTGAAACCCGATTCGGGGAGCGGGAGGCACCATCTGCTGGTACATGGTGGACCCGGTATGGTACCCCGGGGCGAGATATGATTTCGTGGTGTAGACGATGAGCCTGGCAAAGGGACCACTACCTACCGGTGATAGTATTTGGACTCGTCGGTTATCCGGAGGATACCGACCGGAGTCATGAGATGGATGAGGGCCGAACAGAGGATGCGGCGCCTGAGATGAGATAGATATGAGGGCCGATCTGAGGATGCGGCGCCTGAGATATGAGGATTTACGTGTCGATGTTGGACACGGGTTTCATGATGTTTCGAGTGTCGGTGTTGGACACTCAGGTTCCATGATTTGATGTGTCATTGATGGACACACATTCTTTGATATCCTCATATATTTACATACATATGCTTTTATGATGTTTCGAGTTGACGAGATCCATATACATACATGCATTGATTATATTGTTGGATGATATCCACATGCATGCAGGCTTTGATTATTGTTGGCATATATGTAGACACGGTCACCCTAGATATCATAGTATTACCTTTATGATATAGTTGACCTAGGAATCGTTGTTTATTTCAATTTATACCTGATGATGTTTTCTACTCACGAGTTGGCAACTCACCCCCGTTGTGCCACAGTTCTTGCAGCTTGACCACATGGATCAGTAGCGGCATCGCTGGCGCACAGTTGCATTCGGGTGATTTGCTTTGGTAGGTGGTACATGTTTGATCGTACCCCTCTTGTATTATTATTCCTATTGTATCTAGTCAACTCCATCAATCAGAAACTAGTATTTGTTTATGTAGTAAGACTTAGCAAGACTTGTAGTTGCGAGACTTGAGCGATGGGTTATATGTTCGCTTGGTGGGTTTGATGTCTTGCTTTACATTATCCTTTGTGTTGATCTTCGCCATTGGGCATCGTATACTTATATTATTGACTTGTGTGGTTCTGATTCCGCCGATTGGCGAAGAGCTGGCTCCCGCTTGGGGATGCCTTTTATATTATCATGTATTTATGGTTTTGGATCAAAATATACAAATGAGGTGCTGCCCAAATTTTTAAAAGACGAAAACCTGTTTTTTTCAACTTGCATTTTTCATGTTCCATTATCTATGCATTTATGAAAACATTTGATTTCATCATACCTTTATTTCAAAACTTCACCTCTTTTATTTTCTTAAAAAGGTTTAGATTTCTGGGCTTCGGCTTACTTAAGTTACGCTACGCCTTTAGACGTTGTGTGATTTAAGTGCCGGTCATGAACTAAAATTCGGGTCGTGACACAATCACACTAGTGGGGGTTGGGTAGTCTATAAACATATCCTATACAGGTCCCTAGTCGTAGGATTATCGAAACAGGGCATCGATACTCCAGAGTAGACTAGTGTATACGCTTCTCATCCCAGCAGGGGAGATGGTCTGTCCCACAGTCATTAGTACGTAGTACTGGAGATAGTATCCAGGTGCTCATTGGGTTATGAGTACACTGGACAGACTTATAGGGAACTGCTAGTGGGTATTATACCTATCGTCGGGTGGCGGTTCCCAGATGACATGAGTAAAGTTTAGTCTGTCGACTGGACACTGCTACTTCGCCACGAGTGTATTCCCACTGTTCTTAAATTACTACCCTACCATGGCTCAAAGGAGTCGTGCAAACAGGTAGTAGTTGGGTGCAGTCCCGAAGCACTTGGAGGCAGTGGCGGTTAAATAGGATTCGTCTTTCCTGGTATTGGGGGTTGATATCGCGCTGTGTTTGAACTCTACGGAGATTGTCACAGATAGGCTCAATAGGAGTTCGGATGAGAGTGCTCATCGGCCTTCTTATCGACAGATATTTGGGTAGCCGTTACGTGCAGCTAGTACCGCTGACGTGCTTGTGGTTAAACCCACTTCCAGCGTAGTGTCGAGTCTTTAGAGTCCCACACAGAGGGTTTCCCTGCATCGGGCAAAAGATGTAGAGCCCGTATGGTTTTACGGCAGGGTTTCGATCATATACCTGTACCTGTGCACGTATGATGTTCGGGCAGATAATGTTGGAGATAGTGCCCTCAGAGTCAATTATTGGATCACAGGCACGTGATTGCAATGATTGAGGGAGGACCTGTCCCAGTAGGACAGTCTTACTCAAGATGATAGTATGCTATCTGGTTTATCTTTATCATCGTGTACTGCTTTAGGTGACAATACTGATCACTATTGCACGTTGATAGAGCCCTTAGGATTCTTGCTTGACGGCCAGCAGTATGATGGCAATCATATACGTGGAAGCTGGGGTCTATAAGCACATCCTTAAAAGGTCCCTAGTCGTGGGAGTTTCGAGACTGGGCATCGATACTCCATTTGTAGACTAGTGTATACAGTCGAGACCCCGACGAGGGGTGGTGGCCGGTCTCACAAGCCACTGGTGTCAGTTGGTTCACCTAAGATGTATACAGGTGCTCATTGGGTTATGAGTACACCGGACAGGACTCGCCGGGAACCTGCTAGTTGGGATTATACCAGACGTCAGATAGCAGTTCCCTGGTGACATGTGTACAGGTTAGTTCATCGACCTGAGATCGTCATTTGTCTCGTGTGGGTTCCCACCATGCTTTGATTACTACCCTACCACGGCTCAAAGGAGTCGTGCAAACAGGTTTTAGTTGGGTACAGTCCCGAGCCACATGGAGGCAGTGAGCGGATCTGCAGGGGTTCGTCTCTCCCGGTATTGGGGATGAGGTCGCGCTGTGTCTAGGAGAGCCATTACACAAAGCCCTCGGCCGAGGCAGGAGATTTACTGGTAGGTATTCCAGTAGTATCTCAGGGTGTTCTGGGCTACACTCCGACACGACTTGTACCGCTTTTGGGGGTCTGACTTTTACCAACCCTCTAGGCCCGCCATGCGATACTCATAGACGAACGGACCGGACTGTACGGATATTGTCACTGACAGGATCAGTAGGGTGTCAGGATGAGTTCGCTCATCGACGTCCCTTTTGGTCAATAGTTGGTAGCCCGTCACGTATGGCTAATACCTCTGATGTGCTAGTGGTTAAATGCACAGCCATAGTATTGACGAGTCTTTAGAGTCCCCCACACAGACAGTTACTCAAGTTTCGGGCGAAACGCTGTAGAGGCCGTATGGAGATATGGCAGGGTTCGATCAGATACATGCGGTATTGCACGCATCGTGATCGGAGGGATTTTACTAGCGGGCTTTAGTTTAAGCCGGATCCTATTATTAGACAGTGTAGATTTTGTCTCTTTGCATTTGTATTCAGTGGGAATACAAATGCGGGCATGTATATGCAGTAGCGAGGTTTTCCTGTAATTTATTACGGGATCAGTTTTCTGAAGTTTCCAGTTTGTATTCTGTTCCGACCGGTTTTTCTTTGTCCCTTCACGGCCGGACTTTTGTGATGGAGGGGGTTATTTGCAAGTTTGCAAATAACTCTTTGTGGAGGTGTTATTTGTGAAATGGGAGATTATGATAGCATCTTTTGATACCATTCTTTTCTATCACCATTTCTTGCTTTATTGTGATTAGAATTTGATTTGATATGGTTATCATTTCCTTTGGTGTGGTCACCCCTTTGCTTTTCCTACCATCACCTCCCTTCATGTTTTGTTGATTCCTCCACTATTTGATCAAGGGGGGCCGGCCACTTCAAGAGAGAGAGAGATATTTCATTTTTTGGGGAGGGTGGAAAATTATTCTCATGTTGCATCAAAATTTCATAGCTTTCCATCAAAATTTCATAGTCAGAGTTATAGTTTTCCCTCTAACGAGGGCAGTATTTTGGACAGATGGTCCAGGTGGACACTGAGGGAAGGATGGCGCAGGATACTGATTAAGTTCAGTTGACGATACAGTCTAAGAAGTTTGGATTTGGAGTTCATTTATGAGCTAGGTCCCATCAGACATCCAGACACATTCTAAGACAGGTATTGCTCATTTCGGGAGATTGCTTTCTCCGCGAACTTGAGATATAGAGAGACATAGAAAAAAACATCAGAGCGGATCCACTCACTGAGGCTATTCCTCAAACGCAATAGTTTCGCAAACGAGCTTTGTGAGACTGACTAGTAGAGGAATTGGGTGTTCGGTATCACACGGGCTGTGAGTATGCGACATCGCAATAATTAGCCTTGAGTGCAAGTGGGAGATTGTTGGAGATAGTGCCCTCAGAGTCAATTATTGGATCACAGGCATGTGATTGCAATGATTGAGGGAGGACCTGTCCCAGTAGGACAGTCTTACTCAAGATGATAGTATGCTATCTGGTTTATCTTTATCATCGTGTACTGCTTTAGGTGACAATACTGATCACTATTGCACGTTGATAGAGCCCTTAGGATTCTTGCTTGACGGCCAGCAGTATGATGGCAATCATATACGTGGGAGCTGGGGTCTATAAGCACATCCTTAAAAGGTCCCTAGTCGTGGGAGTTTCGAGACTGGGCATCGATACTCCATTTGTAGACTAGTGTATACAGTCGAGACCCCGACGAGGGGTGGTGGCCGGTCTCACAAGCCACTGGTGTTAGTTGGTTCACCTAAGATGTATACAGGTGCTTATTGGGTTATGAGTACACCGGACAGGACTCGCCGGGAACCTGCTAGTTGGGATTATACCAGACGTCAGATAGCAGTTCCCTGGTGACATGTGTACAGGTTAGTTCATCGACCTGAGATCGTCATTTGTCTCGTGTGGGTTCCCACCGTGCTTTGATTACTACCCTACCACGGCTCAAAGGAGTCGTGCAAACAGGTTTTAGTTGGGTACAGTCCCGAACCACATGGAGGCAGTGAGCGAATCTGCAGGGGTTCGTCTCTCCCGGTATTAGGGGTGAGGTAGCGCTGTGTCTAGGAGAGCCATTACACAAAGCCCTCGGCCGAGGCAGGAGATTTACTGGTAGGTATTCCAGTAGTATCTCAGGGTGTTCTGGGCTACACTCCGACACGACTTGTACCGCTTTTGGGGGTCTGACTTTTACCAACCCCCTTGGCCCGCCATGCGATACTCGTAGATGAACGGACCGGATTGTACGGATATTGTCACTGACAGGCTCAGTAGGGTGTCAGGATGAGTTCGCTCATCGACGTCCCTTTTGGTCAATAGCTGGTAGCCCGTCACGTATGGCTAATACCTCTGACGTGCTAGTGGTTAAATCCACAGCCATAGTATTGACGAGTCTTTAGAGTCCCCCACACAGACAGTTACTCAAGTTTCGGGCGAAACGCTGTAGAGGCCGTATGGAGATATGGCAGGGTTCGATCAGATACATGCGGTATTGCACGCATCGTGATCGGACGGATTTTACTAGCGGGCTTTAGTTTAAGCCGGATCCTAGTATTAGACAGTGTAGATTTTGTCTCTTTGCATTTGTATTCAGTGGGAATACAAATGCGGGCATGTATATGCAGTAGCGGGGTTTTCCTATAATTTATTACGGGATCAGTTTTCTGAAGTTGCCAGTTTGTATTCTATTCCGGCCGGTTTTTCTTTATTCCTTCACGGCCGGACTTTTGTGATGGAGGGGGTTATTTGCAAGTTTGCAAATAACTCTTTGTGGAGGTGTTATTTGTGAAATGGGAGATTATGATAGCATCTTTTGATACCATTCTTTTCTATCACCATTTCTTGCTTTATTGTGATTAGAATTTGATTTGATATGGTTATCATTTCCTTTGGTGTGGTCACCCCTTTGCTTTTCCTACCATCACCTCCCTTCATGTTTTGTTGATTCCTCCACTATTTGATCAAGGGGGGCCGGCCACTTCAAGAGAGAGAGAGAGAGATTTCATTTTTTGGGGAGGGTGGAAAATTATTCTCATGTTGCATCAAAATTTCATAGCTCATTTTCTCTTCTCCTCCACATCCATGGCAACTTCACTACCCCAAAAGAGACAAGTTCTACACTACACCTATAGCAAATCTTGGACGCATCGGCTAGCCAACTTCGCGCCCGAGTTGCCTCGGTCCAGAGGTGGGAGCCCGTAAAAGTATTCGGCTACGTGGTGCCCTTTCCGACGAGGACGTGACGGACGGAGATTCCGCGGGAGATCGGAGTGGAGATGAAGACCGAAGGACACGGATCGCTTGGTATACTTCTCTACCCATTCTCTTGTTAGCTAGGTTTAGGTTAATGGTTACGATCCGGGTTTTATTGTCCGCGGTAGCGCCGGTTTAAAGTTAAGAAAAATTTTGATTCCGCATTTTGGCCTCGAGTAGAAGGCCGGGGCGCTGCCGTGGCACAACATGGTATCAGAGCCACGCCATTAACCTAGTCTAGCTTGCTCTAGTATGTTTAAAGCTCGATCGAACGGATTTTTCCGAAAACCCGATTTCAAGTGTACATGTTTCTGTCGAAATTTTTTTAGCTCCAAAAATTTTTCAGGGTGTTGCAGAAACATGTGAAGAGAATTCTAAGAACACTGTAAAAATTTGGTGACCTAATCCTTCAAAAGCACCGCGGAACCACGGCCATAACCCCACTTTGGCCGCGGTTCCGCCGTCGTAATATGGCATCTTTTCACCAATTTTTTCCAGTGGGCTTCTGACATGGAATTTGGGTTTTTGGAACATTCTTTTTGGGCCCAGATTTTCTGTAAGTGCTACAGTACTGCTTGGGGCCCACTTCGCTAAATTTGTTCGATCGGATTTTTGAAACATGCTAGTTCACAGTATTTACATTATATCTGCGACCGTGAATGTCACTCGATCGGTAAATCCTGTCTAACTGCTATAGCCCGGTTAGACGGATTTGCGAACGTGACATTCACGTTGATGTTCTGTGTATTGCTGTGATGTTGCGGATTGGTCGTGGGGGATAGCCTGGTTGCAGTGGTAGTACAGTTTTGTTTTATATGTACATTTGATATTGCGGGGAGAGCATCCGACATGTGGACTGCCGTCACTGCCTGTTTGTATTATTATTTTGGGGCACGACCGGGTCGAGGTCGATGTACCCGTTGTCTGTATATTTTACTTTCTGTACTAGGATTACCCCAAGGAGAGGTGCACGGATAGCCGGGTTCTAGAGGGCAACGGGCCCGCATCTCATGGCATTGAGACGGAGGGGGCTTTACTCTAGAATTGGCGGGCTATTCGCCGCACTCGTAGGGGGTACAGGTTGACCAAGGAGGGGTGCCCAAGTTACCGGATTCCGTGAAGTGCTGGGTGGTCCATTCACGTTGCTGAAGGGGGCTGCCTCGCTTCAGGTTTTGGCGGGTAACTTGCCGCGCCCGTATGGGTCTAGGATTTCATTGCACAGGCTATCCACACGACCAGGGGAACGTCGGGTTTCAGCACCGGCTCTGTGAAACCCAGGGCTTCCAGATATCTGTATTGTTCTGTGATGCTGTTCATTTCTGTGTTGTTGCATTTTATCACGCCTTGAGCGAAAATTATATATTGATATATATACTAGTAGATGTTGTATATGTTTTGCATCCGCGCTAGTCCAGTCCCCGCTCTGTCGTTAGTTAAGTAACCTAACGGGTGATGACGGGACCTAGTGGCGAATGCGGATGGCATATACGTACATCGTATTTTTCGTTTTTTTGTGGTGTGATTAATTGATGGGACTGCGTTGATTCGGATCAATGCAAGCTAAACAAACCTATTCTGATGTTGTTGGAACATTTTTCAAAAAGCTGTTATTGCAAGGGCGTTCTCTTTTGTTTTGCATCGTGGTATTCAGTTGGAATATCCTACTCCTCAGTTGACGAGGCAAGGGCGGAGATCCCTTCACCGGGAGTGACCCCTTGGACAAAAGTTTGCGTCAGGGCAATAACTTCACTATAGCCGATCACTTTTGCTTTGCATCGTGGTATTCAGTTGGAATATCCTGCACCTCATTCTACGGGGAAAGAGCCGAAATCCCTTCACCGGGACTGACCTCTTTAGCAAAGGTTTTCGTCACTATATTTTTATAAAAAGTTATCCGGTTCCTTCAACGATATCAAGTTCATTACGTTAAAGGTTTTTCGCCAAAAACCAGTCATAGCCCTCCGTCATTTCAGATTAGTATTGCTTAGTATTCGTGCTACGTATGTCGTGCTCAGCCGAGGTGTAGTGTGCGGTAGCTCTGTAATGCTTTTCTGTCTTATGGATATGTGATTGGTTAGGGCAGTCGTACGGTCATTTTGGCTCAGTCAAGGACTCGTGCGGGTGGGTCTAATGCAATCAAGATAATGACGGGTTGAACTTGACTAGGATCCTTTGATATGTTGGCTCAGTCAAGGTCACTTAGGTCCTAGGGGTAAAAATCACATCGGGAGTTTCTAAAGAAACTGAAACTTTCCAGGCATGCGCATACCTTCTGGAGTGTGGTGACGTGAGTGGATTCCATCACGTTATCATGCGATGATAGTTGGATCCCGATTCCCACTGATGAGTTGGTTTACTCCTCGGGTGATCCCGACTAATTCTTCTTTCAGGTTTGGGGAAGAATTTGACGTTACAGTGGGAGGTTTCCTGATTAGATAAAGTGATAACCATTCTAATCTAGGTTAGAGTGCACGCTGAGTGTTTCTTTTCTCTCTCTCTTTGGCAGCGACCATTGACCCGTCCCTAGACTATGACTCAGTGACCAAGTTGACCGAACCTTCTTATAAGACTGGCTTTTGGATTGTCAGGGTTGCAGACCTCATTACCACTCCTACTTTTACCCTTTTCTCCAGGACACCCCGTATTACTACGAACGTCCACTTCCATTGGACAAAACCATCGTATGGTCATATACGAACTCGAAGGAATTCGAGGATGGTTTCCGGTTCTGGAGAAAACGAATAGGACTATTCAGTTGTCTTTTCCTTTTACCTTCTCTCAGGTTGCGAGTACTCCTTGGTTTAGGAGTAGTACACCTATTACGCAAATTGGATAGTCTTCTTCCAAACCTTAGGCTGGTGCCGAACGGTAGGGAATGATGAAAACCAATTAGCCTAAATGGTGTACAGAAGGTATTAAGTTAAGACAAAGAAAGGGATTAGTAAGAGGGCAAAGTAAATTGCGACTGCTATTCACGACCAAACCAAGTATTTCTTCGCCAATCCTAAATCACCTTTGTATTTCTCCAGGACACTCCGTATCACTACGAAGATCCCAAGTTTATTGGATAATACATCGTATGGTTATATACGAACTCGAAAGGAACTTGTTCCAGTTCGGGGATGGATCCTGGTTCAGGAGAAATAGGAATAAGGTTTATTCGATTGTCTTTTATCTTCACCTTCTCTCGCATTGCGAGTGCTCCTAGGATTAGGACAGTACACCCATTATGCTTATTGGATAGTCTTCTTCCAAACCATAGGCTGGTGCCGAACGGTAGGGAAGGAAGAAAACCATTTGGCCTAAAGGGTGTACAGAAGGTAATGACTAAAGACATATAAAGGGATTTGGAGAGATGGCAAAGAAATACACGGTTACAGTTGTGAATCTGGATAATGGAAGAGGGTACTAAGAATACCGGGATACCCCATCGAAACATTTCGACGTTTCAGTTTCACTGTGTACTGTTAATAGAAAACTGATTTTCCAATTAGACACTTGCTCCAGGGTATGTATTTATCAGGTATGATTCTCACATCTGTATGGTTTTACAGATGATGAGTGGGAGTAAGTTATTGGGAATTAGGTGATCATCCTTTTTATATCGGGATTCGTTGTAATTGGTGATATTTGAGGAAGTCATCTGGGTTGTTTGCCGGACGACAAACATTTGGTTTTGAATATCCGTTGTTATGCACCAATTTCAAATTGATATATCTGTACGTCTATTATTATAGAATGAGATATACCTTTTTGAAATTATGTCTATGACATTTACCTATACCAGTGGATGGTTAGGTAAGGAGCATTGAACAGCGGTGTAATTCTTCTTAACCATGAGTACAGTTTTCAACCTACGACACACAGTGAATGAGTTACTAGACTCAGGGGACTTATACAGAGTATTGTATATTGTCCAGTGTCCATTAGGACAGAGGGGTTGGTCCTCGTACTATATTCTATTTACTTGTGACTTCTCTAGTTCTTAGACAGGTGTTTCGTAGAAACACAGGGTCTGAATTTTGAGAAGTTATAGGTATATGAATAAAATAGAGAACCAAGTATTACAAGTATCCGGATTCTTCAAAGTGATCGAAGATATAGATACTTGTATATGGTATTCAGTTGATAGTAATAGTTAAGAGAACTTGCTTCTCTTTCAGGTTACTCATAATTGGAAGTATTCCTAAGTTGAGTAACGCTGATCGGCCTCCTTCCATTTAGTTGACATGCACTGGAGACAGCTGCATGATTTGGATCTGGTTCAATTAAATCAGTGCCTCTATTTCTGTATTGGATATAGAACAGTTCATATCTTGACATTGTTAAGGTACGGGGAGTTGTCCGGCTTATGCTTAAAACCAGACACTGGACAACTTAAGGCACGTTTCTGTAATGGCTGTTTGTGGGTTGACCCAGGCTATGACGAGGGTTGACTTTCTACCATCTGGAAGATCAATAGTGATATTGTTCTTGACTCGCCACAGTTTTAATAAAATTGGATTTTTTCAAAAAAAAAAAAAGGTAGTGGGAGTATGGTAGAACTGGAAGCGATTCCAGAACCGCAAACGATTACCGAAGATTTGAGAAGAACCTAAAGATTCAATCTGGTTTGACATTCCATTGGCCACTACGCAGATATAGTGGGTAACCTCAGGCACCCGAGAGATACTCCGGTAGCCTCAAGGACGGTGGCAGGGAGGTTCTTGTTTACCCAGACTTGCCATTGTTGTTGTTCCAGACTATGAGACCCGGCAGGAAGATGAGTATAGCGTCGTTCTAAACTAGCTTTAGAAGTGCACGTGTATATGACTCTGCCAGAGGGTTGTCGTAGTCAGTGGGAGCAGCGGAAGCATTGGTGTACAATTGGCTTATGCTTATTTATAGACTAAAGCACATATAGCGGAGATAGATCATCTATTTCTGATGTGACAGTCATAGGTTTGACTTCATCAGAATAGGGGATGGATCTGTTAAGAAGGTAGTAGGGTGTGATGTCCTGGTATTTGATGACATACACAGAGTAGGAAGTGATATTCCTATACTACGATCGGTTATACTTTGGTTGTCACACAGTAGTTTCTCCTCATGGGACTTGGATATTATATCAGACATTCTGGTTACTAGATCTATGGTTTTAGATCTAGATTTGGGTGGTTTCCTAATCTGGGTACTTAGATAGCATTCTATGAGTATTTAGAATGGGCGACTCCTGGCACGGTAGTGTACTTGCAGGTGATGGAGTCACCCTCTCTAAAGGTGTCTTACTGACTAAAGGGGAGAGGGATGTGCATGATTGGCAGATCACTTGCTTAGGCAATTGAGTCAGTCATGAGATGTCAAGTACCACACCAGATGTTGTTTTTTGCAGTAGATACAGTAAGTTGATATTAATCCAATCCTGGAGAAACATTCGGAAGCAGTTTTAGAACATAAGTGAATGTTCTAGGGATATGATAACGGCAGCCTCTTTTTGGAGACGGTTATCATTCCAGGCTTCCAAGGTGAAATGGATGGCAGAGTGGCTGTCAGAGTTATAGTTTTCCCTCTAACGAGGGCAGTATTTTGGACAGATGGTCCAGGTGGACACTGAGGGAAGGATGGCGCAGGATACTGATTAAGTTCAGTTGACGATACAGTCTAAGAAGTTTGGATTTGGAGTTCATTTATGAGTTAGGTCCCATCAGACATCCAGACACATTCTAAGACAGGTATTGCTCATTTCGGGAGATGGCTTTCTCCGCGAACTTGAGATATAGAGAGACATAGAAAAAAACATCAGAGCGGATCCACTCACTGAGGCTATTCCTCAAACGCAATAGTTTCGTAAACGAGCTTTGTGAGACTGACTAGTAGAGGAATTGGGTGTTCGGTATCACACGGGCTGTGAGTATGCGACATCGCAATAATTAGCCTTGAGTGCAAGTGGGAGATTGTTGGAGATAGTGCCCTCAGAGTCAATTATTGGATCACAGGCACGTGATTGCAATGATTGAGGGAGGACCTGTCCCAGTAGGACAGTGTTACTCAAGATGATAGTATGCTATCTGGTTTATCTTTATCATCGTGTACTGCTTTAGGTGACAATACTGATCACTATTGCACGTTGATAGAGCCCTTAGGATTCTTGCTTGACGGCCAGCAGTATGATGGCAATCATATACGTGGGAGCTGGGGTCTATAAGCACATCCTTAAAAGGTCCCTAGTCGTGGGAGTTTCGAGACTGGGCATCGATACTCCATTTGTAGACTAGTGTATACAGTCGAGACCCCGACGAGGGGTGGTGGCCGGTCTCACAAGCCACTGGTGTCAGTTGGTTCACCTAAGATGTATACAGATGCTCATTGGGTTATGAGTACACCGGACAGGACTCGCCGGGAACCTGCTAGTTGGGATTATACCAGACGTCAGATAGCAGTTCCCTGGTGACATGTGTACAGGTTAGTTCATCGACCTGAGATCGTCATTTGTCTCGTGTGGGTTCCCACCGTGCTTTGATTACTACCCTACCACGGCTCAAAGGAGTCGTGCAAACAGGTTTTAGTTGGGTACAGTCCCGAGCCACATGGAGGCAGTGAGCGGATCTGCAGGGGTTCGTCTCTCCCGGTATTGGGGATGAGGTCGCGCTGTGTCTAGGAGAGCCATTACACAAAGCCCTAGGCCGAGGCAGGAGATTTACTGGTAGGTATTCCAGTAGTATCTCAGGGTGTTCTGGGCTACACTCCGACACGACTTGTACCGCTTTTGGGGGTCTGACTTTTACCAACCCTCTAGGCCCGCCATGCGATACTCATAGACGAACGGACCGGACTGTACGGATATTGTCACTGACAGGCTCAGTAGGGTGTCAGGATAAGTTCGCTCATCGACGTCCTTTTTGGTCAATAGCTGGTAGCCCGTCACGTATGGCTAATACCTCTGACGTGCTAGTGGTTAAATCCATAGCCATAGTATTGACGAGTCTTTAGAGTCCCCCACACAGACAGTTACTCAAGTTTCGGGCGAAACGCTGTAGAGGCCGTATGGAGATATGGCAGGGTTCGATCAGATACATGCGGTATTGCACGCATCGTGATCGGACGGATTTTACTAGCGGGCTTTAGTTTAAGCCGGATCCTAGTATTAGACAGTGTAGATTTTGTCTCTTTGCATTTGTATTCAGTGGGAATACAAATGCGGGCATGTATATGCAGTAGCGGGGTTTTCCTGTAATTTATTACGGGATCAGTTTTCTGAAGTTGCCAGTTTGTATTCTATTCCGGCCGGTTTTTCTTTATTCCTTCACTGCCGGACTTTTGTGATGGAGGGGGTTATTCGCAAGTTTGCAAATAACCCTTTGTGGAGGTGTTATTTGTGAAATGGGAGATTATGATAGCATCTTTTGATACCATTCTTTTCTATCACCATTTCTTGCTTTATTGTGATTAGAATTTGATTTGATATGGTTATCATTTCCTTTGGTGTGGTCACCCCTTTGCTTTTCCTACCATCACCTCCCTTCATGTTTTGTTGATTCCTCCACTATTTGATCAAGGGGGGCCGGCCACTTCAAGAGAGAGAGAGAGATTTCATTTTTTGGGGAGGGTGGAAAATTATTCTCATGATGCATCAAAATTTCATAGCTCATTTTCTCTTCTCCTCCACATCCATGGCAAATTCACTACCCCAAAATAGACAAGTTCTACACTACACCTACAGTAAATCTTGGACGCGTCGACTAGCCAACTTCGCGCCCGAGTTGCCTCGGTCCAGAGGTGGGAGCCCGTAAAAGTATTCGGCTACGTGGTGCCCTTTCCGACGAGGACGTGACGGACGGAGATTCCGCGGGAGATCGGAGTGGAGATGAAGACCGAAGGACACGGATCGCTTGGTATACTTCTCTACCCATTCTCTTGTTAGCTAGGTTTAGGTTAATGGTTACGATCCGGGTTTTATTGTCCGCGGTAGCGCCGGTTTAAAGTTAAGAAAAATTTTGATTCCGCATTTTGGCCTCGAGTAGAAGGCCGGGGCGCTGCCGTGGCATAACATATAATACTAATGGGCTTTGGTTTAAGCCGGATCCTAGTATTATATTAATGGATTGTTTTCGTCTCATTGTATTCTTATTTTTTCGGAATATGGATATGGGTATGTATATACGGATGAGGGGCATTCTTGTAATTTACTCAAGATTGCTTCTAGAAGATGGCACCTTATTAGGGTTTTATTCTTTTGATTAAAAGAATAATGAGGTGGAGGTTTACATTGAATGAAGCATGGATACTTGGTGACTCATGTGGTGACTCATGTGGTGACTCATGGCATGACTCACTATTTAGATATTTTTTGAAGCATGCTTGATATTTTGGGAGATATTTATCTCATCAATTATTGTATGCTTCATTATTCATCACAAATGAGCCATCTCATTCCAATGTATTTTTCTACACTCTCTTTTTCTCAAGCTCCTTCTTCTTCCTCTAATCCTAAATCTCTCATGTGTTGAGAATCCTAGGGTACTTAGAGACATACTAATCCATCTACACTCTCTACATCATCTAAGACATCTAGTTTAGCGAACTAGATGTCGTAGTTACCTCGGATCTGAGGTTGTAGCTCGGACTATAGACTCTCGGGTGGATCGTTTTTGACTCGAAGAGGCCGACGAGGTTGCCCAATCTATTACGATCCTTAAAGCCTATGACGAGGAGGAGGACAACGGCAAGAAGACCCGAAGGACATGAATCTGTGAGATATAAACTTCTTTCCGAGTAGTTAACCTCATACATTTTTGTTAGTTAGGGTTTAGCATCGATCCTGGAGTTCAAGTCGGTGTTGCGACACCCGTAAAAATCGTTTTTTACGTATTCCGCCTCCCCGCAATCCCGTGGGGTGCGCGACATCGACTTACAGGAAAAACAAAGGGAAGCAGTTATAAACATTAGATAATGTTCTTAGTATATGATAACGACAGCCTCCTCCGGGAAGCGGTTATCGGTTTAGGCTTCCAAGGTGACCTGGATGATAGAGATGCTGTCAGAGTTTTGAGTTTAGCCTCTTTTGAGGAGTTGTATATTGGATAGGGTTCCAATAGAGATACTGAGATAAGTATGGTTCAGGATGCTGGTTATGACTCAACGGAGGATACATCCTAAGAAATTTGTAGGATAAAATTGTTCATTTATGAACTTGGTCCCATCATGTATCCAGAAAAATTATTGAGGCGGGGTATCGCTCAGTTCGGGAGATTGCTCATCTCCGCGAAATTGAGATATAAAGAGAGGAAGTTGGAACATTGTAGCGGATCCACTCACTGAGGCTATTTCTCGAACACGAGTGCTCCTCAAACGAGTTTTGAGAAACTGATTAGTAGAGAAATTGGGTATTCCATAGCACACGGGATGTAGGTATGCGATACCGCAATAATTAACCTTAAGTGCAAGTGGGAGATTGTTGTATATAGTGCCCTCAAGGCAATTATTGTAATTGCAGGCACGCGATTATGATAATTGAGGGAGGACCTATATAGGTAGGACAATATTACTCGAGATGATAGTATACTATCTGGTTTGTCTTTATCATTGATGTGTACACATTTTACTTGTTATTACGTGTCTCTAATATATAATGATGAAGCCCGTAGGATTCTTGTTTGACTACCAGCATTATGATGACGATCATATACATGAGAGCTGGGTAGTCCATAAGTACATCCTTAAAATGTTCCTAGTCGTGAGAGTATCGAGACTAGGCATCGATATTTCGAAGTAGACTAGTGTATACGTTTCGAGACCCCGACGAAGCGCGGTGGCCGATCTCATAAGCCATTGGTGTTATGTCACCTAAGATACTATACAGGTGCTCACTGGAGGTGAGTACACTGGACGGGCTCGCCGAGAACTTCTAGATGATATTATATATATCGTCAGATGGAAGTTCTCGAGTGGCATTAGTACAGGTTAGTCTTTTGACCTGAGATTGTCGTTTGTCTCGTGTGAGTTCCCACTGTACTTTGATTATTACCCTACCACGGCTCAAAGGAGTCGTGCAAACAGGTTTTAGTTGGGTACAGTCCCGAGTCACATGGAGGCAGTGAGCGATTGTCGAGAATTCGTCTCTCCTGATATTAGGAGTCGATGTTGTGCTTTGTTTGGTAGGCTATCACCATAAATCCGTGGCCACGATAGATGAGATTTACTGATATGAGTTTAGTAGTTTCTCGGTTGGTGATGAGCTTGATTCCGACATGACTTATCGGGTTATTAGGGGTCTGACGTTTCCACCCCTAGACCCGGTATGCGATACTCTTAGACGAAGAGACCCGACTGTACGGAGATTGTCACATTCAGGCTCAGTAGGGTACGGACGGACTTGATTGTCGACTTCCCTTTCGACAGATATCTGGGCAGCCGTTATGTACAAGTAGTGCCGCTGATGTGCTTGTGGTTTTTGAATTTATCTAGTAAATCACTGCCAGCGTATTGTCGAGTCTTTAGAGTCCCACACAGAGGGTTTTTCCGGTTCAGGCGATATGATGTAGATGACGTATATTGGTACATACAGGGTATCCGATTAAACACGTGTACATGCTATATAGACTTTAATCGAACGGTTGATAATACTAGCGGTTTAGGATTAAGCCGGATTATTAAATCAGGTTTTGATTTAATAATTTATATATATTTTTAATATGTATATTCTAGTATTATTGTTCACTATTCATTTTCTCTCTCTTGGCTATTCGTATTTTTGTACGAATACGCGTATATGTATTTCGATATGTATACCGGATTATATTACGTATTTATACGGAATTTATTCTAGAAGATGGACATTTCATTTGTTGATTTTTATTTTATAGAAAATAAAAAATGAGGTGGAGAATGAGGTGTAAAGAAGTATGGTTTAGAGAGGTATGACTTTGGTTTTAAATATTCATAAAATAATTTGTGGTTACTATTTTTCCATGGTTGCTAAAAGATGAGCCATTCATTTCTACACTTGGTGTTTTTCTTCACTTGAAGACTTGGCCATTTTTCTCCATGGTTTCTTCTTCTTCACCTCCTCCTCCTCTTTCTAGGTAGCTCACATGAGTTTAGAAAAGAGAGAAAAGATAGTGAAAATATTCCTACATCCCTACTCTCTATCCGTAGCGAGCTTGGAGTGTTGGTCGCTTCACTAGATGAAGCCGGAGGTTGGATAGGTTTCTCTAAGGTGGATCATTTTCGGCAAGGGCGGTGGCCACTCAAGCTCGATCTGGATGGCATACACGGAGCTTGGAGGGGTCTTCCACGATTGGGTGGACACGCGTCAAAGGTAGTATTCCATATCTTTGCATGCTTGGTTTGCTGGTTTAGGCGTTTGGATCGATTCTAGATTTAGGGTTCCTTCGTGATAGCTTGAAATTTTTATTCGCCAATACGCTTCCGCTGTGTCGCGAGAACTAGGGAACCCTACAACACCTAGTTATTATTATCATTTCGTGTTCGTAGCACAAAACATCCTTGTAGTTTATCCTGAGTGGCACTTATACCCTGAAGTAATTTATTGGCATAAACACCCTTTATGCTCATCGATCGGAACCTATAAAAAATGCTTTGATTTTACCAAAATCAATTCAAAATAAGCCAAATGATTGTGCTTTAGAACTTGTTGTTTTTTTATGTTGAGAGTTAAATTTGAGTATTTTTTTAGGGTTTGGTCAATGAGCACACTGGGTGTTTACGCAAATAGATTGCTTGAAGGGTATAAGTGCAAACTGGGCAAACCTACGGGGTGTTTTGTGCAATTAACCCTGTTTTAAAAGGAAAAAAAGGGGAAAAGCCAGATCAGTTTCTCTCTCCTAGGGCAAGAGGCAGCCTCCTCTTGCCTTCGATTTCCCTCGACTTCGACTTCCTCTGCCTTCGCTCATTCCCCTTCGACTTCGATTTCGTCTCTCTCCTTCGGCTTCAACACAGGCCTTCCTCGACGACGACGACGACGACGACGACGAATCCCTCTCCATCGACACAGAACTTCCTCTTCTTTCTTCTAATCGACGATAACTCGGCTATCCTCTCCCATCGACGCAGCTGCAGCAATTTTTCAATAGGTATGTAAACCAAAATATTGATTTATTTTATTTAATTTGGGATTAGATAAAATTGGCTCATCTTTCTTTGTAGGCTTATTTGGTTGATTCGGTTCTAGTTTACTTCAAATTACACGCTCTTCTTGTTGCTAGTACATGTTTACAACTACAATAGCACAACTGAAGTAAATAAGATTTCTCTCCTCTAGGCTTATAGGAAAAATTGTTATTGAACTTAGGCATGTTGATATGATGACTTGGAGATAAATGAATTTTAATTAATATATGAAAAAATCATGTAACCTACGTTATGCGCCGTAGCTATTTATGCTTTTCGCTCTTTGGGAAGAGCGCGAGGTTATTTTCAACATTGCTCACGTTACAACCTATTTATTCGCAATTAAAAGGCTTATTTTTAAAAAAAAACACCAAATCCTTTCGATGTTCGGCAACAAACTACCAAAAACTTTAAAATACCCAAAAACTACCAAGGCAAGTTTGTAACTTTTTTTAAAACAATACCATTACTAAAGATGCTATGTCAACATTAAGAGGCTACATCATCGCCACATCATTAAAGTCACCACGTCATCTAAAAAATAAAAAATAAAACCTAAATACCCTTCTCATCTCCAACCCACTCTTCTCTTATCTTGTCCTTAACCCTTACCTTTAACCCTACCTCCAAGATGGTTGCACGCATACAAACATGGGGACATATACACGATACGATCCGACATGGTGATACGGCAAGATCCCAAAATATAAGACTATATATATATATATATATATATATATATATATATATAAGAGGCCATAAGAGGGAATTTCCTCCTATGGCATTGAAAAATACACCCTCCATTGTTTTTTCGACGATCAACACTTTTCGTCTAAGATGTGGATACACCAAATTTCATATGATTCTAACACTTTTTCACCATTAATTTAGTGGGTGCAAAATTAACAGTTTACCGACAATAGAACTCTTTTCATCACTAATTCAACGGTGAAAAAATGGTAGAATCACATGAAATTTAGTGGATCCACATCTTTGATGATAAAGATGAAGACGATGAATATCGATCGTCGGAAAAAATCGTGAAGGGTGTATTTTTTCGACACCATAGGAGAATTCCCTCCTATGGTACTTTTCCTCCATTATTCTCTCTCTATATATCACGGGTTCAGATACGGGATACGACACGATACGGATTCACAATTTTCCAAAATCTAGGATACAAAAAAAATACGTTTTTGTATCGATTTTAAATTAACTAAATATAAATATATATTAAACTATACATACCAATATATAATAATATAAATAAATAATAGCATTATGTTAAAAACTTAATGCACTTTCAAACTTTGAGTGCATTAATTTTCGAGAGAGAAAATACGTCGATTAGAGGAGATCGGTGAGTCATTTACAAATCCGAGTGAATTCAAGAATTTCGAACTCCGATACATGATCGGGGACGACAGGTCTCCGTGCTTCATATATATATAGAGAGAGAGAGGGGGGAGAGAGAGAAAGAGTAAAAATTCTATAGGGCAGGTTCGCGTTTTTAAAAACGCGAACATGAATGAGGGCCGTTGAATATTATGTTTTTAATCAACGGTTAAACTTAATTTAGCTTAATAAATCGTTAATAAATGGAAAGTAAATATTCTACTTCCAAATATTGTATACGTAATACTAAAGGATTTGATGCGTCTCTTATTTTTTTTACTAAAATTAAGGAGTATAATATTTAACTTTCATTTATTAACGATTTATTAAGTTGAATTAATTTTAACTGTTGATCAAAAACACAAGATCCAACGGTTCTCATTTAGGTTCGCGTTTTTAAAAACGCGAACCAACCCTATTTGATCTGTACTCTATATATATATATTTCGGAGAGATTGATTTGGAGTTCCCATTTTTTTAAAATGCGGACTGGTTTGCATTAGTGCACTCCCATATATATATACTTATATATATGACTCCTTAAGTTACACCCGAAGAGGTCCATTTTGCACTTCATGAATGACTAGCTCATAAATGCATGGCTCTTAAGTAATTACATTAGCATTTATTAATTAGATATAAGGAAGGCGGCATGGGCACGACGACATGAGCACGATTCAATGCGACACACCCTAAATATAAGATACGGGGCACGCATTTATATTATTATTATAATATATATAATTATAGGAAATATAATATCATACATTACAACATAGAGTAATAGCCTTCGTATTTCAACATTTTCTGCTTTATGTATCAAAATTCAGAAAATAACTAAGTTATTTCAACACAACTTGAACAATTTCCTAAAAAATGATTTCAACAATTTTCTAAATGTATTTAACATAATTTTTGCAATAACCATACAATTTCAGTAGTTTCCCAACTCTATTTAACATAATTTTAGCAAAAGCGTAAAATTTCAGCATTTTCTGAACAATTTCAACAAAAACTTTATATATTTCACCATAGAAATTATATTATGCACCAAAATTGAGTAAGATAGCAAAAAAATCAACAAATCAAGACAGTTTCAATAATATTTAGGATTTTTCTTATCTTTAATTGAAAATTAAGGTTTTTTTTGTCGTGGTTGCACTTGAGAAGAAAGAAGAGGGTATGAGGAGGGTATTTTCATATCGAGGTTGCATTGAGGAGAAAGAAGAGAAAGATTAAAGATCTTGATGAATGTGCTTGAGGAACCAGAGGAGTGAGAGAGAAGAGGAAGAAGAGTCGATGTCGAGATTGGTACCCGTGCTTGAAGAGAGCATTAGGCCATGAAGAATTAGGGTTACATACCATGTGGATTTTAAGTGGCTGGAGGTTAAACCCACTAAAACATGTCTGACACGTCCAAATCAATAGTCGTCTCAGTTTGATGCAGGATATGAAAATTGTGTCGGACACGTGTCGTGCATATGTCGAACACAGATCCGTGCCTGACAGTGACATGTCTCCGACACGGACACGACAACCAAAAATACGTGTCCGTACAACCTAGGATAAAAGGCCTTTCATGAAGTGCCATTTAGTCAACTTTTTAGGTAGCATCCTACGGTGAATTAGGAACATTTTTCCATATATGTATGTATATATTATTATTATATATATATATCCCGTACCATTACAACAACATATTCATTAAAAACCTTAGCATTTCAACATTTTTTATTATATTTATCAAAATTCAGCAAAAACTAAGTTATTTTATCACAACTTTAGTAATTTTCATAAAAAATAAATTATTTTATCTTTTTTCTACCTGTATTTAACATAATTTCATCCATAACTTTACAACTTCAACAGTTTCATGACTATAGTGTACATACTTCAGCATTTACAACCGATTTCAGCAAAAAATCGTTAATATTTTATCATAGAAATTATATTAAGCATCAAAATTGAGTAAAATAACAAGAAAAAGTTAACAAATCAAGAATTTTTTTATTAAGATAAG
Organism: Agapanthus africanus; assembly: GCA_030015575.1. Lineage (NCBI taxonomy): Eukaryota > Viridiplantae > Streptophyta > Magnoliopsida > Asparagales > Amaryllidaceae > Agapanthus > Agapanthus africanus. The sequence continues at coordinate 624,458,094 of CM057339.1, forward strand.
GGTTTTCTCATCTTTAATTGAAAAAATAGGATTTTTGTATCATGGCCACGTATCCGACACGTGTCCAAATCCTAAGCCGCTTCGTTTTGAAGCGGGACATGAAAATTTTGTGTCGTACACCTGTCGTGCACGAATCTTCGTCCGACACTTGTCCTACATGGATACGGAAACCATAAAAACGTGCCCGTGCAACCTAGCCTACCTCCATCCATGCCGCTTTTGCCGCCCTCTCCTTTCGGGCTCCATCGCCATCAACCTTCTCATTCGTCCTAAGAAAGTTACAAACCTCTACTCAACCTATCTCCTGTTGTGTATATGCCCTAGAGGCCATTGCTGTATCATACTAGTTTGTATATTACTTAATGGAAGCTTGGGATATCCACAGTTGTAATAACATTCTTGCTCAAAATAGTAGTATGCTACTTGGTTTGTTTCTACTTCAATATGTACATATGTTTCTTTTAACATATCACCTATGCATATTAGTAGAGCCCTTAGGATCAATGCTTGATTACCAGCGTTGTGATGACAGTCACACTAGTGGGGGCTGGGTAATCTACAAGCACATCTTTATACAGGTCCCTAGTCGCGGGATTATCGATACAGAGCATCGATACTCCAGATTAAACTAGTGTATACGCTTCCCTTCCCAGCCTGGGAGATGGTCTGTCCCACAGCCATCGGTACGTCGTACTGGAGATAGTATGCAGGTGCTCATTAGGTTGTGAGTTACACCGGATGGACTCATTGGGAACTGCTGGTTGGTAATATACCTATCGTCAGATAGCAGTACCCAGGTGACATGAGTACAGCTTAGTCCGTTGACTTGACACTGCTGCTTCGCCTTAAGTGTGTTCCCACTGTTCTTAGATTACTATCCTACCACGGCTCTACTGAGCCGTGCAAACAGGTAGTAGTTGGGTGCAGTCCCGAAGCACTTGGAGGCAGTGGCGGTTAGATAGGATACGTCTCTTCCGGTATTGGGGGTTGATATCGTACTGTGTTTGGAGAGCCGTTACACAAAGTCCCTGGCCAGGGCAAGCGAGATTTACTGGTAGGTATTCCAGTAGTTTCTCAGGGTGTAATGGGCTTCACTCCGACACGACTTATACCGCTATTAGGGGTCTGACGTTTATCGCCCTCAGGCCTGATATGCGATACTCTTAGACGGACAGACTGGACTGTACGGAGATTGTCACATATAAACTCGGTAGGAGTTTAGATGAGTTATGCTCATCGGCTTTCTTATCGACAATACCTGGGGACCGTTACATACAGCTAGTACCCTTTGCGGCCTGTGGTTAAACCCACTGCCAGCGTAGAGTCGAGTCTCTAGAGTCCCACACAGAGCGTTTCCCTGCATCGGGCAAAACGTGTAGATATCGTATGGTTTTACTAAAGGGTTCGATCACGTGCGTACACTCGTGCACGTACGATGAGTCGGACGGACAATACTAGTGGGCTTTGGTTTAAGCCGGATTCTTGTATTGTACTGATGGATTGTCGTCTTCGGTATTCGTATTTTTCGGAATACGAATACAGGTATGTATATACGGACGAGAGGCGTTTTCGTAATTTGTATAAAATGTATTTGTAGATGGCATGACCTAATTGTATTAATCATTTAGTTTTAAATAATTAATTCATTTTAGGTAATTAAGAAATGATGTGTATTATGCATGAATAAGGACTTGGGTTTTAAGGACACATGTTGATCAATTGACCCATGAGTTGTTTGTTTGACCATTGAACCTATTTTCTATTATTGAATTAGTTTTTCTAATGGATAATAGAGAAGAGTTCAGTTTAGAACAAGAGAGAGAAAACCCTAACCTTCTTCATCTCTTAGCTCATATCATTTCTTTTCACCATCTCCAATTCCCTTAAGCTCAAGAACACTCATGAGTTGAGTAACCTTGAGCTAAATTAGACTTCTCAATCCATCTACATCATCTACACACCCTAGATCATTTAGATTAGCAATCTACTTGATCTAGTTTCTTTGGTTTAGAAGATAAGCTTGGTGCACAAACGTTCTGGTGGATCATCTAGGATTCTAGCAAGCCGACGAGGAGACGACATCCGTACCACTTCGAGGAGTTCGTGCAGGTGAGGAGGACAGCGAGATAAGGAGAAGGACCAGGTTTCTTGAGGTATAATTTCTGTACTTAGTTTATATCTCTTTTGATTTTGCTAGATACGGTTTAGATTACGATCAAGGCTTAAAGTCGGTGTTATGATGCTAAAATTATCGTTTTTTACACCTTTCGCCTCCCCGCGATTCCGCGGGGTGCATAGCATCGACTTACAGTGGTATCAGAGCCAACTAAACCTAATCTAGCATATTAGCAAGTAGTAGAATTTCGATCGTCGGAAAAACCGGAAAACTAAATATCGAAAACCCCAGTTTCTGTCGATTTTCAAAACTGTCTTAAAAATTATTTCAGTATCATGAAAAATACATGCAGGGTTTTCTAAGATGACACAAGAAATTCAAGCCTCTGAATCGCCAAGACAGACGCGGATCCGCTGCAGAATAGTCTTTCTGCGGCGGAACTGCGGCCGAGTCGTGGCCGATTCAACTCGGATTTGTTTTGGTATATCTTATTTTTGGTATTATAATTTCTGGAATATTTGGTTTCTACCCAGTATGTTTCAGAGTGCAGGTTTGCATTTGGGGTAGATACGGAAAATATGTTTCGATCGAATTCCTATTGTACTTAGCTAATTGGTTCTTCTGTATTGTTGTATGTGTTTTTAAACGTCGACTAATTGCTATACGATGATTAGTCGAGGTTGCACATATCTGTTGGTTTGTGTATATAAACATTTTCTGATTGTCGATGATGAATAGCTGGGATGTGAGATGAGCGTTTTTTTATCTTTCATTCATGTAAATTGTAAAATTGATGTAATATTATTTCGCGGGGCACATCCGGGTTGAGGTTGTATCCACCGTTGTATTATTTTCTTTTTACTGTTTTCTGCTCCTACGATAGACCCAAGGTGGGGTACACAAACTACCGGGCTCTTTGAAGTGCCGAGTGGCCTACTCACTTTGCTGAGGGAGGCTGCTTCACTTCTGGAATTTGGCGGGTAGTTTTCCGTACCTGTAGGGGTCTGGGGTGGGGTTTAGCTATTCATCGCGACCGTGGGATCCGTTTTTCGTTGCGGGCTTAAACGATATGCGGCATTCCTAGCATATCTGAAATGTTTATCTGTGACTGGAATGTTCATTATTGCATGAGATGATTGTAAAATATCTATATATGGTATATAGTAGGCGTCATTTATGTTTTACATCCGCGCTAGCCCAGCCCCCGCTCTGTCGTTAGTTAAGTAACCTAACGGGTGATGACGGGCCCCGTGGCGAATGCGGATGGCATAAGAGGACGTGATATTTTTTTTTCAATTCTCTCTGTAATAATAGGAGTAAATGATAGGACTGCATTAGATTAATGCAAAGCAAATAAACCAAAGTTAAATCGTTAGAACAAATTTGAAAACTACTCGGGTTTTTCAAAAACAACAAACTTTTAAATGCGAAGCTTAAACCACTCCTTTTTAAAGCTATCAAGTTTCTTCGATTATATCAAGTTCACTACGTTCACGGTTTTACCAAAACCATTCGTAGCCCTCCGTCATTTCATGTGAATAGTCAATAGTATTCAAGCTGTGTTTGTTGGCCAAAGTCAAGACATAGTGATTGGTAGCTATTGGATATTCATATGAAGCATAGATAGATGCGTTGGTTTGGGACAGTCGTACTGCTTTGTTGGCCAAAGTCAAGGGTAGGTACGGGTGGGTTCAAATTAACCTGGAGAATGACGGGAAGAACTTGACATGTGACTTATGATTTGTTGGCCAAAGTCAAGGTCATAAGAGCATGGGGCAAAAATCCACATCGGGAGTTTCTAAAGAAACTGAAACTTGCTAGTGTTGCATACCATTTAGAGTGTGATAATTTTGGTAGGATTCCTTCAGCTTTATCACACAATGATATTTGGATCCCGATCCTACTGTGAGTATATGCTACTCCTCAGGAGATTTTTTCATTAAACGATCAATGCTATAAACCAAGTAGGTGTCTAGAACGGTGCTAGCGGGGCTACGCCTCCAGGGAAAAGAGGTTATGTAATTAAGGAACTTCGCGAAAGCGTTGGAAAACCTCCCTCGAAGTACCAACACTAGTCTGGCTGAACGGTTAAGCAAGAATTGTATGGTGAGATTAATCCTGACTAATTTCTCTTTTTTGGTTTGAGGAGGGATTCGAGAAACAGTGGGAGCCATCCTGTTTAGATAAACTAAAAACCATTTTAAACTTGCAAGAGCATCATGCTAAAGTGTTTCTTCTCTCTTCTAATTGCAGCGACCAAACATGACGGGCCTTAAGTTGCTATTAGATAAAAACATGTTGACATGACCAAACTATAAAGATTGGTTCATGAATGTCAAAATGGCAATCACTTATGACAAGTTGGGCTATGTTCTTACTACAAAAGCCCCCGCCGTCCCAGGCCCAGACTCCAGTGTCACGGACAGGGAAATCCGTAAGACCTGGGAGATTGACTGCGCGAAGGCCAAGTGCCTCGTGCTTGCCTCTATGGACAATGAACATCAGAGGAGGCACGAGAATATGGACCTAGAATCCATATTTCTCCATACTAACGAACTATATGGAGAGCAATCCCGTATCACAAGATACGAGACCTCAAAGAAGCTATTTTCAGCGAGGTTGTCCGTCGGATCATTTGTAGCGGAACACGTGCTTAAGATGATTGGCTACATTGAGGAGCTCGCGGATCTCGGGACCACGTTAGAGAACGAGCTCTACACTGACTTGATTCTCCAGTCCCTTCCTTCCACAGACGTCCAGTTTATCCTAATTTCAACATTCAAGGAAAAGAAGTTGAACTTTCGAAACTCCTCAACATGTTGAGGAGTGCAGAGGGCACCCTACAGAAAGTAAGGGAAACACCCGCTTTGTTTGTTGGAGGAACTTCCTCTTCTAGGTCCAAGGAGAAAGCCAAAGAAAAGAAGAAGAAGGCCCCAACCAAACCAAGGGGCGGTGTTAGTAAGGTGGAAGCCAAGGGAAAAGCAAAGGTAGCGGGACAGACTGTAGGGAAAGAAGAATGCTTTTATTGTCACAAGAAAGGCCACTGGAAGAAGAATTGCAGGGCTTGGAAAGCCCAGAATCAGGGAGCGAAGCAGGTTGTGGCTTCGACTTCAGGTGTGTATGTAATTGAAAACTGTCTGTCAATCAACTCTACTTTCTGGGTATTGGATACCGGTTCAGGATCTCATATCTGTAATTCTTTGCAGGCACCGAGATGGTGTAGAGTTTTGAAGGCAGGTGATATGACCCTCAGAGTTGCAAACGGAGCAAGCATGAATGCTGAGTCCGTGGGGGACTATCACTTGGGATTAACAGATGGACATGTTTTGGTTTTACACAACTGTTATTTTGTACCCAGTTCGACTTGTAATATCATATCTGTATCTTTAATATCTAAAGAAGGTTATGATTTTGCATTTGTAAGCAATATTGTAAATATTCACCTTAATCATGTTTTGATTGGGTCGGGTACATTAAGCAACGGTATATACGTATTAAACCAACCGCAGATTTTCAATATCCAGAATACACAAAAGAAAGTCCCCAGAAATTAATCATACTTTCTTATGGCATTGTAGACTGGGTCACATCAATGAAACACGGTTGACCAAGTTACATAAAGAAGGATATTTGGATCCGTTCGAATATCAATCTTATGCAACTTGTCAATCTTGTCTAAAAGGAAAGATGACAAAGACTCCATTCACTGGACAAGGAGTAAGAGCAAGCGAGCTCTTGGGACTAATACACAGCGATGTGTGTGGTCCAATGTCTACACATGCACGAAGCGGTTATTCTTACTTCATTACTTTTACGGATGATCTCTCAAGGTACGGACATGTCTTCCTGATGAAGCATAAATCCGAAGCTTTTGAGAAATTCCAGGAATATAAGAATGAAGTGGAAAAACAGACCGGCAAAAGTATCAAGACACTAAGATCCGATCGAGGTGGTACATACTTGAGTGCCGAGTTCCTGGATTACCTAAAAGGGAATGGAATTCTCTCTCAGCTTACTCCTCCATACACTCCACAACACAGTGGTGTATCGGAAAGGAGGAACAGAACCCTATTGGATATGGTTCATTCCATGATGAGTAACGCTGAGTTACCGCGATCTTTTTGGGGTTATGCACTAGAATCAGCTGCATATCTTTTGAACCGGGTTCCAACTAAGACAGTGCCTACTACACCATATCAGATGTGGAGTGGGAAGAAACCATATCTTAAGCACATTAAGACATGGGGATGTCCAGCTTTTGTCAAAAAGCAGCATACGGACAAACTCGAGGCACGCTCAGTACAGTGCAAGTTTGTGGGATATCCAAAGAACTCTAATGGGTATTTTTTCTATTACGCAGAGGAACAAAAGGTTTTTGTTTCTCGTCATGCCTGCTTCTTGGAGACTGAATTTTTAGAAAATCAGATAAGTGGGAGCGTAATAGAACTGGAAGAATTCCAGAACCACAAGCTATTACTGAAAGCATAGTCGACCCAGAAAATTCAAAAGAACAGGACATTCCCACACCACTCTGCAGGAGTAGTAGGTTTTCTCATCCGCCCGAGAGATATTACGGATTTCTCATAGACGGGGATAGAGAGGATTGCATCATTGACAATGATGAACCAACTAGCTTCCAGCAAGCCATTCAGAGCAGAGACTCGGTAAAATGGCTAGATGCAATGCGGACCGAAATGGAGTCCATGTACACTAACAAAGTATGGACTTTGGACTTTGCTCCAGAAGGGGTAAAACCCGTTGGCTGCAAATGGATCTTCAAAAGAAAGATTGGTGTAGATGGACAGGTTGAAACCTATAAGGCTAGACTTGTTGCAAAAGGTTTTCGTTAAAGACCTGGTTTGGACTATGATGAAACCTTTTCTCCAGTGGCTATGCTCAAATCCATTCGGATTATTCTTGCCATTGCTGCCTTCTACGATTATGAAATTTGGCAGATGGACGTAAAGACGGCTTTCCTAAATGGACATTTGGAAGAGTGCGTCTATATGGATCAGCCAGAAGGTTTTAATCAGAGTGGGAGCAGCGAGAAAGTGTGCAAGCTGCTTAAGTCCATTTATGGACTAAAGCAGGCATCGCAGAGTTGGAACATCTGTTTTGATGAAACAGTCAAAGAATTCGACTTTATCAAAAATCCAGATGAACCATGCTTATATAGTAAGATTGTAGGGAGAACTGTTGTGTTCCTCGTATTATACGTAGACGACATTCTTTTAATAGGAAATGACATTCCTACCCTACAACCTGTCAAAAGATTCTTATCACAAAGGTTTTATATGAAAGATCTGGGTGATGCCTCTTACATACTGGGGATCCGGATCTATCGTGATAGATCAAAGAGGACGTTGGGACTTTCACAATCCAGGTACATCGACACCATACTGAAAAGATTCAGTATGGAAGATTCCAAACGCGGTAACCTACCGGTTTGTCATGGAGTCACCCTTTCCAAAGAGATGTCTTCCAAGACTGATTTGGAAAGGGATCGCATGTCTATTATACCCTACGCTTCTGCAGTAGGCTCTATAATGTATGCGATGTTGTGTACTAGACCAGATGTAGCTTACGCACTAAGCGTGGTAAGCCGGTATCAGTCAGACCCAGGAGAGAACCACTGGATAGCGGTAAAGAACATTCTCAAGTACCTGAGAAGGACTAAGCATATGTTCTTGGTATATGGCGGAAAAGACCTCCAGATCGAGGCTTTTGCTGACTCCAGCTTCCAGAGCGATAGGGATGACTCCAAGTCCATGTCGGGTTATGTCTTCACCCTCAATGGAGAGGCGGTATGTTGGAAGAGTTCCAAACAGGATACCGTTGCTGACTCAACTATGGAAGCGGAGTATATTGCTGCTTCTGACGCCGCTAAAGAAGCAGTCTGGATGAGGAAGTTCTTGACAGATCTTCAGGTGGTCCCGTCCATTGTTGGTCCAATACCTCTGTATTGTGACAACAACGCGGCTATAGCTTTAGCAAAGGAACCCAGGTCCCATCAAAAGTCCAGAAACATCTTGAGGCGGTATCACCTGATCAGGGAGATCGTGGATCGCCGGGAGATCGAGGTTCGGAGAGTTGCTACAGAGGATAACACTGCAGATCCATTCACAAAGGCTATTTCTCAGACGCAGTTCGAGAGGCTATTCGAGATGATAGGTCTGCGATATGCCAGTACATGGCTCTAGTGCAAGTGGGAGATTGTTAGTGTATATGCCCTAGAGACCATTACTGTATCATACTAGTTTGTATATTACTTAATGAAAGCTTGGGATATTCACAGTTGTAATAACATTCTTGCTCAAAATAGTAGTATGCTACTTGGTTTGTTTCTACTTCAATATGTACATCTGTTTCTTTTAACATATCACCTATGCATATTAGTAGAGCCCTTAGGATCTATGCTTGATTACCAGCATTGTGATGACAGTCATACTAGTGGGGGCTGGGTAATCTACAAGCACATCCTTATACAGGTCCCTAGTCGCAGGATTATCGATACAGGGCATCGATACTCCAGAGTAGACTAGTGTATACGTTTCCCTTCCCAGCCTGGGAGATGGTCTGCCCCACAGCCATCGGTACGTCGTACTGGAGATAGTATGCAGGTGCTCATTAGGTTGTGAGTTACACCGAATGGACTCATTGGGAACTGCTGGTTGGTAATATACCTATCGTCAGATAGTAGTACCCAGGTGACATGAGTACAGCTTAGTCCGTTGACTTAACACTGCTGCTTCGCCTCAAGTGTGTTCCCACTGTTCTTAGATTACTACCCTACCACGGCTCTACTGGGTCGTGCAAACAGGTAGTAGTTGGGTGCAGTCCCGAAGCACTTGGAGGCAGTGGCGGTTAGGTAGGATTCGTCTTTCCCGGTATTGGGGGTTGATATCACACTGTGTTTGGAGAGCCGTTACACAAAGTCCCTAGGCAGGGCAAGCGAGATTTACTGGTAGGTACTCCAGTAGTTTCTCAAGGTGTAATGAGCTTCACTCCGACACGACTTATACCGCTATTAGGGGTCTGACGTTTACCGCCCTCTAGGCCTGATATGCGATACTCTTAGACGGACAGACCGGACTGTACGGAGATTATCACATACAGACTCAGTAGGAGTTCGGATGAGTTATGCTCATCGGCTTTCTTATCGACAATATCTGAAGACCGTTACGTACAGCTAGTACCGCTTGCGGCCTGTGGTTAAACCCACTGCCAGCGTAGAGTCGAGTCTCTAGAGTCCCACACAGAGCGTTTTCCTGCATCGGGCAAAACGTGTAGATATCGTATGATTTTACGAAAGGGTTCGATCACGTGCGTACACTCATGCACGCACGATGAGTCGGACGGACAATACTAGTGGGCTTTGGTTTAAGCCGGATCCTTGTATTGTACTGATGGATTGTCGTCGTCGGTATTCGTATTTTTCAGAATACGAATACATGTATGTATAAACGGACGAGAGGTGTTTTCGTAATTTGTACAAAATGTATTTGTAGATGGCATGACCTAATTGTATTAATCATTTAGTTTTAAATAATTAATACATTTTAAGTAATTAAGAAATGATGTGTATTATGCATGAATAAGGACTTGGGTTTTAAGGACACATGTTGATCAATTGACCAATGAGTCGTTTGTTTGACCATTGAACCTATTTTCTATTATTGAATTAGTTTTTCTAATGGATAATAGAGAAGAGTTCAGTTTAGAACAAGAGAGAGAAAACCTAACCTTCTTCGTCTTTTAGCTCAGATCATTTCTTTTCACCATCTCCAATTCTCTTAAGCTCAAGAACACTCATGAGTTGAATAACCTTGAGCTAAATTAGACTCCTCAATCCATCTATATCATCTACACACCCTAGATCATTTAGATTAGCAATCTACTTGATCTAGTTTCTTTGGTTTAGAAGATAAGCTTGGTGCACAAACGTTCGGGTGGATCATCTAGGATTCGAGCAAGCCCACGAGGAGACGACATCCGTACCACTTTGAGGAGTTCGTGCAGGTGAGGAGGACAACGAGATAAGGAGAAGGACTAGGTTACTTGAGGTATAATTTCTGTACTTAGTTAATACCTCTTTTGATTTTGCTAGATACGGTTAGATTACGATCAAGGCTTAAAGTCGGTGTTATGATGCTAAAATTATCGTTTTTTACACCTTCCGCCTCCCCGCTTTTCTGCGGGGTGCATAGCATCGACTTACATCTCCCTCCACCTCCCAAATCCGTTTCCCCCTTCCCAAATCTGCTCTGAACTCTGCCCACACCCCAACTTGCCCTCCAAACTCCGACTCACCCCTCCTTTCGCCCTAACTTTGCCTCGCCTCTTCCACCCTCCACATCTTTTCTCCGACCTAATCAATCTCATCCCTGGCATGTTCTTCGTCTTCATCATATTCTTCATCACCTCGACCTCCTTTTTCACCACCGTCGACCTATTTCACCCGCCACCGCTATTATTTATTTACTTAGTATCGAACAATTCTTTTTTAAAAATTAGTAATTATTTACTTTAATTAACCGTATTTATAAATAAGACAAAATAATCTTTTAATATATACTGTTAACTTCGTCAATATTGACCAACTTGAACTTTAATCATAGTAGTTTTTGGAGTATTGATAGTTTGTTGCTAATATTGATAGTTTATGATAATTTTAAGGGAATAATCTTAAATAAGCTGAAGCGGAAGGATTTCTCTTTATCTTTTCCGAGTATTTATTTTGCATGATTATTTGTCGAAAATAAATATACAAAATCATATATATATTATTTCTTCTCAACGTGCATAATACATGCAAATTTATTTTCCTAATACGTGTCGAAGTCTCGATCTCGAAGGCCATTGAGTAGTACTCGCTTCCTATAATTTTCCCTCGAATCATAGCTTGGAGAGACTGCTCGATTTCTATGGTTCGAGGTACCCATCTCCCTCCCCCCTCTCTCTCATCAACCGCGTTTTCTTTCTTTCTTTTTTTCAATTCAATGCTTTCCGTTGATCTCGATGTAGAAGATTCACAAAGAACTGCTTGAATTAGGATTTGAGAAAAGGAAATTTAGGGCTTTGAATATTTCTTTCAAATTGATAAAAGTAATGGAGGTGTTAGGTGTTAGATTAGGGTTTCAAGGGATCACAATACTAGTTTGGGGAATATTTGGTTTTTTTGGTGGTTCTCTCTTTTCTTTTGGGAGGTTGGAAGAGTAAATTTAAGACAAGTGTGCTTAAGGAATTTGGGTGATTGCCTTGATTTCTCACAGGAAGCTTATTGTATTTGTTTGCTTTCGAAGAGAATTGGCCTTTTTACTTGTTAACTCGGTAGTTTCTTAATTATGGTTGTCTTCTTTATATATTTTAGGATTTGGAAAAAGTAAGGCTTCTTTGGGTTTCTAGCTGCTTGACTATAAAAAATGGGGGGAAATTAGGGTGTAGAGCAGTTCCATACTTCCATGTGCAAATTTTTTGCCTCTCATTTTTATTTTAATTAGAAGACATCAAAATGGAATTGGTCACTTTTGCTAATTTATTAGATGGAATATTGGGATATCCTTTGAGTAGGACTTTGTTTGTAAGAGGACTAGAAGCAGTAATTGGTTTGTTATGTTTGCTTCTTTTTTCCCCACAGCACTTGTGAGAAAAATTACAGTAAAATTAGTGTTTTAGGAGGCCTTAACTTCAATGTCATGCTTTGTTTAATATGTTAGAGAAATTATTAGTTTCTTTTTTCAATCTATTATAATAATATGGAAGATGTTTTTCGTAATGATGATGACTGCAGAACTTCATTCCTTTGCACGATGGGTTGTAAAATTAGTCCCGACTTTAGGTTGTCTTCTTGATACCACATGCCATAGGATAATACTAGCACCAACTCTTTAATTGAAATCTAGTTTTCTCTTGAGAATTGGAGGAGCATTTTGCTATTCTTCTTTCTCATTTTTCAAGGATGTTTTTTTCCTTCTTTTTTGGGGATTGGATGTCAAGAAAAGAAAGAAATTATCTTTGTTTTTTAATCGTATGTCTGAAATGTGGTGGGAAGTTTTGTTCTGGAGGTTCCCTCTGGGTACCTTCGTTGACCATTCCAGATTATCTACCATTATTTTGATGTGTTTCTGATCTAATCAGTCAAATAGACAAAGGTCTTGATAAATAGTTGCGGACTATGTGGGATCTCTCTTATTCTATTACAAAAAAAATTGATTGTGGTTCTGATTTCTTTATGTATAAAACTTGGATTCTTTTATCTGAAGTTATGGTGATAATTTATCCCCCTAACTTACTAATGCAGTTTTTTTCTTTAATATAATTTATTTTTCCTTATAAATGACATGAAGTTTAAGCATGTTTTATGGTTTGCTTTAGCTCTATGTGGTTTTCATGTAACACCCCCCCTCCGCGTGTTTTTTTAGCTGATATTTCAAGAATGCCTTCAAGAAGTGCTTTGGGTGATTTAAACTATTATTATATGATTTATATTATAGTTTCCAAAACTTAGGTTCTTCTGTTAAGTGGGTAGACTTGGATTTTTTCCTTTCATCTCGTTACGCCCCTAGTCATGCTACTAGTTTCCTGAGCTTTGTGTAAATTAGCTTTATCTCTTGCTTTTATATCCCTTGCTTTTATATCCATGTTTCCTTTACCCAAATCAAATCAAATCCCTACCTTACATGCTAAACCCTACTTTAGGAATTTTGCAGTTGGTTATACAAATATGCTAACGCTGTTAATCCGTGTTAGTTATCTGTAGGGAAATAAAAAGGGATTTCATCAAACATGTCAAACAAGAATGAAGAGAAAGCACAGGTAGCTGCAGACAGGATCAAGGCAGCCGCGTTATCAGCTGCAAAGGGACTCAGCCGGGCCCAAGCGGAGAGAGCAGCTACAGCTGCTGCCCGAAACGTGAACGCATATGGGCAGAAGGAAGAAGGACCGAGTCGATGGCAAGAGAGGAAAGAAGCTAAAAGACAAATGTACCTCATGAGTACTGAAAAAGCTGTTAAGCTCGGTGAAAGAAAGGATCTCTTAAAGGGTTCTGTCTCCTCAACTACTGGTGGCCAGTCTTCTCAGTGCCAGAAATGTTTCCAAGCTGGGCACTGGACCTATGAGTGCAAGAATGAAAGGGTGTACATGTCTCGGCCCTCGAGGACCCAGCAGCTTAAGAACCCCAAGCTCAAGATGACACTATCCGTTTCCTATGAATTAGACAATCCTGATGCGAAAACTGAAAGGAACGAGAAGAAAGAGAAGGGTGAGAAGAGCAGAACCAAGGGGAATAAAAGCAAGAGGAAACATAGATCTGGTTCGGACTCAGAGGAGGATTCAAGCGAGGCTTCCGTTTTCGAGACCGATAGTGAGTCATCTGTGACTGCATCGGATTCTTCAGGAGAAAGCAGCTCGAGCTACAGTTCGGATTCAGAAGAGAGGCGGCGGAGGAGAAAGAAGCAGAAGAAGAGAAGGCATCGGAAGTACAGCTCATCGTCTGATTCTTCTGAGTCCGGTTCTGAATCAGCTTCTGATAGTGATTCGGATGACAAAAGCAGCAGGAGGAAGAGCAAAAGACACGGCCGTAGGCGTTAGGTCGATTCTGATGAGGCTTTGCATTCTAGCTTATATCGTCTGAGATTTTGACTCCGTTAGGCTTAAATTTACTTGGCAAGTGCTTGTTTCTGAGTTGAAATCTGGGGTTTTGACAGACATCCTGTTATGTATTTCTAACAGCTATTGGGATCTTTTCGTCTAGTTTGTTGCCTGTATGTGTTTGCTGAAACAATTATTGTTTGGAGTCATAGCCTTTGATATTTTGGTCACGAGTCTTGTTGCGGTTTTAAACATCCGTGCTCTGTTTGGCGATTAATTTGCTTATAACCTGTATTGCTGGATTTAAATGCACAAACCGATTTTTCAGAATGTTAAAAAATTTATTGAATAATTGCTGGTAGACTTCGATTGATTTCTAGCTTGATACCATCACTGTTTCGTTTATCTCTTCAGGTCTTAACGTTTTTATTCTTAAGATGTGGGTCAAGCAGTTGAAGGCGGACTAAATGCTACGTTTCAGGTAGTCTATAATTTCTTATAGGGTCAACTTGTGGGGGAACTTGTTCTTTTACGCTCTTCGGCTTATTTGTGCTTTGAAGCCGGAATATAATTTTCCTACAGTGAAGCTGATTTGTTTTCTTGACACTGTTCTTAGTGCAGGAGAATTTTGTTCTTGAGGATCATGAACTTGTTCATTTCTCCATACATAGTTTCTTCTGCTAGTAAGTTGGCACTACTTTTACTAAGCAAGCAGGGTCCTCACTTTTCTTCAAAGCAGCTTTATTCTATGGATTGCTTGGATTTCATTCACGAAATAGATTGTTATGTTTATGACTTGTGAGTTTCCGCTCCATAGGAGACCCCTTTTTGATGATGAAGAAGAGATGAACTTAAATTTAATTCTCAATGGTGGAATCATCACAACATTTTTCCTCGGACATTTTGGCCTCTCAATTGAGAACTGTACAAAATAAACAGGCAGAAAAATACGAGTAGAAAAAAGGCCTTATTCAGTATTCACTGAGGCAGCACTGAGTATCATGAAATTTTCCGTGAATGGTAAAATCTTGTTCATTACATGGGTATATACAAGAAGTTGAGATCGGCTAACTTTTCTTTTTATTTTTAGGTTTTGCCCAAGTTTATGGGACTTGGTTATCTTATTTATCCATAATAAAAATACATGCATTTTTTTCATTACACGCGTAGAATTTTCCAATTCTGAAGCAGGAAATGTTTTCGTCAAAATCTTACATGGAGATGAGTTTGGTTTCGCCAGAATTTTGTTTTCCAAGGAGTGATGGTGTTTGATGTAACAAGGTTTACAATCAATCCGTTCCATTTTTATGGCCTCAGGCAACATACAAGCATAAACTCGTCATCTATTCAGATGCATCGAAAGCCATTCTGCATAGCACAGGTTCCGATGTAAGCACTGTTGACTTAGCATGGTCGCTACGAACTAAGGTATCTTCCTTTAAAACATGATTTTAAGATTCATGGAACAGGGAGACCTGCTCCTTTTGCTTGCATCTGAAGTAGTTTACACACAGACCTCACAATAAGCTCCAAATATTGGAGCAACTAAATTTTTTTTCTCCAGAGGCTTTGTTTTAAGATCAATGCAAACAATGTTTTTATTAAGCTACTAATTTTAGTGGTGGTGATATATCTCATGGAATCATCCCCTTTTCATATCCGCATGCACCATCCAAGTTTCAGATTAAAAAACCAGCCTTCCACAGTTTGGACAAGCAAAAAAATTTTAAGCTACACAATATAATCTAATAAAGCATAAATTTCTCATAGCAAGATTGCAACTTTTATGGTTAATATGTTCGATGAATATTGTTCTATACAATCAGAGCATGTAATATGAAATTTGCAATTTTCATGTCTTTATTTTCTTATTGGAATGTCATTATTTTCTTATTGGAATCCGTTCCGTTTCCCTCTTGGTTATATTTGTGCCTTAGAGTTGAATGAACATAATTCTATATTGCAAATGTATTATCTTTTCTCGTTTCTTCGGACTTCTCCATATCTAGTCTATAAAAATTTGAGAGTTGTCAACTTGTGATCTAAGACCACAACAAGTCTTGTTTTTGTCTTTAGGTTTCTGAACCAATAATCCAACACTTATTTGGAGAAAGGGAAAGCCGGCCGTAAAACTTTGTCAAATTTTCATTGGAGGTTTGCTTTATAGCCGATCCAATTTGGATGTTGATGACATCTTTTATTTTCTTGCAATCGAGATCAGCTAGTGAGGTCATACTGAGTTGCTTCCCAAAGAGGAGAATGTAAAACTGTGCAACAAAAAAATTGTTTCCTGCATCTAAGATTCAAACAACTTTGTCCTACAAATGGATCGTGGAAGTATTATCAATCCCCCCCCCCCTCTCCCCCTCCCCTAAATGGATCGAATCCAGGCATTATCAACTTACTTCATTTTCGTTGGTTTATTAATTTAGGGTTTCAACTTTCATATGCCATGGATTTGGATTGATTCTTGTTATATAGTCTGCAAATTAGCAGATTCTTCATGGTTGGATCTTTGTATCTTCTCCAATTCTAAATGTTGTCAGATTGTCTTAAGCAGATAATAAAACCTGAATCTATATCGCTGAATATGGTCCGGAGCAAAACTTTATTTTACCGTGGACATATAAAATTCGACTTATGCTATAGATTCTTTTGATTCAGTGTTAGTCCGTGCATCAAATGGTTAGATATCTGCAATCTATGTAGGCTTCCTATTGATATCATGGGTCCAAATGCAAGGACTAAGGGTTAGTGGCTTCAAACACCCCTCTTTTCTACCTCATCTACCAGTTGTCAAGGTTTATTAGAACTTAAACCGCTAGGGTTTGTCAACAATAAGGTCAAATATCTCCTTTAAGTCATATCAAGGCGACTTATCATCCCTCGGCTGGTTTATTAACATGTTGTACCTATGAGTTAGTCAACAATCTGATTAAATTTCCTCTTGTAAGCCATACCGGGTCGAACCTGTTAGGTGCTATGTGCTAAAAAAACAACGGAGGGGTGATAATGCTGGACACGGTATATACATGAGGGGTGCTATATTCAACTAACCCAACTTTTAGGTTACACCCTATTAATTAAGCATGTGGGTGCACTGGAATTGAATGTATAATGGATTTGAGCCTGTATTACAGGATTTGAATGCAGAAATTAATTATCTAGGTGGTACTGTAATTCTAAAGCATAATGTTGCAAAATAATATTTATGAATTTTTGGCTGACACAGATAATACTTTTAGCCTGATACCATCAATATTCTGTTTAATACTTCCAAGTCTAATCTTTTTTTATTCTTAAAATGTGTGTTAAGCTGTTGAAAGCAAGGTTTAAAATCTTGGTATCGATATTCATATCAGACAATCATTTTTGAGATCGGAATAGACATTAGGAGTACTGATTCTATTTTATGGTTTGAGTAAACAATATTTTATAAGTTAGTAATAATAGACAAAATAATAAAAATAACTATCAACATCTTCACACACTTCTTAGTAAATTAATGACTTTAGAATGATTTTTTAAATATGATGACATTTTATTAGTAATTAATACTATTAAACTACAATTTAAACTTACTAACTCGTTAATATACTTACGCTAAAACAATAATAACCAATTGATGAAACTAATAGGAAACTTACAAATCTCAGTATCAAAAACTAGGATGACCACTCCTGAGATAAAGAAATCTGCAATCTTGGATCGGGATCATCCGGAATTTTCAAACCTTCGTCTGAAGTCGACTATTTTGCCAAAGCAGTTTATTATAAATCGTAGTGCATACTAAGAGAGTTTGTTTTGTGAGCCTCTTTGGTGTATTTGTGTTTTATAGCCTAATATAATTTCCCTACAAATCTGCTTCGTTCTCTTGGCTTTGTTTCCAGTCCAGAAGAATTTAGAAAATGACATTCAGCATTTTAAATGAAAATTATGAATTGGTTATTTTGCAACTTCTTGATTATATGATGGGCTTCAGGCAGCAAGCAGTTTTTAAGAACCAAGAAGCAGACTTCAATATTTGGAATTCAGCTATTATTCTCTCTCAACGATTCCTACTATTACATTACATTTCAGCAGTGGATTCGAGGGCTAAACAAGAGGACCCACAAGCGTGTTTTTTAAATCTAATATCTATGATACAAGGTTATGATGTAGCAGGTAGTAATAGCAGATGCTCGTAATCTCAATTTTTGTGAAAAAGGACGTTGTCTTGCTCAATGCTATATCAAGAAAAGAAAGCAGAGCACGACCAATTTTTGCCCACAGAGAAATAAATAAATAAGGAGAAAGTTATTTGCCTGTGGAGAGCATCCTATTCAATTTAGCTCTTCCTAAATAAAAAGAAATAAAGCATCCCATGCCATCCATTTTCCTCGGCGCAGTTTTTAAGTCTTGGTGAAAGTAACACGTAGCAAGGGTACTACATCAACAGTCCAATTGATGATCTCTTGAATTATACAACACTACAGAGATATGTACAAGGTGTATAAGGTAAGTTGCATCATTCCAATATTTACATATTCTTTTCCCCCATATATATGCATTTACCTTGACTTGCAACTCTTCCCTCGAAGCCATAAATCTCCTCGAACTATGAATAAAGAACACCCGGCTTCTGTCCATCTCGAGGAAAAATTATCCAAAAAATGCAATATTCATTATTAGCTCAGATCGAAGCCAGCATCTGCGCTTATGGCATAAATCAATTTGGCTTGCATTTGCTGTTTGCTGCAATACAGAAGAAAACCAATATTGTTAAAATGCATGTAGTATGTACTGTTTCTTGACATCTAAAGATATTCGCCCATGATTGGGGAGTAACTTTACAATAGCACACTTTACTAGATAAGTTTTTATCAATGTCTTTGATGTGATTGGCAGTCGCAAAGTTGTAAATAAGACTTATTTTCCTATGTCCCTTTGTGACATAAAAGGGATCATGACCTGGTGTTTACCACAAGAAACTAGCTTGAGTACCCAAAAATATCCAGGAAGTTTTGCATGTCAATTATCTTTTGAGAACAAATAATTGAAGCAAGTATATGAAGAAGGTTCGCCTCATGTGTGGACCAAATTCAGTTGAAAACGCTAGGAACTCGAAACTTGCTTCTTCAGAATGTGCATTTTATCAGTAGAATTTATACGCTAAGATCACATGCTAATTCAGAAACTTATCCAGTTCTACACCTCAGTAGAGAGCATATAATAAATGATAAAAACCGTCATGGACATGGCTATGGTGAATCTAGTCAACAAAAAGAAATTTTATATCTTAAATTCTTTAATGAAAGAGCAATTAGCAGGAAGAGCATAGAAACATAGGAAAGAAAAACCAACATCATGACTACGATATCGATATTATATAATCAAAAGGAGCAAAGAGAAACCAATTATGAAATGCTGGTATCAAGGGGGTTAAAAAAGTTATCCTATATTCCTCTTTATATAGTCAATGCCAATTTACAATAACATCCTCTCATTTCTACTAATTACATATAACCGACTATTCTAGAAGACTCTAGAACATCGTATATTCCAACACATCCTACTAGTAGCAACCCTGATGCTCTACTGAAAACACAAACCAATTCTCTGAACTAAACTAAATAGTAACTCTTGCCCAATGTTCCTCAATAAGCAGACTAGCATTTTTCTTGCCCAGCTGTTCTTTCGTTTTACAAAGGAACGGCCGTGTTTTTGCTAGCTGTTCAATTCAAAATACCAAAATGAATTTGAAAGCCACCAAACTCGCCCTTACCCTCCCCAACCAAGATTGTTTGACAAGTGAACGCCTTTCGTAACGAGAAACTATTTCATCTTTATCCAAAAACTGACTTTCCACACGAGACAAGGTCAATAGAACATATCTTCGAAGAGTAGAATTAGATTGAACTATAATAGTCATGCTCGCAGGCTAGCTCCCTAGAATCTACTGGTGATAAAAACTATTGACTACAAGTCTACAACAACAATGAACTCTTGAAGTCGAAATTTGGGTTGGGCTTCAGGAATTTTGACACAGTTCTCTAAACCACTTTAAAAAATCTGTCATATCCTCTTAAATAGAAATTTGACCTTTAGGAAAGACGAAAGATTTGATTACCCAGACGGTCAAAAAATTACAAGAGAAGCTATAGAAGGAAATCTAGAGTGTCATGTAATGAATTACAGACTTTCGATCCTTTAGTCAAACCCATTTGTGTTCTACTTCATTATGATCGTCAGGGAGCTATTAGAGCACGCATATTTCTCATGGTTTAGGGTACTAATGCCATTTATGTTAAAAACAGGAAGTTATAACCGAGGTTCGAGGTTTCGGCCGAAACCACCGATACGTGGTGGTTTCGGTGGGGACCAATACGAAACCCGAAACCGATACGAAACTAATCATATAATATTGTTTCGTCTGAAACTTTTAAAAACTTATTTTTTTAATACCATTTTTAGTGTCATTGTGATCATCGTAGACCTTCGTTGTTAGAAAACCGCAAAAAAGTGAACCCAAACCCTATATTAATACTTATCTAAATACACTTTTCAATATATTTTGCATCGTTGCTGGATTTTTAAACAATAGGATCATTGTCTTGTAATATAAAACCATAAATTTAAATATTTAATATATCTACACTTATGTATATTGTATTACCGTCGAAACCGAAACCCGACCGAGATTAGCAAAACTAGCCGAAACCCAGCGAAACTAATAAAATTATGAGAGACCGAAACCGAAACTGAGTTCTTGAACCTTGGTTTTAACAATATAAATAGAGTGCAAATGGCCCAATATAGGTATATACGATATTGTTTTTGAAAGAAATTGATTTTTCTCTCATTGTTCGCAACCTTGATGGCATTGAGAGCCATAAAAAGGATTTGGAAATGGCTTCCTCTCTTTAAAGCCAGTTCTACAGATTGCATAATAGATCCAAATCCGCTAGGAAGATCTAATCTCATCAAGTTGTTTAACTCTTGAAGCTAAATGTGACACATCATGCTTGTTAGATTTCTACCTCTGATTACATGGTCATATGAAATAAAATTGTCGATTTTCATATTAGGGATATTTTTATTTACATGTCATTGGACTTGCCACTAAGCTTGTACAAAATCAACAATTTGGATCTCAAGATCTATGGAAAATTTCACTTGCTGACCTTTTATATGGTGGGAGCTTTAACAAATTCATGCAAGTAGCTGAAGTTGGTAATCGATCGAGATCAGCATCAACAAGCTGTATGGAAGCAGTCCTACAGTTGAACAAGGTACAGTCAATAATTGAGTACCCACATATAGATAATCAAACTGAAGATATGCCAAACCTTTGTATACAGAATTTTGGCTCAAGATGCTTGAATCCAAGAAGGGGTCCTCGAGAGCATCCAGTCACAAACCTGTAAATTACAACTGAAATCAGAGCTATATATTGTGTACCCGCTTAGGGTATAAAAGTCAAAATATCAATTTGGATGTCATGCAAGGTACAGAAAACATTTGCTAAATTTCAGGGAACCCCCACACTTTTTGCCTGAATAGGGAGATACTGCCCTAACTTGTATAAAGTGCAGGCGCTAATGTATATATTTTCTGTTCCTGCAATATTTTGTTCTATGAGAAAGTGACAAAAACCTTAAACTTTTGGTAAAATTCTGTAGAACCAAAAAATTTACATCCTGTGAAATTGGAGGTAAGGTGTAGCTTTCTAAAATTTAGTATGGTAACCTGTTACATGGACAAAAGTGGGTTTTTATTTTTCTTTTTATTTTTGGGTGGGGGTGCGGGGTGGGGTGGGGGGTTCCGGGGTGGGGGGGCTTCAGAAATTTAGCCAAAAATTAATTATGGAAGAAAGAGAAACAAAAGAGAATAGGAAAGAGGGAGAGAAGTGAAGTTTCGTGTACCACCACTCATGCTTTCTCAAAATGCGAGAAAACTGGCTGTAGCTATTTTTAGCCTGGAACTTTCATATATAATATACCAATTAGCGCAGAAACACCCCTCAATTAGATGGCTGTATGCTGCTAAAAAATATATTGGAATGGTTTTAATGAGCGAAGATAGTAAGCATTATAATTCATATTGTCAAAAATATAAACAAGCTTACAAACTTGTTTAACATTACTGATAAAATATTCAGCTTACAAGACAATCAATGCAAAAAATGAGGGAAAAGGTCAAGTGCGTAAAATTGAAATCCAAAATATATCGAGTGTAGTTGATGTAACCATCTTATACTAAATGGCGATAATTTCCCTAGTTGAATGTTTGAAGGTTGTAAAAAGCGGTATTGGGCAGTAGGTATACACCTAGTCCCTAAGTGCCTAGACGGTTTATACCTTTTTAAAGTAAATATATGTGTAGATGCAAAACAATAGTGATAGTTTGTGTGGAGTGAGAGAAAGAATAAGGCGAGAGAAGATATTTTGGGAAATGAAATGGATAAGGATAAGACGTATCCTCTTCTTTATATAGGCAAAGTACCTTTACTATTACATTCATCTTTCATTAACTAATTACATATACTAACGTATCCTAGAAACGTATAGAGTATTGGTGCATCTTAACCCCCCCTCAAGCTAGAGTATACACACTGTACATGTCTAGCTTATCGCATATAAAGTTCACTCTCGGCTTTCCCATCAGAGTTAAGTTTCACAGTGTACACCCAGCAACAACCCGCCGCCTTCTTGTTAACCGGAAAAGGAACTAAATCCCTAGTCTAATTTTGCTCAAGAGCCATCATCTCGTCTATCATAGCAGCTTGCAACCCTTTATGGGGTAAAGCAGTCTTGGGTAAAGCATGAGAATCAACGGAGAAAATAAAGGCTCGGTACTCGGAGGATAAGTGAGTACTTGTCATATGACGAACAATAGGATGAGAAGTGCAGCTCCATATGCCTTTCCTTAAAGCAATAGGATTCTAGGAAAATTGATATCAATCGCTGACGGAGGTTGAGACTCTAGGAGTTTAGCATCAGGGAACTGAGGGCCAGTAATCGTAAGTTCTTGACGAGCATATACCCTTGTAACAAGTAGTGAAGGACCCAACAACAGTGACCAAGGGGTCCGAGGTGGGTCAACAACAGGAACAACACAACTAACTTCCAAGGCAGGAGGTGATGAATCGACAGAGTCAGAAGGGATGGTTTTTTGTGACAAGAGATAGATGTCTAAGGGAAAATCATTGTACATATCTACCATGTGTGTAGTAGAAAAGTATAGGGTTGACTCATGAAAGGTCACGTCTGCCGAAAAAATTCAACGTCGCAATCCAAGATTGCAACATCGATATCCCTTTTGAGTTCTAGAGCACCCAACGAAGACACCGAATGGCTTTAAGGTCTAATTTGGACCCCTCAGGTTCAAGGTCATGAACAAAACACACACGTCCAAAACCCCTTGGAGGAACATTACCAAAGGAAATAATATAAAGTAGGGATTTGCCCATCTAGAGATATGAAGCCATGCGGTTAATTAGATAATTGGCAGCAAGCACCGCATTCCCCCAAAAGGATTTATGCACTCGCATATGAAGCAAAAGAGTATGAGTGATCTCTAAAAGATGCATATTCTTCCTCTCGGTTACGCGGCTTACGCCATTTTGTTGGGAAGTATATGGACAAGACGATTCATGATTAACAATAAGTTTTTCTATGTACTTCCTAAATGGCGTACTAAAATACTCCTAGGCATTATCACTTCTCAAAGCACCAATATCAGCAACAACTTAATTTTTAATTTCAGAACAAAAATTTAGAAATGAGAAACACTTCATTTCCGAATTTCATCAATTACAATCATGAAACATGAGAAAAATCATCGATAAAGGTAGTGTCAGAGACACGAAAGGCGCTACACCTCAGACGCAAGGCGCAATCGGGCATTGTGCAGCGGCGAGGCGCATGCTTAGGCACTTATGGCACATGCCTCACGTGCGCTTTGCGCATCACGTAAGGCGCGTGTCTTTAAGTGTCTAGCTTTTGGTAAATAGGTCAAAAGAGTTTGGCTATTGGGTTTTTAAACAAAACCAAGCTCAAAAAATAAAATTAAGTGGCTATTGGACAACAGTACCTGAGACCAACTCAAGAGCGCCTCAAAAGAGCGGCTTATCGGTGTTGGATTTTTTCTCCAAAGTAAAAAATTTTGAGTGGGGATTTTATATGGTTGCTTTTACTTCATTACAAACGTGTGCGCCTCACACACTCTAGCGCGTGCTTCAAGCGAGCGTCTTGCACCTCAAACGCATTAGACCCTTTGTGCCTCACACTGCACTTTGCACATTAATAGCACGGATAAAGGTCACAAAATAACGAAAGCCTCCTTGCGCAATGACGAGGTGTGACCCCCAAACATCATAATGCATTAAAAGAAAAAGATTTTTGACTCTCTTGTTAACACGAGTTGAGTAGTTAGAGCGATGATACTTACACAACTCATAAGACTCACACTCTAAACTAGATAAAGAACCAAGAGAGATAACTATCCTCTTCAATGTTCTAAAAGTGGAAAAGAAGAGCGGAATGGCTGATGAGCCAAATCGCTTAAATTAAGCGGCCGCTCAAAAATCAGAAAAGTAATGTTTCATCAATTTCCTTTTCCTTTTCAATAAATATCGATTCTCGTTAGGATTTAACTATTTTTATGTTTTTAGCAGATGCTTAAATTCAACTCGACAATTCAATACAGCTATTTTTATGTTTCTTTTGATAAAAATATGCTTAAGACAATTCAACACAAAATTAAAATTTTCATCGAATTTATTAGGTTAGTGTATATAACTTTTGCAATGCCCAACATCAAGTATCTAGCTCAAACCAGTAAAAAAATCTAACAAATCTTTAAAAAAAATAGCTCTAAGATTGTAAACCGAAGCCAAGTGTAGTGAAAATCGAATTAGAATTTCAAGATCGAAATTCAAAAACCACTCGAAATCGAATCAGAGAACTCTAGGATTGCTCGAAATCGATTCAGATCTCGATTTCTTAAATTTGATAAGCCCAACATTTTAGAGTTTTGAAACCAAAATCTTTAAATATCTTGAAATCGAGCAACTCGAAAACCATGGCCTCTTTCGACTTGAGCACGAAGGAGATAAACATGGAAAAAGAGAAAGAAAAAATGGAATGTTGTATTAATTGATATTTGTGTTATTCTCACTCCAATTATAGTACTTATATACCCATAATTACACTTATAAGGAGTATGGATCAATAAACATAGGTTGTGTAATATCGCACACTTAAGCAGGATAAAGCGGATTGGTGAAACCCACTTTTTAAAACACTGGTCCTCTTCAAGATTTGCAAAGAAGGGTGGGTGAACAAACCGACAATGGGCATCAAACGCAGATGTGAAGGTAGAACTTGCTGTTGGGCAGACTATGTAGATGCTTATCGAGATGGTACAACCTATTAAACTCGGTCCCTATGCCAATTGTCCACCTCATCCCACACTTCTGAAAGACAAATCAACCAAGGAAAAAGGTGGCATCATAATTCAAATCTCGAGTCAACTGACTAATAGAAAGCAAATTGGAAGGAAAATGAGGCAAATATAAAACAGCTGAGAGAGACAACTGTAATATGGCAAAAACGGAACCCACCCCTCTATAGCAAAGGTTGTGTCATTTGCTAAAGTCACTGGAGTACATCTAGAATTTGGCATGTGTGAGGACAATATACCTCGCTCTCCTGTCATGATTTGCCGCTCATGTGTCAATTACCCATGGGTGACATACAGATGGTGAAGTAATAAATGTATGGTTACCTTTCAAAAGTGTTGCAGTTGAGGCCGAGGTGTAGCAATTCCATCTTGGCTTCTAGCGGCAGATGATGCACAAGTAGACACAATTGTGCAATCTCTTCCTCAATGGACTTTATGGCGCTCTTCGATGGTGCTAAGCCAGTTGATGTGGAGGATGCAGATGAGGAAGAGGGTGATGTCCCAACATGTGATCGTGTGGGGCGAGGAGGCTTCCCATTCAGCTTCCAGCAAGTATTACGGATGTGCCCCTACTGATGGCAGCAGTCACAAAAACAATGTTCGCCATAGCCTATAGCACCACGTCTATCTTCTCGACTAGCTCTCCCTTCCTCTAGAAGCATAGAGACTTGTATATGCCTTACGAATCGTCCCCGACCGCGTATCGAAGTCTGAAACTCTCGGATTCTTTCGGATTTTGCTCAGACTTGTAAATATCTCACCAATCTCTCTTGAATCGATATCTTCTCTCTCGAAAATTAAAGCACTCAAAAGTTTGAAAGTGTATTGATTATCTAACATAATACCATTATTTATTTATATTATGATATATTAATATGTATACCTTAATATATATCATATTTAGTTAATTTAAAATCGATACAAAAACTTATCTCGTATCCTAGGTTGTTGGAAAGTTGTGAATCCTTATCATATTGTATCTTTCTATTTGTATCCGAACCCGTACTATATAGGGTGGGAGAACTTTCTGGCCTAATGAGAGCAGTGTGCTCACCAGACTCGGTCTGCTTGTTAGTAATCATGATCGAAAATATCTGATTAATTAAGATGTGGCCTAGAGAGTGATGTCGGCCTTTCTAAGCAACGATGGCCGAGCTGACTCATACAGGCCGTAGCCCTCTAAGAAAGACCATCACTAGAAAAGACTCATGTCGTTTCTTCATCTCCTCGATATCACTGATTGAGCGAGACCAGTTGAGCGAGCTTCCTATACTCGGAATAGTATTGATGAAGCGATCGATCCCCTTGCTGAATCTTGTACAGAGACTGCATCAACTCTTCCGCCCTGAGTAGTTCTCGTAGATTTGATCCTAAATCTCCTTCACGGTCTCCAAGTGCATGAGACCATCCATAATCCTTCAAACCATAGAGCTGAGCATAAAATGGCTAAGTTGGGCGTCGTTAGTCTCCCAGTCAAATGTCCTCGACACATGAAGAAGGTTCGTCAAATGATCACCTTTCAGCCTCCCCTTAATGTACCGCTCAACCATGAGCTTCCAACTACGAAAATTGTGCTTATCCAACTTAAAATCCACTATCTTGGTGGTCAAAACATTCGTGGAGGCAATCGACTTACTCTCTGATTTACTTTTCATCTCCATGTATCACTCCTCAAACAAGAAATAACCGAAAGAAACCCATCCAAGAACTCTAAAGATCCAAGAAAGGAATCCAACAAGTTTCCACCAAAAATCGATCTTTCAAGATCCGATCCATGATCAATACAATCACAACCAACACCTCAACATAATCTAGTAGATCCGATCATTGACTTTGACATCTTCTCAACAATATACTCCACATCACAAATTATTCAAAAAACAAAAACAACACCATATAACAAAATAGAGCAAAGTTTCAAGAAAATACCCCCAGATTTACTGTAGCAAGTATTAAGAATTGATCGACAGCTCAAGAATTCGATTTGAACTTCACTGGTTATGGATCGACACTCAAGAACAACCTTTGGAGTCCAAGAACAGGCTCTCCTCGATGAAGAACTCGGGTGAGACAAAAGAGGATCAAGGGTTTCGAAATCGAAGAAATGCTTCAATAACAGCCTCGATGAAGAACTCATGAGAGACAAAAGAGGGATCTAGGACTTCGAAATCGAGTAACTCCTCAAAACTCAACTGCTTGAAGATCAAGAACTACTCAGAAACTCGATGAGCGGATCCTGAGTTAATGTCATATGGTTTCTTAGACCGCGACAAGCTCCACAAGGTCGAATGGGGCTCGGCTAAGGAAATCTACACTTGGGAAGGCTCGATCAAGGTTTCAGCAGTGATCAATGATGAAGATGAAGATGAAGGCTGGTGTTGGTGGTAGCATTGTTGGCAAGATGGTTGCGGCCAGATTTAGGGTTATTTTTATGCTTAAGGGTTAGTTTTGTGATTAATGGTTTAGATTTGGAGATGAAGAAGATGGGGGCTCAGATTAGAAGATGGGGAATGGAAGGCAATGATACCATGATATTTATGGGAGTTTTAGGGAATGAAAATGGATAGATTGGTATTAGCTCCATCTTCCTCTTTATATAGGCATAACCATTTTACAATAACATCTTAACTTTATAACTAATTACATAAAGACGGGATGACGCTAGAAACCCGTAAGCAAACTCATATTCTAACAGCCTTTTCTTAATGCAATGGGATATCAAGATCTGTTTGGCTGCAAATTGAGAGGTTCGGCTGGGATAATAGGAACAGACGGCAAAGACTCGACGAGGCGTATTCTTCGAGCATACACCCAAGTAACAACTAGAGTACATGCTGGAGGTGAATATGTGGAAGCATAACTAGAGCTTGAGTAGGAATTGGAGCATCTATATTTGTAGAGACGTGCCATACAAGGTTCAAGAACTCAATTTCAGTTTCGGTATCTCGTAATTTTATTAGTTTCGTTGGGTTTCAGTTAGTTTCACAAATTTCGGTTCGGGTTTCAGTTTCGATGGTAATACAACATACATACGTGTAGATATATTAAATACTTAAATTTATAATTCTATATTACAAGACAATGATCCTAGTATTTAAAAATCCAGCCATGATGCAAAATATATTTTAAAATGTATTTAGATAAGTATTATATAGGGTTTGGGTTCACTTTTTTGCGGGTTTCTAACAACGAAGGCCTACAATGATCACAATAACAGTAAAAATAGTATAAAAAATAAGTTCTTAAAAGTTTCAGCCGAAACGATATTGTATGGTTGGTTTCGTATCGATTTCGGGTTTCTTATCGGTCACCATCGAAACCGATACGAAACCACCACGTATCGGTGGTTTCGGCCGAAACCTCGAACCTCGGTACCATATCTATTGTGCCTGAGATACTCAAAAAATAAGACTCTTGTGTAACTTGATGAATTCTAAAGGAAAGTCAACACACATGGCCGGAAGTGAATGAGCCTCAGAAAAGTATGATGACTCGAGAAAAATAACATCAGCTGAGACAAAATGACGTTTTTACCGTAGGACTATAGCATCGATATCCTTCGAGTACAAAATACCCAACGGAAATGAACTTAATTGCCTTAGAGTCCAATTTGGCTCTTCTGGGTTGGGGATCCTCTATAAAACACATCCAAAGAACCATGTAAGTAAAGGAAATGCATGTTTCGATAGGAATAAAATGGAATGTGGCACTTGTCCATCAAGTATAGAAAAAGGCATCCGATTAATCAAGTGACAAGCATTCAGAATTGCATCCCCCCGGTAATACTTAGGCACCCGAATGTGGAAAAAGACAGTTCGAGTAATCTCGAAAAGATGCATATTCTTTCTTTTAGACATCTCATTTTGTTGAGGTGTATAAAGGAAAGATGATTCATGAATAATTACGAATATCTCTATATACTCCTTAAAGGGTGCACTGACAACGAAAACCCAAATTGAGTTTTGATTTCAGCACATAAGAATTGAAACTTAGATAAGACTTCATTTCGAGATATTAGCAAAAAGAACTGTCATCCGAGAAAAGTCATTAACAAAGGTCACAAAATACCGAAATCCATCATTAGACATGATTGGGCAAGACCCACACACATCGGATTTAACCAAAGAAAAGGTTTATCAGCTCTATTATTAGCTCAAGAAGGATAACTAGTATAATGATACTTACCCATCTCATAAGATTCACACTTCAATATAGACAAACTATTAAGAGAGCGAGCAAGCTTCTTTAAAGTCTAAAGAGAAGGGCGATCAAATTAGCTATGAATCTCTAAAGGTGTTGATATTGACCAAACCGCCAGAGATTTCGAACATATCTACAAAGAGGCTTGGTTGTCCAAAATATAGATTTCTTTAAACACATAACCTATAGCAATAATCTCTCTTGAAAAATCCTTCACAGTAAATCCTGAATTAGCAAAATGTGAATAAGAACCTCATGGATCTGTTCACGGCTAAATTGCCGGCTCACGAGCTTAAGCTCCAAACCCTGGCATTGGCGCAAGCAGCGCCAAAGCACCCTTGGAGCACATAGTGCCAATGCATCTGGGCGCAAAAACATTGCGTTGCGCCACATGCTATGCATGTGGCGCCAATCACACACCGGCGCTGCGTCAATTTTTACTTAAGCGCTCACTTCAGTAAGAGCTTAAGCTCTGTTTTGGGAAATAATTTCCCGCTATCTTTCTTAAAAAGAAAAACATATTTCTTGTTAACAAGAATTTTTCTTTATATTTTGCTAAAATAAAAAAAATATCAACTCTAACATAGCATCCTTGGATCAATTGATCCAACGGTGTTTAAGCATCACCGGTTGATCTTAAAATCAATTTGAGATCTCTCAACAAGAGATATTTTTCAACTAATTGATTATTCCCCTCTCCTATAAATAGGAGTCCAGGAGATTAATCTGCATAGAGTGAATCCCCCCATTTTATGAAGAAAAAAATAGAGGCTTAAGCCTCTGCAAGTTCTCCTTTCTCGGAAATCCTACATTAATCTCCATTAAAAAAAAGCTTAAACTTCGCAAAAAATTAAGTTCTTCTAGATCGAAGATCCTTATATTTGATCTCCTCCTTATCAAGAACTTAAGTTCTCATGGAGGGATTTTCGATCTTAAGATCCGAGATTTTGAGGAAAACTTAGGTATCCCTCCACCAAAAAGATATAAAATCACCAAGATCCTAAAAATGACTATGAAATGATGAAGTTTAAACTTCACAAACCCTAAGTTTGTCACCATGATACACTGTGACCAAAACAAAACCCAAGATCATTAAAAAATGATCTCATTGAATTTAATGGCCAAAACCCCATTAAGCAGACGCTTAAACTTCATAAAATTAAATTCTTTTCTCTAGAAGGTTAATCTTTTTATGAAAGATATTAATTAATCTCTAAAAACTCTAGCGCTGTGCCACACGTGGCACCAGCATCAGAGAATACTGCGCCAAGAAGTTGCGCCAGAGCTTAAACTCTATGTTGGGCTGCGCTACGTGAAATATACATGCATGCACAAGCGCCAAGAAAGATGGGCAGCGCCAGCGCCACGTGAGATGCACGTGCGCTCGAGCCGCACCAAGCCGATGCCTCCGTGTGCCATGTAAGATGCATGTGAGCATGCGCCTGAGCTTAAGCCATGAGCCGATACTCAACCCAAATTGTCTAAGTCTTAAAGCTTAAGCTTATAATGTGATCATATGATCAATTTGAGAATAATTTATCAAGCCATCTAGATTGACCTAGTTCTCAAATAAGACTAAGTGTCCTTAGACAGTGCCTATGCCCCCAACCTCTAAGTCTGATCTTAGTTCTCGAATGAGACTAACGATCCTTAAACAGAGCTTATGCTCTCATCTAGACCGACGGATCTCACAAACGTGAGAAAAGCTACCTAAGTTCACTCCCGTTGGTAAACCAAGACACCAACATGGACCACGTCAGCAAATGCTGGACTTAAATCTAAAATATATACGGATTTGGACTAATCCGCGTTTTACGGGCGACGACATAAATTAGTCTTCGTATACAATTCAAAGGCAACCCAAAATAAACAAATCTAAAACACGGCGCATGAAGCTAAAAACCTGGGGTGCAAAAAGTTATCGTTCGTGATAACGTAATTAACTGCAGAGGCTTGCGCCTGCAGGAAAAATACGTCCCCACAATCAATAAACCTCTAACCCTGATAGAGAATCTGAAGTCGGCTATATCGATCGTATCTATCCAAACCTCCGATATATGACGCTATAAATCAACTTATTGTCTTCGGAAAGGTGGATGAATCAAATCTATGCATCTGCTGCCCCCAAATTCAGACAAGACGTTCAATCTCAACTCGTCTATGTTTTCGGTTGAAAAAGATACTGACACGCCCGGTGGGACATTTTTTTCTCTTTCCACTCCATACTTCATGTGTCGTGTTTTTGCGAACAAAATCGTGATTTCTTATGTTTATGGTTGCTCTTGGATTATGGGATACTGAAGCCGGTGTTCTATCTCCTGTGCAGGTCTCAATGGTATCTTGCAACTGCAACTGCAAATCCAACTCCACCCCATCCAAGGTGGTCTTCTCTGAGCAGGCCATGACCTCATTGCTCTGCATCCCAACAGCCCAAATCATGCATGACGTCAACGGGCTCCAATTCGGGGTAATACTCTCACAACCCACCATCGGCACCTCAACGCTGAGTGGGGAAGCTCAGAAGAAATCGGTCTTTGATAGGCTAGCAACGAATTCCGCAGGCCCTTCCGAAAAGCCTGCAACACTAGAAGGATCAGTCTTTAAGAGGTGAATACAAACACTGTGGGCCCATTAAAGAAGCCCGCGGTTCCAAGGAACTCGGTCTTCAAAAGGCTGGTCTTCGCCAATCCGGCCATTTCAATTGTTCCGGCCGCCCCGAAAAAGTCGGTCATCAAGAGGCTGACACCTGCAGTTCCTACTACTATTGAAATGCCAAAGGGTGTTTCACCTCCAAGACAGTCTGTCTTTTCCACAGATTGGCACTGCAAGCTCCTGCTTCGCTGAAGGCATCAGTCTTTGAAAGATTGGCACCCGCTGAAGCTCCGAAACGACACAGAGGGCAAGTCTATCAGGCTCCCAAAACTGAGGATGCTCCGGCCACAAGATGTGACCGACACCGCTACTGGTGCCGACAAAGGCAGGCTGGGGGCAGTACCCCATCAGGACTAACCCCACCGTTGCCAACTATCAAAGCGGCTGTGCCAACTGGAATATCTTCGAGCCACTGAATAGGGCTAGGCGAAACTCTCCTACTGCTGTTCTCAAAAAGTCTCCACCACCCATTGAGGCGTCAAATGAGCCAAAGCCTGTGTGCGCGATTGTCCTCGACAATCTAGAAAGTCTGGATAGAAGTCAGGGGTTCTGTCATCAGCAACGACCTACCTCCTATGTCAAAGAAGCTCAAGAGTCGGCCGAAGGCCGACAACCTCTTTGCTAAACCCAAGGTGGCTCCTTATAAAAGGGAGAGTCCAGAGAAGAATCAATCGCCCAAGTCAAATCTTAAAGGCGAGATTTCAAACGTCCTAAGCACGGGATCGAGGTAGTTCATACCGTGCACATAGTGAACTCTGGAAGTAAAAATAACGCTTCCACCAGTCATAGACCTTATACTAGTTCATTGACTCAAGCTCAGAGACAATAGCAATTGCAGGAAATGGCTGCTCAGGCCGCATCACTCGTCACCCCGCAGCATAAAACGCAATCGGAAGACGAACAAGAAAATCAGGAAGCACAAGGGTCGGATGTGGACTCTTTGAAACGTGCTCTCGATAAGAAGAACAAAGAAGCGGCAGAAATGTCCGACAATTTGGACAAAATGGCCCTCCTCATGCAGCAGATGTGTGGGTTAATGGCTTAACCGTCAGAACCGCCGATAGAAGATACTCCAGTAGTCCTCGACAATGAAAAAAGAGAAGCTACAAGTCTTCCGCAAGCCCCTTCAATCGTAAAAAATGAAAAAAATGATATGATCTCGAAGGCACAGCTTGAACGAATACATTGCCCGGCAGATCAAAAGCCTATCAGGCCAGCGAAGCAGCAAATCAGCTGATCAAAACAGGTCGATCATATCCAGCATGGTACAACCAAAAGTAGTACCCTCCAGGATATATGATCCCAAAGTTCAACGTCTTCGAAGAGACATGGAACCCACACCATCATATCGCGCGGTTTAAAACCATGTGCGGTAACACTGGGGATGATAAGCTCCTATTCCGACAGTTCGTTAGCGGTCTGTCGGGGGCCGCTTTTGAATGGTACTGGAATCTCTTAAATGACTTCATCGAGACCTTTGCTGATATGGAATTACTCTTTACACAGAGATTCGTTAGTGCAAGTGAACGCACCACAATCTCTGCATTAATCAATGAAAGAGTAAGATCAGATAAAACATTGGTCCAGTATACTATTCGGTGGAGCAATCTTTGGTCTAAATGCGAGCAACGCATTGCCGAAGGTCCAGCCATAGGAATGTTCATAGGTACCCTTGATCCACGACCGCAGGTCCGTTCTTAGCTTTCGCCAAGCTTGTCACTTATGAAGAGCTCATTAACAAGTTATTACAGCTGGAGCAAATTAATTAGGCCCCTACCTCTTCAGGTGGGAATCGCGCAACAAAAAAAAGAACAAGACGGCGTTTGTCGCCAACGCTCAATAGCAACAAGACGACTTTAAAGCAGCAGGTCACTGAAACGATAACCGTATGGGTCCCACCCTCGAAGAGAAGTTGGGACGCGAATACTCATTCCCTCATGACAGGACGGAGTCATTCGAGCTTGCCATGAAGAACCGCATGTTGTCACTGCCCAAAACACGACGACCGACACAAGCAAATTCAGGAAACGACCCTAACTATTGTCCATACCATCAGCTTGTAAGTCGCTCGATCAAAGACTGCATCGTATTCAAGAATTAGGTCGAAGACCAATACAAGCAGGGCAAGTTTATGTTATTGGACAGCTGGAAGATGGATCTGTCACAAAGACATACGCTCAAGAAGGCCGATACGGCAGGGGCATCTTGCTCGATGATAGTAGAAGCTCCATAGGAAATGGTTCTCTCATCAAAGATAAAGAAGATGCTGAAAAAACTACAAGCATGTCCGGCAATCAAGTGGAAAAATCCGTTTGAACCACAAGTCATCGAAGGGATGTTAAATCAGCATCCCGCTCCAAAGACCAAAAACAAGAAGAAAAGCCTCCCAGTCAATTCTTTTGAGAAAAAGAAGAAAGCTAATAAGCCTGTACAGGAGAATGAATATGTTGACAAGCATACAGAACTTCAAAAGTATATCGATGCGCTAGAAGAATATAATCAGAAAACGCGTACCCCAGTTACATTAGATGAATTCCTCCAACACCTCTTCGAAACCAGTAGTGTTGAAGAAGACTTAACCGAAAAAGAGGAAGAGCGTGTGGAGAGCTGCCACATGGTTTCTTACTCTATCATATTAGGTGAAGATGCTCCACCAGTGTCAGATGAAGATGTTTCGTCAGTAAAAGACATGACTGAACAGGGGGCAGGGTCTGCACAAAGCGTTCCAAGCCTGCCACCCGAAGATTTGATTGATACGCTGGTAAAAGAAGCAGTTCAAAAGGGTAAAAACATCATGAGGCGCAAAATAGCCCTCTATAACAAGGCCAGACGACTGCGCCTAAATAAGCATTCTTCACTCCGATCAGATGAAAATATCTTGACACTTTTACCTGTTTGTTTCTCCACTTCATTCTTATACACCCTGAAATTCTCAAAGGCTTTGGATTTATGTTTTATAAAAAATACATGTCCATGACTTGAGAAATCATCAGTAAAAGTGATGAACTAGGAATAACCGCTTCATGCATGTGTAGACATCGGACCACATACATTGCTGTGTATGAGTCCCAAGAGCTCAGTAGCTCTTTCTCCGTGTCATGTGAACGGAGATTTGATCTTTTCTCTGATACATGATTGACAAGTTGCATATGATATATATTCGAACGGATCCAAATATTCATCTTTATATAACTTAGTCAACATTGTTTCATTAATATGACCAAATCTACAATGCCAATAAAAAGCTTGGTTTGAATTTGGGGCCTTTCTTTGAGAGAGTTTTAAACGTTGAAAACTTGATGTTGATTGAGTACGTATATACCGTTATCCAGTATGCCTGACTCAATCATTTCTTGATTTAGGTGAATGTTCATGACATTTTTTTCAAGTGCAAAATTATATCCTTCATTAGAAAATAAAGATACTGAAATAATATTACACAACATATTTGGCACACAAAAACAACTATACGACACCAAAATGTGTCAACTCGTCAAACCCAGGTGATAATCTCCCACTACAACAGCATCTACGTTTGCTCCGTTACCAACCCTGAGGGTCATAGCACCTGCTTTCAGTACTCTACGGTTTCTCAGTACCTACAAAGAATTACAGATATAAGAACCAGAACCGGTATCTAGTACCAAAAAAACAGTTGACGAAGCATCAGCTTGCTTCGCGTACTTGCCTTTGGCTTTAAAAACCTTGCAATCCTTCTTCCATTGACCTTTCTTATGACAGTAGTAACACTCATCCTTTCCAGCTTTCACTCTCCCCGAATTGCTCCTTCCTCACATCTTTTTGACGCCTCCTTTCGGTTTGGTCGGGGTCTTTTTCTTCTCCCCCTTAGCTTTAGCTTTGAATTTAGCCGAAGAAGATTCCTCAACAATAAGAACATGTGTATTCTCCTTTTTCAAGAAGCTTTCAGCTACGCTCAATATGTTAAGGAGTTTTGAAAGATCAGCTTCCATCCCGTGCATGTTGAAATTCAGCATGAACTGAGAGGTGTGAGGAAAGAACTGTAAAATCAAGTCGATGTATATCTCGTTCTTTAACACGCATCCCAGATTTGCGAGCTCTTCAATGAGCCTGATCATCTTTAGCACGTGTTCTCCAGATGATCCAATGGCTAACCTTATCTGGAATAATTTTTTTGAGATCTCGTACCTTGCGATATGAGAGTGTTCTCCATACAAATCCTTGTAATGGAGAAAAATGGATTTTATGTATATATTCTCGTGCTGCTTTTGAAGTTCATTATTCATTGAAGCCAGCACATGCACCTAGCTTTTTCGCAATTCAGGTCCCACGTTTTTCAGACCTCGATGTCCGCAACCGTGGAATCCGGCCCTGGGATCTGGGGAGCAGTACCGGTGAGGACATATGCCACTTTGTCATAAGTGAGTGTAATATTGACGTTTCTCGGCCAATCTTTATAATTTGGCCCAGACAGTGTATTTTTTCAAGCGGTAGTTCAAGTCTCGGCATGGTTGTTGCTAGAGAGAGAAGAAACACTCAGCGTATGCTCTTGCAAGATTAGATTGGTTTATTATCTTATCTAACCAGGATGGCTCACACTATTTTCTCGAATTCTCCATCATACCTTAAAAAGAGAATTAGTCAGGATCATTTAAACTTTACAAGTTCGCTAACCGTTCAGCCAGGTGGGTGTTGGTACTCCGAAGGAGGTTTCCCGTGCTCTCGCACGAACCTAATTAAAATAAACCACGTTTCCGCAAAGGCGTAGCCCCTTTAACACTTTCTAGATACCTAATAGGTTAGCTAATTGTGAAGTGAAAAATATCTCTCAAGAGTAATTATACTCATCAGTGGGATCGGGATCCAACTATCGTTGCGTGATGACCTAGATGAAAGACACTCTAATCACCACTCCAGAAGGTATGCTCAATCTGTAAGTTTCCTTTATATTTGAAACTCCCGATGTGGTTTTTGTCCCAAGCTCTTATGACCTTGATGAAGGCCAACAAATCATAAGACGCAAGTCAAGTTCTTCCCGTCATTCTCCTGATTAATTTAGACTCATCCGTACTCGCCTTTGATGAAGGCCAAGAAGGCTGTATGACTGTCCTAAACTAATGCATCTGTTTATACTACAAACAAGTAATGCATCGCTACATTCACTATGCCTTGACGAAGGCCAACAAATATAGCATGAATACGATGTGCTACTCATTTGAAACAACGGAGGGCTACGACTGGTTTTTGAGAAAACTTTGAACGTAATGAACTTGATTTCGTTGAAGGAACGATAGCTTTAAAAAAGAGTGTTTCAAACTCCACTTTTTAAACGAGTGTTTTGGAAAGAACCGAGTGGTTTTTCAAATTGTTCCAACATCTTTTTAGGTTTATTATCTTGCATTAACAAAGATTAATACGGTCCCGTCAATTTAAATCCTATCACACCAGAAAACAACGAAAATAGAATGCATGTATATGCCCGTCAAGCACTATTAGATTACTTAACTACCGGCAAAGCGGGGGCAAGGTTAGCGCGGATGGAAAACACATACAACATTTATATATATATATATATATATATATATATATATATATATATATATATATATATATATAACCATTTGTCACAGGCATGAGAAGCATCACA
Organism: Agapanthus africanus; assembly: GCA_030015575.1. Taxonomy (NCBI): domain Eukaryota; kingdom Viridiplantae; phylum Streptophyta; class Magnoliopsida; order Asparagales; family Amaryllidaceae; genus Agapanthus; species Agapanthus africanus. Next base: position 624,495,722 of record CM057339.1, read on the forward strand.
AGCAGATATCAACATCACAGAGAATGAAAAAATAGATCAATTGGAACCTTACATTTCATCTAGCCACCTATGAAACACAATCCTCCACAGTCGTGTGAATAGCTAAGTGTGAATAATCTTATACACCTACGATTGTGACAAGCTAACCGCCAATCTGAGAATTGGGTGAACCAGGTCTCAACTCCTCGAGATAGCCACCCACTGAATCCTAGAACCCGGTAGCTTGTGCACCCCTCCGTGGGTCAATCCTAGATGCGGAAATGAAAAATTATATTCAGTCGATGACATCATCCTCAACCCGGATGTGCCCCAATAAAAGAATATACATCAATTATTACATGAATTGCAAAATCCATTCATATCTTACATCTAAATTCACACTGGGCCATTCACACGACGATCTATCGAACCATTACCATCACAGAATATCATAATACATGTGTAATCCCTTCTAATCAACGTATAGCGATTAAAAGACGTTTAAGAACACGTATTCACATCACAAAAGCAAGTAAAGAAAACCACGACGTTAGAATTTCGCGCACAATTAGCAAACAATCCCAATTTTCCAAAAATTGAAAATTCAGACTACTAAAGTCCTAAAAATATCCGTTTTAAGCCAATCCGGGAGTCGAAATGAACTCGAAATCCGTCTGAATCTTCGCGGAGGCGAAGAACACAATTAACTAACGCTTTGGGGACTAAAGGGGTACCCATCCCGGGGGCCACCACGAGGTGGCCCTAAGAGGGGGGCAAACCCGAGAGCATGGTGCTTTCGGGTCACCACCCCCCAAGGCCATCTTATGGTGGGCCCGACCTTTGGTCCTCCCGAGTTACCCGGGATGCCCATGCTTTACCCCGCGGCTTCTCTGTTCAAACCGTGAGCCCGCGAGGTGTGCAAATATGTTAAAACTTCAATTTTAGGGATTGTTTTTGTCGGCGGTTTGTGTGCGACAAAAACGACGGATTTAAACGTCGCTACAAGCTATCTAAGGCTTATGGAATGACTCCGATACCATGTAAGTCTATGTTGCACACTCTACGAGGTTTGTAAAGAGACGAAATTTTCAAAAATCGATTTTGAAGCATGCAACAAAGGAAATAAACCAAGAACTACCATAAGCCCTAATAGCAAAAACTTCATAGCTACTAATCTACTATGATAGAAGTTTATAACGATAGATACGTGTCCGTTGGTCTTCTTGATTCTCTTCTTAAGCTCCTTTGAAGTCCTTGATCGAGCTTGGTCGTCGGTCTCTTCGATCCTAGATGATCCACCCGAAGGTTCTTGATTCAAACTTCCATTTCAAAAAGATCAACTAAACAAACTAGTTTGCTAATCTAGTTTGTTTAGCAGATGTAGAGATTATTGGTAGTGTTTTTCTATCTCTAAACCCTATGTATCTCAACACATGATAAAGGTTTCGGGTCGAGAAAGAAGAGAGGAGAGAGGATCTCAAGAAAATGAAGTGAGGTTGTGAGAAAAAAAACTCAAGACCATTTTCTTTTGTGAAATCATTTTCACAATTAAAAATGGGAACCATACTTTAATAGTAAATCCAAATGAATTAAATGCCATGCCTCACACCATTCTTATTTGCCACATAACCCTCCGCCTCATTTCCAAATATCAAAATAAATAGTTAATACATGAATGAGGTGTCTTCCTTATAGAATGTATTTTGTATAAATACAAAATACTTTTTACCATATACATACTCGTACTTGTACCAAAATACAAATAATCTAGAGATAGAATAATACTACTAATATAATACTAGCATTAAATCAATATCGGATTTAACAATCCGACTTAATTCTAAGCCTGCTAGTATTACAACCCGTCCGATTAAATTTCGCACAAGCAGTATACGTAATTAATCGGAACCCTGCACGTATAAACATACGGCCTCTACGTCGTTTCGCCTGAACCAGAGAAACCCTGTGTGGGACTCTAAAGACTTGACAGTACACTGGCAGCGGATTTAACCACAACCGCGTCAACGGCACTAGCTGTACGTAACGGCTACCTAGATATATGTCTGAACCCATACTGAGCCTAACCATGACAAAATCCGTACAGTTTGGTCTGTTCGTCTGAGAATATCGTATACCGGGTCTTAGGGGGTGGTTATCGTCAGACCACTACTAACCCGATAAGTCGTGTTGGTGTGGCTCAAGACCATCCGAGAAATTACTGATCTATCAGTAATTCTCAACTGCCTTGGCCAAAGGCTTATGGTGTTGACCAACCAAACCCAGTGCGAAATCGACTCCCTATTTCAGGAGAGACGAATCCTTAACAATCGCTCACTGCCTTCATATGGCTCGGGACTGTACCCAACTAAAACCTGTTTGCACGACTCAGTAAAGTCGTGATAGGATAGCAATCAAAGCACAGTGAGAACTCACACGAGACAAATGATCTCAGGTCAACTGGCTATCTGTACACATACCACATGAGAACTGCCATCTGACGCTAGGTATAATACCATCTAGGAGTTCTCGGTGAGTTCGTCCAGTGTACCCACCCCAGTGAGCATCTGTATATACAATCTTAGGTGAAACACACCGACTATGGGACCCACCATCGCCCTCGTCGAGATCTAGAAACGTATACACTAATCTACTTTGGAATATCGATGCATTGTCTCGATATTCATACGACTAGGGACATTTTAAGAATGTGCTTATAGACTACTCAGCCCCCACAAGTATGATTGTTATCACAACACTGGCAGTCAAGCAATAATCTTATGGGTTTTATCAACATGTATAAGCAATACGTGATAACTAGTAAAACATAGACACATGTTAAGATAAAAGCAAACAAGATAGCATACTATCATTTCGAGCAAGATTGTCCTATATATATATATAACATCCATTACAAATAATGGCCTCTAGGGCATATATATCCTACAGAGATAATGGAGATCGGTCGATGGAAATCTTAGATCTAGAATTTTGGTTGAATGAAGGGTTGAGATTTATAGTTGGGTTCAGATGAGTGTCTTTGATAACAAATAGTTTGTGAGTGAGAAAGAATGAGAATATATTTTAGGAAATGAAATGGATGGATAAGAATAAAACCTATCCTTCTCTTTATATTGGCAAGGTAATTTTAAGGTTACAACCCTCTTTCATTAACTAATTACATACTAAAGTATTCTAGAAACATCTAGAATATCGGTGCATCTTAACAAATAGCAAAGGGAAAGCATAAGCAATTTAATAATATTCCAAAAATATATTAAGAAATATTATTAAAAAACGTAGTCAATATACATGTAACAATGCAAGAGATAATATGACTACATTGTTACTTGGATAATGACTAAAATCCATCAAATTAACAAATAACAATGTATAAAATGCCAACTCTGCTTAACTCTCGCCTAACCGCTTAAAATTTAAGATTGTAGCTTTAACAACTTAGTTCCATCGCCTAACCCCAAAGCGAGCAGTGTAAGGCCGCTGCCACCTATTCAACCGCCTAGTCAGCTGGCTAGAATGTTTTTTCGAACCATTATTGATTGTACAGCAGAAAGATAAAATAAAGCAGCTGTACTCCACAAAGTTATGAGAAAAAATGTCTCAAAGGGAAGCAGCTCCATTTTGTTTAGAGAAGCGACAATAAAGAAATGGGATAATGTGACTTACTTCAGAAATTTCATCTGATGCTCTAACGAAAAGCTTTTGAGAATTTCCCAAAACATATCAATCACAGGATGATCCTGCCAGAATAACAACAATAATAACGAGTGATTCCAGGATGTGGCCATAAAATTCTTTCACCCTAGCAAAGATAGTGTATATTGCAAATAACATGATCCACAATCACTAAAATAGTCATCTATCAACTATCAATATAGCCAGAGTTTATAAAACAAGAAAAGGATAAAATGATTTTGAGGTAATGGCCCAGAATCACAGAGGACCTCTATGTGACTCATCCACAATGTTCATCATGGTCTCAAGTGTCGTTGCTTTGAAGAATCTATGAATGTGAGATCATGTGGTTTCCAAAACCACTATTATTGATATAGTTTACTTGTTATAAAATGACACTTTTCCATAAGAAATGACAAAAACCCAGCACTTTCTGAATTGCAAGATTTTTGAGAAGCCAAATAGTCAGGATTTAATATATGATATATGAAGGTTACAAGGTTATGAGAAGTGACCTCGTCTGAACATCAAACTATCAAAAGGATGGAATAATCTTGTTGATTAACCAAGTAAAAACTTCACAAACAATAATTGTGATAGATTCACAAACAAAAATTGCGAACAACTACTCATCTGAATACATTCAAAGATATCTGTTGGTAAGCAAATTATATGGACGGTTCACAACTTGTGCATTCTTTCCTGAAAATTCCAGGAATTAATTGTTCTTCTGGTTTTCTTCAAGAAAAGAACAACAACAACAAACCGGACAATGCCACGAATACACATCTTGTTCTTTTGGTTTTCTTTAAGAACTGGAGATTTTACATAAATAATGGCAATCTATCTTCTACAGCTAAACCAAAACTCTGAAGTATTGCAAATAATATCCGACTTTTCTGCTAATTTCTCACTTCAAATTTGAACTATTGCATATAATATCTGATTTTTCTGCAATAATGTCAAATTAAAAGTTTGAGGCTATGCTAATAAGCTTACGTCATTTTTCAGTATCTTTCGGCTTGGTCAAAAAATATACCAGAAAACTAATTAATCTGGTAAATGCTTAGCATGATAAATTTAAAGGAATTGAACAGCCTAAAGCAATCACTAGAGGAACAAGGATCAGACTGAGACCCATGTCATTCATTACAAGGCCTCTTAAATTTCTCTACTCAGATTTTCAGTTATAAATTAAAATATCACAATTGTTTATAGGTGAAGATGCAACTTACAGGATGATAACCGCCAGAATAATTAGCATTAGAACGGAGATCATCCACATCTAAGCTATCAAGTGATCCTGATATAAGGAGCTGAAACATTTGAAGAAATACATTGTCAGTTCAAAACATATTTAATTATAGCCCTAATAAGACAACAGCAAAAGCAAACAAAGAAGGAAAAAAGCAAAAAAAAACTAAGGAAATATACACAAAGTAGAAACTAAAGCAAAAAAATATCCAAACAATTGTTTGGAAAATAATATCCAAAGTGGTCCTGATATAAGGAGCTGAAACATTTGAAGGAATACATTGTCAGCTCAAAACAAATTTAATTATAGCCCTATAAGACGACAACAAAAGCAAACAAAGAAGAAAAAACCAGAAAACTAAAGAAATATACTTGAATAGAAACTAAAGAAAAAAATAATATCCAAACAACTGTCAGGAACACAATCGTAATAGGAAGTATTAGAATGCACTTCCGGAAACATCAGTTCTTTTAGATATGTCGAGTAAGCTAACCATATATTTTAGTAAGAATGGATGTTGATCTTGGAGAACAATTATCAGCCTAGAATGCAGACAAGTGCTATGATATATGATATCTTGGACAAGTGTTGACAACATCATATCATAGATCATGTGCTTTTTTATAACAGGAAATTTGAAAAGATACTAAAATAGTATATATCATATTAGATCTCTGTCCCTCCTTCCTCCCTGTATCGCTGATAATAAAACTAATCAAATATGCAGATGATCACATCCAATTTACTTATTAAACTAGTGCTAAAAATTAATACATCAAGATAAGATGATTATCCAATTCAAATTTGGAGTAAAATTTCGGCTTAATTCCAAAAAAAAAAAACCAAACCTTTTAGCTAAACTGCAAGAAACCCCAAAAATTTTCAAAATTACGAGAAACTACCATGGTCCAATTTTTTTTCTGTTTTTTGGCAGTTTTGTGCAATTTATTGCTGATGTGACACCTTATTTCTGGTATTTTTTCGTAGTTTTTGAATGTTTTGTGGTAGTTTCTTGTGTATTTTGAAAGTTTGTGGTAGTTTCTTGTGTATTTTGAAAGTTTTTGGTGGTTTCTTGTGTGTTTTAAAAGTTTTTGGGGGTTTCTCGTAGTTTAGCTAAAAGGTTTGGGTTTTTTTGGAATTAAGCCTAAAATTTATGTGAATAATCAACTAACTATTTAATAATTATTGGATCAAGTCCTGACCCTGCAAGTGAGGCCCTTGCAAGGTTTGAGACATATCAAAACCTTCCACGTATCCTTTATCTTTTTCTCAATGTTGCTTCTTGATTTCAACAAGAACGATGAGGATAGTTCAGCGATAAACACTTAAACACAGGAGCCAACAAGTAGACTTGCCTGAATTTCATGCTCATTGAACATTTCAATCCATTCCTTTTTTATAAGTTGCTGAAATCCTCGCAAAAAATGTGTACTTTGATTGCGGATCTACAGACACAGAATTTGTTTCGTTTAAGAATCCCTTCCAGAAAGAGTACATGAATAATGATAATAATAGATAGAGCGAGAAAAACAAGAACAATAACCAGACATTATTGTACCTGGTAATTCAGCCGATGATTTGCAATAAGATGAATAAATTGAATAACATTATCATTAGTAACACGGATATCTTTTCCTCCAGGTCGTAGCTCCTCTTCTACATTTTCCCCATATTCATTGCTCACAGTAACAAAGTAGAGTTCCAGCTCTGAAATATCACCTTTATAACGCTGCAGATGAACTCCAGGATTGTAGATTAGTTGTGAAGGGGGGGAAAATCAAACACACAGAATGAGCAAAATGTGATGTAACCGATGATTGTCCATTTGCTCGTGAACTAGAGATGAAACTAAAAATTGTGATAACTTATTTACGCATCTGTCAATTATTGAATATAAACTAACAAGGTATGATGCAATGACTTACCGAGCAATTGGAATATACTCAATCTAACCTATCAAATTGTGATGAATTGGATACAATTCAAAGAGATTACATGGTTATACTAGTAATCTTGACAAAAGAAATCAGGTCACCATCATCCAAGCATGTTACCAACAAAATGCATCAACTAGCATGGAGTGGAAAGATGCATGTGAGCAATCCAATCAAGGCTGAATATGAAATATTCCCCCTCTAAGTTGGTGAAAAATTCATGGCACAATGAAATATAGTAAAGGGAGGGATTTAATTCCTAGAGGTTTAGTTGGTGTAATCAAACCTACCTTCAGTCATGATGCATCAATGGAAGCAATCCTCTGATGTTCTGTATCAACTATGAGTCTAGAAGAAGAGGAAAATGTGACTAATTTTTCAAGGGGAAAGAGGGGAGAAAATATATAAAAAAAAAATATTCAGCAACATTACCAAATCTCGTAAAGGTACAAAAACATTTGCCAACATCCGTTATATGCCAGATGCATATTTTTTTATTACAAACCTATAAAAGTGCCAAAGTCAAACCTTTGCTAAATCCTATATGCAAACAGATATATCATATTGTTTCCTTCTTTAACTGCATCGAACCATGCTGATTTTCATCATCTCAAGTATGCCATTCCTATACCACAAACTATCACGACTATCCCACATCAGCAACTTTTGTATGTGCCTCACCAATCCCAAGCATATTTACTCATCTTAACTGATAAATGCAACCTCAGATAACCTTATATCTCATCCTACATTAGCTTATAGTGATCATTCCATCTCAACATCCTATTTTAAACTGAACTCACACGCTAAATCCCCCCCCCCCAATCAAGGTTGGCTAATGGTTAGAACGCCATACAATTTAACCAAATAATAAAACAAGGTAAAATGAATATGAAGACATTGTTAGAATAGACTATGATACTCTAGAGGAGTTCTAGAGTATTCAGGGATTAGTTTGGCATATGTAATTAGTCCATTACCAGCCTCATGGAACATGTCTATCGGGGTAGTAAAGATTAGGATGGAGATGACCTTTTTACTAAGAAACTCGGTAAAGTTGGTAATGGTTTTTATTTTGAGCAACTTAAATTATACATGATAATGATACACAAACTGTTTTGATTTCTATATTAATGATACCTAATCCTGATAATCTTCTAACAAAATATGTTCCCGAGATACCTAATTATCTACTAAATAGGTGTCATTATATACAATCCCCCACCCCTACCCACGAATAAATTATATATTAAGATGATTTTTTAAAACTTTTCTGTTTGTTAACAACAACGACGGCGGTGGCGAGGAGCCTGTATCCCAAAATTTTTGGGTCGGCTTTATGAATTCGTATCTTCCATTTTGTTCTGTTAGAGGCCTTCTCCTCGGTTAAACCATAACAATATATGACAAAGCAAGATCCTTGAGTGCTTATCTGAGGTTATAGATACAAAAATATTGTATATTGATATTTTCTCTTTGAGATGAAACTTCATGATAATAAATAAGCACTAAACATTATGAGATGGAAGTTCACATACATGATATTATTTGTGAACGTTAATAATTCTGAACATCATGGATGACAAACTTATGGAGATTGCACCAGACTATTTTTAAATTTCTTTTTCCTTTTTCCTTTTCTCTTTTTCTCTTTCCCCAGTGTGTATTCTTTTCTTTTCTTTTCTTTTTCATTGAGGGAAATTTTATAGATATTCACTATGCTATTACATATACTGTATTCTCACAATGTGGGAGACAACAGTCCCTTGTTAACGTATCACATTTAAATTTCTCATAACAAAATTAAATACATGCACACAACATTATATAAATGAAAAGGCATCTTCCCTAGTTGTTTAAAGTACCACTGCATAAGAACGACAATCATCAAAAGCCAACAATGACTAGAGAAGCTGAAAATTACAAATGTATCATGCACAAAATAGTCCTAGAATCCTTTCCATTTCCATGGGAAATGCAAGTAGATTCGCCTACAGATTTGCTAAATAAAAAAAAACAATTAGCTTGTGCGTGTGTGGGGAGTGATCTATTGCACACCGGTTCCCTTTTTTTTAAAACGGCAACTCTCAATCTATGACGTATTTGATCGGTCGATCAGTTCAAGTTAATCATCCTACCTTCAAATATATCTGTATGAAAAATCAAAGGGTTTGAAGACCTCTTAACTCATGCATCGGATGAAGTTTATCCAAAGACATTCATTTTTGCACTCATTTGATACATGTGTGAGACGTCTTCAAATCCTTTGATATTTCATATATATCCACATGAAGGTAGGATGATCAACTTGAACGGATCGGATCGTTCAAATACACCGTAGATCGAGAGTTCCCGTTTTTTTTAAAAGGGAACCAGTTTGCACTAGAGCGCTCTCTCTCTCTCTCTCTCTCTCTCTCTCTCTCTCTATATATATATATATAAAGGGGTATGAGATAGTGGCCCCTTTGTCTAAAAGGGGCCACCGCCTCAACACACGCCTACCTCCCATGTATTTCATCAATCCAAACCGGTTGTTTTGAACTACGTATTATGAAACCCCTATGTATAAAAAATCATGAGATTTAAAGAGCACTAACGCGCCCATCAAGAGGCAGTATTTTTCCTATGCCGATAAATCGTTAATTTTTCTAACCGCTTGATAAACGCGTTAGAGATCTTAAAATCACGAGATTTTTTGTTCAAAAAGGTTTTTTGATATGTAGATCAAGATTTCCGATTTGGTTCGGTGAAAAATATAAAGAATATGTATGTTTGAAGCAGGGGCGCTTTTTGAAAAAGGGGTCACCGCCTCATACCCCCTTTCCTATATATATATATATATATATATATATATAGTAAGAAAGAGAGTGTGCGTGTGTCATAACCCGGAAAAGAGATATCCATGGTTATGATATGCTGTTAGAATGATAGGAGTATTCCCTGCTATAGAACAATGGGGAGTAGCGAATTCCATTCCGAAAGAGAGCACGAACAGAACTATAAATATAATGATATCACTCTTATAACACAAAGACGCCTTTTGGGTGAACCGGAACTCCGAAGTTTGAAGACAGAGAAAGGACAATGGAAGAAAGGTGCTATAGGAGGGAATTTCTCCTATGGCGTCGAAAAAATATACCCTCCATGAATTTTTTCGACGATCGGAACCCACCATCATCATTTTTATCATGTAAGATATAGATACACCAAATTTCATGTGATTCCATCACCTTTTCACCGTCGATTTTATGGGTGCAACATTGTTAATTCAACGGTGAAAAAGTGGTGGAATCGCATGATATATATATATATATATATATATATATATATATATATGAAAGGTGCGATAGGAAGGAATATCCTCCTATGGCGTCGAAAAAATACGCCCTGCATGATTTTTTCGACGATCGGAACCCACCATCTTTTATCATGTAAGATGTGGATACACCAAATTTCATGTGATTCCATCACTTTTTCACCGTTGATTTTGTGGGTCCAAAATTAACGGTTTACCGACAATGGAACTTTTACATTCTAATTCAACGGTGAAAAAGTGATGGAATCGCATGATATATATATATATATATATATATATATATATAATGTGGAAAGGTGCCATAGGAGGGAATAATGGAGGAAAGGTGCCATAGGATGTGTATCCACTTCTTGCTTGATAAAGATGATGATGGGTGCCAATCGTCGAAAAGAATCGTGGAAGATATAGATATTTGACGCAACCTAACGAAAAAGCCTCATAGGGCCTCATTTCATCATTATTCTCTCTCTGTGTGTGTATATGTGTGTGTGTGAGGAACGCTATTTTACTCGCAGGGCATAACCAATTTAGTTATGCCCTATGGAGAATGATCTATTTTGCCCCTCAATTAATAACAAATGCCCATCCTTGTATTAAATGCTCCTTTATTAAATGACAACAATAGCCCCATGCTAGTTATTAATTGAGGGACAAAATAGGCCATTCTCCACAGGACATAACTAAGTTGGTTATGCCCTAAGAGTAAAATAGCCTTCCCATATATATATATATATATATATAGAGAGAGAGAGATCAAATTAGGTTGATTTGCAAATATAAAATGGAGTTTCGTTCCTTATTACACTTTATTATGACTGCAACAAACATAACATGCCGATTTGATAAATCTCCCATGACGAAAATATTTTAAAATACGGAACTCATAGTTTGGTAATTTCTTAAGAGGTAAGTAGAATCCATCATACCTTTAAGAAGAGAAGGTGACGATACAATTCAGGATCCAAGGAAGGCAAGTCATTCAGATAGTTGTGCCTAATTGAAATGAAATAAATATCAGTTGTATGGGAGTATATATGAAAAGAATGCATCTGTCAACGAAAAGCTTGTGCTGATCAGTTCAAGGCAACTCAAATTAAATTAATTGCTTAAAACGGCGACATAAAGAATGCAAACAATTTTATCCATAAACAACAAGCATAATTTAAATGGATTCTTAATATTAGACAAGAAATGATGCTTCTGCTTAAAACCCCGCAGCATCAAGTAGGTCATCTACCCACAATGTAATCATAAATCTGCAAGCCAGTCACGATAACATTTGACATGCCCATACACCAATCTTCAACACTTTGAGAGACTTGATGTAACTGGCCCCTACTAATTCAAAGAATTACCAATTTACCATTTCCTGATAATACCACAATCCAGTTCTGCAGATTTTCAATGATAGCCTATATATTGGTTTAAATTAAGTATAATCAAGTGTTATATAGCTCGAGAGCAAATCCACTAACTTAACTAGCTGCTCATTAAATCATATGTCAATTCATTTAATCTTCTACTTTAAAGTTGCCTCTCCACATATTGCCCTTCATAGTTTCCACAACTACTAGCATATAGAATTTTGACTTAGAAGATTCCCCTCGGGTTATGGCATTCTGTGAATTTTTGTATACTGTGATCATGTTAATGCCTAATGGAAACTGAGTTGTGGGGAACAGCTGTTCCTATTCTAGCAGTAATATGATGCATTTCATCCCTTCTTCAATTTCATTTCTTCTCCAAAACAGCAAGCTTCCATCTCATCTCCTTTTTCACCCCATCATATCACTTCTTTAAACTAGTTTTCTCTCCAAACAGCAAAAGGGCCCATACCACTTTAATCTCCCCTATCCAGATTGATAAAGATAATTTGGCAATAAGGGATATGGACCTTATTTAGGAATGAGTAAAAGAAGGAAAAGAATATAGGTTCTTAGATTCAAATATTATTTATTGTTAAATCGTGTGCATCAATTCCATGATGCTTGTCCCAAGGCAGGATAAAGTGGGCTGCATCAAGTAGCCGACAACTAACGTAAAAAAACATAGTTGGATTACTGAAAATGGATTAATCTAGTCAACCCCAAAAAATTTAAGGTAAAGTCTTGTCAATATTTATACATCAAATTTAGGACTAAGGTATTTTTGTAGTCTAAAAATTTGTTAAGTGAACATTTTCTCCTATAATTTGAAGCATTTCAAACGAAATCTAGATTTTATGTAAAATGTTGGTCTTTGGATTTTAGGAACAACACAACATGCTCTTCGGTTGTTACTGATCACATTCAACTACTATAAATTTGTATTGGTTGATTATTCATCATCTCTTTGAGTTTAGAACCTTTCTTCAGTTAAATTCAAACATGAATGAAGTCTTAACTATTTTTGCAAGCTGCATCAATTAGCTAAATAATATTTCTATTCGAAAGTCAAAACTTTGTAGCTATAATTAAGGAAAGTGCAAATAAGTGCTTAAGTGAAGAGCACTGTGGGCTTTGTCAATGTGAACTGAGCCAAGGTATCTCAAAATGTGGTGGTGCATGCTTCTCACTTTAAATAGGATCTGATATTTATCATCTCTTTGAATGGAGAACCTTCCTTCAATTGAATTTAAACATGAACAGAGCCTAAAATTTTTTGCAAGCTGGATCGATTTAGCGAAATAATATTTCTGTTTGAAACTTTGTTGCTAAAATTAGGTAAGTGCAAGTAAGTGTAATTAAGTGAAGGACCATAAGCTTTCTCAATGTGAACAGGAGCCAAAGTATCTCAACACTCAACACAATGGTGCATGCCTCTGTTATTTTTCAATATGCCAATTAATTTGATTGTTCGTGACGTCTATTAGGTATTTTGATATTTTTCCAGTTTTGTGCTACAAAACTATGCAACTATGTTAAGTTCGTTAGTCCTAGTATTATCGTGTGCCCTAAGAATATCATGACAATATTAAGAGCATGCTATTAGCGCTTTAACTTCATCAATTTGAACATGTTGTCTTCAATATGTATCTCTTTCACACAAAACAACTCCTATTCCAAGTATTAGTTGCTCATAGGTTTGCTTACAACACTTTTATTTCAAATTCATCGCCTTTTTTGGTTTCCGCAGTAATTCGTGTCAGACACTTGTACCTCAATTTCATCATACAACATGTTTTCTTAGTAATCCATGAGCAATGCATAGGGCAGTCAATAACCCAGCCACGCCCCAAGGTAAGATTTGTATGGTTTTTGTGTCAGGTTTTACAGATAACTGAAGTTATATTACAACTGATACAAAACATTAATTAATGAATAAGCTTTTCGATGAAAATTTTGATGTACAATGATGAATTGGGATATTTAAAGAAAACAAGCATAATTCTTTCTTTAAGTTTGTTGAAGAATTGATGCACAAATATCAAAATTAACTCGGTGTGTCAAGACACAAGCACAACCTGAGGTATAGGGCAGCAACGCTGCCAAGCACAAGGCGATGGCCACATTGAAGCAAGCCACATTCTTTTGTCTTTGAATAATTTAATATTTAGTGCTATTTATTATATATTATATAATAAAATTATAAGATAGTCTAAATCTTAGAAAAGAGTATGGCTTTTTTAGCTATATGGATCAAAAGGTTAGATAATTAAGAAAACATGTAATAAGTGGAGTTGCAAATGAGAATGTTGAGATAGATGAGTGGTAGTGCTTTGGCTAAATGGCTGAAAAATACCCAAAGTTTGCATGTTTTTACAAATAAATACCTAAAGTTCAAAATTCGACAAATAAATACCCAAAGCTTCCACTTAGCATGTAAATGACTTCGCCGTTAACGGAGGATGTGAAAAGACAATTATGCCCCAGACCCCTATGACCTATTGACCATGTTGACTTCATTTGTAAGACAAAAAATCCGAAAAAAGCTTTTATTCTCCATCTATCTCTCTCATCTTTCTTCTTTAACCCTAGAAATATATCCCCAATCACTTGGAGGCTGTTTTGCGGTCAAATTGTTGAGTCTCTAAGATTTAGTTTAGCCATCCTTCTAATTTAATCAAAATTCGAATAAAATCAATTGTGCCCTCTTCATCGATCTCTTCCCCTTTTACCATAATCCTAGAAATTTACCTCACTAAATTTTGTAATTTTCTACGGTTAAAGTGAAGAAGCCATAAGATTTGTTCGGGCAATCATGTCTTTCTCAATAAAATAACTTGCATGCAAAACTAATTTACGCATCCTTGTCCAGACTAGAATTGTAAAGAAAACAAAAGCAAGAGACATAGAAATCCAAGCTAATTTCCTTATTTTCCTCAGTTCTTACCAATTCCTTACCATAGGTTTTAACTTCTTATTTTTGGCTAACCACTTCTCCTTCACCCTCATTTTCTCAATTTACATTCCTGAACCCTTGCTTTTTACCTCCTACAATAATTTCTGTAAGTTCAAGTTGTCTCCATGAAAGTTTTGAGGTTGCATTTGCAATTTCAGGATCTTGTTGGTTGTTGAAGGAGCTTCGGACTCATGAGTTGAGAACGGGCCCTTGAAGAATTTCGAGAAGAAGAAGTCATTGATGAAGCAATAGAGAAAGGAACTAGGGAAAAAAGTAAAAATGAAGAAGAAAGAGGGCTCATTTTCTTTAAATAACTTGGTTAGGGCAAATGAGTAGGAAAAAACACATGAGCAACACATGTGAATATTTCGTCTAATATTCTAACGTAGTTGGTCATTTAAGTGCTAAATCCAAACTATAGGTATTATTTGTCGAATTTTGAACGTTAGGTATTATTTTGCTAAAATAAGCAAACTTTGGGATTTTCCAGTTGTTTAGCCTAGTCCAGTGTTCTAAAAAGCAGCCTAATTGGCCGCCTAGGCGGAAGCAGTGCTAAGTCGCTTCAGCAATAAACGGTTTAAGCGCTTAAGCCGCCCAACCCGCTTAAGCGGGCGCCTAAGCAGATACTAGCCCACTTAATAGAATAAAATTTAGTCATTTTTAAGCATCATAGGTCGGCTTTGTTTTCTTTTCAGCGTATCTTACCAAAACCTATACTTAATGAAATAAAAGTTAGTCAATTATATCTCTTTTTTCTAAATAATTTTTGAATTATATAGCTCAAAATCTATTTTTTGCTGACTTTTGTTGTTAAAACATCAATATATTACCAGTTATTATGCTAAATTATCAATATATTTCTGTTTCTACTATTGAAATTTCAATGTGTTGTTTTTTCTATGCTTAAGTGTCAATATACTGCTGAAATTTCAATATGTTTATATGTAAAACATACTTTTAACTAAAATTTAAATAAAAAAACGCCTAAGCAGCGCTTAAATGGCGGCTTGGCACAACTGCTCAACTCCACCTAACGTTTTTTACAACCTTGGCCTAGTACTTACAAAGATAGGATAATTGATTAAATGAGAATGCTGAAATGGATAAATGGTAATACTCTCAAATATAGGATAAGTAATATATGCATTTGTAATGGGTTGCAGGTCGCTGCTAAGGAGGTTAAAATAAAAGAGAACCGGTTAAGGTGGTCTGGAGGTGTGGAATGAAGACCAATAGACCCTTCAGTTAGGAAAGTGACAAAATTGTAGTTAATGGTGCAACATAAGATTAGGATAAACCTAGAAAACAATGTATTTAAGCAATTAAAAATGATATGTTGATTGCCAATTTAAGTAAGAAGGCAGCCTCTAACAGAGCCTAATGGAAGAAACATATTCATTTTGTGATCCCAAAAATTATTTAACATACACCATTTTCCAATTTTTAGATGTATCTACAAGATATTTGGTTAGACCAACTCAACATGAACAACAATTTACAGTTGTTCACGGGAATTAGAGCTTTAAAGCCTTGTATCATAAATAATATGATTTGCAACTTCAGGCTACTAAAAGCTTTTTAAGAACATAAGAGCTTTTACCTTGTATCATATATTAATAAGTTTTAATGCTCCAGTTTATTGACTAAAACTATAAAAGAAATAGGCAACAGAAAAGAAAGCTATTATAAAAAAAATGTTATATTCTGAAATCTTACTTCTCTTTCAATTTGCTTAGGAAGAAAGTCGCAAATGGTACGTCAACAAGTATGCCTTCATACATGGCCTACAAAAAGAGTAAGAGATCATGAATATTGTGACTATGCCATACTGAACAGCTGTAAGAAAGATGGATTTGATTCAAATAAGAGAACTGTAAACCATAAAATTTAGCAAAGGAATATGCTAATATGCAATATACAGAATATTAAAAGGAGTCTTTTCCAATTTAATAAAAAATCAAGACAATGACAGTTGTGTTTAAGACTTACGCTATAACCAAGGCTTAAGCCCATGGCCCCAGATCTACTGTAAGTAATGTGATAGAATATTCAACCCATTCCCATTCCAACAAAAGAGATAAAGACACCCACTCTCGAAAATAATCCAAAAACACCCAGATCTACTGCTGGAACACGCCATATATTTGTCCAATAAAATAGAGGGTATATACAACTTTTTTTAGATGAGACCCCTTTGGGAATCGAAGCAGTGACCTCTCGCTTTGGAGAGGAAATTCTCACCGCATGATATAGTGATTATATACAACTTGTTACACAATAAGACGTATTCGAATTTTACACCAATCACAATTAGAAGATACACATGGTTGAAAATCATGCAAGGGACAAAGGCTACAAAAAGAATCCTGGAAGGATAAACTAATTAGGAACACATGCTTCTTAAAATTAAAGATAAAAGAAAACCGCAAAGAAAGAAAAATGAGCAAAGAAACACATGCATGAATTTTGCATCCAAGCTTGAAAGAAACAGCTCAGTAAACAGAGGCAAAAGTAAGGTCTAATGACTTTATTCTTATACATAAGATATCTTTCAGAACATAAAAGAGGAAAATAGGCATCTTCCAGAAAGACGACTGAATGAGCAATACTAGATGGGTTATATAACACAAACAAATTACCAATTTTCAGGGCTGCATTTTTTTTTACCGGCACTGGTGATGGTGTGTTTGTGAGTGTGAATGTTGCTGCTGCAGCAGCTGTGTGGTTGATATTATTGAGGGATGTTGTGTTAGGTTCTGGCATAAACACCACTAAATGTGTAGCTTTCAGGCAGCACTGGCAAACATGCACACACACGCCTAACAGCCACTATAAAAGTTTGTGATGTGAATCTGTGGGTTTATAGCAGAAGCTTAAGTAGATGTAGTGTCACAAACACATCGTCCAACAACCTATGTAGCTTTGGCCATAAACTAATTTAGATGTTTCAAAATAGAAATGCGAAGATGTTTTTAATCATAGGTAAAGCATTGTAACCTTTAAACACGTATCTCGAATATTTATTTAATAGTAGCAGATATTTCGTTTAAACTAGCCAAGATTTTGAATACTTTTTAACAAGCCTAACCCACCCCCTAGACAAACGCACAAGCAAAAAACTAGCAAGGAAAGAAAAAATTTATAAAAAACTCAGCAACAATATCAACAAAATAATAAAGTCATGAAACCAGAGAATCGAAGATAAACCAGACCTAACCCATCTAACGCGTTAGACTATGAAAGAGTAATTAGCAAGTTAGGTGCACAATTAGAAGGGTTTGGAATACTTGCATATAGCCTAAAGGAGAACTCTAGCCCACGAACTTCAACTCATCATACATTGCACCTCCATGAAGTTGTAAAAATAATTATTAAAAAACTACATAGACGGATGAGAATAAAGAGTCCAATTCTACATGTCGATATCAACAATAATGAAATTTATAGTAGGAGAAAATCTTTTAACAGAGAATGGACTACAATGAGCAATTAATGTTCCAAAAGAAGATTACTATTTATCTATGCTTAAGTATGGTTAGGGTTAGGCCTATAGCAAATGTAGCACCCTTGTCTTTCTAGAATCCCCAAGTCTAGGAAATTTAGGAGGACCAACAAAATCATAGAATTAATTGAAAAAGGTTAACGCAAAGTCAAAGGACACCTGATCATAAAGTTTTGTTGAATCTTTTATAGTCTTAAAGTATACTGGATACAAACTTGATGAGACAGGAAGTAGATGGCAAATACGACAATCAAGTAAAACATGCATGTGGGGTGTCTCCACTACTAAAATTTGTGGAGACACCATTGTATCCAATCCAACCATCCATCTACAAATGGATGATGAGATCATGTGTAGGGGTATCTCCACTAAATTTATTAGTGGAGACATCCGAACTTGTATAATGTGGACAAACAAAAATCGCTCCACTAAGTAGGTAGCTATTTTACTTGTCAGCATCATATCCACGACATAGAACTTACAAAAATGATTATATATAATACTGTTGTGAGTTATTTGACCCATAGCAACGCCCCTTGCCTCTTTTTCTCGTCAAAGGTTAGGAACAATTTTCTACATTAATAAAGAAGGATCACACAAAGTACGGAAGAAAAAGAATTCATGGTTAACAATGGTGTTGATCTCATTTCGTTTATGTTTTGATTATTGTTCAAACACCCTATTCCATGTTTGTGCTATAAAGGAAAACAAGGACCTTCATCCAGGTAGTCAGGTCAGGACTATTTATTTTCGATGTGTTTTATATGAATTTTCATATTCTGCTATTTATATGGAACCCATACATAATAATAATTTCAAAATAAATAACATATGGCCCGTATAAGGATGATGCGAGTGTGCCATCATTAGGGATCCAAATCTTGTTATTGTTGAAGCTTCTCATGTGCCTGTAGGCCCACTAATTCGAGCAAGCCGTTGGAGGCTCAAAAGGAAGTCTCGGGTTTGGTTTTAAAAGTACCTTATTTTTATCTCTGTTGTTCATCTGATTTTCAGCCAAAATTAGAACTATTTTTCTTTCCATTTTACCCTTAACAATATAGTTGCAATTGTTATATTGTTCAGCCTTAAAAGTATTTAATAATACTCTTTTATAACATGTACATATGCTACTCATTGGTTTTTAATCTAATTAACTTCAGTTTTCAATTACTTCTACAACTTTGATAACTTTAAGAAGTCTTTTGAGTGCTTCAACAGATATTTTCATTTGAAATTCATTTCAAAATCACTCAAATCTCTAAGCACCAAGTCCATATTAGTTAGTGAGAATCTTGAGCTACACTTACTCTCATCTATTAGAGAGATTTCTTTAAAAATTGATTGTACTCTTGGAAAATGATGGTTGCAAAGATTCCTCATTAAAGCTTTCATGGAGAATTGCATTCTTAACATCAAGTTGATACAAAGGTCAATTGTGAGTAGCTGTTAGGGATATAACAAAGTAAACGAGATCGTCTTAGAAACGAGAAAATTCATGATAGTCAAATCCCATAGGTATGCGAATATCCATTATCTAAAAAGCTTTGAGACGTGCGAGAGAACCGTTAAGGATGAGTTTCACTGTTCATAACCATCAACACTCTACAGTCTTCTTTATAACAGAAAGAGAACCACGATCAAGATCCATGTTTGATACTGCTCAAGAGCTATCTCCTCCTTCACAATTGATCTCCACGTTATATAAGAATGCCTCGGACAATGACTTGGGAAGAGGATGATATTCAATAGATGAGATAAATGCTTAATAAGGAAATGTCAAATAATAAGCAATGGGATGAGAAGTGATGCAGATCCAATTTCCTTTCTGTTAACCAATAAAAACATTGATATCCGATTGTTGCAGGTCTTGAGGTATCAAGACAACTAGAACCACCTTAGACCCTGTAGTACGCACACGGCTTTCGAGCATACACCTTATCCAATTTCCTTTCCGTTAAGCAATAAAAACATTGATATCTGAATGTTGTAGGTCTTGAGGTATCAAGACAACTAGAACCACCTTAGACCATGTAGTACGCACACGGCTGTCGAGCATACACCTACACCTTAATCACTAAGTTCTTCTTAAAGGTGTGCTTGGTACATAGATGGATGATTCCAAATAATCCCAACATTCCTAGGAATGTAGTTCCCAGACATCTGATTCGCAGGAATCATAAATTAGCATATTGTGTACTTTATATATTCCTAGGATATCAAATCAAGAGAGAGAGAAAGGCAGACATATGATAGATAGAGAGGATTACGAGAAGGGGAGTGAGAGGAGATGAGAGGTGAGTGTAAGAACGAGAGCGAGAAAGAGAAGGGGACGAGAGAGAGAAATACCTTGCGAGGCGAGAAAAAGAGACGCGATCATGAGGTAGACGAAAGATTTTTTTTTGTTTTTATTTGGAGGTAATTTCAGACGAAGACCAATCTGGGTGGGAATAAGATTCCTATGATTTGGGGACATTTGATTACCATGGTAATCCTATATTCCCAGGAATATTTTTTCTATCAAAACAAGCTTGGTAGCTTTTCATGGGAATCTAGGTTTAGCACCTAGATTACAGCCTACCAAGCACACCCTATGAGAAAAATCAGAAGGAGAAATATCATCAGATTTTGTAGATGTATTCGACCCTATAGAAGGTATATCATATGAAGCACGAATACTTGTATATGCCTCACATATCGTCCCCGATCGCGTATCGAAGTCCGAAATTCTCGGAAACTCTCGGATTCACTCGGACTTGTAAATGTCTCGTCAATCTCTATCGAATCGACGCATTTTATCTTTCTCTCGAAAATTAAGGCACACACAGGTTCGAAAGTGCGTTGAATATCTAACATAATGCCATTATTTATCTATATTATTATATATTGGTATGTATACATTAATATATATTCATATTTAGTTAATTTAAAATCGATATAAAAACGTATCCCGTATCCCAAGCTTTTGGAAAATTGCAAATCCGCGAATCCATATCGTATCATTTCCCGGATCCATATCCGAACCCGTGCAACATAGTATATCTGCTGCAAGTTGTTGCAAGTCCTTCCCAAGGAGACTCAGATGTAATCTAAAGAACATATAAAGGATTTAGGAATAGTATGAGACTAAAAAAAGATGACTCATTAAAGTGACAACAACATAAGTGAATCATGGCAACTCTGGACTACGGATATACCTAACTGCTTTAGAGTCCAATTTGGATATTCTATCACGCTGATCATGAACGAAACATACACAACAAAACTCGTGGGTGTAATGAAAAAGGAGGCCTTTAAGGAAATAAAAAATAGCATAAGCTCGACCGTCAATACCGAAGAAGTCATAAGATTAATTAAGTGACATGAAGAGAGAACTGCTTCTTCCCAATATGCCTTAGAAACTCGTATGCAAATCAGCAAGTTATAAGTAATTTCTGAAAGAAATCGGTTCTTCCTTACCGTCATGTCATTTGGTTGAGGTGTAAGGGCACAGAGATTCATGAACAATGCTGGATTGTGTCATGTACTCCATAAAGGATGAACTAAAGTACTTTGGTAATATCACTACGCAGAAAAAATATGAAAACTCGAAATTGACTATAATTTTAGCATAAAATGTTTAAAACATAGAAAAGACTTCATTGGGAGATTTCTTTTTTTGGGTAAACATTGGGATATTTCATTAAATGCAGCAATGTCATGCAAGAAAAATCATTGATGAACGTCACAAATAATGGAAAAATCCACTCAGACACAATAGGGAAAGGCCCCACACATCAGAATATTAAAGCAAAAGGTTTATCACCTCTTTTATTGGCATGAGACGGATAGCTTGAACGACGATACTTACCCATCTCACACGACTCACAATCTAAGGATGACACAAAACCATAAAAGGGAACAATCCTCATCAAGATCCGCAAAGATGAATGAACTAGCATGCAATCGATATCATACAGATGTAGAAGCAGGACATGCAATAAGGCATGGATGTTTCTCTAGATAGTTCAACTTATTTGACTGAATTCATGTGCCAATCGTGCTAGTCACAATATCCAGCATAATGCAACCACTAGGAAAAAGTGAGAAATTACAATTCAAGGTTCGAGTTACTTGACTAATAGAAAGTAGACTGAATGGAAAAGAAGGCAAATACAGAACTCATGATAGAGTGAAGTGAGTGGAAGTTACTAAGACAATTCCCTTCACTCTAAAAGTGGATCCATCACCTAAAGTCACTGGATTACATACAGGTGTCGAACAGTAAGCAAAATGAATATTTTACTCCCCAGTCACAATCCATGACTTCGGAGTCAATAACCCATGGGTATAAAGCAGGTACAGAAGAGAGACAGGTCGCATATGATTACCTTTCACCATAGCACCAGTATGAGGTGTGGATGATGGGGATGTTCTAGAGCTACATAGGGTCAGAAGAAGGTGAAGCCTAGATATTTCGTCCTTTGTCAATGAAATGTCAGAGGATGTTGTATCGATTGATGCCACAGATCCTGAAACTGGAGAAAAAAACACTAAAGCTATAGGTGTTGTACGAAGTGGCTAAGGTAGCATCCTATGGATCTTCCAATATGTTTCTCATACACGACACTCCCGTTTTCAATGATCACAATTGTGTTTCTCTCCTCCGCCCTTATCACCTCCTCAAACTCCTTAGGTGGCTCCACTTTGACCTCCACGGCCTCCTTGTCGCTAATAAGACTGTATAATTCGATCTAAAGGCAAAGCGCTCTCTAGTATCTTCTTGCTCATAAGTAACTCAATTAGGGAATACCTTCATCAGTATGATAAGTAAAAGAAAGAGTAATGATAGTCGAATTCCCTAAAATCTGCAGCGATGAGAAGCGTCTTCAACAACTCTTCAGCTCTCTTTTTGAACTCTGAATAGTATTGTTGAAGAGAGAGTGTACCCTGCATCCTATACAAGTTTCGAAGTAGATTAAAAGAACGAGACAAATTCTTCTACCCAGAGTAAAGATCTCCCAGACAATCCCACACCTTTACAGATCTCTGATTGATCACAAGCTTCATGACTGACCTCTCCATACAACTAACACTCGATGATCTATCTCCCTAGATATTTGATCAAACAATCACACAATGCAAAGATAAAGGATCTCTCAAGATCCACTAACAACAAGGATTGTGATTGATCTCCAAAGATCTAATCACACATCAACTCCACCTTTCACACAACCCTCTTGGAATCAAACATAATGTCCAATGCTCCAATCACCAGAATAGAACAAGACATGTCACAAATAACAAGAATATCACCTCGATTTGTACTGGTCAATGGAATCAACAAGAGATTAATATTTAAGTTGTTTCAGGGATTGGAAAGAGGATGTGAGATTTTAAGCATGGGTTTGGTGAAGGCTTAAAGATCTGGTGGAGATACGACATCTAATGCTCTATAGATAGTGAGATCTAAGATATAATGCTCGATCTGAGAGGATGAGGGAGATCGCAGGTTAGAAGTCGAGCGAAGGTGCGATCTGAAATATCGAGGAAGATCTGGGGCATGGCTGAGGCTTGGGCGTAATCGAGGGCTGTTGCAGGCTTTGTATCTGAGGGCTAAGGTCGAAGGCAGCGGCGAGAGATGTTGGTCGAAGGCGGCGGTTAGAGGCAGCAGCTCAATTCAGTAGTGATTGGCAAGGATGAGACGAGGCCTTCGAGATGGTGACGAGATCTCAATGGTGATGATGATGGAGGTTGAGATTTAGGGTTGAATCATGATTGACGGCCCTAATACCATGTTATTTAGTAATAGGTAGAAAGGGGGGAGATTGATTTGAGAGACAATGATTTTGGATTATTAGAAAGATATCTCACTTTATATTTTCACCCCTCTAATTAAATTTAAGCAACATATTTTAACAATCATCTTGTTTAATATATTGGACTTTAAAGGCACCAACGTTGAGTGCTTTGTAAGATCCGGTCACTACCTGAATTGGTAATTGTGTTGTTGGATCTCGCCTGAGTTGGGATCTAATGGGATCTTGAAGGAGCGTCATTCACTGTGTTATGAATAAAATTAGTTTAGATATTAGTTATAGGTAGTTAGATATTAATTATGAGCAGTTACGATATGAGAGATACTCTATGACTCTATATATATTTGCATGTAAACTCTTTTATTATCATGCCAATAAATTATTTCCTTTTGATTATCTTCATAGTATTATAGCTCCTGAAAATAATCAAGAGAAAACACTTTAAAAAAACGATGCCCACCTCTACAGCCCTCGAGCACCCTTCCTCTGCCTTCGATCTCCTACCAACCTTCGCCCCCCAGCATCTTCGATCCCCTGCAGGCTCCCCGCTGGCCAACCTCACCACCACCTCGCAGCCGCCGCTACTGACGTCTCCTAACCTCGCCACCACTGCCTGATCTCACCGGAGCTCCTTTGAGGCCGATCGACTTCACTGGAGCTCCCAGGATCCCGTCGATGGCTTGCCATGGACAAGATCCAGATTTGAAGGAGCTCGATTCTCGCCATGGCAGCATCGACTTCAACCCGGAACCCTTCCTCGACATCGATCCCCTCCACGAGCTCCTCCTCGGCTTCGATTTCCCTTTAAAAACCCTAAACCGACATTGAAAACCCCTCTTTCATCTACAATCGACCCCTTCTCACTTTGATTTTGCAGACCGATCCCCTCCATGATCTCGATTAACTGCTCTTCAACTTTGATTTGGTGTTCTTGAGCTCGGCTTTGTGTTCTTAAGGTGTTCTTGAGCTCGACTTGGTGATTCGATCAAAGATCAAGGCTCGGTTGCTGTTCTTGAACTCGGATTGATGTTCTTTTTGCTATTTTTTTAACTCGATTTAGCAGAGAACAAGGCTCAGTTGTTGTTTTGGGCTCCTAATTATTGTTGATGCTGGTTTAGGGCTTGGCTTGGTTGATTATTGCTGATTCGAAGCTGTTTGAGCTTTTTTTTTCCGTTGTTAGACCCGATATGGACATTTCTCGCTGTTGTTACAGTAATTCATGGGTTTTGAGCTATATTTGAGAGTGGATTGTGACCCGCCACCTCCGCCTGAATTTTGTTTTTGATTGTATACTTTATTCTCGCTCTTTCGGGATTTACCTTTGCGCCATTCATCATGGATTCTGATTCGGTCTCCATTACTGCTCGTGATTGTTCCCCTATTACAGCTTCTGCTCGTGGTCCCTGTACTCGTGGCTTTTATTGTTCTTATTGCGGCGGTACTAATTATCGTATAAAGTGGTATTGGGAGAAGCATGGCTACCCTGATGATACACCTACAACTCGCTAGTCATCCACACCAATTGCTAGTGCCCGATCTTCCTCTTCCGTCGGCAATTTACCTTTATCCAGTGCTGAATAGGATCAGTTGTTTCGTCTCCTCTCCTCTGTAGCTCCTGCCAACCTTTCTACTCCATAAGGTATATCGTTCATTTCTCAGTCTTATTCGTAGGTCACTGATTCCGGCGCCTCACATCACATGTCTTGTGATGGACCGTCTGATCTTGCTTCTAGTCCTCACAAGTTGATTTCCATAACCGATGGTAATACCACATGTTTATGGCTCTGCTGATTTATCACTTGCTTCATCTTTACATCTAAAACTGCTTTAATTGTGCTATCTTTAAAACAAATTTTCTTTCTATTCGTCGGCTTACAAATGATTCTAACTCCTCCATAACATTTTATCCATCTCATTTTGTGATACAGGATCTTCTGACGAAACAACGGATTGGTGGGGGACATGAACAGAATGGACTGTACTGCGTTGATCACATTTCCAGTACATCTGCAGCTGTTTTTACTATCCAGTGGTATCGGAGACTTGGTCATCCTCTTTCTTCTTTTACATAATATGTTGACTTCTCTTGATTTATCAAAGTTCAGTTGTGAATCATGTATTCTTAGTAAACACCATCGCTCCTCTTTTCCTCCAGTAAATAAAAGACATAATTTACCCTTTGCATTAGTGCACTCTGGTATTTGGGGTCCGTTTAAAATTCCTAACGTGTTTGGTTATAGATATTTTATGACATTTATCGATGATCATTCACAAATGACTTGGTTGTATTTTCTGCGTAATAGGTCTGGACTGTATCTACGTTTAAAATCTTCGTAGCTGAGATTACTAATCAATTTGGTATTCCGATAAAAGTTCTTATAATACTAAAGAGTATATTAGCATAGAGTTTACTGCATTTTGTCAGACCCAAGGTATATTGTATCAAACTTCATGTTCTTATACTCCTCAGCCAAATGGGATTGCTGAACGTAAAAACCAACATTTGCTTGAGATATCTCGTTCTTTTGTTTTGCATATGTATGCCCCTAAACGATTGTGGAATTTTGCGATCTTAGCTGCCAGTTTTTATATCAATTGCATGCCTTCTCCTGTCCTAGGCAACCAGTCCCCTTTCTCTATTTTGTTTATACGGGGCAACTTTTTTCATATTTCACCTAAAGTGTGGTTTTCTATGCTATCCTTATGTTCTAGGTCCTTATATAGACAAGTTTGATCCTAGAGCACCCGTATAGTGTTTGTAGGCTACTCACGATCCCAGAAAGGGTGTCTGCTTTGACCCTACCACATCTAAGGTTTGTACTTATGATGTGACCTTCTTAGAAGATTAAGTATATTCTCCACCAACTATTAAGGACCCCACTCCTATTATTCATGTTCCTCACCTACCTTTCTCAGAACTTGATTCGTCTGTTCAACATGTACAACCTGTTTTTAAGCCTGTAACCGCTTATCCACATGTGTATCGGCGTTGTAAACAAGTTGATCCACCCCCTCCCAATGCTATTTCTTCTAACGACTCTTCTGCAGGTACTCCTATACAGTCCATTGTTCTTGATTCTCCACCGCCACTGTCTTCAGAAAAAGATCTTTCTCTTCCTATTGCCTTACACAAAGGTAAGCGTTCCTGTACCATCTTCTTGTCAGTTTGTTTCGTACTACACATCCGATTTCAAACTTTGTTTCGTATTATCGACTGACACCATCTTCTCGTCAGTTTGTTTTTCCTTGTATGTCATCACTTTCTTCCTCTATTTAGGAAGCTCTTCAGTATCCAGGTTGGCATACAGTTATGTTAGAGGAGATTGACGCACTGCACTCTAATCAAACTTAGAAAATTGGTACATCCGCCTTCAGATAAGAAGGTTGTCGGCTGTCGATGGGTCTTTACTATCAAGTATAATCCTGATGGAACGATTGATCGTCTCAAAACTCGATTAATGGCCAAAGCTTTTTACTCAGCAGTATGGATTGGATTATGTTGAGATTTTTTCGCCAGTTGCCAAGTTGATCTCGGTTAGTGTTCTTATATCCTTGGCTATTTCTAAAGCATGGCCACTTCTTCAGCTTGATGTGAAGAATGCCTTTCTTAATGACGATCTTTCGAAGACTATTTATATGCAGCAACCTCCGGGCTTTAAGCGGCCGGGAGAGACTATAGTTTATCTTCTACATAAATCATTATACAGCTTGAAACAGTCACTGCATGCCTGGTTTAAGAAGTTTAGTACAGTTCTACGACAGATTGGCTTCAAACGCAGTCGTGATGACTCGTCTCTCTTTACACATAATTGTCATCATGATAGGGTAATTGTGCCGGTATATGTTGATGATATTATCATTACTGGGGATGATTCTGAAGGCATCTCCAAGGTGAAAGAACATTTGGCTTCACACTTCCACACCAAAGACCTTGGGTTACTTAGATATTTCCTTGGAATTGAAGTGTCACAAAACTCTGGTAGATTACAATTTTCTCAGTGCAAATATGCACTTGATTTTCTATCTGAGATAGGATTTATGAGATATAGACCAACAAACACTCATATGGATTCCTCAATCAAGCTATCTCGATTGAGCTCTCCATCAAATCCTCCACTGCCTGATCGAAGACGATATCGACGTCTAGTTAAGAAGCTTATTTACCTCTCTGTCACTCGTCCTGACATTGCTTTTGCAGTTAGTACAGTGAGTCAGTATATACAGAATCCTTTGACCTCTCACCTTAAAGCAGTTGAGTATATTCTCAAATATGTCAAAGATTCTCTAGGACATGGTCTTCTCTGCAAACCATCATCGCTCACGGCCTTTGCAGATACTAATTTTGCTGGTTCTATTGATGATCGTCGTTCAACTAATAGCTATTGTGTATTCTTGGGAAGTAACTTGGTTACATGGAGTATGAAGCAAAATGTAGTGGATCGTTCTTCTGCCAAGACTGAGTATAGATTTATGGCGCATACAGTTGCTGAGTTGGTATGGCTTACATCCCTTCTGACAAATCTTGGGGTTTCTTCTTCTCTTCCAACTACTCTTCTGTGATAATAAGGCCGCGATCCACATTATTGAAAATCCAGTTTTTCATGAACGGGCCAACCACATCAAAATAGATTGCCGCTTCATTCGTGACAAGATGAGAGATAAGGTGGTTGCACTCCAACATATTTTCTCTTCGACTCAACTGGCAGATATTCTCACCAAACCCTTCCTTGACCAGTTTTCGCTTGTCTTCTGTCCAAACTTGGCATGATTGAAATCTACGCTCCAGCTTGCGGGGAGTGTTATGAATATAATTAGTTTAGATATTAGTTATGAATTATTAGATATTAGTTATGAGTTGTTAGATCAGTTAAGATATGAGAGATGCTCTATGACCCTATATATATTTGCATGTAGAACTCTTTTATTATCATGCCAATAAATTATTTCCTTTTGATAATCTTCACATTGGATCGGGTTGATAACAGCAAACTCCATGGTCGTGGAAAGTTATATAAAGGAGGCCTGCAGGGACTACACATCACAGAGATGACAATGCTCTCTCTAATGTGTATTGGTGGCTAAGGTGGTGAAGAAATACCAAATCAAAATTTCCAAAGTTTAGGGTCTGTATTAATGGTTGGGATCAACTAAGTAGAAGTGATGTATGGAGGGCGGAGATTTGATTGAATGAAGAGGGATCAACTTCCATAGATTTGATTGAATGAAAAGGGATCGACTTCCATTCAATAGCTACGGTTTCACATCTGTTGAGGAAATGAGCCAAACTGCTACAAACTAATAAGCAATAAACTATGATTTATTCTACGCTGAAGATTACAAAGGTCTACGCTCCTTATCTAGGAGAGTCTGAATATTAATATTGCAAATAAACTTGTAACTATCTAAAACTGCAAAATAACCAAAATCGAGAATTCTAAATAAAAACTAATAGAAAAACATGACTCCTACATCACATCTTCAAGTAGTAAAATGCAATGAACCATGCCAGAATCTATAACTAGGTATTCCATCTTATTCAAAATTATGCATATAGTCAAGAATAGATCTAGTACACTTTAGCATAAAGTATGTGAGAGAGTTAAAGAAAAAAATGCTACTTCAACTAGAAATGAACTCGAGAATAAATAATTAATAAAACATCTTAAGCGTGAACATTAAAAGAAATAAGATATATGGAAGTATATACATCTCAATTCTAGTACAATGTAGAAGACATGCATGAGAGTGATAAGAACCTAAAACAAGCATGTCTAAAGATGTGTATGTAAATGAACAAAAAGATTGAAGTACCATGGCACCAACTAGAAAATGAAGTTAGTGGTACCAAAAGAAGAAAAGAATACCTTTCCAAGAAGACTTCCAAGGAAATGAAAAAATTGGAGATGCTGCTCATGAATCAATCCTGATCCAGGGTTAGGATATAGAAGGTGATCAACAGTTTCCTACATAAAAAGGTACAGAACAAAATTAGATGTAAAAAAGGTTAGTTGGAATTTAATATAACAAAGTAATTTTGAAATAGAAGTTCATCATGCTCTGGAATTTCTCAAATGCCTTAACCTTTATACTTGCACCAAACCAAAATGTAAACCAACACTAACAGCAATCTCACATGGTAGAGTTTAAACAGTAATGATAAACCAGCCAATTGAGTGATCCACAACTATATGTGATTTCGAAGATGACACGGAATTTTGTCAAGTATCACATGAACAAATTTTTAAATTGACAATAGATATTAAATTGCTTGGGTGCATAGGAGCACTTATTATAAGTGAACAACAATCCTCTTTTAAAATGTCTACTATTGAGTGGTAGTTCCTTAATCTAAGAATGTTGATACCATAATGTTGATCCTTTATGCCCACTTCTTAATATTCCTTAAAGATCGAACTTCAGAATGGAGCCAATAAATGCTACTGCAACAGCATCAAGAACTGAAAGGCAGATAATACAAGGTGTTTTATCTCATGGTTCCCAAGACACTTTTTCAGCTGTCTCTTTAGCTACCTACCGTTACTGCAAGGTAGGTGCATGAAACAGCAGGCCAGATGGAATCCACTAATCGACTTCTAGGGACGCTTCTGACAGAAATCACGAAATAGCATCACCCAGCATCCCAAATATGCACAACACACAAGACAATACAGTTGAATGAAAACGAGGAAACAATGTTGTCAATTTTGCTTACAGTTTCCCTAGTTATTCATTGTTTGTACAACAATCCCGCTCTCGTTCTGTACCCCCAAAATCAATCCTTCAATATCCGTATCTGAAAGACAATCAAGACCATACATCTCAATTTCCCCTTTCATTCCGTTAAATTCACAGTCTACCATTGAAGAGTACTTATGCTCTGGGACCATGGGAGTTGCTCAATTATCTACGTAGAAAAAAACTCTAATAGCAAAATAATGGGAACACAAGCTCTTATACAAAAAAGATATAGAGAACAATGAAGATGAAAAAGAGAAGGCGAGACAGACGGCCTCTGAGAGGAGAGAAGATAACTAACAAGAGTTAGAATAGGCATAAGAGACATTTAAAGGGGAAAAAAGGATAAGAGAAGGCGAGACAGACGGCCTCCGAGAGAAGAGAAGAGAAGATAACTAACAAGAGTTAGAATAGGCATAAGAGACATTTAAAGAGGAAAAAAGATTCAGAAAACTCAAACAATATTCTTAATGATCATCATTCAGTCATCAAAGGGTGATTTTTCTTTATTTACATGGATGCCATGTACGTGAGACTCGAAAAAATAAGATTAGGTCAAACAAAATTCTACTCATCAAAGGGTGATTTTTCTTTATTTACATGGATGCCATGTTCGCGAGACTAGAAAAAATAAGATTAGGTCAAACAAAATTCTACCCTGTCCAGTTTAAATATAAAAATAATATAACTACATAATTTAAAATCGAAGTTAACTCAAAGATAAACTCAAGTTAAAAACCTCTTTAAAAAACTAAAAAATTATTTTAGTCCGAGTACAAACTATGAGCTATGTGTTCATGGATGCTTGGGCTGAAGTTAAGCCTTGTAGGGTGACTGACTATAAGCAAGTTGAGATGTCATTAGTTAATAATTTATAGCAAGACGGTAGGCCAATGCTAATAACTAGAGAGATGCCATCATAGAGAACATTCATATTTTATGTGCTATGCAACCAAAGTGAATGTATACAAGGAAATGAATCCCATCATGGAACATGGATGTACCCGATGATTTCTACATTAATTTACTTAACTTCGGCCTATGCCGCTAGATTCATAGTAAGGATAAGGGGATGAGTATACAGTATGATCGGTATGGAATACGGAATAGGTAGGTGTAACCGAAATGACATTTGGAGCCATGGTACACTTGGAGCTTGATAGCATTGACACTTCCAATGGCATGTCGTGTCCGACACGTATCGGATACCTACTTGCATGTCATTTGTCTAACACGTACTGGAAATGCCAACCAACACAATATGCATCTCATGTGTGTCGTATGTGCTCCTATGCACGACATGTCTCCGGAAAAAATGCTAGCATTATGTTTACAGCTCAAAACTTGATTCATGCATAAACTTAATTGATATTTTTTGCTTTATACATATACTAGCATGGACCCCTGCTTAAGCGCAGGGACTTTATGGTTTCGAAAAAATATCTTTTTGCAATATAGTATTTAATTTGCGAAGACTATTAGAAAAAATAAGTAAATTCCTATAAAAGTAATCAACAATTTGATCTTCCTAGATCATTAATGTAGTCAGCCGATTACAATGTCATCTCTTTTGATGGTATTGAAATACTCTTGAGCTTTGTTATGGCTCTAAACTTTGTCTAATTTTAACCTGATCGAATCCATTTCATTACGTTTTCATAAATTTAAATTTTATATTTAAACGAATCCATTTTGTTACTCTCGGAAATGTGATCAAATTCTAACCGACCAAATCAATTTTCATACCCTCTCTAAAATATAAATTCATTCCAATTTATTACACTACCATTAGCAATCAGATGAGTGTAGATTGTCCCTTAATAAGGGGTTAAATAAAATCCGAAACCAAATGAGGGGGTCTAAATTAACTTTCGCACAAACTATACAGTAATCCTTCTAGACCATATATATGGACCCATAGTCATATGATTTCAAAATCATGTCACCTAATCGAATATGCTCGTTATCCGGATGAATAAGTTCGTTATTGAAGGACTAAAAGTGAACTCAAAAGCAAGTTAGGGTCACCTGTAAATTTTGCATGGCACAAAATGACAAAAAGGAGTTTTAAATAGTGGTACCTTATATATATATATATATATATATATATATATATATATAAAAATAAAAAGATGCTCTTAGAAATGAACTTGATTTTGGTGAATTAGAATTAGTTCATCATTATAAACATAGTATTTTCCTGTCCCTTTTGACCAGCATAGTTTTTTCTTTGAATGAACATACATGATACGTGTCTTTCATTTATTTCTATAAGCTCGATTTTTCCCTTGCGTAATATGAGTAAAGTAGGATTTTAACTGTCTGGACTTAGATTTTTTAAATATAGATTGCATGTTAATTCTTATAGATGAAAGGATTATGGTAATAATTTGATATTTTATTTACTTTTACAAATACACACACATATACATATATTAAGATTATATTATTTCCGTGTCCACATATCCTATTTATTTAGAAATTTGTAGTCTTCTCATATTGGTGTCATGTCGTATTCGTGTCCCATGTCCATATGCTTGCAACCTTGCCTGGGAGCATTCACCCATTTCATTTTCATATTTTCTTTTTCATGTATTTTACTTCCATGTAATCATATGTATACATGCAAGAAACTTTGAATACATATATCAATTGGGCATAGTTCATACGGTAAGTATTTTTCCTCGCCAATGAGAGATGTCGTCAATTTGATTCCCCCAAGGGGTCATCCAAAAAAAATCGACTACATGAAAAATAACACTGATAAAACTATCCTCAATCTTTCAATCACTATAGCCTAATCCGATGCCTCTTCAAAAAAAGTGAGAAGAAAACTACCACATAAATTTTCTTAGAAAACATAACAAATCAGAGTAAACTAAATCAAAATTTAAACTCCAACCTGAACCCAATCATGTAAAACTGAAAAATCTTAAAAACATATACTAAATTACAATGTATTGAAGGAGCTTACTGAATAGAAATGACAACATAATTACTGTCAATTGATATTATATTATACCTAGCTTCATATTTTAGTTGCATCTGAGAGGGGCATGACAATTGAGTTAGGAATCAAACGGCAACATAAAAAGTGAAAAGATGTATAGATTCAGTTTACTAATGAGTTATGACCAATTTACTCAGCTATAACAATGTGACATATTTTACATATGCACGCAACTTAGGAACATATGTGATGATAAAAGCCAATGTGTCTCCCTGATGTATCTGATCAATCAATAATATGTGGTAGACATCTTTATTGTATTAAGATCTTAAATATTTGGGACGATCTATCAAGAGCAGAATTTATTAAATTTAGTGTGATTTATAGAGCTCACATACAAATTGCAGTTGGCATATTGAACAATTAATTCCCCTCTTCCCGATAAAAGACTTTAATTGTCATAGAACAAAATTACTATGAGAAGCAAAAACCAACGGACAAAGAAATTTGCTTGAGGAGGCCCAAGGGTTTGCTAGATTAAAACTGGGGGTAAAACTCATTGGCTTTATCTTGCTTTCTCTATGCTTGAATGATCCAGTATGGAGTACTTGCCAAGTCACCACTCATCATTAAGGAAGTTGAATGAATTAACTAATTGCACCAAACAAATGCTAAAAGGACCATATCCTAGAAAGCAAGCAATGAATGGAAGCTCAAAGGATTTAAGTCATTAAAGAAATGCTAATTTTGTTAGGTAATAATAAACTTCTCGCATGTCAGTAATCAATGACCATGGTTTTGTTGGACAAAATTTAGGATTTAGCACTTTTTTAGAAGTGACTAGGGATTTAGCAACATTTTAAAACTATTTAGAAAAGTAGCACATTCGGGACACATCAAAGACACGCAGGAGAGACAGTTAGAAGGCTGGGCATGTCTTATGCCGCACTTTGTAAGTGCATAATAGACTTAGGTTTGGCCAAGCATATTCCGCACTTTCAAAGTGAGGAATAGACTTGGCTTCAGGCCAAGTTCTAATCCGCACTTTCAAAGTGCGGAATAGGACTTGGCACTCATCCAGAGAGCCAAGTCTTTATACTTGGCTACTTGGCCTGAAGCCAAGTCATATTCCGCACTTTGGGATTAAAATTAAAATCCCGGTTGCAAGTGCCCCCACCCCTTTTTCCGTTTTTATTATTTCACTCTCTTTCTCTCTCCTCTCGCACCTCTCACCACTCGAGATCTCTCTCCCGTTACTCATCTCCTTCGGCGATCTCCAGCCCACTCATCCTCCTTTGAAGCCCTCTCGTCTCCTATAGTGGCCGAGCCCCTCCTCGTCGATCTTATAGCGGTCGAGCCCCTCTTCCTCAACAATGAGTTTTTTTAAAATTAATTGTTTGAAATTATATTAATTTTTATTTATAAATTAGTTTGTTTTGGGTTAGGATTTTATTGTTAGGGTTAGGGTATTTTAGTGTTAGGATTAAGGTATTTTGAGGTTAGGGTTAGGGTAATCTTGGATATTTTAGGTTAGGGTATTTTGGGGTTAGGGTGTTAG
Organism: Agapanthus africanus; assembly: GCA_030015575.1. Classification (NCBI taxonomy): domain Eukaryota; kingdom Viridiplantae; phylum Streptophyta; class Magnoliopsida; order Asparagales; family Amaryllidaceae; genus Agapanthus; species Agapanthus africanus. The sequence continues at coordinate 624,530,759 of CM057339.1, forward strand.
TGAATTTTGGCGTTGGGGTATTTTTGGGGTTAGATAGTGTTGGGGTATTTTGAGGATTAGCGTTATGGTAATTTTAGGGGTTAGGGTGTTAGTGTCATGGTTAGAGTGTTAGTGGGATGGGAGGCGATGGGTTAGAGTTTATGGTTAGGGTGTAAGTGTTGTAGAGTGTATAAGTTTGTTTCTTAAGTTTTCGATAATTTAACAATTATTATTAATATTAGATACGATGGCAAATGAGAATGTGTTGATTTGTCATATAAAGAAACCTTAAACATTGAAACTAGTGGTCGGCCTAATTACGTTGGTGGAAAAAGTAAAATGATGAGTAAATAAATCATGCCCATATAACGAGTTGAAACAAAAGATTTATGAAACCACACGGATAAATCGGGAAGAGTATAACATCAATTTGGCATGCAGGTTCCGATCACAGGTCAGGACTACATAAGTGTTGAAGTAGCCAATGAGGAGAATACAAGCACGATACTTAGCTTGTGTCCTGAAAATCCATCAATACAGGTGTTGGTGGTAAAAGAAACAGTACAATCGGATCAAGAATCAATACAACCGTCTCAAGAAGCAGTACAATCATATCAAACTTATGAACCATAAAGGGAATTTACACGCATGCTCGATAAGGCTATGTTTAGTCCCGGAGAACCGAACATGCCTGATGACGGATTTAATTCCATGCAAGTTCCATTCCATGCACGCAGGTTGATGCAAATATGAATAACTGTGGTTGGGACTTGTATGATCGAACAATGTCAAATCCGTACAATACGGATTGCATAATGGGAATGGTTGGAGCGAATATGTAACATATTATATTAAATAAAACTGACAATACTCTTCGTATATCGAGTCATGGTTAATTGGCATTTGATGTTTAAATTTATATGTCGCGTAGGTCTTCATTTTTTGTACCGGCGCATATGCGAACACAAAGTTCAATGCAAGGGGAGTTGGATGCCGGTGTATCTTTAGGAGTTGGAACACTTTTATGCGGGACCATTTTCCTTATATTATGTTGAAGAAAGAGATGACCCCGAAAACGAGTGAGATGGTAATGATATAGATACCGATCGTGAAGCAGGTGGTGGCATGCAAGAAGATAGTATGCAGTACGCAGTCCAAGATGAAGTGGACGATCAGTGGATGCATCAAGTATATGCTAACAACGAATATGTTGAGTTCGAAAAGCCACGTCCGGATGAAGCGATCGATGATGCCATGGTGCAAGCATATGCCACTGAGAATATGATCATCGATGACACTCGTTAGGCGACGCGAACAAACGATAATGTCGGATTTCAAACCGGACAGATGTTTTCGACGAAGGAAATTTGATTCAAGAACTCAGTGGGTCCATTAAAAGGCATGTCATTCAAAACAGGGAGTACCAAATCAAAGTACACTGTAGTGTATGCTAAAAATCCAGGTACGGGCCCTGAACAATGTCCTTAGAAACTTCATACAATAATTTCAAAATGGTGGCCACATTCACCAAACTTCAATATAAAGGAATATAATCCGGAGCATCGATGCCGAAATACTGTAAGGGATGTGGAGCACAAACATGCCATATCAACATTTATATGCCAATGCATCTTGCCTTTGTTGAAGAGGCGGCTTAATATGACACCGGCTGTCATTCAAGATCAAATGGAAGGGGCAAATCATATTAATGTTTCTTATTTCAAAGCGTGGGAGGCAAGAAGGCTTTATGCATGATATTTGGAGATTGGAAGAAATCATATCAAACTCTGCCACAGGAATTGGAGGCAATCACAGAGCAACCGAGCACGGTCTATAAGATCACCTACGAAAACCTGACTCCAACAGCAGTCCAGTTTACCGGCGTGTTCTGGGCATTTGGACTATCAATTAACGGATTTGAATATGGTCGCCCAGTTCTGAGCATTGATGGCACACTTATATGGTAAATATAATAGGACTTTGCTTGTTGCAACCGAGGTGGATGCGGATGGTGGTTTGTATCCTTTAGCATTTGCGGTTGTCGGTGGTGAAACTGAAGCAAATTGGGAATGGTTCTTTACATGTATTCGTATGTATATCCCCAGTGTAAGTCGTCGCGAGATTACTTAGTTGCCTGTTCAGATGAATAGACTTCCAAGGGCGCTAGTGCAGGGCTGGCGTATGCCCCATCATCATCGATACTATTTGAGGCATATCTGAGCTAATTTCACGACAGAAAAAACAAAGACGAATCATTATAGCTTTTGTTGTATGAAACCAGCCGTGTTTCGGATCCTCTAATTTATACTCAAAAAAGGGCCCGTATTAGGCGAATGCTTGGCTTAACAAAAGTTTTGGGGTATAAAGATCATTGGGCGTTATGTATAGACGGCAGTGTAAGATATTGTATTATGCCTACGAATTGCTCCGAGAGTTTTAATGGCGTTCTTAAAAGAGCTCGTGCATTAACTATACATGCATTAATTGCTAAAACCTTCTATCGTCACAACACGTACTTCGTCACACGTCGTGAAGCGGCGGCTAAATAGGACAAACTGTTCACTCCACTCCGAAAAATGAGTATATTGACAAAAAGAAATGCCGATGCGAGACATTGCCAACTTCGTCGATTCTCTAAATATCGTTGGAAAGTGGTAGATAAAAATGGAATTACGTATGACGTCGGTGTAGACGATAATGGATGTCGTTGTAGTTGTAATATACCTTTACTACAAAAGCTTCCATGCAAACATGTGAAAGCAGCTTGTTCACGAGCTTCAGGGGGAGCAAACATATCATACTAGATATTATGTCGTGAAGAGTTACACACAATATTATCGATTCATATGCCTATTTTTAGCCATGTTCCAGTTCAACCACACTGGGAGGAATATCGTGGGCCATATATATTCCCACCCAGCAATACGAGAAAGAAAAGCAGGCCTCCAAACTGTCGTATCAAGAGTGTTCTGGATGAAGGCGCGAAGAGGTAAAAGGACAGAACAGGTGCAGCAATTGCAAAACCTATGGTCATAAAAAATCACGATATCCTAACCTTCCACCAAAACATCAAAATCAGCTTTTATTCAGTTATGTATTGTGTTCGTTGATGTTTTGTATCCGTCAGAACAGTATTGTATTGTGTCGCTTGATGTATTATAGCCTATATTCAATTATGTATTGTGTTCGTTGATATTTTGTATCCTATATTCAGTATTGTATTGTGTCGCTTGATGTATTGTATCATATATCGTCGGTTACATATTGTGTTCGTTCGATGTATTGTATTTTATCGCCAGTTGCGTATTGTGTTCGTTCGATATATTGTATTTTATCTATTGATGTATAATTGGTACTTATCTTCGAATTATTAATTTTGGTAGATATTGTGTCGATAGATTCAGGAGCTGTAGATCCGTCTGTTTTATACCTGTCGGACCGATATCGGGTGATATGTGTGACAGTAAGAAATTAATTCAATTTAATATAATATTTGTACTTGCTTCTAATTGTATATTTCAAAAAAAATGTTTAATATACAGGAGAATGTCATTTTAACACGTACTGCTCACTTACAGCAGCTTAGGTCATGGGCGATTAGAGATGCACGTGTGCAGGCTGGATTAGCACGTGCAGGATTTCTTCACTAGTCGAAGATTCACTACATTCATCTCGACCATTCTCTCATTACTGCGTTGGCCGAGTGATGGAGGCCAGAGACCACATTTCATTTGCCTATGGGAAGATACGATCACCCTTCGGAATGTTGTACTACTTGGCTTGCGCATCGACGGTCCACCGGTGACAGAGAAGACGGGGCACGACTGGCGAGAGCTTTGCATTGAGCATCTTGGTCGGGCTCCCGCACAATTGAAAGGAGATGCTCTGAAGCTTAAATGGCTTCGCGAAACATTCGATCCACCGAAGATGCAAATCAGGCGGATCGAGCAGTGCGTACGGGCTTATATTCTTCATCAGCTCGGGACGTCCTTATTTCCCGACACGTCGAAGAATATGGTACACCTCATGTAGCTACTATTATTAGATGATCTAGACATGTGGCAAGTTGTTGTAGGGGAATGCCGTGTTGGCTTACCTATACCAGGAGTTGACCATCGTCGCTCTGCAGGAGCGCAATATGATATGTGGTTGTCTTTATTTTTTCAGATAAAATTTTGAAATACTTAATAGATTTTGTTATCATTTTGAATATATCGGTATCTAATAAAGTATGATATCTGCAGATGTGGTGCTGGACCCGACTATCCACCGGTTGTCCTACATTTATCCAGGAGATGCAGCTAGATAAAGATCAGCCATTAGGGTGCATGTATAACTATAAGTTATCTAATTAAAATCAACTTTTACAATTTTTGTGAATCGTAATTACATTGCTTTTTTGTTGCTTTACAGGTGCAATGTTGGTCGGACATGTGGTAAGACACCCGCCAGGTCCCTACAATTTTACCGCAATAAGTAAGATATGCTCCAGAACCGAGCTGTAGTCTAGATCCCATATACACTAGATATCTACCGGGCTTTACCGGATTTGTGTTTACAGTTTCCTAATATCTGGCGTGCCCGGACACCTATTATATATTTCGGCATCATCGCATATCATATCCCCGACCCTGTATTATGACAGTTCGGGTTTGTACAACACATCTCAGATCCGATAGAGCAGATTAATCAGGTCAGACGGAGACGTAGGACTGTAGATTGGAAGGCTTTTCGACATATCTGCATCGTTCGATAGAATGCACGTGTTCTGCTTGTCGAACACCAGAGAGAACTGCCTTTACCGATAGAAGATTATCAGCGCTGGTGTTAGAGGATAACACGGCGATATATTCAAATAGCATGCCCTCCACATGTGACATATGAACCGTAGGAACCCATTGAGCATGAGATGGTAAACACTTTGTTATTACTTTCTATTTTTTGTTATGTAATTTCTTTAAATTATATATTTGAGATAGTTACTTATCTATGTTGTCGGCGTCTTGTTTCAAGTCCATGATGTCACGGACAAGGTAATAGGTGGGCATATGACACAAGTTAATGGAATCGAGGCTATATGGAGATCGGTCAGTCGTTTCTTTCAACGGCGTCTAATAAGACGTCCATATCCTCCTCCCCCTTGACCACCAGTGACCTCGACTTATCAACGTCAACATCGCCGACATAGAGACGAAACTGGACCTTCTAGAACTACGGATCAACCTGGACTCTCACAGCCAGGCACACAACCGAAGGATATACCCGGTCCGTCGCTGCGTCGTCGCGGTAAATCTAGGATTCCACAGGCTTTGTCATGCTTGATGTGCCTCTCCTTTGTACTTGTTTTTATCGAATTCATGAGATGTATATATTTGGGTATCGAACTCGTATGGAGTCGACTTCGCTTTATTTATATATACTGGTTATTGTGTTCCGCTTATTGTTCTTAGTTTTTAGGCGTCGTATGTTTTGCGTGGATTGTGTCTCCGCCGTGTTTAGCGTCAAGTTAGCTCCTGTGTGGGGTTGCGTTTATTTTATTGATGTTGTACAGGAATTTGGTCAAAATTTACAAAGGGGGTGATGTATGTTTTTCAAACGTTAACTATCAGTGTCGAAATATTCATGTCCTGTTTAGGGCCAACTCTAAGTGTGGTGTTTTAAGTCGTCTGGTGTCGAAAAATTTACTATGAGGATATAGAACAGAATTCTGGGATGGGTTAAGTGTCTGGTGTTTTAAGCCGCACTTTGCAAGTGCGGCTTAAACCCCCTGGTGTTTTAGGTCACACTTGCAAAGTGCGGACTAAAACTCATGGAAACGAATGCCTAGTGTATGGACTTGGGTGAGACCATAATCCGCACTTTGTATGTGCGACTTAAGACGTGCCAAATCCATCAACTGCCTCTCCTACGTGGCGCCTACATGTCTTTGATGTGACCCGAATGTGCTATTTCTTTAAATAGTTTTAAAAGGTTGCTACATCCCTAATTACTTCTTAAGAAGTGCTAAATCCCAAATTTTGTCCTGGTTTTGTTGAGGAAATTAGTTATTTCAAGAAACCAATGAAAGAAAAATTAGTATAGTAATAAAATGGGTAGAAGGTATGAGCATGTCATGTTCTGGTCATTGAGGGAAAACCCAAGTCAGTTAACTGTCATGCAAAACATAACTTCATAAAGATCGTGCTGCTTATGATCAGAACAAGTACAAGTAGTAAGAAACAATATAGAGAAAAATCAAATCAATATCGTCAATATTTTACATGAAACAACAAACCTTAAAGAGCCCGTATTGCACGTCAAAAGCAGCCCGAGTAATGTTCTCCATAAAATCCTTAAAGATTCCACCTCCATCTATTCCAGCCTCCTCTACACCAAACTCATTGACAAAAGATACTCGAATCTAACAGCATCAAACAAGAGACATATATTACAGCTAGTAGAACAAAAGAGGAATGGAAGTGTTGCCACATCAACAATATCCTACAATATCAAAGATACTGAAAATGAATTTAACACTGAAGATACTTGAACCTAACAACATTGAAGAAGACGTATATTACAGCTAATAGAACAAATAGGAACATAATAGCCTCAATGATGCCACTGCCTTACAAATCAAAGAAAGAGAATATAATTATACTATCAATTTGAAGACAGATTCGTACTGATTCTCGAAGGCCTTCCTCTGACAATCTACTCAACTGAGTGAAAGCATCTTCAAGAATGTGATTTCTTCTAATTCTGCACCGATTTCTAGTGAAAGTATGACCACCAACATCTCCTTGCTTTGAGGATGTTAACTGTGACTGACGCATGAAAATTACTTCAGAATGGAACATAATACCAAGATAATCATGTTATTTTGTAAATAAATGCTCCTTGTAGATAAAAGTCAGTAGAACATTAACATCGCAGTAACTCAGGAAATGCAGGAGATAAAGAACGAATGTAACGGTGTTGACTACTCACAGTGAATATTTTAACCCTGCTTGTAAAAGGCACCAAAAAGGGAGCTTGCTTCAATATTTCACATGCTTTAGTAATTTCAAGTAAAGCCTACATGAAACCAGAAAATTGAGAAGAGTGAACAAACAGAAGGAACGGGATATATTCCTGAAGCTATTAACCTGAGAAATAAATGTTTGGCTTGTTGCTTCCTGAGCATGGAAGTCGCTTGCTGATGTGAATGACCTTCTGTTATTCCAATCTTGCAACTGCATGATACATACAAGAATACAATAGAATTAATATATTCACGAAAATATAGGAATGGGATTGATGATTTCCTTATATTTACACCAATGCAAACTTTTCACAAACTCATTATTGGAAGATGTTACAAGAATACAATAGAATTAATTTACCATTCACCTAACTTTTCACACAATCTCTTTATTGGAAGATGTTACGAACGTGACCCCCGCCACAGACCCAAAACTTACATAATAGCATATTATCCCATCAACAATCAATTTTGAGTAGAAGGGATCGCCCAAAAAAGAACGTTTAAGATATCCTATTATGTTAAAGGCATAGGTTTGAATAGGTCATCATCAACTCAAACATAAGATTTAGGATCCTTTCTAACCTTTTCAAATTTTATTTTGTGTTTTTTGAGGTATGAGATGAGAACTGCAGTGAACATAATGAGATTTGGTGTTATTGTGGGTAGTGTTATTGTGGGTAGAGAAGTGCTTCCAGGTTGATAGATTTTAGAGTTATTGGAGTTGGGAGATAAGAAACTGGATAGTGTTTTGGGGTTTCAAGGATTTTAAATTAAGAGATTAGAAATGCTAGCAGTATTTGGTTTCTAGGGGTAATGGACGTAAAGGATGAGAATTGGCAGTGAGATTTTTGTTTAGGGTCATCCTGAGTGGAAAATAAGAAATAGGAATGGGATTGTTAAGGCTTTAGGCTTATTGGAGGTAGGGATGAAAAGTGAGATTGTTGGGTTTTAGGCTTAGTGATGGTAGGATATGAGAAGTGGGAAGGAATTATTGTTAAATAGGATTTTTGGAGATGGAAGATTAGAGAATGGGGGAGTTTTTTGGGCTTTTAGTATTTAAAGGAAGAAGACGAAAGAAATTAACGAGCTGAATTTTTAAGGAGCTTTATAGGTAGAACTGTGGAGATTGAGATTTCTTGATGAGGTTTAAAGACATCATAGAAAATTTATTGAATGGAGGGGCATAAACAGTGTAACTTAGGGAATTGGTAATAAGGCATGCAGTTCGCACATGCAACAGCAAATACCAACAATTCTACTGAACTAAGATACTACAGGAACCCGCACATAAAGTTACTTCTAATGACAAATGTTTGTCTTATGATTTGCAATATAACTAGAGAAGGCTCATGCCAGGGTCCGTTGGGAAATAATGTGGTGGGTTATAGTATCCCAAAGATATATTGATGTGATTACATGCACGAAACAATGACAAGAATGAGAAGGATTGGAGCAGTTTCCTATCTCCATAGCTTACACCAAGGTCCACATTAAGTTCTCATCTCTTTCCATTACTTTTGGATGAAATTATTATGAATATTACATGGTGCATGTTGGTTGCTGATATTAATGTTTTGGTAGATAAATCATAAGATGGGATATTTCTACAGTAGACATATTTAAGATGCTTTAGAATTTAAAAGTATAAAAATTGCTGAACAAAAACAGAATATTTGGAACATAACTAAAGAAAATCAGTATGAAAACGATCATGTGGTACGGATTGATGGCCAAAAAGACGTAGATATAGCAATTTCGTTACTTAGGATCTATACATATTCATGATGTTAATAACAAGGAGGATGCAATCATAAGACCGAGGCGGATTATTGAAGCGAAGTGCTTCAGGAGAACCAGGCGGTCATAGAATTCCTTGAAATTGGTAGAAGAAAAATCTATAAGACACCTATTGGACCAGAGTTGCTTCATGGATCAGAATGTTAGGCAATTAAGAAACAACATAATAACTAAAATGAGAATAAATGACGATATTGAGATGGATGAATGGTTATACTCTAAATGATAGGATAAGAGATGATATCCGTAAGAAGTTGGAGGTAGCTCCTATAGCGGACAAAATAAGGGATAACTGAATAAGTTAGTACATACATGTACAGCGGAGGCTTAAAATGCTACAGTTAGAAGCGGCAGAATTGTAGTTATTGATTGAATGGGGGCTAGCTAGGGATAGATTTAAACAATTTTCGATAAAACCATTTTTTAAAAAATATTTTACTTGTCAATTTAACTCAGACACAGACCTCACCGGAGTAAATTATAAGGAAATGATTCATAGAAATGACCCCAAAAGTTTGGCATAAACGTGTTAGATATGTATGCCCTAGAGGCCATTATTGTATATGTATACATGTGGATGCTTGGACATATGTATGTACAGGACAATCTTGCTCGATATGATAGTATGTTATCTGGTTTGTCTTTATCTTAACATATGCATATGTTTTACTGGTTATTACGTATAAGTTATACATGTTGATAAAGCCCGTAGGATTATTACTTGACTACCTACGTTCGATAAGCACATCCTTAAAGTGTCCCTAGTCGTGAGAGTATCGAGACAGGGCATCGATATTCCGGAGTACTAGTGTATACGTTTCTAGACCCCGACGAAGGGCGATGGTTGGTTCCATGGCCATTGGTCTTTCGCACTTAAGATCGTATACAGGTGCTCACTGGGGGTGAGTACACTGGACGGACTCGCCGAGAACTTCTAGATAGTATTATACATATTGTCACATAGCAGTTCTACCTATCGTCAGATAGCAGTTCTACGGTAACATGAGTACAGCTTAGTCTTTAGACCTGAGATCGTCATTTGTCTCGTGTGAATTCCCACTGTACTTTGATTACTACCCTATCACGGCTCTATTGAGTCATACAAACAGGTTTTAGTTGAGTACAGTCTCGAACTACATGGAGGCAATGAGCGATCGTTGAGGATTCGTCTTTCCCGGTATAGGGAGTCGATATCGCACTGTGTTCGATTGGCCAGCACCATAAGACCTTGGCCAAGGCAGTTGGGATTTACCGATGGGTAGGTCAGTAGTTTCTCAGATTGGTCATGAGCCACATCAGCACGAATTATCGGGTTATTAAGGTCTGACGTTTACCACCCCTAGACCCAGTATGCGATACTCTCAGACGATGAGACCGGACTGTACGGAGATTGTCACAGATAGGATTTATCCATTAACTCACTGCCGGCGTACTGTCGAGTTTTTAGAGTCCCACACAGAGGGTTTCCCTGGTTCAGACGAAATGATATAGTAGCCGTATTGGATACGTGCAGGGTTCCGATCGAATGATTGTACTAGTTACCCAGACTTTCGATCGGACAGTTGATAATACCAGCCGGTTCGGAATTGAGCCGAATTATTAAATCAGGTATTGATTTAATAATTTATGTATATGTATATTCTAGTATTATGTTCTTTGTGTTATTCTATCTCTTTGGGTATTCGTATTTTGATACGAATACAGATTTGTATATACAGTAGAGTGTAATCCGTATTTATACGGAAAACATTCTAGAAGGTGGACACCTCATTTTAGATTTATCCATTTATCTTTAAATGGAAAATGAGATGTAAAGGTAGTTAGGGGAGTATGGTGATAACCATGCTTCAATAGTGTTGAAAAATGAATTTTCAATTCATTTATGCAAACTATTCAAGCATGGTTTATTTCTTTATTTTGGAAAAATGTTTTACAAAACCATGGTTGAGTTTCTCTCTCATAAGATTTTTGATTCTCATCATATTTTCTTTGCTTCACTCTCCTCACTGCTTTTCTTGAGCTCTTCCACCTTCATCTTGAATCTCCTCTCCAAAATTTCATATGTTGAGAATCAAGAGAGGAGGTAAGATAGATGCACACTTAGAACCTTTCACTACATCCTAGACACTTTAGATTAGCAATCTAAAGTCTCTAGTTGCGCCACTAGACTCTTAGTGTGGAGCTAGAGCCATGGACTACATCGCTCGGATGGATCATCTTCGACGGAGAAAGACCGGCGATCAAGCTCGATCCAGGAGATCTCTAGGAGCAAGAAAAGATGATCAAGCTCGTTCAAGAAGATCCGTAAGAGCAAACAAAGAGGATAGAAGACCGAAAAACACGGATCTTTTGGTGAGACACTTCTATCATAGTAGTTAGATCTCCTTTTTGTTTGCTAGTTTAGGTTTATGGTAGAATCTTGGTCGGGTTTTTCTAGCGCCATTTTTTCAAATCCCAAAAATTTTTGTCCCGCAACGACCACGGTAGATGGTCAGGACACTAGGAAATCGGTTGTTATTGTGTAACAAAAAAAATTTAACATGTGGAAAGTAAGTAACAAAAGCATATAAAAATGTAAGGAAAAAGCCTGTATAAACTAAACCATACATAAAACAGCAAACATTTACTTTTAGAACAAAAGGCTTCTAAAAGAAATTTTAGCATCTGAAATTACCTGGCCTAACAATTCAGATATCACAATCCTTGCTCTATCTTTGATTAATTCCACTGTAAGGCTCTTATGACCATAAATATTAGATACAGATTTCTGGGAAAGAGGAATGCTTGCAGGCATTGTCCATAGGAGCTCCCAAAGGGCCTGTACAAAGGCATTGCAACATCACTAACAGTTAACCAGTCTAAATGAAAATGAAAGAGAAATTGAATATTAACCCATTTCACCTTGTACTATAGATACAAACAAAAAAGAAGAATCAATCATCACATACCTGCTTTAAAATGACAACTAAAAGTTTAATATCACTTAATGACAGTGGTTTATTCTGTTCATAGAACTCCTCACTATCAACTATCATAAGCATATGCCTGCCAGAACACAGTACACCTTAGTTAGTATCATATGACGACTATTTTGTGATATAGAAAAATGTAAGTATATGCCATGCAATTAATAAACCAATATAAAGTGGACATGTAGCCGTACTTGTACACTGGACAAAAAATGGTCAACGGTAACAACCAACCCAGAGAATCTCCAGGGATATAAGCAGTCAGCTTAGAGACAGTCCATCTTTGATTCTCATGGCATCTCTTCATAAAATTCCAAAGTGCACGAACAAGCTCTGTTCTGTACGCTAGTCCAGTCATGATGCGCTCAACACGCAACGTGTTGAAAGTCACATGGAGGAAAGCACAAATGGCATTGATAGCTTCCGCCTCTTCGCTTGATTTCCCATTTATGTCTGAGCAATCAATTAGTAATGTATTTCTGAACAAAGCATTCACCTGTCACGGATATAAATTTCAGCTCCAGCCCAAAGCATTGAACTTTAATGTTCAGCAAATGTACGGTATTTAGCATATAAAGTTATCAGTTAAACAATGGTATACCAAATTCTGAAGAAGGCATGAATCTATAGCGTTGGAAATCTGCCTTTCCAACTCCATGTTTATAGCTTCTTTGCAGTCTTCATCCATAGCATCTTCACTTTTAACATCCCCTGTACATCAGACGCAGTTGGATCAGAAAGAAAGTAAACAGATATTTGAGGTAAGCTAAACAACGATTTGAAACAAATTTAATAGTTTCAGTAACAGCCTTCACATGATACCTATCTCAGATCAATATCGCTGAAACCAGTTGTCATTGTATTGGCTGGGATCTAATATTATCACTTCGCTTTAATTCTGGTTTAGATATGATTCATTCGAAATCACCAGTTTACTCCCCACTCATATTTAAGTATAAAAAAGAGTTTTCTTCCATTTGTACTCAAATTTGTCAATTAACTGTTTAGGGACTTAATTAATCAGCATCTACAATTTTCCCCTTAAAAATAGGGTCAGCAGTGAAGTCCCCAAGATTAATTTCACCACAACCTGCTGTGGAACTGATGTTAACACTATTTATTAGTGCAAAGTTTTCAAACTAATATAGTTTTACTAAATGTAAAATTAGCAGATACACTACATATGTCTCGCCATGTCCCCGTATCTTTTATTTTGGATTTTTCCAAGTCCCCCATGTCATGTCGTGTCCATGTCCCTATGTCTCTGTCCGCGCAACCATGGTTATTGGCAATTCAGTCGAATTCCAAGTAAACTGTCCATGTAGGGTGAAAAGATCTATGAAGACAGAAGACAGTTCGCAGAGAAGTGAATTTGACTATGTGGCGCAACATATGGCAGAGTCAGAACGAGCAAAGCCTTCGAGGATGGAATTTCTAGTAAAATTATAAAGCTGCTCAATCAAATAAATGCAAGAGAAATATTGTGCAGATCATGGCGCATACATCTTTTCTTTCTTTCTTTTTCACATCACATTTTACATAATTGTTTATGTTGCTTTGCCGGGGGGAGGGGGGAAGGGAGGGAGGGAGAATGTTAGTAGGCTGAAATCAAGGGGAGGGATGTGAGTATGAAGAGTTGTGCATGACAAATTGCAGATGATGAGTTCTATTTGTACCAAAAGCAACACATTATAATCTCAAGAAATTTCAACAAGTTGATGGAATAGAATTGTCAAAGATCCATAGCTGTGTCTGCGCGGCATGTTCGGTTCTGTGATTATATCAGTAAAATCTTCATGAAAATATGAAATAACACCAAATCAAATGGGCACACCCAATTACCCTGATTCACTGCATTCTACTACCTTCTCTAGCAAGATTTTAGAATTCTAATACCAATTTGTCTTTTGTCGATGTGATTTACATGAATGAAAGAATTGGCACTTATGATGCATTTCCGCTTATGATGAAGGCCTAGAAAGTTTAGGCATAAGATGGAGATACACAAGCCAAGTTAGCTAAGAAACATGTCCAAGAAAAAATCTACTAATAATTATCACGATGCTTCAAAAATCAAGTTTATCTATATTCCTATTACAGCATCTTCTGATTTCTTTAAGATTATTTGATAGATCTCCAAAGATGCATCTCCATCATCAGGTTAAATACTAATCTTCATTTTGAAGAAATATTTGAGGTATAATGATGGAGGATATACTACATAGGTTGATATTACATATTTTCTTCATTACATCACAAGTCCACGACTCCTGCCAGATTGCCGCTAAATCGCAAACCCAAATATCAGAAACTTCTTTCAAGTCTTCTGAAGAAAGATACTTTTACATGACACTCCATGAAGCATTGATTAAATTAAATCTAAAATTCATGACAAGCACAATTGAGTCACAATTCCAAGGTAAATGAAAGCAGAAAGAGGATGGGGAAGAGAGCAACTATTGCAAGCGCCAGATATTTATAATTCCAAGTGTCAAATACTCGCAAAAGTGAAGATGGGAATTATTAGTATCTTCCAATCAAGTCAGAATAGAAGACAAATCATGATGTTTATGTTAATAAAATATTTGTATTCAACATTAAATAACTCAAAATTGCAATCAACTGATATAGCATCCCAATTAAATTGTGAAATTAACAAAAAAGTAAGTTGATTCTGTAGTTCATGGTCCAAACTCAAAATGTCTTACCTTCTCGAGATAATGAAGAAGTAGGCAATGCCTCCAACAGAAATGTTGAGACAGCTACAAAATCCATGGCCTGTTAAGATTAAAAAAGTGAATAAGTGAATGGCTAGAACTGTAAGAAAAAACATTATAATTCAACTAAGCTACCCACAAGCATAGGGGTCAGATTTGGAGCAACCATAACTCCTACAAGGTACAGGCGTACAGCAAATTAAAAGTATGACTAAAGATGATGATAGCAAAGGTTATAAAGCAATGTCCCGAGTAAAATGTGTGCGTGTGTGAAAATATGTTATATTAAAATTACGGCAGATTCCACGCGTGTGTGAAAAATATGTTACATTAAAAAATAAGGCAGATTTCGTGCTTAATTTACAGGTGTTGTGACATTGGAAACTGTATAAACACAGAACAATAACACCATTCCCTCAAGGACAGGAAAAAAAATGGTGCATAATGCATGGAATCAGTAAGGTACAAAATCATTAAGAAAAAGATGTTAATGTAGTAGGTGGATTTAAAAATAGTCTATTAAGACAAAAAAAATTGAGAAAATTTATTAAGACAAAATTGCAAGTGCCATTAAACATATTACGGAGACCAGCAGAGAGCAGACATCATTTAGTGTCACGATAATACATACACAAGAAAAAGTAGTGCCGTTCCCCAGCACAAAAATATTATTAATAAAGTAACAGAAAGATAAGGATATTCAAGTAATCCAAAATATCCTCCCAAACTATATAAAATTTCAGTAGCTCAAAATTGACAAAGCAAAATCCAAGCATGGAATATCCTCCATACCGTCTCAAAACTGCAACTAGGTTCAGATAGCGCAGCTCCAGCAACCTCCAGCAAATTTCCAAGAAGACAGGCATAACCTGGGAATTCTTGAGATTCGTCCGGCAGGAAATTAACATGATTAGGCAAACATGATGCCATCTGATGAATGTAATGCTTGACTAGTCCCTTGATAAGGAAAACCTGTAAGATAATAGTCACCGAGAAGAGACAACAATCTTTATAATAATTTACCAAAATGTATATGTATTGTGTGTGTACATGATGCCATCCAATAAGTGAAACTTGGCCTGTCCCTTCAAAATCAAAACCTGGAAATAATTGGCAAGCATACATATATGCATTTAAATATATGTATGAGCTTAACCGAATATAAACAGGTCAAGTTAAATTAACTATGGAATTTGATCAACATGTTTTGCTATACAATTTGAAGATAATCAAGAGGAAAATATTTATTGGAAAATATTTATTGGTTTAAGAAATTAGAAGTCTCTACATAAAAATATATAGAGAGAGTCATAGACCACCTCTACAATAATTGCTGATGTGGGACTAAAACTAATAACTAATATTAAACTAATTATATAACTAATAACTAATTATATTCATAACACTCCTCGCAAGCCGGAGCGTAGATATTAATCATGCCAAGCTTAGACAGATGACGCACGAGAACCGGTTGAGAAAGAGGTTTGCTAAGGATATCTGTTAGTTGAGCCGAAGAGAAAACATGTTGGAGTGCAACAACCTTAGTTGTCACCTAATCACGAATAAAATGGCAATCTATTTCGATATGCTTCGTCTGTTCATACAAAACTGGATTCTCAACAATATGGATAGCGGCCTTATTATCCCAGAATAGTGTAGTTGGAGGCGAACAAGGAATCCCAAGATCTGTCGGGAAGGAGGTAAGCCATACCAACTCCGCAACTATTTACGCTATAAATCTATACTCAGACTCGGCAGAAGAACGAGCCATTCATTCTGTTTCTTACTCCTCCAAGTAACCAAGTTTCCTCCCAAGAAGACACAGTGCCCACTAGTAGAACGACGATCATCAATGGATCTAGCAAAATCAGCATCTGCAAAGGTTGTGAGCGACAAAGTAGATGGTTTGTAAAGAAGACCTTGTCCGGGAGAACCTTTGATATATCTAAAAATATACTCAACTGCCTTAAGGTGATTGGTCAAAAGATTCTGCATATACTGACTTACTGTGCTAACAGCAAAAGCAGTGTCAGAACGAGTGACAGTGGGGTAAATAAGTTTCCCAACTATACGTCGATATCGTCCTAAATCAGATAGTGGAGAATCCAAGGGAGAGCTCAATCCAGATAACTTGACTGAGGAATCTATAGGAGTGTCTGATAGCCAAATTTCATATCTCAGATATAAGATCAAGTGCATACTTGCGCTGAGAGAGCTACAAGAATTCCGTGATACTTCAATTCCAAGAAAGTATCCAAGTAGCCCAAAGTTCTGGGTATGAAAGTGTGTGAAGCCAAATATTCTTTCACCTTAGATATACCAGCAGCACCATCTCCAGTAATGATAATATCAACATACACGGCATAATTACTCTGCCATGAGGACGATTATGTGTACAAAGAGATGTGTTAACGCGACTGCGTTTGAAGCCAATCTATCGTAAAATCATACTAAACTTTTCAAACCAGGCACGCAGTGACTGCTTCAATCCATATAACGATTTTTATTGAAGACAAACCATATACTCCTCCGGTCTCTCAAAAGCAGGAGGCTGCTACATATAAATAGTCTCCGAAAGATCGTCGTTAAGAAAGACATTCTTCATATCAAGCTGATGAAGAGTCCATGCCTTAGAAGCAGCCAAGAATATAAGAACATGAACCGAGATCAATTTGGCAACTGACAACAAAGTCTCAACCTAATCCAAAGCATACTGCTGAGTAAAACTTTTGGCCACTAATTGAACCTTAAGACGGTCAGTCATCCCATCTGGATTATGCTTGACAGCAAGGACCTATCGACAGCCGACAAACTCCTTATCAGAAGGCGGAGGTACCAATTTCCAAATATGATCAGAGCGCAGTGCGGCAATTACCTCTAACATACCTACATGCCAACCTAGATACTGAAGAGCTTCCTGATCAGAGAAAGGAAGAGTGATGGCAGACAAAGAAGAAACAAACTGACGAGCATATGGTGTCAGTCTATGATAAGAAACAAAGTTAGAAATTGGATGCGCGGTAGTACAGGAACGCTTACTCCTGCGTAAGAAAATAGGAAGAGAGGTTTTCTGCTGAAGGCAACGGCGGTGGAGAATCAAGAACAGTGGACTGTATAGTACCTGCAGAAGAATCATTGGTGGGAAAGGGTGAGACAGCTTTCTTACGACGGTGATACACCTATGGATAATGGGCTACACGCTAAAAACTATGGCACACGGCTTGAACAAACGAATCAAGCTCTGAGGAAGAAGGATAAGGAACAAGAATAATAGGAATAGGGTCCTTAACAGGTGGTGAAAATAGGCTTGATCTTCTAAGAAGGTCATATCACATGAAATACAAACTTTAGATGTGGCAGGGTCAAACCACATACCCTTTTTTGGGATTGTGAGTAACTTACAAACACCATACGGGTAGCTCTAGGATCAAACTTGTCGATATGAGGAGCTGGAACATGAGGATAGCATAGGCAACTAAATACCTTAAGAGGAACAGGAAAAGCTTTATCCTGTGGGGGGAAAAATAGAAAAAGAAGACCGGTTGCCTAGGACAGGAGAAGGCATGCGATTGATATAAACACAGACAGCTAAAACCGTAAAATTTCACAATCGTTTTGGGACATGCATATATAAGAAGAGAACGAACTATTTCAAGTAAATGTCGATTCTTTCGTTCAGCAGTCCCATTTTGCTGAGTATAAGAACATGAAGTTTGGTGCATATTCCACGTGTCTTACAAAATGCAGTAAACTCCATGCTAATATACTCGTTAGCATTATCTGAACGAAGAATCATAACCGAAACACCAAATTGATTAGTAATCTCAGCAGCAAAGGTTTTAAAAGTAAACAAAAGTTCAGACCTATTATGCAGAACATACAGTCAAGTCATGCATGAATGATCATCAATAAATGTCACAAAATATTTATAACCAAACAAACTATGAAATTTAAAAGGACCCCAAATATCGGAGTGAACTGAAACAAAAGGTAAATCATGTCTCTTATTAACTGAAGAAAAAGAGAAGCGATGATGCTTCCCAAGAATACAAGACTCGCAACTAAATTCTGATAAACTACAAGATAACAGTGCGTAAAGAAGAAAAGGACGGGTGACCAAGACTCCGGATGCCACCGGATAGTAGAAACAGCTGCAGACGTACTAGAAAGGTAATCAACATAATACAGTCCATTATGTTCATGCCCCCTACCAATCCGTTGCTTCGTCAGAAGATCCGGTATCACAAAGTAAGATGGATAAAAAGTTACGGAGCGGTTGGAATCATTTGTAAGCTGACGAATAGAAAGCAAGTTTTGTTTTAAAGATGACGCAATTAAAGTATTTTTCAGGTGTAAAGATGAAGAGATAAATCAGCAGAGCCAGAAACAGGTGTAGTATTACCATCAACTATAGAAATAAATTTGTGAGGACCAGAAGTAAGATCTCACCACGAGACATGTGATTTGAGGCGCCGGAATCAGCTACCCACGAATCAGAATAGAAAGAAAATATATCTGACAGAGTGGAAAGGATAGCAGGGGCTACAGAAGAAAAGAGACAACTGGCCCCTCATCATTGGATAATGATACCTGGCCGGCAGAGGAGGAAGGTTGATCAGTAGTGGCTGGTGTGGATGTCTGGCGAGCTGTAGATGTATAACCAGGACATCCATTCTTCTCCCAACACCAGTCTCCGTGATGATTGGTGCCGCCGCAATAACCACAATAAAGGTTGGTTCGGCCACGACCGCATCCACGGGAACTACGAACAGTCAGGAGGGCGACCACGCAATGCTCCATGTGTTGGATATAGTGCCCTCAAAATCAATTATTGGATCACAGGCATGTGATTGCAATGATTGAGGGAAGGACCTATGCCGGGAGGACAGCCTTACTCAAGATGATAGTATGATATCTGGTTTATCTTTATCATCGTGTACTGCTTTAGGTGACATTACAGGTCACTATTGCACATTGATAGAGCCCATAGGATTCTTGCTTGACGGCCAGCAGTATGATGGCGATCATATACGTGGGAGCTGAGGTCTATAAGCACATCCTTAAAATGGTCCCTAGTCATGGGAGTTTCGAGACTGGGCATCGATACTCCATTAGTAGACTAGTGTATACAGTCGAGACCCCGACGAGGGATGGTGGCCGGTCTCACAAGCCATTGGTGTCAGTTGGTTCGTCTAAGATGTATACATGTGCTCATTGGGTTATGAGTACACCGAACAGGACTCGCCGGGAACATACTAGTTGGTATTATACCTGACGTCAGATAGCAGTTCCTTGGTGACATGTGTACAGGTTAGTTCATCGACGTGAGATCGTCATTTGTCTCGTGTGAGTTCCCACTGTATTTTGATTACCCTACCACGGTTCAAAAGAGTCGTGCAAACAGGTTTTAGTTGGGTACAGTCCCGAGCCATATGGAGGTAGTGAGCGGATCGGCAGGGGTTTCGTCTCTCCAGGTATTTGAGGTGAGATCGCGCTGTGTCTAGGAGAGCCATTACACGAAGACCTTGGCCAAGGCAGGAGATTTACTAGTAGGTATTCCAGTAGTATCTCAGGGTGTTCTGGGCTACACTCCGACACGACTTGTACCGCTTTTGGGGGTCTGACTTTTACCAACCCCTAGGCCCGCCATGCGATGCCCATAGACGAACGGACCGGACTGTACGGATATTGTCACTGACAGGCTCAGTAGGATGTCAGGATGAGTTCGCTCATCGACCTCCCTTTTGATCAATACCTGATAGCCCGTTACGTACAGCTAGTACCACTGACGTGCTAGTGGTTAAATTCACAGCCAAACTATTGACGAGTGTTTAGAGTCCCCCACAGACAGTTTCTCAAGTTTCGGACGAAACGTTGTAGAGGCCATATGATATATGGCAGGGTTCGATCATATACGTGCGGTATTGCACGGATCATGATCGGACGGATCATACTAGTGGGCTTTGGTTTAAGCCGGATCCTAGTATTAGATTTGTCGGATTACTTTAGTCTCATCGCATTCGCATTCAGTCGGAATGCGGATGCAGGTATCTATATACAGGTGAGGGGTATTCTTATGATCCGTCACGAGTTTATTTTAGATGTTGCCGTATCTTTTTATTGTTGTAAACATTTAGGTTAATGTTTACAAATGGAAATTGTGAGCTTAAGTCATCATTAGAAGCCTTAATTGTGACACATGCACAAGTGATGACTCATGGTCTCTTTCTTTGTGCATGTGTCACATTATTTGATGGATTTGAATCTTGATATGATAAGGAGAGAGAGGGGGGCTGCCATGATATGTTTTTGGTCTTGTATTTTTCATAACACTCTCTTTATATCATAAGAAAACACATAAGAAAAAAAGGCTTCTTCTTCTTCTTGCTCTAGCTCACAACCTCCATTAATGGCATCATCTCTAACCTCCATCCATACACTCTCATGTGATGAGAATCAATGGATGCTTGAGACAAAATTATCACACACATTCTCTACATCGCCTTGGACACGTCGGCTAGCGAACTCCGTACTCGAGTTGCTTCGGATGAAGCGAGAGCCCGTAAAAAGACTCGATGATGTGGTGCCCTTTCCGACGAGGAGACCGGAGCTCGGAGATGCCGCGAGGAGCTTGGGATGGTGGCCAAAGACCGAAGGACACGGATCGATCGGTATAACTTTCCAACCATTTCTCTAGTTGCTAGTTGTAGGCTAATGGTTCGATCCGGGATCTAAGCATACGGCAGCGCCGGTTTCTAGTTTAAGAAAAGTTTTCGTTTCCGCATTTTGGCCTCGGATAGACGGCCGGGGCGCTACCGTAGACTTACATGGTATCAGAGCCACGCCATTAACCTTTACTAGCTTGCTCTAACGTGTTTAGAACTTCGATCGAACGGAATTTTCCAAAACCACATTTCCAATTCTGAAGTTTCTATCGAATTTTTTTTATCGTCAAAAAATTATTTTGAGTACGTCAGAAAATCAGGCAGGCTTTTCTTAGAACATTGCAGAAAATTTGTAGCATGAGCTTACTGTAGCGCCGCGGAACCGCGGCCGTACCACCGTTTTGGCCGCTGTTCCGCCGTCGTACTGTAGCTACACTGCACCATTTTTCCTACAGTGCTCTCTGACTTGGAAATGGGGTTTCTGGGAATTTTTGTTTTGGCCCAGATTATTGAGTACTGGGAATTGTGCTTGGGGCCCACTTCGGGAAATTTTGTCGATCGAAAATTTTAAATATGTTAGTTTACAGTACTTACATTATATGTGCGACCGTGAATGTCATTTGATCAGTAAATCTTGTCTAATTGCTATAGCCCTTTTAGACGGATTTACGAACGTGACATTCACGTTGATGTTTTGTGTTGTGCTGTGATGTTGCGGATTTGTCGTGGTGGATAGCCTGGATGCAATGGTAGTACAGTTTGGTTGTATTTGTACATTTGATATTGCGGGGCGAGCGTCCGGCATGTGGACTGTCGTCACTGCCTGTTTGTATATTATTCTTTTGGGGCACGACCGGGCTGAGGTCGATGTACCCGTTGTATATATATTTTATTTTCTGTACTAAGATTACCCCGCGGAGGGGTGCACGGGTAGCCGGGTTCTAGAGGGCAACGGACCCGCATCTCATGGCTTTGAGACGGAGGGGGCTTCACTCTAGAATTGGCGGGCTATTCGCCGCACTCGTAGGGGGTACGGGTTGACCCAAGGAAGGGTGCTCAAGTTACCGGATTCCGTGAAGTGCTGGGTAGTCCATTCACTTTGTTGAATGGGGCTGCCTCGCTTCAGGTTTTGGCGGGTAACTTGCCGCGCCTTTAGGGGTCTAGAATTTCATTGTACAGGCTATCCACACGACCAGGGGAACGTCGGGTTTCAGTAGCGGCTCTATGAAACCCGGGGATCCCAGATTATCTGTATTGTTCTGTGATTCTTATTATATTTCTGTGATGTTGCATTTTTATCACGCCATGAGCGAAAATTATATATTGATATATATATTAGTAGATGTTGTATATGTTTTACACCCGCGCTAGTACAGTCCCCGCTCTGTCGTTAGTTAAGTAACCTAACGGGTGATGACGGGACCCAGTGGCGAATGCGGATGGCATATACGTACATCATATTTTCGTTCTTTTGTGGTTTGATTAATTGATGGGACTGCATTGATTCGGATCAATGCAAGCTAAACAAACATATTCTGATGTTGTTGGAACATTTTTCAAAAAGCTGTTATTGCAAGGACGTTCTCTTTTGTTTTGCACAGTGGTATTCGGGTATGAATATCCTGCACCTCAGTCGACGAGGCAAGGGCAGAGGTCCCTTCATGGGGAGTGACCCCTTGGACAGAAGTTTGCGTCAGGGTAAAAACTTCACCATAACCGATTGCCTTTTTGCTTTGCATCGTGGTATTCAGTTGAAATATCCTGCACCTCATTCTACGGGGAAAGAGCCGAGATCCCTTCACCGGGAGTGACCTCTTAGGCAAAGGTTTTCGCCACTATATTTTTATAAAAAGCTATCCGGTTTCTTCAACGATATCAAGTTCATTACGTTAAAGGTTTTTCGCCAAAAACCATTCGTAGCCCTCCGTCATTTCAGACGGGTAGCACTTAGTATTCATGCTATGTTTGTTGGCCTTAGTCAAGGCATAGCGTATGGTAGCTATTTGTTACTTTTCTGCAGCATAGATAGATGCGTTGGTTTGGGACAGTCGTACAGCCTTATTGGCCCTAGTCAAGGGCTTGTACGGGTGGGTTCAAATTAACCTGGACAATGACGGGTAGAACTTGACATGTGACTTATGATTTGTTGGCCTTAGTCAAGGTCATAAGAGCATGGGGTAAAAATCATATCGGAGTTTCTAAAGAAACTGAAACTTGTCAGATATGCGCATAACTTCTGGAGTGTGATAACGTGAGTGGATTCCATCACGTTATCATGCGATGATAGTTGGATCCCGATTCCCACTGATGAGTTGGTTTACTCCTCGGGTGATCCCGACTAATTCTTCTTTCAGGCTTGGAGGAGAATTTGAGGTAACAGTGGAAGGTTTCCTGATTAGATAAATTGATAATCATTCTGATCTAGGTAAGAGTGCACGCAGAGTATTTCTTTTCTCTCTCTTTGGCAGCGACCATGGCCCGACCCTTGACTATGACTCAGTGACCATGATTAACCGAACCTTCTTAAAACACTGGCTTTTGGATTGTCTGAGTTGCATACCTCATTGCCACTCCTACTTTTACCATTTTCTCCAGAACACCCCGTATTACTACGAACATCGACTTCCATTGGATAAAACAATCGTATGGTTATATACGAACTCGAAAGAACTTATTCGAGGATGGTTTCCGGTTCTGGAGAAAACGAATAGGACTATTCAGTTGTCTTTTCCTTTTAGCTTCTCTCAGGTTGCGAATGTTCCTTGGATTAGGACGGTACACCTATTACGCTAATTGGGTAGTCTTCATCCAAACCATAGGCAGGTGCCGAAAGGTAGGGTATGAAGAAAACCATTCAGCCTAAAAAGGTGTACATAAGGTATTAAGTAAAGACAAATAAAGAGATTAGTAAGATGGCAAAGTAAATTGCGACTGTTATTCACGACCAAACCAAGTATTTCTTCGCCAATCCTACATCACCTTTGTATTTCTCCAGAACATTCCGTATCACTACGAAGATCCACAGTATATTGGATACTCCATCGTATGGTTATATACGAACTCGAAGGGACTTGTTCCAGTTCGGGGATGGATTCTGGTTCAGGAGAAATAGGAATAAGGTTTATTCAGTTGTCTTTTATCTTTACCTTCTCTCGGGTTGCGAGTGCTCTTAGGATTAGGACAGTACACCTATTACGCTTATTGGATAGTCTTCTTCCAGACCATAGACTGGTGCCGAACGGTAGGGAAGGAAGAAAACCATTTATCCTAAAGGGGTGTGCAGAAGGTAATGACTAAAGATATATAAAAAGATTTGGAGAGATGACAAAGAAATATACGGTTATAATTGTGAATCTAATAATGAAAGAGGCATTAGTAGGAATACCCGGATACCCCTTCGAAACATTTATATGTTTCAGTTTCACTGTGTATTGTTAAAAGAAAACCGATTTCCCAATTAGCCCTTGCTCCAGGGTATGTATTTATCGGGTTTGATTCTCACATCTGTATGGTTTTACAGATGATGAGTGGGAGTAACTTATTGGGAATTGGGTGATCATTCTCATTATATCGGGATTCGTTGTAATTGGTGATATTTGTGGAAATCATCTAGGTTGTTTGCCGAACGGCAAATATTTGGTTTTGAATATCCGTTGTTATGCACCAATTTCAAATTGATATATTTGTACATTTATTTTTATAAAGTGGGATATAACTTTTTGAAATTATGTCGATGACATTTACCTATATCAATTGATGGTTAAGTAAGGAGCATTAAACAGCGGTGTAATTCTTCATAACCATAGTACAGTTTTCAACCTACGACGCACAGGGTTTTTATTCAACTCAGCGGACTTATACAAAATATTGTATGTTGTCCAGTGTCCATTAGGACAGAGAGGTTGGTACTCGTACTATATTCTGTTTACTTGTGACTTCTCTAGTTCTTAGACATGTGTTTCGTAGAAACACAAGGTCCAAGTTTTGAGAAGTTACAGGTATATGAATAAAGTAGAGAACCAGGTATTGCAAGTATCAGGATTCTTCAAAGTGATCGAAAATATCGATACTTGTGTATGATATTCAGTTAATAGTAATGATTATGAGAACTTGCTTCTCTTTCAGGTTACTCACAATTGGATGCATTCCTAAGTTGAGTAACGTTGACCGGCCTCTTTCCATTTAGTTGACATGCACTGGAAACAGCTGCATGATTTGAATCTGGTTCCAATTAAATCAGTGCCTCTGTTTCTATATTGGATATAGAATAGTGCATATCTTAACAATGTTAAGGTATGGGGAGTTGTCCGGCTTATGCTCAAAACTAGACTCTGGATAACTCAAGGCACGTTTCTGTAATGGCTGTTTGTGGGTTGACCCGGGCTATGACGAGAGTTGATTTTCTACCATCTGGAAGATCAATAGTGATATTGTTCTTGACTCGCCACAGTTTTAGTAAAATGGATTTTTTTCAGAAAACAGTAGTGGGAGTATGGTAGAACTGGAAGTGATTCCAGAACCGCAAACGATTACTGAAAATTTGATAAGAACCTAAAGATTCAATCTGGTTTGACATTCCACTGGCCACTCCGCAGATATGGTGGGTAACCTCAGGCACCCGAGAGGTACTCCGGTAGACTCAAGGACGGTGACAGGGAGCTTCTTGTTTACCCAGACTTGCCATTGCTGTTGTTCCAGACTGTGAGACCCGGCAGGAGGATGAGTATAGCGTCGTTCTAAACTAGCTTTAGAAGTGTACGTGAATATGACTCTACCAGAGGGTTGTCGTAGTCAGTGGGAGCAGCGGAAGCATAATGGACAAGTAGCTTATGTCTATTAATGGACTAAAACAGATATAGCGGAGAAAGATCATCTATTTCTGATGTGACAGTCATAGGTTTGACTTTATCAGAATAGGGGATGAATCTGTTAAGAAGATAGTAGGGTATGATGTCCTAATATTTGGATGACATACACAGAGTAGAAAGTGAAATTCATATACTACGATCGGTTATACATTGGTTGTCACACAGTAGTTTCTCCACAAAGGACATGGATTTTATATCAGACATTCTGGTTACTAGATCTATGGTTTTAGATCTAGATTTGAGTGGTTTCCCAATCTGGGTACTTAGACAGCATTCTACAGGTGTTTTAGAATGGACGACTTCTGGCATGGTGGTGTACCTGCAGGTGATGGAGTCACCCTCTCTAAAGGTGTCTTACAGACTAAAGGGGAGAGGGATGTGCATGATTGGCAGATCACTTGCTTAAGCAATTGAGTCAATCATGAGATGTCAAGTACCACACCAGACGTTTTTGCACTAGATGCAATAAGCTGATATTAATCCTATCCTGGAGAAATGTTCGGAAGCATTTTTAGAACATAAGTGGGTGTTCTAAGGATATGATAGCAATAGCCTCTTTTAGGAGACGGTTATCATTCCAGGCTTCCAAGGTGACCTGGATGACAGAGTGACTGTCAGAGTTATAGTTTTCCCTCTGACGAGGGGCAGTATTTTGGACAGATGGTCCAAGCGCATACTGAGGGAGGCATGGCGCAGGATACTGATTAAATTCAGTTGACGATACAGTCTAAGAAGTTTGGATTTGGAGTTCATTTATGAACTAGGTCCCATCAGATATCCAGACATATTCTAAGACAGGTATTGCTCATTTCGGGAGATGGCTTTCTTCGCGAACTTGAGATAAAGAGAGACAGAAAGAAACATCAGTGTGGATCCACTCACTGAGGCTATTCCTCGTACGCAATAGTTTCGTAAACGGGCTTTGTGAAACTGATTAGTAGAGGAGTTGGGTGTTCGGTATCACACGGACTATGAGTATGCGACATCGCAATAATTAGCCTTGAGTGCAAGTGGGAGATTGTTGGATATAGTGCCCTCAAAGTCAATTATTGGATCACAGGCACGTGATTGCAATGATTGAGGGAGGACCTATGCCGGTAGGACAGTCTTACTCAAGATGATAGTATGCTATCTGGTTTATCTTTATCATCGTGTACTGCTTTAGATGACATTACAGGTCACTATTGCACATTGATAGAGCCCATAGGATTCTTGCTTGACGGCCAGCAGTATGATGGCGATCATATACGTGGGAGCTGGGGTCTATAAGCACATCCTTAAAGTGGTCCCTAGTCGTGGGAGTTTCGAGACTGGGCATCGATACTCTATTAGTAGACTAGTGTATACAGTCGAGACCCCGACGAGGGACGGTGGCCGGTCTCATAAGCCATTGGTGTCAGTTGGTTCACCTAAGATCTATACATATGCTCATTAGGTTATGAGTACACCGGACAGGACTAGCCGGAAACATAATAGTTGGTATTATACCTGACGTCGGATAGCAGTTCCCTGGTGACATGTGTACAGGTTAGTTCATCGACCTGAGATCGTCATTTGTCTCGTGTGAGTTCCCACTGTACTTTGATTACTACCCTACCACGGCTCAAAGGAGTCGTGCAAACAAGTTTTAGTTGGGTACAGTCCCGAGCCACATGGAGGCAGTGAGCGGATCGGCAGGGGTTTCGTCTCTCCCGGTATTGGGGGTGAGATCGCACTGTGTCTAGGAGAGCCATTACACGAAGACCTTGGCCAAGGCAGGAGATTTACTGGTAGGTATTCCAGTAGTATCTCAAGGTGTTCTGGGCTACACTCCGACACGACTTGTACCGCTTTGGAGGGTCTGAATTTTACCAACCCCTTAGGCCCGTCATGCGATGCTCATAGACGAACGGACTGGACTGTACGGATATTGTCACTGACAGGCTCAGTAGGGTGTCACGATGAGTTCACTCATCGACCTCCCTTTTGATCAATACCTGGCAGCCCGTTACGTACAGCTAGTACCACTAACGTGCTAGTGGTTAAATCCTCAGCCAAACTATTGACGAGTCTTTAGAATCCCCCACAGACAGTTTCTCAAGTTTCGGACGAAACGTTGGAGAGGCCGTATGATATATAGCAGGGTTCGATCATATACGTGCGGTATTGCACGGATCATGATCGGGCGGATCATACTAGTGGGTTTTGGTTTAAGCCGGATCCTAGTATTAGATTTGTTGGATTACTTTAGTCTCATCGCATTCGCATTCAGTCGGAATGCGGATGCAGGTATGTATATACAGGTGAGGGGTATTCTTGTGATCCGTCACGAGTTTACTTTAGATGTTGCCGTATCTTTTTATTGTTGTAAACATTTAGGTTAATGTTTACAAATGGAAATTGTGAGCTTAAGTTATCATTAGAAGCCTTAATTGTGACACATGCACAAGTGATGACTCATGGTCTCTTTCTTTGTGCATGTGTCACATTATTTGATGGATTTAAGTCTTGATATGATAAGGAGAGAAAGAGGGGCTGCCATAATATGTTTTTGGTCTTGTATTTTTCATAACACTCTCTTTATATCATAAGAAAACACATAAGGAAAAAAAGGCTTCTTCTTCTTGCTCTAGCTCACAACCTCCATTAATGGCATCATCTCTAACCTCCATCCATACTCTCATGTGATGAGAATCAATGGATGCTTGAGACAAAGTTATCACACACATTCTCTACATCGCCTTGGACGCGTCGGCTAGCGAACTCCGTGCCCGAGTTGCTTCGGATGAAGCGGGAGCCCGTAAAAAGACTCGATGATGTGGTGCACTTTCCGACGAGGAGACCGGAGCTCGGAGATGCCGCGAGGAGCTTGGGATGGTGGCCAAAGACCGAAGGACACGGATCGATCAATATAGCTTTCCAACCCTTTCTCTAGTTGCTAATTGTAGGTTAATGGTTCGATCCGAGATTTAAGCATACGACAGCGCCAGTTTCTAGTTTAAGAAATGTTTTCGTTTCCGCATTTTGGCCTCGGACAGACGGCCGGGGCGCTACCGTAGACTTACACCATGGCCACCCGAGGCAGAATCAGAAGGACCACGTCCAGACAGAGTGTAGGTCTCTCGCCCACGGTCTTGAGTATCGAGTGTAGCCGAGATAGGCTCAGTAGATGGGGAAGAGACCGTGGGGATACGATAAACGCTCAACAGGATACTCGTCAATGAAGAAGAATTACTCTGAGAAAGAATGAGCGAGCGGACGCTCTCAAAGCTGGGTGGTAGTCGGGCCAAGAGTAACGCGTCAATAAGAGACTCGCGTTGTTGGCGAGTGACAGCAGGGTCGGTGGAGATATAGTGATAGTCCAGTAATCAAGAAACCCGCTGAAAAGGGCACCAAAATCCTAAATATCTTCTCCTAGAATAGTCGTAGTAAAAGTATGGAAGATATCATAGAGTATATGCAAGTCATCCTCAGACGGGTACAGAGAACGAAGGTGTATCCAAACTTCCTTAGCAGTTTTCAGAGGCATAATAGACATCGCAGCGAGAATCCATAAAGTTAGACAACCAAGTAATCACCTTGTTATCGTTCTGAAACTAAGTATCATATTGGGGATCTTTGAAATCAAGAGGAGCATCCGTCTAGTGGTGGTGAAGGCCTTTGCTATTCAAGGCTTGTTCAACAGCGCTGGGCCATTAAAGGTAGTTCTTTGCGCCGGAGAGCGAGATCGTAGTCAAGCAAAGATCTGTCTTTGAAATCAACGGACGACAGAGAGGCCGAATTAACTTTATCATCACCAGAATCCATGATGAACGGAACAAAAGAAGATCCCGAGAGAGAGAATAAAGATTGTCTAACCGCAACAAGTACACGGAGCAAGACGATCTAATAGATCATGGAGACAGCGAGGATTTCAAAAGTAGGAGAGGCGGTCATGTGAGTGCAGAAGGGGTTGTAGGGTACAGAGGGTGCTGTTGCAGGGTGCAGAAAGGGCTGAAGAGGGGCTTCAAGGGGGCTGGAAGGGGCCGTAGAGGATGCTGGAGGGTGCAAAGGAGGCTGGAGAGTGCAGAGGGGGACTGTCGAAGGTTGAAGGAGGGGCTGGAAGGGTCAAGAGGGGTGCTGGAGGGTCGGCGAAGGTTGTCAAGAGGGGCTGGAGGGGGGTCGGGGCTGGAGGGGGTGCGAGGGCTGGAGTGGGGGCGCAAGGGTCGGCGAGGGCTGTCGAGGGAGGGTTGGAGAGGGGGGCATGAGGCTGGTGAGGGTTGTTGAGGGGGTGGCGGGGGATCGAGGGTCAGGGATCAATATGGCTAGTTAGGGCTAGCGAAGGTTGTGGTGGAGGGAGAAAGGGCGGGTGGCGGCTAGGGAAAATAAGGGTTAGGTTTTGGAAAATAAGGGTTTCCTCTTGATTATTTTCAAAGCTCCGATACCATGAAGATAATCAAGAGGAAAATATTTATTAGCTTAAGAAATTATGAGTCTCTACATACAAATATATATAGGTCATAGACCACCTTTACAATAATAGCTGATGTGGGACTAAAACTAAAACTGATAACTAATATCTAATAGAGATTAATGGAGGAAAGAGGCCATAGGAGGGAATTCCCTCCTATGGCGTCGAAAAAATACCCCCTCCACCAATTTTTCCGACGATCGGCCCCCATCATCTTCATCGTCATCATTTAAGATGTGGGTACACCAAATTTCATGTGATTCTACAACTTTTTCACCGTTGATTTAGTGGGTTCAAAATTAACGGTTTACCGACAATAGAACTTTTTACATTGCTAAATCAACGGTGAAAAAGTTGTAGAATCATATGAAATTTGGTGTACCCACATCTTAAATGATGACGATGAAGATGATGGGGTCCGATCGTCGGAAAAATTGGTGGAGGGGGTATTTTTTCGACGCCATAGGAGGGAATTCCCTCCTATGGCATCTTTTCTCCATTATTCTCTATCTAATAACTAATTATATTCATAACACAATTATACAAGTCTTTATATCCTAATATAGTGAATTTCTGCATTAGACATAAATATGAAGTAAAAGTATCAGTTTCCACTTGAAAAGTTACGTTTTAACATTGGGCTATGGACCATAAGCATATCATCCCAGTTCAAATAGAATGGGATAAGCTTTGATGATAAGATTAGCTCATATTTAACAGTATTTGCTGCTATAGATCCTAGAGATTACCAATAAGTTCCTTGTAGGGTTAGAAAGAAAGTCGAGCTTTACAAAAACCGCGATCAGGAAGAAGACAAAAGCATCTGGCCAATACCTACGAATTTAGTTGCAGAAAGACAATCTAAATGGGTGCAGAGAATGGAAGAGGTTATGAACCCTAAATTACAGAGGAGACATATAGAACATGGATGGAGTTTAGAAGAAAGAATGTTGTAAAGTGTGAATTAATACAAGAGTTTCAAGAAATTGATAAACAGTTGCAACTTTTGTTTTTATTTCATAACCATTAATTACACATAAACATGCAAAAGAAAAATTATCATGTGTGCATCCATACACTTGGTGATTAAGACCTGACCTCAGCAAATTTATCATCAGAAAGTGTCAACATGTTATATATATTATCATGGAAAGGTGTCCAATAATTATTACCTCTTTTAAGTATGAGAGATGTCGCCATAGAAAAGAAATAGAGAGCAATTGCGATGAGAAACTCCACTGCAGATCTATACTCGAACAGTTACATGGATGCTGACCGGTATGAGTAGAGATGAGAATAAGCACTTGCTCAAACAAAGATATACTTGCAGAAGCATCTGGCACCCTTGGATTGTGCTGCATCAACAGAACTTCAATCAAAGAAGCAAATGATTATAAAGAACAGTTTTCATGATTAATGCTCCCAGTGAGAAAGAGATCGACAAAAAGTGAGAATTTCAATAAGATCATTCAGTAGGCATTCATGAAATTTTATAGCATATATATGGTAAATAAATTAGATAAATACCAGCCCAGTGAGAAGGATGCCCCTCAACATAAAATAGACTTTTCTACGCAACAGATGATCCACAACTTTGCAAACCCATGGAAGATCAGGATTGATTAGGTTAGCTACTGTGTGCAGCAAAATTATAGCTGGCATATTGGAAAACTTGGATGGCATCAAAAGTTGACTCTTCAGATGATCCCTATGAAAAAGAGTTCTTTACCAAATAAGTGAAGACAGAAAAACCAACTAAATAATTAGGAGTATACTAGATGGCACTCTGATCACAAGTGTCAAATTGAAAAGTTGAAGAGCAATTTGACCTAGTTAAAATTATAGGATAAGATTTTGTAATATCATAGCTTTCAAAATAAGAATAAAAAACCATTTAACACATTGTAAAGCACTAAACAATCAAATAATAATAACCAAAAAAAAGAACAAATCCGAAGAAGTGAAGAGATGGTACGTCTTAGAATTAATAAATTCACCGACAAGCCATAGCTTCTAGCTGATATTAGAATCAGTCATCAGCAAATGAAAAAAATAGTCTGCAAGTCATGAGGCAGCCTAAGATGACCCTTTTAACTTTTTATGAAACATCAAGAAAAGCATGACCATAAAATGGTATAGTGAAATGATCTTATAACGATTGTTCCCTTTACTTCTATGATCGAATTTAGTATTTCAGAGACGGTCAAAAGCTCAGATAAATATCGACTAGGCAAAAAATTCTGGGCAAACAATGAGAAAACTATATTAGACATATAAAGGGGTTTTAATGCCTTATTGGGTGACCAAAGTAATTGGATTTCCTACAAAATTTGGTAATAGATAATTCATTGTCCTCAAGGACCTCAATGTAGCAACCCTAGAAGTCACCCATGTGGCACTTCATGAGTACATCTACCTCATAAATGCATGGGCCCACATTAATTTCATTATCATTTATTTATGGGCTAGATGTTTTCATGAAGTACCACATGAGTAACTCCTTAGCTGGCACCCTAAGGTGTCGCCTCAGGAACATGCACAGCTCATGCACGCACACGCACACCCATGCACGGACGCACAAAAATAGTGTCGGAACACAGATTTGGGACAGAGTTTGGGTCCTCTAGGCCCAACCCTAAACTAAGTAATTCATGCACCACTTCTACAACATATGCAATTTTTTCAACGATCTGAACCTTAACTGTTGATCTTGATCTAAATGGTCAATACATGGGTACAACGAAATGTTTGCAGTTTTGAAATCGTTTGTATATAGATCTAAGGATTGCAAAATTTATGGTTTTCCAATAATCTAAAAATAAAATTAATTTTGCAATGACAATTTTTATATGCAAAAGATTTCAAAACCGCATGAATTTTGGTGCTCCTGTGATGTTAACCATGTAGAGCAAGATGAATGGTTTGGATCGTCAAAAAATTGCATATTTTTCAGTCGTCGGGTGGGGTGTAAATCGCTTAGTTTAGGCCCAGGCCTATAGACTCGTTACTCTTGACACACACACACACACACACACGGAAAGATTGCATATTTTTCCAGTTTCTAGGTGGGTGTGAATTGATTAATTTAGACCCGGACCTATAGTATCATTATTCATTACTCTACACACACGTGTGCGCGAGCGCGTGCAGAATGACCACAGACCAGTACACTTGCAAAGATGGTGTAACTACACTCCCTCACATTTCTTGGGAGAATAACTGCTTTGGAAATCTTGCAGGTATAGAATACCATACTTCAGAAAAACCATTCTCAATATAACGGCTGCATACTTGATACTAAGAAAATATCCGTTGTAACTTTGGCTTATATTGCAATCTGAGAAATTTTGGGATCAAAAGCATGATGCATGTCACTCACCTATTTTGGTGGACTGCCTTAAGACAAATATAGACAAGCTTCTTAACTCTATTTTCCACAATGGATTGCTTTGAGGTGTAATCCATGTCTGCGAAGAATCTGACAATACTCCCTGTGACATTTAAACCTTGTTAATAATATTTAGGTATTGCAGTGAAATATAAAACAATTATATCATTGAATATTAAGGCACAAAAATTAGACATTGGACCATTTGCAGCATGCACAGAAACGCAGAATAGTTAAAAAAATAATAATCAAAAACTGTATGCACAAAACTCAATTGTATTAGATGCATAGGTCAAGCAAACCAGAAACTCATATAGGCCCACAAGGCAAGATCTTTCTGATTTTCTTCATCCTTTAAAATTGAATTGTCATAAGAAAATTGATGCAAAGAAAGAATAAGACTAACGACACCCAAGGCAAGATCTTTACTGATTTTCTTCATCCTTTCAAGTCATCATAATATTATTAGTTACATGGCTAAGCTGCAGGAAACCTTCCACTTTTGGGCCAAAAGTAGGAAGCCCCCCCTAAGCAGGTTGCATGGACACGGACGACGCGATATGGTGTCATGGAAAAATCCCAAAATATACGGGGACACAACGATATATATATATATATATATATATATATATATATATATATATATATATAGAGAGAGAGAGAGAGAGAGAGATAAGATCAAACTACAACAACATAAAACAAGAAAAATAACAAGTCTAGCGTTTAAATAGACACATCAAAACAATAGCATATAACCATGTCATTCTTTAAATCTAACACCAATAATATCCAAAATATAACATATCCAAGTGATAAACGGGTCTTTCTTCAAAAGTAAAA
The DNA here is from genome assembly GCA_030015575.1 of Agapanthus africanus. NCBI lineage: Eukaryota > Viridiplantae > Streptophyta > Magnoliopsida > Asparagales > Amaryllidaceae > Agapanthus > Agapanthus africanus. Next base: position 624,565,417 of record CM057339.1, read on the forward strand.
CATCCAAAAGATATATTATGACAATACGTTAAGGACATACTAAGGACATGTATAAGCACATAGAACACGCATAAGACACGCGTACAATACATATATGTATGTGTCGTGAGTGTCCAAAACGTGCCGGACACGGACATAGCAGCAACCCGTCAGCCTACCCCCTAATCTTTAAAAACCTGCACTTCGCCGCCGCCGCCCCTGCCTTGACGATTGGTAAACTTTTATCACCTCCAAAAGCTAATACATAAGTCGTCGTTGGAAAACAAAGTATGCTTGAAGAAGAAAATAAACAAGGTTAAGGATAATTTGAAGAGTATTAGAGATTTTTTGAAAATTTTGAAGATAGGGTGAATTGGGTAAGGAATTTGGAACATTCAAAGAAGAAAAGGAACTCGAATTAGTAATTTGAAATAATAATAAGAGGGGTTCGGGATTTGGACAATGGATTAGTGATAAAGGATTAGAATTTAAGAATTTTAAACTAGAAGAGAGAATAGGAAAGAAAAGAGAAGTAAGATCTAGAGGGCATTTTGGGGATTCAGACTCATCACTTTCTAGGCATGTGATGGACATTTTGGGGATTCAGACTCATCACTTTCTAGGCATGTGATGGATTTTGGACAGGAAAGAAATGGCATATAGTGATGAGGCAAAGTGCAGGTATTATAGAGGTAGGGGGCTTCTGGCATTCCTGCTTTTGGGCCAAAATGAGGGGTGTTTCCCGAGTTCAGCCTAGTCGTAACTTATAAATCGTTCTTTAGTAACCAATCGAATGACACATTGCTACCCCTGCCATTTTATTTTTCCCGAGTCGATATTAATGTGAGTTTTTAATAATTTCCGTACTCCCTAATATTTTTAAATAACACAAGCAAGCTACCAACTTATTTTTTTTAAGATCAGTATATAATCAGCCTCAAATTCGTTGCATGCTTTAAGTTGCTGGCTACTAAAATCACGTTAACGTTACACCATGGCACCTTCTTTGAAATTGCAATTAATGTGAACGCTAAATAGATCCTTTAAAATCCGGATTGAGTCTCCAAGTGTTTAATAATAACTTGCTGAATATTTGATCAGACTTTGTAAATAAGGAAATATGAAATGACTGAGGTAATCATAAGACAGATATGAAAGTACTAAATCCTTGTATTACAAAGTCAGAGGGCACAAGAAAAAGAGAATTCTTGATTTATCTACACAACCTACAAACCATATATTATTTCTGAGAAGTTAATAGAGATGAATTGGGAACATCAGGAAAATTAACAAATGTACCAATTAAAGGTGGTGACAAGACTGTAGTTAATGGATTAACAAGAACTAGGACTTAGATGTAGAAGAACACGGATGCAGTCAATGGGGGCTAAAAAAGAACATGGACGCGGTCATTGAGGAACTAAAAAGGGTATGCGGGTTGTTAATCTAATAGATATAATAGATATGACTCTTAATGAAGATAAATAAGAACAAAAAAGATCCCTATGGCAATCCCAAAAGTTTGAAATTAGGATTGCTTTATGTTGATGTTTTGTACTCATGTCCTATCTCAGAAACTAAGAGACAAGGTTCAAAAGTATGTGACAAATTATACTCATTGTAATTGTATATAATGTGGAATTTTTACTGGATAGATATCTCGCATTTGTCTTGCATCACTAACCTTGAACATACAAGCCTGTTGGAAATTTTTATGATCCAACGGCTAATCCAAATTTCTACTCATTTTGTTTTATGTGACATCAAAGATTCCACAATAATTAATTTTGAACTTTTTCACAATTTTACTCTCTGCTTTTATAACCCTTTAGCATAAATCCTAGTACTTTTTCTTAATGGAACCTCCTTTGCAGTAAACGGCGTTTCAAAAAGCAGGCAATTAAGTGGCGGAGCTCTCTGCCACATCGCTATTTACCGCTTAAGCGGGGTGATTATCTCACCCCATTAATCGGATAACTATACTCTATTTCTTATTATTTTAAGTGCATTTAAAGGTTTATGGATGTGGTTTTCGTACTTTTATTATCACACCTTTCTTGATGTTCAGACCCTACTCTCTTATAACAAGTAAACATGTATTGGATTTGACGTGATAATAACGTCTGAATTACCTCCCGATCCTTTCTTTCTATGTTTTCTTTTTCTCCCTAGCCGAGACTTCAAACTAAGGTTTTGGGGACTTCGACTTGGAGGCTTCAAATTTGAATCTGACACTTCGACTTCGACTTGGAGCCTCTTCGAGGCTTCGACTCCGAGCAACTAGGATTTCCTATTTTTTATTTTGAACCCAAAGCTACGGTTTCCGGGCGGCATTGACTTTGAGCCTCGGGCAGAGCCTCGGACAACTTCAACTTCAAGCTTTCGATTTTGACTTCGAAAATCAACTCCGATAGGGGCTCAAGTATTTTAAAATAGCTGGATTAATTCCAAAAACTACTAGATACTTTGGCCTAATTATGAGAAACTACTTGTTAAATACACAAGAAACTACCACAAAACTTTCAAAAATTACATGAAACCACCACAAAGCTTTCAAAAACTAAGAAAAACCACCATAAATATGGTGTCGCGTCAGCAATAATTGCAAGGAACTACCACAAAACTTTCAAAGCATGGTATTATCGTAATTTTAAGAGAATTTGGTAGTTTCTCGTACTTGAAGCAAAGAATGCGGTGGTATTTTGGAATTAAGCCAAAATAACTAAAAACTATTAGAATCAATGTTTAACAAACAACTTATGGGAACTACCAAAATTAACCCATAATTAAACATTGTTGATTTCTGAACGGCCGAAACGGGCACATAGGCGCTTACGCGGCTAGGCACTCTGCTTTCTTGCTTTTATAACATTGGTTGTGACTGGTGAATGCTTATTAACTTACCATATTAATCTATAATATCTTGTCATTTAATGTTTCAAACTATATACCTACATCAATATACTTGAAATTTGCCAAATTAGGAGCAAAGGTGGAGCATGACGGATGTGTTGGGGATTTAAGCAGTTAAAATGATCCTTCATATCTTCTTGGATTAAAATATCTGGTAGATATGTTCAATGTGTAGATACTCCATATGGAGAAGATAAAGGGACAAAATAACATCAAATGGTGAAGTTGCATTAGGTCGGTAGAGCTGAGAAATCAAAAAAGAATTAGACAATTTAACAGAGACATAAGGTATAATTTCTAATTGTTATGACCTTAAATTTTGAATAATGAACAGCAATTTGATCAAGGTTGCTAATCATGATAATGTATTCTATAAATAATTCCTAGAAACAGAAAAAGTTAAAAACCAATATATAGATTTACCATTCAGTTGAACAAAATGAAGAAGCAGCCTACAAGCCTCCACAAGAATAGTAACATCATCACTGTTGCCCGGTGTGAAGAAGAAGAACAACTGCCGAAGAAACTCAGAATCAGAACTGAAACAGTGCCTGAAATGGCAAGAGCATTTTTAAAAGCCTTTAGATGACGCCTTCTAGTCTTGATAGTATAATTTGACATTTGTAAACAAAACTAAACGGCAGATAAGATGCAGGGTATGCTTTCAAGGTTAAACAGTAACCAAAAGAAGCAAACTCACGTATCCACATTCTGGCAACAGTCTCCATAAGTTAGACGAAATTGTTTCCGCACATTTGATCGTGCAAGTTCAGCAGCCCTCCTCCCTCTGAAGCATTTCTGTAATTATAATCAGTCAAGTGCCAGATTTTGAAACTCCTACGAAAAGTGCAACAGCTCTGAAGTTGATACAATATTACTGCTATAAACTGACAATTGATTGAATTTAAAATATTACAATTGTGATATAGACAAACGTATATCCAACATAATTTAAGCTCTCAATTCAAAAGTGAGGATTGTAATATTTTAATCAATTGGGTAGCAACTTTAAAATACAGAAAATAATGATAAGAGCATGGTTAAGACCCCATGATACATGAGCTAGTTCTAAATTTTCATCATGTAGGCAGCACTTATTAGATTAAAGAAAATAAAGATAAAAGTATGGTGATACTCTCATGAACAAGGAGTTGGTTTTTTGTAACCAGGCTGAGCAGGAAGAATATTTAATGTTTCCTTCCTTCTTGCAAGGCAATATCAACAGGCTTCCATCCAAAACTTTCGCAGCCAACTACCTTAATCCTTTATTTGAATCAGTGTGTTCGAAAAGGATTAATGACGTATGCATGATAGTCAACTATGCGGAATATTTTATGCAGCAGCAACAACAATACGAAAGCCTTCATTTAAAATTATAATCCATTTCTTTAATCGAGTCTATGATGACATCTCTTAAATTAAATTAGCAGCTTCATATCCTTCTGTATTGCCTCAATGCAGGCTCATTTTGGTCTAGCCCAAGTTTTAGCAACCGATTCAACTCTCATCCTATCACTTCTGACTAACACACGCATCACTCCATGTCCATATCATCCAATCCTCAATCGAAGCTTTAACTTTGCTAGAGTTAGTATTCAACAAATCAATTCAATGATTGCTAGGCTGAGGGAATAAAATCATACAGTAAGGCTTGCCCAACTAAATCGGGATAGATAACCTATTTGCAAGCCAGACCTCATAACTCGTTAATAGATAGAATAGACTACTAGGGACAGGATAGAAGTGACACAAGGAATCAATGTTATGGGATGCGATATGCGTTTCTATGCATCCAAAAATCGTATAGCGCATAAGCGATTATGCGTCGCATATGCGATTTGCATTATTTAAATTAAAATTCCAAAAATATATATTAATGAAAAAAATGAAGAGAAATATAGAAAAAATGCTAAATATGTGCTCAAAATATATAGTGTCTATAATTTTAATGTAATGAATATTATTGACTTATCAAGTAAGCGACTTTTTGTTGAAAATGATCAAAATACATAAAGTTTTAAGGTTTCTGAAAAAATAATCAAAATTGAAGAAAAAGTATACCTTTTTGTTGAGAAGAAATTAAAGAGCTTTCTCAAGTTTTTGCCTAAAAAGACGGTGTCTTGCCGGAGTTTTCATTGAAGAGCAAAGAAGAAAAGGTTGGAGGTAAGCCCTAATTTGATTTGGGATAGAAAATGAGGATTAAGTAGAAATAATTTATTTGGCTTTCGGAAAGATTTTATAAATATACTTAAGAATGTAAACGGAATGGATACGGATTGGATATAGATGTAACCATATCCGTATCAGGTATTCGTTGATGGATGCGAATACAGATATAGATAATGAAAAACCGCTATACGTAGTTGAAGAAATTCGGATACGGATACCGATATAAAACCAATATCGTAAAAATTATATTCGTACATAGTATAAAAAGTCTGATATTAAATCGGGTAGGGATATGAAAGGAATATGTGTTACCATATTTGTCTCCGGTTATCATTGACGGATACTAATATGGATACGAATAGTCATCGGAATTGAAAATCAATATCCATATTTGATAACATTCAGATACGAATACGTGTTCTATTTGGATTATTCACATCTATTTACATCACTAGATATACTTAAATTATTGGGTTTGAGCTTTGGATACATGTATAATAAAAACCCCAAACCCGCTTCATAACCCAACTCAACCTTAAGTTTCTATGCGCTTTATGCGGCCGCATAATGCAATATGCGGCCGCATAGCAACTTCTATGCATCAATGCAAACTTTTTAACCGCGTATACCCAAAAAAACTACTCGTTTTCATGCGCCGAGAAGGCGCATTTGCATATGCGGCCGCATAGAACGCATTTTTCAACACTGCAAGGAATGATGGACAATTTTGTAGAGCAAATTGATGGAAAAAGGTTTTGGCAACCACCGTCTTTAAGACAATTCTCAATCAGCCAACGAGAAGCGTTTAAGAAGCATTAAACATAAGATCTAGGTGAAAGATAACAAGATACTTACTACAATGCTTACTATGGAGAAACTAGAGCTCAAAATCATGCAACTTCCTAAAGGTAATGTCTTGAAATATGATGGATTTGGTGTGGACTTCTAAGCAGAACATATGGCACGCCATCAAAGGGAAAATCATTAGTGCAATTGATGAGTTCTTGATTTCTTCTTCACTACAAAGGGAATAAATGCTACATCTATTGTTCCCGTCCCTAAAATTCAACAACCATTTGTTATAAAGGATTTCCTCCCTATAAGATTATGCATCGGATATAAGATCCTACTTAGAATCTTTGATTGTAAAAAGCAAATGGAAGAAAGTCATGAAGAAATACACAAATGGAGTGTAACTAGAAGTCGTCCCCAACAAAGATACCACCGACCAAAATGACTAATGAAGAGATATGGCAAAGCCAATCACCCAAGGAATGATTTATGTAAAATTGAATTAGGAGAATGGCATTGACAGATCAACCAGGAATTTCTTTTTGACGAAGAAAAACTATGGACAAAACATAACAAATGGCTATCCTAGATTAAGCGATATGGAAATTGATAATCTCAAAATAGTATTTTGTGATACTAAGAGGTCCAGAATCAGGCCAATGAATTGGGTAAGCCAATGTGATCCTCTCTTGCCCCTGGTATTCATCATAATAGAACTAAGTGTCTCACTCATCACATTTACCGATAACCTAATCATCATAGCAAAATAAATAATGAAGAGATTTGGCGCTGAAAGAATATTTTAAAGGATTACAAATCAGCATCACAGTAATAGGTGAGGATTGCCAAAAGTATTACCATCAATATCATAATTGCCAACACTCATCCTACCCGCACTCATATCTTATATATATTTATTATCGATAAACCAAGACTAATTAATAAAGTTGGTCTTATAGTTGTGTTGTAAAGTTTTCCCTACCATAGACCATTACATTCCTATATAAATCATAAGCATCCTTCCATAAAGCTCAAAACATCCTCCTCTACCAAAAAATCATGTTGATGGACAATTCCTAATCTTTATAGAATGAGCTAAGGATTTTCCTAGAGAGAGTGAACGTTTGCATATAAGATTATAGTTAGCATTCCATTTATGATACTTAGAGCATATAATAGAATGCTAAGCTAGTTACAAGTACATTTCGAAAGTATCTTTCATCCAATGTGGGATCCCACATATGCTAAAATCGTCTGACATGGAATTTCCCAAGTTGTAAGACATTAGAAATTTCGAACGATGTGAGTAGATTGCTTTTCAAGTAATATGTAGCCATAAAGTATCCCTAAGTCGCGAGACATTAGAACTTTCATGTAGATGTGATTGACAAGTAATATGCGACCATAAAGTATCCATGGTATTAATGGGGGAAATTTGGTAAGATGGATAAGGCTAATAAAGCTTAATGGTTAGATTTCTAGAATGTTTAACGATTAGAACTATATTTTGAAAATAATGAAGATAGCTGAAATTACAATGTAGAGACACATGAGTGGAAATAAACTAGGGGATAGAAAATAAATGCGCGCAGCACTAAGAAGAGACACATGGATAGCTCACCTTAAGGGAATATGAGGAAGAATTTATTGAGACGGTTTGACCATCCGCTACAAGGCCAATAAAATACTAGCAACATATTTGTATTTAACGAAGCAACAAGAACTAAAAATATGCTCAAGTAAGCATGAAAGAAGCAGTCAGATGATTCGATGGTTAATATTTATCAAAGAGAAGCCGCTAGCAAAATTAAAGGGAAAAACTGATTAAACCTTCAAAGTTCAAATTAATGTTGTAAAAAATGGATTTGGAGTTTGTTCGATTGGTCAGCGAATAAAGAATATCTCGTTTATTCGGTGAATATTCGGTTCATTCGGATTATGCGGCCATCAATATTTTTATATAAATATAACATATAAAAAATTGGAAAAAAAATAAAAGCATAGAATACTAATATACCTGTGGTCTAATGGTAAGGCGTCCGAATTTAATCGGAAGATTATGGGTATATTATTATTGTGGGTCCCACTTATTTCTAATTTAATTTGTGGATCCCATTTGTATTGTTTAGTTTTGGGTTTTTGTTTTGGGCCTAACATTCGGCCGAATATTCGTGGTATTCAGCCGAATATTCATGGTATTCGATTGAATATTCATGGTATTCGATTGAATATGCAGTTTGTGCAGCGAATATTCAGTTGGTGCAGCGAATATTCGATTTGACTGCATATTAGACGGAATATTGCATTTTCTACTCGGTTAGCCACCGAATATTCCGTTTTTTGAACACTAGTTTAAATGATGGTTCTATGGGTTTCTTTCCGTAGTTTTTGTTGTTGTGTTCATAATATGGTCATACCAAACCCTAAGAAACCATACCTAATTATATGGTAAGAGGCTTTGAGTAACTGTTCATTCACTTAACATACAACTAAAAGGCATTCCATACACCAACCTATCGCTTAGTCTTCCAGCCTATGTGCTTACGAGAAATAAAAGAAAATTGAAAATTATGTAAAAAAGTCTTATAGCATTTTGAGAGAAAAGTATTGTAAAGAAAACATTTTATCTATAATCCATAGCTATTGTAAATAATCTTCGTAAACAAAAGCCAATTTCTTCTCTTATCTTTCTCCTTTTCTGATTACTTACTATTGATCAAATATGATACAGCAAGTATGTTGTATGGAAATATGTTGGTCAATTTGGGTTTTTATGTCTTTGGTAATGATTTTTCAATATTTATAAAAGGATTTTAATGGTCATTGTTTTGAGGGGTTTTCTCTAATCTGCATTTATTATATAGGTATTTCCCGGTATATTATAAAATTTGTTGGTTTTATTGTTTATGCGGATCTTACATTATGACTTGAAAATTAATTAATACATATTATTCACAATATAGTATTATGTAAGTTTAGTTTGCTTTCTAATTCTTTTGATTCAATCTATTACAAAAATACGTAGGAAAGAACATAGTTCTTAAGGTTAATTAACTTATACAAATTCTTTGATATATAAATTACTAAAACATAAATGCAAATAGAAACAAATTTATGTGACTTATGTTGAATATTACTTTCAAGACGGACAAACCTCGTTCGATATTTGAGTTCATAATTCTAAATTCTTACAATGAAAATCACATTTTTCTACTCATCCTCATCCACTCCTGAAATTATGGTTTCTGTACATGAAAGTGTCAACAAGCATTAGTATCGTCAAATTGCCCCTAACTTTTTCCTCTCTTTGTATCCTTTTATATCTTCCTTTATTTCCTTGTGCCTTTGTTCGTAAGCCAACGATAGGATTTGACGTGATTTCTTCCTTTTGTCCTTTTGTGTGTTATCTTCCTTTATTTCCTTGTGCCTTTGTTTGTAAACCAAGGATAGGATGTATGGTGATCTCTTCCTTTTTTCCTTGTATATTTGAAATAGGGGAGGCTTTTACCAAGTAGATTGACCTGCCTTTTCGGCCCGAATATCTAGTTATCTTCCCTCTTGTAATGCAAACTTTTCAGAAATTACAATTTTGAACCTCAATATTTTCAAACACATCACCTTGGATACATGGCGCCTCAAGAAAAATGTCGGGTGTCAAAACAATGTTTGATGTTATTTGACATGCTTTCCAATCAACAACTAAGTAAAGAAAGCAAAAGTGATTAAAATAGAAAGAAGTTTCCTTTCTTCACAAGGATCCAAATTGATAATAGCAGCTTATACATATTAGAGTGCGATCCAACTCAATGTTCCTACTTAGCTCTTGTATGATTAAGCACTACTAAGAAATGAATTATTCATTTCAAATATTTTAGCGCAATTCAACTTTTTAAATTTCGAATTCAATTTGTCCCACCAGCATTTTATCTGCAAATGCATTATGGCACCCCCAATAGAAAGCCAGCTGGTTTAACAAAAAAAAACCAAGGCTATGTAAATACTTTCCCTGTAACAGCAAAGTAAGCAAGGAAGTCCCCTTTATTCATTTGGGATTCAGATTTGAGTAAAATGATAGTATTAACACATACATATGGAAAGCATGTGGCAAACATTTGCAACTAATCAATCCATTTGTTCTAACATAGCTCTTACATAACTAAACACCAAGTCCATTGTTACAGATTGCAGCAACTTAGTTTCAAGTCGCAAATAAATCAAGAACTGAAAATAAAACACATGAATCGGTGGTGATACTCACTTGGATCGTGATCGCAGCAGAAGTCTGCTGCTTCAAATCCAACCTCCGCTTCCTCTCAAGCCTCGTTTGCTCCAATAAAGCCTGCCGATCTCTCTCCTTCGAGCTTCTTCCCCCCAAATCGACTCTCTTTCGAGACGACGTATCTCCCATAAAGAACATCCTTCAACGAAATCAAATTGAAGGGAGAATTATTATTAAATTAGGTTGAAACGCACAATTTCCTCAAAGTTAGGTCATTTTTTGGCGACTTTTGGTGGAAATTGGGCGTTCCGAGTAGAGAAATCGATCGATGAAGAGGAAAGATTGGAACGAACCTGAGATTTGGATTGATTTGAAGGAGAGATCGGGAAAGAGAGAACGAAAGACAAGAGTCTAGGAGTCTTGATTCCTAAGGTTCAGCAGTAGCTGTTCGCTCGGCGCCCGTTCGTGAGGTCGTTTTGTATGTGTAAAGGGTTTTAATAAGATCGCCGCACTGGAAAATAATGCATATAAATTATTTAATAATCGCTATAATTTTCACTGCTACAGCATTTTAATATTTTATAATTTTTCCTCGAATTTTTACCATCCTGTTATTCTTAACACTTTGATATCTTCTCTTTTTACCGCAGCATCTAATTTGCATCGGTTTATTCCTGGTATACAAGCAATTCTGGTAATGGTATGTATTGAACATATGGATACAAAATAGACACGGCAATAAAAGTATCAAATTAAATTCTAATGGAGAAATGTATCTAGGTAATAAAGTGTTGAGAAAAGCTATAAGATATTAAAATCCAAAAATTGTGAAACGGTCGAGGGATTATCAAGCAATTTGTCACGCCCCGAAAGTACGGAACATGACCGGCACTTAAACTACGAAACGTCTCGAGGCGTACGTAATCTAAGTAAACCGAAAACCCAGAAATCCAAACCAAAAGAAGTGGTAGAGTGAAGGAAAAATCATTTTAAATCAAATAGTTTGCAGCATATGCCGAAATGTGTATTTTAAAATCACAAGTCTTTTCTAAAAATTTCGGCAGAGTTTCCTTTGTAAAAACTGACCCCGAACGGGTACAAATCCTGATAAAGCATATATAATGAATAGAGGTATCCCCAAGCGGGAGCTAGCTCTTCGTCAATCGACGGTCACAACCACGCAGGCAATATAATATACAACGCCGAAAGGCGGGAATCACAACAGAAAAGGAAACTCAAAACAGCATGAAATCCATAGAAATATAACGCGCGACTCTAAGGTCGAAAGAATAAACAACACTGGTCTCTATCTGACATAAATACATGTTTGGTTAATGGAACTTCTAGATACAATTGAATAATAATATACAAAATATACTGATGGTCACGATACAAGTGAACCCACCTACTAGCAAATCACCCGGAAATGGAAGTAGTGCCAGCAAAGCCGTAATGAAACCTGTACGGCAAAACCTGCAAGAAACTGGGGTACAACGGGGGTGAGTTGCCAACTCGTGAGTAGAAAACATCTACGAACAGAAATCGTATGAACAACGTAATCCTAGGTCATACGATCATAATATATCCTTAAATATATAACCTGCAGCCTATAACAATGGCTAGGGTATACATCTAAACAACTGCAATACCAAGTGCTCGTGTCGGTGCCTCAGGTAGCAATATATCATATGGATGAGGTATGAATGCATGAAAACAGAATACATGAGAACGAAGAAACTGCTTTCATAATTTAGTGAGATTTCTTTTGTATATTTAAAACGAGGTATCATAATGAAATCAGCATAAACAGTGTCTAGCATCGACACAAAACATAAATCTCAATCTCAATATCTCAGGCTCGGTACCTCAATATCTCAAAATATCAATGTCTCAATCTCACTGTCTAGGGCGCCGTCAGTCCATACCGGCCCCTAACATCCATCACAAGACCACGACGGTATCCTCCGGATATCCGACGCGTCGGGTAAAATCACCGGTAGGTAGTGCTCCCCTGCCAGGCTCAACGCCATCCTCTGCGACCTTCTCGCCCCGGGATACCGCACGGGGTCCACCATGTACCCGAAACGATTCATCCAACTTCTTGAATCGGGTCTCGAAATCCATCAGCAAACTCATGGTGGACGACTCATACATCATGGGAAAACCGCACTTTTCATTTAAAGAGAGAGAAAAGAAGTTTATAAATGTTTTTTGCGGTTTTCCCCCAAATCCCAGAAATCTCATGGAAATCCGAATCCAAATCATCAATAGCACGTAAAACCATGAATATAGGTATAACAGTGAATAACAGCATGCATGAAGTAGCAAGTAATAACTGCAATGTCTAAACTGGCATATAAGGCAAGTACACTAATATCATGTCGAACTTATTAGCTAACAAGCTATGTCAATGTAATAGTATTTTCTAAAGTGTACGTGACATGGCAATTACCGATGAAGATGTATGTGAGCCGGCAAGTAAGTGTGCGTGGAACATACGCATCATCGGTAATGGTGTTGGTGTCCTAACAGCATGATCTCAACAATGGAATATGAAATCACAACATATGTATGCGATGCGGAGCGAACAGCAATAATGTGCGGGAGCTGAATACTAAATACAATTATAACTAATCTGGACTTAATATAATATGAGTCATGCAATGGTGCCATTTGAAATAACACGAATCGTGGGGGTTTGAAAATAAGGGCTACGGTGTTTTTAAGAAAAGATACGTCATTTGAAATATCTGTAGAATCCCTTAACCTGTCTTTTAAAATACCCACGATCCGTTAGTTTTTGGAAATAGGTAGGACTCTAATCTCGTCTAACAACTACACTAAACTATACGGCTGAACTAACAGGCTAAATGAAAGGTAAGGAAACCGCCTAACATCTGAGTCGATACATATATATATATAGTCGGTGATCCCGCCTCAACAATATCACATCCGATACCATATCTAAAATCAGACATCCCAAGTCAAGAGTGCGGATCTATCATCAATATATAGCTCGTACGTAAATCCGTCGTACGGCATCCCAAATCTGGGTACGGGTCAATATCACATCCATCACCCTATTCATCTGGTATCCTCTTTATCAAGATCATAATCCGGGTACTGATCTATGTCTAGTACAATACTGATACCACCTAGGTATGCATGCACGTCTATGAAACACTATGACAAAGGACCCGCTAAAACATCATGTCGTATCTCAAATACAAACCCTGCCATATCACCGATCTCACGGCCTCAAATCAAATCATCATCGACTCCTCTCAAATCCCAAGTACTATCATCAAATCCAGTATATGAACACATAGTCCCATACCCATGTGAACACATAAATATATATTCCCATATACTCACATGCGAAAGAAAGGATGTATGCAAGTATGGGTGTGTGTGTATGTGGTGCAACCACTACTCTAGGGTTTCGCAACACTAAACCAATCCAATCACACATAATATCCATCTTTAATATCAATAATCCCAAACAGTATATATATAATCAATATATATGTGTGTATACGTATTCGTATATATCACCACGAACTGCGGGGGTGCTATACGCCATCCACCCGACTTCTCCCCGTAGATATTGTAGGGTTCCTAGGCACTCTCAAGAGGTCTCACAAGGCATCAACCATGCCAATTTCAAATTTTATGGGTGCCGAGAAACCCTAATACGGATCGTTAACTAGAATTTTAGGCGAAAAATGAAACTAGTTAACATCTTAACTAAAAGAAGGAAGCTACAACCTTTGTAGATCCGGTTATCCACTTCCTTAGCTCCACGTAGTCGTCCCCTCGCTGTCCATCTTGAATCCCGGACTCTCGCATCGGCTTCATTGGAGAAATGAGCGGAATAGTCGTCGGCTACGATGCCGAAGAAGATCTACGTCGAGGCTTCACAAGATCAAGCTCCGACTTCACCAAGTTGTGAAACTTGTGAAGAAAACACCCTATACTACCTGGAAAGAGGTAGAGGGTGAAGAAATAGGAGGCGGGTTCACTTTAGAATTGGATTTCTCACTTGTTTACTCAAGATACCATTGATGAAGGCAAGCTTTTTCTTTTAAGATGAAGAAGAAGAAGAAGAAAGAATACCATAAGTGTTGCTTTTAAAATGAAAATAAAATCAATACTTATCATATGCTAACCATGGTCAAGTGTAGAGAATAGATCATGGTTAGTTAGAATGGTTAGGGTTAAGCATGAAGACAAAATGGCAACTAGGTCAAACCTTCATGAAGCTTCAACTAGAAACAAAGAAAGCCACCATTCTCTTCATAATCTTTTCAAAATAAATAAATAAATAAATGAGTAAGAAAAAGAAAACCCTAACCATTAGATAACCATGGTTTAATCTTTACACAAAACACAAGTTAGCAAGCATCATCAAACATGATACAATCAAGTGCACACAAAAATATATCACATATACAATATGCACACCAAGTGAGAAAATCCTTTTAAAGTGAACCGATACTAGATAATGCAAAGTAATATATCAAATATATAATTATACATTAAATCATTAAATCAACACTTGATTCAATGATCCGGTCATGTCGCACATAACCGACTAGTATCCAATGAATCGACTTATCGAATCAATCTTTGATTCGATAACTAGGTTATATCGCATATAACCAATCGAAACATTCATCGCGAGAATGGAATACGGTATCACATACACGCATTATTCTCGGTCCTGCACATATCTCATATGCGCTCCTATTTCGTTTCGCTTGAGCCAGGAAACCTCTGTGTAGGACTCTAAAGACTCGTCAATACGCCGGTAGCAGATGATGATCATATCAATCACCCACAAGCCGCAAGCGGTCTGCTAAACGTAACAGCCACCCGGGTATTGAGCGATCAGAAGATCGACGAGCAAGCCCGCTCACACTCCTGTGAATCCAACCAGTAACACTTACCGCACAGGCCGGTCTGTTCGTCTGATATGTCGCATATCAAGTCTAGGGGTGGTAAACGTCAGACCCCAGTAACCGATAAGTCGCGCCGATGTGAGGCTCATAACGGGTCGAGAAACTACTGGTAACACTTACCAGCAAATCTCTGATCAGCCCTGACCAGGGACTTCCCTGTTACGGCCAATCGAGCACAGTGCAACATCAACCCCCAATACCGGGAGAGATGAAACCCCTCCTATCGCTCATTGCCTCCATGTGACTCGGGACTGTACCCAAAGACCACCGTTTTGCACGCCCTCATGGACGTGGTAAGGTGGAGATCAAAGCACAGTGGGAATCACACAAGACTCTATGACGATCTCGGGTCTACAGACTAACCTGTACAAGTGTCACCTGAGAACTGCCATCTGACGTGAGGTATAATACCATCTGGGAGTTCTCGGCGAGTCCGTCCAGTGTACCCAGTCTCCACTGAGCACCCGTACACCATCTCTGATGTCAAACACCAATGGATATGGGATCATCCATCGCCCATCTCATGGGTCGAGAAGCGTATACGCTGGTCTACACTGGTATATCGATGCCCCGTCTCGATACACCTACGACTAGGGACCTTGAAGGATGTACCTATGGACTACCATGTCCCCACTAGTATGATCTGCATCATAGTCCAGGTAGTCAAGTACACATCCTAAGGGCTTTACCAACATGTAACTATAAGACAGTATAAAGAGACTAGTATACATGTTAAGATAAATTGTAACCAGATAGCATACTATCATATCGAGCAAGAAAGGCATCTCTATATATGTCCAAGCATCCAATATAATATACATCATCTGTACAATACTGGCCTTTAGGGCATACATACAACTAACAGATATAAATCTACTCACCTTTGCTTGTCGATGCCGATATCGCCACGCGCTTGCTTGCCGCCTCTAAGTCTTCATGAGGGTACCTACATAAACAATCGCAATTGCTATTAACATCAAGTCCAGAAACCAAAACGACACGCGCATTGCTCGTAGGTTAGAACCTATAGCTTATGCGTACGAAAATCAATCAAACAACCCTTATTGTCGATGTACAAACATGCGACAACCAAAAACGAATCCAGATATCAAAACTCATCATTTCAAATACGGAAAACATAAGGCAGCAACATTGAAAACATGATCCAGATTTTGCTTAAAGTGAAAACAAAGTTCCAAAACAACACTAGGGTGATATATAGGGTACATATGACCTTCTAAAGCAATCTGGACACATCCTACCACTAAATGGCCGGCCACTCCCTTGTCAAAACCGACCTCCTCGGTTTTCCTGGGGATATGTGGTGTCGTCTGGTCAGGGTGGTCTCACATGGTCTCAAATTGGTCCCTGGAGTTGTTTATTTATCTCGTTTTGGTCTCGGTCCACTCCAGATTTCCATGCACGCTCCAAACCCTCACAAAACCGACATTACAGTTTCTGTTTTCAGTAAACCGAGTTTGTTTCAAATAGATCTGGGTTTCTAACCTCATAGGGGTTTTAAGGTCATCTCTAAGGTCCAATTGCACTAACACCACTCAAAGTCCCACACAAGTGTTTCCAGATTTTGACTTAGGTCAAATATAGCCAAGCAAACAAGTTTAAGGTAATGTATATAGTATAGGTGATCTACTGAACCAACCTAGGCTCCCAACCTCACCAGGTGGCCGGCCCCTATCCATAAAATTCCGGTCTCGCCGGCCCTGAGGGTTCCAGTGGGGTTCGTCTTGCTACAGGGGGTTCTTAGGGCTAAAAATGGGCCTCTAGTATCGTTTAGTTGTCTTATATCTTCTCCAGGTCATCCCAGATTCTCAGTAGGCACTTTAAATTGTTGGTTATGTATATGCCCTAGAGGCCATTGTTGTACATATGATGTATATTATAATGGATGCTTGGATATATATAGAGATGACTTTCTTGCTTGTCATGATAGTATGCTATTTGGTTTCACTTTATCTTAACATGTTGACTTGTATTGGTTTACTGTTTTACTCTCACATGTTGATAAAGCCCTTAGGATCTGTACTCGACTACTGGGACTATGATGAGATCATACTAGTGGGGCCGCGGTAGTCGATGAGTACATCCTATAACTGTTCCTAGTCGAGGGTATATCGAGACAGGGTATCGATACACCAGAGTAGACTAGCGTATACGCATCTTGACCCATATGATGGGCGATGGATGATCCCATATCCATCGGTGTTAGACATCAGAGATAGTGTACGGGTGCTCAGTGGAGACTGGGTACACTGGATGGACTCGCCGAGAACTCCCAGATGGTGTTATACCATACGTCAGATGGCAGTTCTCCGGTGACACAGGTACAGGGTAGTCTGAAGACCCGAGATCGTCATAGAGTCTTGTGTGATTCCTACTGTGCTTTGATTTCCACCTTACCACGTCCAAGAGGGCGTGCAAAACGGTGGCTTTTGGGTACAGTCCCGAATCACATGGAGGCAATGAGCGATAGGAGGGGATTCGTCTCTCCCGGTATAAGGAGTTGATGTTGTGCTGTGTTCGATTGGCTATAACTGGAAGTCCCTGGCCAGGGCTGATATAGAGATTTACTGGTAGGTGTTACTAGTAGTTTCTCGACCCGTTATAAGCCACACATCGACACGACTTATCGGTTACTGGGGTCTGACGTATACCACCCCTAGACTTGATATGCGACATATCAGACGAACAGACCGGACTGTACGGGAGTGTTACTGGTTGGATTCACAGGAGAACGCACAGGCTAGCTTGTTGATCTTCTGATCGCTCAATACCTGGGTGGCTGTTACATTTAGCTGACCGCTTGCAGCTTGTGGGTGTTTGATATGATCATCACCCGCTACCGGCGTATTGACGATTCTTTAGAGTCCTACACAGAGGTTTCTTGGCTCAGGCGAAATGGAGTAGTGGCACATATGTGATATGCGCAGGAACGAGAATAATGCGATATGGGATACCGTGTTATATTCTCAGGATATTTAGATATGAACCAGGTCATCGGATCAAGTGTTGATTCGATGAATCGGTACATGATATATTAGTCGGTAATATTCGATATAGCCGGATCATCGATTCAAGTGTTGATTCGATGATTTAATGTATAATAATATATATGATATATTGTATTACATTATCTAATATTGGCTCGCTTTATTATTTCATTTTCTCAGTGGATGATGCATTGATATATATGCGATATATGTTAATTGTATTATTTTCCTTTGTTGCAAATATATAATATATATGTGATATATATTATTGTGACATGATATGATTAATTGTTAAACATGTTTAAGGATGATTAATTGAGGTTAGGGTTTGTTTTGGGTTAGATGCTTCATGCATCTTTTAGAAGCTTTTTCTTTTGTCATTCTTAAGATATTATGGATGACACATTCTTTAACTCAACCAAACCCTAACTCTAGTTATTTCTCTACTAAATCCTAGCCACTCATCCTTGACCATGGTTTACAATTCAATCATATAGCTTTTATTCTATTCATCACAAAAGGTTTAATCATCATTATTGATTTTCCATTTATCATCTTCTTCTCTCTTGAAAAGCTTGCTAGAAAATCTTTAAGTGATGGAAAAATATGAGAAAATGATATAAAAAGAAAGCAAAATTACTACTCTCTCATCCTCATCTCATCTAGCCCATGGGATTAGTGTGTTCATCTCTTTTGAGTGAGAAAGCTTGAGTCTTTGCAACTTCGAGGTAGATCATCGGAGATTTGGAATACTTCGAGCTAGCATGGATCGTTCGAGTCGTGGAGCCTCTCATGAGTCCGGGAGATCGTGGATCGCGGCAAAGGGACTTCTACTCGGAGCTTGTGAAGTGAAGGAGCGGACTACAAAGGTTGTAATCCCTCACACTTAGATAAAATTTATCATCTTGCATGTTAAACCCTAATAATCTAGCAAAGATCCCGGCTTTGGGTTGTTCGGCACGTCTAAAATTTAATCCGGGCATGTTTGATGCCTTATGAACCTTCACAAGAGTGCCTAGGAACCCTACAGTGGTATCAGAGCCTAGCTAGAGCATTAGGCGATGTGTTTACGAAGTTAAAACTCTGATCAAACCCGAAACGACGAAACTTGACCCCTCTCTGGAAATTTTTTAAATTTTGGGATTTTTCAGAATTAAAAATATGTAAAAAAATCAGCAGGGAATTCTAAGAATTACCATGAAGCCCGAGCCCCCAATTCGATCAAACGGCGGCGGAACCGCGGCGCAAGCATGCTTGCGCGGCGGTTCCGCGGCAGATTGATCGATTGGCGACACGTGGCTTCCTGGTAATAACCGTAGGTACTTGTTGAGTTTTCTGGGTATTTTTAATCTGTTTCAGGTGTTGAAAATTCTGGGGTTTGTTTTGTAATAGTAGACTCGATCGGAAATTTTAAATTCGTATTTCTTTCCGGATATTTAGAAACTGTTAAACTAGTTGAACGGATATCATTAACTCACTGTTTCCCGGTACGGCTAACTTTCAAGTGTTGAATTTTTATTGGGTTTAAATCTTTCGAAAAAATTGTACAAGTTAAGCGGTGGACCCTCTAGAAGACAACAAACCTTAACTCGATTATGTGACCGTCTTGAACTGCCTTTTGAATCTTCGGGTTTGGGGCAGTACGGCGTGCCACATGTGAGGCGTTGGCTTGACCCTTCTACGGCTGGATCACCGGTACTGTGACATATTCTGGGATTATTTGAACTCCGCTCAAGTGTTGAGCACTTTGAGAAATTTTGGGTAGCTGATTATCTGTTCGGAAAGTTTAATACTGTCTATTTATCTGGAATGTGATACAATATGTGGAATTCATATAGTTAGGCATGAAATGCGAAGTATGTGATATTTCGGATTTACGATGTCTAAAGTGATTGTGGATTCCAAATGTTGTAGTTTTACACTTTCTTTTCTGTGACCGTAAGTGTAATATGTGATATCGCCGGTTTCGTTGCTATATGTCAACGACAATTGGGATGCGCATATTTACTTACGTTGATGATATGTGATATTATGTGTTGCTGTGATATATTATATTGGATCGTCGCGTTCCGAATAGCCGGGGGTTTTATGTGAGATGAGGGTTTTTATTTTCATTCATGTAAAATTCATTTGTAATGTAATATTCTTTTATTTGGGGCACTTCCTGGTTGCGGTTGCTGTCACCAGTGTATATTATTTACTTTTCCGCATTAGGTAGACCCAAGGAGGGGAGCACAAGTAACCGGGTTCTAGGGTCCAGTGGGAGGCCATCTCGAGGAGTCGAGACCGGGTCTCCTAACCCTAGAATTGGCAGTGTTACTTGCCGCTCTCGTAGGGGTCTTGGGATGTGGGTTTGGCTATTCGTCGCGACCGTGGAATCCGTGTTTTATACAGGCTCGTATCAAAAACACGGACGTCCTAGTATATCCAATATTTCATATATGTTCTTCTGCTGCAATGTTCTGTGATGAGATCATATTACTGCCTGAGACGAATGCTTACACTATATATATATGCTGATATATAAATATTACTGCTTTCGTTTCTTCTGTGATGCTTAGGAAGCATAAGCTGATGGGATTTTTATTAATGAGATTAATAAAAGAAAAGAAACCTAAAGATGTTGTAGAATCAAAACTTTATAAAAAGGGTAGCTACAGTTTTGCTTTGCACAGTGATATATATGATATATCCTGCACCTTATTCGATGAGGAAAGGACCGAGATCCCTTCACCGGGAGTGACTCCTTTAGCGAAACTGGCAGATGCTACAAAACTCGGTTTGTCTTTTGATTGCTTTTAGAGTTTTGCTTTGCACAGCGATATATATGATATATCCTGCACCTTATTCGATGAGGAAAGGGCCGACGATCCCTTCACCGGGAGTGACCCCTTTAGCGAAACTAAGAAAAGCCTAAAAAACACTCCTTTTAAAAAACACATGATTCTACGACGATATCAAGTTCATTACGCAATAGGTTTTCTGAAAAACCTGCGTAACCCTCCGTCGTTTCAGATAAGTATTACTTAGTATTCGTGCTGCGGTTGTTTGACCTCCGTCAAGGCGTAGTGTACGGTAGCTAACTAGTGCTTATTTGCTAGCATATGATGCGATTGGATTAAGGTATTCATACGGCGTAGTTTGGCCTCCGTCAAGGGTCGTACGGGTGGGTTTAATTCAATCAAGAAATGACGGGTTGAACTTGACTATCGCCCTATGGGTAGTTTGGCCTCCGTCAAGGTCATGGGACGCTAGGGGTAAAAAATAATATCGGGAATTTCAAGTGTTGAAATTTGCAATAAGATTGCATACCTCCTATGAGATAGTTGGATCCCGATACCCACTGTGAGTAAGAGTTACTCCTGGGAGAGTTTTACACAAGACAATTAGCCGATCAAGTAGGTGTCTAGAAAAGTGTTAACGGGGTTATGCCTCTGGGAAAACGAGGTTTACTTTAATTAGGTCCATGCGAAAGCACGGGGAACCTCCCTCAAAGTACCGACACTGATCTGGCTGAAAGATTGACGAAGTTGTAGGGTGTAATTAATCCCGGCTAATCTTACCTTTTAGGGTTTTAAGGTAGATTTGATAAAACCAGTGGGAGACATCCTGATTAGATAAGATAATAACCAATCTAATCTTGCAAGAGCATACGCTAAAAGTGTTTTTCTTCTCTCTCTCTCCAGGTAGCGACCATGTCATGCCATAATCAAGATAATAATATGGGTGTATTGACTAAACCTGATTATTGTACTGAGCAAGGGAAAGTTAGACCCGTTCTTTTTTATAAGAGTTATAAGACTGAACAGGAAACAAGAGAATATCTGGATTCTCAAGCCGCCCAAAAGAACATGCATGTTGATGCATCTTCTTCGGGTGTGTTAGTTATTGAGAACTGTTTCTCAGTTCACCCTACGTCCTGGGTATTAGATACCGGATCTGGATCCCACATATGTAAACAGTTACATGGGCTACGTAAAGGTAGAGAACTGGGAAAAGGTGATCATTCCGTTCAAGTAGGGAACGGTGCAAATGTTGCAGCCAAAGCAGTTGGCGAATATCACCTAGTATTACCAAGTAGTATACACTGATTCTAAATGAGTGCTATTATATACCAAACATGATGTGCAACATTATATCAGTTTCTTTATTAAGTAAAGAAGGATATAATTTTGTAGTAAAGGAAAATGTTATGAACATATTCCTAGATCAAAAGTTGATTGCATCAGGCTCGTTACATAATGGCATATTCATTCTAAATCAGAATACAGTCCTAAATATACAAAACACACACAAGAGGAAAAGTTCAGATATGAACGAATCCTTCTTGTGGCATTGTAGACTTGGTCATATCAATGCGACACGACTGGCTAAGTTACATAAGGATGGTTATTTGAATCCGTTCGAATTATCATCTTATGATACTTGCCATTCATGTCTCAAAGGAAAAATGACCAAAGCTCCGTTTAGTGGACACGGAGAAAGAGTTACCGAACTCTTAGGACTGGTACATAGTGATGTATGTGGTCCCATGTCTACGCATGCTAGGAACGGTTCTTCCTACTTCATTACATTCACTGACGATCTCTCTAGATACGGACATGTGTTTCTGATGAAACACAAGTCTGAAGCTTTTGAGAAATTCAGAGAATATAAGCACGAAGTAGAGAACCAAACGGGCAAAAGTATTAAGATTCTTCGATCTGATCGAGGAGGTGAATACTTAAGCGGTGAGTTTTTAGATTATCTAAAAGAGAATGGGATTCTCTCTCAGCTTACTCCTCCTTATACACCACAGCACAACGGTGTATCGGAGCGGAGGGATCGCACCCTATTAGATATGGTGCGCTCGATGATGAGCACTGCTGAGTTACCTATTTCCTTCTCGGGGTATGCGCTTGAGACAGCGGCATACATACTGAATAAAGTTCCTACCAAATCTGTGCCTACCACCCCATATGAGATATGGGAAGGGAATAGACCATATCTTAATTTTATTAAGATATGGGGTTGCCCGGCCTATGTTAAAACACAAAATCCGGGCAAGCTCAAGGCAAGGTCTGTCCTATGTAAGTTTATTGGATATCCCAAGCATTCGCGAGGGTATATCTTCTACCACTCCGAGGAACAAAAAGTGTTTGTTTCTCGACATGCCACCTTTTTAGAAAAGGGTTTTCTTATGAAAGAAATTGATGGCAATGAGGTAGAACTGGAAGAGGTTCCAGCAACACAAACTACGACAGATGATTTAGTAGAACCAGAGGATTCAGTAGTACCCGACGAACCCCAGCCTCTCCGCAGATCTAGTAGGGTTTCTCGTCCACCTGAGAGATACTACGGTTTTCTCATTGATGGTGGAAGCGAGGATTGCATCATGGATGATGATGAACCGACTAGTTTCGAGCAGGCCATCACGAGTGGTGACTCTGTGAAATGGCTGGATGCAATGCGATCTGAGATGGAATCCATGTACTCCAACAAAGTATGGAATTTGGAAAATGCTCCTGAAGGGGTAAAACCCATTGGGAGCAAGTGGATCTTTAAAAAGAAATTTGGTGTAGATGGAAAAGTTGAGACTTTCAAAGCTAGACTTGTAGCAAAGGGTTTTCGTCAACGACCAGGTGTGGATTATGACGAAACCTTTTCTCCAGTGGCTATGCTTAAGTCCATCCGGATCTTACTTGCCATTGCTGCATACCATGACTACGAAATCTGGCAAATGGATGTTAAGACCGCCTTTCTAAACGGTGATTTAGAAGAGTGCGTGTACATGACTCAGCCAGAGGGCTTCGCAGATAGTGGGAGCAGCGGAAAGGTGTGCAAGCTGCTTAAATCCATTTATGGGTTAAAGCAAGCATCGCGGAGTTGGAACATCTGTTTTGATGTAGTAGTCAAAGAGTTTGATTTCATCAAAAATATAGATGAACCTTGTATCTATAAGAAGGTAGCAGAGGGTAAGGTTGTCTTCCTCGTATTGTACGTGGATGACATACTCTTGATAGGAAATGATATTCCTATGCTGCAATCAGTCAAGCTCTTCTTATCACAGAGATTCTCAATGAAAGATCTAGGTGATGCCTCCTGCGTATTGGGAATCATGATCTATAGAGATAGATCTAAACGGATACTGGGATTGTCCCAATCCAGGTACATTGACACCATACTAAAGAGGTTTAGTATGGAAGAATCCAAGCGTGGGAACCAACCCACGATATCTGGACTCACTCTCTCCAAAGAGATGTCTCCCAAGACTGATTTGGAGAGAGCTCGCATGCAAGGGATACCCTATGCTTCGGCAGTAGGCTCTATCATGTATGCGATGTTATGTACCAGACCCGATGTAGCATACTCACTAAGTGTAGTGAGTCGGTATCAAGCAGATCCAGGAGAGAGTCATTGGACAGCAGTGAAGAACATTCTCAAGTACTTACGAAGGACTAAGGAGATGTTCTTGGTGTATGGTAACGGAGAACTCCAGGTGGAGTCCTTTACCGATTCCAGCTTCCAAAGTGATAAGGACGACTCTAAGTCGCATTCGGGTTTTGTCTTTACCCTCAATGGAGGGGCGGTATGTTGGAAGAGTTCCAAACAGGATACCGTTGCAGACTCGACGATGGAGACTGAATACATCGCTGCCAACGATGCTGCCAAAGAGGCTGTCTGGATCAAGAAGTTCATTAGTGAACTTGGTGTGGTTCCATCCATTGAGCATCCAATACCTCTGTATTGCGATAAAAATGGAGCTGTGGCATTGGCCAAGGAACCCAGGTCCCATCAAAAGTCCAGACATATTCTAAGGCGGTATCACCTGATCAGGGAGATAGTTGATCGCCGGGAGATCGAGGTCAGGAGAGTAGATACGAAGGACAACACTGCGGATCCATTCACGAAGGCTATTCCCCAGATACAGTTTGAGAGATTATTCGGGATGCTAGGTATGCGATACTACAGCAGCTGGCCTTAGTGCAAGTGGGAGATTGCTAGTTATGTATATGCCCTAGAGGCCATTGTTGTACATATGGTGTATATTATAATGGATGCTTGGATATATATAGAGATGACTTTCTTGCTCGTCATGATAGTATGCTATTTGGTTTCACTTTATCTTAACATGTTGACTTGTATTGGTTTACTGTTTTACTCTCACATGTTGATAAAGCCCTTAGGATCTGTACTCGACTACAGGGACTATGATGAGATCATACTAGTGGGGCCGCGGTAGTCGATGAGTACATCCTATAACTGTTCCTAGTCGAGGGTATATCGAGACAGGGCATCGATACACCAGAGTAGACTAGCGTATACGCATCTTGACCCATATGATGGGCGATGGATGATCCCATATCCATCAGTGTTAGACATCAGAGATAGTGTACGGGTGCTCAGTGGAGACTGGGTACACTGGACGGACTCACCGAGAACTCCCAGATGGTATTATACGACACGTCAGATGGCAGTTCTCCGGTGACACAGGTACAGGGTAGTCTGAAGACCCGAGATCGTCATAGAGTCTTGTGTGATTCCCACTGTGCTTTGATTTCCACCTTACCACGTCCAAGAGGGCGTGCAAAACGGTGGCTTTTGGGTACAGTCCCGAATCACATGGAGGCAATGAGCGATAGGAGGGGATTCGTCTCTCCCGGTATAGGGAGTTGATGTTGTGCTGTGTTCGATTGGCTATAACTGGAAGTCCCTGGCCAGGGCTGATATGGAGATTTACTGGTAAGTGTTACTAGTAGTTTCTCGACCCGTTATAAGCCACACATCGACACGACTTATCGGTTACTGGGGTCTGACGTATACCACCCCTAGACTTGATATGCGACATATCAGACGAACAGACCGGACTGTACGGGAGTGTTACTGGTTGGATTCACAGGAGAACGCACAGGCTAGCTTGTTGATCTTCTGATCGCTCAATACCTGGGTGGCTGTTACGTTTAGCTGACCGCTTGCAGCTTGTGGGTGTTTGATATGATCATCACCCGCTACCGGCGTATTGACGATTCTTTAGAGTCCTACACAGAGGTTTCTTGGCTCAGGCGAAACGGAGTAGTGGCACATATGTGATATGCACAGGAACGAGAATAATGCGATATGGGATACCGTGTTATATTCTCAGGATATTTAGATATGAACCAGGTCATCGGATCAAGTGTTGATTCGATGAATCGGTACATGATATATTAGTCGGTAATATTCGATATAGCCGGATCATAGATTCAAGTGTTGATTCGATGATTTAATGTATAATAATATATATAATATATTGTATTACATTATCTAATATTGGCTCGCTTTATTATTTCATTTTCTCAGTGGATGATACATTGATATATATGCGATATATGTTAATTGTATTATTTTCCTTTGTTGCAAATATATAATATATATGTGATATATATTATTGTGACATGATATGATTAATTGTTAAACATGTTTAAGGATGATTAATTGAGGTTAGGGTTTGTTTTGGGTTAGATGCTTCATGCATCTTTTAGAAGCTTTTTCTTTTGTCATTCTTAAGATATTATGGATGACACATTCTTTAACTCAACCAAACCCTAACTCTAGTTATTTCTCTACTAAATCCTAGCCACTCAACCTTGACCATGGTTTACAATTCAATCATATAGCTTTTATTCTATTCATCACAAAAGGTTTAATCATCATTATTGATTTTCCATTTATCATCTTCTTCTCTCTTGAAAAGCTTGCTAGAAAATCTTTAAGTGATGGAAAAATATGAGAAAATGATATAAAAAGAAAGCAAAATTACTACTCTCTCATCCTCATCTCATCTAGTCCATGGGATTAGTGTGTTCATCTCTTTTGAGTGAGAAAGCTTGAGTCTTTGCAACTTCGAGGTAGATCATCGGAGATTTGGAATACTTCGAGCTAGCATGGATCGTTCGAGTCGTGGAGCCTCTCATGAATCCGGGAGATCGTGGATCGCGGCAAAGGGACTTCTACCGGAGCTTGTGAAGTGAAGGAGCGGACTACAAAGGTTGTAATCCCTCACATTTAGATAAAAGTTATCATCTTGCATGTTAAACCCTAATAATCTAGCAAAGATCCCGGCTTTGGGTTGTTCGGCATGTCTAAAATTTAATCCGGGCATGTTTGATGCCTTATAAACCTTCACAAGAGTGCCTAGGAACCCTACATAAAAGTCACAAAACTAATATGGGTCAATTCCTGAGCTTGTGCATCTGGTTCGTGTCTATGGTTCAGGTCAGGGATCATGTCACCAAGGTCATATAAACACTCCTAACTACTCCCAGATTCCACCTACAGTCATTACATAAAAATCCAGCAGGACCAAACACCCCTAAACAGCTTCAGGTAACTACCCTACAAAACCCACACCCTAACTCCTCTATTGAGCCGAGGTCGCCAGATTTTCCTCCTAGGTCGCCGGCTGAAACCGGTGGGAAGGGCGTAGGGTTTTGGGTGGTCATCTAGGGTCTCGAGTATAACACTACCACTCTGTTTGTTTTCACCAAGAAGTGTCGGGGTCACAGCAGGTTGTCCATGTCTCAAAACGACACAAAAATACGATATCGAACCAAAACTAAACTAAAAGGAAAAAGTTATACCTCACTTGTTCCTCTCTAGGCAGCACTAACTTCCCAAAGCCGTCAAAATCCTACTTTGCTCGGTTCATCTTGTAGAGGAAGAGATGGGGACTAATTTTTGTGAAGGGGGTGTAGGGTTTTGGGGAATGGTTGGAGGTAGATCTAGGGTTTAAGTGGAGGTGGAAGGGTTGAGGAAGATGAAGAGGGTGATGGAAATGATGGGGGGTTTCTTTTTGGGCAGCCCCCCTCTCTCTCACCAATACTCACTCTCTCTTCTCTCTCCAAACATGCTTTGCCTCATGATTATGTCTCCTTTGACTTTTCCTTTTTCTCCTTTTCTTTTCTTTTCCTTATTTTCCACCTCACCCAATGGTAAATCCTAAGCAACCATACACCTACAACATGTAAGAAAATGTAACAAGTGTGGAGAAAAAAAGATATGTGCTCATTTTTGCCCAAAAATGCTAAAAACCCGATTAGCGATTTTTAATCGCGATTAGCACCAAATTAGCATATAATTAACCATAAAACTTAAGAATGACATAATTCCACAAAGCACCCTATTTTAGAGTTTTCCATAATTTTTCCAAAATTTTCCTCATTTATCGGTATTTAATTATACCGAAATATTAAAATATTCAATAAAATAATATTAATTTATAAAAATTCCCCAAAACAATTTTTTTTGTTTTGAAATGTTACACAATTTTACCCGAAAATAATTATGAAAAGCCAAAGTGTATGTTGTATGAGTTACATGGGCCTAATTCCTAAAAACCACTGATATTATCCATATTGATTGTTGAAGCTATTCACATTGATCTCCATGTCTTACGGCTCATGGTCATATAATCATATCAACTTTCATGTGGTTTGGATAGTCTATCTTCGTGGATCTAAAAGTGTAAAATGTTTAAAAGCCCATAATTTTTACAATCGAAAAGCTGTTGATTTTGTAATCATCTGTACAAGGATAACAAGTATTTACAGAAAATGAAAATTGGTTTGCTTCAAGAGAACCCCCTCACAATGGACAATTTTTTTTGTTAAACCATATTAAAATAATACTTTTTTTTAAAACACTTTCAAAACATATTACAAAAACATGTCGCTTTCTGCCTTGTCAACGCCAGCTCAGATTTCAATAAAAAAATATTTTTTAAGGGGCGCAGTTTGAAACTGAGCCCATAATAAATGTATGGGGCGCACTTTCAAACTGCACCCTTTACATTTGTATTGGGCGCAGTTTCAAACTGCGCTCCATACATTTGAAATGGGCGCAGTTTCAAACTGCGCCCATAAATTTTAGTGCAAAATAATAAAACGCACTTTCAAAATGTACCCCATTCCCCTACTTAAATAGATACGATTTATTAACTTTCCTCATTCTTCACTATTCTCCCTCTCTCTCGTCCGCTCACTTTCACTCTTTCTCTCGTACCTCTCTCTCTGCTATCTCCCTCCTCTCTCTCTCTCTCGATCTCCCCCCTCCCAAGACCTCTATTCCCCCCACTACGACCTCCCCCAAGACCTCCTCTATACCGTCCCCACATCCCTCCCAAGACCTCCCTCCCTTCCTCATCGGCGATCTCTCCCTCTCTAGTCTCTCTCTCTCCCTCCTTTGTCTCTCTCTCATCTTTCTGTCTCACTCACGCTCTCTCGATCTCATATTCTCTCGCTCGTGCAGATTTAGGTGGAAATTCACGGACGAACAATTACCTTCATTCTCGCCATCGTCATCACGATTGTGAGCATTTAGAAGGTTAGTTAAACCCTAATTTTATTTTAAAATAATTCATAAAAAAATTTGGTTAAAATTTCGTATTGGAAAAGCAATTCGAACAAATTGGGTACATATCAGGGGTTTTCCCCGATTTTACTTGTGACGGATCAATGAGTAAGATACAAGTTCTTGCAACTTGTTACATGCTATAAATATGTATTTTATTGTAATTTTATGTAATTATGTGAGTATAAATGTGTAGATAAATAAGTAGGTTACTTGATGAGAACTCTCAAAACATGCGTCAATATTTCTGGCAGGTGGAAAAATGACAGATAATTATATCCATCTAGATTGCTATTTCGATGGCCAATTATCGATTGGAAAAAATAATATTCCTGAATATATCGGAGGAAAAACTAAGATAGCTAGAGTAAAAAAATCTAGCACATACAACGAGCAGTGCCAAGTAGTGTACAAAGCTACCAAAATCAATTCGTTAGAGTTCAATATCTCCTTAATATGCAAATGGCCGACAGAGCATGAATATACCGCCATTGATGTATCCGACGACGAGGATACATGGAACACTTTAAAACGCGATTAGAGTTAATTAAGCGATATAATGCGGGTTTTTAAATAAATTTAACTGATAATTATTTTTCACATATTTATTTATAATTAATTAATATTTTATTTAATTATTTTTGTACTTGTTGTGGTTATGCACACACATGTGCATGCTAATTTAGGGTTAAGGATGTGTTAACCATTTCCCTTAACCATATTATGTCATGTTATATTTATATATATAATAAAAGATTTTTAGTTTTAAAAAGTTAGAAAGGGAAAAGAATATAATATGGAGGCATGATAGCATGAGGGACAAGGCATGAGGGCATTTAATGAGGTGAGAGAGAGAGAGAGAGCATGGCTCTCATTCTTACCCTCTCATTCTCTCATTTCCCTCAACATACCCACCCTCTCATTTTCTTCTTCTTCACTAAAAATTCTCTCTTGAAAATATTTTCTCCACTAACCTGTAACGTTTCAGAATATAAAATATTATTTTTGGGAATTTAAATAATTAAAATAATAAATATTATGAATATTACTAAGTATGAGAATTAGTTTTAATGAAAGGGTATAATTATATACCGATAGTTTGGAAAATATTTGAAAATTTATATCAAATATAGATTTTAGAAAGTATTTATTGGATTTAAGGTATTCTATACATAATTATGTAACTAATTTTGTGCATGTTTATATTTAATTCGATTTGTGCACTACTAATCTTTTTTTAGCCAAATCCATTTTCTTTAGTTTTATTAACCATGATAATGTGCCATGACACATTTCATACTTGCATGCATGTTTCTATGTTTTTTTTTTATGTTTTAAAAAAAAGAAAGAGAGAGATATTTTGAGAGTCTGGGGACAAAGAGGTATGGGCAAGGAAGAGAAAGGAGGGGTTTTTATTTTGTTTGCAACCTTGACTCATTTCCTATCTTTCTTCATCTCCCATCTTCTTTTGTGCTGCCTCTTCATTCCCCTCGTCCTCCACCTCCTCATCCACCATGCAACACCCCCAAATCATCACTAAAATCTCACATTCCATTCACAAAAACTACTCCAAACCCCACTACAAACCCTATGGAGTCATCAAATTTAGACCTTGAAGACTTTGAGCAACTCAAGAAAATTCTTGAGTTGCTAAATGAGGTAAATCATATGTCTTTAGTTCAGTTTTTAGATTTTCTAGCATCTTAGTGTAGTTTAGAATTGTTTAAGTGTTGTTTTGTGACCTTTGAAAATTCCAAGTTGAGGTTTAGAGAATAGAATGAGTTGTGATGGTGTTTATGAGGTATAGTTGGTGACCCTAGACCCTTAGTGTTAATCCTGGACCAACTTGAGCATAGAAAACAGAGACTTGAACTTAGATATGGTCGATGTCGGTTTTGTGACTTTTGTGAGAACTACAGGGAATCTGGAGCAAACTGAGGTGTTTTTAAGAAAATCAAACAAGTAGAATAACCTAGATAGACCACAAAAAGACCACCACGAGAAAACGAGACCCTAGTTCCAAACCATGGCCGGCGACACCGGGCTTTTTCATGATCTCGCCGGGACATGATGGGTTGCTGGTGTAAGGGTTCTGTCTGTAGCTCCTAATCCTTATAAACTAGCTTCTGTATTGTTTGTTTGGTCCCAAATTACCTGAGTCAAAATCTGGAGCTATTTTCCTAAGTTTTTGTTTTGGTTTTCGTGGTTTTTTGTAACTTGAGTTTTGATATTTGGGTTTTATCTCGGTCAATTGATATTTGTACGTCGACAACGAGAGTTGTTTGGTTGTTTTTGAACGCGTAGACCATAGGTTCTAACCTATGTGTGTTTCATGTGCCGTTTTGATTTTCGCATTCGATTCATGATTACGATATAACGTATTGAAAATTATAGGTACCTCGCGTGGACATCGTACGACAAGGGAGAGCGTGGCGTCATCAACTTTGGCAAGAGAGGATCAAGGGGAGTAAATGTATATCTATGGGGGAAGTCGGGTGGATGGCGTATAGCACCCCCACAATCATAGGATAGACAGTACATATGTATTATATATATCTGTAGGCACAAGATTTGGATACATAGTGAATAGGGTCTTAGGAAGCCGTAGGATTAGAATAAGAGTGTTATATGAGAATTTTACCTTAGTCTTGGACTTTAGGATATGAGTAGTCACACACACACGCACGCACACACATACATGTTTTTGTGTGTGTATATGCATATATATATATATATATATATATATATATATATATATATATAAGTGTGTGTGTGTGTATATACATATACATACTGAGAGCAAGGAGGAAGAAGATGATGGCTTTTGAAATATCAAGAGAATGATAATTGTCTCTTGAAAAATGAAAAATATAAGTATATATATTTTTCACTCTTCATCTCAAACCATGGTTACATAATAAAGATATTATTGTATTTGAGTTAAAACACAAAAGGAAAGTTAACCCATGGTTAAAAAGTGGGTGAACAAGGTTAGTCCAAGAAGAGTGTAGAAACTTAACCATGAATTAACCTTTTTTTCTTTTTCTTTTGTTTTAACACAAATACAAATAATAATCCATATATAATCATAACGTGTGAGTCTTATATTGCCACCATCTTTTATATATATACAACCATGATAGAATGATGTATGTATGCATGTGTGCATGCACATCCATATGTGCATGAACAAGAATGAATGCATACATGCATGCATACATCAAAAAAGGACAAGAAAGGATTTCTAGTAAGAAGATAATGGTTAAATGATAAATCAACACTTGATTTATCAACCCGGTCATATCACATACGACCCGACCAAAAGCAAGCCGCCCGATTAATATACTGCATCTCATATGCGCATTTTAACCGGGCCCACACATATATCGCATATGCGCACCACAACGTTTTGCCTGGACTAGGTAACTCCTTTGTGGGACTTTAAGACTCGTCAATACGCCGGCAGTGGGTGATGATCATATCAAGCACCCCCAAGCCGCAAGCGGTTAGCTAAACGTAACGGCCACCCGGGTATTGAGCGATCAGAAGAAAACAAGCGAACCTGTTATAACTCCCGTCGAGCCAACCGGCAACACTACCATACAGTCCGGTCTCTTCGTCAGATATACTGCATATCGAGTTTAGGGATGGTAACGTCGACCCCAATAACTCAATAAGTCATGCCGATGAAAGGTCCATAACAGATCGAGAAACTACTGATAACACTTATCAGTAAATCTCAACAGCTCTGGCCAGGGACTTACTGATATAGCCAGTCGAGCACAGCACAACATCAACTCCCAATACCGGGAGAGACGAATCCCCTCCTATCGCTCATCGCCTTCGTGTGTCTCGGGACTGTACCCAACGGCCACCTGTTTGCACGACTTAGTAGAGCCGTGGTAGGGTGGTAATCAAAGTACAATGGAAGAACACACAAGACTCTATAACGATCTCGGGTCTACAGACTAACCTGCACCAGTATCACCTGAGAACTGCTATCCGACGATAGATATAATTCCATATAGGAGTTCTCGGCGAGTCCGTCCAGTGTACCCAGTCACCAATGAGCACCCGTATACGATCTCGATGTCAAACATCGATGCATGTGGGAACATCCATCGCCCATCATATGGGTCAAGTATCATATACGCTAGCCTACTCTGGTATATCGATGCCCCGTCTCGATACACCTACGACTAGGGACATTTCAGGATATGCTTATAAATTACAGATGTCCCACTAGTATGATCTCTATCATAATCACTGTAGTCAAGCCAATATCCTCAGGGCTTTATCAACATGTGTGAATGAGTAAAAGCATGATCAAATCAACATGTCAGATAAAAAAGAACCAGATAGCATACTATCATGTCGAGCAAGAATGTACACTGAATATATATATATATATATATATATATATATATATATATATATATATATATATATATATACACATGTATAAATACATCCACTATCACATAATGGCCTCTAGGGCATACATATATCCAACACATACATACATATACACGTGTGATGAGGATAGTATATGATACATGGAGATGAGTCGATATGATCGGGCATGTTGCCGTGAGATTTTGATATGTGATTGAGTCGTGATAGTGTATATGATACGATATTATGATGGATCGTTGGGCGATATGTATTCATACATGCGATAATATGTGAATTGATGATATTAGAATGTACGAGACTTTAGAACCGTACCCCTGATCATGATATTGTACGATGATGATACCGTGTAAATGATGATGTATATATGATATTTGACATGTACCCTCGATTTTGAGGATGCCGTACGATGGATATTACCGTATGAGGTATATATGATGATTGATCCACACTCTTGACTTGAGGATGCCGTACGATAAATATTACTGTACGAGATGATATGAGGCTGGATCGTCGACTACTAGATATATCGACTCGGATACGTATAGTCTTCCACTATTTGACCCAGGTTTTAGTTTAGCTTTTAGTTAGTTTATTAAATTATTAAGTAGATGCTAGACTAGGCTCGAATCATACCTATTTTCAAACTAATGAATCGTGAGTATTTTCAAAAGACAATTCGAGAGATGCTACGGATTTTCAAAGGGCGTATCTTTTCTCAAAAACACCGTAGCCCCTACTTTTCTAAAAGCACGATTCGTGCTATTTCAAACACTAAAACTATATGACTCGTACATAGATATGTATACTTTATAATGTTGCATTTACTATTCATTTTCCGTTATACTCATGTTGTTCTCTTTGCATTGCATTTATACATGTGTTTTCTTTAACTACTATGAGCTCGTCTGTTAGGACAACAACACCATTACCGATGATGCGTATGTTGCACGTACATTTGCTTACCGGCTCACACACATCATCGTCGATGATTGCCATGCCACGTACACACTAGAGAACTTTTACTCCATTCATAATCTAAAAATGCTAGTGTAGACATTTTATCTCTTACTTAGAATATCGCATGCAATTGCATCCGTACATTCTAGTTATGCACTGATCATTGGCTTTATGTCGGTATTTATTATCTCATTGTATACTGCATATATTATGATTCTTTTGGAGATTTTCGTATTCATGAGATTTCTGGATTTGGGGAAAACCGCAAAGGAATTTCATAAAACTTATATTAATTTTTAAAAGGAAATTGCGGTTTTCTCGTGACATGATGTGTGTGGCATCCACCATGAGTTTTCTCGGTTCTTGAGTCACGTGTGTACACATACCCGATTCGAGAAGGGGAATGCACCGTCTGCGGGTATATGGTGGACCCGGTGAGATACCCCGGGACGAGATGGACGTATTGAGAAGGCGTTGAGCCTGGCAGGAGAGCACTACCGACCGGTGATATTTGACGCGGCAGATATCCTGAGGATACCGACCGTAGTCATGTGATCAGATGTTTTGGGCCGATCCGGACCGACGGAGCCCGAGATTTATGAGGATTTTGTGTCGCTGATGGACACAGTTTTCATGATATTTTCGAGTGTCGATGCTTGGCACTCAGGTTTATCCTGATTTTTCTGTGTCGTTGCTGGACACGCTCTTTTAGTGATGCGTTCATACATTATACATGTGACATGTAGTTATTTTATGACACGAACACGAGTACCTGACCTTACACATATGTCTATTTTATCACTTCTACTGTTACTCGATGTTATCATGCTACTATTATTATTGTACTGTATTGTATGACCTAGGAGATCATCATACATTCGGTTTATACTCGGTGATATTTTCTACTCACGAGTTGGCAACTCACCCCTGTTGTGCCACAGTTTCTTGCATGTTTAGCCGTACAGGTTCCGTAGCGGCTTCGCTAGCATACCATTTCCTTCCGGGTGATTGCATTGGTAGGTGGTTTCACTTACATCGTGACCACCGTTGTGCTTGTACTTTATATTTCAGTTGTATTTGTTATTTATTTCAGTTGTATCTAGTTAACTATACTTGTATATTTAGTAGGCTTAGATAACCACAGTTTGTATATTCTTTCGGCCTTAGAGTCGCGCTTATGTATTTATTGTTGTTTCTGGTTTTCCTGATATTTAGTTTTCTTGTTTTCTTTCTGAGTTTTGATCCTCGCCTCGGCGTTGTATATTTGCATTACTTGCGTGGTTGTTTTCGCCAATTGGCGAAGAGCTAGCTCCCGCTTGGGGATGCCTTATATTATATTGTTTGTACCGTTTTCGGGTTAAGTTTTACAAAGGAGGTGCTGCTCAAATTTTCAATGACGAAAATGTTTCAAGTTAAATATAAACATTGTGCTTTCGTATACTATTATCTATGTTTTGTAGAAAGAACTTGATTTCAGTAACCTTATTTCAAAACCGCACCTCCACTATTTTCCCTAAAAAGGTTTAGATTTCTGGGCTTTTGGCTTACTTGAATTAGGTGGGGTCCTATAGACTTCACATGATTCAAGTGCCAGTCACGTGCCTTTTCCGGGTCGTGACAAACTTGGTATTAGAGTGTTAGGTTTAAGCTTGGTTCATGTCTAGGTTTGACTATGCGGAGTCTAGGGCGTATATTTATATTCGGAACCTAGGCTTGACCTTACGGAACTTAGACTTGGCCGGGGGTATTAGACCCGAACTTTCATCGCGTATGTTGACCTTGGTTGATGGAATAGGTGACTTAAGTAGAGTGACGTACTATGTGTATATTCCGCGGCATACTTATGATACGCTACTCCGGTTAAGAAGCCTTAGGATGTACATTTCTTATCTACTGTATTTCTATTCGTTCCTATGATCTATCCTCATCGATATCGGATTGTAGTTTCTGTTACCACGGCTACATGAGCAGAGAGAGCCGCGACTAAAGATGCGGTCAGCACGAGCTCATCATGGACGAGGACTGATTAGGATGTATTCCGGTGACACGAGATTTTCGATATATCGTCTTATTATGTTTTCCGCTGATACGAGCGTTCGAGATCTACGCCAGATGATCGGGCCATTGCTAGAGGCCAGCCAGATTATGAAGACAATTAAGGTACAGTTTATTCCAGATGATTGAGGCATTGTCTACCGTGCAGACAGATGAGCCAGCTGCTGCTGCGATTGACAAGATATCGTCCCCAGGCGTTTGAAAACTATTACAGCAGAAAGTTATACTAAGGAATGCGAAAGAAGATCGCTAGTCACCCTTGGATAAGACTGGGACCTTTTGTTCGTTGGATGCTTAGAGGCGAGGTCATCAATTGACTAACTTTAGCTAGAAGAGGCCCTCACACAGACGTGTTGTGAGTCGATAAAAAAATGGACGAATGAAGTGTATTCCTTCGACAATTTAGAAGAGTTTCCGAGGACGTAGTTGGCCAGATGCCATCTACAGGACATTAGAGATATCGAGTTCGTAGCTTCGAAAGAGACTCTAGATACGAGTACAGCCAATTGGAGCGCAGTCCACACAGCTACGAAGAAATGATTCCGAATTGGTCCATATTGAAGAAAGGCGGAGTAAGAGGTTCGTACGAGATCTTGACGAGATGACGTTCCACTCCATTTACATCAGAGACCGGATGCCTATGCAGAGGCGTTTAATGTAGCTAAAATTCCAGAGAAAATTCATGACGAGAATACAATCGTCCCAGAACAAGAAATGGATTAAGTAAAGGGTGATAACTTCCGGGCAGTTCGGCAGAGACGAGATTTGGGAGAGACCCCGACAGAATCCTTCTGAAATACTACACGAGAAGACTTGGACCCAGGATCGGTCGTATCACACCTACTCATGGGGCCAGAGACTGCCATCGCTGACGTGATACGTTACGAGTGACCATGTTAATTGGTCAGGAGGTCTTCAGAGGATGCACCAGAGTGGAACTATTTCCGTCATCACTCTGTATCGAGCTATTGAGCGAGGAGTCATGTAACTGGAAATTCGCAGAGAAAACGAGGATCTAAGAGCAGAGGACGTCAGACTATGGGCAAGAGGCAAGTAGATATTCTTGCTCTGCCAACCTTAGATGCACCGATACCTTCCGACTTTGAAGAAAGGGCACATCGACGACAGTTATTTATGCTTTGCGACTCAGTGATTCGGATATGACGTTTCTGTTGTCTTAATTATGGTATTTTGAGGTTTTCGTTTTATGATTGGTTAGTTGCACTTAATTTGTATTCTTGTTTATCAGTTATACTGTCACGACCCAAAATGGCACATGACTGGCACTTGAATCATATGAAGTCTATAGGACCCCATCTAATTCAAGTAAGCCAAAAATCCCAGAAATCTAAACCATTTTAAAGAAATAGTGAAGAAAACTTATCTTTAAAGCATAAATCTTTAATAACATAAGCCGAAGTACTGCGTTTTAAAATCATAAATCTTTTTTGAAAATTTCGGCAGAGTTTCCTTTGTAAATACTGGCCCCAAACGGGGTATAACATAAATAATATATGCATAATGATAAAAGGCATCCCCAAGCGGGAGCTAGCTCTTCGTCAATCGACGGTCACAACCATGCAAGCAATATAATATACAACCCCGAAGGGCGAGGATCAAAACTCAAAAGGAAACTCAAAATCAACAAGAAAACCATAATAATACAATGCGGAACTCTAAGGTCAAAACAATAAACAACCGGTCTCTAAGATTAATAAATATACATGTCTGGTTGATGGAGTTTACTGGATACAACTGAAAAATAAAGTACAATGGTGGTCACGATGTAAGTGAACTCACCTACCAAGGCAATCACCCGGAATGAAAGCAGTGTGCCAGCAAAGCTGCAACGAAACCTGTACGGCAAAACCTGCAAGAAACTGTGGCACAAAGGGGGTGAGTTGCCAACTCGTGAGTAGAAAACATCACAGAGCAGAAATCGTATGTATGACTCAATCCTAGGTCAATACGATCATAATATATATATATATATATATATATATCCTCAAAATGATAAAGTCTGAAGCATGATAAGGTGGTAAGGGTAAACATCTATACATAAGTTTAATACCATGTGCTCGTGTCAGTGCCTCAGATAACAACATATCATAAATATGAGGTATGAATGTAATATAATGAAGACAGAATACATCATGCATGTGAAACTGTTTTCTTAATTTAGTGAGATTTCTTTATGTATATAAATCGAGGTATCATCAATGAAATCAACATGAAATCGGTGTCAAGTATTGACACAAAATATATCCCAATATCTCAGGCTCCGGCAATCCGGACTGGCTTGTATCCTCGAATCTCAATATCTAGGGCTCCGGCTATCCGGACTGGCCCATAACATCAAATCTCAAAATCTAGGGCCGGCTATTCGGACTGGCCCATACTCCGATCGGTATCCTCCGGATATCCGTTGAGTTACAATACAATTACCGGTCAGTAGTGCTCCCCTTTCTCAGGCTCAACGCCATCATCTGCGACCTTCTCACCCCGGGGTACCGCACCGGGTCCACCATGCACCCACAAACGGTTCTTCCTCCTCCTCGAATCGGGTGTATGATAACGCTCAAGAGCCGAGAAAACTGATGGTGGACGTGTCTCAAATCATATCATGAGAAAACCACACTTTTATCTTTTGAAAGTGATAATCAGTTTATAAAATCTTTGCGGTTTCTCTAAATCCAGAAATCTCATGGAAATCCGAAATCATAAAGCACGGTGTAAATAAATAATGAATACTGGGCTCCGGCAAATCCGTTCTGACCCAATTTATTGCATGGCAATGAATATGAATATATATGCACGAGATAACGCAGTAAATAAATGCAATATCTAAGCTATCATATAATGACATGCTCACTAGTATCATGTCGAAACTATCAGCTAACAAGCGATATCAATGAATTAATATTCTCTAAAGTGTACGTGACATGGCAATTACCGACGATGATGTGTGTGAGCCGGCAAGTAGGTGTACGTGGAGTATACGCATCATCGGTAATGGTGCTGGTGTCCTGACAGCACGGGTTTCATAATAATTACGAAAACACAATAAGCATGCAATGAGATGCGAATAATAGAATATGCGGAAAATGAATGGTAAACGCAGCAATAAAGAATAAACATTACTAAATATGTGAAACATACGGTTTTGACATTTGAAATAATATGAATCGTGGCGTTTATAAAATAAGGGCTACGGTATTTTAAAGAAAGGTACGTCCTTTGAAATATCCGTGGGATCCCTTGGCCTGTCTTTAAATACTCATGATTCGTTAGTTTTGAAATAGGTATGACTCGAGTCTAGTCTAACATCTACAAGTAATCTACAGGACTAAACTAACCGGCTAATCGAAAAGGTAAGGAAACCACCTAAATCTGATTTATACACACACACACACACATATAATAGTCGATGATCCCGCCTCAATAGTATCACGTACGATACAATATATCATATGACATTCTCGAGTCAAGAGTGCGGATCTATCATCATAATTATAGCTCGTACGGTAAATCCATCGTACAGCTTCCCAAATCTGGATACGGGTCAAATATCACATTCATCTCATTATTTATCTGGTATCCTCATCATCACATATCGTGAACTGGGGTACTGATCTAAGTGTAGTACAATACTGATACCATCCACACACACACATATATATGCGTGTGTATGAACACATCGCCAAGGACCCGCTCTAATATCATGTCGTATCTCAATATACGAACCAAAATATATCACTGATCTCGTGGCACCATGCCCAAACTCATCGACTCATCTCCAAATACCATATACTATCCTCATCATCCATGTATATGTATACGTGTATATATATATATATACATATATAGTTCCATACCTATGTATGTATGTATATATATATATATATATATATACACACACACACACACACACACACATATCCCCATATACGCACAAGTAATAAAAGTATGTAAGTGTGTGCGTGCGTGTGTATGCAAATCACTACTCTAGGGTCCGCGACTAATAAATTAACTAAACACTATCTTACAAGTACACTATACTAACCCAAAGTCATTTCATATCACATCCGTGTATATATATATATATATATATATATATATATATATATAATTATAACGCATTTGCGTTCTATACTACGAAACTGCGGGGGTGCTATACGCCATCCACCCGACTTCCCCCGTATATATATATCTACTCACCTGATCTTCGCTTGCTGAGTTGATGGCACCACGCTCTCCTCGTCATCTTGAAATCCACGTGGGGGTACCTACATATCACATATAGCATCGTAAACAGAAATCACGCGCGAAAACCAAAACGACACGCGAATCGCTTATAGGTCAGAACCTATAACTTACGCATACAAGAATGACCCAACAACCCTCGAGATTGACGTGCAAACGTCAAGTGATCGAGGTGAAACACAATTACCAAAATCCATGTTAAAACGAAGTCGTAGAACAATGCAGCAACTTAGGAAAATGGTCCCAGATTTTACCCTAGGTGAAATTAGTCAATTCTGCACATAGGAGGGGTCTAGTTTACTGCTAAGGGATCCATGAACCAAGAATTGACCCAGTACCCCCTACCCTGGCCGCAAATTGCGGCCAGAAGGAATAAATCTGCGGCCCAATAAGGGAGGTGGGGTCTCGGGTCTCGTGGTTAGCTCCTATTTTGCCTGCTCTACTCACTGTGCTTGCTAAATATTTTTCAGCTCATCCGGGTTATAGCAGATCTCCAATAATGTAGGGTTCATAGGCACTCTTGTGAAGGTTCATAAAGCATCAAACATGCCCGAATAAAATTTTAGATGTGCCGAACAACCTAAAGACGGGATCTTTGCTAGATTATTAGGGTTTAACATGCAAGATAACATCTTTGAACCTAAGTGTGAGGGATTGCAACCTTTGTAGTCCGCTCCTTCGCTTTACAAGCTCCGAGTAGAAGTCCCTTCACCGCGATCCATGATCTCCCGGACTCAAGAGAGGCTCCACGACTCGAACGATCCAGGATAGCTTGTCATATTCCTTTTCTCCGATGATCTACGTCGAAGTTGCAATAGCTCAAGCTTTCTCTCACTCTAATGAGGTGAACTGTCACGACCCGAAAGAGCACGTGACTGGCACTAGAACCATATGAAGCCTATAGGACTCCATCTGATCCAAGTAAGCCAAAAGCCCAGAAATCTAAAACCATTTTGAAGAAAAAAGTAAAGAACTGGTTTAAAGAAGTGAAGAAATACAGGTTTGAAATCAAGGTTTTTAAATAACTAAGCCGAATGTGCATTTTAAAAACGGTACAGTCTTTTCTAGAAATTTCGGCAGAGTTTCCTTTGTAAAACTGGCCCCGAATGGGGTAAAACGATAATAACAAGATATAACATGATAAAGGCATCCCCAAGCGGGAGCTAGCTCTTCGTCAATCGACGGTCACAACCACGCAATGATATAATAATATACAACGCCAAGTGGCGAGGATCAAATCTAAAGAAAGCTCAAAAGCAACAAGAAACCGCAATACTACTAAGCGCGACTCTAAGGTCGAAATATACAACACTGATATCTAGGTCTGAAAGAATATACAAGTTTTGGTTGATGGACAATTTCTAGATACAATGAATAAATTAAATACAAAGGTGACTCCTGATACGAAGGAATCCACCTACCAAAGCAAATCACCCGCAAGAAGGAAATGTGCCAGAAATGCCGCAATAGAACCTGTACGGCATAACCTGCAAGAGCTGTGGCACAACGGGGGTGAGTTGCCAACTCGTGAATAGAAACATCTACAAGGATAAATCGAATGCAAGACATAATCCTAAGTCAACGATCAGTAAAATATCCACAAGAGTACATCTGAGTGTAATAAGGTGGCAAGGTAACATCTAATCATGTATATAGTGCTAGGTACTCAGGTAACAACATGTCATCAGTGTAAGGTATGTCTGCATGAAGTATCAATGAAGAAATATCAATAATATCAATACACATATATTAGCGTCCCATACCACTAATATTGGTGTAAGATAAGTGTAAATCCAGTCTGTATATGAACCAAGTCTGTATATATATGGAACCCGTCCACCTGTCACCCACTGACAGTAAGCATCATGTATGCAATGTGAGGATATAACCAAAATCATGGAAAACTCATCATGAAACCCGTGCCAAACACCGACACGTAAATCCTCATCCGTATGGGGCTCCGTCTGCGGATATCGGCCCTCGGCCCCGGCGGTATGAGTCAACCCATGTCCATCTCTGGGCTCCGTCTGCGGATATCGGCCCGTCGGCCCCGGCAGTATGCCCATCTCTCGGCTCCAGGCGGTATCCCCCGGATATCCGCCGAGCTCAGGTAAAAT
Organism: Agapanthus africanus; assembly: GCA_030015575.1. Lineage (NCBI taxonomy): Eukaryota > Viridiplantae > Streptophyta > Magnoliopsida > Asparagales > Amaryllidaceae > Agapanthus > Agapanthus africanus. Next base: position 624,608,633 of record CM057339.1, read on the forward strand.
CACCGGTAGGTACTCGCCCGCCTCCAGGCTCAATCGGCATAACCCATCGATCATCTCGCCGAGGGGAACCATACCGGGCCCACCACGAACCCGCAAACGGTACATCACCTCCTCGAATCGGGTTTCAAGCACACGTCTCAGCACCGAGAAAACGCGTGGTGGACGCACCGAAATATCATATCACGAGGTACCGGGTTTTCATAAAGTGCCTCTTTTCTTAAATAACCCCACGGTCCTCAAAACCAGAAATCACATGAAAACCCAACATCCAGCAGTAAATCCAATGCGATGTACTATGCAATCAATCCATGATATATGCGACATGTAAAGAGAGTAATCATATCGGAAATCATGCAACATGGAATAGGAATGCGCATATGTCAAAGGAAGCATCATATCACGAATGTAATAGTACTACTGTGTAGTGACATGGCAATTATCGATGATGAAGTGTGTGAGCCGGCAAATAGTGTACGTGAAACATACGCATCATCGATAATGGTGCTGGTGTCCTAACAGCATGATAATAACATGGTAATGAACATATGCCAGCAATGCGAATAGTATGAATATGCGGAAATCTAGTACTCAACAGCACAGTGAAGTATCTACTATGCAACTACATCTAAGTATCCTGTCAATCAGGAGGGGTAGGTGTGGAAACCACCTAAAACTGAGTCTAAGTATATATGTAGATATATAGTCGGTGATCCCGCCTCAATGTCATATCGTAAGATATCCTCTAGCTATGAGTGCGGATCTATCATCAATATCAGCTCGTACGGTAAATCATCGTACGGCATTCCCAAAAGCTGGGTAGGGGTCAACATCTCACTGTCTCATCACATAACAAATATCACCATCATCAGATCATATAGTCTGGAGTACTACTCTATGTCTAGTACAAACGGTAACATCGGTAAAGTATGCATGCGGGGGTAAACACACATCCCAAGCCCGCAAGAATCACAAGTCATACCCCACATATGAATCGTATCAAATCACCGATCCCAGGGCACCAAGCCCACAATATCGACTCATCTCCAAAGTCGTCACATATCATCAATCACAGTGTAAGTACATGTGAAAAGCAAGGGTATATGTATAGGGTAATTCTATCCTAGGGTTCGCGACTATGAACTACACTAGTCACTTCTAACCCTACATATCCAACATACACCTAATATCACAATACCATATAATAAGCTATCTACGGACTGCGGGGGTGCTATACGCCATCCACCCGACTTTCCCCCGTAGATATAATCTACTCACCTTGCATCACCAAATGCGGACGTCACCACGTATTTGCTTGTCGTCCCGAAGTCTTCATGGGTACCTACACATCAAATATCGTATATGCGCATTAAAACCAAATCCAAACTAAAACGGCGCATGAAATCCAAAACGATACGATAAGGGGCCTATAGGTGAGAACCTATGGCACGCCTTCAAAACCATCCATAATCCTCTATATCGTCGTATAAACGACAATAGTCGAGGCAAAACACATTCCACCATTTCCAATCCAAAAATACGGAATACGGAAACACGAATCCAAAACGACAACATAGGATATATGTCCCAGATTTCACCCCAGATAGAATCTGTCAAAACTAGAAGTACCCAGGGCCAAGAATTGAGGAAATGGGGCCAGGCACGCAAAACGAGGCAACTCCTCCCTGGTCTGGCCGCAATTTGCGGCCAGAATGCAGGTTTTGGCGGCCGGAAAGTGGAATGGGGAGATAGGGTTTTGGGGTTGGCTTCCTGGGTGCCTGCACATGTCGCTTTCCACTCAATTTTATTTTAGGGCATCTCGGGTGATAGCAGATTCCAATTAACCTTCACAGATTACACAATTTCCCCGATATCGGTTTCTAAAATCCGTATTCTAGTTCTAGCATCAGGTTAGTGTCTCAATTCAAACACTAGGGTGTTGGTATAATCTTAACTGAGCTCAATTTCATAATGCAACACCAATTCACTCAAACCCTAACTAGGTTTCTCTCAAATCCATAATATCACACAATATCGATAAAATCTTGACATGGGGTTATAGGAAAGGCTATAATTAAGCAAATGGTTCAGAAATTACCTTCATTAGCAACTCAAGAAAATTCTTGAGTTGCCCCTAGTGGCCAAAATCCACGCTTTCTCGGTCCATTGCGTAGATCTCGAGCTTGTGCATCTTTTTCGTGAAAGGGATGTGAGGTTTTGAGATAGATTTTGAGATGAAGTGAGAGGGTTTTGTGAAGGGGGAAAATGGGCAGTAGTAGCAGCAGCAGCAGCACAAGGAATGGAGAGGGAAGTGGTGAAGGAATGGTGGTTGAAGCCAAGTCAAAGCAACCCCTCTCTCTCTCTCACCCATACCTAATATAAAATTCCATTCTCTTTTCTTTTCTTTTTCCTTTTTCTTTTAATCCTTAATCCAAACCTTCTCACCTCAATAGTAAACCCAAATGAAAACCATGGCTACAAAAATGCACAAGTGTAGAAAAAGTGTTATGTGCAAGTTTTGCACAAAATTGCCAAAAAACCCGATTAGCGATTTTAATCGCGATTAGCACTAAATTAGTGTCAAACTAATCACAAAAACTTAAAAATGGCAAAATTCACTAATTTACCCTATTTTAGAATTTTCCATAATTTTTTCATAATTTTTCTAACATTTTTCCTATTTATTTGCATTTAATATTAAAATAATCAATAAAATAATATTAAATTATAAAAATTCCCAAAATTAATATTTTATATTTTTGAAGATGTTACAATCTACCCCCCTTAAAGAAATTCGGTCCCCGAATTTAAATTTAAACCCCCACTACTAAAACAATCTCAGTAATAAACCAAAGTCGTCGGGGCTCCGAAATCATCAACACAAAGAACGTCACAGCGCAATGCATGCGCAAGGGTACTGAGCAGATAACTCAAAAACAAAACCCCGTCAAGCATCCCGCAATCATCGGAGTCGATGTAAAAACATGCAAAAGTATATCCAGGTATCGTCTACTGATTAGTCCTGCTCAGCATGAAAGCAAAAACCCAACATCATAAAAGGTACTGCTCCAAAGGGAATAAATCTCAAAAATGTACATAACACAATCCTGTGCGTCTGGTGCGCACGGAAATCAAAAATCCAATATGTGCTAAACAGGTGCACAAAACAACATCTAGGTGCAACGGGTGTGCACGAAACCTCTGTCATGGGCAACGTATGTGCCTGACAGCCAAGGTCCGGTGCATCTAACATGCACGAAGAAATCTCGATTTAGTGCATCGGGTGCGCACCAAAATCGTATCTAAAAAAAAACATGCGCCCAACACGCGCGAAAATCCAAATCTGTGCATCCATCGTGCACGAATGAAAATCTAAACCCTGCGCACTCAACATGCACGGAATCACGAAATCCAATAACAAACATCGAATAGGTGTAAAGCACATCACCAGCACGGAGTGCAAAACCAACCATCAAAATCCGGGTCAAAATCAACGATAAAATGCGTCTCAAACCAAAATCAGGTGTACCTCAAAGGAAAATCTCACAATCGTGTGCATCAGCGTGCACGAATCAAAGCATAACATTAAAATGCATGAAAACTCTGCGCGAAATATATAAATATCCAGTGGGTGCATGAAACCAATGTCATGAAACTCAGTCACCAAAACTAAATCATGCAAACAGAACACCCAAAATACCGAAATCCAAAATGACGGATACGTGATAATCGAATCACAAAATCACAAATCACAAATACCGTCCTCGGTAGTTCCTCCTTCGAGGTCGAGAAGGAGTTGGTGCAATCCACAGCTAGCAGCGCAGGATATCTACCTGCCTCTTGCTCACGGTCTAGCGTCTTCTGACTCTCTGGATCCTTATCTTCTCTGCGGATTACCTATCACGCGGTCAATCGGCTCATCGGCCCTGTCAGGTGTGCTAACGGGGACGATTCCGTTCTGGCACTTCTCTGGTCACCTCTCGGTCAAACCTCACGACCACTCGTAAGGCAGCATATCACTGGCGTCGGCCTCTGGCTCTCTGAAAGCACGTCACACATCCGATCCTGGGTGCAACATCATGGCAGCTATGTCCTGGAAGGAATCCTGCTCAAGGTCTCTTCCAATCATGCCTATGCCGATCTGTACAGAGGCTAGCTCTCCTGCATAACCTCTTCTCGCTCAAAGGGCATCTGTGTCCTCAGCACAATATTTCTCCAGAAACTGGTCACATCGCAACGTCTCTGTAAGCATCTCAGGTCTCTAGTCTCGACGGGAAGCAATGACAGCTCGTCAGGGTCTCACACGAACCTTTTGTTCCAACTGTCTCTATCGTCGTCCACTATGACGTCACGCCAAGCTACTATGCACTGCACTGTCTCGGCCACGGTCAATCTGAAGTCTCCCACACGGACTCGAAATCTCGTACTCTGTAGCTTCATCACTCTGTAGCAGATGTCAGGCCGAACTGGTCCTCGGGAACACGTCTCAACCATCGGAGGAATACTCATCACTCGTCCATCCTTGATCAATTCGCAACGCATCTGGTTAAGTTCCTCTATCCGAACTTGGTCAACTACCTCGTCGACAATGCTGAACTCTGCCCTGCTGGGTGTGCACAAAATGACCACTCTGGGTCTAAGTCTTCTCGTATCGTACTCCAGAAAGGTCCTGCCGAGATTCCTTTCTCAAATCTCAATCCTGCCGAAGTGCCCGGAAGTCATCATCCAATGCTGAAGCTCACGCTTATTCCGGAACGACTGCATACTTATCGCACTTCCTTCTGGAAGATATATCCATATACCACGCCTCTGGGTGCGTATCACATCTCTAATATCAGTGGAGTGGAACATCATCTCGTCGAAACCTCGTACGAACTCTTTTCTTCACTCTGCTCAAATGTCGACTGATTCGGACTCGTCTCATCATGGCTACACAAACTGCGCTCCGACGGCTATCCTCGCATCTGGAGTCTCCCAAGCAGTGTCCCATCACAATGTCCGAAAGATGTCGAACCAACCGATCGACTCGTCAGATCCTCATAATCCCCCAAGAGCTCACATCTCGGGTACAGTTTAATAGTATCGAGTACATGCCACAGCGTCGGTGGTCCAGCCGTAGAAGGGCAAACCCAAGCCTCACTAATGGCGCCGCGGAACCGCCGTAAACCCTAAGGTTCAAAGGCTGTCACACGGTCATTAAGTCGAGTTAGGGTTTCATTCTTCTAGAGGGTCCATAGAATCACCTGCATGTCTTTCCGTATACTTTAAACTTGGAAAATGGCTCCTGACATTCGATCGTCTTAATCGACTCTCAACGAACCTGCGTGAAGTCGTCTCTAGCTGGAAACAATCAATCTGATATCCACGCATCGGGGTAAGCGAACTCACCACACGTCCTAGTCATTCATCCTCGGTGACTAGCGACTCGCTATCATCTCTCTAAGTACATGCTCATGCTGCAGTAGCTCCAATCATCTGGGCGATATTTCATCATTTGCAGCAACAACTGGCTCATACACCTGTACGTCGAACAATGCCTCAATCCTCCAGGAAAGGCAATACATAAGCGGTCATCTCTGAATCGGCCTGCTCTAGGTCTGAGTATGACTCTCCACACTGGAAATCTTCAACTCAACTGGGCCCGCTCTGGCGCAAAACCGGACGAATCACCTTCGTCTCTCAAATCGGGTAGACTAGCTATCATCTGTCGCATATCTGCCTGAAAGCTCCGGCAATCTCAGCTCGTAAGCTTCGGAAGCGACATCCTGTCAATCTCAGCAACAGCTGGTCCATCTGTCTGCACGGTAGGCGACATCACAATCCCTGAGGTATACTGTACATCAACAGTCCTCTCTCAACTGGCAGCTCTAACAAAGGCACGATCATCCGGTGCAAACCAAGCACTCGCCTCCACTAGAGGTCACAAACACCAACACTAACTCGAGACGTTCCCATGTCACCAGAAAACACAAGGGTCGGCCCTCGTACCAAACGAGCTCACACCGGCCGTAACCCTAGCAGCAGCCCAAACTGCGCTCAAACATGGTGACAGGGATCTCAATCGAGTATCAAAAGAGAGCACATCAAAGGCAAGAAAGGAAACAACAGATCCAAAGGGGATACATGATCATAGGAAGGAACAGCATCAATGAAGGTATGATCATGAAACTAATAGAATCGGGGATCTCAAATGGATGTATAATCCTGGATAGGAAGAGAATCACTGATCTCTAAACAAATGTCCATCCTAAGGTTCCTTAAGCGGAGTGGCGTGTCGTAAGTATGCCGCGGAACATACCAACGGTACGTCACTCTACTTTAGTCACCTAATCCATCAACCAAGGGTCATCCTAAAACGACGAAAGTTCGGGTTTACACCCCCTCAACCAAGTCTAAGTTCCGTAAGGTCAAGCCTAAGTTCCGTATAAAAACAACTCCCTAGGCTCCACATAGTCAACTTAGACTCGAACCAAGGTCAACCTAGCGCTCTGATACCAACTTTGTCACGACCCGAAAGAGCACGTGACTGGCATTAGAACCATACGAAGCCTATAGGACTCCATCTGATCCAAGTAAGCCAAAAGCCCAGAAATCTAAAACCATTTTGAAGAAAAAAGTAAAGAACTGGTTTAAAGAAGTGAAGAAATACAGGTTTGAAATCAAGGTTTTTAAATAACTAAGCCGAATGTGCATTTTAAAAACGGTACAGTCTTTTCTAGAAATTTCGGCAGAGTTTCCTTTGTAAAACTGGCCCCGAATGGGGTAAAACGATAATAACAAGATATAACATGATAAAGGCATCCCCAAGCGGGAGCTAGCTCTTCGTCAATCGACGGTCACAACCACGCAATGATATAATAATATACAACGCCAAGTGGCGAGGATCAAATCTAAAGAAAGCTCAAAAGCAACAAGAAACCGCAATACTACTAAGCGCGACTCTAAGGTCGAAATATACAACACTGATATCTAGGTCTGAAAGAATATACAAGTTTTGGTTGATGGACAATTTCTAGATACAATGAATAAATTAAATACAAAGGTGACTCCTGATACGAAGGAATCCACCTACCAAAGCAAATCACCCGCAAGAAGGAAATGTGCCAGAAATGCCGCAATAGAACCTGTACGGCATAACCTGCAAGAGCTGTGGCACAACGGGGGTGAGTTGCCAACTCGTGAATAGAAACATCTACAAGGATAAATCGAATGCAAGACATAATCCTAAGTCAACGATCAGTAAAATATCCACAAGAGTACATCTGAGTGTAATAAGGTGGCAAGGTAACATCTAATCATGTATATAGTGCTAGGTACTCAGGTAACAACATGTCATCAGTGTAAGGTATGTCTGCATGAAGTATCAATGAAGAAATATCAATAATATCAATACACATATATTAGCGTCCCATACCACTAATATTGGTGTAAGATAAGTGTAAATCCAGTCTGTATATGAACCAAGTCTGTATATATGTGGAACCCGTCCACCTGTCACCCACTGACAGTAAGCATCATGTATGCAATGTGAGGATATAACCAAAATCATGGAAAACTCATCATGAAACCCGTGCCAAACACCGACACGTAAATCCTCATCCGTATGGGGCTCCGTCTGCGGATATCGGCCCTCGGCCCCGGCGGTATGAGTCAACCCATGTCCATCTCTGGGCTCCGTCTGCGGATATCGGCCCGTCGGCCCCGGCAGTATGCCCATCTCTCGGCTCCAGGCGGTATCCCCCGGATATCCGCCGAGCTCAGGTAAAATCACCGGTAGGTACTCGCCCGCCTCCAGGCTCAATCGGCATAACCCATCGATCATCTCGCCGAGGGGAACCATACCGGGCCCACCACGAACCCGCAAACGGTACATCACCTCCTCGAATCGGGTTTCAAGCACACGTCTCAGCACCGAGAAAACGCGTGGTGGACGCACCGAAATATCATATCACGAGGTACCGGGTTTTCATAAAGTGCCTCTTTTCTTAAATAACCCCACGGTCCTCAAAACCAGAAATCACATGAAAACCCAACATCCAGCAGTAAATCCAATGCGATGTACTATGCAATCAATCCATGATATATGCGACATGTAAAGAGAGTAATCATATCGGAAATCATGCAACATGGAATAGGAATGCGCATATGTCAAAGGAAGCATCATATCACGAATGTAATAGTACTACTGTGTAGTGACATGGCAATTATCGATGATGAAGTGTGTGAGCCGGCAAATAGTGTACGTGAAACATACGCATCATCGATAATGGTGCTGGTGTCCTAACAGCATGATAATAACATGGTAATGAACATATGCCAGCAATGCGAATAGTATGAATATGCGGAAATCTAGTACTCAACAGCACAGTGAAGTATCTACTATGCAACTACATCTAAGTATCCTGTCAATCAGGAGGGGTAGGTGTGGAAACCACCTAAAACTGAGTCTAAGTATATATGTAGATATATAGTCGGTGATCCCGCCTCAATGTCATATCGTAAGATATCCTCTAGCTATGAGTGCGGATCTATCATCAATATCAGCTCGTACGGTAAATCATCGTACGGCATTCCCAAAAGCTGGGTAGGGGTCAACATCTCACTGTCTCATCACATAACAAATATCACCATCATCAGATCATATAGTCTGGAGTACTACTCTATGTCTAGTACAAACGGTAACATCGGTAAAGTATGCATGCGGGGGTAAACACACATCCCAAGCCCGCAAGAATCACAAGTCATACCCCACATATGAATCGTATCAAATCACCGATCCCAGGGCACCAAGCCCACAATATCGACTCATCTCCAAAGTCGTCACATATCATCAATCACAGTGTAAGTACATGTGAAAAGCAAGGGTATATGTATAGGGTAATTCTATCCTAGGGTTCGCGACTATGAACTACACTAGTCACTTCTAACCCTACATATCCAACATACACCTAATATCACAATACCATATAATAAGCTATCTACGGACTGCGGGGGTGCTATACGCCATCCACCCGACTTTCCCCCGTAGATATAATCTACTCACCTTGCATCACCAAATGCGGACGTCACCACGTATTTGCTTGTCGTCCCGAAGTCTTCATGGGTACCTACACATCAAATATCGTATATGCGCATTAAAACCAAATCCAAACTAAAACGGCGCATGAAATCCAAAACGATACGATAAGGGGCCTATAGGTGAGAACCTATGGCACGCCTTCAAAACCATCCATAATCCTCTATATCGTCGTATAAACGACAATAGTCGAGGCAAAACACATTCCACCATTTCCAATCCAAAAATACGGAATACGGAAACACGAATCCAAAACGACAACATAGGATATATGTCCCAGATTTCACCCCAGATAGAATCTGTCAAAACTAGAAGTACCCAGGGCCAAGAATTGAGGAAATGGGGCCAGGCACGCAAAACGAGGCAACTCCTCCCTGGTCTGGCCGCAATTTGCGGCCAGAATGCAGGTTTTGGCGGCCGGAAAGTGGAATGGGGAGCTAGGGTTTTGGGGTTGGCTTCCTGGGTGCCTGCACATGTCACTTTCCACTCAATTTTATTTTAGGGCATCTCGGGTGATAGCAGATTCCAATTAACCTTCACAGATTACACAATTTCCCCGATATCGGTTTCTAAAATCCGTATTCTGGTTCTAGCATCAGGTTAGGGTCTCAATTCAAACACTAGGGTGTTGGTATAATCTTAACTGAGCTCAATTTCATAATGCAACACCAATTCACTCAAACCCTAACTAGGTTTCTCTCAAATCCATAATATCACACAATATCGATAAAATCTTGACATGGGGTTATAGGAAAGGCTATAATTAAGCAAATGGTTCAGAAATTACCTTCATTAGCAACTCAAGAAAATTCTTGAGTTGCCCCTAGTGGCCAAAATCCACGCTTTCTCGGTCCATTGCGTAGATCTCGAGCTTGTGCATCTTTTTCGTGAAAGGGATGTGAGGTTTTGAGATAGATTTTGAGATGAAGTGAGAGGGTTTTGTGAAGGGGGAAAATGGGCAGTAGTAGCAGCAGCAGCAGCAGCACAAGGAATGGAGAGGGAAGTGGTGAAGGAATGGTGGTTGAAGCCAAGTCAAAGCAACCCCTCTCTCTCTCTCACCCATACCTAATATAAAATTCCATTCTCTTTTCTTTTCTTTTTCCTTTTTCTTTTAATCCTTAATCCAAACCTTCTCACCTCAATAGTAAACCCAAATGAAAACCATGGCTACAAAAATGCACAAGTGTAGAAAAAGTGTTATGTGCAAGTTTTGCACAAAATTGCCAAAAAACCCGATTAGCGATTTTAATCGCGATTAGCACTAAATTAGTGTCAAACTAATCACAAAAACTTAAAAATGGCAAAATTCACTAATTTACCCTATTTTAGAATTTTCCATAATTTTTTCATAATTTTTCTAACATTTTTCCTATTTATTTGCATTTAATATTAAAATAATCAATAAAATAATATTAAATTATAAAAATTCCCAAAATTAATATTTTATTTTTTTGAAGATGTTACATGAACACCCTAATCTAATGGGCTAGATTAGATGAGGATGATAGAGTAGTATTTATGCTTTCCTTTTATATCATTTTCTCACAATAACTCATCACAAAAGAAATCTCAAGTGAACTCTCAAACTCAAGAGAGAAGAAGATCGAGAATGAAAAGAATAATCCTTTTGTGATGAATAGTAGATTAGAGTATATGATTGATTATGGAACCATGGTCAAGGATGAGAGGCTAAAACTTTGTAGAGAATAAACTAGAGTCGGGGTTTGGTTAGGTTAAGGATAAGTATCAACCATAATATCTTAACCAAGACAAAAGAGAATCCTTTTAGAATGAACAAGAAGGAGCTAACCCTAATCAAACCCTAATCCCTTTTTATCATCCTTAAACATGTTTCATAATAAATCATATAATGTCACAATAATATATATCACATATATATTATATATTTCCAACAAAAGAAAATAATACAATCAACATATATCGCATATATATCAATGTATTAATCCGGTGAGTAAATGAAATAATAAAGCGAGCCAATATTAGATAATGTAATACAATATATCATATATATCATTATACATTAAATCATCGAATAAACACTTGATCCGATGATCCGGCTATATCGAATATAACCGACTAATATATCATGTACCGATTCATTGAATCAACACTTGATCCGATGACCCAGTTCATATCTAAATATCACGAGAATATAATACGGTATCTCATATCGCATTATCCTCGGTCCTGCACATATCACATATGTGCCTCTACTTTACCTGAGCCAAGAAACCTCTGTGTAGGACTCTAAAGAATCGTCAATACGCCGGTAGCAGGTGATGATCATATCAAACACCCACAAGCTGTAAGCGGTCAGCTAAACATAACAGCCACCCAGGTATTGAGCGATCAGAAGATCAACAAGCTAGCCTGTCCGTTCTCCTGTGAATCCAATCAGTAACACTCCCATATAGTCCGGTCTGTTCGTCTGATATGTCGCATATCAAGTCTAGGGGTGGTATACGTCAGACCCCAGTAACCGATAAGTCGTGTCGATGTGAGGCTCATAACAGGTCGAGAAACTACTGGTAACACTTACCAGAAAATCTCTATATCAGCCCTGGCCAGGGACTTCCAGTTATAGCTAATCTAACACAACACAACACAACTCCCTATACCGGGAGAGACGAATCTCCTCCTATCGCTCATTGCCTCCATGTGATTCGGAACTGTACCCAAAAGCCACCATTTTGCACGCCTTCTTGGACGTGGTAAGGTGGAAATCAAAGCACAGTGGGAATCACACAAGACTCTATGACGATCTCGGGTCTACAGACTACCCTGTACCAGTGTCACCGGAGAACAACCATCTGACGTGTGGTATATCACCATCTGGGAGTTCTCGGCGAGTCCGTCCAGTGTACCCAGTCTCCACTGAGCACCCGTACACCATCTCTGATGTCAAACACCGATGGATATAGGATCATCCATCGCCCATCATATGGGTCAAGATGCGTATACGCTAGTCTACTCTGGTGTATCGATGCCCTGTCTCGATATACCCTCGACTAGGAACAGTTATAGGATGTACTCATCGACTACTATGGCCCCACTAGTATGATCTCATCATAGTCCCAGTAGTCGAGTACAGATCCTAAGGGCTTTATCAACATGTAAGAGCAAGACAGTAAACCAATACAAGTCAACATGTTAAGATAAAGTGAAACCAAATAGCATACTATCATGACGAGCAAGAAATTCCTCTCTGTATATATCCAAGCATCCATCATAATATACATCATATGTACAACAATGGCCTCTAGGGCATATACAAAACTAACAATCTCCCACTTGCACTAAGGCCAGCTGCTGTAGTATCTCATACCCAGCATCCCGAATAATCTCTCAAACTGTATCTGGGGAATGGCCTTCGTGATTGGATCCACAGTGTTGTCCTTCGTATCTACTCTCCTGACCTCGATCTCCCGGCGATCAACTATCTCCCTGATCAGGTGATACCGCCTCAGAATATGTCTGGACTTCTGATGGGATCTGGGTTCCTTGGCCAAAGCCACAGCTCCATTGTTATCGCAATACAGAGGTATTGGATGTTCAATGGATGGAACCACACCAAGTTCAGTGATGAACTTCTTCATCCAGACAGCTTCTTTGGCAGCATCATTGGCAGCGATGTATTCAGTCTCCATCGTCGAGTCTGCAACGGTATCCTGTTTGGAACTCTTCCAACATACCGCCCCTCTATTGAGGGTAAAGACAAATCCCGAGTGCGACTTAGAGTCGTCCTTATCACTTTGGAAGCTGGAATCGGTAAAGGACTCCACCTGGAGTTCTCCGTTACCATACACCAAGAACATGTCTCTAGTCCTTTGTAAGTACTTGAGAATGTTCTTCACAGCTGTCCGGTGACTCTCTCCAGGATCTGCTTGATACCGACTCACTACACTTAGTGAGTATGCTACATCGGGTCTGGTACATAGCATCGCATACATGATTGAGCCTACTGCCGAAGCATAGGGTATCCCTTGCATGCGAGCTCTTTCCAAATCAGTCTTGGGAGACATTTCTTTGGAGAGAGTGAGTCCAGAGATCGTGGGTTGGTTCCCACGCTTCGATTCTTCCATACTAAACCTCTTTAGTATAGTGTCAATGTACCTGGATTGGGACAATCCCAGTATCCTTTTGGATCTATCTCTATAGATCCTAATCCCCAATATGCAGGAGGCATCACCTAGATCTTTCATTGAGAATCTTTGTGATAAGAAGAGCTTAACTAATTGCAGCATAGGAAAATCATTTCCTATTAAGAGTATGTCATCCACGTACAATACGAGGAAGACAACCTTACTCTCTGCTACCTTCTTATAGATACAAGGTTCATCTATGTTTTTGATGAAGTTAAACTCTTTGACTACAACATCAAAACAGATGTTCCAACTCCGCGATGCTTGCTTTAACCCATAAATGGATTTAAGCAGTTTGCACACCTTTCCGCTGCTCCCACTATCTACGAAGCCCTCTGGCTGAGTCATGTACACGCACTCTTCTAAATCACTGTTTAGAAAGGCGGTCTTAACATCCATTTGCTAGATTTCGTAGTCATGGTATGCAGCAATGGCAAGTAAGATCCGGATGGACTTAAGCATAGCCACTGGAGAAAAAGTTTTGTCATAATCTACACCTGGTCGTTGACGAAAACCCTTTGCTACAAGTCTAGCTTTGAAAGTCTCAACTTTTCCATCTACACCAAATTTCCTTTTAAAAATCCACTTGCTCCTAATGGGTTTTACCCCTTCAGGAGCATTTTCCAAAATCCATACTTTATTAGTGTACATGGATTCCATCTCAGATCGCATTGCATCCAGCCATTTCACAGAGTCACCACTCGTGATGGCCTGCTCGAAACTAGTCGGGTCATCATCTTCTATGATACAATCCTCGCTTCCACCATCAATGAGAAAACCGTAGTATCTCTCAAGTGGACGAGAAACCCTACTAGATCGGCGGAGAGGCTGGGGTTCGTCGGGTACTACCGAATCTTCTGGTTCCAACAAATCATCAGTTGTAGTTTGTGGTGTTGGAACCTCTTCCAGCTCTATCTCTTTACCACTAATTTCTTTTGCAAGAAATTCCTTTTCCAAAAAGATGGCATGTTGAGCAACAAACACTTTTTGTTCCTCAGCGTGGTAGAAAAAATATCCTTGAGAATTCTTTGGATATCCCACAAATTTGCAAAGAACTGATCGTGCCTCGAGTTTGTCCGAATTTTGCCTTTTGACATAGGCCGGACAACCCCATATCTTAACTCGTTTAAAATATGGTCTCTTCCCACTCCATATCTCATATGGTGTGGTAGGTACAAATTTAGACGGAACTAGATTCAATATGTATATGGCTGTCTCAAGTGCATACCCTCAGAATGAAATAAGTAACTCAGCTTCACTCATCATAGAGCGCACCATATCTAATAGGGTCCGATTCCTCCGTTCCGATACACCGTTGTGCTGTGGTGTATAAGGAGGAGTAAGTTGAGAGAGAATCCCATTCTCTTTTAGATAATTCAGAAAATCATTGCTCAAGTATTCTCCTCCTCGATCAGATCGAAGGATCTTAATACTTTTTCCCGTTTGGTTCTCTACTTCGTGCTTATATTCTCTGAATTTCTCAAAAGCTTCAGACTTGTATTTCAACAGGAACACATGCCCGTATCTAGAGAGATCGTCAGTGAATGTAATGAAGTAGGAAGAACCGTTCCTGGCGTGTGTAGACATAGGACCGCATACATCACTATGTACCAGTCCTAAGAGTTCTGTAACTTTTTCTCCGTGTCCACTAAGCGGAGCTTTGGTCATTTTTCCTTTGAGACATGAATGGCAAGTATCATAAGATAAAAATTTGAATGAATTCAAATATCCATTTTTATGTAACTTAGCTAGTCGTGTCTCATTGAAATGGCCAAATCTACAATGCCACAAGAAGGATTCGTTCATTTCTGAACTTTTCCTCTTGTGTGTGTTTTGTATATTGAGGACTGTATTTTGATTTAGAATGAATATGCCAATATGTAACGAGCCTGATGCAATCAACTTTTGATCTAGGAATATGTTCATAATATTATCCTTTACCACAAAATTATATCCTTCTTTACTTAATAAAGAAACCGATATAATGTTGCATATTATGTTCGGTATATAATAGCACTCATTTAGAATCAGTGTATTACGACTTGGCAATACAAGGTGATATTCGTCAACTGCTTTGGCTGCAATACTTGCACCGTTCCCTACTTGAACGGAACGATCACCTTTTCCCAGTTCTCTACCTTTACGCAGCCCATGTAACAATTTAAATATGTGGGATCCTGATCCGGTATCTAATACCCAGGACGTAAGGTGAACTGAGAAACAGTTCTCAATAACTAACACACCTGAAGAAGATGCATCAACATGCATGTTCTTTTGGGCGGCGTGATAATCCAGATATTCTCCTGTTTCCTGTTCAGTCTTATAACTCTTATAAGAAAGAACGGGTCCAACGTTCCCCTACTCAGTATAATAAGCGGGTTCAGTCAATACATCCATATTATTATCTTGATTATGGCCTGACATGGTCGCTACCTGTAGAGAGAGAGAAGAAAACACTTTAGCGTATGCTCTTGCAAGATTAGATTGGTTATTATCTTATCTAATCAGGATGTCTCCCACTGTTTTTATCAAATCTACCTTCAAACCCTAAAAGGTAAGATTAGCCGGGATTAATTACACCCTACAATTTCATCAATTTTTCAGCCAGATCAGTGTCGGTACTTGAGGGAGGTTCCCCGTGCTTTCGCACGGACCTAATTAAAGTAAACCTCATTTTCCCAGAGGCGTAACCCCGTTAACACTTTTCTAGACACCTACTTAATCGGCTAATTGTCCTATGTAAAACTCTCTCAGGAGTAACTCTTACTCGCAGTGGGTATCGGGATCTAACTATCTCATAGGAGGTATGCAATCTCATTGCAAATTTCAACACTTGAAATTCCCGATAATATTTTGCCCCTAGCGATCTATGACCTTGACTAAGTCAACAAACCATAAATCGCAAGTCAAGTTCAACCCGTACATTTCCCTATTGAATTAAACCCAATCGTACGACCCTTGACTGAGTCAACAAGGCCGTGCGAATACCCTAATCCAATAACATCTCATGTTTTAGCAGATAAATACTACTTAGCTACCGTACACTACGCCTTGACTAAGTCAACAAACATAGCACGAATACTAAATAATATCTATCTGAAATGACGGAGGGCTACGTAGGTTTTTCAGAAAAACCATGAGCGTAATGAACTTGATATCGTTGTAGAATCATGTGAAATTTTGAAATGGAGTGTTTTTGAGGCTTTCATTAGTTTTGCTAAAGAGGTCACTCCCGGTGAAGGGATCTCGGCTCTTTCCTCATCGAATAAGGTGCAGGACATATCATATTGTCACGACCCGAGAATTCGACTCGTGACCGGCACTTAACCACACAACGTCTACAGGCGTAGCGCGGGTAAGTAAGCCGAACCCAGAAATCAAAACCAAAAATTTTAGAGTGATTTAAAACGTTTTGTAAAAGCAATCGTACATGTTTGAAAAACTTCCATTTATTTAGTAGAAATCATTTTTAAGTTCAAAAGTTATGAGTTTCATAATTTTGGTAACATTTCCTTTTTAAAACATTAGCCCCGAAGGTCGGGTAAAGCAAGGTGTAGCAGAAATAGCAAGTGACATGTAATAAGCATCCCAATATGATATACGACGCCGTAGCGAAGAATACACAGTAAAACAAGGACAATATCATAGAAGATGAGACTGCATAAAGTAAAGTCGGCTCACATGCGAGCTCGACACCAGAATATAAAATCATACATATCGTCCTCACAACTGTCTCTAAGTCAATACAGAAGGTAGATGGAGAGTACTAGATACATCAATATATACAACTGAAAGATAACAGATACCGTACAAAACCCACCTATCAGCAAAAGACTATCTCTGCTCAAAAGGGGTATCTGTGCCAAAAGATGAGGTAACAGCCAGCCGTGACTACTCCCAAGGGCAACCTGCAAACACTGTGGCACAACGGGGGTGAGTTGCCAACTCGTGAATAGAGATAACATATAAAGGTAATCGCGAGCATGCACGTACAGCGCTACTCTAACAAATGCCAACAGATAATATCCATGCAATGTAACAGTATGCAAAATAATAATGCAAGTCCTCTATCAGGTGATATACTACAGGATGAGATGTGATAATGAATGCAGAGCATGGGGATATAGTATCTACATGAAGTATCGAGGTGGACTACATAAGTATATATGCTCTACAAATCCCAACATCTCAAACGCCGGTACTCCATCGGCCCTCAAACCCTGCATATTCCTGAAAATCCCGAGTGCCCAGCATCGGCACCCAAATATCATAAATACTCGTGTCTAGCATCGACACGCAAAACATCCTGTATCGGGCCTCCGTCAATCCGGGTCAGCCCTCTCTCAAAGTATATACCGGGAATCCGTCAGTCCGGGTCATCCCTCTCTCAATATATCGGGCGTCCGTCAGTCCGGGTCAGCCCTCTATCAATCCATCGGGCATCCGTCAGTCCGGGTCAGCCCTCTAGCAATCCATCGGGCATCCGTCAGTCCGGGTCAGCCCTCTAGCAATCCATCGGGCATCCGTCAGTCCGGGTCAGCCCTCTATCAATCCATCGGGCATCCGTCAGTCCGGGTCAGCCCTCTATCAATCCATCGTTACGTGCCTCTAGCACCGAGAAAAACACGGGGTGACGCCCCAAAATATCATATCAAGGGAACCGGGTGTTAAAATGATTACTTATTTGAAAAGGCCACGGTTCCCAAATCCAGGAATCACATGAAATCCCAACAATAATACAAGTAACTATGATGTGATAGGTGCATCAAATATGTATATCAATTATAGATGAGCTACAACAATATACGACAGTATGATCATGGCAGTTCTATCAGTTCTAAGCACTATATATATATATTTATAACAGGGAATGCAATATGCGATGACAATCCATGGTATGGTATATGCAGTATATAACAATAAGGTCCTATCAGCCGTGACGCATAACGCCATGCGGGCGATATCCCCGTAGATGTGAAATCTACTCACCGTGTCTCGCGCTAAGTGTATCCAACCACTTGCTTTCCCTTCTTCGCAGTGTCCATCTCACTGGCCTGCGAACCTAGAATCACATAACATATATCACATATAAGCTCATTTCACAAAAACGCGACATTACGGTCCAACTAGACTCTCGTGTCGTAACCAATCGCGCGTGTGCGCGATACGCTAAAACGTGTAAGCACGCGCCACGAAACTACCCCGACGCTCCGCGATACGCAGAAACCCAAACCTACTCACGTATCACGCGTGTCGCGAAGGTTTAGAAAACGGCAAAATAGGTATTTGGTCCCAGATTTTCCTACAGAACTAATCTTACAAAAATATATATATCAAAGGACCCTACACACTAGCAGACACCTACAGAACCCAAAAACACCCCAAACACTTCCTGTCTGGCCGCAATTTGCGGCCAGAATGGTGATTTTGGCGGCCGGAGTGGGGAGTCAGGGGGTCGGGTTTCATCTGGGGTATCAGCACACCACCACCATACTACAGTATTCCCAAAATTACTTAGATCACATCGGGTCAAAAGCAGATCCAGAAAAGCTCAAATACGACGTTTTGCATCGAAATGAAAACTGGTGGTATTTTAGTGTAATCGGGGTTGGACTAGGTTACAATGGTCTCACTAACTCACTAACAAGCTACTGAAACTCAAACACATCACCCTAGCACAAAGTTCCCACAAAACTTCTCATATCACACTAAAACACACTAAAATCCAATAACCGAAGCAAAACTACACTAACTAAGCTAACTAGGGAATAAGTTTAGGAAATATACCTCATCTTAGCCTTAGGGAGTTGCATGAAGGTGGAGGAATGAAGGGAAGAGGCTGCACTAGGAACTGGGGCTGCTGCTGCTGCTCACTGCAGTGCCTGCTGCTGCTGCTGTGCTTGCCTCTGCTTGCTGCTGCTGTTGCTGTGCCTGCTGCTGGTGCTGGGGTTCTGGAGGTAAGTGTGTGTGTGTGTTGAGTGAGTGTGAGGGAATTGCAAAGGAATGGGGGCAATCACTCAAGTCCAAGGTCAACCCTCCTCTCTCTCTCCTCATTAAGGCCAAGCATGGCTGAGCCATGCCTCTCTCTCTCTCATGCCAACACAACACAATTTAAAACAAAAGACTTAATTCTAATATTAACCCACCATGGTAAAATTATGGTATTAACACATTTCTAAACCCTAGTTTACATGCACATGTATGTGCAAGCTTAGGAAAATTTTGGAAAAATATTTATTAAATCAAGAAAAATATTTAAAACCCAATTTGGTAAACCTTTTTATTAAAAATCATTATTAAATTATAATTATTCACTAACCCTTATCCTAAGGTGTTACAATCTCTCCCCCTTAAAGAAATTCGTCCCCGAATTTCAAAAAAAAATCTAACTAAGGTTACCTTCAAAAAGATGGGGATACGTCTTCATCATCTCGCTTTCGGTCTCCCAAGTGACCTCTTCACGGTTCTGACCACGCCAAAGTACCTTAACTGATGGAATGTCCTTCGATCTCAATTTCTTCACTTGCCGATCCAAAATCATCACCGGCTGCTCTGCATAGGAAAGGTCACGCTTAAGCTGGATCGTCGGGTGTTGAATCGCATGCGAAGGATCATGAAGATATCTGCGGAGCATCGAGACATGGAATACAGGGTGCACGTCTGGAAAGCTGGGCGGAAGGGCTAACCGGTAAGCTACTGTACCGACACGCTCGAGGATCTCGAAGGGGCCCACAAATCTGGGACTGAGCTTCCCCTTCTTCCCAAACCTCATCACACCTTTCATTGGGGAGACCCTCAAGAAAACATGATCACCAACAGAAAACTCAAGTCTGCGTCTTCGACGGTCTGCATAAGCCCTCTGCCTACTCTGCGCTGCTCTCATCCTATCGCGAATCAACTGGATCTTCATGGTCGTCTCCTCAACGATCTGTGGCCCTAAGATACTGCTCTCACTGAGCTCTGTCCAACAAGTAGGCGACCTGCATCTCCTCCCATAAAGAGCCTCAAACGGTGCCATCTGAATAGTCTCCTGGTAGCTGTTATTGTAGGAGAACTCTACTAAGGGCAAATGATGATCCCAGCTACCTCCGAAATCTAGTACACAAGCTCTGAGCATGTCCTCGAGAGTCTGGATGGTCCGCTCTGACTGTCCGTCGGTCTGCGGATGAAATGCCGTGCTGAAACTCAAGCGAGTGCCCAAAGCC
The DNA here is from genome assembly GCA_030015575.1 of Agapanthus africanus. Classification (NCBI taxonomy): domain Eukaryota; kingdom Viridiplantae; phylum Streptophyta; class Magnoliopsida; order Asparagales; family Amaryllidaceae; genus Agapanthus; species Agapanthus africanus. The sequence continues at coordinate 624,629,074 of CM057339.1, forward strand.
TCCTGAAGCCTCTGCCATAGTCTACTGGTAAACTGGGTGCCTCTGTCGGACACAATGCACGTCGGTACTCCGTGTAGTCGCACTACCTCGTCAATATAGATCTGGGCATACTGAGTAAATCCGAATTTCGTCTTCACTGGTAGGAAGTGAGCCGCTTTCGTCAAACGATCCACGATCACCCAGATAGAGTCATACCCCCGACTAGTCCTGGGTAGACCCACAACGAAATCCATCGAAATCTGTTCCCATTTCCACTCCGGAATGGGTAACGGCTGTAGCTCTCCCGTGGGCCTCTGGTGCTCAGCCTTGACTTGCTGGCAAGTCAGGCATCTCGATACAAAATCTGCAATGTCCCTCTTCATTCCGTCCCACCAATAGACATCTCTCATATCATGATACATCTTGGTGGAACCGGGATGGACGCTATACACCGATCGATGTGCCTCCTCAAGAATCTCGCGCCTCAGTCCCTCAGCATCTGGCACGCACAGTCTGACTCCAAACCGCAGTACTCCCTGATCATCGATCCTGAACTCGGAAAATCTGCCCTGTCCAATCTGTGCAATGATCTCTGAACATCGGTCATCACTGAGCTGTGCCTCACGTATGCGATCGATTAACTGTGGGCGTGCACGGACATGCGCTATCTGTCCTCCAATCGGCGTGAACTCGAACTGTACTCGACTGTCGCATAATATCTGCCAATCGGCGGATGACTGCTCCTGTACTGCGCTCAAACATGATAAACTACTCCCGGGCCTCCTGCTCAAAGCATCCGCTACCACATTTGCCTTGCCCGGGTGATATAAGATCTCGCAGTCGTAATCCTTCACTAACTCCATCCATCGACGCTGCCGAAGGTTCAGGTCCCGCTGCTGGAATATGTATTTCAAACTCTTGTGATCCGTAAATATCTGGCACGACTCGCCGTATAGGTAATGCCGCCAGATCTTAAGTGCGAAGACCACTGCTGCCATCTCCAAATCATGAGTGGGGTAGTTTTGTTCATGTCTCTTCAATTGTCGCGAAGCATACGCGATCACCCTATCATGCTGCATCAGAACGCATCCCAATCCCACTCGAGAAACATCACAAAAGACCACAAATCCGCCCGATCCGGAAGGTAAAGATAACACCGGTGCCGTCGTCAGCCGTGTCCGTAACTGCTGAAAACTGTGCTCGCACTCCTCCGTCCAATCGAAGGGAACTCCCTTCCGGGTCAACCCGGTCAACGGTGTAGCAATACGTGAGAAGTCCTGCACAAAACGCCTGTAGTAACCGGCCAATCCCAAAAAGCTGCGAATCTCCGTCACCGATGTGGGTCTGGGCCAACGCTGAACGGCCTCGATCTTCCTCGGGTCTACACATACACCGTCTCGTGAAATCACGTGACCCAAGAAGTCCACGCTGTCTAGCCAAAAAGCACACTTGGAGAATTTCGCATAAAGCTGGTGCTCCCTCAATGTATGCAATGTAATCCGCAGGTGCTGCTCGTGCTCATCACTACTCCGGGAGTACACCAAGATATCGTCAATGAAGACTATGATGAACAGATCCAAATAAGGCCGGAAAATACGGTTCATCAAATCCATGAAGGCTGCTGGCGCATTGGTGAGTCCGAACGACATCACCAAGAACTCGTAATGGCCGTAGCGCGTACGGAAGGCCGTTCGGGGAATGTCCTCCTGTCGAACCCGCAGCTGATGATAGCCCGATCGCAAATCGATCCTCGAAAAGTACCCTGCCCCCTGAAGCTGGTCGAACAAATCGTCGATACGCGGCAAAGGATACATGTTCCGCACTGTCACCCTGTTCAGCTGGCGGTAGTCGATACAAAGACGCAAACTGCCATCCTTCTTCTTGACGAACAGGACTGGAGCACCCCAAGGAGAAACACTGGGTCGAATAAGTCCCTTGTCCAGCAAATCTTGCAACTGTTCCTTCAACTCTCGAAGTTCCGCCGGGGCCATCCGATAGGGCGGTATAGAAATAGGCCCCGAACTAGGAACCAAATCAATACAGAAAGAAATATCGTGCTCGGGCGGCAACCCAGGAAGCTCGTCAGGGAACACATCAGGAAACTCGCTAACAACCGGAACCTGATCCAATGGAACCTCTGTAGCGCGAGCATCGCAAACATAGGCGAGAAATCCCTGACATCCCTTCCTCAAAAGCTGTCCAGCGCGAAAAGAAGAAATCACACTGTGAGGGGCGGCACCACGGTCCCCCAACACAACAAAAACCGACTCGCCGGGGAAACAGAATCTAACTGTCTTCTCGCGGCAGTCTACGGAAGCATAGCACGTGGCTAACCAATCCATGCCCAAAAGAACGTCGAAGTTCAACATCTCCAGAAGGATCAAGTCGACAGGCAACTCTCTCTCGCCAATGCAGACGGTACAGGATCGGAACACGTGCCTAGCAACAAACGACTCTCCCACAGGAGTAGTCACCACAAGCGGCTGATCAAGCAAGCCGGACTCTCTACCCAAACTCGGCACAAAGTGCGTGGATACGTATGAGTGTGTGGATCCGGGATCGAACAGTACATGTGCATCAACTGAACATACAGGGAGGATACCTGAAACCACTGCATTGGACACCTGCGCGTCCTGATGTGTCAAAGCAAAAACCCTCGCCTGTCCACCACCTGTAACTGGCTGCCCTCTGCCTCGGTCACCTCGCCCCCTCTGAGAAACTCCTCCACGCCCACGACCTCGCTGTGTATGAGTCTGGCGCGGAGCAACGGTAGGTACGATAGGCAACGCTCTCTGGGGTGGTGAAGGTGGTAATGTGACATGCGGTGCTGTCGCCTCTCTCCGGGGTAACTCAGGACAATCCCGTACACGGTGGTAAGAACTCCCACAGCGAAAACATCCCGACGACGGCCGCTGACCATCCTGGGAATAAGAACTGAATAACCGGCCCCGCCCTGAATCTCTGCTGCCTGCAATACGTCTATCACGGCGCCGAAAAGGCTGTCTCTGTGCTGAAGTATCCGCACGAGCTCTCTTTGGCTCTGGAAGTGCCGAAGTCTCAACAAGGTGCTCCTCGACCATTAGGGCTGCGTCTACAGCTGCTGCGTAGGTCTCGTAGTGCTGCGCGCTGATCGCGAGGAACACTGGTGAAAGCAAGCCTCGAACAAATCTCCGGACTCGCAACTCCTCGGTGGCCACTAAATGTGGGGCGTAGACTGCTAGCTCTGTAAACAGTACGTCATACTCTGCCACTGTCATCCCTGGCGTCTGGCGCAAGGACTCAAACCTGCGTGCTCGGGCATCTCTAACACTCCGGGGAAGGAAACGGGCTAGGAATATGGTCACGAACTCCGTCCAGGTCACAGGAGGAAGACCTGCTGCTCGGCCCTTCTCCACTGAATCACACCACTTCTGTGCAAGACCTTCCAGGCGAAAGCTCGCAAACTCGACCCATCTCGCATCTGCACATCTGAGGGAACGGTATATCCTGGCCATCCTGTCTATGAAAGACTGTGGGTCCTCGGCAGTATCGGTGCCAGTGAAAACCGGAGGCTTCAGCCTCATGAACTCTGATAAAGATACTGTAATCACCTCCGTGGCTGCAGGGGCAACTGGCTGTGCGGTAGGTACCATAGCGGTCTCTGGAACTGGTGGAGCTACCTCTGGTCGCTGCGCTCGAAGCGTCTCAACTAGCGATCCTATCATCTGGCGCATCTCCTGCATACCATCCCCTAACGTGGCGATCTGCTCTGTCACGGCAGGAACAGCCTGCTCGGGTACAACGGGTGCACTGCCCGGATCAGTCCTCGTCTCGGATGAGTCAACACGAATCTCGGCCCTCGCGGCCTCTCTCTGTGCCCTCGTAGTCTTAGGCGGCATAATGGCTGAAAGAAAATGTGGGTTCGATAAGAACACGAAAATCGAATCGCAAGAATATAAGGAGGGATCAAATCAATAAGTCCTAAGGTCGCGTAAGCGGAGTATCGTGTCGTGAGTATGCCGCGGAACATACGCACGCTACGCTACCCTGCCGCAGCTACCTACTCCATCATACCAGGGTCATCCTACACTCTGAAGGTAAAACCTACGCTCTGATACCAACTTTGTCACGACCCGAGAATTCGACTCGTGACCGGCACTTAACCACACAACGTCTACAGGCGTAGCGCGGGTAAGTAAGCCGAACCCAGAAATCAAAACCAAAAATTTTAGAGTGATTTAAAACGTTTTGTAAAAGCAATCGTACATGTCTGAAAAACTTCCATTTATTTAGTAGAAATCATTTTTAAGTTCAAAAGTTATGAGTTTCATAATTTTGGTAACATTTCCTTTTTAAAACATTAGCCCCGAAGGTCGGGTAAAGCAAGGTGTAGCAGAAATAGCAAGTGACATGTAATAAGCATCCCAATATGATATACGACGCCGTAGCGAAGAATACACAGTAAAACAAGGACAATATCATAGAAGATGAGACTGCATAAAGTAAAGTCGGCTCACATGCGAGCTCGACACCAGAATATAAAATCATACATATCGTCCTCACAACTGTCTCTAAGTCAATACAGAAGGTAGATGGAGAGTACTAGATACATCAATATATACAACTGAAAGATAACAGATACCGTACAAAACCCACCTATCAGCAAAAGACTATCTCTGCTCAAAAGGGGTATCTGTGCCAAAAGATGAGGTAACAGCCAGCCGTGACTACTCCCAAGGGCAACCTGCAAACACTGTGGCACAACGGGGGTGAGTTGCCAACTCGTGAATAGAGATAACATATAAAGGTAATCGCGAGCATGCACGTACAACGCTACTCTAACAAATGCCAACATATAATATCCATGCAATGTAACAGTATGCAAAATAATAATGCAAGTCCTCTATCAGGTGATATACTACAGGATGAGATGTGATAATGAATGCAGAGCATGGGGATATAGTATCTACATGAAGTATCGAGGTGGACTACATAAGTATATATGCTCTACAAATCCCAACATCTCAAACGCCGGTACTCCATCGGCCCTCAAACCCTGCATATTCCTGAAAATCCCGAGTGCCCAGCATCGGCACCCAAATATCATAAATACTCGTGTCTAGCATCGACACGCAAAACATCCTGTATCGGGCCTCCGTCAATCCGGGTCAGCCCTCTCTCAAAGTATATACTGGGAATCCGTCAGTCCGGGTCATCCCTCTCTCAATATATCGGGCGTCCGTCAGTCCGGGTCAGCCCTCTATCAATCCATCGGGCATCCGTCAGTCCGGGTCAGCCCTCTAGCAATCCATCGGGCATCCGTCAGTCCGGGTCAGCCCTCTAGCAATCCATCGGGCATCCGTCAGTCCGGGTCAGCCCTCTATCAATCCATCGGGCATCCGTCAGTCCGGGTCAGCCCTCTATCAATCCATCGTTACGTGCCTCTAGCACCGAGAAAAACACGGGGTGACGCCCCAAAATATCATATCAAGGGAACCGGGTGTTAAAATGATTACTTATTTGAAAAGGCCACGGTTCCCAAATCCAGGAATCACATGAAATCCCAACAATAATACAAGTAACTATGATGTGATAGGTGCATCAAATATGTATATCAATTATAGATGAGCTACAACAATATACGACAGTATGATCATGGCAGTTCTATTAGTTCTAAGCACTATATATATATATATATATATATATATATATATATATATATATATATATATATATTTATAACAGGGAATGCAATATGCGATGACAATCCATGGTATGGTATATGCAGTATATAACAATAAGGTCCTATCAGCCCTGACGCATAACGCCATGCGGGCGATATCCCCGTAGATGTGAAATCTACTCACCGTGTCTCGCGCTAAGTGTATCCAACCACTTGCTTGCCCTTCTTCGCAGCGTCCGTCTCACTGGCCTGCGAACCTAGAATCACATAACATATATCACATATAAGCTCATTTCATAAAAACGCGACATTACGGTCCAACTAGACTCTCGTGTCGTAACCAATCGCGCGTGTGCGCGATACGCTAAAACGTGTAAGCACGCGCCACGAAACTACCCCGACGCGCCGCGATACGCAGAAACCCAAACCTACTCACGTATCACGCGTGTCGCGAAGGTTTAGAAAACGGCAAAATAGGTATTTGGTCCCAGATTTTCCTACAGAACTAATCTTACAAAAATATATATATCAAAGGACCCTACACACTAGCAGACACCTACAGAACCCAAAAACACCCCAAACACTTCCTGTCTGGCCGCAATTTGCGTCCAGAATGGTGATTTTGGCGGCCGGAGTGGGGAGTCAGGGGGTCGGGTTTCATCTGGGGTATCAGCACACCACCACCATACTACAGTATTCCTAAAATTACTTAGATCACATCGGGTCAAAAGCAGATCCAGAAAAGCTCAAATACGACGTTTTGCATCGAAATGAAAACTGGTGGTATTTTAGTGTAATCGGGGTTGGATTAGGTTACAATGGTCTCACTAACTCACTAACAAGCTACTGAAACTCAAACACATCACCCTAGCACAAAGTTCCCACAAAACTTCTCATATCACACTAAAACACACTAAAATCCAATAACCGAAGCAAAACTACACTAACTAGGCTAACTAGGGAATAAGTTTAGGAAATATACCTCATCTTAGCCTTAGGGAGTTGCAGGAAGGTGGAGGAATGAAGGGAAGAGGCTGCACTAGGAACTGGGGCTGCTGCTGCTGCTCACTGCAGTGCCTGCTGCTGCTGCTGTGCTTGCCTCTGCTTGCTGCTGCTGTTGCTGTGCCTGCTGCTGGTGCTGGGGTTCTGGAGGTAAGTGTGTGTGTGTGTTGAGTGAGTGTGAGGGAATTGCAAAGGAATGGGGGCAATCACTCAAGTCCAAGGTCAACCCTCCTCTCTCTCTCCTCATTAAGGCCAAGCATGGCTGAGCCATGCCTCTCTCTCTCTCATGCCAACACAACACAATTTAAAACAAAAGACTTAATTCTAATATTAACCCACCATGGTAAAATTATGGTATTAACACATTTCTAAACCCTAGTTTACATGCACATGTATGTGCAAGCTTAGGAAAATTTTGGAAAAATATTTATTAAATCAAGAAAAATATTTAAAACCCAATTTGGTAAACCTTTTTATTAAAAATCATTATTAAATTATAATTATTCACTAACCCTTATCCTAAGGTGTTACACATATATATTACTGTGCAAAGCAAAACTCTAAAAGCAATCAAAAGAAAAACCGAGTTTTGTAGCATCTGCCAGTTTCGCTAAAGAGGTCACTCCCGGTGAAGGGATCGCTCTTTCCTCATCGAATAAGGTGCAAGGTATATCATATATACCTGAAAGGTTCCTAGGCACCCCAAGGAGGTCTCACAAGGCATCAACCATGCCAATTTCAAAAATACGGTGCCGAGAAACCCTAGACTACGGATCGTTGGCAAGAAGTTTAGGCGACAAAGCAACTAGTTAACTACTTTAACTAAAAGTAAACGAACATACAACCTTTGTAGATCCGTTTCTCCACCTCCATAGCTCCGCAATGAAGCCTCCTCGCTGTCCATATCAAATCCCGGGCTCTAGCGTTGGCTTCATCGGAGAAAAAGCGGGCTCGGTCATCGACGTCGTGCCGAAGATGATCTACGTCGAGGCATCACTAGATCAAGCTCCACCTTCACCAAGCCATGAAAACTTGTGAAGAAAACACACTCTACTACTTGGCAAGAGGTAGAGGATGAAGAAATAGGAAGTGGGTAGACTTTAGAATTGGATTTCTCACTTGTTTTCATCAATCACCATTGATGAAGTAAGTTTCTTCATGGAAGAAGAAGATGAAGAAGAAGAAGAATATTATGATAGGTTATTATCAAAATAAAAAGTAAATCAATACTTATCATAATAATAACCATGGTCAAGTGTAGAGAATAAATCATGGTTAGTGGGAATGGTTAGGGTTAAGCATGGAGACAAAATGGTCACTTGGTCAAAGCTTTATGAAGCTTCAACATCCATCCAAAGAAAGCCACCATTTTGCATTATGCTTATCATTTTCCAAAAAGAATAAATAAATAAATAAATAGATATGAAAATGAAAACCCTAACCATTACATAACCATGGTTTAAACTTTACACAAAACACAAGTTAGCATGCATCATCAAACATGATACATACAAGTGCACAAAAATATATCACATATACAATGTGCACAATCCAAGTGAGAAAATCCATTTAAAGTAAACCAATACTAGTTAATGCAAAGTAATATATCAAATATATAATTATACATTAAATCATTAAATCAACACTTGATTTAACGATCCGGTCATATCGCATATAATCGACTAGTATCCAATGTATCGGCTTATCGAATCAATCCTTGATTCGATAACTAGGTTATATCGCATAAAACCATTCGATACATTCATCACGAGAATAGAATACGGTATCACATACGCGCATTATTCTCGGTCCCGCACATATCTTATATGCGCTCCTATTTCGTTTCGCTTGAGCCAGGAAACCTCTGTGTAGGACTCTAAAGACTCGTCAATACGCCGGCAGCAGATGATGATCATATCAAACACCCACAAGCCGCAAGCGGTCTGCTAAACGTAATGGCCACCCGGGTATTGAGCGATCAGAAGATCGACGAGCAAGCCCGCTCACACTCCAGTGAATCCAACCAGTAACACTTACCGTACAGTCCGGTCTGATCGTCTGATATGTCGCATATCTCACCTAGGGGTGGTAAACGTCAGACCCCAATAGCTCAATAAGTCGTGTCGATATGAGGTCTATAACAATTCGAGAAACTATTGGTAACACTTACCAGTAAATCTCAGCAACCCTGGCCAGGGATTTCCTGTTATAGCCAATCGAACACAGCGCAACATCAACCCCCTATACCGGGAGAGACGAATCCCCTCCTATCGCTCATTGCCTCCATGTGACTCGGGACTGTACCCAAAAACCACCATTTTGCACGCCCTCTTGGACGTGGTAAGATGGAAATCAAAGCACAGTGGGAACCACACAAGACTCTATGATGATCTCGGGTCAACAGACTACTCTGTACCAGTGTCACCAGAGAACTGCCATCTGACGTAAGGTATAATACCATCTGGGAGTTCTCGGCGAGTCCGTCCAGTGTACCCATTCTCTACTGAGCACCCGTATATCATCTCTGATGTCAAACACCGATGGATATGGGATCATCCATCGCCCATCTGTATGGGTCGAGAAGGTACACGCCAGTCTACTCTGGTATATCGATGCCCCATCTCGATACACCCACGACTAGGGACTTTCAAGGATGCACTTATGGACTACCATGTCCCCACTAGTATGATCCGTATCATAGTCCAGGTAGTCAAGTACACATCCTAAGGGCTTTACCAACATGTAATAGAGAGACAATCTGTGTACACGTTAAGGTAAAGAGCAACCAGATAGCATACTATCATGTCGAGCAAGAAAGTCCTCCCTATATATGTCCCAGCATCCACTACAATATACATCCAATGTACAGTAATGGCCTCTAGGGCATACATATAACTAACAATCTCCCACTTGCACTAGGGCCATCTGTAGCAGTGGTTGTAGTATCTCATACTCAACCATCCCATAAAAGTCTCTCTCTGGGAATAGGCCTTCGTGAGTGGATCCGCCGTGTTGTCCTCTGAGTCTGCTCTCCTAACCTTGATCAGCCTGGAGATCAACTATCTCCATGATCAGGTGATACTGCCTTAGAATATGTCTGGATCACTGATGGGACCTGCGTTCCTTGGCATAAGCCATAACTCCATTGTCACACAATGGGAGGAACATAGTTCATCTCATGAACCAATATACACCCAAACAGCCTCTTTGGTAGCATCTTAAGTAGCGATGTATCCTGCCTTTATCGTCTAGTATGTCACGGTATCTAGCTTGGAACTCTTCCAACATACCGTCCCTTTACTGAGGATAAAGACAATGCCTGTGACTGACATTCAGTCGTCTTTATCACCCTGGAACCCTTCCAGTGATTCTCCCCAGGATCGATTGATACCATCTCACTACTACTAGTGAGATTCCTAACATCCAATTAGATCTATCTCATAGATCCAAAACTCAGGATTTAGGAGGTATCATTTTGATCCTACACGGAGAATCTTTGTGATAAACGGAGATTGATCGAGCGTAGCATAAGAAACTCCTTTCTTATCAAGAGTATGTCATCCACGTACTCTACGAGGATCACCACCATACTCCCTACTACCTTTTTGTTTATACAAGGTTCATCTACCATTTTGATGATGTCAAACTCTTTGACTAACTCATCAAAACAGATGTTCCAACTCCGCGATGCCTGCTTTATTACATAAAACATCTTGCACATGTTTCCGCTGCTCCCACTGTCTACGAAGCCCTCTGGCTGTGTACTTATAGACGCACTCTTCTAAAACATTATTTAGAAAAGCAGTCATGACACCCAACCACCAGATATCGTAGTCATGGTATGTAGCCGTGGCAAGTAGGATTTGGATGGACTTAAGTATAGCTACTTGAAAAGGTTTCATCATTATCCACACCCGGTCAATGATGCAAACTTTTAACAAGTCTAGCTTTGTAAGTCTCAACTTTTCCATCTACACCAAGTAATCTTCTCAAGATATACTTGCTCCTGATGGGGATTTAACCCTTCAGATATAGCAACTAAAGTCCATACTTTGTTGGTGTATAAGGATTCCATCTCAGATCGATAAGCATCCAGCCATTCTTACAGAGTCACACTCCTGATGGCCAGCTCGAAACTAGTTGGGTCATCATCTCATGATGCAATCCTCGCTCCCACTGTCATAGAGCAACCGAAGTATCTCTCAGGTGGGTGAGGAACCCTACTAGATCGGCGGAGAGGCTGAGGTTCGTTGGTATCTACTGAATCCTTTGGTTCTATCAAATCATCAGCTGCTGTTTGTATAGCTGGAACCTTTCCAGTTCTACATAACAGACCTTGCCTCGAGCTTGTCCGGATTTTGCTTTTAGACATTAGCCGGACAACCCCAAATCTTAACTAGCTTAAGAGATGGGCTCTTCCCTTTCCATATCACATATGAAGCGGTAGGCAACAGATTTGATTCGAACCCTATTCAATAGGTATGCAGCTTCATAAGTGCATAACTCCCTAAAGGAAATAGGTAACTCAGTAGTACTCATCATAGAGCACACCATATCAAATAGGGTGTATCTGCTCCGCCCCGACATACCATCGTGCAATGGTGTATACGGAGGAGTAATGCTGAGAGAGAATCTCATTCTCCTTTAGAATAATCCAGGAATTCCGTGCTCAAGTATTCTCCTCCTTGATCTCATCATAGGACATAATACTTATACCCATATTTTAGTTCTCTACTTCTCGCTTATATTCTGTGAATATCTCAAAAGGTTCGGACTCATGTTTCAACAGGAACATATGTCTGAATCTCGAAAGATCATCAGAGAACGTAATGAAGTATAAAGAACCAGTCCTGGTATGTGTAGACAGGGGACCTACATACATCAACATGTATCATCCCAAGAGTTCACTAACTCTTTCTCTATTTCCAGTAAATGGAGCTATGGTCATCTTATCTTTGTGACATGACTGGCGAGTTTCACAAGATGTAAATTCAAACTAATTTAAATATGCATCTTTATGTAACTCTAGCTAGTCGGGTCACATTGATCTGACCTAGTCTACAATACCTCAAGAAGAATTCGTTCATTTCTGAACTCTTCCTCTTATGTGTGTTCCGTATACTAAGAACTGTAGTTTGATTTAGAACATCAATGCTTTTAGATAACGTGCCTGAACCGATCAACTTTTAATATAGGAAATGTTCAAAACATTATCCAACAATACAAAATTTTATCATTTCTTTACTAATACAGAGACTGATATGATTTTGTATATCAGGTTCGGTATCTAATAGCATTTGTTCAGAATCAATGTATTGGTAATACAGGGTGACAGTGACCAACAGACTTGGCTGCAACACTTGCCCCGTTTTCTGCCTCATGAAACTTATCACCCGTTCTCAGTTTTTCTACCTTTTTGCAGCCCTATGTAACAGATTACATATCTGGGATCCTGATCCGGTATCATATACCTAGGATGCGGAGGATACTGAGAAACAGTTCTTTGTAATGAACACACCCGAAGATGATGCGTCAGTATGCACTCTCTTCGTTTGGGCGGCACGGGAAATCTGGTATTCCCCAATTTCCTGCTCTGTCTTATAACAATTACAAGTTGGAGCGGGTCCAACGTCCCCCAGCTCAGTATAACAAGCGGGTTCGGTCAATAATCCGTATTATTATCTTGATTAAGGCGTGATATGGTCGCTACCTGGAGAGAGAGAGAAGAAAACACTCAGCGTGCGCTCTTGCAAGAATAGGTTGGTTATTATTTTATCTAATCAGGATGGCTCCCACTGCTTTTTATCAAATCTTCCTTCAAACCCTAAAAGGAAAGACTAGCCGGGATTAATTACACACTACAAGTTCGCCAATCTTTCAGCCAGGCCAGTGTCGGTACTTTGAGGGAGGTCCCCCGTGCTTTCGCACGAACCTAATTAATGTAAACCTCGTTTTCCCAGAGGTGTAACCCCGTTGACACCTTTCTAGACACCTACTTGATCGACTAATTGTAATGTATAAAACTCTCCCAGGAGTAACTCTTACTCGCAGCGGGTATCAGGATCCAACTATCTCATAGAAGGTATGCAATCTCATTGCAAATTTCAACACTTGAAATTCCCGATAATATTTTGCCCCTAACCTCCTATGACCTTGACAAAGGCCAACAAACCATAGGATGCTAGTCAAGTTCAACCCGTCATTTCCTGATTGAATTAAACCCACCCGCACGGCCCTTGACAAAGGCCAACAAGGTCGCCGACTACCCTAACCCAATCTGCATCATATGCATAAGCAGATAAGCACCAATTAGCTACCGCACACTGCGCCTTGACAAAGGCCAACAAACGCAGCACGAATACTAACTACTACTTATCTGAAATGACGGAGGGCTACGGCAGGTTTTTCTGAAAACCTATTGCGTAATGAACTTGATATCGTTGTAGGATCGAATGAATTTTGAAATGGAGTGTTTTTGAGGCTTTTCTAGTTTTGCTAAAGGAGTCACTCCCGGTGAAGGGATCGTCGGTCCTTTCCTCGTCGAATGAGGTGCGGGATATATCATATATATCACTGTGCAAAGCAAAAACTCTTAAAAGCAATCAAAAGACAAACCGAGTGTGTAGCATCTGCCAGTTATTGCTAAAGGAGTGACTCCCGGTGAAGGGATCTCGGTCCTTTCCTCATCGAATAAGGTGCAGGATATATCACATATACCGCTGTGCAAAGCAAGAACTGTAGCTACCTGTTTTATTTTGAAATTTGATTCTACAACATCTTAGGTTTCTTTTATTTCATTAATCTCATTAATGAAGTCCCATCATTAATGTACCTAAACATCACAGATAAATACGACGTACACTTATGCCATCCGCATTCGCCTCGATGTCCCCTCGTGCACCGTTAGGTTAGGTAACTAACGATAGAGCGGGGCAGGGCTAGCGCGGGTGTAAGACATAAGTAACGTCTATATAATATATCATATATACTATATACTGTATCTATCATAGAACATCACATGATCACATCACAGATATCGCAGCAGAAGAAACATATGAAATATTGGATATACTAGGACGTCCGTGTTCTCAATACGAGCCAGTATAAAACACGGATTCCACGGTCGTGATGAATAGCCAAACCCACACCCCTAGACCCCTACGAGAGCGGCAAGTAACCCTACCAATTCTAGAGTTAGCAGACCCGGACTCGACTCCTCGAGTTGGTCTCCCACTGGACTCCAGAACCCGGTTACTTGTGCCCTCCTCCTTGGGTCTATCCTAGTGCGGAAAAGTAAATAATATACAAAAGGTGACAACTTCCGCAACCTGGAAGTGCCCCAATAAAAGAATATTACATACAAGTTTTTACATGAATGAAAATGAAAAACACTCATCTCACATAAAACCCCCCGGCTATTCATACACGACGATCCAATATAACATATCCAGCAACACATAACATCACATGTCATCAACGTAAGTAAATATGCGCATCCCAATTGTCGTTGACATATAGAAACGAAACCGGCGATTTCACATATTACACTTACGGTCACAGAAAAGAAAGTGTAAAACTACAACAGTTGGAATCCGCAACCACCTCAGACATCGCATGCCTGACCAAATGAATTACTTAGATATCACATGCCTAACAATTATAAACCCCGCATTTTAGTCTCAAAATCGAAAACTCTTTTCAATATCAAGTCGGGAAATTCAACAAGATTCCCGACATTCTGATCGAATGCTTGTCGCAAACTTCAGTAGACGGCCGCACCCCCGATACCGTCGACAAAGTGCACCAAGGCGGAACACCGCTACCGCGAGCACCCGACCGGATGCTTTCGGCGACGGGGTTCTCCTACAGTCACTTGGTCGGGGCTATGGAGTGAGGCTGTCTATTAAGTTTACCCGGCGAGTATCCGCGTACGCTACGTGATTGCGACGGACTTTTGATCACATCAAAATTCCGTGGCAACCGATCAAGTGAGACTAAAGTGCTACGTTTATAACATTCATTCAGTTATCTCATAACTACTTGTGAATTCCAATTATTGTATCCCATTCCGGATAAATAGAAAATGTCAAGCTTTCCGATCGAACAATCGAACACCCAAGTTTTCCCGATACAGATCAACACATGAAACAAGTCTAAAAACATTCAGTTCGTGCCTCAGTACCAACGGTCCAGCCGTAGAAGGGTCAAGCCAACGCCTCACATGTGGCACGCCGTACTGCCCCAAACCCGAAGGTTCAAAGGGCAGTTCAAGACGGTCACATAATCGAGTTAAGGTTTGTTGTCTTCTAGAGGGTCCATCGAGTTACTTGCACTACTTAGAACGTCTTTAAACTACGGAAAAATCCAACACTTGGAAATTTCCCGACAGGGGAAAAATTGGGTATTTATATCCGGTCGAACTTTTTAACATATTCTAAAATTTATCCGGAAAGCCACACAGACAAAATTTGATAATCCGATCGAACATTCGAATCCCCAAAACAACCCTGAAAATTAAAACTCTTGAAAAAATATTAAAAATACACAGGAAAAACACCACTGAAAACTAAGAATTACTGTGCAAACAATTTTACATACTGTGGCCGTACGGCCGTGGAACCGCCGCATGAGCCTTGCTCATGCCGCGGAACCGCGACGACTTAGTGGAATTGGTCTGTCGAACTTCACAGTAACTCTTAGATATTCGTGTTGTGTTCTCTGCATATTTTTAATGTGGAAAAATCCCAGATTTTAGAAAAAGTCCAGAGAGCATGTTTGGTTTAGGGTTTCGGGTTCATTCGGGCTTCAAATTGCGTCTACGCATCGCCTAAGGCTCTAGCTAGGCTCTGATACCATTGAAAGGTTCCTAGGCACCCCAAGGAGGTCTCACAAGGCATCAACCATGCCAATTTCAAAAATACGGTGCCGAGAAACCCTAGACTACGGATCGTTGGCTAGAAGTTTAGGCGACAAAGCAACTAGTTAACTACTTTAACTAAAAGTAAACGAACATACAACCTTTGTAGATCCGTTTCTCCACCTCTATAGCTCCGCAATGAAGTCTCCTCGCTGTCCATATCAAATCCCGGGCTCTAGCGTCGGCTTCATCGGAGAAAAAGCGGGCTAGGTCATCGACGTCGTGCCGAAGATGATCTACGTCGAGGCATCACTAGATCAAGCTCCACCTTCACCAAGCCATGAAAACTTGTGAAGGAAACACACTCTACTACTTGGCAAGAGGTAGAGGATGAAGAAATAGGAAGTGGGTAGACTTTAGAATTGGATTTCTCACTTGTTTTCATCAATCACCATTGATGAAGTAAGTTTCTTCATGGAAGAAGAAGATGAAGAAGAAGAAGAATATTATGATAGGTTATTATCAAAATAAAAAGTAAATCAATACTTATCATAATAATAACCATGGTCAAGTGTAGAGAATAAATCATGGTTAGTGGGAATGGTTAGGGTTAAGCATGGAGACAAAATGGTCACTTGGTCAAAGCTTCATGAAGCTTCAACATCCATCCAAAGAAAGCCACCATTTTGCATTATGCTTATCATTTTTCAAAAAGAATAAATAAATAAATAAATAGATATGAAAATGAAAACCCTAACCATTACATAACCATGGTTTAAACTTTACACAAAACACAAGTTAGCATGCATCATCAAACATGATACATACAAGTGCACAAAAATATGTCACATATACAATGTGCACAATCCAAGTGAGAAAATCCATTTAAAGTAAACCAATACTAGTTAATGCAAAGTAATATATCAAATATATAATTATACATTAAATCATTAAATCAACACTTGATTTAACGATCCGGTCATATCGCATATAACCGACTAGTATCCAATGTATCGGCTTATCGAATCAATCCTTGATTCGATAACTAGGTTATATCGCATACAACCATTCGATACATTCATCGCGAGAATAGAATACGGTATCACATACACGCATTATTCTCGGTCCCGCACATATCTTATATGCGCTCCTATTTCGTTTCGCTTGAGCCAGGAAACCTCTGTGTAGGACTCTAAAGACTCGTCAATACGCCGGCAGTAGATGATGATCATATCAAACACCCACAAGCCGCAAGCGGTCTGCTAAACGTAACGGCCACCCGGGTATTGAGCGATCAGAAGATCGACGAGCAAGCCCGCTCACACTCCAGTGAATCCAACCAGTAACACTTACCGTACAGTCCGGTCTGATCGTCTGATATGTCGCATATCTCACCTAGGGGTGGTAAACGTCAGACCCCAATAGCTCGATACGTCGTGTCGATATGAGGTCTATAACAATTCGAGAAACTACTGGTAACACTTACCAGTAAATCTCAGCAACCCTGGTCAGGGATTTCCTGTTATAGCCAATCGAACACAGCGCAACATCAACCCCCTATACCGGGAGAGACGAATCCCCTCCTATCGCTCATTGCCTCCATGTGACTCGGGACTGTACCCAAAAACCACCGTTTTGCACGCCCTCTTGGACGTGGTAAGATGGAAATCAAAGCACAGTGGGAACCACACAAGACTCTATGACGATCTCGGGTCAACAGACTACTCTGTACCAGTGTCACCAGAGAACTGCCATCTGACGTAAGGTATAATACCATCTGGGAGTTTTCGGCGAGTCCGTCCAGTGTACCCAGTCTCTACTGAGCACCCGTATATCATCTCTGATGTCAAACACCGATGGATATGGGATCATCCATCGCCCATCTGTATGGGTCGAGAAGGTACACGCCAGTCTACTCTGGTATATCGATGCCCCATCTCGATACACCCACGACTAGGGACTTTCAAGGATGCACTTATGGACTACCATGTCCCCACTAGTATGATCCGCATCATAGTCCAGGTAGTCAAGTACACATCCTAAGGGCTTTACCAACATGTAATAGAGAGACAATCTGTGTACACGTTAAGGTAAAGAGCAACCAGATAGCATACTATCATGTCGAGCAAGAAAGTCCTCCCTATATATGTCCCAGCATCCACTACAATATACATCCAATGTACAGTAATGGCCTCTAGGGCATATATATAACTAACAATACCACTATGTAAAGCAAAACTGTAGCTACCCTTTTTATAAAGTTTTGATTCTACAACATCTTTTAGGTTTCTTTTCTTTTTATTAATCTCATTCATAAAAAATCCCATCAGCTTATGCTTCCTAAGCATCACAGATAAATACGACGTACACTTATGCCATCCGCATTCGCCTCGATGTCCCCTCGTGCACCGTTAGGTTAGGTAACTAACGACAGAGCAGGGCAGGGCTAGTGCGGGTGTAAAACATAAGTAACGTCTATATAATATATCATATATACTAATACTGTATCCATCATAACATATCAAATGATCACATCACAGATATCGCAGCAGAAACATAGATATAATGTGGGATATACTAGGATGTCCGTATTTAGTATTTAGCCAACAATAGAAAATACGGATTCCACAGTCGCGATGAATAGCCAAGCCCACACCTACGAGAGCGGCAAGCGACCCTACCAATTCTGGAGTTTAGGAGACCCGGTCTCGACTCCTCGAGATGGCCTCCCACTGAACCCCAGAACCCGGTCACCTGTGCTCCCCTCCTTGGGTCTATCCTAATGCGGAAAAGTAAATAATATACAACACTGGTGGTATCAACCTCAACCCGGAAGTGCCCCAAATAAAAGAATATTACATTACATTTGAATTTACATGAATGAAAATATAAAACTCTCATCTCACATAAAACCCCCGGCTATTCAATCGCGACAATCCTGCACATCATATCTCAGCAACACATAATATCTCATATCATCAACGTAAGTAAGTATGCATATACCGATCGTCGTCGATGTATAGCAACGACAATCGGCAATACCACTACATACTACACTTACGGTCACAGAAAAGAAAGTGTAAAACTACAATATTTGGAATCCACAATCACTTTAGACATCGTAAATCCGAAATATCACATACTTCGCATTTCATGCCTAACTCTATGAATTCCACATATTGTATCACATTTCAGATAAATAGACAATATTAAACTTTTCGAACAGATAATCAAATACCCAAAATTTCCTAAAGTGCTCAACACTTGAGCGGAGTTCAAACAATCCCAGAATATGTCACAGTACCAGTGATCCAGCCGTAGAAGGGTCAAGCCAACACCTCACATGTGGCACGCCGTACTGCCCCAAACCCGAAGGTTCAAAAGGCAGTTCAAGACGGTCACATAATCGAGTTAAGGTTTGTTGTCTTCTAGAGGGTCCACCGTGTTACTTGCACATTTTTTCGAAAGATTTAAACCCGAAAAAAATTCAACACTTGAAAGTTTGCCGTGCCGGGAAAAAGTGAGTTAATGATATCCGTTCGAACATTTTAATAGTTTCTAAATATCCGGAAATAATAACGAATTTAAATTTTCTGATCGAATCTACGATTACAAAATAAACCCCAGAATACTCAACACTTGAGTAAAAATAAAAAAATACCAGAAACTGTACAAGAATTAAAGAAGAATTACTGTGAAATAAAAATTGTCACATCACACAGTACTGCCGCGGAACCGTGGCCCAAGCAGGGTACGGCCGCTATTCCGCGGTCGTCTGTACGGATCAATTACTCGTATTTCCCTGTTATTCTTATTTTTGTCTGCTGTATTTTTCAGGTATTTTTAATTCAGAAAAAATCGCATTTTTGAAAAATATCCAGAGAGGGGTTTTGTTTTGTCGGTCCGGGTTCGATCGGAGTTTTAACTTCGTAAACACGTCGCCTAATGCTCTAGCTAGGCTCTGATACCACTGTAGGGTTCCTAGGCACTCTTGTGAAGGTTCATAAAGCATCAAACATGCCCGAATAAAATTTTAGATGTGCCGAACAACCCAAAGCCGGGATCTTTGCTAGATTATTAGGGTTTAACATGCAAGATAATATCTTTAAACCTAAGTGTGAGGGATTACAACCTTTGTAGTCCGCTCCTTCGCTTCACAAGCTCCGAGTAGAAGTCCCTTCGCCGCGATCCATGATCTCCCGGACTCAAGAGAGGCTCCACGACTCGAACGATCCATGATAGCTTGTCGTATTCCTTTTCTCCGATGATCTACGTCGAAGTTGCAATAGCTCAAGCTTTCTCTCACTCTAATGAGGTAAACACCCTAATCTAATGGGCTAGATTAGATGAGGATGATGGAGTAGTGATTGAATGATTTTCCGTTGTGTAGTATTAGAAAATAGTATAGAAATCACAACCAAAATTATTTGACCGCAATCAATAACGGTGTCGATTGTAGCGCGTTAGTAAGTGCGGATCGTCCATAGGGAAAGTGTAATTGTTCGTCTTTCGAATTAGATGAGTCGAAACTTTAATGAAAAGAAAACAAACAATTCATGATTTATATTTGAAGTTCAAGAATTAGAAAATCTAGATCTAATAACAAGAAAAAGATAGAATCAAGAATTGATAGTTTGATGATTTTTCCAAACCAAATATCAAGAATCGAAATGAGGCTCGTAGGAATCGATCGGATCTATAGACGTGATGTAATCTTACAATTACGTATTCTTATCCTTCGATGAATTGATACTAGATCGATGATGATCGACGAGAATTAGGGATTTCTTGTGAAACTAGGGTTTCATCTTATCCCTTGTTCCTTCGTCGATATCATTCACATTCTAGCCTCTAGTAAATTCAAGAAACGATCATAGATCCCTAATTTCGAGCGATCACAATAAAGAAAGCATCGCTACGAAACTAGGTCATCGATTCTTGAACTTGCTAGGGTTTACAAAACTCGTAGGACTTAAAAATCGTTTTAAGATTTATTACATCATCATTCTATTGATCGTCTCGGCTCCTTAACGAGCGGGGTTTTACTCAAACATCACAACAAGAACTACAATTACAAATTGAGATCTAATCATGATGCAAGAATTAAAAGAAAGCAAGATTAAAGAAATTCACCTTTTATTTATATCAACAATTTCATTATATTCGCTCAAGAACTACAAGAGGAAGAATTCGATCGTCGATTTGGCTTCGCTCGTCTCCGTGGGTCGCGGATCGGCTTGGATCACTTGCCCGATTGAAGATCGGCTCGGCTCCTAAAAGGTTGAAGGCTTCTTGCTTGATTGGTACTCAAGATCTTGAATTTGGAGTGGAATTAGGGTTAGGGTTTCGCACAAGCCTTGTCACTAGACTTGTGGAAGAAGATGATGAAAGAGGGAATTTTAGGAACTAACTAATGATTAATGAACAACCTCAACCCTTAGATCTAGGCTCCTATTTATAGATCTCAAAACCCTAAATCTAAGATTTCAAATTCTAAGTTTCCCTCCAAAAGTTTGTTGAGGAAATTTGAATTTCCCTCCAAAAATTAGTTAGAGGAGAAGCTTCTAAATGTGATTAGTTAGGAGGGAGCTTCTAGAAGAGGTTAGTTAGGAGCTTAATTAAGATTAGCCTTGCTTAATCTTCTTTGCTGATCTGGCAGTAGCTTCTGGAGAATTATGGAATTGACGTATCAGAAATAACTGTGGGCCTTTAGATAAAAGTTTTGCTAAAAAAATGGAGAGCTGAAGCTTTGGAATGGCCGCGGATCCGCGGCCCAAGTAGGCTCCTGCCGCGGATCCGCGGCTCCTCGTGGGCCTTGGGCTTCCATACTTTCAGGTAATTTGCTATATAATATCTGGGCCTTGTTTTCATATGTTGAATTTTGTGATTACTCCTGCATTGCTACCAGATCTGCATCTTTTGAGTTGGCGTAATTTTGATCAGTTCTTTGGCTTTTCTTCCGGATTTTCCTGCATAGACTCAAGACAAGTGTTGCGCAAATACAGAAATGATGTGATGCCATGAAATGCGGTTAATTTTCTTTATAGTGTCGGTTTTAGAGTCTAATACATGTAATCTGATATTTTGCGACTGATTTTCTAATATGTGAAATATGAATACCGAACACTTCTAAATGAGTGCAAATGTTAGGGAAATTGCCGTGTTAAAAATACATTATTTTCGACTGATCAAATACCCCCAAACTTAATTTCGATCATATCGAGCGAATGTTTTATTAAAAAGAAGGAGAAAATAAAGAAAGAGAAAAACTAACTAGCACACTTTCATAGGCAACACGATTGCACTGAGCACGTGCAACAAGCCTTTAAACCTCTAGGTGTCCCTAGTAGGAGGAGTGTTGTCTCCTGAGGGTTTTCAGCGGATTGCACCCACAAAATCCAATAATAAAAGGAAGATCATGAATATTACATTTAAAGAAAAGAATTGTAAAAGAAAGACTTTGAAAATTAGGGTTTCCAACTAAGCTAGCTTTTCGGTTGTCATGAGCCCTATCTTAATGGTCATGAAAAGATGTCAGAAATCACGTCCTCCCTCAATAAAACATCGTCTTATTCTTCATTCCTATCTTTCTTCCAAACATCGATCATATAACCCTGTGTGTGTGTAAAGGCATCCCTACGCCCGGAGAATTCAATTCAAGCTATCATACTCTTGCCCATCAGCCTCAGTACTTTTTAATTAATGAATATTTAGATGAGATTGCTCACACACTTTCATGCGACCGTTAATACTTCTTGAGGTACTAACCGACCGATTACTCCTGTGCTTGCTTACTTGGTGTATTTTCCTCGTCTTGCACTACCTTAGGCATAGCAGTGACTCTCAGACCAGTTGGCCTTAGGGCACTAGGTGAAGAAGCACCCTCGCTATATATTTTTTTATTGCCCTCGGTGATAACAAAACCAGTGTCCATTTTTCTCACCACTTTATATTTTTATTCATTTTTTCTTTTTATTTCCTTCATACATCTGGCTTAAAGACAAGAGCATTTCAAGGTATCCTCTACTATCCCAGGCTTTAAGACGTGTGTAAGTGCGAATAGCAGGGTATCAACGTTCAAAATGTTTGGCTTCCAGAATAGAAACTATTTTTCAGACTTATTTTTATCCTCAGATTAGTGACGTCCTTCATCTTACTAACCCTTGGGACAACGGCTCATAACTACTTATTACTAGTTCGTATAAGAAAACTTCTAATTTTCTTAGTTTTCTTAAAATTTTCTAATCTCATGGATGTAATTTTTCACCATCTAAACTTTTATTATCTTATTTATGTACAAAAAATATTTTTATAATTTTGAAATTTTTTAAATTTTTATGGTTTTCAAAAAAAATGTTTTGTGCTTATGCAAATGATATGCAAATGATGCGAAAATAAGCACAAACCTCCCCCAAACTTGTTTTCAACAGTGTCCTCACTGTTTCCATCCGCTATATCTTGAAAAACCTGTAAGCTTGGGAGGAATTTATTAGTTTGGGCAAAATATTTAAGTGAAGAACCTCCCCTAAACTTATTTTTGGCTCATCATTTTGTAAAAATTTTCTTTTCAGGAGCCAGATAATGTACCCCCCAAACTTGAGTTATGCAATGTTAATCTTTTAAAATCACCAGTGGGGGTCAAAAATCAGTGGTCGATGCCAAGCTTTGCAAAGACCGAATGTTAACACCAACCATTCAAAAATTTTATTGTAGGGTGTTTTTCGTCGCCCCATTGAGATGGGAATACGCGCGCGCTTGTCAGGCGCATTACAGATTCCCCCTGCCTAGGGTAGGCCGGGGTTTATTGATTGTGGGGATCCGAATCTCCGGCAACTGCGGACTAAGCTGCCGTTAATTACCCCTCGCATTTGGAGCGAAGGAACCTCCGATTAACGGGTTAAACTGGTCATGCGAACTCAATGTGCAGTATCGTGTTTTGAAGGGGTTTTGGAAATATCGGGGGCCCCGCAGAGTTTTTACGGGGGTCCCGCTACCCGGATAGCGGGCTGGGGGTCAAGGGGGCTAGCAACCCCCTTGCGGGGTGCGGGGCAGCGCCCCGTTAGAAATTTTTTTCTAACGGAAGACAGTGTCGTGGAGTCTGTGTATGTTTCCCCCCCTTTTTTAAAAGTGGAGCTTAATTTCAAAAGGGATTTTATTGTGGAGTTAAACTCTAAAGAATTTTAAATGGAGTTAAACTCCTAAAAGAATTTTATGCGGATTTAAATTCCTAAAATAGAACTTTATTGTGGAGTTAAACTCCAAAGAATATATATATGTATATATTTTAAAAAGGGTTAAACTCCAGAAGGGATTTTGTTGGGGAGTGCACGTAAAATGAGGGGAAAAGAAAACAAAATGGCGTCTAAAGGACGCTCGCACGGCAGGTGGGCGCCTTTATGCCCAGGGTCACGTGCGCGCACGTGACCGATGGGCGCCTTGGCGTCCCGGGGTCATGTGGGCACACGTGACCGATGGGCGCCTTGGCGCCCCAGGGGTCACGTGGGCACACGTGACCGATGGGCGCCTTGGCGCCTCAGGGGTCACGTGGGCTCACGTGACCGATGGGCGTCTTGGCGCCTGTTCCCCTCCGAATGACGGCGCACAAGACCGCGAAGTCCTGACGCTAGGATTCGGGGCAGATGCTATTTGGTTTTATCTGTCCACCTCTCCGAAGACGCCAAGTTGATTTATGGCACCGTGTATCGGAGGTTTAGACGGATGCGGCCGATGTAGCAGACTTCGTCAGATTCCCCCTCGCTTGAGGGGTTTTTGATTGTGGGGACGCTCTTCCCTGCAGGCGCAAGCCCCTGCAGTTAATTACGCTACCGCATCGCGGTAAGGACTTTCTCCTTCTCCAGAATTTCACTTCGTGTCGTGTGTGTTTGTTTCGTTTGTGGTTGCCCGTGGATTGTATACGGAGACTGAGTAATACCGTCGCCCGTAGGACGTGGATTAGTCCAAATCCGTGTTTACTTATATTTGGGTTTGGTGTTTTAGTTTAAGGATACATTAGTCGCGTTGCGGCTAAGATCAACTTAAACGTTCGTCAAGAATATGTTAATCCTGTTTTGGACTAAGATCGACTTGACGTAGTGATCGATTTAATATCTGGCCATCGGGACTCATCACCTCTCTGACGTCGTTGAGGGATTACAACGACAGGTGTCAGAGGAGTTCAGAGATGTACCCTCGAACCAAGGTTGACTTGGGGTTTTATCGTTTATTTAAATATCTAAGGATACGTTACCCGTATTTGGGGCTAAGATCAACTTAGACGGGACCGTTTAGATCCGACAAAAGAGCGTTTGGGCCCTATTGTGCCAGTTTAGGGACGTGGCGGTCTATCGCTAGTTTAGGGACGTTTCGGTCCGATATTAGTTTAGGGACGTTTCGGTCCGATGTTAGTTTAAAGACGTTTCGGTCCAATATTAGTTTAAGGACGTTTCGGTCCAATATTAGTTTAAGGACGTTTCGGTCCATGTTCATGTATGGTTGTTGGGACCCGTCACCTCTCTGACGACGTTGAAGGATTACAACGACATGTATCAGAGGAGTTCGGAGATGTACCCTCGAACCGGATATAAATAGATTTAAGAGAGAGCTATGCTCAGTCAATTTAATTTAGGGACTTACGGCCAGAATTGGGCTAAGTCCCATTAAGAATATTCAAGATTTTTTCTTGATCTTAGGCCTATTAGTCCTATACTAGGGCGTTGCCCATATTTAATAATGCACTGCATTTTATTCTGGCCTGCTAGGCCTTTTTTGATTTGGGCTCTGTCCCTTTATTTATGATGCAGAGCATCTGTTCTGGTTTGGGCTCTGCCCCCCCTTTTAAAAAAAATAATGCATTGCATTTTATTAGGCCTGTTAGGCCTTCTTTAATTGGGCTTGGCCCTTTTATAAGCAGTACAACGCATTTGTTTGGCGCTTTGCGCTAAGTAATGAGCGCAAGCTCATATGGTGATGACACGTGTCATGCTCTGGTGAGCGCAAGCGCAACAGCGCAGTGCGCTGTGCTAGTGCGCTGCGCTGTTGCGCTGCTGACACGTGGCGCGCTCTGTTGAGTTGCGCCATTTCCAGAGCGCAAAGCTCTATCTCAAGAGCGCGTAGCGCAAGTTATTCTGTAGCTGACACGTGGCGCTCTCTTAAGAGCGCAACAGCGCAGTTTGGAAGTGCAGAGCACTAAGAATCTTTTAGATTCAAGGATCAGAAGTGTAAAGCACTATTTTATTTCTTGATCTTCATTTAGATCAAAGAAAAAATAAATTTTTCTTTGTGTTTGTTTCAAGAACCAGAGGTTCATAAAAAAAGTGCAAAGCACTATTATTTCTTATTTATATATATATATATAGTTTTTATTTAAGATTATTGATCTTGTTCTTAGATCAGTAATCTACCCCTAAGAGAACTTTCTCTTCTCCCTTAAGGTTCTTACCTTCTGTCGTTCTTGAGGAGCTTTTTCCAGAGCTTTCTTCTTTCTCTTTCTTTTTTTTACGAAGGATCTTGATGCCTTTGAAATGAGGTCTGGGGTCCTTTTTATAGGGCTCATAAATTAGTTAAATTTGTTACATAAATCTCTTCTGAGTGATTTGGGGAATTTTCCCCACCGTTGGATCTTTGATCCAAAGGCCTCTGCTTTGCAGAAGAAAATCCTCTTGTTTTAACAAGAATAGAAAAGATTTGTTAAAATCTTAATTCAGTTTGGTGCAGATGCCCCAGCGCGTGACACGTGTCGTGCAGCGCAGCGCAACTGCGCCAGCGCATCTGCACTGACACGTGTCGCGCAGCGCACAGCGCAGCGCAACTGCGCGAGCGCATCTGCGCTGGCACGTGTCGCGCAGCGCACAGCGCAGCGCAACTGCGCGAGCGCATCTGCGCTGGCACGTGTCGCGCAGCGCACAGCGCAGCGCAACTGCGCGAGCGCATCTGCGCTGGCACGTGTCGAGCAGCGCAACTGCGCGAGGGCATCTGCCACAGCGCACAGCGCAGCGCAACTGCGGTAGCGCATCTGCGCTGACACGCGTCGCGCGGCGCAGTGCATGCGCAACTGAAGCGTTGCTTCTTTTAAACAGAGCTTTGCTCTTGATTGGGCGCGCCTTCTTGGGCGCTGCGCTGACGTATTAGCGCCTGACACGCGACGCGTTGCGCCCGAGACTTGAAGCGTTGCTTCAAAATTTGAATTTTGAATTCCAATAGAGCTTTGCTCTGATTGGGCGAAACAAATGCCCCCCCACCGTTGCGCTCACGTGGCGCCCACGTGAGTGCAGCGGTGGCAATCCCCTGATCGTTGGATCAAGGGTGAGCTCAAGAGGCGCAAGCGCCTTATAAATAGGGCCTTTGGCCCTTAGAAAACTCTTCGCCGTTTTCTAAATTTAGATTTTTAGAGCTTTGCTCTTGTTTAAGAATTTCAGAGCTTTGCTCTCATTTCCCAAAGTTTTAAAAAACTTTAGGTAATAATTAATTAAGTTAAATTAATTTAAATCAATTTTAACCAACAGAGCTTTGCTCTCATAGATCTTTTGATCTAAAGAAATTCCCTTTGGGGGTTTCATTGAGTTTTTGTTCATGGGTTTTAACCCCTGAACTTAACTTTGCTCTCTAGGAATTTAGCCTTCTACATACATTATTTTTCTTCTATCGCTAATCTTCCTATGGTTTTTCCTCCAGGTATAATGGCGGCGGTGCATCTATACAGTTTGCACGAGTTCATTACTTACGACGATATCCGCGCTCAGGGTCGTCAACAAAACCAAGAGTTTACAGACGCTGAATGTGCAGAAGTCATGGGTCGTTTGAACGCAAGCGGTGGGTGGCTGTTGCCTCGTCGTTCGGCCCTTTTGAAAGTCGTGTTAGGAGCCATATGGAGAGCACTTCCGGGGCTTCATGAGGCCTTACCGCTCAACGCACTGGATGATGCCGAAGACAAGGTGCATTCAGTGTACCTGACAGGGCTGATCTCAAAGAAACGGCGGAACAGCCTCATTGACATCCTACACCAAGTCTTCCAGCAGACGACGATAATTGCCGCTTATCGAAGGCCAAGGGGGCTTGCCGATGATATTGACACAGAGGAGCGCGAAAAACTGCGCATAAGAATAATTAGAAAGGCCAGAAGAACTCTGGACGGCCTTACTTTTGAATTCCTCAATCCGTGCCCCGGATCTGAGGTTATTCCATTGTAATAATTTGAATAATGTTTTTTTTTATTTATCTTTCTTATGATTGTAAAAAGGAATTCTCTAGCAGTATGAATGGAACTCTCCCCTCTTTTTATTTCAGCTTGTCTTATTCCTTGTCTTGAGTCTTCTGCTTGTGCATAAATGAATGCGATACGAATTCCCGATCAAATGTAGATCAGATATTCTTTCTGTCATCTTATTTTTTATTGTCAGCAGGCTGTCTTAATAACCATAATTGATGGATATCTAAAACAAGTATTCTGACTTCTTTAAGAAATAGCGATGGCTTAGGCCGCAGGTTCAGGTCTACCGCCTAAGACTTTTCGACTCTATGTGCCGTGAGGGTCCCATAGAGACTTTTCTCCCTACGGATCGAGAGGATCTCGTAGGTGGATTTTCTCCTTAGTAATCGTGAGGATTCCTAAGTGTAGTTTTCTCTTATAAGTCGTAAGGATCTAATAAGAGAATTTTTCCCTCTTACGAGTTGAGAGGATTCGTAAGCGGTTGTTTCCCTCTTCGTCGAAACTCGACTTTGGAGAGTGAGACCCGTGAATAGTGTGCAAGAGACCATTTTGGATTGACTTGCAGGGCCCCATTGCTTAGGAAGCAAGTTTTTTAATCCTTGCTGCCCGGGACTTTATCTTGCAAGGTGGAACGAACCGAGAACTCTCTCACGGAGACAGTGGTGGTTCTGTGAGTTGACGCGGGTTGGGAGGCTCTCGTCACGGAGTATTTGTATCCGCGAGTCGAGGAGTTTGCTAGGGATTATTTGTTTCCCAAGCGCCAAGGATTATTTGTTTCCTTGGGGTTTGAAACGAGTCGAGGATTCCTACGGAGGCACTGGTGGCTCTGCGGGTCGACGCGGATCAGAAGGCTCTCGTCAAGGAGTGTTTGTATCCGTGAGTCGAGGAATTTTGCTAGGGATTATTTGTTTCCCAAGCACCAAGGATTATTTGTTTCCTTGGGGTTTGAAACGAGTCGAGGACTCCTACGGAGGCACTGGTGGCTCTGCGGGTCGACGCGGATCAGAATGCTCTCGTCAAGGAGTGTTTGTATCCGTGAGTCGAGGAATTTTGCTAGGGATTATTTGTTTCCCAAGCGCCAAGGATTATTTATTTCCTTGGGGTTTGAAACGAGTCGAGGATTCCTACGGAGGCACTGGTGGCTCTGCGGGTCGACGCGGATCAGAATGCTCTCGTCAAGGAGTGTTTGTATCCGTGAGTCGAGGAATTTTGCTAGGGATTATTTGTTTCCCAAGCGCCAAGGATTATTTGTTTCCTTGGGGTTTGAAACGAGTCGAGGATTCCTACGGAGGCACTGGTGGCTCTGCGGGTCGACGCGGATCAGAAGGCTCTCGTCAAAGAGTGTTTGTATCCGTGAGTCGAGGAATTTTGCTAGGGATTATTTGTTTCCAAAGCGCCAAGGATTATTTGTTTCCTTGGGGTTTGAAACGAGTCGAGGATTCCTACGGAGGCACTGGTGGCTCTGCGGGTCGACGCGGATCAGAAGGCTCTCGTCAAGGAGTGTTTGTATCCGTGAGTCGAGGAATTTTGCTAGGGATTATTTGTTTCCTAAGCGCCAGGGATTATTTGTTTCCTAATCGCCAAGGATTATTTGTTTCCTTAGGGTTTGAAACGAGTCGAGGATTCCTACGGAGGCACTGGTGGCTCTGCGGGTCGACGCGGATCAGAAGGCTCTCGTCAAGGAGTGTTTGTATCCGTGAGTCGAGGAATTTTGCTAGGGATTATTTGTTTCCCAAGCGCCAAGGATTATTTGTTTCCTTGGGGTTTGAAACGAGTCGAGGATTCCTACGGAGGCACTGGTGGCTCTGCGGGTCGACGCGGATCAGAATGCTCTCGTCAAGGAGTGTTTGTATCCGTGAGTCGAGGAATTTTGCCAGGGATTATTTGTTTCCCAGGCGCCAAGGATTATTTGTTTCCTTGGGGTTTGAAACGAGTCGAGGATTCCTACGGAGGCACTGGTGGCTCTGCGGGTCGACGCGGATCAGAAGGCTCTCGTCAAGGAGTGTTTGTATCCGTGAGTCGAGGAATTTTGCTAGAGATAATGGTTTCTTTGGAGTTGGACTGAACCGTCGATATTTGGCTCCGTCTTCTGGCGAAGCCTGTTGGGAAAGTATGGTTCCTTCTTTGTTTACGCCCTTGGATTGTATACAGGGATCGATGTGATCTTAACTGTAGGGCCAAAGTTTTATCATTTCTTCTTTTTATTTTATTTTATTTCTGCGATGCTCTATCATTTCAGCTTTTATATCGCGAAGGTCGCGACTGCCCAATCATATCGGCTATTTTTCGCGGTGCCCAATCATTTCGGCTATTTGTTTTATTTTTACCCGTCGCTTTTTATTACGGGTTGCCCAATCATTTCGGCTATTTTGCGTGCATACATTTTACCTGCTGCTTTTTATTGCAAGTTGCCCCATCATTTCGGCTATTTTGCATGCATGTGCGGCGTACTGGCTTTTCGCCGTAAACCTGAAATTAGACACTGATTTCGGCATCAGCACCGCTACAACTGGGATATTGCCAGGAGCGAATCATCATTTGCCTCTGTCGTTGTCGAACAAAGGAGGCTTAGCGACCAGGGTTGAGGTCCTGTCGACTAAGGCTATTGACTTCATGAGCCGTAAGGGTCTCACAAAGGTATTTCTCCCTACAAGTCGTGAGGATCTTGTAGGTGTATTTTCTCCTTAGGAATCGTGAGGGTTCCTAAGTGTTTTGTTCCCCTGTAAGTCGTAAGGATCTTACAGGAGGGTCTTCTCCTCATAAATCGAGGGGATTTATAAGGGTTGTTTACCATGCGAACGTATTCCCAGTCACGTATGGGACTTAGTTAGGGAAATGTTTATTCGCGCCCGTGGATTGTATACAAGGGTCAATACTGAGCCACTTGTAGGGCAATATTGGAAGTTTGTGGGGGTTTGCTTAAGCACAGGTTTAGGTCTCTGTAACTTAAGACTTTCAAGTCTTACGGGCCGTGGGGGTCCCATAAGAGAGTTCTCCTTACGAGTCGTGAGGATCTCGCAAGTGTATTTTCTCCTTAGGAATCGTGGGGGTCCCTAAGTGTGTTGCTCCTTTGTGAGTCGTAAGGATCTCACGCAGGTGGTTTCTCCTTACAAGGTCGAGAGGACCCTATAAGTGTCCTTAACGAGGTTGCGCCCTTTCAGGTTTTCACAAACACTCGCCGGTAGCCCTGCTGTTTTTACTCACGGAGCCCTTTCGGGTTTTCATCCGCGCCCATTTTGCTTATGGACATACCGTTTTTTTTTATTCTTTTTATTTTTTCTCTTTTTTTATTTTTTTTTACGAGGTCGCACCCTTTCGGGTTTTCACGAACACTCGCCGGTAGCCCTGCTATTTTTACTCACGGAGCCCTTTTGGGTTTTCATCCGTGCCCTTTTTTGCTTATGGACATACCGTTTTTATTTATTATCTATTTTTTTTTATTTTTATTCATCTCGTCAGCCCAAGGATGCTGCGGTATTAGTTTAAAGACGTTTCGGTCTGCTATTAGTTTAAGGACATTTCGGTCCGTTGTTGAGAAGGTTGGCTATTTTTATGAAGCTTGAGCTTTGGAAGATAGCGAGCGGACATAGTCGTCGTCATCTATCATTGACCTAGGCTGTGGCTCATTAAGCATAATATTTCTTTAGGAAGCGACCGTTTATTGGCCTAAAAGGCCTTTTACCGTGCATGTCCATGAGTAGATAGGCCCCACCTTGGTAAACTTTATCTATGATGTACGGGCCTTCATAATTTGGCTCAAATTTTCCCCGCTTGGCGCGATTGGGGATCATAGGCCTTTTGACCACTAGCACGAGTTCGCCTTGACGGAATGTCCTCGGTCGGGTCAATCTTTCGTATGAGCGCGTCATCTTTGCTTTATAAGCTTCCAGATTTTGCTGTGCTAGAAGCCGGATTTCATCAAGGGCGTCAAGCTCTTCAAACCGAAGGTGAGCATTTTCTTCGTCTGTCAGCTCGTAGTGGACTGCCACTCGTAGAGAGGGTAATTCTATCTCGAGAGGGAGTACTTCTTCCGTCCCAAATACCAATGCGTACAGCGTTGTGTTTGTGGCCGTTTTAAATGTAGTTCGATACGCCCAAAGAGCCTCTTGCAATCTTTCGTGCCAATCTCTCTTATTTCGTGACACCGTTTTCTTCATGATCTTCGTCAAGGTCTTGTTGAAGGCCTCAGCTAGACCATTAGCTCGCGGATTATAAACTAAGGAATATCTCCAGTCTATATTATGCTGTTGCGCAAAGCGACTAATCTTGTGGCTTCTGTAGGCTGGCCCGTTATCGGAGATGATCCGTCGCGGAGTTCCAAACCGATATATGACGTGCGTTTTGAAGAAGTGGAGGATATTTTCCGTCTTCACTTCTCTTAACGGTATCGCTTCTGCCCACTTAGAGAAGTAGTCAGTCGTCGCTAGGATGAAACGATGTCCCTTAGACGATGTTGGTTCGATAGGGCCAACTATATCAGTCCCCCACATTTCGAATGGCCAGCTAGCCACTGTTGGGTGTAGCGGATTTGGATGTTGATGGATGAAGTCCCCATGAATTTGGCATGAGTTGCATTGCTTCGCATATTCGATGCAGTCCTGAATCATCGTTGGCCAGTAGTAGCCCATCCGTTTTATTTTCAACTTCATCTTAGGGCCTGCTTGATGAGAACCGCAGAGTCCGTCGTGAACTTCCTGGACGACTCTTTTCGCTTCGTCAGGTCCTAAGCATCTCAGCCACAAAGAATCAAATGACCTCTTGTACAGGGTATCGTTGACAAAGGTGAAAGACAGGGCTCGTTTCGCGAGCTGATGTCTTGTGGACGCTTCTTCAGGCACTTGGTGGGTCTTAAAGTAGTCTACAAAGACTTCCCTCCAGTCCTCGGCCTTCTCATGGTCTTTTATTTGTAGGGCCGTCTGCTCAGTCGCTCCCTTTTCTTTATATGATTCTGGAGGTATTTCTGCCGGGGCGAGCACTCGACGGCTTTGTACCACGATTCTAACGTCATCGAAGTTCTTGTCAGCCAATTCTTTAGCAAGCTTGGCCAGTGCGTCCGCTTTGCTGTTTTCCGCGCCCGGTATGCTTTCCAAAATATATGAGGGAATTTGGGTTAGCAGTTGTTGCACCTTTTCACCGTATTTTATCAATTCCGGTTTGCATGTTTGGTAATCGCCGTTCACTTGACTGATGACTAGCTGGGAGTCCCCATATATGAGGAGGTTTTCAATTCCCATGTCAATGGCGATCTCCAGGCCTGCTATCAAAGCTTCGTATTCAGCTTCATTATTCGTTCTCGGCTCTGTCAAGGAGAAGGCGAAGCGCATTATTCCTCCTTGTGGGGTTACGAAGATAAGGCCTACTCCCGATTTGATCATTGACGTATTTTGTTTGTGCTTTTTCATGGAAGACGCCCCATCGAAATAAAGCTCCCAACGGGTATCACCACCGTCAATTGCGTCAAACGCATGTTTGTCTGGCAAATCGCAATTTAGAGGGGAATCGGCAGGTATCTGGTGCTCAGCAAGGAAGTCGGCTATGGCCTGACCCTTCACTGCCTTGAGGGGTCGATATGTTATCGAGAACTCCATTAAGAGCAGAGCCCATTTAGCGAGTCGTCCCGTCAAGATGGCCTTTGACATTAAATATTTGAGAGGGTCCACCTTTGAAATGAGATGGACTTCATGCGCTAATGCGTAATGTCTAAGCTTTGTTATTGCGAAGATCAACGCCAGGCAGTGTTTTTCAATGGGGAAGTAATTGCTTTCTGCCCCCAGCAGAACCCGACTTAAGTAGTAGAGTGCTCTTTCTTTCCCCTGGTCATTCTCTTGTGCCCATAATGCGCCTAAAGAACCTTCAAGGGCGGTCGTGTAAAGAATGAGAGGCTTTCCCTTAACTGGAGCAGCCAACACCGGAGGGTTTTGCAGATACTGCTTGATCTCATCCAATGCGCCTTGGCATTTGTGATCCCAAACGAATGGGGTTCCCTTCTTCATCAGGTGACTGTAAGGACGGCACTTTCCTGAAAGATTAGCGATAAACCGTCGAATATATGCAAGCTTTCCTTGGAGAGATCACAACTGTTTAAGAGTTCTTGGCGGAGGCATTTCCATGATCGCCTTAATCTTAGACGGATCTATTTCAATACCTCGGTGTCGAACGATAAATCCTAGGAATTTGCCCGAGGAGACCCCGAACGCACATTTTAAAGGATTCATCTTCAAATTGTATCGCCGAAGGCGTTGAAATACGGTCTTCAAATGCTCGAGATGCTCTTCGTATGACTTGCTTTTAACCACGAGATCGTCGATATAGCATTCGACGATTTCGTGTATAAGGTCGTCGAAGATCTTTGTCATGGCCCTCTGATAAGTAGCACCGGCGTTCTTCAAACCGAAGGGAATTGCTTTATAACAAAATATACCAAGAGGAGTCCTGAAGGCTGTGTGCTTCTGGTCTTCTGGATGCATTTTTATCTGGTTATACCCCGATGAGCCGTCCATGAAGGAGAAAACCTCATGAGTGGATGTATTGTCTATCATCAGTTCAGTGACTGGCACTGGGAAATCATCCTTCGGGCAAGCTTTATTAAGATCCCGGAAGTCTACGCATATGCGTACTGTCCCATTTTTCTTCATTACTGGGACGATGTTGGCGATCCATTCAGGGTACTGAACTTCCTGGATGAAGCCAGAGTCGATTAACTTTTTGACTTCGGTATTTATGCTCATCTCAAGCTCGAGTCGCATTCTTCTCGGCGCCTGTTTGACTGGTTTGACGTTTGGGGATATTGCTAATCTATGTACAGCGACTTCTGGATCTAGTCCTGGCATCTCGGAATAGTTCTATGCGAAGCAATCTTTATGCTGCACAAGGACGTCTTTTAACGCAGCCACCCTCTCTTCAGACAGCAGCTCGCTGACGAATGTCGGTCGCGGATCATTTACCGCCCCCAACTCGATTTTCTTGAGGTTATCTGCAGTAGTATGTATTCCATCCTCCAGTTCTTTCGGAGCTGGGGGAAATTCTGAGATTATCTCATCACTGCTGTTTTCGAAGCACCAGGGAAGGCTATCCACGTTCTCGGACTCTTCTTTCAATATCGTTATCATACGACAGGTGCGAATTTTCTGCCAATCCCAATGTGGAACTGTTTTTTCTTTCGCGGCCTCGGGCTCGTGCTTCTGTGGTGGCGCTACCCTCCAGTTGTCAGAAAACGCGAATTTGCCAAGCTGATACTGATCTTCGACCCAATTCTTGAAGGTGAAGCAATCTTCAAGAGGGTGTCCCATTGCTCGATGGTAAAAGCAATAATTTGGGTTGAACACCTCGCCTGCGTGCTCGGGGTGCTTGGACTCTGGCAACGTAAGCATTTGATGTTTTAGAGCGAGATCGAATATCCTCCTTGTTTTGTTCCGAGGAAATGAGTATGCTCGACCCATTTTCTTCATGAGGGCTAAGTCAATAACGCTCGACTCTCGGATACGTGGTTTCTTAGCTCTGCTTTGTGGTTGCTGAGCGCCTTTTCTGCCCTTTGACTTGTTTTTGCTTTCGCGTCGAACCTTTTTTGTAGCAGGCTGACAAGGAGCGGCATTTTCATCCTTCATGGTCTGTCGGAGAAGGCGTTGCATCTTGGCTTTCTCATAGATGGCTGTCTCGCGGTTGTGGTCATCTCGGACTTTTTGACCAGCTTCCCTTATAAGCCTGTCCATTTGTTCTTTAAATGATGGACCGGGCAATTTTTCATCAGGAACTTTTACTGGCTTAGGATTAGCGTCCTCCCATTGGGCGTCCGCCTCTTCATCGAAGTCATACATGACATAGCAGCTGTCTACTAGCTCCCGTTTCTTTGACCGGATGTACCCAAGCCCTTTTGTTTCTATCCTCCCGTTAGGCAGTTTGCATTGAGTTCCGGGAACGTTCCAGACCTTGTCATAGAATTTGGCCTTTCTAACGGTCTGTGTGAAGGATATCCCCTGGCGTTTCAGCAGTTTCTTCAAACCTTCGGTATAATATCTGGGAAGACGGATAGGTTGAAGCCTGTCGAGCGTGGGATCCGCGCCATGCCAAATTTCTTTTTCCACCTTGTTTTCTTCAGAACGGTAGAATAGGATTGCCTTCTCGTCTTTTCGTCCTGGAGGGATATAGAATGTCTGCAATTCTTCTACGCTGTTGGTGTCGAGTGCATCCAGTTCTTTGTAATGTTCAAGCGGCACCATGGTTATCTGCAGACTTCGCTCTTCGTCAGCAGAAGCCCGTATTGAAAGCCGAGCAGGGAATACAGCATGGACTTCGTCCTCTGAATCACTGCCAAAGATCAATGAAGGAACGGATGGTCCTGGCCTGGTGGATTGGGATGGACCCGAATAAATTATATCCTCTTCTTCCTCGGTATCACTGCCGAAGACAGGGATGGTTGCGTTAGTTTTGTTCTCCGGCCTGTGACACCTCTCCGTGTCTTCGAAACTCGGCAAGAAGCATTTGGCATCTTCATACTTGCGAACTTCATTCACGGAAAACGGATTCAACTCTCCCGCCACAGTGTACTCGAGGCCATCCCTAGAATACTTCATGCACTGATGCTGTGTAGAAGGGATGATATTGTACTCGTGTAGCCATGGTCGGCCAAGCAGAGCATTGTAGCACGTCTTGGCGTCTATAACATGGAATTTGATGTCTGTGACGAGCAACCCGAAGCGTAGCGTCAATATCACAGATCCAAGAGTTTTTGATGATTGGGAGTCGAATCCGGAGATGGTGATTTTGTCTCGGGCGAGGTGTTGGACACTCATGCAAATTTCCTTTAACACTCGCACATTGAGTAAATTGACAGACGATCCGTTATCGACCAAGATTTTACCTATCTTTATGTCATGGCAGTATCCTGAGACATAAAGGGGACGATTGTGTTCACACGTCCCGAGGAGAAGGTCTTCATCACCAAAAGCAACGTCGGCTGTGTGCACTTCTTCTAATTCGTCCTTCATCTTTTCTTCGGCTAGGAAGGCTTGGAACTGGTCTGGCTCTTGTAGGGCCTTAATTAAAGAATCCCTCGCCTCTTTTGATAGTAATAGGGCATCAAGAATGCTGAGTTGTGAGGGTAGCTTCCTCAGATGCGCCAAGACATTGTAATCTACTTTATTCCTCTTTGGGGGATTCTTGGCGGTTAACTCTTCCGCGACTCGGTCATCCAAGGCGATATCTTCAGAGACCTTCTCTTTCCCTTTGTCTTTCTTGTTTAAGGGTCCGAGATTCTTTTCGGGTAATGTTCGATTGCGTAGCTGTATATTTTCGCAAGCCTTCGGTTCTTCTTCTTTTCCCGAAGTGGATTCTTTGAAGAGGGGGCCAAGTTCTAGCTCCTCATCAGAGTCGCTCCCAAATGTAGGCACTTGTGACCCGGCAGTGTTAACCATGTGACAATTGCCGGCAGTTCTTTCAAGCTCTTCGGTTGTGTTTCTTTGCTCCCGACGAATTTTACGCTTTTCCCGTTTAAAGCGTTGTTGATTAGCGACGTATCCTTGCCACCATCTATCGAAAGCCTTGCACTCTTGAGTGGGATGCGAGACTTTCTGATGATATAAGCAATAAGAGGGGTGCATTTCTACCACACCAGTAATTTTTT
Source organism: Agapanthus africanus (assembly GCA_030015575.1). Taxonomy (NCBI): domain Eukaryota; kingdom Viridiplantae; phylum Streptophyta; class Magnoliopsida; order Asparagales; family Amaryllidaceae; genus Agapanthus; species Agapanthus africanus. The sequence goes on from CM057339.1 coordinate 624,666,398, forward strand.
CTTCAGAGGATGGTAGCTTCATGCCCATTGATATGGCCTTAGCAAACCTCTTTTTTTTATCTTGAATTGGCTTTTGTCAGCGATGGAGCATTTTGCTCCAGCGGGATCATCTCAGCTCTTTCCTCAAGTCGCTCGCGTTTGGCCCTTTCGAATATAGCTGTCTCGCGTTCTCGATCAGCTTTACTTTTCAATCGAGCTTCACTAAGAAACGCGTCAATCATTTCAATTGATAACTCCGGAACCCTTGACTCTGTATTTGCCCCCAGCGTTTTAGTGCCAGAAGTCCCTTCATCATTCGCGGTCGAATGGGAGATCATATGACAGCTCGCCACATATTCCTCGGATTCATCCGATGAACTTTCTCCCTCATCTTCTTTTTGAAAGACGTGATCAAGGAAATCTTGGAGCGTAATGGGAGTCCGCGCCTTTTGGTTGTATTCATCCAGCGCGTCGATTTACTTTTGTAAGTCCGTGCGCTTGTCGCCAGGCTTCACGGGCTTCTTAGATTTCTTCTTCTTCTTTTTTGAAGATTTTGATGGCTGGCTATGAACGCTTGAACTACCACCATCGGTCTTCGGAGTCGGACGTGGCTTCAACATCCCCTCAATAACCTGCGGTTCCAAGGGGTTCTTCCACTTGACCGCTGGACAGGTCTGAAGATCGTTTAGCATCCTCTTTGTCTTGGCTGATAACACTACTTCCCAAGGAGCTTCCTCAATGACGGAGCATGTTGCCCCCGGTGTATTCGTCCCCTTAGAGGTGTGGGGCTGCGGGGGATTCACCTTCCATTTGTCGGATAGCGCAAATTTGCCCTGACGGTATTGGTTCTCAATCCAATTGTTGAAAACGTAGCAATCCTCGATGGGATGGCCTAGCACTCGATGGTAAGGGCAGTAATTGGGCTCGTTGACGTCGTTCGGTTGCAACGGACGTTTTGGGTCTGGCAGATTTATGAGTCTGTTGCGCAACGCCAGCTCGAATAGCCTCCTCGTTTTATCGCGAGGGAAGGAGTAAGGACGTCCCATCCTGTCCTCAAGGGGTACGTATGGGCGTGTATTGTTTGGACGAGCAACCGGCTTCGAGTCGCTCGGTTGTTGTTGGGCATTAGCGACAACGATTGCTTTTCCCTTTCCTTTGTCGTTTCGGGAGTCCGGCTTCGGGAGAGGGGGTTTATGGCCTATCTGGTCCATCTGCGCTAGTTTGTCGATCAAAGCCTGGAAGGTAGTCGTCTTGAAGAACATCATGAACCGCGAGATGGTTGCCTGTGGATCAAGGGTTCCAACAAACATTCCCACCACTGGAGTTTCTTCTATGTGCTGTTCGCACTTCGACCATAGATTACGCCACCGTATAGCGTACCGAACCCATGTTTCACCGGGTTTTACCCTGGCATTAATCAGTGCCGTCATCGGTGTACGCTCACTGGCACTTGCAAAACGTTGGGTAAAGAGTAGCTCCATCTCCGCAAAGGTTTTAATAGAGTCGTTGGGGAGCTCAGAATACCATTTGAACGCCGTATCTGATAAGCTTCCAACGAACTGGCGAAGCAAAAGCTTGTCGTCGCCGCCGGTGTTACCACAAAGCGCCCTGAACTGGGCAACATGTTGATGGGGATTGCCGGTCCCTTTGTAGACATGAAACTTGGGAATCGTGTAACCCGACGGGTACTTGATTTGGTCATACCAGCCTGGATATGGCCGCCCCGTTTTAACGACGTCGCCGGCTGCTTCGGCCGCATGATGAACCTTTATTTGCTGGGCTATGTATTCGTCCAGATCAGTCTTAGAGATTGTATCCTCTTTAGCTGTTAATAGAGCGGGCTGCGGATTTAATGTATCTCCCTCATCATCTCCAAGGACGGCTAGGGGTTCTTCAGCGGGAGGATCTTGTTGTATCATCATCCCTATCATGTCCTGGAAGAGGAGGCCCATCCGCTGTATGTTGGCCGCCTGTTCAGCAGCCTCTTTGTCCCTCTTTTCCAGTACCCGGCGAAGGAACTCGGCGTCGGTCTCTTCCTCTTGACGTTCATCTAAGGACGTCTCAGGGTTCTCTTTTGGCTCCGTGAGTGCAGCCATTGTAGTCATCATCTCCTGGAGCTTTCATTGCTTCTCCTGATCCTTGGTCACTGATCGGGTAAGCGGTCGGTGACCCGTAGAAGTACGGCTTTCTTCCTTTCCAGAAGTCATATAAACTGTATGAACAATTATGCCCCCTGACTTGGGGCGTTTAGGTTTACTGCTTTCAAACTTTGCCGCTGACGCGGGAGCTTTCTCTGGCTTCCTTCTTTTGTGGGCCATCGAGGTCAAAGGAGCCGTTGGAGTGGGCATCCTAGCAACTGTTGCTCCCTGCTGTTTAATGGGGCGCTTTTTGTTATTTTCCACCTTTGCCTTTTTCTGGTGACGCAAGTGGTCTGGATCAATCACAGAGTCTTGAATCTTCCGCCAGACTTTATAAATTTTTGACGACAGCCGTTGAGGGGGCTGTTCTTGCTTTGCCTCCGGAGCTTTCTCCATAGGCGGAGATCTTTTCAATGTAGCTATCGGAGATTTCTTTCTCACCTTCCTCAGTAATTCAAAGCTGTTCCCAGTTGGAACAGCAGCGTTGACCTCCATCATCGGAGCAGGTGGAGTCAGCCCTGAGGGGAAATTGCCCCCTGCTTTTCTCACTCGTCGCCAATGGCGACGCCGCGTACGACGAGCCGTTGGGACTGGCTCGAAAATCGAGATGGTTTCTTGTTGCCCCCTATTTGAGCGTGGGGTAACTGCCGATGTCAGCCTATCGAAGACTGATGCCTTCTGACCAGCTGGGGGAGGAGTGGGAACCGTCAATCTTGTGAAGACCAACTCTCTGATGGGAGAAGCCGCTTTAACGACTTCCGGAGCAGCGACCGTTGCCCTCTTTGGGGCGGCCACTTCACGGTTCTGACCTAGCCTGCTGAAAACGGAGGCTGTCGATTTAGTGACGGGCGACCCGTTGATAGGGGTTGTCGAAACAGTGAGCCGGTTGAAGACCGACTTTTTACCCACTTCCGGTGCAGGTATTGGTGTAGAAAAGCTTGCAGGTGGGATCATAGTTCCGAAGAACAAGCCGGTGGTGGCTTGGGTCACCTGGTCTACCGGCGGAGTAAGGAAGGAAGCCGCTTGGGGCCCATACGTCACACCTCCTGGTGAAGTGGGGCGTCTGTTGCAGTGGCATTTCGAGCAGTTGGTGCAGTTAGAGGCCATTGAATCTTGAATTCTACGCCAGGTAAAAGACCAAATCTTAGTAACTTGAAATCCGAAGACAACCATTTAACAAACCGCGATTAGTTCACGAAGACGACACACGAAGTGTAGAGTGGAAAGAGGAAGAGGTCCCACCGGGCGTGCCAGAATCTGTTCCCCTCCGAATGACGGCGCACAAGACCGCGAAGTCCTGACACTAGGATTCGGGGCAGATGCTATTTGGTTTTATCCGTCCACCTCTCCGAAGACGCCAAGTTGATTTATGGCACCGTGTATCGGAGGTTTAGACGGATGCGGCCGATGTAGCAGACTTCGTCAGATTCCCCCTCGCTTGAGGGGTTTTTGATTGTGGGGACGCTCTTCCCTGCAGGCGCAAGCCCCTGCAGTTAATTACGCTACCGCATCGCGGTAACAACTTTCTCCTTCTCCAGAATTTCACTTCGTGTCGTGTGTGTTTGTTTCGTTTGTGGTTGCCCGTGGATTGTATACGGAGACTGAGTAATACCGTCGCCCGTAGGACGTGGATTAGTCCAAATCCGTGTTTACTTAGATTTGGGTTTGGTGTTTTAGTTTAAGGATACATTAGTCGCGTTGCGCCTAAGATCAACTTAAACGTTCGTCAAGAATATGTTAATCCTGTTTTGGACTAAGATCGACTTGACGTAGTGATCGATTTAATATCTGGTCGTCGGGACTCATCACCTCTCTGACGTCGTTGAGGGATTACAACGACAGGTGTCAGAGGAGTTCAGAGATGTACCATCGAACCAAGGTTGACTTGGGGTTTTATCGTTTATTTAAATATCTAAGGATACGTTACCCGTATTTGGGGCTAAGATCAACTTAGACGGGACCGTTTAGATCCGACAAAAGAGCGTTTGGGCCCTATTGTGCCAGTTTAGGGACGTGACGGTCTATCGCTAGTTTAGGGACGTTTCGGTCCGATATTAGTTTAGGGACGTTTCGGTCCGATGTTAGTTTAAAGACGTTTCGGTCCAATATTAGTTTAAGGACGTTTCGGTCCAATATTAGTTTAAGGACGTTTCGGTCCAATATTAGTTTAAGGATGTTTCGATCCAATATTAGTTTAAGGACGTTTCGGTCCATGTTCATGTGTGGTTGTTGGGACCCGTCACCTCTCTGATGACGTTGAAGGATTACAACGACATGTATCAGAGGAGTTCGGAGATGTACCCTCGAACCGGATATAAATCGATTTAAGAGAGAGCTATGCTCAGTCAATTTAATTTGGGGACTTACGGCCAGAATTGGGCTAAGTCCCATTAAGAATATTCAAGATTTTTTCTTGATCTTAGGCCTATTAGGCCTATACTAGGGCGTTGCCCATATTTAATAATGCACTGCATTTTATTCTGGCCTGCTAGGCCTTTTTTGATTTGGGCTCTGTCCCTTTATTTATGATGCAGAGCATCTGTTCTGGTTTGGGCTCTGCCCCCCCTTTTTAAAAAAATAATGCATTGCATTTTATTAGGCCTGTTAGGCCTTCTTTAATTGGGCTTGGCCCTTTTATAAGCAGTACAACGCATTTGTTTGGCGCTTTGCGCTAAGTAATGAGCGCAAGCTCATATGGTGATGACACGTGTCATGCTCTGGTGAGCGCAAGCGCAACCGCGCAGTGCGCTGCGCTAGTGCGCTGCGCTGTTGCGCTGCTGACACGTGGCGCGCTCTGTTGAGTTGCGCCAATTCCAGAGAGCAAAGCTCTATCTCAAGAGCGCGTAGCGCAAGTTATTCTGTAGCTGACACGTGGCGCTCTCTTAAGAGCGCAACAGCGCAGTTTGGAAGTGCAGAGCACTAAGAATCTTTTAGATTCAAGGATCAGAAGTGCAAAGCACTATTTTATTTCTTGATCTTCATTTAGATCAAAGAAAAAATAAATTTTTCTTTGTGTTTGTTTCAAGAACCAGAGGTTCATAAAAAAAGTGCAAAGCACTATTATTTCTTATATATATATATATATTTTATTTAAGATTATTGATCTTGTTCTTAGATCAGTAATCTACCCCTAAGAGAACTTTCTCTTCTCCCTTAAGGTTCTTACCTTCTGTCGTTCTTGAGGAGCTTTTTCCAGAGCTTTCTTCTTTCTCTCTTTTTTGTTTTTTACGAAGGATCTTGATGCCTTTGAAATGAGGTCTGGGGTCCTTTTTATAGGGCTCATAAATTAGTTAAATTTGTTACATAAATCTCTTCTGAGTGATTTGGGGAATTTTCCCCACCGTTGGATCTTTGATCCAAAGGCCTCTGCTTTGCAGAAGAAAATCCTCTTGTTTTAACAAGAACAGAAAAGATTTGTTAAAATCTTAATTCAGTTTGGCGCAGATGCCCCAGCGCGTGACACGTGTCGTGCAGCGCACAACGCAGCGCAACTGCGCTAGCGCACTAGCGCATCTGCGCTGACACGTGTCGCGCAGCGCACAGCGCAGCGCAACTGCGCGAGCGCATCTGCGCTGACACGTGTCGCGCAGCGCACAGCGCAGCGCAACTGCGCTGACACGCGTCGCGCGGCGCAGTGCATGCGCAACTGAAGCGTTGCTTCTTTTAAACAGAGCTTTGCTCTTGATTGGGCGCGCCTTCTTGGGCGCTGCGCTGACGTATTAGCGCCTGACACGCGACGCGTTGCGCCCGAGACTTGAAGCGTTGCTTCAAAATTTGAATTTTGAATTCAAACAGAGCTTTGCTCTGATTGGGCGAAACAGCGCCCCAAGGGTCACGTGCGCACACGTGACCGATGGGCGCTTTGGCGCCCCGGGGTCACGTGCGCACACGTGACCGATGGGCGCCTTAGCGCCCCGGGGTCACGTGCGCACACGTGACCGATGGACGCCTTAGCGCCCTGGGGTCACGTGGGCACACGTGACCGCGGGAAAAACCCGCGGAAAGGGAAGCCTAGCCCCTAGGCTGGGGAGTTGAACTCCCAAGGGAATTTTTGGAGTTGAACTCCTAAAAGAAACAAATTTACGGAGTTAAACTCCAACAGAAACAAATTTATGGAGTTAAACTCCAACAGAAACAAATTTATGGAGTTAAACTCCAACAGAAATTAATTTATGGAGTTAAACTCCAGCAACTTTAGAAAGGAGTTAAACTCCTGGGGATTTATTGCTCTTCTTTTGAGCCTTGGGTCTGTCCAAAGTTAGATTTTTGGAGATGGGTCTCCTTCTTCTTGCTCTTGACCGGCGGGATCTTGGAGAAAAGGGGATGAGTCTTAAAAGCCTCCCCTTTTCGAGATCTGATTGGAGATCCGAGCTCCCCTTCGTAGGTTTTGTGGTGGAAATCTACTTATTTTTAGAAAAGGAAGAGTTAAACTCTTGATTTAATTCGAAAGGAAAAAGAAGGTTTTAGAACCTTGAGGAAGGAGGAAGAGATCTCAGATGTAGAAAATTTCTGGAGAGAGAAAAAGTTGTTAGATATTTTCATTATCCTTGCCTTTATAGGCTATACATTTTACACATAGCCCCTTGGGCTTCACAAAATGGCATTTTGCCTATCCCATGGCTCATGTGCCATTTCTTTTTGCACATAAGCCACGGGCTTTACAAAAATTTGGCTTTATGCCTATTTTTTTTACTTTTATCCAAAAATAAAATAAAAGAAATACAACAAAATTATTTATTACAAAATTTTTATCTTGGCATGGGGGGAGGCCGGCCGCTTCATGTTCGGGCTCGACCCGGGCATGGGCCCACTGGATCTGGGCTTGGGCCCACTTAGCTTGGGGTTGACTTTGATTTTGACTTGGTCAACCGGGGTGTAAATTTTTACCCCAACAAATTGCCCCCTATCAATAAATGCACACCACATATGTGGGTCGTGTGCATGAAATTGATGGATCTTCTTTCACGTGGAAGCGACTTGATTTGGTTCCTGCTTTTTGGGAAGCTGGCATTGCCCTTTTTACGACATGGACGGTCGTTGCTTGACATGTCTCCGAGACGGAGTGTCCGTGATAGACGTTTTCCCTGGCCTGGAGTTATCTGGTTCCCGCTTTGTAGGAATCCCGCGCTGCCCTTTTTGCGACTTGGACGGTCGGTGCTGCCCTTTTAGCGACTTGGACGGTCGGTGCTGCCCTTTTACCGACTTGGACGGTCGGTGCTGCCCTTTTAGCGACTTGGACGGTCGGTGCTGCCCTTTTAGCGACGTGGACGGTCGATGCTGCCCTTTTAGCGATGTGGACGGTCGATGCTGCCATTTTAGCGACGTGGACGGTCGGTACTGCCCTTTTTGCGACTTGGACGGTCGGTTCTGCCCTTTTTGCGACTTGGACGGTCGGTGCTGCCATTTTAGCGACGTGGACGGTCGATGCTGCCCTTTTAGCGACTTGGACGGTCGGTGTTGCCATTTTAGCGACGTGGACGGTCGATGCTGCCCTTTTAGCGACGTGGACGGTCGATGCTGCCCTTTTAGCGACGTGGACGGTCGGTACTGCCCTTTTTGCGACTTGGACGGTCGGTTCTGCCCTTTTTACGACTTGGACGGTCGGTGCTGCCATTTTAGCGACGTGGACGGTCGATGCTACCCTTTTAGCGACGTGGACGGTCGATGCTGCCATTTTAGCGACGTGGACGGTCGGTGCTTGATTTGACTTGCTCTGCTTCTTGCAATGTCAGGGGTAGACTTGACTTGCTCCGCTTCTTGCGGTGTCGAGATTGGATTTTGACTTGCTCCGCTTTCTGTGGCGTCGGAGCGAAAGTTGACTTGTTGATCTTGATTTGGGTTGACATCAGCATCGCTATACTGGAATATGATACCAAGAGCGAATCATCATCTGTCATGGAGAGGATTTTGGGATTTTGGTTTTTGTTTGGCATCTGCATTGCCGCACTGGAATAATGCCAGGAGCAACTCATCATTTGCCCCGAGAGAATTTGAGAATTGATGGCTTAGGAGGAAGGTTTAGATCCCTATCACCTAAGACTTTTCAATTTTATGGGCCGTGAGGGTCCCATAAAAGCATTTTCTCCCTACGAGTCGAAAGGATTTCGTAGGTGTATTTTCTCCATAGGAGTCGTGGGGACTCCTAAGTGTGTTTCTCCTTTGTGAGTCGTAAGGATCTCACGCGGGAATTTTCTCCTCTCAAAGTCGAGAGGACTTTGAGAGTGCATTTCATCTCCTTTCCTTTTTACGAGTTTGCGCCCTTTCGGGTTTTCACAGACTCGCCGGTAGTCCTGCTGTTTTTACTCACGGAGCCCTTTCGGGTTTTCATCCGTGCCCGTTTTGCTTGTGGACATACCGTTTATTATTTTTTTTTTTTCTTTTTCTTTTTTTTTGGAGAGATCGGGATTGTTTTACGCCCGTGGATTGTATACGGTTTTGCAGGATGTATGATCCAGACCGTAGGGCCGGAAAGATTCCAGGGATTTGTTGGCGTCTGCATCGCTGCACTGGAATGTGGTACCAGGAGAGACCCATCATTCGCCGTTGGGGTATGGGATTTGGAATTTGGTTCTTGTTTGGCATCAGCATTGCTGCACTGGAATAATGCCAGGAGCAACTCATCATTTGCCTTGGGAGGACTTGGGATTTGGGTTTTTGGTCGGCATCAGCACCGCTAACACTGAAGCGAAATGCCAGGAGCGACTCATCATTTGCCGTTGCCCGTTTGTTAGTTATATGTATGCCCTAGAGGCCATTACCGTACATAGGATGTATATTGTAGTGGATGCTGGGACATATATAGGGAGGACTTTCTTTCTCGACATGATAGTATGCTATCTGGTTGCTCTTTACCTTAACGTGTACACAGATTGTCTCTCTATTACATGTTGGTAAAGCCCTTAGGATGTGTACTTAACTACCTGGACTATGATGCGGATCATACTAGTGGGGACATGGTAGTCCATAAGTACATCCTTCAAAGTCCCTAGTCGTGGGTGTATCGAGATGGGGCATCGATATACCAGAGTAGACTAGCGTATACCTTCTCGACCCATACAGATGGGCGATGGATGATCCCATATCCATTGGTGTTTGACATCGGAGATGATATACGGGTGCTCAGTAGAGACTGGGTACACTGGACGGACTCGCCGAGAACTCCCAGATGGTATTATACCTCACGTCAGATGGCAGTTCTCTGGTGACACTGGTACATAGTAGTCTGTTGACCCGAGATCGTCATAGAGTCTTGTGTGGTTCCCACTGTGTTTTGATTTCCATCTTACCACGTCCAAGAGGGCGTGCAAAATGGTGGTTTTTGGGTACAGTCCCGAGTCACATGGAGGCAATGAGCGATAGGAGGGGATTCGTCTCTCCCGGTATAGGGAGTTGATGTTGCGCTGTGTTCGATTGGCTATAACAGGAAATCCCTGGCCAGGGTTGCTGAGATTTACTGGTAAGTGTTACCAGTAGTTTCTGGAATTGTTATAGACCTCATATCGACACGACTTATCGAGCTATTGGGGTCTGACGTTTACCACCCCTAGGCAAGATATGCGACATATCAGACGATCAGACCGGACTGTACGGTAGTGTTACTGGTTGGATTCACAGGAGTGTGAGCGGGCTTGCTCGTCGATCTTCTGATCGCTCAATACCCGGGTGGCCGTTACGTTTAGCAGACCGCTTGCGGCTTGTGGGTGTTTGATATGATCATCATCTGCTGCCGGCGTATTGACGAGTCTTTAGAGTCCTACACAGAGGTTTCCTGGCTCAAGCGAAACGAAATAGGAGCGCATATGAGATATGTGCGGGACCGAGAATAATGCGTGTATGTGATACCGTATTCCATTCTCGCGATGAATGTATCGAATGGTTATATGCGATATAACCTAGTTATCGATTCAAGCATTGATTCGATAAGCCGATACATAGGATACTAGTCGGTTATATGCGATATGACCGGATCGTTAAATCAAGTGTTGATTTAATGATTTAATGTATAATTATATATTTGATATATTACTTTTCATTAACTAGTATCGGTTCACTTTAAATGGATTTTCTCGCTCGGATGTGCGCATTGCATATGCGATATGATTTTTGTGCACTTGTTTGTATCATATTTGATGATGCATGCTAATTAGGGTTTGTGTAAAGAATTAAACCTTGGTTAAAGAAATGGTTAGGGTTTTTATTTGATTATTCATTTATTCATTTGTTTTTATTTTTGGAAAATAAATTGCATAAAATAGAATGGTGGCTTTCTTTTGTTTTCTTTCATGAATCTTCATGAACTTTTGACTTAGTCACCATTTTGTCTCATGCTTAACCCTAACCAATTCTATTAACTCAAGTTAATTCTCTACACCTAACCATGGTGAGAATTATGATAAGAATGGATATTTATTTATTCTTTAATTCTTATCATATTCTTATCATAACACTTTCTTCTTCTTCTTCATCTTCTTAAAAATGAAGAAAGCTTCTCTTCATCAATGGTGGATTGATGAAAAGTATGAGAAATCCAAAACTAAAGTCTACCCACTTCCTATTTCTTCATCCTCTACCTCTAGCCAAGTTGTAGAGTGTGTTTTCTTCACAAGTTTCTTGACTTGGTGAAGTCGGAGCTTGATTTAGCGATGCCTCGACGTAGATCATCTTCGGCATGGACATCGACGACCTAGCTTGCCCATTCTCCGATGAAGCCGACGCTAGAGCCCGGGAACTTATTTGGATAGCAAAGGGACTTCGTTGCGGAGCCGTGGAGGTGGAGCACCGGATCTACAAAGGTTGTATTTCCGTATTCTTTATAGTTAAGTTGTTAACTAGTTATCTTTTCGCCTAGAAATCTAGCAAATGATCCGTAGTCGGGTCTCTCGGCACTGTTAATTTTTGAAATTGGCATGTTCGATGCCTTGTGAGACCTCACTAGAGTGCCTAGGAACCCTACACCGTTGGGGAACGATGGCTTAGGAGATAGGTTTGGGTCCCTATCACCTAAGACTTTTCAATTTTATGGGCCGTGAGGGTCCCATAAAAGCATTTTCTCCCTACGAGTCGTAAGGATCCCGCAGGTGTATTTTCTCCTTGGGAATCGTGAGGATTCCTAAGTGTGTTGCTCCTTTGTGAGTCGTAAGGATCTCACGCAGGGGGTTTCTCCTCACAAGGTCGAGAGGACTTTGCGAGTGTATTTCATCTCTTTTCACGAGTTTGCGCCCTTTCGGGTTTTCACAGACTCGCCGGTAGTCCTGATGTTTTTACTCACGGAGCCCTTTCGGGTTTTCATCCGTGCCCATTTTGCTTGTAGACATACCGTTTATTTCTTCTTCTTCTTTTTTTCTTTTCCCTTTTTTTTTCTTTTTTCTTTTTTTTGCCGCTGGTGGGACTTTAAAGTAGTCTCACCGGCAGGATTTGGGAGAAATAGGGGTCATTTACGCCCGTGGATTGTATACGGTTTTGCAGGATGTCTGATCCAGACCGTAGGGCTGATGTGCTCAATTCGCCTGCGACTTGGAGCATTCATGTGTAGTATTTCTTGAGATATCGGCCATTGATGGGTGGCATGGGCCTTTCTCCCTCGGCACTTATTAGTTGGTAGGATCCTCCGTCGAACACTTTCTCGATGACGTATGGTCCTTCCCAGTTCGGCTCGAATTTTCCCTTGGCATGTCGATTGGGGATGATCGGTCTTTTGAGGACCAACACCAATTCACCTTTCTTGAAAGCGCGGAGACGAGTTATCTTGTCATAGGCCCGTAACATTTCGGCTCGGTATAGCTCTAGATTTTGCTGCACCGCGAGCCTCTTTTCTTCGAGGGCATCGAGTTCTTCAAGTCGAAGGAGCACGTTTTCCTCTTCTGTCAACTCATGCTGAACGGCCATTCTTAAGCTTGGAACTTCGACTTCGAGGGGGAGGACCGCCTCCACTCCGAAGAGAAATGAGTATGGAGTGGACTGAGTTGGAGTACGGTGCGTGGTACGATATGCCCACAATGCCTCGTGAAGCTTGAGATTCCAGTCTTTCTTGTTGGCTGAAGCATTTTTCCTCAGGAGCTTGCATAGAGTCTTATTGAAGGCTTCGGCTAGCCCATTGGCTCTTGGATTATAGATGGAGGAATATCTCCAGTCTATCTTGTGCTGAGTAGCGAACCTTGAGACATTGAAGCTCTTGAAAGAAGGCCCGTTGTCAGAAATGATTCTTCTTGGTGTACCGAAGCGGTATAGAATATTATGCTGGAAGAATGTCAGAATATCCTTTGTCTTAACTTCTTTTAGCGGGACAGCTTCAGCCCATCTGGAGAAGTAGTCTGTCGCGGCCAGTATAAACCGGTGGCCTTTAGATGACGGAGGATCAATTGGGCCAACAATGTGTTAGTGTATATGCCCTAGAGGCCATTACTGTATCATACTAGTTTGTATATTACTTAATGGATGCTTGGGATATTCACCTTGTATATACAATCTTGCTCAAAATAGTAGTATGCTACTTGGTTTGTCTCTACTTCAATATGTACTTGTGTTTATTTTACTATATCACTTATACGCATTAGTGGAGCCCTTAGGATCTTTTGCTTGATTACCAGCGCTGTGATGGCAGTCACACTAGTGGGGGCTGGGTAATCTATAAGCACATCCTTATACAGGTCCCTAGTCGCAGGACTATCGAGACATGGCATCGATACTCCGGAGTAGACTAGCGTATGCGCTTCTCATCCCAGGGTGGGAGATGGTCTGTCCCACAGCCATCAGTACGTCGTACTGGAGATAGTATACGGGTGCTCGTTGGGTTACGAGTACACTGGACAGGACTCGTCGGGAACTGACAGGTTGGTATTATACCTATCGTCAGTCATCAGTTCCCAGGTGACATGAGTACAGCTTAGTCCGCTGACTTGACACTGGCACTTCGCCTCGAGTGTGTTCCCACTGCACTTTGATCACTACCCTACCACGGCTCAAAGGAGTCGTGCAAACAGGTGGTGGTTGGGTGCAGTCCCGAAGCACTTGGAGGCAGTGACGGTTAGACAGGATTCGTCTCTCCCGGTATTGGGGGTTGACATCGCGCTGTGTCTAGGAGAGCCATTACACGAGTAGTCCCTGGCCAGGGCAAACGAGATATACTGGTAGGTTTCCAGTGTTATCTCAGGGTGTTTTGGGCTTCGCTCCGGCACGACTTGTACCGCTATTGGGGGACTGACGTTTACCGGCCCGCCATGCGATGTATCAGACGAACAGACCGGACTGTGCGGAGACTGTCACATTCAGACTCAGTAGGAGTACCGATGGAGTTTCACCTCGTCAGCCTTCTTGTCGACATCTACCTGGGGACCGTTACGCACAGCTAGTGCCGCTTGCGGTCTGTGGTTAAACCCACTGCCAGCGTAGTGTCGAGTCTTTAGAGTCCCACACAGAGGGTATTCGCCTCTGGGCAAAACAGAGTAGAGGTCGCATGGTTTTGCGACAGGGTTCGTTCTCATCCGCGCACTTGTGCACGTTTGGAGTCCGGACGGATATTGCCAGCGGGCTCTGGTTTGAGCCGGATACTGGCATATGATTTGGGGTTGCTTTTATCTCTCAGTATTCATGTTCCTCGGAACAAGAATGCAGGTGTGTATGCACAGTTATTTGAGGAGGAGGAAGATGACTTTCATTAGGGTTTCGGAACGGGTGCGTATGCACAGTTGACAGTCGTCTTTTTCCAAACCCTAATGGATTTGTATTATATCATTTAATAATATATAATAAAATGAAATTGTGTCATGGTTAGTTTTTGTTGACTTGTTGACCATGGTTGACTTGTTGACCATGGTTGAACTTTTGACCATTATCATTACAAAAGAAAGATGCTCTTGATTCTTGCACTTTCATTTAATGTTTGTAATGATATTGGTCATTCTAAAACTTTCCATCAACCTTTTCATTTTGATTATTATTATTTGATAATTCATTTTCTTTTTGGATAATGGTTGCAAGAAAGGAAATGAGAGCTCATTATCTCATTTAGCTTCTCTCTCTTCATCTTCATCTTCTTCTTCCTCTAGCCAAGAGAAACCTTCTCATGAGTTGAGAATCCTTCTCTTGAAAAACAAAAGCAACCCTTAGACACTCTCTACTCACTCTAGGATCAAGGGTTTAGCAAGCCGGCGATTCTAGTTCACTCCAAGTTCGAGAAAGAGCCCAAAGGTCGAGCCTTCGAGGTGGATCCATCTTCGACGGAAGAAGGCGACAAAGGAGAACCATCAACCTCTACAAAGTTTGAAGAAGAAGGAGTTCAAGTTTAGGTATAATCATCTTTATCCGAGTAGCTAAATCTCTTTAGCTAGTTTGCTAGTTTTAGTTTAGACAACGATCCCGACCTTGATTAGTCCATGTTGCCTCTTGCACTAAAAATTTGATTTTTATACCGTTTCCGCCTCCCCGTAAGGACCGGGGGTCGCAACGTGGACTTACAGTGGTATCAGAGCCTAACTAAACTTAAACTAGCTTGGTAGTGAAGTGTAACGAAGTTCGGAACCGAAAAAAAACCCAAAAACCATACTTTTTCAAAACCTGAGTTTCTGTTGAAATTTTTTTTGCTCAAAATGAAAAACTTTATACTTGTAAAATCGTCTCAGGGTTTTGTGAGTGCACCCATGAAAAACAATCCACTGTTGAGCTCAAAGCGCCGCCCTTCCGCGGCACGAGGTAGGCTCGTGCCGCGCAACCGCCGCGCTTTGTCGTCTTCTTTGCGTCGTTTTTCGTGCAGTGTATTTGTGTGTTGGTTTTGGGATTTTTAAAATATATTATATGTGCCCAGATTTTCCAGAAAAGAAATTTCCTTTTGGGGTCCTATAATTCCGTATTTTTCCGAACTTCACTGCACTTTTGACTATGATGGTTATATCTGTGATGCTTGCATGTATTGAACGTCGGCTAATCGCTATAAGTCGATTAGTCGTGGTTATACATGATCTGTGTTTGATATTGGAATGTGTATATGAATGTGTTGGACTGTCGCGGGTGAATAGCCGGGGTGGATGTGAGATGAGCTTTTGTTTTTCTTTCATTCATTGTAAATGTAAATTGATGTAATAATATTATTTGTTTGGCCGCACAACCGGGTCGGGGTTGTAGCCGTCATTGTATAATTCTTTTTACTGTTTTTGCTCCTAGGATAGACCCATGGAGGGGTGCACAAACTACCGAGTACTTGGCGGGTAGTTTGCCGCACCCGTAGGGGTCTTGGGTGGGGTATTGCTATTCACCGCGACCGTGTTATCCACTTTTCGTTTCAGGCTCGAAAGGATTGCGGATTGCAAGTATATCCAATGCATTCATCTGTGATCTGTAATGTCTACTATTGCTATATCTATAACTATTTAGGCGTTGCTTATGTTTTACAGACGCGCTAGCCCAGCCCCCGCTCTGTCGTTAGTTAAGTAACCTAACGGGTAATGACGGGGCCCAGTGGCGAATGCGAATGGCATAAGCGTACGTCATATTTTGGTTGTTTTCTGCAATGGTAGGAATTAAATGATGGGACGCATTAAAAGAACTAATGCAAGAATATCACGCATTAAAAGAACTAATGCAAGATAATAAACCAAGTTAAAGTCGTTGGAACAATTTCGAAAAACCACTCGGTTCTTTTCAAAACTAACTTTTAAAATGCGGAGTTTGAGCCACTCCATTTAAAAGCTATCTCGTTCCATCGACCAAATCAAGTTCACTACGTTCACGGTTTTGCCAAAACCATCCGTAGCCCTCCATCATTTCAGTTAAATATTCGGTAGTATTCAAGCTATGTATTTTGACCTCACGCCAAGGCATAGTGATTGGTAGCTGCCGGATATTTATCTGTTGCATAGATAGAATGCGTTGGTTTGAAACAGTCGTACTGCCATTTTGGCCTACGTCAAGGGTATGTACGGGTGGATTCAAATTAACCTGGATAATGATGGGACGAACTTGACATGTGACTTATGACATTTTGACCTCACGCCAAGGTCATAAGAGCATGGGGCAAAAATCCACATCGGGAGTTTCATAAGTACTGAAACTTGCTAGATTTGCATACCATTTGGAGTGTGGTGATTCTGGTAGGATTCCTTCAGTTTCGTCGCACGATGATATTTGGATCCCGATCCTATTGTGAGTATATGCTACTCCTCGGGAAATTTCTCACTTAACGATCAATGCTATAAACCTAGTAGGTGCCTAGAAAGGTGTTAGCGGGGCTACGCCCCCAGGGAAAAGAGGTTCTCTAATTAAGGAACTTCGCGAAAGCGTTGGAAAACCTCCCTCGAAGTACCGACACCAGCCTGGCCGAACGGTTAAGCAAGTATTGTACGGTGGGATTGATCCTGACTAATTCTTCCTTTATGGTTTGAGGAGGGATTCGAGAAACAGTGGGAGCCATCCTGTTTAGACAAACTAAAAACCACTCTAAACTTGCAAGAGCATCATGCTGAGTGTTTCTTCTTCTCTCTCCTAATTGCTGCGACCAATCAACATGACTGGACTTAAGTTACTCCTAGATAAAAACAAGCTGACAGGGCCAAACTACAAAGATTGGCTCAGGAATGTCAAGATAGCAATCAATTATGACAAGCTGGGGTATCTTCTTACCACCAAAGCTCCCCCTGTCCCTGGTCCAACTTCCAGTATCGCGGATAAGGAAATCCGCAAGACTTGGGAACTTGATAGCGCGAAGGCCAAGTGCCTCCTGCTTGCCTCGATGGACAACGAACATCAGAGGAGGCATGAGAATATGGACATGGAATCCATATTGCTCCATACAAAAGAACTGTATGGAGAGCAATCTCGTATCGCAAGATACGAAGCGTCGAAAAAGTTATTCTCGACAAGAATGGCCGTCGGATCATCAGTAGCCGAGCATGTGCTAAAGATGATCGGCTACATTGAGGAGCTCGCTGACCTAGGGATCACATTGGAGAGTGAGCTATATACGGATATAGTTCTCCAGTCCCTTCCTTCCACTTACGCCCAGTTTATAATGAACTTCAACCTACAAGAAAAGGAGGTTGAACTTTCAGAGCTCCTCAACCTGCTGAGGAGCGCAGAGGGCACCCTACAGAAAGGTAGGGAAACATCCACTTTGTTTGTAGGAGGATCATCTTCTTCTAGGTCCAAGGCGAAAGCCAAGGGAAAGAAGAAGAAGGCCCCCACCAAACCAAGGGGCGGTGTTAGTAAAGTGGATACGAAGGGAAAAGGTAAAGCAGCAAAGATAGCGGGGAAGCTTGTGGATAAGGAAGAGTGCTTCTATTGTCATAAGAAAGGACACTGGAAGAATGATTGCAGGGCCTGGAAGGCCAGAACACAGGAATTGAAGCAGGTTGCAGCTTCAGCTTCAGGTGTGTATGTTATTGAAAACTGTCTTTCAATAAACTCTACTTCCTGGGTATTGGATACCGGATCAGGATCTCATATCTGTAATTCTTTGCAGGCGTTGAGAAACCGTAGGGTTTTGAAGGCAGGTGACATGACCCTCAGAGTTGCGAACGGAGCTAGCATGGATGCTAAAGCCGTGGGGGATTATCACCTGGGAATGTCAGATGGACATGTTTTGGTTTTGCGTAATTGCTTTTTTGTACCCAACGCAACTTGTAATATCATTTCTGTATCTTTAGTTTCTAAAGAAGGTTATGAATTTGCGTTTGTAAGTAATGTTGTAAACATTCACCTTAATCAAGTTCTGATTGGGTCAGGTACATTGAGTAATGGTATATACGTATTGAACCAACCACAGATTTTCAATGTCCAGAATACACACAAAAGAAAGTCTCCAGAAATAAACCAGACTTTCTTATGGCATTGTAGATTGGGTCACATCAATGAGAGAAGGTTGACGAAGTTACATACAGAAGGGTATTTGAATGCGTTCGAATATCAGTCGTATGCCACTTATCAATCCTGTCTCAAAGGAAAGATGACAAAGACTCCGTTTACTGGACATGGAGAAAGAGCGAGCGAGCTCTTGGGACTCGTACACAGTGACGTGTGCGGTCCAATGTCTACACATGCCCGAAGCGGCCACTCTTACTTCATTACTTTTACGGATGACTTCTCAAGGTACGGTCATGTCTTCTTAATGAAGCATAAGTCCGAAGCCTTTGGAAAATTCCAGGAGTATAAGAATGAAGTAGAGAAACAGACCGACAAAAGTATTAAGATTCTAAGATCGGATCGAGGTGGAGAATACTTAAGTGCCGAGTTCCTGGACTATTTAAAAGAGAACGGAATTCTCTCTCAGCTTACTCCTCCTTACACCCCGCAACATAACGGTGTATCGGAGAGACGGAACCGCACCCTATTGGATATGGTGCGGTCCATGATGAGTAACGCTGAGTTACCGCGATCATTCTGGGGGTATGCGCTAGAATCAGCTGCGTACCTTTTGAACCGAGTTCCGACTAAAACTGTGCCTTCCACACCATATGAAATGTGGAGTGGGAAGAAACCCTATCTTCAATATCTGAAGATATGGGGATGTCCGGCTTTTGTCAAAAAGCAGCATGCGGACAAGCTCGAGGCACGTTCAGTACTGTGCAAGTTTGTGGGATACCCAAAGAACACCAGGGGGTATCTTTTCTACTACGCAGAGGAACAAAAAGTCCTTGTTTCTCGTAATGCCCACTTTCTAGAACACCAGTTCATAGAAAAAGAAATAAGTGGGAGCGCAGTAGAACTGGAAGAGATTCCAGAACCACAGACTGTTACTGAAAGTTTGGTGGAACCAGAGGGTTCAACGGAACAGGACATTCCTACGCCGCTCCGCAGAAGTAGTAGGCAGTCTCATCCGCCAGAGAGATACTACGGTTTTCTCATAGACGGGGATAGAGAGGATTGCATCATAGATTATGATGAGCCTACTAGCTTCCAGCAGGCCGTTCAGAGCGTTGACTCAGTGAAATGGCTGGATGCAATGCGGACCGAAATGGAGTCCATGTACACCAACAAGGTATGGACGTTGGACATTGCTCCAGACGGGGTAAAACCCGTAGGATGCAAGTGGATCTTCAAAAGGAAGATTGGTGTAGATGGACAGGTTGAGACCTATAAAGCTAGGCTGGTAGCAAAGGGTTTCCGTCAAAGACCTGGCTTGGACTATGACGAAACCTTTTCTCCAGTAGCCATGCTGAAATCCATTCGGATCCTTCTTGCCATTGCTGCTTTCCACGATTATGAGATCTGGCAAATGGACGTAAAGACAGCTTTTCTAAATGGAAATTTAGAAGAGTGTGTCTATATGGACCAGCCAGAGGGTTTCATTCAGAGTGGGAGCAGCGGAAAGGTGTGCAAGTTGCTTAAGTCCATCTATGGACTGAAGCAGGCATCGCGGAGTTGGAACATCTGCTTTGATGAGACAGTCAAAGAATTTGGCTTTATCAAAAATCCAGATGAACCATGCATCTATAGTAGATTTGTAGCGAGAACTGTAGTATTCCTCGTTTTATACGTGGATGACATTCTCTTAATAGGAAATGACATTCCTATGCTACAATCTGTCAAGGGGTTCTTGTCACACAGGTTCTCCATGAAAGACCTGGGTGATGCCTCATACATCCTGGGGATCCGGATCCATCATGATAGATCCAAGAGGATATTGGGACTTTCTCAGTCCAGGTACATCGACACCATAGTGAAGAGATTCAGTATGGAAGATTCCAAGCGCGGTAACCTACCGGCTTGTCACGGGATCACCCTCTCTAAAGAGATGTCTCCCAAGACTGATTTGGAGAGGGATCGCATGTCTATTATACCCTACGCTTCTGCGGTAGGCTCTATAATGTATGCGATGTTGTGTACCAGACCGGATGTAGCTTATGCACTGAGTGTGGTAAGACGGTATCAGTCTAACCCTGGGGAGAAACACTGGATAGCGGTAAAGAACATTCTCAAGTACCTGAGAAGGACTAAGGAGATGTTCTTGGTGTATGGCGGAAAGGACCTCCAGATCGAGGCCTTTGCTGACTCCAGCTTCCAGAGTGACAAGGATGATTCCAAGTCCATGTCGGGTTTTGTCTTCACCCTCAATGGAGGGGCGGTGTGTTGGAAGAGTTCCAAACAGGAAACCGTTGCAGACTCGACGATGGAAGCGGAATACATCGCTGCATCTGATGCCGCAAAAGAAGCTGTCTGGATGAGGAAGTTCTTGAAAGAACTTCAGGTGGTTCGGTCCATTGTTGATCCAATACCTCTGTATTGCGACAACAATGGGGCTATAGCTTTAGCAAAGGAACCCAGGTCCCATCAGAGATCCAGGCACATCTTGAGGCGGTATCACCTGATCAGGGAGATCGTGGATCGCAAGGAGATCGAGGTTCGGAGAGTTGCTTCAGAAGACAACACTGCAGATCCATTCACCAAGGCCCTGCCCCAGACTCAGTTCGAGCGGCTGATCGAGATGATAGGTCTTCGATACGCCAGTACATGGCCTTAGTGCAAGTGGGAGATTGTTAGTGTATATGCCCTAGAGGCCATTACTGTATCATACTAGTTTGTATATTACTTAATGGATGCTTGGGATATTCACCTTGTATATACAATCTTGCTCAAAATAGTAGTATGCTACTTGGTTTGTCTCTACTTCAATGTGTACTTGTGTTTATTTTACTATATCACTTATACGCATTAGTGGAGCCCTTAGGATCTTTTGCTTGATTACCAGCGCTGTGATGGCAGTCACACTAGTGGGGGCTGGGTAATCTATAAGCACATCCTTATACAGGTCCCTAGTCGCAGGACTATCGAGACAGGGCATCGATACTCCGGAGTAGACTAGCGTATGCGCTTCTCATCCCAGGATGGGAGATGGTCTGTCCCACAGCCATCAGTACGTCGTACTGGAGATAGTATACGGGTGCTCGTTGGGTTACGAGTACACTGGACAGGACTCGTCGGGAACTGACAGGTTGGTATTATACCTATCGTCAGTC
Source organism: Agapanthus africanus (assembly GCA_030015575.1). Classification (NCBI taxonomy): domain Eukaryota; kingdom Viridiplantae; phylum Streptophyta; class Magnoliopsida; order Asparagales; family Amaryllidaceae; genus Agapanthus; species Agapanthus africanus. The sequence goes on from CM057339.1 coordinate 624,687,456, forward strand.
ATCAGTTCCCAGGTGACATGAGTACAGCTTAGTCCGCTGACTTGACACTGGCACTTCGCCTCGAGTGTGTTCCCACTGCACTTTGATCACTACCCTACCACGGCTCAAAGGAGTCGTGCAAACAGGTGGTGGTTGGGTGCAGTCCCGAAGCACTTGGAGGCAGTGACAGTTAGACAGGATTCGTCTCTCCCGGTATTGGGGGTTGACATCGCGCTGTGTCTAGGAGAGCCATTACATGAGTAGTCCCTGGCCAGGGCAAACGAGATATACTGGTAGGTTTCCAGTGTTATCTCAGGGTGTTTTGGGCTTCGCTCCGGCACGACTTGTACCGCTATTGGGGGACTGACGTTTACCGCCCCTAGGCCCGCCATGCGATGTATCAGACGAACAGACCGGACTGTGCGGAGACTGTCACATTCAGACTCAGTAGGAGTACCGATGGAGTTTCACCTCGTCAGCCTTCTTGTCGACATCTACCTGGGGACCGTTACGCACAGCTAGTGCCGCTTGCGGTCTGTGGTTAAACCCACTGCCAGCGTAGTGTCGAGTCTTTAGAGTCCCACACAGAGGGTATTCGCCTCTGGGCAAAACAGAGCAGAGGTCGCATGGTTTTGCGACAGGGTTCGTTCTCATCCGCGCACTTATGCACGTTTGGAGTCCGGACGGATATTGCCAGCGGGCTCTGGTTTGAGCCGGATACTGGCATATGATTTGGGGTTGCTTTTATCTCTCAGTATTCATGTTCCTCGGAACAAGAATGCAGGTGTGTATGCACAGTTATTTGAGGAGGAGGAAGATGACTTTCATTAGGGTTTCGGAACGGGTGCGTATGCATAGTTGACAGTCGTCTTTTTCCAAACCCTAATGGATTTGTATTATATCATTTAATAATATATAATAAAATGAAATTGTGTCATGGTTAGTTTTTGTTGACTTGTTGACCATGGTTGACTTGTTGACCATGGTTGAACTTTTGACCATTATCATTACAAAAGAAAGATGCTCTTGATTCTTGCACTTTCATTTAATGTTTGTAATGATATTGGTCATTCTAAAACTTTCCATCAACCTTTTCATTTTGATTATTATTATTTGATAATTCATTTTCTTTTTGGATAATGGTTGCAAGAAAGGAAATGAGAGCTCATTATCTCATTTAGCTTCTCTCTCTTCATCTTCATCTTCTTCTTCCTCTAGCCAAGAGAAACCTTCTCATGAGTTGAGAATCCTTCTCTTGAAAAACAAAAGCAACCCTTAGACACTCTCTACTCACTCTAGGATCAAGGGTTTAGCAAGCCGGCGATTCTAGTTCACTCCAAGTTCGAGAAAGAGCCCAAAGGTCGAGCCTTCGAGGTGGATCCATCTTCGACGGAAGAAGGCGACAAAGGAGAACCATCAACCTTTACAAAGTTTGAAGAAGAAGGAGTTCAAGTTTAGGTATAATCATCTTTATCCGAGTAGCTAAATCTCTTTAGCTAGTTTGCTAGTTTTAGTTTAGACAACGATCCCGACCTTGATTAGTCCATGTTGCCTCTTGCACTAAAAATTTGATTTTTATACCGTTTCCGCCTCCCCGTAAGGACCGGGGGTCGCAACGTGGACTTACACAATGTCGGTGCCCCAAACTTCTGAGGGCCACGATGCCACCGTAGGATGCAATGGATTGGGATGCTTGTGAATAAAATCACCGCGAATTTGGAAGATATAACATTTCTTTGCATGCTCTCCGCAATCTCGTATCATGGTGGGCCAGTAATACCCAAGCCGTTTGATTTGAAGTCGCATCTTGGGGCCAGATTGGTGAGCACCGCAAACGCCCGAGTGGACATCTTTCATGACCTTTTGGGCTTCGGCCAATGACAGACACCTGAGCCAGAGTTGCTCATATGACCTGCGGTATAACGTGTCATTTACAAACACGTATCGGAGAGCTCTTTTCTTCAGCTGAATCCTCGCAGATTTTTCTTCGGGCAGCTTGTCATATCGGAGGTACTCTATGAAGGTTTTTCTCCAATCGGGCTCGTCTTGGATGATCGAAGTTTCTTCCGCAGGACTGCTCTTCTGTTCCGCGCTTTCCTCTTCTCGTAGAGAGACCGGGGGTAGAATTTGCCGGCTCCTGACTGTGATCAGAATTTCGTCCATGTCAGGATCAGCCAGCTCCTTGGCCAAGCGAGCGAGTACACCAGCCTTTCCGTTCAACGCTCTAGGGACTCTCGTTAGTTCAATACGAGTGAACCGTTTCATGAGTTCCACCACTCGACCTCTGTACCGAGCTAACTCGGGTTTGTATATCTTATAGTCGCCGCTTACTTGGTTGACGACAAGCTGGGAGTCACCATAAACCCGTAGCCGAAGGATTTCCATTTCTATGGCGAGCTCCAAACCAGCTATCAGAGCTTCATACTCAGCTTCATTGTTTGTCCGAGGCTCGGTGAGAGCAAAAGAACGCCGTAGGGTTCCCATTGATGGTGTGATGAACACCAACCCTATCCCTGCTTTTATCTCCGGGATGTCTGATTTACTGGAGGTCCTTATTGACGAGGCTCCATCGAAGTAGAGCTCCCAACATGGCTCATCTTCCTCGAGGTGCAGCACTTGTTCATCGGGTAACTCACAATTTAGCGGCGACCCTTCTGGTATGGGATGAGCGGCGAGAAAGTCTGCAATAGCTTGCCCTTTTACTGCTTTCTGAGGGGTATAAACTATGTCAAACTCAAGTAGCATGACAGCCCATCTTGCCATTCTGCTGGCTAGGCTTGCTTTGGTCATCAAGTGTTTGAGCGGGTCGACCTTGGAGATCAGCATAACCCGATGAGCGAGCAAATAGTGCCTCAGCTTCTTCACAGCAAATATTAGAGCCAGACATTGCTTTTCGATTGGGGAGTAGTTGTGTTCCGCCCCGACTAGAGTTCGACTGAGGTAGTAGAGGGCATTCTCTTTTCCTTCCTCGTTATTCTGGGCAAGGAGCGCACCGAGTGACTCGTCCAGCGCGGCAGTGTAGAGAATCAGCGGTTTATTTGGAATGGGAGCGGCCAGCACTGGAGGGTGCAACAAGTATTCTTTGATGCTTTCGAACGCTGCTTGACATTCGGCATCCCAGATAAAAGGAGCTCCCTTCTTCATGAGCTTTGAGAAGGGCCTGCATCTCCCCGATAAATTTGAGATAAACCTCTGTATATAAGCAAGCTTGCCTTGAAAAGATCTTAGCTGCGTCAGACTCTTCGGAGGGGGCATCTCCATGATGGCCTTTATCTTTGATGGGTCAACTTCGATCCCTCGATGTCGGACTATGAAGCCCAGGAATTTTCCCGATGACACGCCAAAAGCGCACTTCAGAGGATTCATCTTCAGATCGTATTCCTTCAGTCTGGTGAGAACGGTCCTGAGATCTTGGATATGATCGGCCTTGGCTTTAGTCTTGACGACCAGATCATCAACATAACATTCGACGACTTTATGGATTAGGTCATCAAAGATATTAGTCATCGCCCTTTGATACGTAGCACCTGCGTTCTTCAGTCCGAATGGCATTACCTTGTAGCAATATATTCCGATCGGGGTTCGAAATGCTGTGTGCTTCTCATCCTCAGGCGACATCTTGATCTGATTATATCCAGACGAGCCATCCATAAAGGTGAACAGTTCGTAATTTGAGGTGTCATCGACCATCATTTCCATGACCGGTAGCGGGAAGTCGTCTTTAGGACATGCCTTATTGAGGTCCCTGAAATCGACACAGACTCGGATCTGCCCATTTTTCTTCTTCACTGGGACTATGCATGCGATCCAGTCTGCATATTTCTCTTCCCTGATGAAGCCGGCATCGATGAGTTTCTTGGTTTCTTCAATGACCTTTTCTTCCAACTCCCTTCTCATTCTTCGAGGAGCTTGTTTGAATGGCTTAGCATCAGGAGATATAGCCAGCTTATGCACGGCTACCTCAGGGGAAAGGCCAGGCATTTCTTTGTACGTCCATGCGAAGCAGTCGACGAACTCACGCAGCAGGGCAATTATCTGCTCTTTCATTTCCTCCGACAAGAGTGAGCTGATGTAGGTCGGCCTCGGATTATTGGGCGTTCCTAAGTCAATCTCGGCTAGCTCATCAAAGGTTGCTTGTCCGCCATCTTCGAGCTCTTGAGGAGCTTCTTCTGGCTCGGCTATCTCGTCATCATCATTTGATCTTTCGCTGGCCTCACCAACATGAATCATGCAGCACGCTTTGGAATCAGGTTGAACGTAACCTATGCCCCGTCTATCTGGAATTCGTCCATCGATGAGTGCTCGGACCTGGGGCGGATACCATAGCCCTTCGTAAAACTTTGCTTCGGACTCCGTTTGATATAACCGGCATCCGCACTTCTTAAAGTATTCCCGCATCTCGGGCGCATAGTATCTGGGATTGAGGACGGCTCTTATGCCTCTCTCATAGGGAAGGCACACGACAGAAAGGTCGTCCGGCTGCACAACGGGGTTTGACCTGTAAAACAGGATGCCCTTCTGCCTATTTTTCCTCCCGGGCACGTAGAAAGTTTTCAGCTGGTCCACGGTAGAGACTGACAATGCGTCAAGCTCTTTGCACATCTGTTCCGGCACCCTTGTGACGGCCAGGGACCCTTCTGCGACTTCGAAGGTCTCTCGTAGTTTCGCTTGCTGCATGGGGGGCCAATCTGCACAGCTGTTGCATGGCAGGTCCTCTTCTTCTGACTCTTCGGTGTCACTGCCAAGATGAGGGCGGGCCCTGCTGCTAGATGGGCTTTCAGTAACCGATTCGTCCGTATCGCTGCCAAAATGAGGGCGAGTTTTGCGGAAGGACGGGCTTCCAGCGTCAGACTCATCAGTGTCGCTGCCGAAATGCGGGCGCACTTGGGTAATTTTGCTTTTGAAAGTGATAGCCGGCGCAGATTTGCTTTTGAATCTTGGGGCCGGTCTATCCTCAGTCGGTTGTAGCTTAGCATTTTGGCGGTTCATAAAGTACCGAGAATCTTCATACCGGACTTCATGCACGCCGAACGGCTGGATGTCTCCGTCAATGCGTCTTTCTTCGCCATTTTTAGTATACTTCATGCATTGATGGAGAGTTGACGGAACGATGCCGTAATCGTGGAGCCACGGCCGCCCCAAGAGAATCTTATAAGACGTGTCGGCGTCGATCACGTATATCTTAGCTTCAGTTTGCAGCTCCCCAAATTTGATTGGCAAAGCTATAGACCCCAGAACTTGCTGGCAATTTTGGTTGAAGCCTTGAATGACAATCCTTTCCCTTGACAGGTGCCGGACGTCCATTGACAAACTCTTCAGAGTTCGCAAGTTCATGATGTTCACCGAGGACCCCGGGTCAATCAATATGCGATTAATTCGATCTCCGTCGCTGTACCCGGTCACGTAAAGCGGCCGATTATGCTCAGCCGTTCCCAGTAGCAAGTCTTCATCCTTAAATGTGACTGCGGCGGCATGCAAAGCGTGCTGGGCTTCTTTCATATTAATTTCCGCAAAGTGAGCCTGATACCGCTCGGGGTTTTGTAGAGCATGGATGAGAACATCTCTAAGCTCTTTAGATAGGACCAAGGCGTCGTAGATGCTCAGGAGAGACGGAAGCTTCCGGAGATGTGCCAAGACATTATAGTCCACCGAGGAAGGACTTATGTTTTCATCAGCCGGTTCTCTGCCATCTTCTTCATTAGCGACTTGTTTTTCCTTCTCTTTTGGGGCGTTGCCCTAATTTGGCGGTAGAGCCCTGCCGCTTCTGAGCTGGATTTGATTGGTCGTTGTGGCGAGCTCCTCATCCTCTTCGGGAAAACAAAGCTCCTCTTCCGAGTCGCTGCCAAGATGGATGGCGTAGCAGGTCACTACTGGGATCTCTTCATTGGAGTCTTCTTCTAACTCCTCCAGAATTTCAGCCGCTTGTACAGGGAAGAACTCCTTCAATCGAATCAATGTTCTTTCCTTTTGTTCATATTCTTCAAGGGAATCGATATATTTTTGAATGGTCGATCTCCCTGCAGACTCTTTTTCGCGCCGAGCTGCACTTTTCTTCTTCTTGAGCTTCTTGGATTTTAAGCCTGATGGAGCCGCATTGGCAGCTGGACTGGTAGGCTTCTTCTGTTCTTCCCATTCCATCCTGGGTTCTTTCCGAAGTAGCTTTATCATCTTCTTCGTCTTATTAGATATGTGCGTATTCCATGGAGGCCGCAATGAGTCGGTTTCGTTTGTCAGGGCAGCGGGTTCGGCTGTCTGCTCCCAGAAGGCTTCAGCTTCTGTCTGTATAAAGTTGGCGGTTGCAACTTGATTGTTTACCAACACGCTTTTGGATAGCTCGATCTCTCCCGCTTTGTACTGCTTCTCGACCCAGTCCTTGAAGATATAGCAATCCTCGATCGCATGGCTCACTACTCGGTGGTACGGGCAATACAGGGGATTGTCGGTCATTTTTGCTTCTTGGGGTCTTTTCGACTCCGGCAATTGTAGGCCGTTGTTCAAGGCATCTTTAAATATCTTGCGGACCTTGTCCCTTCTGAAAGTGTAAACCTTGTTCTTTTTCTCCTCTAGGGTGGGCCTATCTCCTCCCAGCATTGGCTTTCGAGACCGGTTAGTTTTGGATTCGGACGCCCTTCGCTTTTCTTCATTGTCGGACGCATTGAACACACTGGTACTACTGGAACTCCCGCTTCTACGGTTGTCGTCCCGCTTGCTTTTCCAAGTTTTGTCTCTCTGAGGATCCGACGGGGACTCCTGCTTCGAGCGTTCCAGCATTTGGACTTTCTTGGTTAGCTCCTGAAATGTCTTAAGGCCCGCCGTACACAAGAATGGGACCATCCAATTGCTGAGGTTCCCAATGAGAAGGCTGACGGACTGGTCCTGCTCCAGCGGCGGTTCGCACTTGACTGTGAGATTACGCCATCGAGCGATAAAGTCAGTGTTGCTTTCATTCTTCCCCGGCTTGGTCCTCACAAGGTCGGCAATGGAGATTTTATCACTGACACTCAAGAACCTTTGCCGGAACAGAGACTCCATTTGGGCGAAGGTAATGACGGACCCATCTGGTATGCTCGCGTACCAGTCGAAAGCGACACCGGTCAGGCTGTTGACAAACTGACGAAGAAGGAGCGCGCCATTGCCCCCTGTATTTCCGCACGATGCTTTGAAGTGGGCGACGTGCTGGTTCACATTCCCCGTTCCATCAAATCTTCCGAACTTAGGAATGACGTAGCCGCTTAGAAACTCAATCAGATCGTACTGCGCGGGATATGGCCGCCCACTACTGCCGATTTCTTTCTGAGCTTCAGCTTCGGCCACCAATGTTTTAACCTTGCTGACCAGATCCATTATACGATCCTGTGTTAGCGGGATAGTGCTATCTGGGGCCAAGGCATCCCCAGAAGCGGAGTGTGTCCGGCTTTCATGTGGCTCGACCAGTCTTGGACCCGAAGGAACAAACATTGGCTGCCTCGGATTGTCATCACCCGGCTGATTAGTAGCGGCTTGTGCTTGGTTGGGAGGCGCTCGAGCAATTTGAGCCGTAAGCTGCATCACCACGTTCGTTAAGTCGTCAATCTTCGAATAGAGCTTTGCCATCTCTTTATCTTTGCTCCTGAGCTGTTTTCGAAGCTCTTGAAGCAGTTCCTGCTCCGCAGTCCTGGGGCGGAAAGTCGGCTCTTCCTCGCTGTCCGAGCTTGATTCTGCATGGACCGAGGGGTCTTTCTGCCTATCATCCTCATCGAGAGGGTTTTCTTCATCCAGCGGGGGCGGCTGTTCTTGGGCGGCGGCAACCACATTCAGGCTAGATTGGGCTTGGGATGTGGTGGCCCCATCCTTGCTTTTGCTGCGAAGGTTGTCGCTGGGGCGCCCGCCCGCCATATAGACCGTATGGATGATATATCCGGCCGTCTTTCGATCATTGGTGGCTGATTTCACGGACCGCTGTCTTGACCCCCTTGCTTCGATAACTGGTAGTCGATTGAAGGCGGCTGGCCTAACCAGGTTCTTGAATGGTGTTGGCGCTTCTTTTCTGGATTTGCCCTGCTACTTTCGTGCGACACAGAGCGCCTGATAGACCCTTGAAGAGACAGTGTCATACTTCTTCTGTTGGGGCCGGGACACGTCTCTTTGTGGCACTGTTCGGACCGTTGTCTTCTTGATTCTGGCGGTCATGGCATTTTTCTTAACCCACTTCAAAGGCTCGAAAGAATTGCTGATTCTTACGTCCGACTCAGCCGTCGTCGCGGGGCAACCCTGCCCTTGGAACTTCACATGATTCCATTTGGCCGAAGCCTTGGCCCTCTTGTTGGCTCGATACCTGAGCCGCTTCTGCCTTAACTTTTCTGTTCTAAGCACCTGGCAGACTTCAGCTCTTTGGGAGGACGCCACAGACCGGGCGATGGAAGGCCTTGGAGATACGCTCGATTGTGCATATGTTAGAGTCATCGCCTGAGCTCGTCTGCAACATTTGATTTTGCCCTTTGTACCGAAGTTCTTGCACCCTGCTGGAGCACCAGAGAATCGTTCAGATACAGTCTTAAGTTTCGGTTGTGGTGCCTTGGCGATCACGACATTCGGCCTCTTGCCCCGTGAGACCGGCTTGGTCACCTGTTCCGCTAGGATCTCCGCCAGATGAGCGCTCCCGGCAGGGTAGATGATGACGGAACCAAATTGGCGGGGCAGTTCCTCCCACTGTCGACTGAGGCTTGCGGGGAGAACCACGCGGGCATTGATCTTGACTACGTACGAGATTGGGGTCGCGTCGTAAGCCGAATTCGTCTTGGGAGACATCGTCATTGAAAGTTGATTGCTGCACGAAAGAAAGAAATTATTTCAGTACAAATATCGGCGTATATGTTAAATGTGTTCGCATGAACGCTTAACCCGAGATATGGGAGGAGAGATGGTCCCACCGGGCGTGCCAGAATCTGTAGGGTGTTTTTCGTCGCCCCATTGAGATGGGAATACGGGCGCGCTTGTCAGGCGCATTACAGATTCCCCCTGCCTAGGGTAGGCCGGGGTTTATTGATTGTGGGGATCCGAATCTCCGGCAACCGTGGACTAAGCTGCCGTTAATTACCCCTCGCATTTGGAGCGAAGGAACCTCCGATTAACGGGTTAAACTGGTCATGCGAACTCAATGTGCAGTATCGTGTTTTGAAGGAGTTTTGGAAATATCGGGGGGCCCGCAGAGTTTTTACGGGGGTCCCGCTACCCGGATAGCGGGCTGGGGGTCAAGGGGGCTAGCAGCCCCCTTGCGGGGTGCGGGGCAGCGCCCCGTTAGAAATTTTTTTCTAACGGAAGACAGTGTCGTGGAGTCTGTGTATGTTTCCCCCCCTTTTTTTAAAAGTGGAGCTTAATTTCAAAAGGGATTTTATTGTGGAGTTAAACTCCAAAGAATTTTAAATGGAGTTAAACTCCTAAAAGAATTTTATGCGGAATTAAATTCCTAAAATAGAACTTTATTGTGGAGTTAAACTCCAAAGAATATATATATGTATATATTTTAAAAAGGGTTAAACTCCAGAAGGGATTTTGTTGGGGAGTGCACGTAAAATGAGGGGAAAAGAAAACAAAATGGCGTCTAAAGGACACTCGCACGGCAGGTGGGCGCCTTAATGCCCGGGGTCACGTGCGCGCACGTGACCGATGGGCGCCTTGGCGCCCCGGGGTCACGTGGGCACACGTGACCGATGGGCGCCTTGGCGCCCCAGGGGTCACGTGGGCACACGTGACCGATGGGCGCCTTGGCGCCTCAGGGGTCACGTGGGCACACGTGACCGATGGACGTCTTGGCGCCCCAAGGGTCACGTGCGCACACGTGACCGATGGGCGCTTTGGCGCCCTGGGGTCACGTGCGCATACGTGACTGATGGGCGCCTTCGCGCCCCGGGGTCACGTGCGCACACGTGACCGATGGACGCCTTAGCGCCCTGGGGTCACGTGGGCACACGTGACCGTGGGAAAAACCCGCGGAAAGGGAAGCCTAGCCCCTAGGCTGGGGAGTTGAACTCCCAAGGGAATTTTTGGAGTTGAACTCCTAAAAGAAACAAATTTACGGAGTTAAACTCCAACAGAAACAAATTTATGGAGTTAAACTCCAACAGAAATTAATTTATGGAGTTAAACTCCAGCAACTTTAGAAAGGAGTTAAACTCCTGGGGATTTATTGCTCTTCTTTTGAGCCTTGGGTCTGTCCAAAGTTAGATTTTTGGAGATGGGTCTCCTTCTTCTTGCTCTTGACCGGCGGGATCTTGGAGAAAAGGGGATGAGTCTTAAAAGCCTCCCCTTTTCGAGATCTGATTGGAGATCCGAGCTCCCCTTCGTAGGTTTTGTGGTGGAAATCTACTTATTTTTAGAAAAGGAAGAGTTAAACTCTTGATTTAATTCGAAAGGAAAAAGAAGGTTTTAGAACCTTGAGGAAGGAGGAAGAGATCTCAGATGTAGAAAATTTCTGGAGAGAGAAAAAGTTGTTAGATATTTTCATTATCCTTGCCTTTATAGGCTATACATTTTACACATAGCCCATTGGGCTTCACAAAATGGCATTTTGCCTATCCCATGGCTCATGTGCCATTTCTTTTTGCACATAAGCCATGGGCTTTACAAAAATTTGGCTTTATGCCTATTTTTCTTACATTTATCCAAAAATAAAATAAAAGAAATACAACAAAATTATTTATTACAAAATTTTTATCTTGGCATGGGGGGAGGCCGGCCGCTTCATGTTCGGGCTCGACCCGGGTATGGGCCCACTGGATCTGGGCTTGGGCCCACTTGGCTTGGGGTTGACTTTGATTTTGACTTGGTCAACCGGGGTGTAAATTTTTACCCCAACATTTATCAATGCAGTGCTCTGGTTGGTGGAAGAAGAAGTGTGTGCGTCTCATTTTGGAGAGACGATGCAGTGTATGTGATGGATTACTCGCATTCTTTTTACAAGTTACAAAAAGGGGTGGAGGTTCAATTTCATTGATTTGGACATGATTCATCTCAACACCCGTGTCATTCAAAAATGCGAGTTCATCAGCGAAGATTTCCTCAAAAGTTCCATCTATACCCCGATGAATAATGTCATCACAAAGTACGGGGTGATCTTCAGACACTAAAGGCATTTCATAATCAGTGTTAGTTATTGACCCGGACATCTCGGTGGAAGAGTCCGTATGTGTATGATACATAGTTGGGTCAAACAACAACATATGAAAAGAGTCAAGATCGATATAAAGAGGATCATCAAATTCGCTGCTGTCGACATCCATTAAGTCGACAGAACAGACCTGAGCAGTAGGTTCGAAGGGTACACTTCCCAACTTGTAAATATTCAGTTCTATTGACCTATTCCCGAAAGATAGGGTCATAGAACCATTACGACAGTTGATTATTGCATTGGAAGTGGCCAAAATGGGCCGACCTAAAATCACCGGAATTTGATTCCGTGGGTTCGCTACAGGCTGTGTATCAAGTACAATAAAATCCACAGGGAATACAAATTCCCCGATTTTTATTAACACATCCTCCAGTTCACCCCTAGGTTTGGTGATTGATCGGTCAGCCATCTGGAGAGTTATGCTCGAAGGCTTTAACACTCCGATACCTAGTTGCTCGTATACCAAGTAAGGAAGTAAGTTAACACTAGCGCCAAGGTCAAGTAACGCACGGTTGATGTGTTTCTCCCCAATAACAATGGAAATAGTAGGACAGCCAGGGTCCTTACGTTTCCGTGGTAATTGTTGGGGAAAAGCCGTGTCAACAGTACTCGACATGAAGATTTTTTTAGGCACTTGAGTCTTCCTCTTCCTAGTGCACAAGTTCTTAAGAGTTTTTGCATAGGACGGAACATGTTGAATAGCATCTAGGAGAGGGATGTTGATGTTAACTTCCTTAAACATGTCCATAATCTTCTCCATTTGGGCATCATGTTTCTTGGGCCTCAACCTATTTGGAAATGGAGCTCTATCAATAAGTGTTGGGTCCAACATTTGTGGAGAAGTTTGTGGGGGTGGAAAAGATGAGGTGGGTGGAGGGTTCGAGCCTTTGGGAACACGGAGAATAGGCTCGGAAGAAGAAGGTAAGTTAGACGAAATAGGGTAAGAAGTAGAAGTGTGAGAGGAAGTGGAAGCTGTTGGATATATGTGTGCCCTAGAGGCCATTATGAGATAGTGTATGTACTGATGTGTGTGTGTGTGTGTGTATATATATATATATATATATATATATATATATATTCGGGGGACAGTCTTGCTCAAAATGATAGTATGCTATCTGGTTTTACTTTATCATATGTTCACTTGATCATGTTTATATTCATTTGATGCATGTTGATAAAGCCCTAAGGATATTGGCTTGACTACTGGAATTATGATGCGGATCATACTAGTGGGACATCTGTAGTTTATAAGCATATCCTTGAAATGTTCCTAGTCGCAGGTATATCGAGACAGGGCATCGATATTCCAGCTTAGACTAGCGTATACCATTCTTGTTCCATATGATGGGCGATGAATGATCCCATATCCGTCTGGTGTGTTGACACCGAAGATAGTATACGGGTGCTCAGTGAGACTGGGTACACTGAACGGACTCACCGAGAACTCCTATATGGTATTATATCATACGTCGGATAGCAGTTCTCAGGTGACACTGGTACAGGTTAGTCTGTAGACCCGAGATCGTCATAGAGTCTTGTGTGTCCTCCCACTGTACTTTGATCTCCACCCTACTGCGGATCTACTGAGTCGTACAAACAGGTGGATTTTGGGTATAGTCTCGAGGCATGTGGAGGCAGTGAGCGATAGGAGGGGTTTCGTCTCTCCCGGTATTGGGGGTTGATGCTGTGCTGTGCACGATTGGCTATAACGGGAAGTCCCTGGCCAGGGCTGCTGAGATATTACTGATAAGTGTTATCAGTAAGTTTCTCGATCTGTTATAGACCATATACCGGCATGACTTATTGAGTTATTGGGGTCGACGATTCCATCCCTAGACTTGATATGCAGCATATCTGACGAAGAGACCGGACTGTACGGTTAGTGTTGCCGGATGGATTGACAGGAGTTTTGACAGGTTCGCTTGTTCTTATTCTGATCGCTCAATACCCGGGTGGCCGTTACGTTTAGCTGACCGCTTGCGGCTTGTAGGTGTTTGATATGATCATCATCTACTGCTGGCGTATTGACGAGTCTTAGAGTCTCACATAGAAGTTTCTCGGCTCTGGCGAAACGAAGTGGTGCACATATGAGATATGCGCGGAGCCTCGATTAAATACTAGTATATGATACTGTATTTTAATCGGGCATTTAATATTAGTCGGGTCGTATAAGATATGACCAATTTGTTAAATCAAGTGTTGATTTAATATTGGCTTTTATATTATTTATTTAAATCCTTTTCTTCTTATGGATACATGCATGTATATGTACATGATGATGTGCATACATACATACACATGAAATGTATCATGGTTGATGATACAAAGAGGATGGCAATATAAGAATCATATTGTAGATAAAATGATATATGGATATTTTCAATAAAGATAAAAGGCAAAAGAAAAAGGATAATGACTCATTCTTTTCCACACTCTTCTACACAATTCCATGGTTGAATTTGACTCAACCATGGTTTCTTTTCCTTTTTCCCTTTAACCTTAGTTGAAATATCTAGATATTATTTTAACCATGGTTGTGGTTATGATAAGATCTCTTTTCTCTCTCTCATTTTTCTTTTACAACATTATCATTATCATTATCATTCCAAAAGAAAAATGAGCCATCTTCTTGCTCAAAAACCCTAGCTCTCTTTTAAATGTTAAAAAGGAGTTAGAAAAAGAAAAGAAAAGGTAATAAATAAGAATAGCAACCACTTCATCATCCTACACAACCTTAGCTATCTTGTGTAGGGTGTTGTGCTTCAAGTTTGTCAAAGATCGAAGGAAGCATCAAGCTTAGAGCAAAGTGCTTCGGGTGGATCGTCGTGGACGAGGAGTTGATCAAGTGAACCTTTTCAAAGCCAAGGAGTCTTCCAAAGAGGTCTACAAAGGTTGTAGTCTCATCACTTAGTATAACTTAACTCTTAATCTTGATACTATTAATTGTTACTTCATATATTCTAGTTCGATTCTTTGTATAGTTTGCTTAGCACCTCAAAATTTTTATTGTTATAGCATGTATGATGCTTCTAAACCTTAATAGAGGTGTTAAGAAAACCCTACATGGTATCAGAGCCAAGCTTGAGCTTTGTGGTAACCTAAACGACGTTGAAAACATCGAACGGACGAAAATCGACACCCGGGGGGTGCTCTCTGGAAATTTTTTAAAAACCTGGAATTTTTCAAATTAAAAATATGTAAAAAATTAAGCAGGGAAATATAAGGGCTCACCAGAAAAACGATCCCATAAATCGACCATACGGCCGCGGAACCGCGGCCCAAGAGGCTTTATGCGGCGGTTCCGCGGCGGTATAGTTGATTCATGGGTCGTATTTTCTTGTGCTGGCCCGTATGTGTTCTCTGTTGTTACTGGTATTTTTATAATCTGCCCAGGTGTTGAGCTTTCAGAGCAGTTTGTGGTTGTTTAATTTGTTTGATCGGATGTTCCAACGTCGCTTAGTTTAATAGTATGTGTTACAATAATTGAAATCTACAAATTTGTTTGTTGCGTGTAAATCTAGCAGTTCGGTCTCGGGATAAACGGAAATCTTGTTGAATTATCCGGTTTGTTTTGAAAAGGTGTTTTCTTGAATGAGACCCAAATGCGAGCTTTACATTATTTAGGCATGAAATCTTGTATATGTGATATTCCGGATTTGTGTTGTCTAAAGGCGGTTAAAGATTCCAATTGTTGTATTTTTCCCATTTTATTTCTCTGTGCCGATGAGATTTGATATGCAGGATTGTCGCAATGAATAGCCGGGGGTTTTCTTTTTATGTGAGAAGAGAGTATTCTTTTAATTCATGTAATATTTATTTGTATGTAATATTCTTTTATTTGGGACACTTCCGGGGTGAGGTTGTTGTCACCAGTGTTGTATATTATTTACTTTTCCGCATTTGGACAGACCCAAGGTGGAGGGCACAAGTGACCGGGTTCTTGGGTTCAGTGGGAGGCCATCTCGAGGAGTCGAGACCGGGTCTCCTAAACTCCAGAATTGGTAGGGTCGCTTGCCGCTCTCGTAGGGGTCTAGGGGTGTGGGCTTGGCTATTTATTGCGACCGTGGAATCCGTATTTTTATTGCTGGCTAAATATAAAATACGGACCTCCTAGATATCCTTTATGTGCTTCTGTTGTTTTCATTATCTGATGTGATCTTTTAATACATGTCTGAGACGAATGAAATTTTATATATGATATATATTAAACGTTACTTATGTTTTACACCCGCACTAGCCCCGTCCCGGTATGCCGTTAGTTAAGTAACCTAACGGTACATATCAGGACACTGTGACGAATGCGAGTGGCATAAGTGTACGTTATATTTTCGTTTCTCTCTGTAATGGCTTAGGATTTAAATGATGGGACTACATTAATGAGATTAATGTAAAAGATAAATGAACCTAAAAGGATATTGTAGAATCAAGATTTGAAACACACTCGGCCTTTTTTACAAAAAGCAAGTTTCTAAATGCGGAGCTTAAGCCACTCCTTTTTAAACCCATTAGATTCTACAATGATATCAAGTTCAAAGCATCAAAAGTTTTCTTAAAAACTATCCTCCACCCTCCGTCATTTTAGGAAGCAGAGTACTTAGTATTCGTGCTGCGTATTTTGACTTTAGTTAAGGCGCAGTGAACGGTAGCTGAGTGATGTTTTCCTACCCTGCATATGATGCAGATTAGTTAGGACATTCATATGATTATGTTGACTTTAGTTAAGGGTCATATGAGTGGGTCTAGTTAATCACGAAATAACGGGAAGAACTTGACTAGTACTTATGATATGTTGACTTTAGTTAAGGTCATAAGTACTAGGGGTAAAAATCATATCGGGAATTTCAAGAGTTGAAAATTACAATGAGATTGTATACCTACTATATGATAATAGGATCCCGATCCCACTGCGAGCAAATGTTGCTCCCGGAAGAATTTTGCACTTTACAATTAGCTGACTCGGTAGGTGTCTAGAAAGGTGCCAAACGGGGCTACGCCTCTGGGAAGACGAGGTTTACTTTAATTAGGTCCGTGCGAAAGCACGGGGAACCTCCCTCAAGTACCGGCACTGGCCTGGCTGAGAGGTTGGCGAAGTTGTAGAATGTAATTAATCCCGGCTAGTTTTCTTTTTAAAAGGTTTTAAAGAAAATTTGATAAAAAACAGTGGGAGACATCGATTAGACAAGATAATAACCAATCTGATCTTTGCAAGAGCATTCGCTAAGTGTATTCTTTTCTCTCTCTTAATGGCAGATACCCATGACAGGACTTAAGCTTCTATTAGATAAAAACAAGCTGAATGGGACCAACTATAAAGACTGGCTGAGGAATTTAAACATAGCCTTGACTTATGATAAAGTATCATATGTCCTTACAGCTCCAGCCTTGCCCCCTAGGTCCTAAACCTTCAGTTGCGGATATAGAAATCCACAAGACATGGGACGCTGACTGTGCCACGGCAAAATGCCTCGCGCTTGCATCGATGGATAACACACATCAGAAGCAGCACGAGAATATGGACGTACAAGCCATATTCCTCCATACAAAAGAGTTGTATGGAGAGCAATCCCGCGTATTACGATACGAAGCGTCTAAGAAACTATTTCAGATGCGCATGACCGCTGGCACAGCAGTAGGAGACCATGTTCTGAAAATGATAGCTCTCATAGAAGAGCTTGAGGACCTTGGGTGGACAATGGACAATGAACAGTATACAGATATTATTCTACAGTCTCTCCCCTCCACCTTTGCTCAGTTCATCGTTAACTTCAACATGCACAACATGGAGAAGGAACTGCCTGAACTCCTTAATATGTTAAGGAGTACAGAGAGCACACTGAAGTCAGTGAAGACTCCCGTTATGTCTGTTGGGCAATCCTCCTCATCTTACCCAAAGGCTAAGGCCAAGGGAAAGATGAAGAAGAAACCCACCAAACCTAAGGGTGGAGTCAAAAAGGTAAAGGGAAAAGGCAAGTCCAAGGTTGGGGCAACAGAGAAAGGTGAATGTTTCCATTGCAAGAAGACGGGATACTGGAAGAGGAACTGTATCGAGTACCTAGCACTTAAGAAGAAGCATAATGATGCTTCAGCTTCAGGTGTGTTCGTAATTGAAAACTGTTTTTCTATTAATTCTGCTTCCTGGGTATTGGATACCGGTTCGGGTTCTCATATTTGCAATTCTGTGCAGGCGTTGAGAAATAGCAGAGTTCTGAAGACACGTGATCATACTCTCCAAGTTGGAAATGGTTCCAATGTAAATGCAGTTTCAGTAGGAGAGTATCACCTAGGTTTGCCTTCGGGTTGTATATTGGTTTTGAACCCGTGTTATTTTGTACCAAGTATGCTTTGTAATATTATATCTGTTTCCTTGTTAGACAATGAAGGGTATCATTTTGCTGTACAACACAATGTTATGAATATTAGACTGAATCAAGAGTTGATTGGTTGTGGTACATTAAATAACGGGATATACGTCCTTAATCAACACACAGTTTTCAACGTACAACACAAAAATAAAAGAAAATTTTCAGAGATAAATGAAGCTTTTCTTTGGCATTGTAGACTTGGTCATATTAATGAAACAAGACTAAACAAGCTTCATAAAGATGGATATTTGAATTCTTTTGAGTATAAATCTTATGCAACTTGCCAGTCTTGTATCAAAGGTAAAATGACCAAAACTCCGTTTACAAGACACGGAGAAAGAGCTACTGAGCTCCTAGGCCTCATACATAGTGATGTATGCGGACCAATATCTACACATGCAAGAGGCGGTTTTTCATACTTCATAACTTTTACTGATGATTTCTCAAGATTTGGTCATGTATATTTGATAAAACATAAATCTGAAGCTTTCGAGAAATTCAAGGAGTATAAACATGAAGTAGAAAACCAAACGGGAAAGAGTATCAAGATACTTCGATCAGATCGAGGTGGAGAGTACTTAAGTACTGAGTTTTTAGACTTCCTAAAAGAGAATGGGGTTCTCTCTCAGCTCACTCCACCTTACACACCACAGCACAACGGTGTGTCAGAACGAAGGAACCGTACCCTATTAGATATGGTACGATCCATGATGAGTGATGCTGAGTTACCTCTCTCGTTTTGGGGGCATGCATTGGAAACAACAGCTTTTCTGTTAAACAAAGTTCCAACCAAAACCGTGTCTACCACTCCATATGAGATATGGCATGGGAAGAAACCATCTCTTAAAAGAGTTAAGATTTGGGGTTGTCCGGCTTTTGTTAAAAAGCATAATCCAGACAAACTCGAGACACGATCAGTCAAATGTATATTTGTAGGATATCCTAAACATTCGTTTAGGTATCTTTTTTACCACAAAGAGGAACAAAAAGTGTTTGTTTCTCAGTATGCCACCTTTTTAGAAGATGAGATTTTTTCAAACAATACAAATGGCAATGTGGTAAATCTAGAAGAAGTTCTAGAAACACAAGTTACAAATGACAACTTGGCTGAACCTGAAGTTATAACAGAATCTAATGAACCTCAGCCACTCCGTAGATCTGGCAGGATTTCTCGCCCACCGGAGAGATACTACGGTTTTCTCGTTGATGGTGATAGAGAAGATTGCATCATGGATGATGATGATCCTTCCAGTTTTCATCAGGCTATCACGAGTGGTGACTCTGTGAATTGGCTGGATGCCATGAGATCCGAAATGGAGTCCATGTACACCAACAAAGTATGGACTTTGGAAGATGTACCCTCCGGGATAAAACCTGTGGGATGTAAATGGATCTTTAAAAGAAAGATCGGTGTAGATGGACAGGTAGAGACCTATAAGGCAAGGTTGGTAGCGAAAGATTTTCGTCAAAGACCAGGTTTGGACTATGACGAGACTTTCTCTCCGGTAGCCATGCTTAAATCCATTCGGATCCTACTTGCTATTGCTGCTCACTACGACTATGAAATCTGGCAGATGGACGTTAAAACTGCATTCCTAAATGGTGATTTAGAAGAATGCGTTTATATGGATCAACCAGAGGGATTCATTGATAGTGGGAGCAGCGGTAAAGCATGTAAGCTACTTAAATCCATTTATGGATTAAAGCAGGCATCACGGAGTTGGAACATCTGTTTTGATGATGTTATCAAAGAGTTTGATTTCATCAAAAATCCAGATGAACCTTGTGTTTATAAGAAGACTGTAGGAAGAAATGTCGCAATCCTCGTATTGTACGTAGATGACATACTTCTGATAGGAAATGACATTCCTATGCTACAGTCGGTCAAATCATTCTTATCACAAAGGTTCTCTATGAAGGACCTGGGAGATGCCATATACATATTGGGTATACGGATCTATAGGGATAGATCCAAACGGTTATTGGGATTGTCCCAAACCAAGTACATAAACACCATCCTAAAGAGATTTAGTATGGAAGACTCCAAGCGGGGTGCCTTACCCGCTTGCCATGGAGTCACTCTCTCAAAAGACGATTGCCCAAAGTCTGACATAGAGAGAGCTCGCATGAGCATTATTCCCTATGCTTCGGCAGTAGGATCGATAATGTACGCAATGTTATGTACACGTCCTGATGTTGCTTATGCACTTAGTGTAGTAAGCAGGTATCAATCTAACCCAGGGGAGAATCACTGGATTGCTGTAAAGAACATTCTTAAGTACTTGCGAAGGACTAAAGAATTGTTCTTAGTGTATGGTAATGGAGATCTCCAAATGGAGGCCTTTACCGATTCGAGCTTCCAGAGTGACAAGGATGACAGCAAGTCTATCTCAGGGTTTGCATTTACCCTCAATGGAGGGATGGTGAGTTGGAAGAGTTCCAAATAGGATACCGTTGCAGACTCAACGATGGAAGCTGAATATATTGCTGCAAATGATGCTGCCAAGGAAGCCGTCTGGATGAGAAAGTTCATCGCGGAGCTAGGAGTAGTTCCAATCATTATTGATCCAATACCTCTGTATTGTGACAATAATGGGGCTATGGCGTTGGCCAAAGAGCCCAGGTCCCATCAGAAGTCCAGACACATCCTGAGGCGATATCATGTGATCCGGGAGATAGTTGATCGCCGCGAGATCGAGATTAAGAGAGTAGACACAAAGAACAACGCTGTGGATAAGGCCCTCCCTCAGCCGCAGCATGAGCGACTTTTTGAGATGTTAGGTATGAGATATGCCAATAACTGGCCTTAGTGCAAGTGGGAGATTGTTGGATATATGTGTGCCCTAGAGGCCATTATGAGATAGTGTATGTACTGATGTGTGTATATATATATATATATATATATATATATATATATATATATTCGGGGGACAGTCTTGCTCAAAATGATAGTATGCTATCTGGTTTTACTTTATCATATGTTCACTTGATCATGTTTATATTCATTTGATGCATGTTGATAAAGCCCTAAGGATATTGGCTTGACTACTGGAATTATGATGCAGATCATACTAGTAGGACATCTGTAGTTTATAAGCATATCCTTGAAATGTTCCTAGTCGTAGGTATATTGAGACAGGGCATCGATATTCCAGCTTAGACTAGCGTATACCATTCTTGTTCCATATGATGGGCGATGAATGATCCCGTATCCGTCTGGTGTGTTGACATCGAAGATAGTATACGGGTGCTCAGTGAGACTGGGTACACTGAACGGACTCACTGAGAACTCCTATATGGTATTATATCATACGTCGGATAGCTGTTCTCAGGTGACACTGGTACAGGTTAGTTTGTAGAAGATCGTCATAGAGTCTTGTGTGTCCTCCCACTGTACTTTGATCTCCACCCTACTGCGGCTCTACTGAGTCGTACAAACAGGTGGATTTTGGGTATAGTCTCGAGGCATGTGGAGGCAGTGAGCGATAGAAGGGGTTTCGTCTCTCCCGGTATTGGGGGTTGATGATGTGCTGTGCACGATTGGCTATAACGGGAAGTCCCTGGCCAGGGCTGCTGAGATATTACTGATAAGTGTTATCAGTAAGTTTCTCGATCTGTTATAGACCATATACCGACATGACTTATTGAGTTATTGGGGTCGACGATTCCATCCCTAGACTTGATATGCAGCATATCTGACGAAGAGACCGGACTGTACGGTTAGTGTTGCCGGATGGATTGACGGGAGTTTTGACAGGTTCGCTTGTTCTTATTCTGATCGCTCAATACCCGGGTGGCCGTTACGTTTAGCTGACCGCTTGCGGCTTGTAGGTGTTTGATATGATCATCATCTACTGCTGGCGTATTGACGAGTCTTAGAGTCCCACATAGAAGTTTCTCGGCTCTGGCGAAACGAAGTGGTGCACATATGAGATATGCGCGGAGCCTCGATTAAATACTAGTATATGATACTGTATTTTAATCAGTCATTTAATATTAGTCGGGTCGTATAAGATATGACCAATTTGTTAAATCAAGTGTTGATTTAATATTGGCTTTTATATTATTTATTTAAATCCTTTTCTTCTTATGGATACATGCATGTATATGTACATGATGATGTGCATACATACATACACATGAAATGTATCATGGTTGATGATACAAAGAGGATGGCAATATAAGAATCATATTGTAGATAAAATGATATATGGATATTTTCAATAAAGATAAAAGGCAAAAGAAAAAGGATAATGACTCATTCTTTTCCACACTCTTCTACACAATTCCATGGTTGAATTTGACTCAACCATGGTTTCTTTTCCTTTTTCCCTTTAACCTTAGTTGAAATATCTAGATATTATTTTAACCATGGTTGTGGTTATGATAAGATCTCTTTTCTCTCTCTCATTTTTCTTTTACAACATTATCATTATCATTATCATTCCAAAAGAAAAATGAGCCATCTTCTTGCTCAAAAACCCTAGCTCTCTTTTAAATGTTAAAAAGGAGTTAGAAAAAGAAAAGAAAAGGTAATAATTAAGAATAGCAACCACTTCATCATCCTACACAACCTTAGCTATCTTGTGTAGGGTGTTGTGCTTCAAGTTTGTCAAAGATCGAAGGAAGCATCAAGCTTAGAGCAAAGTGCTTCGGGTGGATCGTCGTGGACGAGGAGTTGATCAAGTGAACCTTTTCAAAGCCAAGGAGTCTTCCAAAGAGGTCTACAAAGGTTGTAGTCTCATCACTTAGTATAACTTAACTCTTAATCTTGATACTATTAATTGTTACTTCATATATTCTAGTTCGATTCTTTGTATAGTTTGCTTAGCACCTCAAAATTTTTATTGTTATAACATGTATGATGCTTCTAAACCTTAATAGAGGTGTTAAGAAAACCCTACATGGTATCAGAGCCAAGCTTGAGCTTTGTGGTAACCTAAACGACGTTGAAAACATCGAACGGACGAAAATCGACACCCGGGGGGTGCTCTCTGGAAATTTTTTAAAAACCTGGAATTTTTCAAATTAAAAATATGTAAAAAATTAAGCAGGGAAATATAAGGGCTCACCAGAAAAACGATCCCATAAATCGACCATACGGCCGCGGAACCGCGGCCCAAGAGGCTTTATGCGGCGGTTCCGCGGCGGTATAGTTGATTCATGGGTCGTATTTTCTTGTGCTGGCCCGTATGTGTTCTCTGTTGTTACTGGTATTTTTATAATCTGCCCAGGTGTTGAGCTTTCAGAGCAGTTTGTGGTTGTTTAATTTGTTTGATCGGATGTTCCAACGTCGCTTAGTTTAATAGTATGTGTTACAATAATTGAAATCTACAAATTTGTTTGTTGCGTGTAAATCTAGCAGTTCGGTCTCGGGATAAACGGAAATCTTGTTGAATTATCCGGTTTGTTTTGAAAAGGTGTTTTCTTGAATGAGACCCAAATGCGAGCTTTACATTATTTAGGCATGAAATCTTGTATATGTGATATTCCGGATTTGTGTTGTCTAAAGGCGGTTAAAGATTCCAATTGTTGTATTTTTCCCATTTTATTTCTCTGTGCCGATGAGATTTGATATGCAGGATTGTCGCAATGAATAGCCGGGGGTTTTCTTTTTATGTGAGAAGAGAGTATTCTTTTAATTCATGTAATATTTATTTGTATGTAATATTCTTTTATTTGGGACACTTCCGGGGTGAGGTTGTTGTCACCAGTGTTGTATATTATTTACTTTTCCGCATTTGGACAGACCCAAGGTGGAGGGCACAAGTGACCGGGTTCTTGGGTTCAGTGGGAGGCCATCTCGAGGAGTCGAGACCGGGTCTCCTAAACTCCAGAATTGGTAGGGTCGCTTTGCCGCTCTCGTAGGGGTCTAGGGGTGTGGGCTTGGCTATTTATTGCGACCGTGGAATCCGTATTTTTATTGCTGGCTAAATATAAAATACGGACCTCCTAGATATCCTTTATGTGCTTCTGTTGTTTTCATTATCTGATGTGATCTTTTAATACATGTCTGAGACGAATGAAATTTTATATATGATATATATTAAACGTTACTTATGTTTTACACCCGCACTAGCCCCGTCCCGGTATGCCGTTAGTTAAGTAACCTAACGGTACATATCAGGACACTGTGACGAATGCGAGTGGCATAAGTGTACGTTATATTTTCGTTTCTCTCTGTAATGGCTTAGGATTTAAATGATGGGACTACATTAATGAGATTAATGTAAAAGATAAATGAACCTAAAAGGATATTGTAGAATCAAGATTTGAAACACACTCGGCCTTTTTTACAAAAAGCAAGTTTCTAAATGCGGAGCTTAAGCCACTCCTTTTTAAACCCATTAGATTCTACAATGATATCAAGTTCAAAGCATCAAAAGTTTTCTTAAAAACTATCCTCCACCCTCCGTCATTTTAGGAAGCAGAGTACTTAGTATTCGTGCTGCGTATTTTGACTTTAGTTAAGGCGCAGTGAACGGTAGCTGAGTGATGTTTTCCTACCCTGCATATGATGCAGATTAGTTAGGACATTCATATGATTATGTTGACTTTAGTTAAGGGTCATATGAGTGGGTCTAGTTAATCACGAAATAACGGGAAGAACTTGACTAGTACTTATGATATGTTGACTTTAGTTAAGGTCATAAGTACTAGGGGTAAAAATCATATCGGGAATTTCAAGAGTTGAAAATTACAATGAGATTGTATACCTACTATATGATAATAGGATCCCGATCCCACTGCGAGCAAATGTTGCTCCCGGAAGAATTTTGCACTTTACAATTAGCTGACTCGGTAGGTGTCTAGAAAGGTGCCAAACGGGGCTACGCCTCTGGGAAGACGAGGTTTACTTTAATTAGGTCCGTGCGAAAGCACGGGGAACCTCCCTCAAGTACCGGCACTGGCCTGGCTGAGAGGTTGGCGAAGTTGTAGAATGTAATTAATCCCGGCTAGTTTTCTTTTTAAAAGGTTTTAAAGAAAATTTGATAAAAAACAGTGGGAGACATCGATTAGACAAGATAATAACCAATCTGATCTTTGCAAGAGCATTCGCTAAGTGTATTCTTTTCTCTCTCTTAATGGCAGATACCCATGACAGGACTTAAGCTTCTATTAGATAAAAACAAGCTGAATGGGACCAACTATAAAGACTGGCTGAAGAATTTAAACATAGCCTTGACTTATGATAAAGTATCATATGTCCTTACAGCTCCAGCCTTGCCCCCTAGGTCCTAAACCTTCAGTTGCGGATATAGAAATCCACAAGACATGGGACGCTGACTGTGCCACGGCAAAATGCCTCGCGCTTGCATCGATGGATAACACACATCAGAAGCAGCACGAGAATATGGACGTACAAGCCATATTCCTCCATACAAAAGAGTTGTATGGAGAGCAATCCCGCGTATTACGATACGAAGCGTCTAAGAAACTATTTCAGATGCGCATGACCGCTGGCACAGCAGTAGGAGACCATGTTCTGAAAATGATAGCTCTCATAGAAGAGCTTGAGGACCTTGGGTGGACAATGGACAATGAACAGTATACAGATATTATTCTACAGTCTCTCCCCTCCACCTTTGCTCAGTTCATCGTTAACTTCAACATGCACAACATGGAGAAGGAACTGCCTGAACTCCTTAATATGTTAAGGAGTACAGAGAGCACACTGAAGTCAGTGAAGACTCCCGTTATGTCTGTTGGGCAATCCTCCTCATCTTACCCAAAGGCTAAGGCCAAGGGAAAGATGAAGAAGAAACCCACCAAACCTAAGGGTGGAGTCAAAAAGGTAAAGGGAAAAGGCAAGTCCAAGGTTGGGGCAACAGAGAAAGGTGAATGTTTCCATTGCAAGAAGACGGGATACTGGAAGAGGAACTGTATCGAGTACCTAGCACTTAAGAAGAAGCATAATGATGCTTCAGCTTCAGGTGTGTTCGTAATTGAAAACTGTTTTTCTATTAATTCTGCTTCCTGGGTATTGGATACCGGTTCGGGTTCTCATATTTGCAATTCTGTGCAGGCGTTGAGAAATAGCAGAGTTCTGAAGACACGTGATCATACTCTCCAAGTTGGAAATGGTTCCAATGTAAATGCAGTTTCAGTAGGAGAGTATCACCTAGGTTTGCCTTCGGGTTGTATATTGGTTTTGAACCCGTGTTATTTTGTACCAAGTATGCTTTGTAATATTATATCTGTTTCCTTGTTAGACAATGAAGGGTATCATTTTGCTGTACAACACAATGTTATGAATATTAGACTGAATCAAGAGTTGATTGGTTGTGGTACATTAAATAACGGGATATACGTCCTTAATCAACACACAGTTTTCAACGTACAACACAAAAATAAAAGAAAATTTTCAGAGATAAATGAAGCTTTTCTTTGGCATTGTAGACTTGGTCATATTAATGAAACAAGACTAAACAAGCTTCATAAAGATGGATATTTGAATTCTTTTGAGTATAAATCTTATGCAACTTGCCAGTCTTGTATCAAAGGTAAAATGACCAAAACTCCGTTTACAAGACACGGAGAAAGAGCTACTGAGCTCCTAGGCCTCATACATAGTGATGTATGCGGACCAATGTCTACACATGCAAGAGGCGGTTTTTCATACTTCATAACTTTTACTGATGATTTCTCAAGATTTGGTCATGTATATTTGATAAAACATAAATCTGAAGCTTTCGAGAAATTCAAGGAGTATAAACATGAAGTAGAAAACCAAACGGGAAAGAGTATCAAGATACTTCGATCAGATCGAGGTGGAGAGTACTTAAGTACTGAGTTTTTAGACTTCCTAAAAGAGAATGGGGTTCTCTCTCAGCTCACTCCACCTTACACACCACAGCACAACGGTGTGTCAGAACGAAGGAACCGTACCCTATTAGATATGGTACGATCCATGATGAGTGATGCTGAGTTACCTCTCTCGTTTTGGGGGCATGCATTGGAAACAACAGCTTTTCTGTTAAACAAAGTTCCAACCAAAACCGTGTCTACCACTCCATATGAGATATGGCATGGGAAGAAACCATCTCTTAAAAGAGTTAAGATTTGGGGTTGTCCGGCTTTTGTTAAAAAGCATAATCCAGACAAACTCGAGACACGATCAGTCAAATGTATATTTGTAGGATATCCTAAACATTCGTTTAGGTATCTTTTTTACCACAAAGAGGAACAAAAAGTGTTTGTTTCTCAGTATGCCACCTTTTTAGAAGATGAGATTTTTTCAAACAATACAAATGGCAATGTGGTAAATCTAGAAGAAGTTCTAGAAACTCAAGTTACAAATGACAACTTGGCTGAACCTGAAGTTATAACAGAATCTAATGAACCTCAGCCACTCCGTAGATCTGGCAGGATTTCTCGCCCACCGGAGAGATACTACGGTTTTCTCGTTGATGGTGATAGAGAAGATTGCATCATGGATGATGATGATCCTTCCAGTTTTCATCAGGCTATCACGAGTGGTGACTCTGTGAATTGGCTGGATGCCATGAGATCCGAAATGGAGTCCATGTACACCAACAAAGTATGGACTTTGGAAGATGTACCCTCCGGGATAAAACCTGTGGGATGTAAATGGATCTTTAAAAGAAAGATCGGTGTAGATGGACAGGTAGAGACCTATAAGGCAAGGTTGGTAGCGAAAGGTTTTCGTCAAAGACCAGGTTTGGACTATGACGAGACTTTCTCTCCGGTAGCCATGCTTAAATCCATTCGGATCCTACTTGCTATTGCTGCTCACTACGACTATGAAATCTGGCAGATGGACGTTAAAACTGCATTCCTAAATGGTGATTTAGAAGAATGCGTTTATATGGATCAACCAGAGGGATTCATTGATAGTGGGAGCAGCGGTAAAGCATGTAAGCTACTTAAATCCATTTATGGATTAAAGCAGGCATCACGGAGTTGGAACATCTGTTTTGATGATGTTATCAAAGAGTTTGATTTCATCAAAAATCCAGATGAACCTTGTGTTTATAAGAAGACTGTAGGAAGAAATGTCGCAATCCTCGTATTGTACGTAGATGACATACTTCTGATAGGAAATGACATTCCTATGCTACAGTCGGTCAAATCATTCTTATCACAAAGGTTCTTCATGAAGGACCTGGGAGATGCCATATATATATTGGGTATACGGATCTATAGGGATAGATCCAAACGGTTATTGGGATTGTCCCAAACCAAGTACATAAACACCATCCTAAAGAGATTTAGTATGGAAGACTCCAAGCGGGGTGCCTTACCTGCTTGCCATGGAGTCACTCTCTCAAAAGACGATTGCCCAAAGTCTGACATAGAGAGAGCTCGCATGAGCATTATTCCCTATGCTTCGGCAGTAGGATCGATAATGTACGCAATGTTATGTACACGTCCTGATGTTGCTTATGCACTTAGTGTAGTAAGCAGGTATCAATCTAACCCAGGGGAGAATCACTGGATTGCTGTAAAGAACATTCTTAAGTACTTGCGAAGGACTAAAGAATTGTTCTTAGTGTATGGTAATGGAGATCTCCAAATGGAGGCCTTTACCGATTCGAGCTTCCAGAGTGACAAGGATGACAGCAAGTCTATCTCAGGGTTTGCATTTACCCTCAATGGAGGGATGGTGAGTTGGAAGAGTTCCAAATAGGATACCGTTGCAGACTCAACGATGGAAGCTGAATATATTGCTGCAAATGATGCTGCCAAGGAAGCCGTCTGGATGAGAAAGTTCATCGCGGAGCTAGGAGTAGTTCCAATCATTATTGATCCAATACCTCTGTATTGTGACAATAATGGGGCTATGGCGTTGGCCAAAGAGCCCAGGTCCCATCAGAAGTCCAGACACATCCTGAGGCGATATCATGTGATCCGGGAGATAGTTGATCGCCGCGAGATCGAGATTAAGAGAGTAGACACAAAGAACAACGCTGTGGATAAGGCCCTCCCTCAGCCGCAGCATGAGCGACTTTTTGAGATGTTAGGTATGAGATATGCCAATAACTGGCCTTAGTGCAAGTGGGAGATTGTTGGATATATGTGTGCCCTAGAGGCCATTATGAGATAGTGTATGTACTGATGTGTGTATATATATATATATATATATATATATATATATATATATATATATATATATATATTCGGGGGACAGTCTTGCTCAAAATGATAGTATGCTATCTGGTTTTACTTTATCATATGTTCACTTGATCATGTTTATATTCATTTGATGCATGTTGATAAAGCCCTAAGGATATTGGCTTGACTACTGGAATTATGATGCAGATCATACTAGTAGGACATCTGTAGTTTATAAGCATATCCTTGAAATGTTCCTAGTCGTAGGTATATTGAGACAGGGCATCGATATTCCAGCTTAGACTAGCGTATACCATTCTTGTTCCATATGATGGGCGATGAATGATCCCGTATCCGTCTGGTGTGTTGACATCGAAGATAGTATACGGGTGCTCAGTGAGACTGGGTACACTGAACGGACTCACTGAGAACTCCTATATGGTATTATATCATACGTCGGATAGCTGTTCTCAGGTGACACTGGTACAGGTTAGTTTGTAGAAGATCGTCATAGAGTCTTGTGTGTCCTCCCACTGTACTTTGATCTCCACCCTACTGCGGCTCTACTGAGTCGTACAAACAGGTGGATTTTGGGTATAGTCTCGAGGCATGTGGAGGCAGTGAGCGATAGAAGGGGTTTCGTCTCTCCCGGTATTGGGGGTTGATGATGTGCTGTGCACGATTGGCTATAACGGGAAGTCCCTGGCCAGGGCTGCTGAGATATTACTGATAAGTGTTATCAGTAAGTTTCTCGATCTGTTATAGACCATATACCGACATGACTTATTGAGTTATTGGGGTCGACGATTCCATCCCTAGACTTGATATGCAGCATATCTGACGAAGAGACCGGACTGTACGGTTAGTGTTGCCGGATGGATTGACGGGAGTTTTGACAGGTTAGCTTGTTCTTATTCTGATCGCTCAATACCCGGGTGGCCGTTACGTTTAGCTGACCGCTTGCGGCTTGTAGGTGTTTGATATGATCATCATCTACTGCTGGCGTATTGACGAGTCTTAGAGTCCCACATAGAAGTTTCTCGGCTCTGGCGAAACGAAGTGGTGCACATATGAGATATGCGCGGAGCCTCGATTAAATACTAGTATATGATACTGTATTTTAATCAGTCATTTAATATTAGTCGGGTCGTATAAGATATGACTAATTTGTTAAATCAAGTGTTGATTTAATATTGGCTTTTATATTATTTATTTAAATCCTTTTCTTCTTATGGATACATGCATGTATATGTACATGATGATGTGCATACATACATACATACATGAAATGTATCATGGTTGATGATACAAAGAGGATGGCAATATAAGAATCATATTGTAGATAAAATGATATATGGATATTTTCAATAAAGATAAAAGGCAAAAGAAAAAGGATAATGACTCATTCTTTTCCACACTCTTCTACACAATTCCATGGTTGAATTTGACTCAACCATGGTTTCTTTTCCTTTTGCCCTTTAACCTTAGTTGAAATATCTAGATATTATTTTAATCATGGTTGTGGTTATGATAAGATCTCTTTTCTCTCTCTCATTTTTCTTTTACAACATTATCATTATCATTATCATTCCAAAAGAAAAATGAGCCATCTTCTTCCTCAAAAACCCTAGCTCTCTTTTAAATGTTAAAAAGGAGTTAGAAAAAGAAAAGAAAAGGTAATAAATAAGAATAGCAACCACTTCATCATCCTACATAACCTTAGCTATCTTGTGTAGGGTGTTGTGCTTCAAGTTTGTCAAAGATCGAAGGAAGCATCAAGCTTAGAGCAAAGTGCTTCGGGTGGATCGTCGTGGACGAGGAGTTGATCAAGTGAACCTTTTCAAAGCCAAGGAGTCTTCCAAAGAGGTCTACAAAGGTTGTAGCCTCATCACTTAGTATAACTTAACTCTTAATCTTGATACTATTAATTGTTACTTCATATATTCTAGTTCGATTCTTTGTATAGTTTGCTTAGCACCTCAAAATTTTTATTGTTATAGCATTTATGGTGCTTCTAAACCTTAATAGAGGTGTTAAGAAAACCCTACAGAAGCTGGGGTGTTAATGATCAATTCATCATTATCAATTTGTTCACCCAAATGATTGTCTAGCACTCTTCCAGATCTCAACGTTGTAAAAGCGTCCACATTAGTGCAATGTGAAGGTTTAGGATCAGGTACGGGTTGAGATGGAAGATTCCCTTCTTCTCTAGCACTTATTTCGGCTGTTATTTGTTCAATTTGAGCTTCTATTGATTTGATATTCTCATTTTGAGTGAGAATGATCTTTATCATATTATCGATGGAAGATTGAAAACTTGCCGACTCTTGGATGGATTGTTTCATGAAAGTAACCAAGGTTTGCACCAGTGCAGAGATATTATCAGTACCGGCCAATTGCAAAGAGTTTTCATGTAGTGCAAAAGTGTTGGCAGGATTTTGAAAATTTTGTGGTTGGAAGGGGTGCTGACTCAATTGAAGTGGTGGTTGCTGTTGTGGTGGAGGGACCCTTTGAAAATTGTTTAGGATTGGAACCGTGTTTTGAGATTGTGATTGGCTCCAAGAAAAGTTTGGGTGATTCCTCCAATCTTGATTATATGAGGAAGAAGAGGGATAGTTTCCAGGTCTTTGCTGAAGTGAAATATTAGTGTGACCTTGAAACGGTACATTCAAAGGACATTCTTCCGTCAAATGTGAAGGGTTTGAACAGCAGCCACACACGGTTTTGGGAAGTGTGGATTGGTTTAGGGAGGCTGAAGAGATTTTATTTTCTATAGCGTCGAGTTTCCTTTGTATTGTGGCCATTTCGGCTTTCAAGGTGACGGAAACATCGAGCTGATTGACATCTTCCCTAGGTGGTGGTGGTCTAACACTTTCCCATTGTGACGTGTTTTGAGCTAAATCTTCTAAGTATTTCCAAGCTTCACCATCATCTTTAGATAGGAATTGGCAATGACACATGGTTTCAAGCATCTTTCTAGTAGTGAGATCAATACCCTCATAGATAATTCGACACAAATCCCATCTGGAGATTCCGTGATGAGGACATTGGATAAGAAAATCCTTGAACCGTTCAAAGCATTTCCAAAATGGTTCATTGGGAAATTGGGTAAATTTAGAGATTTCGCTCCGAACACGGGCGGTCTTGTGATTGGGATAAAATTTCTTAAGGAATGCTGCAACGAATTCGTCCCATGTTGAAATAGAATGTGCGGGTGTGATGTAAAGCCACTTCTCGGCTAACTCGCACAAAGTGAATGGGAGAAGACGTAAACGCAGAGCATCCAAAGACAGTTGTGAATTCCCCATCAAAGCACATACGTTTTCAAATTTGGAAATAAACATGTATGCGTTTTCAGAATCAAGACCATGAAATTTGGGTAATAGTTTGATGAATTGGGGGTTGATTTCAAAATTTTCCCCGATGGCAGGTGGTATAGAAAGACAGGTGGGAAGGGTAACACGTGTAGGATAGCATCTCTCTTGGAGAGAAATGCGTGGAAGATTCTGCGCACCTGCGGGCGGTGACAGAGTAGTGTTAAAGTTTGATGGATTTGGGTCCATCGCGGGTGTGGTGGGTGGTGGGGGAGAAGACGAAGAATTACCGACTCTGGGGTCGATAAAAGAAACGCGGACAAGACGGGAAATGGAATCCCGTGTCCAGACTAACATTGTGCTAAATGGTTGTAGCACAAGTGGCAGCGTTGGTATAATTAGAGGAAATGAAGTGTTGGTGTTTGTTT
Organism: Agapanthus africanus; assembly: GCA_030015575.1. Classification (NCBI taxonomy): domain Eukaryota; kingdom Viridiplantae; phylum Streptophyta; class Magnoliopsida; order Asparagales; family Amaryllidaceae; genus Agapanthus; species Agapanthus africanus. Next base: position 624,719,761 of record CM057339.1, read on the forward strand.
TGAAAAATGATACGGATTTTTGAAAAATGATGCGATCACAACAAATGTAACAAGCAAAACCCTAAAATCTAGTGGTCACCTAGGTCAGACTCTAGACCGCTCCTAACTGCCAAAAGACAAGTCGCAGGATAGAATCCTCCACTGCCTCTTTGTTCCCCTGTGGCCGGATAAGTGCCAGGTAAGTGGGAAGGTACTCCACTACGTAAGTAGTGGGCCTAATTAATAACCACTAGCCTTAGACACACTCGCCTTAGGCACCACAGGAAAACGCGGATAAGCAATGAATTACCCACGGCCTTCTCTTGTCCTAATTGAGCGCGACGGTCCTTAGAGTCATCTCTAGATATTTTTTAGTTAATGTGGGTCAATGCGGATGCAAGTTTTGCGATTTTCGGGGCCTAGGAAGGGTAATGAACTCCCCACCTAATTTGAATTTGGTCGTGCCCCTTAATTTCCGTATTAATATGCAAACAACAAAAAAAATCAAAAACACGCACAAATTTTATTTTGCTTTTGCGGCGCAGCGATTTATTTGCAAAGAAACCTGCAGAAAAGTAGTAATTGGAGAAGATTTAGGAGAGAGATAAGAAAGATAGAAGTTACTGTGAAAAGTTGATGCAGAGAGGAGCTAGAATGCGGCGGATCCGCCGCGTATGCAGGCTAATGCCGCGGAAGGGCGGTGGTATGTTGGGATCAGTGCACAGAAATTTGTGCACAAGCTTCTGTTCACCTACACAGCTCTCTGAATGTTATAGAAATTTTTTTCCACAGCTCCAATGATTCCAGATTTCCTCGCAATCAAATCACAATACACGTATTAGTGTTTGCACGAATTTTGATCACAAAATTTAGATGGAATAAAATTTTCAACTCAAATTTCAAAATACGAACTATTAGCGCACTATCCCCGGCAACGACGCCATTTGATTGAATGATTTTCCGTTGTGTAGTATTAGAAAATAGTATAGAAATCACAACCAAAAATTATTTGATCGCAATCAATAACGGTGTCGATTGTAGCGCGTTAGTAAGTGCGGATCGTCCACAGGGAAAGTGTAATCGTTCGTCTTTTGAATTAGATGAGTCGAAACTTTAATGAAAAGAAAACAAACAATTCATGATTTATATTTGAAGTTCAAGAATTAGAAAATCTAGATCTAATAACAAGAAAAAGATAGAATCAAGAATTGATAGTTTGATGATTTTTCCAAACCAAATATCAAGAATCGAAATGAGGCTCGTAGGAATCGATCGGATCTATAGATGTGATGTAATCTTACAATTACGTATTCTTATCCTTCGATGAATTGATACTAGATCGATGATGATCGACGAGAATTAAGGATTTCTTGTGAAACTAGGGTTTCATCTTATCCCTTGTTCCTTCATCGATATCATTCATATTCTAGCCTCTAGTAAATTCAAGAAACAATCGTAGATCCCTAATTTCGAGCGATCACAATACAGAAAGCATCGCTACGAAACTAGGTCATCGATTCTTGAACTTGCTAGGGTTTACAAAACTCGTAGGACTTAAAAATCGTTTTAAGATTTATTACATCATCATTCTATTAATCGTCTCGGCTCCTTAACGAGCGGAGTTTTACTCAAACATCACAACAAGAACTACAATTACAAATTGAGATCTAATCATGATGCAAGAATTAAAAGAAAGAAAGATTAAAGAAATTCACCTTTTATTTATATCAACAATTTCATTACATTCGCTCAAGAACTACAAGAGGAAGAATTCGATCGTCGATTTGGCTTCGCTCGTCTCCGTGGGTCGCGGATCGGCTTGGATCACTTGCCCGATTGAAGATCGGCTCGGCTCCTAAAAGGTTGAAGGCTTCTTGCTTGATTGGTACTCAAGATCTTGAATTTGGAGTGGAATTAGGATTAGGGTTTCGCACAAGCCTTGTCACTAGACTTGTGGAAGAAGATGATGAAAGAGGGAATTTTAGGAACTAACTAATGATTAATGAACAACCTCAACCCTTAGATCTAGGCTCCTATTTATAGATCTCAAAACCCTAGATCTAAGATTTCAAATTCTAAGTTTCCCTCCAAAAGTTTGTTGAGGAAATTTGAATTTCCCTCCAAAAGTTAGTTAGAGGAGAAGCTTCTAAATGTGATTAGTTAGGAGGGAGCTTCTAGAAGAGGTTAGTAAGGAGCTTAATTAAGATTAGCCTTACTTAATCTTCTTTGCTGATCTGGCAGTAGCTTCTGGAGAATTATGGAATTTGACGTATCAGAAATAACTGTGGGCCTTTAGATAAAAGTTTTGCTAAAAAAATGGAGAGCTGAAGCTTTGGAATGGCCGCGGATCCGCGGCCCAAGTAGGCTCCTGCCGCGGATCCACGGCTCCTTGTGGGCCTTGGGCTTCCATACTTTCAGGTAATTTGCTATATAATATCTGGGCCTTGTTTTCATATGTTGAATTTTGTGATTACTCCTGCATTGCTACCAGATCTGCATCTTTTGAGTTGGCGTAATTTTGATCAGCTCTTTGGCTTTTCTTCCGGATTTTCCTACACAGACTCAAGACAAGTGTTGCGCAAATACAGAAATGATGCGATGCCATGAAATGCGGTTAATTTCCTTTATAGTGTCGGTTTTAGAGTCTAATACATGTAATCTGATATTTTGCGACTGATTTGCTAATATGTGAAATATGAATACCGAACACTTCTAAATGAGTGCAAATGTTAGGGAAATTGCCGTGTTAAAAATACATTATTTTCGACTGATCAAATACCCCCAAACTTAATTTCGATCGTCTCGAGCGAATGTTTTATTAAAAAGAAGGAGAAAATAAAGAAAGAGAAAAACTAACTAGCACACTTTCGTAGGCAACACGATTGCACTGAGCACGTGCAACAAGCCTTTAAACCTCTAGGTGTCCCTAGTAGGAGGAGTGTTGTCTTCTGAGGGTTTTCAGCGGATTGCACCCACAAAATCCAATAATAAAAGGAAGATCATGAATATTACATTTAAAGAAAAGAATTGTAAAAGAAAGACTTTGAAAATTAGGGTTTCCAACTAAGCTAGCTTTTCGGTTGTCATGAGCCCTATCTTAATGGTCATGAAAAGATGTCAGAAATCACGTCCTCCCTCAATAAAACATCGTCTTATTCTTCATTCCTATCTTTCTTCCAAACATCGATCATATAACCCTGCGTGTGTGTAAAGGCATCCCTACGCCCGGAGAATTCAATTCAAGCTATCATACTCTTGCCCATCAGCCTCAGTACTTTTTAATTAATGAATATTTAGATGAGATTGCTCACACACTTTCATGCGACCATTAATACTTCTTGAGGTACTAACCGACCGATTACTCCTGTGCTTGCTTACTTGGTGTATTTTCCTCGTCTTGCACCACCTTAGGCATAGCAGTGACTCCCAGACCAGTTGGCCTTAGGGCACTAGGTGAAGAAGCACCCTCGCTATATATTTTTTTATTGCCCTCGGTGATAACAAAACCAGTGTCCATTTTTCTCACAACTTTATATTTTTATTCATTTTTTTCTTTTTATTTCCTTCATACATCTGGCTTAAAGACAAGAGCATTTCAAGGTATCCTCTACTATCCCAGGCTTTAAGACGTGTGTAAGTGCGAATAGCAGGGTATCAACGTTCAAAATGTTTGGCTTCCAGAATAGAAACTATTTTTCAGACTTATTTTTATCCTCAGATTAGTGACGTCCTTCATCTTACTAACCCTTGGGACAACGGCTCATAACTACTTATTACTAGTTCGTATAAGAAAACTTCTAATTTTCTTAGTTTTCTTAAAATTTACTAACCCTTGCAGGTTTGACCGCTTGGGATCAGTTGCGGTATCGCCGGCACACAGCTTCTTCCAGGGTGTTTTACTTTGGTAGGTCGGACACATGTTGGATCGTACCCACTCTCGTACTTTATATTCCATTGTATCTAGATAAACTCCATCAAATTAGAAATTGTATATTGGTAGACCTAGTCAGACTTGGGTATTGTGCGAGACTTAGAGCGATGGGTTTATGTTCTATTCTTGAGTTTTGATATCTTGCTTCTTTATTTGTTCTTTCTGGGTTGATCTTTGCCGTTGGGTGTCGTATATATGTTATTGCATGGTTGTTATTCCGACGGTTGGTGAAGAGCTAGCTCCCGCTTGGGAATGCCTATATATTGTTGTGTATATGGTTTTGGATAAAAATCTATAAGGGAGGTGCTGCCCAAATTTTTAAAAGACGAAACATGTTTTTCAACTAGTATAATCCACTTGCATTTTCATGTTTCATTAGCTATGCATTCAAAGAAAAACATGATTCATTATAGCTTTATTTCAAAACTGCACCCCCACTATTTTCCGCAAAAAGGTTTAGATTTTCTGGGCTTCGTCTTACTTGATTTACGTTACGCCTTTAGACGTTGCGTAATTTAAGTGCCGGTCATGTGCTAAATTACGGGTCGTGACAACACTTTTATTCGGTTGTTTTGACGATTTTACCATGATGCGTACTATATACATGTTATAGTTTTGATTATATCATGTTAGTTTTCGTATTGGATTTTGACATTGTATTTTCGCCATGACTTTGATGATTGCATGATGCTTGACAGAGTTTTGATTTTGAGTTTTACACTCGTTCTCATTGCGCATGTATTGCGCTATGTTATGTTTTAAGTATTCATGATTCGGAGCCCCGACGACTTGATTGCTTTGCTGAAATATTTTAGTATTTGGGAAGTTTTAAATTTAAATTTGGGGATCGAATTTATTTTAGGGGGGAAGATTGTAACATTTCAGAAAATAAAATATTATTTTTGGGAATTTAAATAATTTAAATAATAAATATTATGAATATTACAAGTATGAGAATTAGTTTTAATGAAAGGGTATAATATATACCGATAGTTTGGAAAATATTTGGAAATTTATATCAAATATGGATTTTAGAAAGTATTTATTGGATTTGGGGTATTCTATACATAATTATGTAACTTATTTTGTGCAAGTTTATATTTAATCCGATTTGTGCACAACTAATATTTTTTAGCCAAATCCATTTTCTTTAGTTTTTTTAACCATGACAATGTGCCACGACACATTTCATACTTGCATACATGTTTCTATGTTTTTTTTATGTTTTAAAAAAAGAAAGAAAGAGAGAGAAATTTTGAGAGTGGGGACAAAGAGGTATGGGCAAGGAAGAGAGAGAGGGGGCGGGGGTTCTTTTGTTTACAACCTTGGCTCATTTCCTATCTTTCTTCATCTCCCATCTTCTTTTGTGCTTCCCCTTCATTCTCCTCTTCCTCCACCTCCTCATCCACCATGCAACACCCTCAAATCATCACTAAAATCTCACATTCCCTTCATTAAAACTATTCCAAACCCCACTACAAACCCTATGGAGGCATCAAACTTGGACCTTGAAGACTTTGAGCAACTCAAGAAAATTCTTGAGTTGCCAAATGAGGTAAATCCCATGACTTTAGTTCAGTTTTTAGATTTCCTAGCATCTTAGTGTAGTTTAGAATTGTTTAAGTGTCGTTTTGTAACCTTTGAAAATTCCAAGTTGAGGTTTAGAGAATAGAATGAGTTGTGATGGTGTTTATGAGGTGTAGTTAGTGACCCCAGACCCTCAGTGTTAATCCTGGACCAACTTGAGCATAGAAAATAGAGACTTGAACTTAGATATGGTCGATGTCGGTTTTGTGACTTTTGTGAGGACTACAGGGAATTTGGAGAAAACTGAGGTGTTTTTAAGAAAATCAAACAAGTAGAATAATCTAGATAGACCACTAGAAGACCACCACGAGAAAACGAGACCCTAGTTCCAAACTATGGCCGGTGACACCGGGCTTTTTCATGATCTCGCCGGGACATGATGGGTTACTGGTGTAGGGGTTCTGTCTGTAGCTCCCAATCCTTATAAACTAGCCTATGTATTGTTTGTTTGGTCCCAAATTACCCGAGTCAAAATCTGGAGCTATTTCCTAAGTTTTTGTTTTGGTTTTCGTGGTTTTTTTTGTAACTTGAGTTTTGATATTTGGGTTTTATCTCGGTCGATTGATATTTGTACGTCGACGACGAGGGTTGTTTGGTTGTTTTTGAACGCGTAGACCATAGGTTCTAACCTATGTGTGTTTCGTGTGCCGTTTTGGTTTTTGCATTCGATTCATGATTATGATATAACGTATTGAAAACTGTAGGTACCCCGCGTGGACATCGTATGATAAGGGAGAGCATGGCGTCATCGACTTCGGCAAGAGGGGATCGAGGTGAGTAGATGTATATCTACGGGGGAGGTCGGGTGGATGGCGTATAGCACCCCTGCAACCGTAGGATATGTAAGTCGATGCCACGCACCCCGCGGTTCGTAGGGAGGCGGAATGAGTAAAAAACGATAATTTTTTGCTTCGTAACATCGACTAAACACCAAGATTGAAGCTAAACCTTTAACTAACTACAAGACTATGAGGTTTTAACTACAGGTGAAAAAGTTATACCTCAAGTAACCGGTTCTTCTTGTGCTTGCTGTCCTCCTCTCCTGCACGAGCTCCTTGGAGTAGTACGGATAGCGCCTCCTCGTCGGCCTTCTCGAATCGAAGATGATCCACCTGAGAGTTTGTATATCAAGCTCCTACCTCAATGCCGAAGTAACTAGGGCATCTAGTTCGCTACACTAGATGACCTAGGTGATGTAGAGAATGTTGATAGATTAGTAAGTCTCTTTAAGCTTTATGATTCTCAACACATGAGACAGGAAAAGTTTAGAGGAAGAAGAAGAATTATATGAAAAAAAGCTAGTGAAAACTTAGCATAAGAATGAGAATGAACTCCTTGGTGCAAATTGAACTCTTACCCTTTTCTCATAGAATAAACCTATTTACTAAAATGAGAAAGGTTCAATAATCACCTTAGTGAGTCATGGGTTGAAAATGCTCCATGTGTCACAAAGAGCCATGCTCAAAATAATACATAATTCCACCTCATTTCTTCCACTCATAAATCAATAACCATTTAACATAAATGATAAATAGATAATATGAGGATTAATCTTCTAGAAACATCTTTGAGTAAATTACAAAAATGCCCCTCTAGTGTACATACATACCCGTATCCGTATTCCAAAAAATACGAATACAAAAGAGACAAAAATAATCCATCAGTATAATACTAGGATCCGGCTTAAACCAAAGCCAACTAGTATTGTCCGTCCGAATAATCATGCATGCACAAGTACACGCACGTGATCAAACCTTGTCGTAATAATGTACGACCTCTACATCTTTTGCCCGATGCAGGGAAACCCTCTGTGTGGGACTTTAAAGACTCGACACTACGCTGGCAGTGGGTTTAACCACAGGCCGCAAGCAGTACTAACTGCATGTAACGGCCCCCAGGTATATGTTGATAAGAAATCCGATGAGAATAACTCATCCGAACTGTCACAACCCGAAAGTACGGAACGTGACCGGCACTTAGATTACGAAACGTCTAGAGGCGCAACGTAACCTAAGTAAGCCGAAGCCCAGAAATCTAAACCATATAAAAGAATAAGAAGAAAAGAAAACAAGTTTAAAAGTATCAGCAAATTTACCAAAAATTTCGGCAGAGTCTCCTCTGTAAAAACTGGCCCCAAACGGCTACAACAAGTATAATATACATAAACAATAAAAAGCATCCCCAAACGGGAGCTAGCTCAACGCCAACAGGCGGAAACAACAACAACAATACACAATAGTATACAACGCCAAAGGGCGAGGCTCAAAACTCAAAAGAAAACAAAACCACCAGATCAGAATAATACACGCGCGACTCTAAGGTCGAAATAAAAGACTGGTCCAATAAACTTATCAAGTAATACAAGTATGGTTGATGGAGCTTACTAGATACAAATGAAAGAATAAAAGTACAATGGTGGTTCAGATACAAGTGAACCAACCTACCGTGCAAATCACCCTGAATGAAATGATGTGCCAGCAAGCTGCCAGGGAAACCTGTACATCGAACCTGTAATAAAATTTGGCACAACGGGGGTGAGTTGCCAACTCGTGAGTAGAAGACATCTACGAAAAGAAATCGAATGCATGACGCTATCCTAGGTCATAATAATACACTATCATATCCTAATCATCTAGTAATAGCAGGGTAAAACTACGTGTAAATGCAGATACTCCGTGCTCGTGTCAGTGCCTCATATAGTACTATGTCATATGAATGGATATGCATGCACCATGAATATAAAATAATCAATCCTGAAATCCAGATATATCTGTATAAGAAATCTTTAGCTGTTATCATAGTAAAACGTGTATAGAAATCTAAAATATCAACAATGAAATCCATGGAAATCCGTGTCAAGCATCGACACAAACATGTAAATCTCAAGTCTCATAGTCCCAATACCTCGGGCTCCGTCAGTCCGGATCGGCCCATAGCATCAAATCTCACGACAACGGTCGGTATCCTCCGGATATCCGACGCGCCAGACATCACCGGTAGGTAGCCTTCCCCTGCCAGGCTCATCGTCTACAACTCGATCTTCTTGCCCCGGGGTACCATACCGGGCCCACCATGTACCCGAGACGGTTCATCCACTCCTCGAATCGGGTCTCGAAATCCAACAGAAAACATGAAATCTCATGGTGGACGATACATACATCACGAGAAAACCGCATCTTATGTTTTAAAAAGAGAGGAGGAGAGAGACAGATGTTTTTATATATTCTTGCGGTTTTCCCCAAAAATCCAGAAATCTCATAGAAACCCAAATCTCAAAATCATGAGTAAGTATATGATAAGTGTCGGCATATGCCCATGATACTGCATGATAACATGAAAATATGAATGCATGAATGTCTAAGTGATAAATATCATATCTATACTAACATCAGAAAGTAATCACAATATTATATCGGTCAAGTTGTTAACTGATTCTATCAATAAAAGATAATAAGATCTAAAGTGTACGTGACATAGCAATTACCGATGATGATGTGTGTGAGCCGGCAAATAAGTGTGTGTGGAATATGCGCATCATCGGTAATGGTGCTGGTGTCCAAGCAGGTAAGGTTTATACTGATTATAGCAGCATATGTAAGAACATGCATCATTATGATTCCAGTGTGAAAGTAAGACGGATGTATGTTATCCACTCATTTGATATACCATTAACACTACCACTATATGACTCGAACCTAATCTAGTGTCCATCTAACCTCCTAAGGAACAAAACCTAAGAAACTAGTCAATAAGAAACAAGAGTCTACCTAAGGTCTGAATCAATATCTCTAATAGTCGGCGATCCAGCCTCAATAGCGTCACGTACGTAGTACGGCTTCCTCGAATCAAGAGTGCGGATCAATCATCATATTTATGCCTCGTACGGTAAAATCCATCGTACGGCATCCCAATATCAGGGTACGGGTCAAGTATCTCCTAGGTGTCTCATCATTAGTATAATGTCATCATCAACACATCTCATGATCAAGGTGCTAAACTGTGATCGCATACATCAATCATATATCATTGCCATCATAATAAGCATCATTAGTTTATCCTCAGAAATATCATGTCATATGTATCATATCGTCCTCAAGTCACACCTCTATGATATCGACATCAGGTCACACCTATATGATGTCGTAATCAAGTCATACATATCCCATATTGTGATCAATCACAAGTTACAGTCCAGGTACTATTTTAGAGTCCCATGTATCTCAATATCATCACCATCCATTATAATTTAAGTATAAATGTTCATTATCTCATTCTGTAATGATCCGCTAACACTTAATACGACTGTATAGCCAAGAATCACGGCATCAAGCCCAGTTACACTGTTTCATGATACCTCGGATATCATATCACCTCAATGAATCCTATATACGTGTTGTATATATATATATATATATATATATATATATATACCTATACTTAGTTCTATATACACACACACACACACACACACACACACACGTATACACCATGTCGAGTTTCAGTGTGTGTTTCTATTTAAAACCTACGAACCTCCTCCAAGGTATTCATCCTCTGGTATGGTCTTCCTAAATCAGTCTAGTCCAGCCTAGGGTCATTACTAGGGTCATAAGCATTAAGAATCTAGGGTCACATCTGGCTTCCTAATGTCAATAAGTACTATTCCTATTCTACGTTGCGGGGGTGCTAAACGCCATCCACCCGACTTCCCCCCGTAGATATACATTTACTCACCTGGTCCATGTCTGCCGAAGATGGTGTCACCATCCTCCTCTTCATCGCCCGCAGTCCACGTGAGGGGTACCTAAATGCAAACATATAAATAGCATCGTAAACTGAATCACATACAAAAGTCAAAACGACGCAATGAACCGGCATAGGTTAAAACCTATGTCCCGTCCACGCAAAAGAACCAAATATCGCTCGATATCGGCGTACAAACTCCGATGGATCGAGATAAACATCAACAAATAACTCGTAGTTTTAAAAAACATTACTTATATTATAAAACATGATTAAATCCATCGTACGGCATCCCAATATCAGGGTACGGGTCAAGTATCTCCTAGGTGTCTCATCATTAGTATAATGTCATCATCAACACATCTCATGATCAAGGTGCTAAACTGTGATCGCATACATCAATCATATATCATTGCCATCATAATAAGCATCATTAGTTTATCCTCAGAAATATCATGTCATATGTATCATATCGTCCTCAAGTCACACCTCTATGATATCGACATCAGGTCACACCTATATGATGTCGTAATCAAGTCATACATATCCCATATCGTGATCAATCACAAGATACAGTCCAGGTACTATTTTAGAGTCCCATGTATCTCAATATCATCACCACCCATTATAATTTAAGTATAAATGTTCATTATCTCATTCTGTAATGATCCGCTAACACTTAATACGACTGTATAGCCAAGAATCACGGCATCAAGCCCAGTTACACTGTTTCATCATACCTCGGATATCATATCACCTCAATGAATCCCATATACGTGTTGTGTATATATATATATATATATATACCTATACCTAGTCCTATATATATATATATATATATATATACACACACACACACACACACATACACGTATACACCATGTCGAGTTTCAGTGTGTGTTTCTATCTAAAACCTACGAACCTCCTCCAAGGTATCATCCTCTGGTATGGTCTTCCTAAATCAGTCTAGTCCAGCCTAGGGTCATTACTAGGGTCCTAAGAATTAAGAATATAGGGTCACATCTGGCTTCCTAATGTCAATAAGTACTATTCCTATTCTACGTTGCGGGGGTGCTAAACGCCATCCACCCGACTTCCCCCCGTAGATATACATCTACTCACCTGGTCCATGTCTGCCGAAGACGGTGTCACCATCCTCCTCTTCATTGCCCGCAGTCCACGTGAGGGGTACCTAAATGCAAACATATAAATAGCATCGTAAACTGAATCACATACAAAAGTCAAAACGACTCAATGAACCGGCATAGGTTAAAACCTATGTCCCGTCCACGCAAAAGAACCAAATATCGCTCGATATCGGCGTACAAACTCCGATGGATCGAGATAAACATCAACAAATAACTCGTAGTTTTAAAACACATTACTTATATTATAAAACATGATTAAATCCATCGAAACCCTAAAATCCATCAAACCGTCCAATTTCGTAAAACCCGAAAATGCCAATTTACCGTTTTTCATCATAGCATGACATTTAAATGAAACCAATGATAATAAAACTCATTAAATAGCATAACTAGACTATACAAACCATTTCTATATTTTTATTACACAAATTTGTATTAATTTGAAATTTCTAGTTTGCAACCTTTAACAATTTTCAACATTTTTCAAGCAAAATACCACAATTCCACCACAAAACGTGATTTTGCATGAATTAATGTATTAAACCACAATTCATGATGATAATGATTTAATGAAACCATAAATTATATTTTTAATCTCATTTATTTAGGAATTTCTAAAATCTAGTTTACAAAAAAATAGCATTTTATTAGTATTTTCCAATTAACAAAAGAAACTAGTGATCAAACTAAGTTTTTCTTTCCATTAACATGCTAATATTCTCACTAAAACTACAATCTAATGATATCAATCTAAATTAGGATTTTATATTACCCACATATATTTTTATAAAAAACTAGTTAGCTAAATAGCTTAATTTAAACAATTTGAATACAAAAATTATTATACAATAACCATGCAAGATTTTTCCACTTCTAAAAATGGTAGACTAGTTATTATAACTCTAATTAATTAATAAAAATCACCACTTGAATTTACAAACCCTAACTTGAATTTTAAAATTTGCAACTAGAATTAATATATTAAATCTAATTATATTTAAAAGAAACAACTAATAACAATAAATAAAAAGGAGAAGATTTATACCTCCAAACTATGAAATCCAAACATGAAAATGAGCCTCCAAAATGCATGCTTTCCCACTCCAAAATCCATGTAAAAATGAGCAAGAATAAAAGGGTAGGAAATAAATATGATTTTGTACAATTTTTGTTGAATTTTGATGTATTTTGGAGCAAAATAAAATGAGGAAAATGGGGGATACCATGGGGGGTGAGGAGGTGAGGGAGATAAGAAAGAGAGTGACAAAAGTTGTGTAGAAGTCTCCACCAAAATATCATTTCATTATGTCTTTTCATGCATTTCTTTATTTTATTTTATTTCTTTACTATAGAAACTCAAGAAAGCTCTAGAAAAATGGAAAAATTTGCAAATAAATTTTTCACGATACACACTAAATTCTAATATGCCATGGTTCATTTTTACAAATTACAACCATTCAAATTTGTAATTTACACTAATTTAGTGTAAAAATAAAGCTTATGTTAATATTTAAAATAATTAATTTAGGAAAAATATTTAATTAAACTAAAAATTTATAAGTGGATAAATAAACACCATTTACTAGTAATTAAATAATTAAAATAGGTATTTTTGAAATTATAATGAAAAACAATCACGGTTAGGTTTTACGAAAAATACATTTTACTTTGCCGAAAATCATAAAATTCACTTAAACAATTTTATTCATTTAATTATTTATTTAATTATTTTTAAAACGTTACAATCTTCCCCCCTTTAGGAAATTCGGTCCCCGAATTTAAATTAAAACTTCCCTTCTAAATACTAAAACATTTAACAAAACACTCAAATCGTCGGGGCTCCGAAATCATCAATACATAACAAAAATCAACTCCGTCATGCATAACGCAATCATCGGAGTTATGGCGAGAATAAAATATCAAAACCCAATATGAAAACCAACATAATATATATCAAAACTATAACTTATATATAGTTCGCATCCTAGTAAAATCGCCTAAACATCATAATAAAGAAGCATACAAAAACCCCTCTTGAAAATCGCCGTGCAATGCACGTGTCACGGCATAAGTAGCGGACGTTTAATTTAAAAAAATAGCTATATATATATATATATCTTTTATTTAACATACACGTCCCGCCTGATTACTAAATCAAATAATAATGATTATGAAAACATACTGCTCAAACTGAAATCAATCCCAATCACATCAATAAAATATCAAGTGCGTCCGGTGCGCACTGAAATCGAAACCAAATACAGATACCATGAATACCCACAACAACAAAACTAAGTGCAACAGGTGTGCACCAATAACATCTGTCAAGTGCAACGGGTGTGCACGACTCAATATCAGGTGCATCTAATCTGCACAAAACCCCGATTTAGTGCATCTGGTGTGCACAAAATCGCATTAAGTGCGCCAAGTATGCGCAAGAATCCTAATCAGGTGCATATGGTGCACGAAAACATACATCGAATATCAAAATCGAAATCACAGCACAAAAATGCATGAAAACTAGGTCGAAGCATATGTCAAAATCATGTGTAAGCCCTATGCACGAAATCAAATCAAAATCTCAAAATATATAAAACCAAATCAACTGTACTGGGTGTGTACTAAACAATATCAATACAACTGATATATGAAACACAAATAGAATGAAATGAAGGTACACACATGAAATACCAATCGTAGAACAAAGTCCTCAAAATACCAAAAATCCAATCAACGAAAATATGAAATTCAAATCACTAAATCACAATCGTAAACACTATCGTCAATGTCCGTCTCTTTCCTCTGATGTCGATTGCTTCGAACTCGTCTCTTCATAGCTGTGCTGACTGTGCTACCCACGGCAATACTCATATCTAGAGTCTCCCACGTAGTCGATCCCTTCACTTGATATCCGGACTACATTAAACTTTTCGATCGATCCATCAAAATCCCATAATTCCCCGAGAGCTCAACACTCAAGTACAGTTTAAAAATATCTGGTACATACCCCAGCATCGATGATCCAGCCGTAGAAGGGCAAACCCAAGCCTCACTAATGGCACCGCGGAACTGCCGTAAACCCTAAGGTTCAAGGGCGTTCTTGTGGTCATTATGTCGAGTTAGGGTTTCATTCTTCTAGAGGGTCCATCGAAATACCTGCATGTTCTTCCGAATACTTTAGACTTGGGAAAATGGTTTTCTGATAATCGTTCGAACCTTCATCCGGACGGCATGTGAATACCCTTCGTCCGCACGCTAAGCAATGCTTCAATCCTCAGGAATAACCAATACTCTAATGGTTATCGCATTCGAGCCGCAGCTCCCTCTGCCAGTGTGCCCGTGGTTAACAGAAACCACCCTCCAACATTGACGAAGATAGATCAAAAGAACGAATGGAATACGGTGCAAACAATTGTACATCCTAAGGCTCCTTAAGCAGAGTAGCGTATCGTATGTATGCCGCGGACCATACCCACGGTACGTTACTCTACCTAAATCGCCCACTCCATCAACCAAGGGTCACCTAGACTTATACAAGGTTAAACCTAGCGCTCTGATACCAACTTTGTCACAACCCGAAAGTACGGAACGTGACCAGCACTTAGATTACGAAACGTCTAGAGGCGCAACGTAACCTAAGTAAGCCGAAGCCCAGAAATCTAAACCATATAAAAGAATAAGAAGAAAAGAAAACAAGTTTAAAAGTATCAGCAAATTTACCAAAAATTTCGGCAGAGTCTCCTCTGTAAAAACTGGCCCCAAACGGGTACAACAAGTATAATATACATAAACAATAAAAAGCATCCCCAAACGGGAGCTAGCTCAACGCTAACAGGCGGAAACAACCACAATAATACACAATAGTATACAACGCCAAAGGACGAGGCTCAAAACTCAAAAGAAAACAAAACCACCAGATCAGAATAATACATGCGCGACTCTAAGGTCGAAATAAAAGACTGGTCCAATAAACTTATCAAGTAATTCAAGTATGGTTGATGGAGCTTACTAGATACAAATGAAAGAATAAAAGTATAATGGTGGTTCAGATACAAGTGAACCAACCTACCGTGCAAATCACCCTGAATGAAATGATGTGCCAGCAAGCTGCCAGGGAAACCTGTACATCGAACCTGTAATAAAATTTGGCACAACGGGGGTGAGTTGCCAACTCGTGAGTAGAAGACATCTACGAAAAGAAATCGAATGCACGACGCTATCCTAGGTCATAATAATACACTATCATATCCTAATCATCTAGTAATAGTAGGGTAAAACTACGTGTAAATGCAGATACTTCGTGCTCGTGTCAGTGCCTCATATAGTACTATGTCATATGAACACCATGAATATAAAATAATCAATCCTGAAATCCAGATATATCTGTATAAGAAATCTTTAGCTGTTATCATAGTAAAACGTGTATAGAAATCTAAAATATCAACAATGAAATCCATGGAAATCCGTGTTAAGCATCGACACAAACATGTAAATCTCAAGTCTCATAGTCCCAATACCTCGGGCTCCGTCAGTCCGAATCGGCCCATAGCATCAAATCTCACGACAACGGTCGGTATCCTCCGGATATCCGCCACGCCAGACATCACCGGTAGGTAGCCTTCCCCTGCCAGGCTCATCGTCTACAACTCGATCTTCTTGCCCCGGGGTACCATACCGGGCCCACCATGTACCCGAGACGGTTCATCCACTCCTCGAATCGGGTCTCGAAATCCAACAGAAAACATGAAATCTCATGGTGGACGACACATACATCACGAGAAAACCGCATCTTATGTTTTAAAAAGAGAGGAGGAGAGAGACAGATGTTTTTATATATTCTTGCGGTTTTCCCCAAAAATCCAGAAATCTCATAGAAACCCAAATCTCAAAATCATGAGTAAGTATATGATAAGTGTCGGCATATGCCCATGATACTGCATGATAACATGAAAATATGAATGCATGAATGTCTAAGTGATAAATATCATATCTATACTAACATCAGAAAGTAATCACAATATTATATCGGTCAAGTTGTTAACTGATTCTATCAATAAAAGATAATAAGATCTAAAGTGTACGTGACATAGCAATTACCGATGATGATGTGTGTGAGCCGGCAAATAAGTGTGCGTGGAATATGCGCATCATCGGTAATGGTGTTGGTGTCCTAGCAGGTAAGGTTTACACTGATTATAGCAGCATATGTAAGAACATGCATCATTATGATTCCAGTGTGAAAGTAAGACGGATGTATGTTATCCACTCATTTGATATACCATTAACACTACCACTATATGACTCGAACCTAATCTAGTGTCCATCTAACCTCCTAAGGAACAAAACCTAAGAAACTAGTCAATAAGAAACAAGAGTCTACCTAAGGTCTGAATCAATATCTCTAATAGTCGGCGATCCAGCCTCAATAGCGTTACGTACGTAGTACGGCTTCCTCGAATCAAGAGTGCGGATCAATCATCATATTTATGCCTCGTACGGTAAAATCCATCGTACGGCATCCCAATATCAGGGTACAGGTCAAGTATCTCCTAGGTGTCTCATCATTAGTATAATGTCATCATCAACACATCTCATGATCAAGGTGCTAAACTGTGATCGCATACATCAATCATATATCATTGCCATCATAATAAGCATCATTAGTTTATCCTCAGAAATATCATGTCATATGTATCATATCGTCCTCAAGTCACACCTCTATGATATCGACATCAGGTCACACCTATATGATGTCGTAATCAAGTCATACATATCCCATATCGTGATCAATCACAAGATACAGTCCAGGTACTATTTTAGAGTCCCATGTATCTCAATATCACCACCACCCATTATAATTTAAGTATAAATGTTCATTATCTCATTCTGTAATGATCCGCTAACACTTAATACGACTGTATAGCCAAGAATCACGGCATCAAGCCCAGTTACACTGTTTCATCATACCTCGGATATCATATCACCTCAATGAATCCCATATACGTGTTGTGTATATATATATATATACCTATACCTAGTCCTATATATATATATACACACACACACACACACACACATACATGTATACACCATGTCGAGTTTCAGTGTGTGTTTCTATCTAAAACCTACGAACCTCCTCCAAGGTATTCATCCTCTGGTATGGTCTTCCTAAATCAGTCTAGTCCAGCCTAGGGTCATTACTAGGGTCCTAAGAATTAAGAATATAGGGTCACATCTGGCTTCCTAATGTCAATAAGTACTATTCCTATTCTACGTTGCGGGGGTGCTAAACGCCATCCACCCGACTTCCCCCCGTAGATATACATCTACTCACCTGGTCCATGTCTGCCGAAGACGGTGTCACCATCCTCCTCTTCATTGCCCGCAGTCCACGTGAGGGGTACCTAAATGCAAACATATAAATAGCATCGTAAACTGAATCACATACAAAAGTCAAAACGACGCAATGAACCGGCATAGGTTAAAACCTATGTCCCGTCCACGCAAAAGAACCAAATATCGCTCGATATCGGCGTACAAACTCCGATGGATCGAGATAAACATCAACAAATAACTCGTAGTTTTAAAACACATTACTTATATTATAAAACATGATTAAATCCATCGAAACCCTAAAATCCATCAAACCGTCCAATTTCGTAAAACCCGAAAATGCCAATTTACCGTTTTTCATCATAGCATGACATTTAAATGAAACCAATGATAATAAAACTCATTAAATAGCATAACTAGACTATACAAACCATTACTATATTTTTATTACACAAATTTGTATTAATTTGAAATTTCTAGTTTGCAACCTTTAACAATTTTCAACATTTTTCAAGCAAAATACCACAATTCCACCACAAAACGTGATTTTGCATGAATTAATGTATTAAACCACAATTCATGATGATAATGATTTAATGATACCATAAATTATATTTTTAATCTCATTTATTTAGGAATTTCTAAAATCTAGTTTACAAAAAAATAGCATTTTATTAATATTTTCCAATTAACTAAAGAAACTAGTGATCAAACTAAGTTTTTCTTTCTATTAACATGCTAATATTCTCACTAAAACTACAATCTAATGATATCAATCTAAATTAGGATTTTATATTACCCACATATATTTTTATAAAAAACTAGTTAGCTAAATAGCTTAATTTAAACAATTTGAATACAAAAATTATTATACAATAACCATGCAAGATTTTTCCACTTCTAAAAATGGTAGACTAGTTATTATAACCCTAATTAATTAATAAAAACCACCACTTGAATTTACAAACCCTAACTTGAATTTTAAAATTTGCAACTAGAATTAATATATTAAATCTAATTATATTTAAAAGAAACAACTAATAACAATAAATAAAAAGGAGAAGATTTATACCTCCAAACTATGAAATCCAAACATGAAAATGAGCCTCCAAAATGCATGCTTTCCCACTCCAAAATCCATGTAAAAATGAGCAAGAATAAAAGGGTAGGAAATAAATAGGATTTTGTACAATTTTTGTTGAATTTTGATGGATTTTTGATGTATTTTGGAGCAAAATAAAATGAGGAAAATGGGGGCTACCATGGGGGGTGAGCCCGGCCATTTTTGGAGGTTAGGGAGATAAGAAAGAGAGTGACAAAAGTTGTGTAGAAGTCTCCACCAAAATATCACTTCATTATGTCTTTTCATGCATTTCTTTATTTTATTTTATTTCTTTACTATAGCAACTCAAGAAAGCTCTAGAAAAATGGAAAAATTTGCAAATAAATTTTTCATGATGCACACTAAATTCTAATATGCCATGGTTCATTTTTACAAATTACAACCATTCAAATTTGTAATTTACACTAATTTAGTGTAAAAATAAAGCTTATGTTAATATTTAAAATAATTAATTTAGGAAAAATATTTAATTAAACTAAAAATTTATAAGTGGCTAAATAAACACCATTTACTAGTAATTAAATAATTAAAATAGGTATTTTTGAAATTATAATGAAAAACAATCACGGTTAGGCTTTACGAAAAATACATTTTACTTTGCCGAAAATCATAAAATTCACTTAAACAATTTTATTCATTTATTCAATTATTTTTAAAACGTTACACGAACTCCTACTGAGCCTATATGTGACATTCTTCGTACAGTCCGGTCTGTTCGTCTAAGAGTATCGCATATCGGGTCAAGGGGGCGGTAGCCGTCAGACCCATAATAGCGCAATAAGTCGTGCCGGGGTAGAGCCCAAAATATCCTGAGAAACTACTGGAGCACCTATCGGTAAATTTCACTTGCCCTGGCCAGGGACTTGTGTAATGGCTTTCCGAACACAGCGCGATATCGACCCCCAATACCGGGAGAGACGAATCCTATCTAACCGCCACTGCCACCAAGTTCTTCGGGACTGCACCCAACTACTACCTGTTTGCATGACTCAATAGAGCCGTGGTAGGGTAGTAATCTAAGAACAGTAGGAACACACTCGAGGTGAAGCAGCAGTGTCATGTCAACGGACTAAGCTGTACTCATGTTACCTGGAAACTGCTACCTGATGCTAGGTATATTACCGACCAACAGTTCCCCACGAGTCCATCCGGAGTAACTCATAACCTAATGAGCACCTGCATACTATCTCCAGTACGGCGTACTAATGGCTGTGGGACAGACCATTTCCCCTGCTGGGATGAGAAACGTATACACTAGTCTACTCTGGAGTATCGATGCCCTGTCTCGATAATCCTACGACTAGGGACCAGAATAAGGATGTGCTTATAGACTATCCAGCCCTCACTAGTGTGACTGCCATCACAACGCTGGTAGTCAAGCAAAAGATCCTAAGTGCTCTATCAATATGTATTAGCGATACGTCAATACAAACATATACATATATTTAGATAGAAACAAACCAAGTAGCATACTACTATATTGAGCAAGACTGTCATAAAACCTGTGTATATCCCAAACTTCCAAAATGTAATATACTAACTAGTACTATACAATAATGGCCTCTAGTGCATATATCACTAACACAATATATTTTTATCTAGCAGTGTAACGTTCTGGAAAAAAAATCTTTTAGGAGAATTTTTCGATAATCGGTAAAATAACCGGTGTTTTCTGTAAAAACAAAGATATAATTATTTTTCAGCATAGACTTAAATATATCTATTCTAGCTATGTAATTGCTAGTATTGGAATTTAATTGGTCACTTATAAATTGTTAGTTTACTTAAATATTTTTCCTTAATCAATTAATTCAAAAATTATTATAAGCTTTCAATTTTACATTTAATTAGTGATAATTACAAATTTGAATGGTTTAAACACACATTAGTGCACCATGACAACACAAAATTTAGTTTGTAACATGCTCTTTTTCTCTAATTATCTCCATGTTTCTAGAGTTTTCTAGCATAATATTAATTAGGAAATTAAATAATTAAGAAAGTAAGTTAAAAGATGAGTTGAGGGGGGGGGGGGGGTTCTTTTCATGGAAATTTCTATACAACTCACACACACCCTCATTCTTTACCTCTTTGGCTGAGCCCTCTTATGGCAGCCCCGAATTTGCCCCCACTTCCGCACTCTTTTTTCTCCACTTCAATTAAGAAAAAGGAAATAAATTAAAAAGGAATTAATATATGAGACAAGTGGGGAAGTTTCTACACACAACCACACACTTTTCTCTCTCTCTCTCCCCCTCACTTGGTGCTGGCCGAAACTATGCTGCTCCCATTCTCTATTTCCCCTACTTCATTTCCAAC
Source organism: Agapanthus africanus (assembly GCA_030015575.1). NCBI lineage: Eukaryota > Viridiplantae > Streptophyta > Magnoliopsida > Asparagales > Amaryllidaceae > Agapanthus > Agapanthus africanus. Next base: position 624,740,921 of record CM057339.1, read on the forward strand.
TAAAAAATCTCCAAAAATCCATCAAAAATGAATACAAAATCCCACAAACTCTAAATCAAATTCTTACCCATTATTCCTTGGCCTAATCTACCATGGATCTTGGAGCAAGAGAGCAAATTGGGAGGCCAAGTTTGCATGTTTGATCTCATGTTGTGGAGGTATAATCTTTAACCTATGGTTTGATTGTTGGTCACTTTAATCTAGTTTATTAGGTGTTTAATTGAAAGTTGAAAATTTCAAGAGAAGGGTTTGGATAAAGTTAGGGTTTTGATCATTTGTTTATGATTTCAATGTGTAATTTAACATCTTCGGGAATGCAAAATCTAAGCTAGTTGCTAGTTTACTAATTGTTACTTTTAAATTGTTCTAGTTAAGCTATTTTGCAAACTAGGTTTTTAGGATTAATATAAATTGGTGAGATAAAATTTTAGTAAAGGTTTGTGTGGCTTAATTAAGTTATTAAATGAACATTGTGGACACTAGATTTGTTTAAACATCTAGTTTTGTATTAAAATGGTTAAAAGATACTTACTAGGTTTTTTTGGAATAAATTGATTTGATTAAATTTGAGATTTTGATGGTTTAAAACATGTTTCTTATAATATTTAGTTTGTTGTGAATGCGCGAGTGGTGCGATTAGGTTTTAGGCTTGGTGGTTTTCGTGTATAGAAACCCTAGTTATGGTTTGTGGCGTTGTAGCGATCGCGTTTTGTGCACCAAGTGCGTGCGCGTTTAGTTAGGGCGCATGGTTGACTTGTATCGTTTGTATCCACGACCATCTCTTATTTATTCTCTTACTTACTTGTATACGTTTCTAGGATCGGGTACAGAGACGTCGGATGTGGCACGGAAATGGCAGAGCTGAAATCGGATCAGATTAGCCGAGGCGTCCCAGTGAGTAAATTTAACATCTACCGGGAAATCGCCCGTATGGCGTTAAGTGTCAGGGCTAGATATGATATTATAGTCGCATTTTATACAAATATGAGTTGATTGTGCATGAGCATCATTGCATACTATTACTTGTTGTGTCTTGACTTTGTACCTATTGGACACTGCACCATTACTTACGGTTCATGTTGCATGAGCACTAAATTGTATGCTACACCCACACCGTCGGTAATTTCCACGACACGCACAACCTATACACATATGTGGTATTGTATTTGTTATTGACATCGAGACGTCAATTCTTGTTCTATTGCGTATATGAAATGCATCGTGCATACATAGCTACATGTACACCTTTATATGATGTTGCATTTGATTTTGGAGAAATTGAGAACTACATGATATATTTAAATACTGGATTCATTTAAAAGAGCGGTTTTCCCTTGATATGCTCATATTACTGTTTTATGTTGCATATATCATATTTCATGGATTTACGCATTGAGATAAGGATTTCATATGAGTTATGGATTTGAGAACCGTGGGGATATTTCAAGAAAGTATGCATTATTTTGAAAACTCGGTTTATCTTGATATGATATTTCGATGCGTCCACCATGAGTTTTCTCGGTTCCGAGACTTGTGTTAGATACCCGATTCTAGGAGCGGTAGGCACCGTCTGCGGGTACATGGTGGATCCGGTAGGTACCCCAGGACAAGAAGACTCGTATAGAAAGGCGGTGAGCCCGGCGGAGGGAGCACTACCTACGGGTGATAGTATAGAACCCGACGGATATCCAGAGGATACCGTTTGGGAGTTATGACATGAGATATATTGAGGGCCGATCTGGTTATGCGGCGCCTGAGAGATGAGTATTTACGTGTCGTTGATGGACACAGGTTTTCATGATGTTTCGAGTGTCGATGTTGGGCACTCAGGTTCCATAAGATTTACAGATATGAGGGCCGATCAGAGTGACGGCGCCTGAGGTATTGGGATTTGGGGTGTCGTTGATGGACACCGGGATTTTCCACGATGATGATTCATTGATGATGTTATGTTTTATCTCATACTCAGTATTTATTTGATATGAATTGCTTCATGTATTTGTAGTACCTGATGGAGTACCTTGATCATGATTGTTGCATATCCATATTGCCATACTTATGCTATCAGATTACATGTTGTAGATTATCGCTGTTCGTGCATACCTGCGATTATCTGTATGATGTTACTTACTATTCACGAGTTGGCAACTCACACCCGTTGTGTCACAGTGTTTTGCAGGCTTGACCCTCAGAGTAGTCACGGTAGGGCTTCTTATTGTATCTTTTTCAGCGGATACTGCTACGATTGGTTGTGAGCCTTTTTGCTGTAGGTGGGTTTGCGGTTATCCGTTTTTGTTCCTTGTATATCTTATTGTATCTAGTACTCTCCATCTACCACTTTCATATATTGACTTAGAGACGAGTTGTGATGACGATATTGTATATTTTGTGACTCTGGGTGTCGTGCTCGTGTGAGCCGGCCTTTATTATGTTGCTTTATCTCTTTTTATGTTGTTTTCATTATATTGTCTATTTCTTCGCTACGGCGTCGTATATATGCTGGTGGTGGTTGTTTCCGCCTTTAGGCATGATTTGCTCCCGTTTGGGGATGCTTTACTTATATCTTATGTTTGTACCCGTTTCGGGGCTAGTTTTTACAAAGGAGGTGCTGCCAAAATTTTTAAGAAAATAAACTTAAGTTTTAAAGATTTTTACTTGAGATTTCCAAATATTTTTAACAATGTTTTTATCACTTACTTCTTTTGATGGTTTAGATTTCTGGGTTTTCGGCTTACTTAAATTGCGTTACGCCTGTTGACGTCACGTGGTTTAAGTGCCGGTCACGTGCCTAAATTTGGGTCATGACAAGCAGTAACTTAAGCCAGGTCATTTTGGTCGCTGCAATTAGGAGAGAGGGAAGAAACACTCAGCATGATACTCTTGTAAATTTAGATTGGTTATTAGTTTATCTAAACAGGATAGCTCCCACTGTTTTCTCAAATCCTCCTTCAAACCATAAGAGAAGAATTAGTCGAGATTAATTGCACCCTACAATTCTTGCTTAACCTTTCGGCCAGGCTAGTGTCGGTACTTCGAGAGAGGTTTTCCAACGCTTTCGCATAGTTTCTTAATTACATAACCTATTTTCCCTTTAGGCATAGCCCCGCAAACACCGTTTTAGACACCTACTTAGTTTATAGCATTGATTGTAAGGTGAAAAGTCTCCGAGGAGTAATAAAACTCACGGTAGGATCAGAATCCAACTATCATTGTGTGACAACTTTGAAGGAATCCTTCCAAAATCATCACACTCTAGATGGTATGCAAAACTAGCAAGTTTCCTTTTCTTTTGAAACTCCCGATGTGGATTTTTGCCCCAGGCGCTTATGACCTTGACGTAGGTCAAAATATTATAAGATGGAAGTTAGGTTCTACCCGTCATTATCCAGGTTAATCTGAACCTATTCGTACAAAGCCTTGACGAAGGCCAAAATAGCTATACGCATGTCCCGAATTAATGCATCTATCTATGCTACAGATGAATACCCAGGAGCAACCAATCACTATGCCTTGGCGAAGGTCAAAATACATAACTTGAATACTACCGAATATCCATCTGAAATGATAGAGGGCTACGACTGGTTTTGGCGAAAACCGTGAACGTAATGAACTTGATATAGTCGAAGGAACCATGATAGTTTTTAAAAGGAGTGGTTTAGACTCCACATTTAAAAGTTGTTTTTAAAGAAAACCGAGTGGTTTTGAAATTGTTCCAACGATTTAACTTTGGTTTTTTTTCCTTTGCATTAATCAATATTAATGACGTCCCATCATTTAACCCTATCATTGCAGAAAGTAACTGTTGGGTTACGGCAGCGCTCCGGCCATCAAACCGTGGCCAAATGCGGAACAAATTTTTTCTAAACTGGCGCTACCATGAACCGATGCCCGGATCTACCCTAAACCCTATACTAGCAATATGTGAAACTAGGAGTTACATGGTTATACCGAGTTGATCCGTGTCCTTCGGTCTTGAACAATCATCTCAATCTCCTAGAGGCTCCTTGATCGAATTTGGTTGCCGATCTTCCTCCATCTACGATGATCCACCTGAGGGAAACGACGCAAGCTCCAGCCTCGCCAAGCGAGGCAACCGACGCTCTAAGGTTGCTAGCAATGGAGAGTGGAGGTGTAGGAACGTGTCACCATGATTTTTCTCTCATCACAAATGCTCCATGAGCAACTCAAGAAAATGATGAGGAGGTGAGGAAAACATATGGCATGAGCAACTAAAGAAAATGCTAAGTCCAAGTGAGAATGAGAATAATGAAGTAAGTGAGGAAAAAATGAAATGAGCAAGCTATATCCCAAGCTAGTGGCTGCCCCCTTCTCTCTCATGCACACAAAATATCTCCTCACATTTTAGAATAAACAAATGTGTGCCATACCTCTCTACATGCCAAGTCCATTTTTATGCCAACTCACCCTCCACCTCATTTGTAAAACAAATGATTTCCTAAAAAGAAAATCATACAAATGAGGTGTCCACTTCTAGAAGTTATTCTGTATAAATACGGAATACTTTCCGGTACACGTATCGAAATACATATACGCGTATTCCTACAAAAATATGAATAGCCAAGAGAGAAAATGAATAGTGAACAATAATACTAGAATACATATATATAAATACATAAATATAAATTATTAAATCAAAACCTGATTTAATAATTCGGCTTAATCCTAAGCCGCTAATATTATCAACCGTCTGATTAAAGTCTGTGTAGCCTGTACACATATTTAATCGGACACCTGTATGTACTAACATACGTCATCTACACCATATCGACTGAACCATGAAAACCCTCTGTGTGGGACTCTAAAGACTCGTCAATACGCTGGCAGTGGGTTTAACCACAAGCACGTCAACGACACTAGCTGTACGTAACAGCTACCTAGGTATTGAGTGAAAGGAAGGACGAGGAGCAAACTCATCCAAACCCCTACTGAGCGTGACAATATCCATACAGTCCGGTCTGTTCGTCTAAGAGTATCGCATATCGAGTCTAGGGGGGTGGTGGATAAAGTCAGACCCCTAATAACGCGACATTTAGTGTCGGTATGAAACCCATCAGCACCTTAGAAACTATCGATCCTGGATCGGTAATTCTCGTCTACCCCGGCCGAGGAATTCTGGTGATGGCCACCCGTGCACAACGCGACATCAACCCCCAATACCGAGAGAGACAAATCCCCGACGATCCGCTCACTGCCTCCATGTGGCTCGGGACTGTACCCAACTAAAACCTGTTTGCACGACTCCTTTGAGCCGTGGTAGGGTAGTAATCAGAGCACAGTGGGAACTCACACGAGACAAATGACGATCTCAGGTCGACATACTAACCTGTACACATGTCACCAGGGAACTGCCATCTGACAATAGGTATAATACCTTCTAGCAGGTTCCCGGTGAGTCCTTCCAGTGTACCCATAACCCAATGAGCACCTGTATATTATCTTAGGTGAACAAACTAACACCAATGGCTTGTGAGACCTGGCCACCGTCCCACGTCGGGGTCTCGATCAGTATACACTAGTCTACTCCGGAGTACTGATGCCCAGTCTCGATACTCCCAAGACTGGGGACATTTAAGGATGTGCTTATAGACTACCCAGCTCCCACGTATATGATCGCCATCATAATGCTGGTAGTCAAGTAAGAATCCTATGGGCTCTATCAACATATAATAGTGATATGTAATACCACCTGAAGCATGTACACGATGATAAAGACAAACCAGATAGCATACTATCATCTTGAGTAAGACTGTTCTATCGGTATAGGTCCTCCTTCAATCATCATAATCACCTGCCCGCGACTACGATAATTGCCTTGAGGGCACTATAGCGAACCGTAACGAAAATAGAACCTACGCTTATGCCATCCACATTCTCTACGGGGCCCCGTCATGCACCGTCAGGTTACTTAATTAACGGCAGAGCGGGGGCTTGACTAGCGCGGGTGAAAAACATAAGCAACGTTATTATATATAATATATATATATATATATATATATAGCCATTCTACTCATGCAATACTAGTCATTCCAGATCACAAACCACAGCAACACGGATGAATATATTGGATATACTAGGATTTCTGTGTTTCGTTTTAGCCTAGAACGAAAAGCGGATTCCACGGTCGTGATGAATAGCCAAACACCACCCTAGACCACTATGAGTGCGGCAAACTACCCGCCAAATTCCCGAAGTGAAGCAACCTCCCTCAATGAAATAAGTAAGCCACCTGGCACTTCAAGAACCCGATAGTTTGTTCACCCCTCCTTGGGTCTATCCTAGGTGCAAGAAAAAGTAAATGAAATAATACAACTGTGGCTACAACCTCAACCCCGATGTCCCTCGCAAAAGAATATTACATCAATTTACAAATATACATGAATGAAAGAAAATAACACTCTTCTCACATCCCCCGGCTATTCATTCACGACGATCCAATATTTCATATCCACAAACCATCAACAAGATACAAGATATATGCAATCCCAACTAATCGACATATAGCAATTAGTAGACGTTTAGCAACACATTTACAAACAAAATACACAGTTAATCAAGAATTTAGAATTTCGATCGATAATAACTTTCCGCATATACCCAATGTACAAATCAGTACACAAACAAATTTGGGCAAAAACCAAATGTACCAAAAATCAAATTTCCATTAACCCGAACCATAGAAAAAGAATAGAGCACTTTGGCCATAACTAGGCTACGGATCCGCGGCCAAATGACGTATTTGGCCGCGGATTAGCGGTTGAGTTATTAGCTTAAGTGCTCGAAATTTTTTCTTTGTCCTATAATTGCCTGCATATAATTTTAATGCCACTGAAATAGTTTTTTGAACAAGTTTAAAATTCGGACAGCAAGCATATCTTGGAAATGTAATTTCGGATAATTTCCGTCGATCGAAGTTCTAAATACTTGTTAACTAGCTAGTTAAGGTTTAAGTAGGCTCTGATACCACTGTAAGTCGACGTCGCACACCCCACGCGGTTATTGGGGAGGCGGAATTTACAAAAATGATTTTATACTTGCAACATCGACTTATTATACAGGATCTTTTCGGAAACCTTAACTAGCAAATCACTTAGAGGTTCTAAACAACTATGATAGAGTTTTATACCTCCTTGATTTTAGTCCTTCGAGTCTTCTTCTCCTTTCCTTGAGCTCCTAGGAAGTGTGGATCTAGCTCGGTCGTCGGCCTCCTCATATCGAAGACGATCCACCCGAGAGTCTATGGTTCAAGCTCCAACCTCAAAACCGAGGTAACTAAAATACCTAGTTCGCTAATCTAGGTTGCTTAAAATATATAGAGAGTTAATTGGAGTATTTTATCTCAAATGACCCTAGGAATCACAACTCATGTGAGGGTTAGGGTTTTGAAGAAGAAGGAGGAGAACAATGGAGAGAAAATAAGAATGAACAAATGAACCAAGTCTTGAAGGCTAGTGAAGAATGGCTCATTCTTTTCTCACGTGAAGCATGCATTATTTTCAATAGAAAATTGTAGCCATGCTTTAATAGTAAGTCCAAACCAATAAACAAAAGAATTAGCCATGCTTCACGTATGCCACAAATATCTCAATTTTCCACCTCATTAATCTATTTTCCAAAAATAGATTAAACCAAAATGATGTGTCCCCTTGTAGAAGCATCTCTTGTAAAATTACAAGAATTCCCTCACCGTATATACATACCCGTATTAGTACTCCAAAAAAAAAATGAATACAAAGAGATAAAAAATAATCCAATAATATAATACTAGAATCCGGCTTAATCCAAAGCCTACTAGTATTATCCATTCGAACAACATCCGTGCAGTTAGTACACTATGTGATCAGAACCGTGCATGTAAAACCATACGGCCTCTGCATCGTTTCGCCTGAACCAGGAAAATCCTTTGTATGGGACTCTAAAGACTCGACAGTACGCTGGCAGTGGGTTTAACCATAAGTTCGTCAGCGGCACTAGCTGTACGTAACGGCTACCCAGGTACCTGTAGAAAAGAAAGCTGACGAGCGAACTCATCCGAACCCCTACTGAGCCTATCCGTGACAATCTCCATACAGTTCGGTTTGTTCGTGTAAAAGTATCACATATCAGGCCTAGGGGGTGGTAAACGTCAGACCCCTAATAGCATAATAAGTCATGTCGGTGTAGAGCCCAATACACCCTGAGAAACTACTTGTGTACTTACCAGTAAATCTCACTTGCCCTGGCTAGGGACTTTGTGTATTGGCTATCTGAACACAGCGCGATATGAACTCCGAATACCGGGAGAGACGAATCCTTTCTAACCCCTACTGCCTCCAAGTGCTTTGGGACTGCACCCAACTACTACTTGTTTGCACGACTCATTTAAGCCGTGGTATGGTAGTAATTTAAGTGCAGTAGGAACACACTCGAGACGAATAGTGATGTTAAGTCAACGGACTAATCTGAAATCATGTAACCTGATAACTGCTAACCGACGATAGGTATAATACCAACCAGCAGTTCCCATTGAGTCCGTCCAGTGTAACTCATAACCCAATGAGCACCAGTATACTATCTCTAGTACCGTATATTAATGGCCGCGGGACTGACCACTTCCCTTGACGGGGAAAAGAAGCGTATACACTAGTCTACTCTAGAGTATCGATGCTCTGTCTCGATAATCCTATGACTATGGACAAGCTTAAGGATGTGCTTATAGACCACCCAGCCCTCACTAATGTGACTGCTATCACAACGCTGGTAGTCAAACAAAGATCCTAAGGGCTCTATCAATATGTTTTGGTGATATGTTAAAAGAAACATATACACATATTAAGATAGAATTAAACTAGATAGCATACTATCATATTGAGCAAGACCATTATTATATCTGTGTATAATCCAAGCTTCCAAAATGTAATATACAATCCCATACTATACAATAATGGCCTCTAGGGCATATATCCCTAACAAAAATATGAGCTAGTATTATATCTATCTATCTATCTATCTATCTATCTATCTTTTTAGTATATTTGTTTTTAAATTCGTATTTTGACAGAATACAGTATTTATACAAATACGAGTAATTGTATAAATACATGTATTTGAGTCTTAGTATAAATACGGGTATTTGTATCTTTATACGAATACGGGTATTTATATTTTATACGAATATGGTGTTCGTATTTTGATACAAATATAGGTGTATGTATTTGTAGCATATACTTGTATTAGTGTATTTGTATATATTTATATATACATATACATATGTATATATATACATATGAGGTGTCCCTCTTCCCTTCTAATCCTTTCAACATTGTTTGAGAATGTTGCAGGCTTGTGACTCACCATGGTGAGTCATAAGTCCACTCGTTAAAAAAAAGAAAGGATAATGAAATGAAGAGATAATGATTCATTATGTGAGCCATGCTTGATATTATCATACTCATCACCATTATCTTCTTCTTCCTCTTATCTTGAGATTTCTTTAGTTGAGATAGAAAAGATAAAGAGAGAAACACTTAGAGATTAGACTACTACATCATCTAGTAAGCTATTCTTAGCAAGTTTAGTTCACTAGTTTTCTTCACTTGGTTTTAATGTGAAGATATAGTCTTTTCTTGAGTTCTCTCGGGTGGATCTTCTTCAACAACTAAGGCCGGCATCCAAGCTTGTTCCTAGAGTCCCTAGGAGCGTAAGAAGAAAGAAAGAAGATGAAGGACATGACTATATAGGTAGTTATCACTATCCGAGTAGTTAAACCTTCTCTTGTTCGCTAGTTTAGTGTTTGATTTCGATTCTAGCACGTAGAAGTTCATGCTCTCGTTATAAAAATTTTTGTTTTGTATTTCTCCTTGGCCGCTGGTTTGCGACATGAGCACGAGTATCTAATTACATGGTATCAGATCTACCCAAACATTAGAACTATTTTAACGATGTTTAGAGTTTTGAACCGACAAATTTCCGCATTTTCAAAACCCAAAATTATTGTTTCGGTCAAATTTTATTTGATCACTAAATTTTTTTAAACAAGAACATGTTAGTTATATGTATGCCCTAGAGGCCATTACTGTACATAGGATGTATATTGTAGTGGATGCCGGGACATATATAGGGAGGACTTTCTTGCTCGACATGATAATATGCTATCTGGTTACTCTTTACCTTAACGTGTATACTGATTGTCTCTCTGTTACATGTTGGTAAAGCCCTTAGGATGTGTACTTGACTACCTGGACTATGAGGCGGATCATACTAGTGGGGACATGGTAGTCCATAAGTACATCCTTCAAGGTCCCTAGTCATGGGTATATCGAGACGGGGCATCGATATACCAGAGTAGACTAGCGTATACCTTCTCGACCCATACAGATGGGCGATGGATGATCCCATATACATTGGTGTTTGACATCAGAGATGATATACGGGTGCTCAGTAGAGACTGGGTACACTGGACGGACTCGCCGAGAACTCCCAGATGGTATTATACCTTACGTCAGATGGCAATTCTCTGGTGACACTGGTACAGGTTAGTCTGTAGACCCGAGATCGTCATAGAGTCTTGTGTGATTCCCACTGTGCTTTGATTTCCACCTTACCACGTCTAAGAGGGCATGCAAAATGATGGTTTTTGGGTACATTCCCGAATCACATGGAGGCAATGAACGATATGAGGGGATTCGTCTCTCCCAGTATAGGGAGTTGATGTTGCGCTGTGTTCGATTGGTTATAACCGGAAATCCCTGGCCAGGGTTGTTGAGATTTACTGGTAAGTGTTATCAGTAGTATCTCGAACTGTTATAGACATCATATCGACACGACTTATCGAGTTACTGGGGTCTGATGTTTACCACCCCTAGGCGAGATATGCGACATATCAGACGAACAGACTGGACTGTACGGTAAGTGTTACTGGTTGGATTCACAGGAGTGTGAGCGGGCTTGCTCATCGATCTTCTGATCGCTCAATACCCGGGTGGCCGTTACGTTTAGCAGACCGCTTGCGGCTTGTGGGTGCTTAATATGATCATCATCTGCTGCCGGCGTATTGACGAGTCTTTAGCGTTCTACACAGAGGTTTCCTGGCTCAAGCGAAACGAAATAGGAGCGCATATAAGATATATGCGGGACCGAGAATAATGCGTGTATGTGATACCGTATTCTATTCTCGCGATAAATGTATCGATTGGTTGTATGCGATATAACCTAGTTATCGAATCAAGGATTGATTCGATAAGTCGATATATTGGATATTAGTCGGTCATATACGATATGACCGGATCGTTAAATCAAGTGTTGATTTAATGATTTAATGTATAATTATATATTTGATATATTACTTTACATTAACTAGTATTGGTTCACTTAAGATTGATTGATTGTGCACATTGTATATGTGATATATTTTTGTGCACAAGATTGTATCATGTTTGATGATACATGCAAACTTGGGTTAGTGTGTGATTTAAACCATGGTTAGTTAATGGTTAGGGTTTCATTTTCTTTATTTACTTATTCATTTATTCATTTGAGAAAGAAATAAAATGGTGGCTATCTTTGGATTTTCTTTGAAGCTTCTTGAAGCTTTGAAAGACTTTGACCATTTTGTTTCTTTCCTTAACCCTAACCATTTACTTAACCCTAGTTTATTCTCTACAAGTGTTTAGCTAACCCATGGTTGCAAGATGATAGATATCACTTCATTTTCTTTTTGACAAATGATTTATTGATTTTTCTTCTTCTTCATCTTCTTCTTCAAGTGAAGAAAAGAAAACCTTTTCTTGAAAATGCTAAGTGATGAATCCAAGTGAGAAATCCAAATCCAAAGTGAACCCACTTCCTATTTCTTCATCCTCTACCACTTGCCAAGTAGTATAGGGTGTTTTCTTCACAAGTTTCATGACTTGGTGAAGTTGGAGCTTGATCTTTGAGTTGCCTCGACGTAGATCATCTTCGGCATCGAAGTCGATGACCTAGCCCGATCATTTCTTCGACGAAACCATCGCTAGAGTCCGGGATCCGATGATCCCAGCGGAGGGACATCATCATGGAGCTAAGGAAGTGGAGGACCGGATCTACAAAGGTTGTATTTCCTATCACTTATTAGTTAAGTTGTTAACTAGTTCTTGTTTCGCCTTTACCTCTAGTCAACGATCGCATTAGGGTTTCTCGGCACGTAGAATTTTTTTGAATTTGGCATGGTTGATGCCTTGTGGAACCTCCTTAGTGTGCCTAGGAACCCTACAGAACAGAGTGATCATCGTGATAAGATATTGACACTGGACAAAAATGAGACAGTTCGGAGAAAACAAAACAACCAAATATTGAGGAATCCCCGCTTTTGGCGGTATTTTGATCTCCCATGTCCTTATTTTTTTCCAGTGTCTTGGGTTTTGTGAATTGTGATTTTTGGTCTTGTTTGGTTTTCCCCAGATTTCACCTACTGTTATCTTTGTATTTAGGTAACTTGAATGTTTTAAAACTCGAAACTTTTTGCATTGTTGATATCTTTAGTTCATATTTATGTTTGTATACGTCGTCTAATAGCTATAGGTCGATTAAACAGGGATCCAAACACTTGATCTTGCTGTGGTGGTATATATCTTGTGATGGAATAGACAGATAGTCCTGTGGATAGCCTCTCATCGTAGTAATGGATGTATATTTGATATTCAGGGCGAGCGACCAGATTGTGGCCGTCGTACCTCTTGTTGTATATTATTTTTTTTGGAACATGACCAGGTTAAGGTCGATGTTTATAGGGTTCCTAGGTAGTCATACAAAGGTCTATAAGGCATCAACCATGCCCGATTCAAAATTTAGACATGCCGGACAACCCAAAGCCGGGATCTTTGCTAGATAATTAGGGTTTAACATGCAAGTAAACATCTTTACAACTAAGAGTGAGAGATTACAACCTTTGTAGTCCGCTCCTCTGCTTCATAAGCTCCGAGTAGAAGTCCCTTCGCCGCGATCCATGATCTCCCGGACTCAAGAGAGGCTCCACAAGCCGAATGATCCATGCTACCTTGTAGTCTTCCTTTTCTCCGATGATCTACCTCGAAGTTCCTTTAACTCAAGCTCCTTCTCACTAATGAGGTGAACACCCTAATCTAATTGGCAAGATTAGATGAGGATGATGAAGTAGGATTTATGCTCTCTTTTATTATCAAATTCTCACTCTAATTCATCACATAAAGAAAACCTAGAAAGCTTTCTCAAAACTCAAGGAAGAAGAAGAAGGAAATTCCTTTTGTGATGAATAATGAAATTCAAGTGATAATTACAAATGCAACCATAGTTGATAATGAGTAGGCTAACCCATGTAGAGACTTAACCTAGGGTTTGGGTTTGGGTTGGGTTAACAATGACTCCATAAAAATACAAAGAGAAAAGTTAAAGTCAAAGCTTTATGAAGCTTCATGAAAGCTCATGAAAAAACTAACCAAAATGCTAACCCTAATCCAAACCCTAACTAGGTTAAACTCAACTAATCAAGTTGCATTAGTAATCATAACATATTACAATATTATATATCACATATATAATATATTTTGTAACAAAAGAAAATAATACAATTAACATATATCGCATATATATCAATGTATTACCCGGTGAGAAAATGAATCAATAAAGCGAGCCAATATTAGATAATGTAATGCAATATATCATATATATAATTATACATTAAATTATCGAATCAACACTTGATTCGACAATCCGGCTATATCAAATATAACCGACTAATATATCATGTACCGATTCATCGAATCAACACTTGATCCGATGACCCGGCTCATATTAAAATATCGCGAGAATATAATACGGTATCCCATATCGTATTATCCTGGGTCCTGCACATATCACAAACGTACTCCTACTCCATTTTGCCTGAGTCAAGAAACTTCTGTATAGGACTCTAAAGAATCGTCAATACGCCGGTAGCAGGTGATGATCATATCAAACACCCACAAGCTGCAAGCGGTCAGCTAAACGTAACAGCCACCCATGTATTGAGCAATCAGAAAATCAACAAGCAAGCCTGTACATTCTCCTGTGAATCCAATCAGTAACACTCCCGTACAGTCCGGCCTCTTTGTCTGATATGTTGCATATCTAGTCTAGGGGTGGTATACGTCAGACCCCAGTAACCGATAAGTCGTGTCGGTGTGAGGCTCATAACAGGTCGAGAAACTACTGGTAACACTTACCAGTAAATCTCTATATCAGCCCTGGCCAGGGACTTCCAGTTATTTCTAATCGAACACAGCACAACATCAACTCCCTATACCGGGAGAGACGAATCCCCTCCTATCGCTCATTGCCTCCATGTGATTCGGGACTGTACCCAAAAGCCACCGTTTTGCACGCCCTCTTGGACGTGGTAAGGTGGAAATCAAAGCACAGTGGGAATCACACAAGACTCTATGACGATCTCGGGTCTACAGACTACCCTGTACCAGTGTCACCGGAGAACTGCCATCTGACGTGAGGTATAATACCATCTGGGAGTTCTCGGCGAGTCCGTCCAGTGTACCCAGTCTCCACTGAGCACCCGTACACCATCCTTGATGTCAAACACCAATGGATATGGGATCATCCATCGCCCATCATATGGGTCAAGATGCGTATACGCTAGTCTACTCTGGTGTATCGATGCCCTGTCTCGATACACCCTCGACTAGGAATAGTTATAGGATGTACTCATCGACTACTCTGACCCCACCAGTATGATCTCATCATAGTCCCAGTAGTCGAGTACATATCCTAAGGGCTTCATCAACATGTGAGAGTAAGACAGTAAACTAATACAAGTCAACACGTTAAGATAAAGTGAAACCAAATAGCATACTATCATGACGAGCAAGAAAGTCCTCTCTATATATATCCAAGCATCCATTATAATATACATCATATGTAAAACAATGGCCTCTAGGGCATATACATAACTAACAATCTCCCACTTGCACTAAGGCCAGCTGCTGTAGTATCTCATACCTAGCATCCCGAATAATCTCTTAAACTGTATCTGGGGAATGGACTTCGTGAGTGGATCCGCAATGTTGTCCTTCGTATCTACTCTCCTGACCTCGATCTCCCGGCGATCAACTATCTCCCTGATCAGGTGATACCGCCTTAGAATATGTCTGGACTTTTGATGGGACCTGGGTTCCTTGGCCAAAGCCATAGCTCCATTGTTATCACAATACAGATGTATTGGATACTAAATTGATGGAACCACACCAAGTTCACTAATGAACTTATTTATCCAGACAGCCTCTTTGGCAGCATCATTGGCGGCGATGTATTCAGCCTCCATCGCCGAGTCTGCAACGGTATCCTGTTTGGAACTCTTCCAACATACCGCCCCTCCATTGAGGGTAAAGACAAATCCTGAGTGCGACTTAGAGTCGTCCTTATCACTTTGGAAGCTTGAATCGGTAAAGGACTCCACCCGGAGTTCTCCGTTACCATACACCAAGAACATCTCTTTAGTCCTTCGCAAGTACTTGAGAATGTTCTTCACAGCTGTCCAGTGACTCTCTCCAGGATCTGCTTGATACCGAATCACTACACTTAGCGAGTATGCTACATCGGGTCTGGTACATAGCATTGCATACATGATAGAGCCTACTGCCGGAGCATAGGGTATCCCTTGCATGCGAGCTCTCTCCAAATCAGTCTTGGGAGACATCTCTTTGGAGAGAGTGAGTCCAGAGATCGTGGGTTGGTTCCTACGCTTGGATTCTTCCATACTAAACCTCTTTAGTATGGTGTCAATGTACCTGGATTGGGACAATCCCAGTATCCGTTTAGATCTATCTTTATAGATCATGATTCCCAATATGCAGGAGGCATCACCTAGATCTTTCATTGAGAATCTTTGTGATAAGAAGAGCTTGACTGATTGCAGCATAGGAACATCATTTTCTATCAAGAGTATGCTATCTACGTATAATATGAGGAAGACAACCTTACTCTCTGCAACCATTTTATATATACAAGGTTCATCTATATTTTTAATGAAGTCAAACTCTTTGACTACAACATCAAAGCAGATGTTCCAACTCCGCGATGTTTGCTTTAACCTATAGATGGATTTAAGAAGTTTGCACACCTTTCCGCTGCTCCCACTATCTATGAAGCCCTCTGGCTGAGTCATGTACACGCACTCTTCTAAATCACCGTTTAGAAAGGAGGTCTTAACATCCATTTGCCAGATTTCGTAGTCATGGTATGCAGCAATGGCAAGTAAGATCCGGATGGACTTAAGCATAGCCGCTGGAGAAAAGGTTTCATCATAATCCACACCTGGTCGTTGACGAAAACCCTTTGCAACAAGTCTAGCTTTGAAAGTCTCAACTTTTCCATCTACACCAATTTTCTTTTTAAAGATCCACTTGCTCCCAATGGGTTTTACCCCTTCAGGAGCATTTTCCAAAGTCCATACTTTGTTGGTGTACATGGATTCCATCTCAGATCGCATTGCATCCATCCATTTCACAGAGTCACCACTCGTGATGGCGTGCTTGAAACTAGTCGGGTCATCATCTTCCATGATGCAATCCTCGCTTCCACCATCAATGAGAAAACCGTAGTATCTCTCAGGTGGATGAGAAACCCTACTAGATCGGCGGAGAGGCTGGGGTTCGTTGGTTACTATCGAGTCCTCGCGTTCCACCAAATCTTCAGTTTGAGTTTGTGTAGCCGGAATTTCTTCCAGTTCTACCTCATTGCCACTAATTTCTTTTGCAAGAAATTCCTTTTCCAAAAAGGTGGCATGTTGAGAAACAAACACCTTTTGTTCCTCACGATGGTAGAAAAGATATCCATGTGAATGTTTGGGATATCCCACAAACTTGCATAGAACTGACCGTGCCTCGAGTTTGTCTGGATTTTGCCTTTTGACATAGGCCAGACAATCCTATATCTTAACTCGTTTAAGACATGGTCTCTTCCCACTCCATATCTCATATGGTGTGGTAGGTACAGATTTAGTTGGAACTTGATTCAATAGGTATGCTGCTGTCTCCAGCGCATACCCCCAGAAGGAAATAGGTAACTCAGCTGTACTCATCATCGAGCGTACCATATCTAATAGGGTGCGATTCCTCCGTTCCGATACACCGTTGTGCTATGGTGTATAAGGAGGAGTAAGCCGAGAGAGAATCCCATTCTCTTTTAGATAATCTAGGAACTCATTGCTTAAGTATTCACCTCCTCGATCAGATCGAAGAATCTTAATACTTTTGCCCGTTTGGTTCTCTACTTCGTGCTTATAGTCTCTGAATTTCTCAAAAGCTTCAGACTTGTGTTTCATCAATAACACATATCTGAATCTTGAGAGATCGTCAGAGAATGTAATAAAGTAGGAAGAACCATTCCTGGCATGTGTAGACATGTGACCGCATACATCACTATGTACCAGCCCTAAGAGTTCGGTAACTCTTTTTCCGTGTCCACTAAACGGAGCTTTGGTCATTTTGCCTTTGAGACATGAATGGAAAGTATTATAAGATGATAATTCGAATGGATTCAAATATCCATCCTTATGTAACTTAGCTAGTCGTGTCGCATTGATATGACCAAATCTACAATGCCACAAGAAGGAGTCGTTCATTTCTGAACTCTTCCTCTTGTGTGTGTTTTGTTTATTAAGGACTGTATTTTGATTGAGAATGAATATGACATTATGTAACGAGCCTGATCCAATCAACTTTTGATCTAGGAAGATGTTCATAACATTATCCTGTACTACAAAATTATATCCTTCTTTACTTAATAAAGAAACCGATATAATGTTGCACATCATGTTCGGTATATAATAGCACTCATTTAGAATCATTGTATTACTACTTGGTAATACAAGGTGATATTCGCCAACTGCTTTGGCTGCAATACTTGCACCATTCCCTACTTGTACGGAATGATCACCCTTTCCCTGTTCTCTATCTTTACGTAGCCCACGTAACAATTTACATATGTGGGATCCCGATCCGGTATCTAATACCCAGGACGTAGGGTGAACTGAGAAACAGTTCTCAATAACTAACACACCTGAAGAAGATGCATCAGCATGCATGTTCTTTGTTTGGGCGGCATGAGAATCCAGATATTCTCATGTTTCCTGTTCAGTCTTATAACTCTTATAAGAAAGAACGGGACCAACGATCCCCTGCCCAGTATAATAAGCGGGTTCAGTCAATACATCCATATTATTATCTTGATTATGGCCTGACATGGTCGCTACCTGGAGAGAGAGAGAGAAGAAAACACTTTAGCATATGCTCTTGCAAGATTAGATTGGTTATTATCTTATCTAATCAGGATGTCTTCCACTGTTTTTATCAAATCTTCCTTCAAACCCTAAAAGGTAAGATTAGCCGGGATTAATTATACCCTACAATTTCGTCAATCTTTCAGCCAGATCAGTGTCGGTACTTGAGGGAGGTTCCCCGTGCTTTCGCACGGACCTAATTAAAATAAACCTCGTTTTCCCAGAGGCATAACCCCGTTAACACCTTTCTAGACAACTACTTGATCGGCTAATTGTCCTGTGTAAAATTCTTCCAGGAGTAACTATTACTCGCAGTGGGTATCGGGATCCAACTATCTCATAGGAGGTATGCAATCTCATTGCAAATTTCAACACTTGAAATTCCCAATAATGCTTTTGCCCCTAACCCCTATGACCTTGACAAAGGCCAACAAACCATAGGAAGCTAGTCAAGTTCAACCCGTCATTTCTTGATTGAAATAAATCCATCCGCACGACCTTTGACAAAGGCCAACAAGGTCGTACGACTACCCTAATCCAATCGCATCACATGCTTAAACAGATAAGTACTAGTCAGCTACCGCACACTACGCCTTGACAAAGGCCAACAAACGCAGCACGAATACTAAATAGTCTTTATCAGAAATGACGGAGGGCTATGTAGAAACAAATGATTTTGAAAAGGAGTGTTTTTGAGGCTTTTCTAGTTTCGCTAAAGAGGTCATTCCCGGTGAAGGGATCTCGGCTCTTTCCCCATCGAATAAGGTGCAAGGTATATCATATATACAGCTGTGTAAAGCAAGAACTATATAAGCTGTCAAAAACTAAACCGCGAGTTTGTAGTATCTTCCAGTTTTGCTAAAGAGGTCACTCCCGGTGAAGGGATCTCGGCTCTTTCCTCATCGAATAAGGTGCAGGGTATATCATATATACTGCTATGCAAAGCAAAACTGTAGCTACCCTTTTTATAAAGTTTTGATTCTACAACATCTTTTAGGTTTCTTTTCTTTTATTAATATCATTAATATATCCCATCAGCTTATGCTTCCTAAGCATCACAGATGAAAAGAAAGCAGAATATTTATATATCAGCATATATATATAGTATAAGCATTCGTCTCAGGCAGTAATATGATCTTATCACAGAACATTGCAGCAGAAGAACATATATGAAATATTGGATATACTAGGATGTCCGTGTTTTCATACGAGCCTGTATAAAACACGGATTCTACGATCGCGATGAATAGCCAAACCCACATCCCTAGACCCCTACGAGAGCGGCAAGCAACACTGCCAATTCTAGGGTTAGGAGACCCGGTCTCGACTCCTCGAGATGGCCTCCCACTGGACCCTAGAACCCAGTTACTTGTGTTCTCCTCCTTGGGTCTACTTAATGCGGAAAAGTAAATAATATACACTGGTGACATCAACCTCACCCTGGAAGTGCCCCAATAAAAGAATATTACATACAAATGAATTTTACATGAATGAAAATAAAAACCCTCATCTCACATAAAATCCCCGGCTATTCAGAACACGACGGTCCAATATAACATATCACAGCAACACATAATATCTCATATCATCAACGTAAGTAAGTATGCATACACCGATCGTCGTTGATGTATAGCAACGAAAACCGGCAATACAACTACATACTACACTTACGGTCACAGAAAAGAAAGTGTAAAACTACAACATTTGGAATCCACAATCTCTTTAGACATCGTAAATCCGAAATATCACATACTTCGCATTTCATGCCTAACTATATGAATTCCACATATTGTATCACATTCCAGATAAATAGACAGTATTAAACTTTCCGATCGAATAATCAAATACCCAATATTTCCTAAATAGCTCAACACTTGAGCGGAGTTCAAAAAATCCCAGAATATGTCACAGTACCAATGGTCCAGCCGTAGAAGGGTCAAGCCAATACCTCACATGTGGCAACGTCGTACTGCCCCAAACCCTAAGGTTCAGAGGCGGTTCAGACGGTCACATAATCGAGTTAAGGTTTGTGTTCTTCTAGAGGGTCCACCGCGTTACTTGCACGTTTTTCCGAAAGATTTAAACTCAAGAAAAATTCAACACTTGAAAGTTTTTCGTGCAGGGAAAAAGTGAGTTAATGATATCCGTTCGAACATTTTAATACTTTCTAAATAATCCGGAAAACAGAATGAAATTAAACTTTCTGATCGAATCTACGATTACATAAAAATCCCCAGAACACTCTACACTTGAGTGAGATTAAAAATACCCAGAAGCAGCTATAAATTCCTACGGATATATCCACCAGACACGTGTCCCCAATTCCCACATGTGGCCGCGGAACCGCCGCGACAAGCATATTCTTGCCGCGGTTCCACGGCCCTTTGAGAGCCTTGGGGGCTCGTATTTCAGGGTTATCCTTAGAATTCCTTGCTGATTTTTTTGAGTATTTTTAAATGCAGAAAAATCACATTTTTACAAAATTTCCAGAGAGGGGGTCAATTTCGACGTATCGGGGTTCGATCGGACTTTTAACTTCGTATACATGTAGCCTAATGCTCTAGCTAGGCTCTGATACCACTGTAGGGTTCCTAGGCAGTTATACAAGGGTCTATAAGGCATCAACCATGCCTGATTCAAAATTTAGACGTGCCGAACAACCCAAAGCCGGGATCTTTGCTAGATAATTAGGGTTTAACATGCAAGTAAACATCTTTACAACTAAGAGTGAGAGATTACAACCTTTGTAGTCCGCTCCTCTGCTTCATAAGCTCCGAGTAGAAGTCCCTTCACCGCGATCCATGATCTCCCGGACTCAAGAGAGGATCCACAACCCGAATGATCCATGCTAGCTTGTAGTCTTCCTTTTCTCCGATGATCTACCTCGAAGTTCCTTTAACTCAAGCTCCTTCTCACTAATGAGGTGGACACCCTAATCTAATTGTCAAGATTAGATGAGGATGATGAAGTAGGATTTATGCTCTCTTTTATTATCAAATTCTCACTCTAATTCATCATATAAAGAAAACCTAGAAAGCTTTCTCAAAGCTCAAGGAAGAAGAAGAAGAAGGAAATTCCTTTTGTGATGAATAATGAAATTCAAGTGATAATTACAAATGCAACCATAGTTGATAATGAGTAGGCTAACCCATGTAGAGACTTAACCTAGGGTTTGGGTTTGGGTTGGGTTAACAATGACTCCACAAAAATACAAAGAGAAAAGTTAAAGTCAAAGCTTCATGAAGCTTCATGAAAGCTCATGAAAAAACTAACCCAAATGCTAACCCTAATCCAAACTCTAACTAGGTTAAACTCAACTAATCAAGTTGCATTAGTAATCATAACATATTACAATATTATATATCACATATATAATATATTTTTGTAACAAAAGAAAATAATACAATTAACATATATCGCATATATATCAATGTATTACCCGGTGAGAAAATGAATCAATAAAGCGAGCCAATATTAGATAATGTAATGCAATATATCATATATATAATTATACATTAAATTATCGAATCAACACTTGATCCGACAATCCGGCTATATTGAATATAACCGACTAATATATCATGTACCGATTCATCGAATCAACACATGATCCGATGACCCGGCTCATATTAAAATATCGCGAGAATATAATATGGTATCCCATATCGTATTATCCTCGGTCCTGCACATATCACATACGTGCTCCTACTCCGTTTTGCCTGAGTCAAGAAACCTCTGTGTAGGGCTCTAAAGAATCGTCAATACGCCGGTAGCAGGTGATGATCATATCAAACACCCACAAGCTGCAAGCGGTCAGCTAAACGTAACAGCCACCCAGGTATTGAGCGATCAGAAGATCAACAAGCAAGCCTGTACATTCTTCTGTGAATCCAATCAGTAACACTCTCGTACAGTCCGGTCTCTTCGTCTGATATGTTGCATATCTAGTCTAGGGGTGGTATATGTCAGACCCCAGTAACCGATAAGTCATGTCGATGTGAGGCTCATAACAGGTCGAGAAACTACTGGTAACACTTACCAGTAAATCTCTATATCATCCATAGCCAGGGACTTCCAGTTATAGCCAATCGATCACAGCACAACATCAACTCCCTATACCGGGAGAGACGAATCCCCTCTTATCGCTCATTGCCTCCATGTGATTCGGGACTGTACCCAAAAGCCACAGTTTTGCACGCCCTCTTGGACGTGGTAAGGTGGAAATCAAAGCACAGTGGGAATCACACAAGACTCTATGACGATCTTGGGTCTACAGACTACCCTATACCAGTGTCACCGGAGAACCGCCATCTGATGTGAGGTATAATACCATCTGGGAGTTCTCGGCGAGTCCGTCCAGTGTACCCAGTCTCCATTGAGCACCCGTACACCATCCTTGATGTCAAACACCGATGGATATGGGATCATCCATCGCCCATCATATGGGTCAAGATGCGTATACGCTAGTCTAGTCTGGTGTATCGATGCCCTGTCTTGATACACCCTCGACTAGGAACAGTTATAGTATGTACACATCGACTACTCTGGCCCCACTAGTATGATCTCATCATAGTCCCAGTAGTCGAGTACATATCCTAAGGGCTTTATCAACATGTGAGAGTAAGACAGTAAACTAATACAAGTCAACATGTTAAGATAAAGTGAAACCAAATAGCATACTATCATGACGAGCAAGAAAGTCCTCTCTATATATATCCAAGCATCCATTATAATATACATCATATGTACAACAATGGCCTCTAGGGTATATACATAACTAACAATGTTACCATTGTATATTCATTCATTCATGTATTAGGATTACCCACGGAGAAGTGTACGAATAGCCAGGTTTTAGAGTGTGCTAGGTGGTCATCTCACAGTGGCAGGTTCGAGGCGTCTCGTTATAGAATTGGCGGGCTATTCTCCGCACTTGTACGGGTATAGGATAGACCCAAAGTGGAGTGCTCAAGTTGGCAGATTCCATGAAATGCTGGGTGGCCTACTCATTTTATTGAGTGATGGCCGCCTCACTTCTAGAATTGATAGGTAACTTGCCACGCTCGTAAGGGTCTTTGGTACAGGTGATATTCGAGCTATCTACGCGACCGGGGAATGTTAGTTTTCGTTTGTGGCTCAAACGAAATATAGGGCTCCTAGATTATCCGCTAATTCCATCTTGTTTATTAACTGCCTGTGATCTGTGATGTTTTATCATTACTTGAGATAAATGGCTATATATATAATATTTATAATAAACGCTGCTTATGTTTTGCATCCGCGCTAGTCCTGTCCTCGCCCTGTCGTAAGTTAATTAACCTTATGGTGAAGACCCGGGACCTTGTGGCGAATGTGGATGGCATAATCATACGTTCTATTTTCGTTTCTTCTGCAATGATAGGGTTAAACCAAAAAAAGGATGTTGATGGAATCAAATTTCAAAACCACTTGGTTCTTTTCAAAACTACTCGGTTTTTCACAAAACCAAAAGTTTTCAAAATTGAGCTTGAACCACGAATTTCAAAATCATTAATTTCCTTCAATGATATCAAGTTCATTACGTTAAAGTTTTTTCGCTAAAAACCAGCCGTAGCCCTCCGCCGTTTCAAATAATTAGTACTTAGTATTAATGCTGCGTTTGTTGATTATTTGTCAAGACATAGTGCACGGTAGCTAAGTAGTGATTATCTGTATCATATATAATGCGATTGGTTAGGACAGTCATATGGATTTGTTAATTATTCATCAAGGGTCAGGCGGGTGGGTCTAATGCAATCATTGATAATGACGGGTTGAACTTGACTATGATCTTTTGATTTGTTGATTATTCATCAAGGTCACTAGGGTCTTGGGGGTAAAAATCACATCGGGAGTTTCAAATATACAGGAAATTTGTTAGTGTTGCATACCTTCTAGAGTGTGGTTACTAGAGTGGTTTCTATCTAGCTTATCACACGATGATAGTTGGGTCCCGATCCTACTGATGAGCTGGATTACTCTTGGGAGATTTTCACTTCACAACTAGCTAACCCATTAGATGTATAGAATGGTGTTAACGGGGTTATTGTCACGACCCGAAAAGTACGAAACATGACTGGCACTTAAATTACGAAACGTCTCGTGGCGTACGTAATCTAAGTAAGCCAAAACCCAGAAATCAAAACCAAGTAAAGTAGTAGAGTGAAGGAAAAACCAATTTAAATCAAGTAGTTTAGCAACATAAGCCGAAGTATGCATTTTTAAAATCACAAGTCTTTTCTGAAAATTTCGGCAGAGTTTCCTTTGTAAATACTGACCCCGAACGGGGTACAACATGATAAATATATGTATTAATGATAAAAGGCATCCCCAAGCGGGAGCTAGCTCTTCGTCAAT
Source organism: Agapanthus africanus (assembly GCA_030015575.1). NCBI lineage: Eukaryota > Viridiplantae > Streptophyta > Magnoliopsida > Asparagales > Amaryllidaceae > Agapanthus > Agapanthus africanus. Next base: position 624,765,576 of record CM057339.1, read on the forward strand.
CGACGGCCACAACCACGCAAGCATATAATATACAATGCCGAAGGGCGAGGATCAAAATTCAAAAGGAAAACTCAAATCAACATGAAAACCCATAATAATACAAAGCGCGACTCTAAGGTCGAAAGAATATACAACTCTGGTCTCTAAGTCTGAAATAAATATACATGTCTGGTTGATGGAGTTTACTAGATACAACTTAATGTAATAAAGTACAATGGCGGTCACGATGCAAGTGAACCCACCTACTAAAGCAATCACCCGGAAAGGGAGCTGTGTGCCAGAAAAGCCGTAACGAAACCTGTACGGCAAAACCTGCAAGAAACTGTGGCACAACGGGGGTGAGTTGCCAACTCGTGAGTAGAAAACATCACCGAACAGAAATCGTATGTATGACACAATCCTAGGTCAATACGATCAAATATATATATATATATATATATATATATATATATATATATATATATATAACCTCAAAATGATAAGTCTGAAGCATGAAAAGGTGTCAAGGGTAAACATCTATACATAAGTGTAATCCCATGTGCTCGTGTCAGTGCCTCAGGTAGCAATATATCATATGTATGAGGTATGAATGTAATGTAATGAAATGAGTGAGACAATTGTTTTCTTTTATTAAATGAGATTTCTGTATGAATATAAATCGAGTATCATCATGAATTCAATAGCGAAATCCGTGTCAAGCATCGACACAAAACATAAACCCCAATATCTCAATATCTCAGGCTCCGGCTACCCGGACTGTCCTGTATCAACAAATCTCAATATCTCAGTATCTCAAATCTCAATATCTCAAATCTCAAAACTCAAATCTCAACATCTCAGGCATCCGTATCATCTGCGGGATCGGCCCATGGGCTCCGGCAGAACGGATCATCCTATTCATCTCATGACTCCGGTCGGTATCCTCCGGATAACCGACGAGTCCAAAAATATCACCGGTAGGTAGTGTCCCCTGCCAGGCTCATCATCCTCCATGAAATCACTCTCGCCTCTGGGTACCTCACCGGGTCCACCATGTACCCGAGACGGTTCCTACGTCTCCTCGAATCGGGTCTCGAAATCCAACAGCTACTATGAAAACTCATAGTGGACGACTCATACATCACGAGAAAACCGCAGCTTGGATTTTTAAAAAGAGAGAGAGAGAAGTTTATACATATTCTTGCGGTTTTCTCCCAAATCCAGGAAATCTTATGAAAATCCGAAATCCAATCATCAATAGCGAGTAAACAGTGAATATCGGCATAAAACTCCATAATACTGCATAACAGTGAATAATAATATGCATGAAGTAGTAAGTAATAACTGCAATGTCTAAACTGGCATATAAGGCAAGTACATTAATTTCATGTCCAAACTATCAGCTAACAAGCTATGTCAATGAAATAATATTCTCTAAAGTGTACGTGACATGGCAATTACCGATGATGATGTGTGTGAGCTGGTAAGTAAGTGTATGTGGAACATACACATCATCGGTAATGGTGCTGGTGTCCTAAGAGCATGATTTCAATATTAACATATGAAAACACAATATAGTCATGCAATGCGATGCGAGCAGCAAGAATATGCGGGAGCTGAATATCAAATACAATGATAACGAATCTGCATATGTCAAATTATGAGTCGTACAGTTTTGCCATTTGAAATAACACGAATCGTGGTGTTTTGAAAATAAGGGCTATGGTGTTTCAAAGAAAATGTACGTCCTTTGAAATATCCGTAGAATCCCTTGGCCTGTCTTTAAAATACTCACGATTCGTTAGTTTTGAAATAGGTATGACTCGAGTCTAATATACCATTTACAAGTAAACTGCAGGGCTAAACTAAAAGGCTGATCGAAAGGTAAGGAAACCGCCTAACATCTAAGTCGATACATACACACACATATACTAAGTCGATACACACACACACGCATATATATATAACAGTCGGTGATCCCGCCTCAGTAATATCCCATACGATATAATATCTATAGCATGACATCCTCAAGTCAAGAGTGCGGATCTATCATCAATATAAAGCTCGTACGTAAATCCGTCGTACGGTATCCCAAATCTTGGTACGGGTCAAATATCACATTCATCACATTATTCATCTGGTATCCTCTTTATCAAATATCATGATCCGGGGTACTGATCTACGTCTAGTACAACACTGATACCACATATGTATATGCATGCGTGTGTATGAAAACACCACGTCAAAAGGACCCGCTAAAACATCATGTCGTATCTCAAATACGAACTATGTCACATTACCGATCTCACGGCCTCAAGCCCAATCTCATCGACTCATCTCCAATCCCAAGTACTATCTTCATAATCCGTGTATATGTATACGTATATATATATACATAGTCCCATACCCATGTGTGTGTGTGTCTATATATATATATATATAGACACACACATATCCCCATATACGCACAGGTAAAAGAATGAATGTATGCAAGTGCGTGTGCGTGTGTGGGTGCAACAACTACTCTAGGGTTTCGTAAGTAACACTACTAATCCATGAACACATAACCATATCCTGAACATCCATGTCTCACATAAAAGATATCACACACACACACACACACACACACACACACACACACACACACATATATATATATATATATATAGCATACTATACATCGAACTGCGGGGGTGCTATATGCCATCCACCAGACTTCCCCCGTAGATATATATATCTACTCACCTTGACCTTCGCTTGCCGATGCCGATGTCGCCACGTGCTTGCTTGTCGTCTCGAAGTCTTTACGAGGTTACCTACACATCATAACGTATCGTGTCACATTAAAACCCAATTCAAAACCAAAACGACGCACGAAACTCACATAGGTCAAAACCTATGGTTTGCTCTCGCAAATCAACCCGGTATCACTCGATATAGACGTACAAACGTCATGTGATCGATATAAAGCACAAATACAAAAATACAGAATTTAAAATACCCAAAACCATAACTCAAATCAAAACAGCAACACATGTATTCAGTCCCAGATTTTGATTAAGGTGTAAACAATGTTCCAAAACAACACTAGGGTGATATATAAGGTGTATGTGACCTACAGAAGAAACGTGGGCCCACCCCCCCTCACCAAGTGGCCGAGCACCCTCCCCTATGATCCGAGCTCGCCGGCCCTGGGTCTTCCACCGGGGTTCGTCTTGCTACAGGGGGTTCTTAGGGTCAATTCAAGTCTACAGGGGTTGTTTGCTTATCTCGTATCTGTCCCGGGTCATCCCAGATTTCCCTGCACACACCAAAACCTCACAAACCGACATGAAAGTTCTGAAATTCCGCATTTTGTCTTTCAGTTGGGTATGGTCTGGGTTTCTATCATCTATGGGGGTTTAAGGTCATCTCTAAAGCCTAATTACACCATCTCTAATCAAATCAAACCCTAATTCTCAACTTGAGATTCCAAAGTTCACTAAACACCACAAAATCAATTTTAAACTTAAATAGAGGTTTAAGCAAATGAAATACTACATTATGTGTGAAGGGATTACCTCCATTGGCACTCATGAATCCCCTACAGCGCCAAAACTCAAACTTTCTTGGTCCAAAGTGTAGCTTGTGAGCTTGTGCACTTTTTTTGTGAGGTGGAGATAAACTTTGGTTGAAGTTTTGAAGTTTGAGTGAAGAGAAGAAGAAGAAGAAGAAGAAGAGAAGAAGAAGGAGAAGGGGAAAGGGATGGGGCTGCTGCTACTGAGCTTGGAGGGAGTGAGGGAAAGAGAGAGAGAGAGTCCAAGGTCAAAACACCATGCCTCCTAACTACCCCTCATGCTTATTAGTTTAATCCTTTTCCCTTTTCTTTTCTTTTTTCATTTTCCTTTCTTTTCTTCTCTCTAATAAACCCAAACCATGCATGAATGGAGAAATAACCATGAAGGAAAAAGCAGCAAGTGTTAAAATGACATGTGAATGTCTTGTGCACAAAACAAGCTTAAAGCCCGATTAGCGATTTTTAATCGCGATTGGCACTAAAATAGTGCCAAATAAATTATAAACTTTCATATTTTGCATAAATTACACAAAGCACCCTCTTTTTAGTAATTTCCATAATTTTCCAAATTTTTCCCAATTTATCGGTATTTAATTATACCGCCTTATTAAAATATTCAATATTTTATTATTTAATTATAAAAATTCCCAAAAATAATATTTTATTTTTTCTAAAATGTTACAGTCTTCCCCCTTAAAGAAATTCGGTCCTCGAATTTAAATTTAAACCCCTCAAATACTAAAACATTTCAGTACAAAGTCCAAGTTATCGGGGCTCCGAAATCATCAATACATAAAACGCATCATAGCGCAATGCATGCGCATGAACAATGAGCAGATAGCTAAAAAAAAAACTCCGTCAAGCATCCCGCAATCATCGGAGTCACAGCGAAGACATCAATGTGAAGCCCAAAACGAAACCAATCATGATATACATCAAAACCATACATGTAAACATCAAAACTATACATGTAAACATCAGAAGGAAACGCATGCCAAACCTTTCATGCTGCTGTGTGATGCGCATACCACTGCACAGGGGCGGCCGTCTATTGTAAGAAAATAATCATATATGTATATATCTTTTGTTTAATATGCACGTCCCGCCGTTTTGAAAATAATTTAGAAGGGTTCCCTTGTTTTAAACGTTTCGTGTCATATCAGACACGTAGGTAAATACTGAGACTATAGCTCCCTTTTTGGGAAATCCCTTCGATAACTATCAATGCATGGAAAATAGTTCTAGGTACTATCCTCTGACTAGTCCTGCTCAGTACGAAAACAAATAGCAATATCATAAAAACGTACTGCTCCATAAGGAATTAATCCCAAAACGTGCATATGAAAGCTATGTGCGTCTGGTGCGCACGGAAATCAAAATCCATGAATGTTCCATACATGTGCACAGAAACAACATCTAAGTGCAATGGGTGTGCACGAAACACCTGTCAGAGGCAATGTGGGTGCCTGACAGCAAAAACAGGTGCATCTGATATGCACGAAGAATCTCGATTTAGTGCATCTGGCGTGCACCAAAATCGCATCAAGCGCCCAAGTATGCGCAAGAATCTAAATCCAGTGCATAAGGTGCACGAAAACAATACCAAATATCATAATCGAAATCGATGGTATTTAATAAACCTCAATCCAATCAGGTATACCACGGTATAAAATCTCACAACCATGTGCGTCAGCGTACACAAAATCGAATCAAAATACTAAAAGTATATGAAAAATTTACCGAAAGCATAAGTCAAATCACATGCATACCATAAGCATGAAATCAAAATCAACATCAAGTGCAATAAATCTGCATAAATCATAACTCAGTAGGTGCAACCATGGTGCACGAAAACAAATATCATGAAACTCAGTCATCAAGACTAAATCATGCGAATAGATCGCCCAAAATACCGAAATCCAAGGTGACAGATACGTGATAATCGAATCACCAAATCATAAATCATAAATACCGTCGTCGATATTTCTTCCTTCAAGGTCAAGAAGGTGTCGGTGCATCCAATGCTAGCAGAGCAAGATATCTACTTGCCTCCTGTTCATGGTCTGGCGCCTAGTGCTTTTAGGCTCTTGTCTCCCACTGTGCATTGCTAGATATGTAGCTCTTAGGGTCAATTCAAGTCTACAGGGGTTGTTTGCTTATCTCGTATCTATCCCGGGTCATCCCAGATTTCCCTGCACACACCAAAACCTTACAAACCGACATGAAAGTTCTGAAATTCCGTATTTTGGGTTTCAGTTGGGTTTGGTCTGGGTTTCTATCATCTATGGGGGTTTAAGGTCATCTCTAAAGCCCAATTACACCATTTCTAATCAAATCAAACCCTAATTCTCAACTTGAGATTCCAAAGTTCACTAAACACCACAAAATCGATTTTAAACTTAAATATAGGCTTAAGCAAATGAAATACTACATTATGTGTGAAGGGATTACCTCCATTGGCACTCATGAATCCCCTACAGTGCCAAAACTCAAACTTTATTGGTCCAAAGTGTAGCTTGTGAGCTTGTGCACCTTTTTTGTGAAGTGGGGATAAACTTTGGGTGAAGTTTTGAAGCTTGAGTGAAGAGAAGAAGAAGAAGAAGAGAAGAAGAAGGAGAAGGGGAAGGGAAAAGGGAGGGGGCCGCTGCTGCTGAGCTTGGAGGGAGTGAGGGAAAGAGAGAGAGAGAGAGTCCAAGGTCAAAGCACCATGCCTCCTAACTACCCCCATGCTTATTAGTTTAATCCTTTTCCATTTTCTTTTCTTTTTTCATTTTCCTTTCTTTTCTTTTTTCATTTTCCTTTCTTTTCTTCTCTCTAATAAACCCAAACCATGCATGAATGGAGAAATAACCATGAAGGAAAAAGCAACAAGTGTTAAAATGACATGTGCATGTCATGCGCACAAAACACGCTTAAAGCCCGATTAGCGATTTTTAATCGCGATTAGCACTAAAATAGTGCCAAATAAATCATAAACTTTCATATTTTGCATATATTACACAAAGCACCCTCTTTTTAGCAATTTCCAAAATTTTCCAAAATTTTCCCAATTTATCTGTATTTAATTATACCGCCTTATTAAAATATTCAATATTTTATTATTTAATTATAAAAATTCCCAAAAATAATATTTTATTTTTTCTGAAATGTTACAGTTATGTTGGGGTTTTCCTAGCACCCTCACTAGGTTTTAACAAGTATCAAGTATGCAACTTTAAAAAACCTAGGGTGCTAACCAGCCCGAACCTAGAATCAAACTAGAAGATTAGGCGTATAGCTACAAGTATCACATACTGGCAAGTGTCTAACACTAAGAGGAAAAAAATACAACCTTTGTAGAACTCTCCTCCTTGTCTATTGCTCCGTGTAGATGTTTTTGACTTCTTGGTTCCACTCGAAGTTTGAACACGTCCGCTTGAAGCCTTCGAAGTCCACGATGATCCACCACGGAGTTCCTTGACTCAAGCTCCTTGCTTCATCTAACCTAAGTAGAAGTGAGGCAAACAACCTACACTAGTGGGCTAGACTAATATAGATTGATGAAGTGTGTATTTTTCTCACTAATAAAACCTTTCTTTTCTTTCTCTTTTACTCACTAGAAAAATGTAGAGAGCTTGGAGGAAGAAGGAGATGGAAATGGCTTAGCTTGAGCTTGGAGAGATAAGCACAAGAATAACAATAATGATAATGAGAGAGAGTCATACCCACTCTTAACCATCGCATGGAAATATCTAGATATTTTAGTAGTTGGGTTAGTGGAGGATTAGAAATGAAACCATGGTTACATAAGATATTTTAAGAAGTGTGTAGAAACAAAATATCAACCATGGATTTATTCCTAATTTCCATTAACTCAATAATTAAAATATCATAAATGTTTCCATGTGAGTCTTGCACAGCCATCTCCAATGTATCATCAACCATGACACTTGTATACATGCATGCGTGCATATATATCAATATAAACATACATACATACATGCATACAAAAAAGAAAGGAATTAATAAATGAGATAATGGTCAAATGATATAAAATCAACACTTGATTTAATAATTCGGTCATATCACATATGACCCGACCAATAGAAAATTCCAGATTAAAATACAGTATCAAATACACGTATTTAATCAAGCTCCTGCACATATTCCAATACACGCCCCACTTTGTTTCTCCCGAGCTCAGAAACTCCTTTGTGGGACTCTAAGAATTGTCAATACACTAGCAGTAGGCAGTGATCATATCACATACCCATAAACTGGCAGCGGTACTAGCTGCACGTAATGGCTCCCAGGTATTGAACGAACAGAAGAACAACAAGTGAACCTGTCAAAACTCCCGTAGAGCCAACCAGCAATACTTACCATACAGTCCGGTCTCTTCGTCAGATATGTTGCATATCGAGTCTATGGATGGTATTGTCGACCCCAATAACTCAATAAGTCATGCCGATGTATGGCTTATAACAGATCGAGAAACTACTGATAACACTTATCAGTAAATCTCATCAGCCATGGCCAGCGAATTTCAGTTATAGCTAATCGTGCATAGCACAACATCAACCCCCAATACCGGGAGAGGCGAAACCCTTCCTATCGCTCATTTCCTCCATGTGTCTCGGGACTGTATCCAAAAACCACTTGTTTGCACGACTCAGTAGAGCCGTGGTAGGGTGGGAATCAAAGTACAGTGGGAGAACACATAAGACTCTAATGTTAGTAATATGTATGCCCTAGAGGCCACTGTTGATGATATAGTGGACGCTTGGACATATATATAGAGGGCTTTCTTGCTCGACATGATAGTATGCTATCAGGTTACCTTTATTTTAATATGTAGACTAGTATTTATACTGTCTGTCTTTTACATGTTGATAAAGCCCTTAGGATATGTACTTGACCACCAGGACTATGATGAGATCATACTAGTGGGGCCAGGGTGGTCCATAAGTACATCCTTCAATCAGTTCATAGTCGTGGGAATATCGAGACCAGGGCATCGATATTCCAGAGTAGACTAGTGTATACGCTTCTTGACCCATATGATGGGCGATGGATGATCCCATATCCATTGGTGTTTGACATCAAAGATGGTATATGGGTGCTCAGTGGAGACTAGGAACACTGAACATGACTCACCGAGGACTCCTATGTGGTACTATACCTATCGCCACATAGTAGTTTTCTGGTGACACTGGTACAGGTTAGTCTGTAGACCCGAGATCGTCATAGAGTCTTGTGTGGCTCACACTGTAGTTTGATTTCCTCCCTACCATGGCTCAAAGTAGTCGTGCAAACAGGTGGATTTTTGGAACATCCCCGAGTCATATGGAGGCAATCAACGATAGGAGGGGTTTCGTCTCTCCCGGTATTGGGGGTTGATGTTGCGCTATGCTCGATTGACTATAACCGGAAGTCCCTGGCCATGGCTGCTGCTGAGATTTACTGATAAGAGTTATCAGTAGTTTCTTGAATCATTATAAGCCAGACATCGGCATGACTTATCACGTTACTAGGGTCTGATGTTTACCACCCATAGACATGATATGCGACATATCAGACCAAGAGACCGGACTGTACGGTAGTGTTACTGATAGGCTTCATGGAGAGTATGGACGAGCTTGCTTGTTGATCTTCATATCGCTCAATACCCGGGTAGCCGTTACGTCCAGCTAGTACCGCTGACGGCTTGTAAGTGATTGATATGATCATCACCTACTGCTAGCGTATTGACGAGTCTTTAGAGTCCCACACAGAAGTTTCCTGGTTCGAGTGAAACGAAGTATGACACATATGTGATATGTGTGTGGGTCTGATTAAATACGTGTATGTGATACCGTATTGTAATCTGACAGTTATCTGTTATTGGTTCGGTTATATATGATATAACCAGATTGTCGAATCAAGTGTTGATTTGATAATGTGATATACATATATATGATATTAGTCGGTCATATGTGATATAACCGGATTATTAAATCAAGTGTTGATTTAATAATGTGATATAACCGGATTATTAAATCAAGTGTTGATTTAATAATGTGATATATATTATATATGATATAATTATATCTTAACTAATATCATTAGCTCACTAATTATTCTTCATAACATATATTAATATATATATATATATATATATATATATATATAATGAATCATGGCATGATTTCTATTTTTGAGAAAAATAGAAAAAGAGGTGGAAAATGAGAGCATGGTTGCAAGCATGGGCTTTATTCATAGTTTATTCATCTTGACTCACTATTCAAGCATGGTTGCAATTTTATATTGCAAAATTCCATGCTTGAATGAGTGGGGGTCAAGAGTGGCCATTCATTCTTGTCTCATTCTCAACACTTAACCATTTTTGCTTGCTTTGCTCCCATGGTTGCTCTCTAGCTTCTTCTTCTTCCTCAATCCCATGGTTCAAGCTTCAACCCTCACATGAGATGTGAATCATGAAGCTTGAACACAATCTTGTGAGATTTTAACATCTCCTACTTCACCATCCCACACCAAACTAGCAATTTGGTGTGGTGTGTTTGCTACACTAAAGGAGTTTAGTGTAGAATTAGCTTGGGTTAGAAGGACTTCGGGTGGATCGTCTTTAGCGCGAAGATCACGAAGGAAGGTCGTTCAACTCGAAGAGGAGCCTTCTAGAGTCGCGTGGACTTCAACCCGGAGCTTTAGAAGAGAAGGACTCAAACTACAAAGGTTTTATGCTCTTTTCTTCTCTTGGTTTTAATCACATCACAAAGGCAAACCCTAAAAATCTAGTAATGATCTTGTTAGTCTAACTTAGCACCTAATAAAAATTAAAATGTGGCATGCTTGATACCTCTAGAACCTCATAGTGGTGTTAAGGTAGACTTTCATGGTATCAGACCTAAGCTAGAACATTAGGGTAACTTGTAGCGACGTTAGAAATCCGCCGTTTTTTGTCGCGCAAAAACTGCCGATAAAACAGTTTTCAAAATTGATGTTTTGAGTTGTTTGCACACCCCGCGGGCTCATGGTTTGAACCGAGAAGCCATGGGATGGAGTGTGCACACCGTGGGTATACCCCCGGGGGACCAAAGGCCGGACCCACACCCCAAGACCACCACAAGGTGGCCTTGGGGGTGGGTGACGCGAGAGCACCCCATGTGGGTGCTCTCGGGTTTGCCAACCCTAGTGGGCCACTTCGTGGTGTCCCCTAGGGGTGGGTACCCCCTGAGGCTTCCATTCGATACTTAATTTTGGGTCTTCGCCCCCCGTGAATATTTGGGCAGGTTTCGAGTTCGTTTCGACTCCCGGATTAGCTCAAAATAATCGGTTTTGGAACTTTAGCTCACTGGATTTTTCGAGTCTTAGAAAAATTGGTGTAGTGTGCTAATTGCGTGCAGAATTCTAATGTCGCGGTTACTATACAAGATTTGTGATGTGTGATACAATTATCAGGATCCGAATTAATTAGTTTTATGAAAACTAAGTTAGTATATTGTAAATCTAGCCGTTTAGTCTAAATTGATCGATTGCCACGAAGTTTTGATTCGGATCAAAACTCCGTCGCAATTGCGTATTGTATGCGATCACTAAACCAGGAATCTTGTTGAATTATCCGACAACCAATTGAAAAGAGTTTTTAATTTGGGACTAAAATGCAAGTTTTATAAGTTAGGCCTGAAATCCGGAATATGAGATATTCCGGGTTTATGATGTCTGAGGATATTGTGGATTCTAATTATTGTAGTTTTCCGTTTTCTTTTCTGCGGCCGTAAGTGTAATATGTAGGGTATCCCAATCTCGTTGCTATATGTCAATGAGGTTTAGGGATACACATATTTTCTTACGTTGATGATATGTGATGTCATGTGTTGTTATTAATATGATTTATTGGATCACCATGAAACAATAGCCAGGTTTTTTTTATGTGAGATGATGGTTTTTATTTTCATTCATGTAAAATCTGTATGTAATATTCTTTTATTGGGGCACTTATGGGTTGAGGATGATGTCACCACTGCTGAATATTATTTACTTTTCCGCATTAGGATAGACCCAAGGCGGGGAGCACAAGTAACCGGGTTCTAGAGTCCAGTAGGAGACCATCTCAAGGAGTTGAGTCCGGGTCTACTAACTTTAGAATTGGCAGGGTTACTTACCTCTCTCGTAGGGGTCTAAGGATGTGGGTTTCGCTATTCATCACGACTGTGGAATCCGTGTTTTACATTATTGGCTAAATTTAAAACACGGATATCATAGTATATCCAATATTTCATATGTTGCTTCTGCTGCTTAATTCTGTGATGTTGATCATATAACTGCGTGAGACGAATGTAATATTATATATATGATATATAATAAACATTGCTTATGTTTTGCACCCACGCTAGTCTAGCCCCCGCTCTGCCGGTAGTTAAGTAACCTAACAGTGCATGACGGGGCTTCGTGGCGAATGTGGATGGCATAAGCGTACGTTCTATTTTCGTTTCATTTTTCTGTAATGTTTAGGAAACATTAATTGATGGGACTTCATTAATGAGATTAATGAAAAGAAAGAAACCAAAATATATTGTAGAATCAAATTTTCAAAAAGGGTAGCTCTAGTTTTTGCTTTGCACAGTGGTATTCCTTGATGAATATCCAGCACCTCATTCGATGAGGAAAGACCCGAGATCCCTTCACCGCGAGTGACCTCTTTAGAGAAACTAGAAAATGCTACAACACACTCGGTTTTGTTTTTGATTGCTTTTCTAGTTCTTGCTTTGCATAGTGGTATTCCTGAATATCCAGCACCTCATTCGATGAGGAAAGAGCCGAGGTCCCTTCACCGGGAGTGACCTCTTTAGCAAAACTAGCAAAAGCCTAAAAAAACACTATTTTTAAAAACCATTAGATTCTACGACGATATCAAGTTCATTACGCTCATGGGTTTCTTAAAAACCTGCGTAGCCCTCCGCCATTTCAGATAGATACTATTTAGTATTTGTGCTACGTTTGTTGACCTCCGTCAAGGCGTAGTGTGCGGTAGCTGATTAGTGCTTATCTGCCAGCATGTGATGCGATTGGATTAGGGTAGTCGTGCGGCCTTGTTGACCTCCGTCAAGGGACGTGCGGATGGGTTTAATTCAATCAAGAAATGAACGGGTTGAACTTGACTAGTAGCCTATGGTTTGTTGGCCTCCGTCAAGGTCATAGGAAGCTAGGGATAAAAACCATTATTGGGAATTTCAAGTGTTGAAATTTGCAATGAGATTGCATACCTTCTACATGATAGTTGGATCCCGATACCCACTGCAAGTAAGAGTTACTCCTGTGAGAGTTTTGCACTTTACAATTAGCCGATCAAGTAGGTGTCTAGAAAGGTGTCAACGGGGTTATACCTCTGGGAAAACGAGGTTTATTTTAATTAGGTCCGTGCGAAAGCACGGGGAACCTCCCTCAAAGTATCGATACTGGCCTGGCCGAAAGATTGGCGAACTTGTAGGGTGTAATTAATCCCAGCTAATCTTACCTTTTAGGGTTTGAAAAAGATTTGATAAAAAAAGTGGGAGCCATCCTGATTAGATAAAAATAACCAATCTAATCTTGCAATGAGCGCACACAAAGTGATTATCCTTCTCTCTCTCCCGGTAGCGACCAATGACATGCTTTAATCAAGATAATAATATGGATGTATTGACCGACCTACTTATTATACTGGGCTACGTTCCGCTCTATCTTATGATTGTCATAAGTCTGAGTAAGGAATAAGGGAATATTCGGATTCCCATGCCACCCAAACGAAGAAAAAGCATGTTGATGCATTGTCTTCGGGTGTGTTCGTTACCAAGAACTGTTTCTCAGTTTACCTCTACGTTCTGGGTATTGGATACTGGATCAGGATCCCACACATGTAATTTGTTACATGGGCTATAGACAAGTGGAGAACTGGGAAAGGGTGATATATCTCTAGTAGTAGAGATGGTGCAATTATTGCAGCCAAAGCAGTTGGCAAATATCACCTTGTGTTACCAACAGGTAATACATTAATTCTTAGCGACTGTTATTTCGTACCAATAAATATTATGAATATTTTCCTAAATTAAGTGTTGATTGGGTAAGGTATGTTGTATAACAGTATACACGTTCTGAATCAAACTACAGTTCTAAAAGTACAGAACACACACAAGAGGAACAATTCAGAAATGAACAAAGTCTTCTTGTGGCATTGTAGACTGGGTCATATCGATGAAACAAGACTAGCTAAAGTTCCATAAGGATGCATATTTGAATCCGTACGAATTTACATCATATGAAACTTGCCAGCCATGTCTCAAAGACTAGGTGACCAAATCTCCGTTTACTGGAAACGGAGAAAGAGCTACTGAACTCTTGGACAGATACATGGTGATGTATGCGGTCCTATGTCTACATATGCCAGGGATGGTTCCGCGTACTTTATTACATTCACTGATGTTCTCTCAAGATACGTACATGTGTTCTTGTTGAATCACAAATCTGAATCTTTTGAGAATTTCAAGGAATATAAGTACGATGTTTAGAACCAGATGGGTAAAGGTATTCATATCCTTCGATATAATCAAAGAGAAGAATACTGGAGCACGGAATTCCGAGACTATTTAAAAGAGAATTAGATTCTCTCTCAGTTTACTTCTCCGTATACACCACAACACAATGGTATATCGGGGTGGAGGAATCTCACCCTATGAGATATGGTGCACTCTATGATGAGTACTGCTGAGTTGCCTATTTCCTTTCAGAGACATGCACTTGAGAAGATGCATACCTATTGAATAGAGTTCCGATCAAATCCGTTGCCTACCACTCCATATGCGATATGGAATGGGAAGAGACCATCTCTTAAACGAGTTAAGATATGGTGTTGTCCGGGCTATGTTGAAAAATGAAATCCAAACAAGCTTGAGGCAAGGTCAGTTCTGTGCAAGTTTGTAGGATATCCCAAACATTCACGAGGGAATATCTTCTACCTCACCGAGGAACAAAAGATGTTTCGTTTCTCGACATGCCGCCTTTTTAGAAAAGGAATTTCTTGTGGAAGAAATTAGTGGCGATGAGGTAGAACTGGAAGAAGTTCCAGCAAAGCAAACTATAACTGACGATTTGGTGGAACTGGAGGATTCAATAGTCCCTGACGAACCGAAACCACTCCGCAGATCTTGTTGGGATCCTCATCCACCTGAGAGATACTACGGTTTTCTCATAGACGGTGGGAGCGAGGATTGCATCATGGAGATGATGACCCAACTAGTTTCGAGCAGGCCATCACAAGTGGAGACTATGTGAAATGGCTGGGTGCTATGCGATCTGAGATGGAATCCATGTACACCAACAAAGTATTGACTTTGGATGTTGCTCCTGAAGGGGTAAAACCCATCGGGAGCAAGAGGATCTTTGAGAAAGAAAATTTGGTGTAGATGGAAAAGTTGAGACTTTCAAAGCTATACTTAAGTCCATCAAGATCCTACTTGCCATTGCTGCATTCCATGACTACGAAATCTGGCAGACTGCACGTCAAAACCGCTTTTCTAAATGGTGATTTAGAAGAGAGCGTATATGATACTGTCAGAGGGCTTCATAGACAGTGGGAGCAGTGGAAGCATGTGCAAGCTGCTTAAATCCATCTACGGCTTAAAGCAGGCATCGCGGAGATGGAACATCTGTTTTAATGAAGCTGTCAAAGAGTTTGACTTCATCAAAAAGATAGATGAACCATGTATAAATAAGAAGGTTGTAGAGAGTATGGTTAACTTCCTCGTATTGTACGCGGATAACATACCCTTGATAGGAAAGGGTGTTCCTATGTTACACTCGGTCAAGCACCTTTTATCTCATAGGTTCTCCATGAAAGATCTAACTGATGTCTCCTACATCCTGGGGATATAGATCTATAGAGATAGATCTAAATGAATTTGGGATTGTCCCAATCCAGGTACATAAACTATTGGCTATAGTTCCCTCAAGGCAATTATCGTAGTCGCGGGCAGGTGATTATGATGATTGGGGGAGGACCTATACCGGTAGAACAATCTTACTCGAGATGATAGTATGCTATCTGGTTTGTCTTTATCATCACTATTACATATTGATAGAGCCCATAGGATTCTTGCTTGACTACCAGTATTATGATGGCGATCATATACGTGGGAGCTGGTGGTCTATAAGCACATCCTTAAATGTCCCTAGTCATGGGAGTTTCGAGACTGGGCATCGATACTCTAGAGTTGACTAGTGTATACTGATCGAGACCCAGACGAGGGGCGGTGGCCAGGTCTCACAAGCCATTGGTGTTAGTTTGTTCACCTAAGATAGTATACATGTGCTTATTAGGTTATAAGTACACTGGACGGACTCGCCGGGAACCTGCTAGTTGGTACTATACCTATTGTCAGATAGCAGTTCCCAGGTGACATGTGTACAGGTTAGTCTGTCGACCTGAGATCATCATTTGTCTCGTATGAGTTCCCATTGTGCTTTGATTACTACCCTACCACGGCTCAAAGGAGTTGTGCAAACAGGTATTAGTTGGGTACAGTCCTGAGCCATATGGAGGCAGTGAGCGGATTGTTGGGGATCCATCTCTCCCGGTATTGGGGTTCGATGTCACGCAGTGCACGGGTGGCCATCACCAGAAATCCTTGGCCAAGGTAGTCGAGAATTACTGATCTAGGATCGGTAGTTTCTCATGTGGTGATGGGTTTCATACCGACACGAATTATCGCGTTATTAGGGATTTGACTTTATCCACCCCGCTAGACTCGATATGCGATACTCTCAGACGAACAAACCAGACTGTACGGATATTGTCACTGTCAGGCTCAGTAGGGGTTTGGATGAGTTTGCTCATCAGCCTTCCTTTCGCTCAATACCTCGGTAGCCGTTACGTACAGCTAGTGCCGCTGACGTGCTTGTGGTTAAACTCACTGTCAGCGTATTGACGAGTCTTTAGAGTCCCACACAGAAGGTTTTCACGGTTCAGGTGATATGGTGTAGATGACGTATGTTGGTACATACAGGTGTCAGATTAAATATGTGTATAGGTTGCACAGACTTTAATCGGACGGTTGATAATACTAGCGGCTTAGGATTAAGCCGAACCATTAAATCAGGTTTTGATTTAATAATTTATATATATGTATTCTAGTATTATTGTTCACTATTCATTTTCTCTCTTGGCTATTCGTAATTTTGATACGAATACGCGTATATGTATTTCGATACGTGTATCGGGTAGTATTTCGTATTTATACGGAATTGTTTCTAGAAGATTGGACACCTCATTTGTATGATTTCCTTTTTTAGAAAATCATTTGTTTTTGCAAATGAGGTGGAGGGGGTGACATGGCATGAACAATGCAAGGCATGTAGAGAGGCATGGTTTGCATTAGTTTATTGGAAAATTGAGATGATATATTTTTTGGTGTGTGCATGATTGAGAGAGAGAGGGGGGCTGCCATCATTTTCTTCATGGCTTGCTCATTTTCAATTTCCTCACTTGCTTCATTACTTGCTCATTCTACTCTCACTTGGAGACTTAGACATTTTTCTTTAGTTGCTCATGCCACATGTTTCCTCACCTCCTCTTCATCTTCTTGAGTTTCTCTTAGAGCATTTGTGATGAGAGAAAAATTATAGTGGCACATTCCTACACCTTCACTCTCCATTGCTAGCAACCTTGGAGCGTCGGTTGCCTTGCTTGGCGAGGCTGGAGCTTGCGCCGTTTCTCTCAGGTGGATCATCATAGATGGAGGAAGACCGGCAACCAAACTCGATTCGCAACCACTAGGAGCTTGGGATGAATGTTGAAGACCGAAGGACACAGATCAACTCGGTATAACCATTCCTAACTCTTTATATTGCTTACTAGTATAGGGTTTAGGGTAGATCCGAGCATCGGGTTGTGGCAGCGCCGGTTTAGAAAATTTTTGTTCCGCATTTGGCCACAGTTTGATGGCCGGGGTGCTGCCGTAACCCAACATGGTATCAGAGCCAACCCGTAAACCCTTTACTAGCAGTTTTAGATAATGTTAAAGTATCGAAACCGAAACAACTCCGAAACAACACCCCGATGTATTCCAGTTTCTGTCAATTTTTCAAAGTCTTGAAATTTTTTTAAAGCAATTACAGAAGACTACTTTGATGACCACTAGAACACACTACAAAAACGATCCCAAACCGCCGGTTTTGACACGGCGAGACTTGAGAAAAAATGGGTGTGGCCGGTCCAAATTTGGAGTTTGGTCTTGGGATTTTTGGTGTGCACTGGTCTCTGGAATATTGGTTAAGTGGTATTGTTTGTTTTGCCCAGTTTGGATATTTTGTTATCTATTGTTCAGGGGCAATTCGGGGTGTTTCGAAGTCGATAATTTAACACTGTTTAAATGTTTACAGTACATGCATTACTATCTGCGATCGTGAATGTCATTATGTTGGTCTACGGTAGCGCCCCGGCCGTCTGTCCGAGGCCAAAATGCGGGAACGGAAACTTTTCATGAACTCGAAACCGGCGCTATTGCAGATATTAATCCCGGATCGAACCATTAACCTATAACTAGCTAACTAGAGAAGGGATAGAAAGGCTATACCGATCGATCCGTGTCCTTCGGTCTTTGGCCACCATCCCAAGCTCCTCACGGCAACTCCGATCTCCGGTCTCCTCGTCGGAAAGGGCACCACATCTTCGAGTCTTTTTACGGGCTCCCGCTTCGTCCGAAGCAACTCGGACACAAATTTTGCTAGCCGACGTGTCCAAGGCGATGTAGAGAATGTGTGTGATCACTTTGTCTCAAGCATCCATTGATTCTCAACACATTAGAGTGTATGGATGGAGGATTTAGTGGATGCCATTAGTGAGGAGATAGTGGGCTCAAGAAAGAAGAGGAAGAAAAAGTTTCCTTTTCTTTTTCTTTTGTGTTGAGATGATAGCGAGAGTGAGCAAGAATGAAAAAGACAAGAGCCAACCACAACCATATGGCTGCCCTCTCTTTCTCCACCTATCATTTCAATCCATCAAATAAACAATAATGTGACATATGCACAAGTAAAGAGACCATGAGTCATCACTTGTGCATGTGTCATAATTAATGCTCCTAATCATGATTTTGAGCTCATTATTTCCATATGCAAACATTAATCCAAATGTTTGCAACAATAAAAAGAGAATGGCATCTACTAAAGTAAACTCATGACGGATCACAAGAGTACCCCTCACCTGTATATACATACCTGCATCCGCATTCCGACCGAATGCGAATGCGATGAGACTAAAGTAATCCAACAAATCTAATACTAGGATCTGGCTTAAACCAAAGCCCACTAGTATGATCCGCCCGAACATGATCCGTGCACTACTACATGTATATGATCGAACCCTGCCATATATCATACGGCCTCTACAACGTTTCGCCCGAAACTTGAGAAACTGTCTGTGGGGGACTCTAAAGACTCGTCAATACTTTAGCTGTGGATTTAACCACTAGCACGTCAGTGGTACTAGCCGTACGTAACGGGCTACCAGGTATTGACCAAAAGGGAGGTCGATGAGCGAAATCATCCTGACACCCTACTGAGCCTGTCAGTGACAATATCCGTACAGTCCGGTCCGTTCGTCTATGAGCATCGCATGTCGGGCCTAGGGGGTTGGTAAAAGTCAGACCCCCCAAAGCAGTACAAGTCGTGTCGGAGTGTAGCCCAGAACACCCTGAGATACTAATGGAATACCTACCAGTAAATCTCCTGCCTTGGCCAAGTACTTCATGTAATGGCTCTCCTAGACACAACGCGATCTTACCCCCAATACCGGGAGAGACGAAACCCCTGCCGATCCGCTCACTGCCTCCATGTGGCTCGGGACTGTACCCAACTAAAACCTGTTTGCACGACTCCTTTGAGCCGTGATAGGGTAGTAATCAAAGTACAGTGGGAACTCACACGAGAAAAATGACGATCTCAGGTCGATGAACTAACCTGTACATATGTCACCAGGGAACTGCTATCTGACGTCAGGTATAATACCAACTAGTATGTTCCCAGCGAGTCCTGTTTGGTGTATTCATAACACAATGAGCACCTGTATACATCTTAGGTGAACCAACTGACACCAATGGCTTGTGAGACTGGCCGCTGCCCCTCGTCGGGGTCTCGACTATATACACTAGTCTACTAATGGAGTATCGATGCCCAGTCTCAAAAACTCCCACGACTAGGTACCACTTTAAGGATGTGCTTTTAGACCCCAGCTCCCACGTATATGATCGCCATCATACTGCCGGCAGTCAAGAAAGAATCCTAAGGTCTCTATCAACGTGTAATAGCGACCTGTAAGGTGACCTAAAGCAGTACGCGATGATAAAGATAAACCGATAGCATACTATCATCTTGAGTAAGACTGTCCTACCAGTATTGGTCCTCCCTCAATCATTGCAATCACGTGCCTGCGATCCAATAATTGACTTTGAGGGAACTATATCCAACAATCTCCCACTTGCACTCAAGGCTAATTATTGCGATGTCGCATACTCAGAGCCCGTGTGATACCGAACACCCAACTCCTCTACTAATCAGTTTCACAAAGCCCGTTTGCGAAACTTTTGCATTCGAAAAATAGCCTCAGTGAGTGGATCCGCCTTAATGTTTCTTTCTATGTCTCTCTTTATCTCAAGTTCGCGGAGAAAGTCATCTCCCAAAATGAGCAATACTTGTCTTAGAATATGTCTGGATATCTGATGGGACCTAGTTCATAAATGAACTCCAAATCTAAATTTCTTAGACTGTATCGTCAACTGAATTTAATCAGTATTTTGCGTCATGCCTCCCTCAGTGTCCGCTTGGATTGCCTGTCCAAACTACTGCCCCTCGTCAGAGGGAAAACTATAACTCTGACAGTCACTCTGTCATCCAGGTCACCTTGGAAGCCTGGAATGATAACTGTCTCCTAAAAGAGGATGTTGTTATCATATCCCTAGAACATCCACTTATGTTCTAAAACTGCTTCCGAACGTTTCGCCAAGATAGGATTAATATCAACTTATTGCATCTACTGCAAAAATAGCATCTGGTGTGGTACTTGACATCTTATGATTGACTCAATTGCCTAAGCAAGTGATATGCCAACTATGCACATCCCTCTCCTCTTTAGTCTGTAAGACACCTTTAGAGAGGGTGACTCCATCACCTGCAGGTACACTACCGTGCCAGGAGTCGTCCATTCTAAAACACCTTTAGAATGCTGTCTAAGTACCCAGATTGGGAAACTACCCAAATTTAGATCTAAAACCATAGATCTAGTAACCAGAATGTCAGATATTATATCTATATCCTATGTGGAGAAACCACTGTGTGACAACCAAAGTATAACCGATCGTAGTATAGGAATTTTACTTCCTACTATGTGTATGTCATCCAAATACCAGGACATCACATCCCACTACCTTCTTAACATATCCATCCTCTATTCTGATGAAGTCAAACCTATGTCTGTCACATCAGAAATAGATGATCTATCTCCGCTATATCTGCTCTAGTCCATAAATAGACATAAGCTACTTGTCCACTATGCTTCCGCTGCTCCCACTAACTACGACGACCCTCTGGCAGAGTCATATACACGTATACTTCTGAAGCCAGTTCAGAACGACGCTATACTCATCTTCCTGCCGGGTTTCATAGCCTGGAAGAACAGTAGTATCAAGTTTGGGTAAACAAGAACCTCCCTGTCACCGTCCTTGAGCATACCGAAGTATCTCTCGAGTGCCTGAGGTTACCCACCATATCTGCGGAGTGGCTAATGGAGTGTCAAACCAGATTGAATCTTTAGGTTCTTATCAAATTTTTCAGTAATCGTTTGCGGTTCTGGAATCACTTCCAGTTCTACCATACTCCCACTACTGTTTTCTGAAAAAATCCATTTTTATTAAAACTGTGGCGAGCCAAGAACAATATCACTATTGGTCTTCCAGATGGTAGAAAGTCAACCCTCGTCATAGCCCGGGTCAACCGTAAACAGCCATTACAGAAACGTGCCTTGAGTTATCCAGATTTTGGTTTTAAGCATAAGCCGGACAACTCCCCGTACCTTAACATTGTTAAGATATGAACTATTCTATATCTAATATAGAAACAGAGGTACTGATTTAATTGGAACCGCATTCAAATCATGCAGCTGTCTCCAGTGCATGTCAACTAAATGGAGAGAGGCCGATCAGCATTACTCAACTTAGGATTGCATCCAAACATGAGTAACCTGAAAGAGAAACAAGTTTCTCAAAACCATTACTATCAACTGAATACCATACACAAGTATCTACATCTTCGGTCTCTTTTGAAGAATCCCGATACTTGCAACACTTGGTTCTCTACTTTATTCTTATACCTATAACTTCTCAAAACTTGGACCCTTTGTTTCTACGAAACACTTGTCAAAAACTTGAGAAGTCATAAGTAAACAGAGTATAGTACGAGGACCAACCCCACTGTCCTAATGGACACTGGACAACATACGATACTCTGTATAAGTTGTTAGTTATATGTATGCCCTAGAGGCCATTACTGTGCATGAGATGTATATAGTAGTGGATGCTGGGACATTGTCACGACCCGAAAGTACGGAACGCGACTGGCAATTTGATTACGAGACGTCTAAAGCCGTACCGTAACCTAAGTCAGCCAAAGCCCAGAAGAATCTAAACCAAAATCAAAAGAGAGTGAAGGAAAACCTTTAATGAAGACGATTTTCAAATCAATTAAGTTGCAAAGAATCCCTTTTTAAAACGTCAAAAATTTCCGAAAATTTCGGCAGAGTCTCCCCTGTATTTTCTATCCCCCAAAATGGGTACAACAAGATAATAAACCTGTAATCATAAAAATGGCATCCCCAAGCGGGAGCTAGCTCTTCGCCCAAGGCGGATCACAACCACATGCAATATAATAGTAATATCAAGAAAAAGAGCATAAAAGAAATGCAAAATACCAGAAAACACGTCGGCTCAAGTGAGCTCGACCCAAAAGAAACCACAAATATACAAATCTCTCAGTCTCATCACTAGGTCGCATATACAATATAAAGTGGTAGATGGAGAATACTAGATACAATGATAAAGCAAAAAGAAATAAAGTATGCTCGCAACCCACCTACGGGCGATGTCGCGAGTCTGGGCAAAAGGAACTGATGATAAGATAGCCCGCCGCTACAAGACTGACGGGTCCGACCTGCAAGACACTGTGGCACAACGGGGGTGAGTTGCCAGCTCGTGAGTAAATATAACATCTAATAAGGCAATTGTAAGAATGCACGCAATGCACCACAACATATATGTCCATATGCGATATAATATCTCTAGTATGCATGCACAGGTATGCAATGTCATTATTAAGTCTTTAAGTGTTTTAAATGCTAAGGGTATTGAATTCTTAACTTTAAAAAAATGAGTATCTGCATAATAGCTAAGTACCATCAAGAAACATCTGAAAACCCGTGTCAAGCATCGACACCAAAAAGGAATCATATCTGTCTTAATATCGGGCTCCGTCAGTCCGGACCGGCCCATATCATAAATCTCACGACAACGGTCGGTATCCTCCGGATATCCGCCGCGCCAGACATCACCGGTAGGTAGTCTTCCCCTGCCAGGCTCATCGTCTACAACTCGATCTTCTTGCCCCGGGGTACCATACCGGGCCCACCATGTACCAGAGACGGTTCATCCACTCCTCGAATCGGGTCTCGAAATCCACAGAAAACATGAAAACTCATGGTGGACGACACATACATCACAAGAAAACCGCAACTTTGTTTTGAAAATGATAAATATAAAGTTTTGTTAAATTCATGCGGTTTTCCCCAAAATCCAGAAATCGCAGCAATACTGAAATCCTCAAGAAAATCATAATGTCCACATGTTATATATGATAAATGTCTATGATATCAATGCATGTGATGTGAATTTTTTGCTAGAAATCTAGGTAAATATGATGATGATGCGAGGTATATACATGCTATGCAAATTCATATATCAAGTATGAATGCAAGTGACGATATTAAGATAAACAGGTTCTATAGTGCACGTGGCATGGCATTTACCAAAGGCGTGTGTGTCACATGAATAGTGCGCGTGCAACAGAAGCCAATGGTAAGGTGTTCGTCTCCTACGAAATGATATAGCATAAGTATATATGAATGTCCATGCAGTTTAATATACTGTTCGCTATAAGGGTATGCAGTGTACATGAATGGATAAGCTAGCTAACACAATAATTCTTGCAAAAAGTAGGGTAATCCTAATTAGGGGGGGAGGGGGGCGCCTCGCGCCATTCAGACGATTCCCCCATAGATGAATACATCTACTCACCTGAAATCCCCGCTAATCCGTTCCGGCCACCGCCTTGCCTTTTCGCGCCGTGTCCGAAGTTTCCCCGACCGATCCTATATTTGCACAATATCAAGCATAAGATTACAAAACCTAACACAATGCAAGTCACAACATACAATTATCCACGCTCTCGTATTAATCATAGCATGCACTCGGTGCGCGGAAAAAACGCACGAAAATCGCAATCCTTTAACTAGAATCGTCATTTCGGGGAAATCGACAAAACTACAACCCGACTAGACGAAACCCCGCGTTCTTGCACTCTAATAGTCCTATACGAAGCTAATTATATCGCTAACATAACGCAATTTGATCGCATTCTAATTTTCGTAAAAATCTAGCAAGCAATTTTCTAGCCGATTCGATACAAACATCGCAATTTGTCGATTTAGCAAGCATATCATTACACAATTAACCATTCTAATCAATTAGATAACCAAAACCCTAACTTAATTTTTACAACCATGTTTCAAACCCTAACTCAACATCAAAACCCATTCTTGATTTTTCATGAACAAGGATTTACACTAAATTAATACTTCAAAATTAGATTTTAGCACAAATAAACTACAAGTTAGCAAACTAGTTTAGAATTTTTACCTCACCAATTGAATCCTAGCATGATCAAGTCACCAACAAAGCCTCCTTTCATCAAGTTTTTGAACTAATTTGGGTTGAGAGAGAGTGGATTAGGGTTTAGCTTTGAATGGGTTAATGAAATTGTGGATTTTTATGAATTTTTGCATGAAAATTGAAGCAAAAAGGAGTGAGAAGAGAGGGGATTCAGCAGCTGTAGGGGTCGGCCAGCAGTAGGAGGAGGGAGGTGAGGGAATTTTGGAGAAGTTTCTAGGTCAAGAAAACATCATATGTTATCATTTAATGCTTTCATGTCAACCTTTTTACAAAAAAACCCATTTTTACTTCATTTTTTTCACAAATTTTCCCACCCTAAAACCAAAAGTTTGCAAGACATGATATAATTTTATTAACACCATATTTTAGCTTATAAAGACTCCTAATTATAAAATTTACCTAATTACATTTGTATTTATCACTAATTTAATGTATTTAAAAAGGCTTAAAATAATAAAAAAATAATTAATTACGAAAATTTTTATTTAACTAGAAAATTATAAGTGACATTTTAGTGACAAAATTATAGTAATATCTTGTCTAAATTTTGTATAATTAGGTCTACAATGAAAAATATCAATTTTGACTTTTTACGGAAAAAGCCGAAAAATTAGCCGATTACCGAAAAACTGCCTAAACGATTTTCGAAGGGTTACAATCTTCCCCCCTTAAAGAAATTCGGTCCCCGAATTTAGAATTTAACTACGCGTACCTTCAAAAAGATGGGGATATCTCTTCCTCATCTCGACCTCGGTCTCCCAGGTGACCTCCTCGCTGTTCGGGCCACGCCAAAGGACCTTGACGGACGGTATAACCTTCGACCTCAATTTCTTCACCTGCCGATCCAAGATGACAACCGGCTGCTCGGTGAAAGAAAGATCACGGTCTAACTGGATCGTCTGGTGCTGAATCGCCTGGGAAGGATCATGAAGGTACTTGCGGAGCATCGAGACATGGAATACGGGGTGAACATCGGGGAAGCTGGGCGGAAGAGCTAACCGATAAGCGACTGGACCAACACGCTCTAGGATCTCGAAAGGACCAACATATCTAGGACTCAGTTTCCCTTTCCGCCCAAATCTCATCACACCTTTCATCGGAGAGACCTTCAGGAAAACATGATCGCCAACAGCGAACTCGAGTCGGCGACGGCGCCTGTCAGCATAAGATTTCTGCCTGCTCTGTGCCGCTCTCATCCTGTCCCGAATCAGCTGTATCTTCTCGGTCGTCTCCTGTACGATCTGATTCCCCAAAATACTGCTCTCCCTAAGCTCTGTCCAACATACAGGTGATCGACATCTCCTCCCATATAAAGCCTCGAAAGGTGCCATCTGAATCGTCTCCTGGAAGCTATTATTGTAGGAAAACTCGATCAAAGGCAAATGACGATCCCAGCTACCACCGAAATCTAAAACACAAGCTCTGAGCATGTCCTCAAGAGTCTGAATCGTACGCTCCGACTGACCGTCAGTCTGAGGATGAAAGGCTGTGCTAAAACTCAATCGGGTGCCCAAAGCTTCCTGGAGTTTCTGCCACAATCAGCTGGTAAACTGGGTGCCACGGTCGGACACGATGCAAGTCGGAACACCATGCAGTCGCATTATCTCATCAATATAAACCTGGGCGTACTGAGAAAATCCAAAAGTGGTCTTCACTGGCAGAAAGTGAGCCGCTTTCGTCAGTCGATCCACAATCACCCAAATAGAGTCATACCCTCGACTAGTCCTGGGTAGACCCACAACGAAGTCCATGGAGACCTGTTCCCACTTCCACTCAGGGATGGGCAAAGGCTGTAACTCGCCGGCTGGCCTCTGGTGCTCGGCCTTGACTTGCTGACAAGTCAGGCATCTCGACACAAAGTCTGTAATATCCTTCTTCATCCCGTCCCACCAGTAAACCTCTCTCAAATCACGGTACATCTTGGTGGAACTTGGATGCACACTGTATACTGATCTATGTGCCTCCTCGAGAATATCACGCCTCGGTCCCTCTGAATCTGGCACACACAGTCGAGTTCCAAATTGAAGTATCCCCTGATCATCAAGCACGAACTCAGAAACTCTGCCCTGCCGAATCTGCTCAATAATCTCTAAGATACGGGCATCGCCGGACTGTGCCTCGCGGATACGGTCAAGTAACTGTGGGCGTGCTCTGAAATGGGCTAGCTGTCCCCCCGTAGGAGTAAACTCGAACTGCACTCTGCTATCACATAACACCTGCCAATCCGCCGACGACTGCATATGTACTGCACTCAAACAAGATAAGCTAACTCCGGGCCTCCTACTCAAAGCATCTGCCACCACATTCGCCTTGCCCGGATGGTATAAAATATCGCAGTCATAATCCTTCACCAGCTCCATCCAACGGCGCTGTCTCAGGTTCAAATCTTGCTGCTGGAAAATATACTTCAAACTCTTGTGGTCACTGAATATCTGGCACGACTCACCGTATAGGTAATGTCTCCAGATCTTATGTGCAAATACCACTGCAGCCATCTCTAAATCATGGGTGGGGTAGTTCTGCTCGTGTTTCCTCAGCTGCCGAGAAGCATACGCGATAACTCTGTCGTGCTGTATCAATACACATCCCAGCCCCACTCTAGAAGCATCACAATATACCACGAACCCGCCTGATCCTGAAGGCAATGCTAACACTGGTGCAGTAGTCAGACGAGTCTTCAACTGCTAGAAGCTATCCTCACATGCCTGGGTCCAATCAAAAGGAACCCCCTTCCGGGTCAACCCGGTCAAAGGTGCAGCAATGCGGGAGAAATCCTGGACGAAACGTCGATAATAGCCGGCCAGACCTAGAAAGCTGCGAACCTCAGTAACTGATACTGGTCTAGGCCAACGCTGAACTGCCTCGACCTTCTTCGGGTCCACACAAATACCATCTCTCGTCACCACATGACCCAAGAAGTCGACACTGTCTAACCAGAATGCGCACTTGGAGAATTTGGCGAACAGCTGATGCTCCCTCAAAGTCTGCAATGTGATACGTAAGTGCTGCTCATGCTCCTCCCGGCTCCGAGAATAAACCAAAATGTCGTCAATGAACACAATGATGAATTGATCGAGATACGGCCTGAATACGCGGTTCATCAAATCCATAAATGCTGCCGGGGCATTGGTGAGCCCGAACGACATCACCAAGAACTCGTAATGACCATATCGAGTACGGAAAGCGGTCTTCGGAATATCCTCCTTCCGAACTCGAAACTGGTGATAACCTGACCGTAAATCAACCTTCGAGAAAAACCCTGCACCCTGGAGCTGATCAAATAAGTCATCAATGCGGGGTAGGGGATATCTGTTCCGCACAGTAACCTGGTTCAGCTGACGATAATCAATGCATAAACGCATACTTCCGTCCTTCTTCTTAACAAACAGGACGGGAGCACCCCAAGGTGACACACTCGGTCGGATAAGCCCTTTGTCCAGCAAGTCCTGTAATTGATCCTTTAGCTTCTCAGCTCCGCCGGGGCCATCCGATAAGGCGGTATAGAGATAGGCCCCGTGCCAGGGATCAAGTCAATACAGAACTCAATCTCGCGCTCTGGTGGCAGACCAGGCAGCTCGTCGGGAAATACATCAGGGAACTCTCTCACAACAGGAACCTGGTCCAACGGAACCTCTGTGGAACTAGTATCACAAACATAGGCTAAGAATCCCTGACACCCTTTCGTTAAGAGCTGACCAGCGCGAAGAGAAGAAATCAAGCTGGGAAGGGTAGCGCTACGATCTCCCTGAATAATAAGAACCGACTCACCAGGAAAACTGAATCTGACTGCCTTTTCACGGCAGTCCACGGATGCATAACAGGTGGCTAGCCAGTCCATACCAAGAAGAACGTCAAAGTCAAGCATATCGAGGAGAATCAAATCAACTGAAGAATCTCTCTCCCCGATACGAACGGAACACGATCGGTACACAAAACGGGCAACAAAAGACTCGCCTACCGGGGTAATAACGACAAGCGGCTGATCTAACGGAGAAGACTCTCGGCCCAACCTCGGTGCAAAATATGTGGAAATATAGGAATGTGTGGAGCCTGGATCAAATAATACCCGTGCATCAAAAGAACATACTGGCAGAGTACCTGTCACGATGGCATTGGATGCCTCTGCATCCTGAGGAGTCAACGCGAACACTCGAGCCTGTCCACCGCTAATAGCTGGCTGTCCTCTGCCTCTACCTCGGCCTCTGCCTCTGCCGCCTCGTCCTCTCGGAACTGGACCGCCACGCCCACGGCCTCTAGAAGCATCTGGCTGGCGTGAAGCATCATCAGGAGTAGGAAGTAAAGCTCTCTGAGAAGGTGGTGAGGGTGGTAAAGTCACATGCGGGACTGTCGCCGCGCCCTGACGTCCTATGGTACAGTCTCTGATACAGTGGTACTGACTCCCACACCGAAAACATCCTGGAGACGACTGCTGGGTCTGTGGATATGAACCAAATAACTGACCTCGTCTCAATCCTCTGCCTCCGCCATCTCCCGGAAATAATCTATCACGATGTCTGCCCATCTGCCGCTGAGCTGGCGTATCAGTACGGATCCTCTTCGTCCCAGAAACGACCGGAGTCTCGGAAATACGCTCCTCCAAAAGTAAGGC
The DNA here is from genome assembly GCA_030015575.1 of Agapanthus africanus. Classification (NCBI taxonomy): domain Eukaryota; kingdom Viridiplantae; phylum Streptophyta; class Magnoliopsida; order Asparagales; family Amaryllidaceae; genus Agapanthus; species Agapanthus africanus. The sequence continues at coordinate 624,794,719 of CM057339.1, forward strand.
TGCATCCATCGCGGCTGCGTATGTATCAAAGTGCTGGGTGCCGATGGCAAGGAATAGCTGTGTATCAAGCCCTCGCACAAACCTCTTTATTCTCTTCTCTTCCGTGTCGACTAGATACGGAGCATATCGAGACAACTGGGTAAACTGTAAATCATACTCCGACACTATCATCCCAGGAGTCTTGCGCAAAGACTCAAAACTACGAGCTCGAGCATCTCGGACACTCTCCGGAAGAAAACGGGCAAGAAATGTAGATGTAAACTCATCCCAGGTCATAGAAGGCAGACCTGCAGCTCGGCCTCTCTCTACTGAGTCGTACCATGTCTGGGCAAGACCCTCCAGACGAAAACTCGCAAACTCCACCAATCTATCATCGGAACACCTCAACGAACGGCAAATCCGAGCTATCCTATCAAGAAATGCCTGTGGGTCCTCTGTCGCATCTGTACCGGTAAAAGCTGGAGGTCTCAATCTCATGAACTCCTGTAGTGAAACAAGGATAGTCTCCGTAGTAGCAGCAGGAGTGACCATCTGTGCAGCAGATACGATCGTGGTCTGTGCGGTGGAAGGAACGTCCTCGGGTCTCTGTGCCCGGCTGGACTCAACTAAAGATCCCATCATCTGCCGCAACTCTTGCATGCCGGCCTCTAATCTGGCAATACGGTCAGGATAAGGCGGATCGGTATGACCCTGAGGGGTAGGCGTATCCTCCCGCTCGATCCTCGCCTCAGACGGGCCCGCCCGAATCTCATCCCTAGCGGCAGCCCGCTGAGCTCTCGTAGTCTTTGGCGGCATCGAAGCTGGAATAAGAAACAGGACCGATAAGGACATTGCAATTGAATCAAGGAATGCATGGAATCAAGAAAGGAAATACAAGCAATTATGTCCTAAGGTTACTTAGGTGGAGTACCGTATCGTAAGTATGCCGCGGATCATACCCACGCTACGCCACTCTGCTTAAGTCACCTACTCCATCTACCAAGGTCGTCCTACACTCAGAAAGGTAAAACCTACGCTCTGATACCAACTTTGTCACGACCCGAAAGTACGGAACGCGACTGGCACTTAGATTATGAGACGTCTAAAGGCGTACCGTAACCTAAGTCAGCCAAAGCCCAGAAGAATCTAAACCAAAATCAAAAGAGAGTGAAGGAAAATCTTTAATGAAGACGATTTTCAAATCAATTAAGTTGCAAAGAATCCCTTTTTAAAACGTCAAAAATTTCCGAAAATTTCGGCAGAGTCTCCCCTGTATTTTCTATCCCCCAAAATGGGTACAACAAGATAATAAACCTGTAATCATAAAAATGGCATCCCCAAGCGGGAGCTAGCTCTTCGCCCAAGGCGGATCATAACCACATGCAATATAATAGTAATATCAAGAAAAAGAGCATAAAAGAAATGCAAAATACCAGAAAACACGTCGGCTCAAGTGGGCTCGACCCAAAAGAAACCACAAATATAAAAATCTCTCAGTCTCATCACTAGGTCGCATATACAATATAAAGTGGTGGATGGAGAATACTAGATACAATGATAAAGCAAAAAGAAATAAAGTATGCTCGCAACCCACCTACGGGCGATGTCGCGAGTCTGGGAAAAAGGAACTGATGATAAGATAGCCCGCCGCTACAAGACTGACGAGTCCGACCTGCAAGAAACTGTGGCACAACGGGGGTGAGTTGCCAGCTCGTGAGTAAATATAACATCTAATAAGGCAATTGTAAGAATGCACGCAATGCACCACAACATGTATGTCTATATACGATATAATATCTCTAGTATGCATGCACAGGTATGCAATGTCATTATTAAGTCTTTAAGTGTTTTAAATGCTAAGGGTATTGAATTCTTAACTTTTAAAAAATGAGTATCTGCATAATAGCTAAGTACCATCAAGAAACATCTGAAAACCCGTGTCAAGCATCGACACCAAAAAGGAATCATATCTGTGTCAATATCGGGCTCCGTCAGTCCGGACCGGCCCATATCATAAATCTCACGACAACGGTCGGTATCCTCCGGATATCCGCCGCGCCAGATATCACCGGTAGGTAGTCTTCCCCTGCCAGGCTCATCGTCTACAACTCGATCTTCTTGCCCCGGGGTACCATACCGGGCCCACCATGTACCCGAGACAGTTCATCCACTCCTCGAATCGGGTCTCGAAATCCACAGAAAACTTGAAAACTCACGGTGGACGACACATACATCATGAGAAAACCGCAACTTTGTTTTGAAAATGATAAATATAATGTTTTGTTAAATTCTTGCGGTTTTCCCCAAAATCCAGAAATCGCAGCAATACTGAAATCCTCAAGAAAATCATAATGTCCACATGTTATATATGATAAATGTCTATGATATCAATGCATGTGATGTGAATTTTTTGCTAGAAATCTAGGTAAATATGATGATGATGCGAGGTATATACATGCTATGCAAATTCATATATCAAGTATGAATGCAAGTGACGATATTAAGATAAACAGGTTCTATAGTGCACGTGGCATGGCATTTACCAAAGGCGTGTGTGTCACATGAATAGTGCGCGTGCAACAGAAGCCAATGGTAAGGTGTTCGTGTCCTACGAAATGATATAGCATAAGTATATATGAATGTCCATGCAGTTTAATATACTGTTCGCTATAAGGGTATGCAGTGTACATGAATGGATAAGCTAGCTAACACAATAATTCTTGCAAAAAGTAGGGTAATCCTAATTGGGGGGGGGCGCCTCACGCCATTCAGACGATTCCCCCATAGATGAATACATCTACTCACCTGAAATCCTCGCTAATCCGTTCCGGCCACCGCCTTGCCTTTTCGCGCCGTGTCCGAAGTTTCCCCGACCGATCCTATATTTGCACAATATCAAGCATAAGATTACAAAACCTAACACAATGCAAGTCACAACATACAATTATCCACGCTCTCGTATTAATCATAGCATGCACTCGGTGCGCGGAAAAAACGCACGAAAATCGCAATCCTTTAACTAGAATCATCATTTCGGGGAAATCGACAAAACTACAACCCGACTAGACGAAACCCCGCGTTCGTGCACTCTAATAGTCCTATACGAAGCTAATTATATCGCTAACATAACGCAATTTGATCGCATTCTAATTTTCGTAAAAATCTAGCAAGCAATTTTCTAGCCGATTCGATACAAACATCGCAATTTGTCGATTTAGCAAGCATATCATTACACAATTAACCATTCTAATCAATTAGATAACCAAAACCCTAACTTAATTTTTACAACCATGTTTCAAACCCTAACTCAACATCAAAACCCATTCTTGAGTTTTCATGAACAAGGATTTACACTAAATTAATACTTCAAAATTAGATTTTAGCACAAATAAACTACAAGTTAGCAAACTAGTTTAGAATTTTTACCTCACCAATTGAATCCTAGCATGATCAAGTCACCAACAAAGCCTCCTTTCATCAAGTTTTTGAACTAATTTGGGTTGAGAGAGAGTGGATTAGGGTTTAGCTTTGAATGGATTAATGAAATTGTGGATTTTTATGAATTTTTGCATGAAAATTGAAGCAAAAAGGAGTGAGAAGAGAGGGGATTCAGCAGCTGTAGGGGTCGGCCAGCAGTAGGAGGAGGGAGGTGAGGGAATTTTGGAGAAGTTTCTAGGTCAAGAAAACATCATATGTTATCATTTAATGCTTTCATGTCAACCTTTTTACAAAAAAACCCATTTTTTCTTCATTTTTTTCACAAATTTTCCCACCCTAAAACCAAAAGTTTGCGAGACATGATATAATTTTATTAACACCATATTTTAGCTTATAAAGACTCCTAATTATGAAATTTACCTAATTACATTTGTATTTATCACTAATTTAATGTATTTAAAAAGGCTTAAAATAATAAAAAAATAATTAATTACGAAATTTTTTATTTAACTAGAAAATTATAAGTGACATTTTAGTGACAAAATTATAGTAATATCTTGTCTAAATTTTGTATAATTAGGTCTACAATGAAAAATATCAATTTTGACTTTTTACGGAAAAAGCCGAAAAATTAGCCGATTACCGAAAAACTGCCTAAACGATTTTCGAAGGGTTACAGACATATATAGGGAGGACTTTCTTGCTCGACATGATAGTACACTATCTGGTTGCTCTTTATCTTAACATGTAAACTTATTGTCTCTCTGTTACATGTTGATAAAGCCCTTAGGATATGTACTCGACTTCCAGGATTATGTTGCAGATCATACTAGTGGGGCCTGGGTAGTCCATGAGTACATCTTTCAATGTTCCTAGTCGTGGGAATATCGAGACGGGGCATCGATATTCCAGAGTAGACTAGCGTATATCTTCTTGACCCATGTGATGGGCGATGGATGATCCCATATCCATTGGTGTTTGACATCAGAGACGGTATGCGGGTGCTCAGTGGAGACTAAGTACACTGAACGGACTCGCCAAGAACTCCCAGATGGTATTATACCTCACGTCAGATGGCAGTTCTCTGGTGACACTAGTACAGCTTAGTCTGTTGACCCGAGATCGTCATAGAGTCTTGTGTGTCTCCCACTGTGCTTTGATTTCCACCCTACCACGGCTCTACTGAGTCGTGCAAACAGGTGGTTTTTGGGTACAGTCCCGATTCACATGGAGGCAATGAGCGATAGGAGGGGATTCTTCTCTCCCGGTATTGGGGGTTGATGTTGCGCTATACTCGACTGGCCATAACTGGAAATCCCTGGACAGGGTTGCACTGATTTACTGGTAAGTGTTATCAGTAGTTTCATGCTTGTTATGGACCTTACATCAGCATGACTTATCAAGCTGCTGGGGTCTGACGTTTACCACCCCTAGGCGAGATATGCGACATATCAGACGAACAGACCGGACTGTGCGGTAAGTGTTACTGATTGGATTCACAGGAGTATAAGCAGGCTTGCTTGTTGATCTTCTGATCGCTCAATACCCGGGTGGACGTTACGTTTAGCAGACCACTTGCGGCTTGTGGGTGATTGATATGATCACCACCTACTGCCGGCTTATTGACGAGTCTTTAAAGTCCTACACAGAGGTTTCCTGGCTCAAGCGAAACGAAATAGGAGCGCATATGAGATATGTGCGGGACCGAGAATAATACCAGTATGTGATACCGTATTATATTCTCACGATTTGTATCATCAGTCGGTTTTATGAGATATAGCCGGGTTACCGAATCAAGTGTTGATTCGATATATTGATACACTAGATATTAGTCGGTTATATGCGATATGACCGGATCGTTAAATCAAGTGTTGATTTAATGATTTAATTTATAATTATATATTTGATTTATTACTTTACATTAACTAGCATTGGTTCACTTAAGATTGATTTTCTCACTTGATGTGCACAAGTTATATATGTGATATATGTTTGTGCACTAGTTTGTATCATGATTGATGATAGATGCAAACATGGGTGTGTGTGTGTGACATACACCATGTTAATTATAATTTAGGGTTTTATTTATCTTAATTATTCAAAATGGTGGCTTCTTTTGTCATGGCTTGAAGCTTCATGAAACTTGAAGCAACTTTGACAAAGTCCACTCATTTTGTCTTGATTAAGATATTCATTAACCAAACCATTATAATTAACTATGGTTTAGTCTCTACAAAGGTTTACTCACCCATGGTTGCATTATCATAGACTTCACTTGATTATTCTTTTTAAAATTAATTCATTTCTATTCTCATTCTTTTCTTCTTCTTCTTCTTCTTCAAGAAGAAGAAAGCTTGCTAGAAAAATTATCAAGTGAAGAAACAAAGTGAGAAATCAAAATCCAAAGTAAACCCACTTCCTATTTCATCATCCTCTACTACTTGCCATTTAGTTTAGGGTGTTCTCTTCACAAAGTTCATGACCTAGTGAAGATGGAGCTTGAGCTTGAGTCTCCTCGATGTAGATCATCTTCGGCCTCGAAGTCAACGACCTAGCCCGCTTATTTCTCCGAAGAAACCATCGCTAGAGTCCGGGATTCCGATGATCGTAGCGAAGGGACGTCAACACGGAGCTTTAGAAGTGAAGGACCGGATCTACAAAGGTTGTAATCCCTTTCACTTGTAGTTAAAGAGTTTAACTTGCTAGTTTTCGCATAATCTCTAGTATACGATCTTGGTTAGGGTTGCTCGACACGTCTAAATTTTTTGAATCGGACATGGTAGATGCCTTATAGAACCTTTTTATAGTGCCTAGGAACCCTACAGTGGTATCAGAGCCAAGCTAGAGCTTTACGCGAAGTCTAGACGAAGTTAAAAGTCCGATCGAACCCGTATAACCCTAATTTAAACCCTTCTCTAGAAATTTTTCAAAACTGTGATTTTTGTGAATTAAAAATACTCAAAAAAATCAGCAGGGTTTTCTAGGAATTACTGTGCAGCACGTGCTCCTAATTCCCTCAAAGCGCCGCTGAACCGCGGCCGTACCCTGGCTTGCGCGGCGGTTCCGCGGCCAAAAAAGTGAATCATGGCACGTAGTTTGCACAGTAATGTCCGTCTGTAATTCCTGTGTTTTCTGGGAATTTTAATTTATACTCAAGAGTTGAGTTTTCTGGGTTGTATTGGGGACTCGATGATTCGATTGGATTATTTAACTTTGTTTATTTTGTCCAGGTAATTTTAGAACGTATTAAAAAGTTCGACCGGATATCAATAACTCACTTTTTCCCGACCCGGAAAATTTCCAAGTGTTGGATTTTTCCATAGTTTAAAAACGTTCTAAATTGTGCAAGTTACGCGATGGACCCTCTAGAAGACAACAAACCTTAACTCGATTATGTGACCGTCTTGAACTGCCTTTTGAACCTTAGGGTTTGGGGAAGTACGGCGTGCCACATGTGAGGCGTTGGCTTGACCCTTCTACGGCTGGACCGTTGGTACTATGGCATGAAATGGATGTTTTTAAACTCCCCTCAAGTGTTGAGCTATTTGGGAAAACTTGGGTGTTTGATTATTCGATCGGAAAGTTTAACATTGTCTATTTATCTGGAATGTGATACAATATTTGGAATCTACAAGTAGTTATGAGATAACTAATTTGAATGTTATAAATCTAGCAGTTCAGTCTCAATTGATCGATTGCCACGGAATTTTGATGTGATCAAAAGTCCGTCGCAATCACGTAGTGTATACGGATACTCGCCGGGTAAACTTAATAGACAGCCACGCCCCATAGCCCCGACCAAGTGACTGTAGGAGAACCCCGTAGCCAAAAGCATCCGTTCGGGTGCTCGCGGTAGCGGTGTTCCTCCTTAGTGCACTTCGTCGACGGCATCCGGGGGTGTGGCCGTCTACTAAAGTTTGCGACGAGCATTCGATCAGGACGTCGGGAATCTTGTTGAATTGCCCGACTTGATATTGAAAAGAGTTTCCAATATTGAGACTAAAATGCGGGGTTTATAATTGTTAGGCATGCGATGTCTAAGGAATTCATTTGGTTAGGCATGCGATGTCTAAGGAGGTTGCGGATTCTAACTGTTGTAGTTTTACACTTTCTTTTCTGCGACCGTAAGTGTAATATGTGATATCGCCGGTTTTGCTGCTATATGTCAACGACAATTGGGATGGGCATATTTACTTACGTTGATAACATGTGATGTTATGTGTTGCTGGATATGTTATATTGGATCGTCGTGTTTGAATAGCCGGGTTTTTTTTTATGTGAGATGAGTGTTTTTCATTTTCATTCATGTAAAAAACTTGTATGTAATATTCTTTTATTAGGGCACTTCCGGGCTGAGGATGATGTCTCCATTGTATATTATTTACTTTTCCGCATTAGGATAGACCCAAGGAGGGGAGCACAAGTAACCGGGTTCTAGGGTCCAGTGGGAGGCCATCTCGAGGAGTCGAGTCCGGGTCTCCTAACTCTAGAATTGGTAGGGTTGCTTGCCGCTCTCGTAGGGGTCTAGGGGTGTGGGATTGGCTATTCATCACGACCGTGGAATCTGTGTTTTATAAAGGCTCAAAATAAAATACGGACGTCCTAGTATATCCAATATTTTCATATGATATTTTCTGCTGCGTTATCTGTGATGTGATCATGTGATATGTTCAGATAGATATTGTATATAGTATATATGATATATTATATAGAAGTTGCTTATGTTTTACACCCGCGCTAGCCCTGCCCCGCTCTGCCGTTAGTTACTTAACCTAACGGTGCAGACGGGACATCGAGGCGAATGCGGATGGCATAAGTGTACGTTGTATTTATCTGTGATGTTTAGGTAGACTTAAATGATGGGACATTCATTAATGAGATTAATGAAAGAAAATAAACCTAAAAGATGTTATAGAATCGAATTTCAAAAATTAGGTAGCTCTAGTTGTTGCTTTGCATAGCGGTGTTCCTTGTAGATCCTCCAGCACCTTATTCGATAAGGAAAGAGCCGAGATCCCTTCACCGGGAGTGACATCTTTAGCAATAACTAGAAGATGCTACAACCTTCGATTTGTCTTTTGACTGCTTTTCTAGCTCTTGCTTTGCATAGTGGTATTGTGAATATCCTGCACCTCATTCGACGAGGAAAGAGCCGAGATCCCTTCACTGGGAGTGACCTCTTTAGCGAAACTAGTAAAAGCCTAAAAAACACTCCATTAAAAACCATTTGATTCTGCAGCGAGATCAAGTTCAAAGCGTTAAAGGTTTTCTTAAAAACCATCCGCAACCCTCCGTCATTTTAGGAAGTAGAGTACTTAGTATTCGTGCTGTGTTTGTTGACCATAGTCAAGGCACAGTGTACGGTAGCTAAGTGATGTCTTCGTACACCGCATATGATGCGATTAGTTAGGACAGTCGCGTGACTTTGTTGACCTTAGTTAAGGGTCATGTGGATGGGTCTAATTAATCGCGAAATGACGGGCAGAACTTGACTAGTTCTTATGATTTGTTGACCATAGTTAAGGTCATAAGTGCTATGGGTAAAAACCTTTATCGGGAGTTTCAAGTGTTGAAATTTGCAATGAGATTGCATACCTTCTATGAGATAGTTGGATCCCGATACCCACTGTGAGTAATTGTTACTCCTGGGAGAGTTTTGCACTTTGCAATTAGCCGATCAAGTAGGTGTCTAGAAAGGTGTTAACGGGGTTACTCCCCTGGGAAAACGAGGTTTATTTTAATTAGGTCCGTGCGAAAGCACGGGGAACCTCCCTCAAAGTACCGGCACTGGCCTGGCTGAAAGATTGGCGAACTTGTAGGGTGTAATTAATCCCGACTAGTCTTTCCTTTTAGGGTTTGAAGGAAGATTTGATAGAAACAGTGGGAGTCATCTTGATTAGATAAAATATATAACCAATCTAATCTTGCAAGAGCGCACGCAGAGTGTTTTCTTCTCTCTCTCTCCAGGTAGAGACCATGTCACGCCTTAATCAAGATAATAATATGGATGAATTGACCGAACCCGCTTGTTATACTGAGCTAGGGAACGTTGGTCCCGCTCCAATTTATATTTGTTATAAGACCGAGCAGGTTTTAGGGGAATACCAGATTCCCATGCCGCCCAAACGAAGAAAGTGCATGCTGATGCATCTTCTTCGGGTGTGTTCATTACAGAGAACTATTTCTCAGTATCCTTTACGTCCTGGGTATGAGATACCGGATCAGGATCCCGCATATGTAATCTGTTACATGGGTTACAGAAAGGTAGAGAACTGAGAACGGGTGATAAATTTCATGAGATAGAAACGGTGTAAGTGTTGCAGCCAAATCTGTTGGTAGTTATCACCCTGTATTACTAGAATACATTGATTCTGAATGAATGTTATTAGATACCGAACCTGATATACAACATCATATCAATCTTTTTTTTTATTAAAGAAGGATATAATTTTGTATTGTTGGATAATGTTTTGAACATTTCCTATATCAAGAGTTGATCGGTTCAGGCACGTTATCTAAAAGCATAGACGTTCCAAATCAAACCACAGTTCTTAATGTACAGAACACATACAAGAGGAAGAGTTTAGAAATGAACGATTCCTACTTGAGGTATTGTAGACTAGGTCATATCAATGTGACCCGACTAGCTGAAGTTACATTTAGATACATATTTAAATTGGTTTGAATTTACATCTTATGAAACTTGCCAGTCATGTCACATAGATAAGATGACCATAGCTCCGTTTACTGGAAACAGAGAAAGAGTTAGTGAACTCTTGGGACTGATACATAGTGATGTATGAAGGTCCCCAGTCTACATATGCCAGGACCGGTTCTTTGTACTTCATTACATTTACTGATGATCTCTCTAGATTCAGACATATGTTCCTGTTGAAACACAAGTCCGAAACTTTTGAGATAATCACCGAATATAAGTTAGAAGTAGAGAACCAAAAACGGGTATAAGTATTATGTCCTTTGATGTGATCAGGGAGGAGAATACTTGAGCACGGGATTCCTGGACTATTCTAAAGGAGAATGAGATTCTCTCTCAGCATTACTCCTCCGTATACACCACAACACAACGGTGTATCGGGGCGGAGCAATCGCACCCTATGAGATATGGTGCGCTCTATGATGAGTACTACCGAGTTTCCTATTTCCTTTTGGGAGTTATGCACTTGAGAAGCTGCATACCTATTGAATAGGGTTCCAATCAAATCCACTGCCTACCACTTCATATGTGATATGGAATGGGAAGAGCCCATATCTTAAGTTTGTTAAGATTTGGGGTTGTCCGGCCTATGTCTAAAAGCAAAATTCGGACAAGATCGAGGCAAAGTTAGTTCTGTAGAAGTTTGCTGGATATCCCAAGCATTCGCAAGGGAATATCTTCTACCTAACAGAGGAACAAAATGTGTTTTGTTTCTCAACATACCACCTTTGTGAAATGGAATTTCTTATGAAGAAATTAGTGGTCATGAGGTAGAACTGGAAGGAGTTCCAGCTATACAAACTACAGCAGATGATTCGGTAGAACCAAAAGATTCAATAGATTCCGACGAACCTCAGCCTCTCCGCCGATCTAGCAGGGTTCCTCATCCGCCTGAGAGATACTTCGGTTTCTCGATGACAGTAGGAGCGAGGATTGCATCATGAGATGATGACCCAACTAGTTTCGAGCAGGCCATCAAGAGTGGGGACTCTGTAAGAATGGCTGGATGCTTAGCGATGTGAGATGGAATCCATGTACACCAACAAAGTATGGACTTTGGTTGCTATATCTGAAGGGTTAAATTCCCATCAGGAGCAAGTATATCTTGAGAAGATTACTTGGTGTAGATGGAAAAGTTTAGACTTTCAAAGCTAGACTTGTTAGTGGTTTTCGTTATCGACCAGGCGTGGATAATGATGAAACCTTTTCCAGTGGCTGTGCTTAAGTCCATCCAGATCCTACTTGCCACGGCTACATACCATGACTACGATATCTGGAGGTTGGGTGTCATGACTGTTTTTCTAAATAATGATTTAGAAGAGAGCATCTATAAGTACACAGCTAGAGGGCTTCATAGGCAATGGGAGCAGCGGAAACGTGTGCAATATGCTTTACAGGATAAAGCAGGTATCGCGGAGTTAGAACGTCTGTTTTGATGTGGTAGTCAAAGTGTTTGACTTCATCAAAATGGTAGATGAACCTTGTACATACAAAAAGGTAGTAGAGAGTAAGGTGGTCATCCTCGTATTGTACGTGGACAACATACACTTGATAGGAAAAGAGTTTCCTATGCTACGCTCGGTCAATCTCCTCTTATCACATGGATTCTCCATAAAGGATCAAAGTGATACCTCCTAAATCCAGGGTTATGGATCTATGCGATAGATCTAAATGGATATTAGGATTCTCACTAGGTGTAGTGAGATGGTATCAATCGATCCTGGAGAGAATCACTGGAAAAGTTCCAGGATGATAAGGACAACTGAATGTCAGTCGCAGGTATTGTCTTTACCCTCAGTGGAGGGACGGTATGTTGGAAGAGTTCCAAGCTAGATACCAAGGCAAACTAGAAGATAAAGGCTGGTGACATCGCTATCAAAGATACTACCAAAGAGGCAGTTTGGGTGTATATTGGTTCATGAGATGAACTAGGTTCCTACTATTGTGTGACAATGGAAGTGTGGCTTTGACCCAGGAACCACGGTCCCATCAGTGACCCAGACATGTTCCAAGGCAGTATCACCTGATCATGGAGATAGTTGATCTCCAGGGTGATCGTGGTTAGGAGAGTAGACTCAGTGGACAACACGGCGGATCCACTCACAAAGGCCTTTTCTCAGAAAGAGACTTATATGGGATGGTTGAGTATGAGATACTGCAAACATTGCTACAGATGGCCCTAGTGCAAGTGGAAGATTGTTAGTTATATGTATGCCCTAGAGTCCATTGTTGTGCATGAGATGTATATAGTAGTGGATGCTGGGACATATATAGGGAGGACTTTCTTGCTCGACATGATAGTACGCTATCTGGTTGCTCTATATCTTAACATGTAAACTTATTGTCTCTCTGTTACATGTTGATAAAGTCCTTAGGATGTGTACTCGACTTCCAGGATTATGATGCAGATCATACTAGTGGGGCCTGGGTAGTCCATGAGTACATCCTTCAATGTTCTTAGTCGTGGGAATATCGAGACGGGGCATCGATATTCCAGAGTAGACTAGCGTATATCTTCTCGATCCATGTGATGGGCGATGGATGATCCCATATCCATTGGTGTTTGACATCAGAGACGGTATGCGGGTGCTCAGTGGAGACTAAGTACACTGAACGGACTCGCCAAGAACTCCCAGATGGTATTATACCTCATGTCAGATGGCAGTTCTCTGGTGACACTGGTACAGCTTAGTCTGTTGACCCGAGATCGTCATAGAGTCTTGTGTGTCTCCCACTGTGCTTTGATTTCCACCCTACCACGGCTCTACTGAGTCGTGTAAACAGGTGGTTTTTGGGTACAATCCCGATTCACATGGAGGCAATGAGCGGTAGGAGGGGATTCGTCTCTCCCGGTATTGGGGGTTGATGTTGCGCTATGCTCGACTGGCCATAACTAGAAATCCCTGGCCAGGGTTGCACTGATTTACTGGTAAGTGTTATCAGTAGTTTCATGCTTGTTATGGACCTTACATCAGCATGACTTATCAAACTGCTGGGGTCTGACGTTTACCATCCCTAGGCGAGATATGCGACATATCAGACGAACAGACCGGACTGTGCGGTAAGTGTTACTGATTGGATTCGCAGGAGTGTGAGCAGGCTTGCTCGTTGATCTTCTGATCGCTCAATACCCGGGTGGACGTTACGTTTAGTAGACCGCTTGCGGCTTGTGGGTGATTGATATGATCACCACCTACTGCCGGCGTATTGACGAGTCTTTAGAGACCTACACAGAGGTTTCCTGGCTCAAGCGAAACGAAATAGGAGCCCATATGAGATATGTTCGGGACCGAGAATAATACCAGTATGTGATACTGTATTATATTCTCGCGATTTGTATCATCAGTCGGTTATATGAGATATAGCCGGGTTACCGAATCAAGTGTTGATTCGATATATTGATACACTAGATATTAGTCGGTTATATGCGATATGACCGGATCTTTAATCAAGTGTTGATTTAATATATAATTATATATTTGATATATTACTTTACATTAACTAGTATTGGTTCACTTAAGATTGATTTTCTCACTTGATGTGCACAAGTTGTATATGTGATATATGTTTGTGCACTAGTTTGTATCATGATTGATGATACATGCAAACATGGGTGGGTGTGTGACATACACCATGTTAATTATAATTTAGGTTTTTATTTATCTTAATTATTCAAAATGGTGGCTTCTTTTGTCATGGCTTGAAGCTTCATGAAGCTTGAAGCAACTTTGATAAATTCCACTAATTTTGTTTTGATTAAGATATTCATTAACCAAACCATTATAATTAACTATGGTTTAGTCTCTACAAAGGTTAACTCACCTATGGTTCTATTATGATAGACTTCACTTGATTATTCTTTTTAAAATTAATTCATTTCTATTCTCATTCTTTTCTTCTTCTTCTTCTTCTTTTTCAAGAAGAAGAAAGAAGAAGAAGAAAGCTTGCTAGAAAAATTATCAAGTGAAGAAACAAAGTGAGAAATCAAAATCTAAAGTAAACTCACTTCATATTTCATCATCCTCTACTACTTGCCATTTAGTTTAGGGTGTTCTCTTCACAAAGTTCATGACCTAGTGAAGATAGAGCTTGAGTTTGAGTCTCCTCGACGTAGATCATCTTCGGCCTCGAAGTCAACGACCTAGCCCGCTTATTTCTCCGAAGAAACCATCGCTAGAGTCCGGGATTCCGATGATCGCAGTGAAGGGATGTCAACACGGAACTTTAGAAGTGAAGGACTGGATCTACAAAGGTTGTAATCCCTTTCACTTGTAGTTAAAGAGTTTAACTTACTAGTTTTCGTATAATCTCTAGTATACGATCTTGGTTAGGGTTGCTCGGCACGGCTAAATTTTTTGAATCGGGCATGGTAGATGCCTTGTAGAACCTTGTTAGAGTGCCTAGGAACCCTACATAAGTCCACTGAGTCGAATAAACTCAAACCCTGTGCGTCGTAGGTTGAAAACTGTACTATGGTTATGAAGAATTACACCGCTGTTTAATTCTCCTTACCTAACCTTCCACTGATATAGGTAAATGTCATAGACATAATTTCCAAAAGTTATATCTCACTTTATAAAAATAAACGTACAAATATATCAATTTGAAATTGGTGCATAACAACGGATATTCAAAACCAAATATTTGCCGTCCGGTAAACTGCCAGGCGATTTCCTCAAATATCACCAATTACAACGAATCCCGATATAATGAGGATGATCACCTAATTCCTAATACCTTACTCCCACTCATCATCTGTAAAACCATATAGATGTGAGAATCAAACCTGGTAAATACATACCCTGGAGCAAGGGCTAATTGGGAAATCAGTTTTCTCTTAACAATACACAGTGAAACTGAAGCTTATAAATGTTTCGAAGGGGTATCCGGGTATTCCTAGTAATGCCTCTTCCATTATCAGATTCACAACTATAACCGTATATTTCTTTGTCATCTCTCCAAATCCTTTTATATGTCTTTAGTCATTACCTTCTGTACACCCTTTTAGGCTAAATGGTTTTCTTCCTTCCCTACCGTTCGGCACCAGCCTATGGTTTGGAAGAAGACTATCCATTAAGCGTAATAGGTGTACTGTCATAATCCTAGGAGCACTCGCAACCCAAGAGAAGGTAAAGATAAAAGACAACTGAATAAAACCTTATTCCTATTTCTCCTGAACCAGAATCCATCCCCGAACTGGAACAAGTTCCTTCGAGTTCGTATATAACCATACGATGGAGTATCCAAATAATTGTGGATCTTTGTAGTGATACAGAGTGTCCTGGAGAAATACAAAGGTGAAGTAAGAGTGGCGATGAAATACTTGGTTTGGTCGTGAATGATAGCAGTCGCAATTTACTTTGCCCTCTTACTAATCCCTTTATTTGTCTTTACTTATTACCTTCTGTACACCATCGTTAGGCTAATTGGTTTTCTTCATTCCCCACCGTTCGGCACCTGCCTATAGTTTGGAAGAAGACTATCCAATTAGCATAATAGGTGTACCGTCCTATTCCAAGGAGCACTCGCAACCTGAGAGAAGGTAAAAGGAAAAGACAACTGAATAGTCCTATTCATTTTCCCTAGAACCGGAAACCATCCTCGAATCCGGAACAAGTTCCTTCGAGTTCGTATATAACTATACGATGGTTTTATCCAATGGAAGTGGATGTTCGTAGTAATACGGGGTGTTCTGGAGAAAAAGGTAAAAGTAGGAGTGGCAATAAGGTATGCAACTCAGACAATCCAAAAGCCAGTGTTTTAAGAAGGTTCGGTTAACTTGGTCACTGATTCATAGTCAAGGGTCGGGCCATGGTCGCTGCCAAAGAGAGAGAGAGAGAAAAGAAACACTCTGCGTGCACTCTAACCTAGATCAGAATGGTTATCACTTTATCTAATCAGGAAACCTCCCACTGTAACCTCAAATTCTCCTCCAAACCTGAAAGAAGAATTAGTCGGGATCACCCGAGGAGTAAATCAACTCATCAGTGGGAATCGGGATCCAACTATCATCGCATGATAACGTGATGGAATCCACTCACGTTATCACACTCCAGAAGGTATGCGCATGCCTGGCAAGTTTCAGTTTCTTTAGAAACTTCCGATGTGATTTTTTTACCCCTAGGACCCAAGTGACCTTGACTGAGCCAACATATCAAAGGATCCTAGCCAAGTTCAACCCGTCATTATCTTGATTGCATTAGACCCACCCGCACGAGTCCTTTACTGAGCCAAAATGACCGTACGACTGTCCTAACCAATCACATATCCATAAGACAGAAAAGCATTACAGAGCTACCGCACACTACGCCTCGGCTGAGCACGACATACGTAGCACGAATACTAAGAAATACTAATATGAAATGACGGAGGGCTACGGTTGGTTTTTGGCGAAAAACCTTTAACGTAATGAACTTGATATCGTTGAAGGAACCGGATAGATTTTTATAAATATAGTGGCGAAAACCTTTGCTAAAGAGGTCACTCCCGGTGAAGGGATCTCGGCTCTTTCCCCGTAGAATGAGGTGCAGGATATTCCAACTGAATACCGCGATGCAAAGTAAAAGGCAATCGGCTATAGTGAAGTTATTACCCTGACGCAAACTTCTGCCCAAGGGGTCACTCCCGGTGAAGGGATCTCGGCCCTTGCCTCGTCGACTGAGGTGCCGGATATTCATAACCGAATACCACTGTGCAAAACAAAAGAGAATGTCTTTGTTATAACAGCTTTTTGAAAAATTGTTCCAACAACATCAAACAGGTTTGTTTTCCTTGCATTGATCTGAATCAACGCAGTCCCATCATTTAATCACACCACAAAGAGCGAAAATATGATGTAAGTATATGCCATCCGCATTCGCCACTGGGTCCCGTCATCACCCGTTAGGTTACTTAACTAACGATAGAGCGGGGACTGGACTAGCGCGGGTGTAAAACATATACAACATCTACTAGTATATATATCAATAAATAATAATCGCTCAAGACGTGATAAATTGCAACATCACAGAAATGTAATAAGCATCACAGAACAATACAAATAATCTTGGAGCCACAGGTTTCCTTTGAGCCACAACTGAAACCCGACGTTCCCCTGGTCGTGTGGATAGCCTGTGCAATGAAATCCTAGACCCCTACAGGCGCGGCAAGTTACCCGCAAAAACCAGAAGAGAGGCAGCCCCCTTCAACAAAGTGAATGGACCACCCAGCACTTCACGGAATCCGGTAACCTGAGCACCCCTCCTTGGGTCAACCTATACCCCCTACGAGTGCGGCGAATAGCCCGCCAATTCTAGAGTGAAGCCCCCTCCGTCTCAAAGCCATGAGATGCGGGCCCGTTTCCCCTAGAACCCGGCTATCCGTGCACCCCACCGCGGGGTAATCCTAGTACAGAAAATAAAATATGTACAACGGGTACATCGACCTCAGCCCGGTCGTGCCCCAAAAGAATAATATACAAACAGGCAGTGACAACAGTCCACATGTCGGACGCTCGCCCCGCAATATCAAATATACAAATATAACCAAACTGTACTAACATTGCATCCAGGCTATCCACCACGACAAATCCACAACATCACAGCACAACACAGAACATCAACGTGAATGCCACGTTCACAAACCCGTCTAAAAGTACTATAGCAATTAGACAAGATTTACCGCTCGAATGACATTTACGGTCGCAGATATAATGTAAGTACTGTAAACTAACGTATTTAAAATTCCGATCGACAAAACTTTCCAAAGTGGGCCCCAAGTACAATTCCAGCACTCAAAATAATCTGGGCCAAAACTATATATCCTAAAAATCATCATTCCATGAAATAAAGCCCCAGAAAAAAGTTGGGTTACTGCAGCCCAAAAAGGGCCGCGAAAGGGCCGCCAATGCGACATATCGCGGCGGTTCTGCGGCGGAATTTTGGAGTTAGGTCTCCAAACTTTTTCTGTAGCTTTAGTTATGCCTGCATGTATTTTTAAGATGCCTAAAATATTTTTTTGACCAACTTTGAAAATCGACAGCAAGTATACTGAAATGGAAATACGATTCGGAAATTTCGATCGATCGATGTTTTAAACGCATTAGAACAAGCTAGTAAAGGTTAATGGCGCGGCTCTGATACCATGTTGGTCTAGGTAGCGCCCCGACCGTCTGTCCGAGGCCAAAATGCGGAAACGAAAACTTTTCATGAACTTGAAACCGGCGCTATCGCAGACATTAATCCCGGATCGAACCATTAACCTATAACTAGCTAACTAGAGAAGGGATAGAAAGGCTATACCGATCGATCCGTGTCCTTCGGTCTTTGGCCACCATCCCAAGCTCCTCGCGGCAACTCCGATCTCTGGTCTCCTCATCGGAAAGGGCACCACATCTTCGAGTCTTTTTATGGGCTCCCGCTTCGACCGAAGCAACTCGGACACGAAGTTTGCTAGCTGACGTGTCCCAGGCGATGTAGAGAATGTGTGTGATCACTTTGTCTCAAGCATCCATTGATTCTCAACACATGAGAGTGTATGGATGGAGGATTTAGTGGATGCCATTAGTGAGGAGATAGTGAGATCAAGAAAGAAGAGGAAGAAGAAAACGTTTCCTTTTCTTTTTCTTTGTGTTGAGATGATAATGAGAGTGAGTAAGAATGAAAAATACAAGAGCTAACCACAACCATATGGCTGCCCCCTCTCTCTCTCCACTTATTATTTCAACCCATCAAATAAACAATAATGTGACATATGCACAAGTAAAGAGACCATGAGTCATCACTTGTGCATGTGTCACAATTAATGCTCATAATCATGATTTTGAGCTCATTATTTCCATATGCAAACATTAATCCAAATGTTTGCAACAATAAAAAAAGAATGACATCTACTAAAGTAAACTCATGACGGATTACAAGAGTACCTCTCACCTGTATATACATACCTGCATCCGCATTCCGACCGAATGCGAATGCGATGAGACTAAAGTAATCCAACAAATCTAATACTAGGATCCGGCTTAAACCAAAGCCTACTAGTATGATCCGCCCGATCATGATCCGTGCACTACTGCACGTATATGATCGAACCCTGCCATATATCATACGGTCTCTACAATGTTTCGCCCGAAACTTGAGAAACTGTCTGTGGGGGACTCTAAAGACTCGTCAATACTTTGGCTGTGGATTTAACCACTAGCACATTAGTGGTACTAGCCGTACGTAACGGGCTACCAGGTATTGACCAAAAGGGAGGTCGATGAGCGAACTCATCCTGACACCCTACTGAGCCTGTCAGTGACAATATCCGTACAGTCCGGTCCGTTCGTCTATGAGCATCGCATGGCGGGCCTAGGGGGTTGGTAAAAGTCAGACCCCCAAAAGCGGTACAAGTCATATCGGAGTGTAGCCCAGAACACCCAGAGATACTACTGGAATACCTACCAGTAAATCTCCTGCCTTGGCCAAGGACTTCATGTAATAGCTCTCCTAGATACAGCGCGATCTCACCCGCAATACCGGGAGAGACGAAACCCCTGCCGATCCGCTCACTTCCTCCATGTGGCTTGGGACTTTACCCAACTAAAACCTGTTTGCACGACTCCTTTGAGTCATGGTAGGGTAGTAATCAAAGAACAATGGGAACTCACACGAGACAAATGACGATCTCAGGTCGATGTACTAACCTGTACACATGTCATCAGGGAACTGCTATCTGACGTCAGGTATAATACCAACTAGCATGTTCCCGGTGGGCCCTGTCCGGTGTACTCATAACCCAATAAGCACCTGTATACATCTTAGGTGAACCAACTGACACCAATGGCTTGTGAGACCGGCCGCCGCCCCTCATCGGATCGTCATGGTGGATAGTTTGGGTGCAATGTTAGTACAGTTTAGTTTCATTTGTACATTTGATATTGCGGAGCGAGCGTCCGACATGTGGACTGCCGTCGCTGCCAGTTTGTATATTATTTGTTTGGGGCACAATCGGGTTGAGGTCGATGTCACCCTTGTACACATTTTTTTTCTTTTCTGTACTAGGATTACCCCGCGGTGGAGTACACGAATAGCCGGGTTCTAGAGGGCAAGGGTCTGCATCTCATGGCTTTGAGACAGGGGGGACCTTACTATTGAATTGGCGGGCTATTCGCCGCACTCGTAGAGGGTATAGGTTGACCCATGGAGGGGTGCTCAAGTTACCGGATTTCATGAAGTGCTGGGTGGCCCATTCACGTTGTTGATTGGGATTGCCTCACTTCTAGGATTGGCGGGTAACTTGCCGCACTCGTAGGGGTCTAGGTTTTTATTGCACAGGCTATCCACATGATAGGGGAACGTCGGGTCTCATTTGCGGCTCAAATGAAACCCGGGGCTCCAAGATTATCCACCATTCTGCGTTGCTTCTGTGATGCTTCTATGATGTTCCTTTATATCATGCCTGAGATGATTGTTATATATTTATATATATACCAGAAGATGTTGTATATGTTTTGCACCCGCGCTAGTCCAGTCCTCGCTCTGTCGTTAGATAAGTAACCTAACGAGTGATGACGGGACCCAGTGGCGAATGCGAATGGCATATACGTACATCATATTTTCGTTCTTTTCTGGTGTGATTAATTAATGGGACTGCATTGATTTTGAACAATGCAAGGATAAAACAAACCTATATATGATTTTGTTGAGTTTTTAAAAACTGACATTACAGACGTTCTCTTTTGCTTTGCACAGTGGTTTTCGATTGGGAATATCCTGCACCTCATTCGACGAGGCAAGGGCCGAGATCCCTTCATCGGGAGTGACCCCTTGAGCGAAAGTTTGCGTCAGCGTAATAAATTCACTATATCGATTCTTTTACTTTGCATCATGGTATTCAGTTTGGAATATCCTGCACCTCATTCTACGAGGAAAGAGCCGAGATCCCTTCATAGGGAGTGGCCTCTTTAGCAAAAGTTTGCGCCACTATATATTTATAAAGCTATCCGGTTCCTTCAACGATATCAAGTTCATTACGTTAAAGGTTTTTCGCCAAAAACCAGCCATAGCCCTCCGTCATTTCAGATAGGTATCTCGTAGTATTCGTTCTATGTACGTTGGTCTCTATCAAGGCATAGTGTATAGTAGCTGCATGATACGTGTCTGTAGCATGGATATGCGATTATCTAGGGCAGCCGGATAGTCACGTTGGTCTCTATCAAGGGCTTGTGCGGGTGGGTTTAGATCAATCTTGGATAATGACGGGCTGAACTTGACTAGCGACTTATGGAACGTTGGTCTCTATTAAGGCCATGAAGTCGTTAGGGGTAAAAATCACATCGGGAGTTTCAAACATACAGGAAACTTGCTAGGCTTGCGCATACCTTCCGGAGTATGGTGACTCAGGTGGATTCCATCAAGTTATCATACGATGATAGTTGGATCCCGATTCCCACTGATGAATAGGTTTATTCCTCGGGTGATTTTAGATGATCCCGACTAATTCTCCTTTAGGTTTGGAGGAGAATTCGAGGAAACAGTGGGAGCCATCCTGATTAGATAAAATGATTAACCATTCTGATCTAAGTTAGAGTGCACGCTGAGTGTTTCATTTCTGTCATGACCCGAAGGTACGGAACGTGACTGGCACTTAAATTACGAAACGTCTCAAGGCGTACGTAATCTAAGTAAGCCAAAGCCCAGAAATCAAAACCATTTATAGAAATAGAGTGAAGGAAAACTTATTTAAAGAAAGCGATTTTAACCAAATAAGTCACATTAAACATTTTAAAAGCAACATCATATTTTCCCGAAAATTTTGGCAGAGTCTCCTTGTAAATACTGGCCCCCAAACGGGTACAACACATAAAAATACATATAAATAATGAATAAGGCATCCCCAAGCGGGAGCTAGCTCTTCGCCAATGGCGGAATTACAACCACATGCAATATGTACAACAAAAGTGCTAAATAAGCATATGCAAGCAAGAAATGAGAAACACCATGTCGGCTCAAGTGAGCATCGACACCAACATCAAAAATACAAGTCCTACGAGTCTCACCGTCTAGTCAAATATACAAGGGTAGATGGAGTATACTAGATACAAAAATAATTTACATGATGGAATAACATATCCTTGCAACCCACCTACGAGCAATGCCGCAAGTCCAAGCAAAAGGAACAAAATGAGGAAGTGCGCCCGCCACTACTGTGCTGACAGGTCAGACCTGCAAGATACTGTGGCACAACGGGGGTAAGTTGCCAACTCGTGAGTAGTAAGTAACATCTCATAAGGCTATCATAAGCATGCACGCAAATGCATCTCAATCTACGCATATCGATATGATACGAGGTACTAACATGAATGCATAATCAAACTGTAAGTCTACGCTAGCGCCCCGGCCGTCTACAGACGCCAAATGCGGAACAAAAACTTTTAAACTGGCGCTATCGTATACTTTAACCCGGATCTGCCATTATTGCTAAACTAACAAACTGTAAAGAGTGTAGAAAGGTTATACCGAACGATCCGAGTCCTTCGTTCTTCAACCATCATCCCACGCTCCGTTGCGGCTGCTCCGATCTCGTCGATCTCCGATTCCTTCGTCGAGGTGGCACCACATGATCGATTCTTTAAACGGGCTCCCGCCTCTGACTTGAGGCAACTCGATCGCCAAGTTTGCTAAAAGAGACGACCAAGAATGATGTAGAGAATGAGTAGATGACTTTGTCTCACTTCGTCCAAATCCGTGGACGATCGGTTAATGAAGTTGCCGAGGGAATTGGGTGATGGAATGAAATGAACTGTAAAATTCCATACACCCCGAATACTATCATAATCTTTTCTAACCAAAATGAAACATCAAGTGAGAGTGAGAGAGAGGAGAGAGAGGGCCGACCATATATAGCAAGAGGGAGGTGACCGTAGGAGAGGGGGGGTGACCACAAGAGAAAGCTTCTCACTTCAAAATATCCTAAGGAAAACAAAAAGCTTTAATGAAAAAGCATGAATCACTAAACACATCATCAAGCCTTTAATGCATCCAATGAAAACTCAACACCAATTAATCCTAGTCACCTCATCTAGAACCTTCTGGAACACTGACTCACCTCATCTGAAGAAAAGATAAATCCGTCTTTAACCGAATGTTAAAAGACGGCTGATAGAAAACTGGAAACTGGCAACTTCCAAAAGTGATCCTGAAATGAATTTCAGGACAACCCCGAAACTGTATAAATATACCCGCATTTGTATTACGACCGAATACAAATGCAACTGAGACAAAGATATTATACCTACTCAATATAATACTCGGATCCGGCTTAAACTAAAGCCGACCAGTATCATCTTCCCGAAAACTGACACGTGCGTAAACGCACGTGCATTTTCCGAACCCTGCCATAAAACCATACGGCCTCTACAACGTTTCGCCCGAACTTGGGAAACTGTCTGTGGGGGACTCTAATGACTCGTCAGCACCCTGGCAGTGGGTTTAACCACAAACCGTCAGCGGCACTAGCTATGCGTAATGGCTGCCCATGGACTGACCTCAAGGGAGGCTGATGAGCGAACTCAAGGGAGGCCGATGAGCGAACTCATCCAGAAACCCTACTGAGCCTAACAGTGACAATGTATATACAGTCCGGTCCGTTCGTCAATGAGTATCGCATATCTGCCTACGGGGCTAGTAACGTCAGACCCCCAATAGCAGTATAAGTCGTGTCGGGGTGAAGCCCAATAACACCCTGAGATACTACTGGAGTACCTACCAGTAAATCTCCTACCATGGCCATGGATTTGTGTAATGGCTCTCCTAGACACAGCACGATCTCGCCCCCAATACCGGGAGAGATGAATCCCCTGCCGATCCGCTCACGTGCCTCCATGTGGCTCGGGACTGTACCCAAAAGCTACCTGTTTGCACGACTCCTTTGAGCCGTGGTAGGGTAGAAATCAAAGCACAGTGGGAACTCACACGAGAGAAATGACGACCTCAGGTCGATGAACTAACCTGTACACATGTCACCAGGGAACTGCTATCTGACGGTAGATATAATACTAACTAGCAGATTCCCGGCGAGTCCTGTCCGGTGTACTCATAACCCAATGAGCACCTGTATACATCTTAGGTGATCCAACTTACACCAGTGGCTTGTGAGACCGGCCACCGCCCCTCGTCGGGGTCTCGACTGTACACACTAGTCTACTCCGGAGTATCGATGCCCTGTCTCGAAACTCCCACGACTAGGGACCACAATTAAGGATATGCGTATAAACTACCCAACTCTCACGTATACGATCGCCATCATACTGTTGGTAGTAAAGTAAGATCCTAAGGGCTCTATCAAAGTGTAACATGCAATCAGTCACCTGAACATGTACACGACTGATAAAGGCAAACCAGATAGCATACTATCATCTCGAGTAAGACTGTCCTACCGGTATAGGTCCTCCGCAATCATTGCAATCACGTACCCGCGATCCAATAATTGACTATGAGGGCACTATCTCCAACAATCTCCCACTTGCACTCAAGGCTAATATTGCGATATCGACTACTCACAGCCCGTGTGAAACCAACGCCCAACTCCTCTACTAATCAGTTTCACAAAGCCCGTTTGTAAAACTATTGTGTTCGAGAAATAGCCTCAGTGAGTGGATCCGCCTAGAAGTTTCTTTCTATATCTCTCTAAATCTCAAGTTCGCGGAGAAAGCCATCTCCTGAAATGAGTAATACCTGTCTTAGAATATGTCTGGATATCTGATGGGACCTAGTTCATAAATGAACTCCAAATCCAAACTTCTTAGACTGTATCAATCACTGAACCTAATCAGTATCCGGCACCATGCCTCCCACAGTATCCTCTTGGACCACCTGTCCATAATACTGTCCCTCTTCGTCAGAGGGGAAACTATAACTCTGACAATCACTCTGTCATCCATGTCACCTTTGAAGCCTGGAATGATAATCGTCTCCCGAAGGAGGCTGCCGTCATCAAATCCGTAGAACATGTACTTATGTTCTAAAACTGCTTCCTTATGTTTCTCCAGGATTGGATTAATACAAACTTATTGCATCTAGTGGAAAACCAACATTTGGTGTGGTACTTGACATCTCATGATTGACTCAATTGCCTAAGCAAGTGATCTGCCAATCATGTACATCCCTCTCCCCTTTAGTCTATACGACACCTTTAGAGAGGGTGACTCCATCACCTGCAGGTACACCACCATGCTAGGAGTCAACTATTCCAAAAACCATTAGAATATCTGTCAAAGTACCCACATTGGGAAACTACCCAAATCCAGATCTAAAACCATAGATCCAGAAACCAGAATGTCAAATATTATATCCATATCCTGTCTGGAGAAACAACTGTGTGACGACCATAGTACAACCGATCGTAGTATAGGAATTTTACTTCCTACTCTGTGTGTGTCATCCAGATACCATGACATCACACCCTACTACCTTCTTAACTGATCCATCCCCTATTCTGATTGAAGTCAAACCCATGACTGTTACATCAAAATTAGATGATCTATCTCCGCTATAACTGATCAAGTCTATAAATAGATATAAGCATCTTGCCCACTATGCTTCCGTTGCTCCCACTGACTACGACAACCCTCCTACCGGGTCTCATAACCTGGAACAACAGTAGTGTCAAGTCTGGGTAGATAAGAACCTCCCTGTCACCGTCTCTGAGGCTACCGAAGTACCTCTCGGGCGTCTGAGGTTACCTACCATACCTGCGGAGTGGCTAATGGAATGTCAAACCTGATTGAATATATAGGTCCTATTAAATTTTCCGTAATCGTTCACGGTTCTGGAATCACTTCCAGTTCTACCATACTCCCACTACTGTTTTCTGAAAAAGATCCATTTTTACTAAAACTGTGGCGAGTCAAGAACAATATCACTATTGATCTTCCAAATGGTTGAATATCAACCCTCGTCATAGCCAGGGTCAACCCACAAACAGCCATTACAGAAACGTGCCCTGAGTTATCCAGTGTCTGGTTTTAAGCATAAGCTGGACAACTCCCCGTACCTTAACATCTTTTAAGGTACGAACTATTCTATATCCAATATAGAAACTTTGGCACTTATTTAATTGGAACCAGATTCAATCCATGCAGCTGTTTCCAGTGCATATCAACTTAATGGAAAGAGGCTAATCAGCATTACTCAACTTAGGAATCCATCCAATTATGAGTAACCTGAAAGAGAAACATGTTTCTCAAAACCATCACTATCATCTGAATACCAATCACAAGAATCTACATCTTCGATCTCTTTGAAGAATCCCGATACTTGTGATACCTGGTTCTCTACTTTATTCTTATACCCACAACTTCTCAAAACTTAGACCTTGTATTTCTACGAAACACTTGTCTAAATACTAGAGAAGTTATAAGTAAACAGAACATAGTACGAGGACCTACCCCTTTGTCCTGATGGACACTGGACAACATACAATACTCTGTATAAGTCCGCTGAGTTAAACAACTCAAAACCTGTGCGTTGTAGGTGGAAAACTGTACCCTGGCGATTTCCTCAAATATCACCAATTACAACGAATTCCGATATAATGAGGATAATCACCTAATTCCCAATATCTTACTCCCTCTCATCATCTGTAAAACCATACAGATATGAGAATGAAACCTGGTAAATACATACCCTTGGAGTAAGTGTCTAATCGGGAAAATAGTTTTTCCTTTAACAATGCACTGAAACATAAAAAATGTTTCGTAAGGGCATCCTGGTATTCGTAGCAATGCCTCTTCCATAATCCAATTCATGACTTCAACCGTATATTTTATTGCCATCTCTCCAAATCCCTTTATTTGTCTTTAGTCGTTACCTTCTGTACACCATCGTTAGGCTAAATGGTTTTCTTCCTTCCCTACCGTTCGGCACCAGCCTATGGATTGGAAGAAGACTATCCAGTAATCATAATAGGTGTACCCTCCTAAACCAAGGAGTACTCGCATCTCGAGAGAAGGTGACGATAAAAGACAACTGAATAATACCTTATTCTTTTTAAAGGTGAAATAGGAGTGGCGATGAAGTACGCGGTTTTGGTCGTGAATGATATCAGTCGCAATTTACTTTGCCCTCTTTCTAATCCCTTTATTTTGTCTTTACATATTACCTTCTGCACACCCTACTTAGGCTAATTGGTTTTCTTCATTCCCTACCTTTCGGCACCAGCCTATGGTTTGGAATAAGACTATCCAATAGGCGTAATAGGTGTACTCTCCTAAACCAAGGAGCTCTCGCAACCTGAGAGAAGGTGATAATAAAAGACAACTGAATAAACCAATTCTATTTCTCCTGAACCTGGATCCATCCTCGAAGAAGTCCCTTCGAGTTCGTATATAACCATACGATGGATCTATCCAATGGAAGTGGATATCCGTAGTAATACGGGTGTTCTAAGAAATTCAAAGGGTAAAAGAAGGAGTGGCAATGACTTATGCAACTCAGACAATCCAAAAGCCAGTATTTTAAGAAGGTTCGGTCAACCTGGTCACTGAGTCATAGTCTAGGGTCGGTCAAAGGTCGCTGCCAAAGAGAGAGAGAAAAGAAACACTCTGCGTGCACTCTAACCTAGATCAGAATGGTTATCACTTTATCTAATCCGGAAACCTCCCACTGTCCTGTCAAATTCTCCTCCAAACCTAAAGAAGAATCAATCGGGATCACCCGAAGAGTAAACCAACTCATCAGTGGGAATCGGGATCCAACTCTCATCGCATGATAACGTGACGGAATCCACTCGCGTTATCACACTCCAGAAGGTATGCGCATGCCTGGCAAGTTTCAGTTTCTTTAGAAACTCCCGATATGATTTTTGCCCCATGCTCTTATGACCTTGGCGAAAGTCAACAAATCATAAGTCACATGTCAAGTTCTGCCCGTCATTATCTTGTTACTTTGAATCCACCCGTACATACCCTTGACGAAAGCCAACAAGGTAATACGACTGTCCCAAACCAACACATCTATCTATGCAACAAATGAATACCCCAGCAACTACCAAACACTATGCCTTGACGAAAGCCAACAAACATAGCTTGAATATTACTGACCATCCATAAGAAACGACGGAGGGCTACGGCTGGTTTTTGGCGAAAAACCTTTAACGTAATGAACTTGATCTCGTTGAAGGAACCTGATAGCTTTTTAAAATATAGTGGCGAAAACCTTTTGCTAAAGAGGTCACTCCCGGTAAAGGGATCTCGGCTCTTTCCTCGTGGAATGAGGTGCAGGATATTCCACTGAATACCGCTATGCAAAGCAACATGTAATCGACTATAGTGAAGTTATTACGCTGACGCAAACTTCTGCCCAAGGGGTCAGTCCCGGTGAAGGGATATCGGCCCTTGCCCCGTCGAATGAGGTGCAGGATATTCCACTGAATACCGCTATGCATAACAAAAGGAAACGTCTTTGCAATAACACTTTTTAAATTTGTTCCAACAACATCAAACAGGTTTGTTATACTTTGCATTGATCAGAATCAACGCAGTCCCATCATTCGATCACACCAGAAAAGAACGAAAATAAAATGTACGTATATGCCATCCGCATTCGTCACTGGGTCCCGTCATCACTCGTTAGGTTACTTAACTAACGACAGAGCGGGGACTGGACTAGCGCGGGTGTAAAACATATACAACATCTAATAGTATATAAACCAATATACATAATCGCTCCAGGTGTGATAATATGCAACATTACAGAAAAGTAATAAGCATCACAGAACAATACAGATAATCTGGGATCCCCGGGTTTCACAGAGCCGCTGCTGAAACCCGATGTTCCCCTGTCGTGTGGATAGCCTGTGCAATGAAACCTAGACCCCTACGGGTGCGGCAAGTTACCCGCCAAAACCTGAAGCGAGGCAGCCCCCTACAGCATAGTGAATGGACCACCCAGCACTCCACGGAATCCGGTAATCTTGGGCACCCCTCCTTGGGTCAACCTGTACCCCCTACGAGTGAGGCGAATAGTCTGTCAATTCTAGAGTGGGACCCCTCTGCCTCTCAAAGCCATGAGATGCGGACCCGTTGCCCCCAGAACCTGGCTATCCGTGCACTCCGTCTCGGGGCAAAACCTAGTACAGTAATGAAAAATAGTACAATAGGTACATCGACCGCAACCTGGTCGTGCCCCAAAAGAATATTATACAACAGGCAGTGACGGCTGTCCACAAGTTGGACGCTCGCCCCGCAATATCAAATGTACAAATAAACTCAAACTGTACTACCATTGCACACTGCTATCCACCACGACAAATCCGCAACATCACAGCACAACACAGAACATCAACGCGAATGTCACGTTCGCAAACCCGTCTAAAAGAACTATAGCAATCAGACGTGGTTTACCGATCAAATGACATTCCCGGTCGGAGATATAATGTAAGCACTGTAAACTAACGTGTTTAAATTTCGATCGACCAAATATCAAAAAGTGGGCCCCACGGCTTACTGGTGAACAGTAACAAAATCTGGGCCAAAACGATATTTATCAAAAACCATAAAATCCAACAGAGAACCCACTGTAAAAAGTTGGGGCCACGAGCTCACTGTTTGGCCGCGGAAGCGCGGTCAAACCTATGGTTTGACCGCGTTTCCGCGGCAGTCTCATCGAATCACGTGCCCAAATTTCTACGTCGTTCTAATAAAAGCCTGCACAGTATTCTGAGACATGTAGAATAATTTTACGAGACCATTTAAAATCGACAGAAACTGTCAAGCTAAAAAAATGTGATTTTTGATTTCCGGTTCGATCGATGTTTTAAACGCGTTAGCACAAGTTAGCATAGCAAAATGGTTAGGCTCTGATACCACTGTAAGTCTACGCTAGCGCCCCGGCCGTCTACAGACACCAAATGCAGAACAAAAACTTTTAAACCGGCGCTATCGTATACTTTAACCCGGATCTGCCATTATTGCTAAACTAACAAACTGTAAAGAGTGTAGAAAGGTTATACCGAACGATCCGAGTCCTTCGTTCTTCAACCATCATCCCACGCTCCGTTGCGGCTGCTCCGATCTCGTCGATCTCCGATTCCTTCGTCGAGGTGGCACCACATGATCGATTCTTTAAACGGGCTCCCGCCTCTGACTTGAGGCAACTCGATCGCCAAGTTTGCTAAAAGAGACGACCAAGAATGATGTAGAGAATGAGTAGATGACTTTGTCTCACTTCGTCCAAATCCGTGGACGATCGGTTAATGAAGTTGCCGAGGGAATTGGGTGATGGAATGAAATGAACTGTAAAATTCCATACACCCCGAATACTATCATAATCTTTTCTAACCAAAATGAAACATCAAGTGAGAGTGAGAGAGAGGAGAGAGAGGGCCGACCATATATAGCAAGAGGGAGGTGACCGTAGGAGAGGGGGGGTGACCACAAGAGAAAGCTTCTCACTTCAAAATATCCTAACGAAAACAAAAAGCTTTAATGAAAAAGCATGAATCACTAAACACATCATCAAGCCTTTAATGCATCCAATGAAAACTCAACACCAATTAATCCTAGTCACCTCATCTAGAACCTTCTGGAACACTGACTCACCTCATCTGAAGAAAAGATAAATCCGTTTTTAACCGAATGTTAAAAGACGGCTGATAGAAAACTGGAAACTGGCAACTTCCAAAAGTGATCCTGAAACGAATTTCAGGACAACCCCGAAACTGTATAAATATACCCGCATTTGTATTACGACCGAATACAAATGCAACTGAGACAAAGATATTATACCTACTCAATATAATACTCGGATCCGGCTTAAACCAAAGCCGACCAGTATCATCTGCCCGAAAACTGACACGTGCGTAAACGCACGTGCATTTTCCGAACCCTGCCATAAAACCATACGGCCTCTACAACGTTTCGCCCGAACTTGGGAAACTGTCTGTGGGGGACTCTAATGACTCGTCAGTACCCTGGCAGTGGGTTTAACCACAAACCGTCAGCGGCACTAGCTATGCGTAACGGCTGCCCATGGACTGACCTCAAGGGAGGCTGATGAGCGAACTCAAGGGAGGCCGATGAGCGAACTCATCCAGAAACCCTACTGAGCCTAACAGTGACAATGTATATACAGTCCGGTCCGTTCGTCAATGAGTATCGCATATCTGCCTACGGGGCTAGTAACGTCAGACCCCCAATAGCAGTATAAGTCGTGTCGGAGTGAAGCCCAATAACACCCTGAGATACTACTGGAGTACCTACCAGTAAATCTCCTACCATGGCCATGGATTTGTGTAATGGCTCTCCTAGACACAGCACGATCTCGCCCCCAATACCGGGAGAGACGAATCCCCTGCCGATCCGCTCACGTGCCTCCATGTGGCTCGGGACTGTACCCAAAAGCTACCTGTTTGCACGACTCCTTTGAGCCGTGGTAGGGTAGAAATCAAAGCACAGTGGGAACTCACACGAGAGAAATGATGACCTCAGGTCGATGAACTAACCTGTACACATGTCACCAGGGAACTGCTATCTGACGGTAGATATAATACTAACTAGCAGATTCCCGGCGAGTCCTGTCCGGTGTACTCATAACCCAATGAGCACCTGTATACATCTTAGGTGATCCAACTTACACCAGTGGCTTGTGAGACCGGCCACCGCCCCTCGTCGGGGTCTCGACTGTACACACTAGTCTACTCCGGAGTATCGATGCCCTGTCTCGAAACTCCCACGACTAGGGACCACAATTAAGGATATGCGTATAAACTACCCAACTCTCACGTATACGATCGCCATCATACTGTTGGTAGTAAAGTAAGATCCTAAGGGCTCTATCAAAGTGTAACATGCAATCAGTCACCTGAACATGTACATGACTGATAAAGGCAAACCAGATAGCATACTATCATCTCGAGTAAGACTGTCCTACCGGTATAGGCCCTCCGCAATCATTGCAATCACGTACCCGCGATCCAATAATTGACTATGAGGGCACTATCTCCAACACAAACACGAAACCTGAACAAGTATGGTATGAGAAAATCTTTGTTCTTATCTTAGGAAAACTTCTATGCAATAAATTGAAGTATCATCAATGAAATCAATAGAAAATCCGTGTCATGCATCGACACAATAAATACATATCCCAATATCTCGATGTCTCAACATCTCAATGTCTCAATATCTCAATATCTCAATATCTCGGGCTCCGTCAGTCCGGATCGGCTTATATCATTAAATCTCACGACCACGTCGGTATCCTCCGGACATCTGCCGCGTCAGACATCACCGGTAGGTAGTCCGCCCCTGCTGGGTTCATCGTCATCCCCACAAAAACACTCTCATCCCGGGATACCATACCGGGTCCACCATGTACCCGAGACGGTTCATCCTCCTCCTCGAATCGGGTCTCGACTACCAACAGAAATCAGGAAAACTCATGGTGGACGACATATACATTATATCGCGAGGAAACTGCAACTAGCATTTTTAAAGCGATAACAGGTTTATAAAATTCTTGCGGTTCTCCCAAAAATCCATAAATCTTATAAACACGGAAATCTCCAAGAAAATCACAATATGTAAACCTATCGGCGATGATGAATGCCTATGGTATCAATAATATGAAATACAGCGTGTGACTAAAAAACTATGCATGAACGACGATACAATGAGGTATATGCATATAGCTAGCAATCCTACATATTCATCCTGATGAATTGAATATACAAGTACAGGTTTACAGATCATATATGGTGCAATTGTTTTAGATTCTGATTTAAGCAAGTTCTATAGTATTCGTGGCATAGCAATTACCAAGGCGTATGTGTTCGCATGAATAGTGCCCGTACAACATGGACCAATGGTAATAGTGCAAGTGTCCTATGAGATAATATCATATATATCTATGATGATGCAATGCAATGAGATGAATGACTAGGAGACTACGCATATGAATACAAGAACTACTAGAAATCTTGACTATCGGGCGCCTCGCGCCATCCAGACGATTCCCCCGTAAATGTGTACATCTACTCACCGGAACGCCTCGGCTAATCTGATCTGATTTTAGCCCTGCCATTTCCGCGCCACATCCGATACCTCCGCAACCGATCCTAGAATTACACAAACACGATACATGAGGCTAAAATTCTGAGAAGGTACGAGGACAAACGATATGAAGAATAAACTTCCTCAAGCTAGACTTATGTGCACAAAACGTGTACGACATCGCCACAACCTCAACTAAGATCGCTATATGAAACAACCACTAAGCCTAGAATCCCAATCGCGCATCCATGACACATCAAATTATTATAGGATATAGCATGTAAATCATCGCAACGTCTAATTGAACCAAAATCTAATTATTCCAAAACCTAGTAAGAATATCGATAGGGTTTTGGTGTAAAAACTTCATGGATTAGCGATCAAGTGGCCACAGTCACAATAACCATCTTAATAAGCCTCACAAACCTTTACTACAATTTTTAATCTTACCCATTTTAGATAAATCAAAAATTTAGTTTGCAAAAAGCTTAATTAGGACAATTTAAGAGTAACAATTTACAAATTAACAACTAGACTAGATTTTGCCTGTCATAACATATTAAACTACACATTTAAACCATGATCAATTTATAAAAACCCTAACTTGATCTCATACCCTTATCTTGAAAACTAAACCTTGCAATCTAAAACCATAATTAAACACCTAATAAGCTAGATTGAAGTAATTAACCAACATGTAATTCATTAGGTTAAGATTATAGCTCAACAATTTGTAGATCTATCTTGCAACATAGCCTCCTAAAATGGCTTCCTTTCTTCAAGATCCATGCTAGAGTGGCCAAGGAAAAATGGGTAAAGATTTAATTTGGAATTATTGTAAATTTTGTGTTGATTTTTCATGGATTTTTGTGGATATTTGGAGATGAGATAAGATGAGGAAGTGGGGATTTTCTGCAGGTGAGGACTCGGCCAGTGATGAGAGGGGAGAGGTAAGTGAGTGAGGTGTGATTTGGTCAAGTCAAGAAAACCCATACCTCATTAATAAAACACCATCCTTCATTATTCTATTCTTTTCATTCTATTTTCTTTTTCTTGAAGTTTTAGAAGCGAAAAAGAATGGAGAGGGGGGGTGTGCAGGCTTGGCCAGATGGGGAAATGGGTGCGTGTGTGTGTATAATTTCCCAAGTCAAGAAAAATCCCTTAAGCCTCATTAATGCACCTCACATCAATTTCTATTTCTATTTTATTTTATTTTCTTATAAAGCTTTGACTACAAAAAGTCTAGAACCCATGAGAATTTAAAAAAAAAACATGTTACACAACTAGGATTTAAGTTGTCATGGTTCACTAAACTTGTATTAACCCATTCTAATTTGTAATTTAACATCAATTAAATATATAAGTGAATTCTTAAAATAATATTTAAAAATAATTAATTAAGGAAAATATTTAAGTAAACTAACAATTTATAAGTGACTAATTAAATATCAATACTAGCCATTACATAGCTAGAATATGTGTATTTAAGTCTATGTCGAAAAATAATTATATCTTGGTTTTTATGGAAAACACTAGTTATTTTACCGATTATCGGAAATTTCACCTAAACGATTTTTCAGAACGTTACAATCTTCCCCCCTTAAAGAAATTCGGTCCCCGAATTTTAAATTTAACTATGCGTACCCTCGAAGAGATGGGAATATTTCTTCCGCATCTCGTCCTCGCTTTCCCACATGACCTTTTTCGCCGTTCGGGCCATGTCAAAGAACCTATAAGGACGGTATGACCTCGGACATCATTTTCTTCACCTGCCGATCTAGAATGACTATCGGCTGCTCTGTGAAAGAAAAATCGTGCTCCAGCTGAGTTGTTTGGTACCGAATCGCGTGAGAGGGGTCAAGAAGGTACTTGCAGAGCATTGATACATGAAACACGGGGTGAATATCTGGAAAGCTGGGTGGAAGAGCTAAACGATAAGCAACTGTGCCGACACGCTCGAGAATCTCAAAGAACCCACATATCTGGAACTAAGCCTTCCTTTTCCTTCTGAATCTCGACATGCCCTTCATCGGAGAAACCTTCAAGAAAACATGATCTACAACGACGAACTCAAGTCCGCGCCGACGTCGGTCTGCATAAGATTTCTGCCTGCTCCGTGCCGCTCTCATCCTATTCCAATCCAACTGAATCTTTTCGGTCATCTCCTGCATAATCTGTGGCCCCAAAATACCGCTCTCACCGAGCTCTGTCCAACCAACCGGTGATCGACATTTCCTCTTATATAATATCTCGAAGGGTGCTATCTGAATCATTCTCCTGGAAGCTGTTATTATAAGAAAACTCTATCAAGGGAAAGTGGCGATCCCAACTGCCACCGAAATCTAGAACGCAATCTCGGAGCATGTCCTCAAGAGTCTGAATGGTCCACTCTGATTGACCGTCGGTCTGCGGATAAAAAAAAATTGCACTGAAACTCAATCTGTGTCCAAGGTCTCTTAATGTTTCTACAATAGTCGACTGGTAAACTGGGTTCCTCTGTCGGACACAATACAAGTCGGAACTCCATGTAGTCGCACAATCTCATCAACATATGTCTGAGCATACTGAACGAATCCGAAAGTGGTCTTCGCTGGCAGAAAGTGAGATGCTTTCATCAATTGATCTACGATCACTCAAATATAGCCATACTGTCACGCCCTGCTTCCCAAAATACGGAATACAAGGGGTTGACAAGGCCAGCCATGCTTTTACGGTCAAGGAAATGTCCCGCCGTAGTCACACTTCGGCTTCTAGTTTTGCATGATAAACAGTAAATAATGCGCAGGTAATGAGAAATGCAGTAACTGGAACAAAACAGTAAAATGAACTGACCTGATGGAAAACAAAAGATATAACTCTGGATAGTTAAACAAGATGTCCGTGATGTGCGTCTAGTCCTGGTCCAGGCCAAATCTTCTTCCTCACACTGAGCATGCATACTCAGGTCGTCAGAGCGACACAATAGCAATATAATATATATAAAATCATGTGACAATTCTAACAGTGATAATAGATATTTATAACAGTAAATCAATGACGGTATAGGCATGAACATGCAGAAATCAATGCAGCGGAACAGTAAAAGCAGTAGAATGATATGCCACGTATGTCAACACAGTAAGTAATGTATATTGATGCTATAATCCCTATCAGTCTCTAAGTCTCACTGTACAGGTCACTAAGCCTACCGTCAGTCCAAGTGTGAGAGTCAACCACTCGCGAGTGTCCTCCACCCAAGGGTAGAACCCAAGGGCAAGGGACCACGGGCCCAACATGTAAATCACGGTAATAATCATGTGCCCTGTAAATCTCCATATATCTCGCTAAATATATAAGCCGACATGGGACTCCCGAGATTCTGTTGAACTCACACTCAAACCACCCCACACCCCGTGGTCTACATCAAACGCTAACCATAACCCTAAATACCAATCGGTCTGTGACAAGTCTGCGCGAGAACTGGAGGCAGGACCTCCATCAAGCATGTCCCGACTAATACCTAAGATAATTGGCAGTGTCTGGTGCCTTATCTGTGACACCCGTGCAAGATCTTCCATAAGTGTCCCATACCATTTATAGTCACACGTACACGCGTTCCACAGACGTCGACAATGCAATAGAATCATAAGGTTCACTGATTGTGTACAAGTACGTATCACTTTCACTTATCACTTATACTCGAACACTAATGTACTTGCCACAATCATCATTAATACCTAACATTGGTAAATGCACGTTATCACTAAGTTATCAATGCAGTGACATATGTAATATGATGCGTAAACAGTATGTAAAGTATGGATGTCATAAAACAGTATTCTACCACTTGCACGATTTATCATAAGTCATATGTTTACAGTTTAATGAAACAATGAATGGGGAATAAATAGTAGGTTCAGTTGTCTATTCAGTGAATTCTGTTTCATGCCAATCGGTTTCCA
The DNA here is from genome assembly GCA_030015575.1 of Agapanthus africanus. Lineage (NCBI taxonomy): Eukaryota > Viridiplantae > Streptophyta > Magnoliopsida > Asparagales > Amaryllidaceae > Agapanthus > Agapanthus africanus. The sequence goes on from CM057339.1 coordinate 624,831,803, forward strand.
AGATCATTACTTATAGCCATTTCATTTTAAGCGTTCGCGGCTGGAAAACCAGTTTCAGAATCGGAAGTCCGTTTCGCAACGCATTTTAATCCCAGTTGGGATCAGATTTTAGCAATGCTAAAGTTGAATGAAATCTAGGGTTTTTAGTAAGGTTTTCGACGGAATATACGGATCTTCAATCGCGTCTATACGTCAGGAGATATACACTTTTTAATACTAGTATGTCAATTCTGATTCTGTTGGGACTGTTATGCGTCCCGATCTTTTAAATTACAGATTAAATAACAAACGATAACGAAACAGGATGAAACTACTTGTGTTGTCTAGCTAACAGATTCACCTTTAATAAAAAGCGGAGATCCGCAATCTATGAGTTAAGGAAACAGGGTGGTGTTCATTACGGGACAGTAAACAACGACTGGAGTCGCTCTGGACTGCAGTCCAGAGTAACACTCCGATCCAATTATTGTCACAGTTTAAGTACAGAAACAATTAGAAATTTACATAGGGTTATAGTTAGTCGAGTCGGCTTCGATTTAAGCCCTCGAACACATCTTTCCAGTATGTATACAATTTATAGCGATTTTAACGGTTTTCAGGTACAAGAAAATTCCAGTTTTACGAGTAAACTTGGGGGTAGTCGTTCTAGTCATTAACGGTCATATTTTCCAACGAAATTCTCACACTAGATTCACAGCCATACGGGCCAGCTTATACAATCGAGTTCCGTCAAATTGAATGATGATTTCCTATGAGAACATATATCGAACAGTTACGTCGTATTATTTAACATAAAGTAAAACATGAGATATATACGATTTTAATTTGTAATTAACAAAAGGTAGCATGTAGCAAGTAGAGAACTTACTTGGACACGTCTCGGGGATGTACGGTGACTGTAACGTCACGAATGCGCGACGAACGACGATTGGGATGGATGCAAGTGCTCGGCGAATTGACCGAGCTCGATGGTGGTGTGGATTTGGGTTAAAATCAATGGCGGAGTTGTTGGCGGCGGCAGTGATGGTGCTCTGGCCGTGGCAGGGAAGCTCGTCGGCGATGCAAGTGTCGGTGTTGATGGTAACAGCAAGGTGGTGCTGCGACGATGGGTGAGCTCGGGGTTCTAGGTTGAGGGGCTCGCCGGTGAGGTAGTGATCGGCTGAGAGGGAAGTGAGGAGGTGGTGCTCGAGTTGACGAGGCGGCTCAGGACAGCGGGGAGCCTGTCGGCGTCGTCGGGGTGCAGGCGAGGCTGGTGGTCGGTGGTGTAGTAGTGGCCTCAGTGACGATGGCGGGTGCTTGGGAAGGAGATGGCGAAGGGGTCGACTATGGAGTTGTGAGGGTCGGCTTGGGGATGGTGACAATGAGGTTGTCATGGTGAGGGCTGCAGCAAGATGAGCTCGGGAGGAGATGGGTTTTAGGGAGGGTTAGCTAAGGAAGAGGAGAGATTTTTGGGAAGAGAGAGGGGGGGGTGAGAACGAAAAGAGAGAGAGTGGGTGAGTGAGAGAGAGAAAGAGAGGGTTAGAAGGAGAGAGAGAGAAGTGAGAACGAGAATGAGGGGATGCTGAGAAGAGCGGGTCGTAAGGGAGGTGCGCGTCGCCGGGGTCAGTTGGCGAGTGTCATGCCCCGCTTCCCAGAGTGCGTTAGATTGGGCAAGTGACATAGCCAACCATGCTACCTGTGGGTAGGAAGTATCCATCCACAGTCACATTACGGCTGTAGAGATATCAAGAACAAGATGAAACTATCTAAAACATGTCGATAATCCAGAATAACAGGAGTCAATAATAAATAAATGCGGAAGCAAATGATCCAATACAAATAACTGAAAAGTGTGTCCCATAATGCGGGCTCACATCAGGAAATAAATGCCGGAAATAAAACTAACTACTACTAAACTCACAGCTCAGCCTGCTGGCTGAAGTACTCCTGCTCGGACTGCGACAGTGGTAAAGAATCTGGGCCATGCAAAACCCAGACGTCAGCGCGTCATGTCATCAAGTAATATAATATGAACAGTGTAGCAGGCAATATAATATAAACATGAATACAGCAAGAATAACAATAATATGAATCATACCAGTATAGGGTAGCGTGCACTGTTCTATCAGGTTTTCTATTCTAAAGTCTTTGAAATCAATTTGAGTAATCCTCCATGTAACTCAAAGGATATGTCCCGTTAACCCCCGGGACCACGGATCAGGAATATGTGAACCAATAGTGGTTCTGTCCCGTTGCCGCCCGGGACCACGGATCAGGAAAATGTAAGAGTCACGAATGGCTCTGTCCCGTTACCCCCCGGGACCACGGATCAAGTAATACCCTTTTAAGTTACACTTTAGTTTACACTTTTGATTTCCCCATACCCCCAAGTTATATGTGTCAGGTCAGGTATTCAGTAATCAAGAACTAATGCCAACACAGGATCAGGTAACAGCAGGTTTTGTCTGGATAGACAACAGGAATGGTCCATGAGGACTACATGTTATGTTTGTTGGCATTAGACACAAGATCAGGTAACAGGTAAAGCCATGGTACATCAGGTCAAGCCAAGTAATGTATAAAGGTGTCATGTCATGTCAAGAGTGTACGGTACCATGTCATGTCAAATAGAAAGTGTAACAGGTCGTGTCAGGAAGCACAAGATGTCATGTGAGTGCTCATAATCAAACTAACATAAGCATGTGTATAAATAAACAAGCATGAGTACTATCAGAACAATAAACCAGAACATGTAATATGATATGCAAATAGATATAATTTCAAGGATATGAATGCACAGTTATCGATTAGGGTTACATTTATAGTTCCAATATTAATTAGGATGCAATTTATTAAACATGGAGTGTTAATATCACATTATTATGTAGTAATGTGATCTATGGATGCAATTATATGTATCTTAAATGCGATGGATGCAAACGGGTATCCGAAAAGTTATAAAACTATAAAATGGTAATGTGGGATGTACAACTAAGCAATATGTGATATAAATATTAATATGGATAGCATATTCAAAGCGATTAATAACTATAAAAGTGGTATTGATTAACCAACACAAGAAAGTTCCGTTCAGAAATTCAGCGTCATCCTAATTTGTAAAATAGCTTAAAAATAACAAAAGTTCTCCAAAAGGGACGTGTCTTATACCAAAACGAAGATAATTCAATAAGATTTTCAGTTTTATAAGTATAAGCATCTCAGGTTGTCCCTACAAAAAGTTATGAATATTCGAAGTTGAAAGTTTGCTGCTGGAATTTCCCTGGACAGCAGTTTGGAGACATTTTCATTTGCATTTTACGTTATTTAAATAATTTTTTTTGCAAGTAAATATTTCATACATTTATATTATTCTGAGTTAGTTTCGTAACGAACTAAAGAACGTATACTAATGATTTTTCTATGATTTATAATGAATTTTATAAGATAAGGTGTACAGTAAATTTCAGATTTGTCATATCCGATTTTCCAACGACGTTTCATGTGTAAACTATAAGATTTTCAAATGTATAACATTATAAAATGAAGATTATAAACTAATTAAAGATAATAATAATAAATATTACGACGATATATATTTTAAATGATATGGTTGCAGTATAATGTAATCTAGTATGTCACAAGATAAGTTTTCATGATCTAGATTTAATATGATATAAACGGATGCCAACGGAACATCGAAACGTTATAAAATTAAACATGAGGCACTAGATTTAAACTATAGGTATGGTATTTATTTAAATAGGTATAAAATGAATTATATAGCATGTAGCAAGATTAACTTGCCTCGATGGGTCGCGAATCGGGAAAACGGAACGTTAACCGTCGGCGGGGAAAACTCGCGACGGGCGCACGGTTCACGGAATGAACCCAAACGACGAACAAAGGAACCACACGGGTAGGGGTACCTTGCTGGAACGTCGAGAAGCGTCACCGGCATGACGGAATTCCGGCAAGAAAAGAACAGTAAAAAAAATATGAGAAACGAGACATGAAGCAAGAAGAGAAAGAATGATAAAGAGAAGTACGAGAGAATATATGAGAGAGAGAGAGAAAAAAAAGTGGAGAGAGATAGAGAGAGAAGTGGGGCCCATGGGGTTAAAGGGGAGGTTGCGATTGGCTGAGAGAATAAATTGAGAAGGATATAAAAGATTGTAAAAATATTATATGGTTAACTTAAAAATTTAAAAGATAGGTAATGAACAGTAAGATATCAGGTTAGTTAGAAAAATATATGCGATGGTTTTAATAATATTAAAATTTGGGATTTTTGGCGCAAAGTAAAACATTTCAAAATCGCGCCCGGGTCGGGTCCAAAAATTTGAAATTGAAATAATAGAATTTTAGGCGGGATCCAAAATTTAAAATGAAGTGTTTTATGATTAAAAAAAGCGTACTCCCAAAACGGACACACGCACGTGCACGTAGCCATCCAAACTCGCCCGTTTATCTGAACGGGACGAGAACACAATGCACGGACGCTACCACGAGGCTAAGGGTGTCAAGTAGGCCAAGATGAATATTTTCAATTTTATTTTAGATGCCAAAAATTGTTATATGTAGAAATGACTTTGCCGGGTAAATTTTACAGTAAGCAACAAACAAGCAAGTTAAATGAAATGGGTACCACATTATGCTCAAACAGTAACTGAAAATAGTAGCATTGGGCTCGGGTGTTACATTATACCCAACTACAAAAAGAATTTCGTCCTCGAAATTCCAAGAATACAAAGATAGATAACTACAAGAAAATGTGAGGAAACTTCTGCCGGATTTTATCTTCTCGTTCCCAAGTGGACTCTCCATGCGAGCGATTACCCCAAGAAACAAGCACAAGGGGGATAACCTTGTTCTTAAGAACCTTTTCCCTTCGATCCACGATTTCAATCGGTTGCCCCTCAAAAGTCAAGTCTTCTCGTACTGTTAGCTCCGAATGATCCAAAACGTGTGTTTCATCTTGAACATACTTACGGAGTTGAGATACGTGAAACACATCGTGCGCATTTGCCAAGGACTGTGGTAACGCCAAACGATACACTACCTCACCAACACGCTCCACGATCTCAAGGGTCCAAGGAATTGAGGACTAAGCTTTCCTCGACTTCCAAAACGAATCACCCCTCTGTAGGGTTCCTAGGCACACACTAGAGGTCTCACAAGGCATCAACCATGCCCGTTTCAAAAAATACGGTGCCGAGAAACCCTAGACTACGGATCGTTAGCTAGATGTCTAGGCGAAAGAATGAAACTAGTTAACACTTAACTAAACGAACGGAAATACAACCTTTGTAGATCCGGTCCTCCACCTCCATAGCTCCGCAATGAAGTCTCCTCGCTGTCCAAGTCGAGCCCCGGGCTCTAGCGTCGGCTTCATCGGAGAATGGACGGGCTAGGTCGTCGACGTCGATGCCGAAGATGATCTACGTCGAGGCATCACTAGATCAAGCTCCAACTTCACCAAGTCAAGAAACTTGTGAAGAAAACACACTCTACTACTTGGCAAGAGGTAGAGGATGAAGAAATAGGAAGTGGGTAGATTTTAGAATTGGATTTCTCACTTGTTTTCATCAATCACCATTGATGAAGTAAGTTTCTTCATGGATGAAGAAGATGAAGAAGAAGAAGAATATTATGATAAGTTATTTTCAAAAATGAATAATCAAATCATACTTATCATAATATTAACCATGGTAATGTGTAGAGAGTTAATCATGGTTGAATGGAATGGTTAGGGTTAAGCATGAGACAAAATGGTCACTTGGTCAAAGTCTTCATGATGTTTCAACAAGCTTCCAAAGAAAGCCACCATTTTGCATTATGCTTATCATTTTCCAAAATGAATAAATAAATAAATAAATAGGTATGAAAATGAAAACCCTAACCATTACATAACCATGGTTTAAACTTTACACAAAACACAAGTTAGCAAGCATCATCAAACATGATACATACAAGTGCACAAAAATATATCACATATACAATGTGCACAAACCAAGTGAGAAAATCCATTTTAAGTAAACCAATACTAGTTAATGCAAAGTAATATATCAAATATATAATTATACATTAAATCATTAAATCAACACTTGATTTAACGATCCGGTCATATCGCATATAACCGACTAGTATCCAATGTATCGGCTTATCGAATCAATCCTTGATTCGATAACTAGGTTATATCGCATACAACCATTCGATACATTCATCGCGAGAATGGAATATGGTATCACATACACGCATTATTCTCGGTCCTGCACATATCTCATATGCGCTCCTATTTCGTTTCGCTTGAGCCAGGAAACCTCTGTGTAGGACTCTAAAGACTCGTCAATACGCCGGCAGCAGGTGATGATCATATCAAACACCCACAAGCCGCAAGCGGTCTGCTAAACGTAACGGCCACCCGGGTATTGAGCGATCAGAAGATCGACGAGCAAGCCCGCTCACACTCCAGTGAATCCAACCAGTAACACTACCGTACAGTCCGGTCTGTTCGTCTGATATGTCGCATATCTTGCCTAGGGGTGGTAAACGTCAGACCCCAATAGCTCGATAAGTCGTGTCGATATGAGGCTCATAACGGGTCGAGAAACTACTGGTAACACTTACCAGCAATTCTCTGATCAGCCCTGGCCAGGGACTTCCTGTTATAGCCAATCGAACACAGTGCAACATCAACTCCCTATACCGGGAGAGACGAATCCCCTCCTATAGCTCATTGCCTCCATATGACTCGGGACTGTACCCAAAAACCACCGTTTTGCACGCCCTCTTGGACGTGGTAAGATGGAAATCAAAGCACAGTGGGAACCACACAAGACTCTATGACGATCTCGGGTCAACAGACTACTCTGTACCAGTGTCACCATAGAACCGCCATTTGAAGTAAGGTATAATACCATCTGGGAGTTCTCGGCGAGTCCGTCCAGTGTACCCAGTCTCTACTGAGCACCCATATATCATCTCTGATGTCAAACACCAATGGATATGGGATCATCCATCGCCCATCTGTATGGGTCGAGAAGGTACACGCTAGTCTACTCTGGTATATCGATGCCCCGTCTCGATACACCCACGACTAGGGACTTTGAAGGATGTACTTATGGACTACCATGTCCCCACTAGTATGATCCGCATCATAGTCCAGGTAGTCAAGTACACATCCTAAGGGCTTTACCAACATGTAACAGAGAGACAATCAGTATACACGTTTAGGTAAAGATCAACCAGATAGCATACTATCATGTCGAGCAAGAAAGTCCTCCCTATATATGTCCCAGCATCCACTACAATATACATCCTATGTACAGTAATGGCCTCTAGGGCATACATATAACTAACAATCTCCCACTTGCACTAGGGCCATCTGTAGCAGTGGTTGTAGTATCTCATACTCAACCATCCCATAAAAGTCTCTCTCTGGGAATAGGCCTTCGTGAGTGGATCCGCCGTGTTGTCCTCTGAGTCTACTCTCCTGACCTTGATCCCATAGAGATCAACCATCTCCATGATCAGGTGATACTGCCTTAGAATATGTCTGGATCACTGATGGGACCTGCGTTCCTTGGCATAAGCCACAACTCCATTGTCACACAATGGGAGGAACATAGTTCATCTCATGAACCAATATACACCCAAACAGCTTCTTTGGTAGCATCTTTAGTAGCGATGTATCCTGCCTTTATCGTCTAGTATGTCACGGTATCTAGCTTGGAACTCTTCCAACATACCATCCCTTTACTTAGGGTAAAGACAATGCCTGCGACTGACATTCAGTCGTCTTTATAACCCTGGAACACTTCCAGTGATTCTTCCCAGGATCGATTGATACCATCTCACTACAACTAGTGAGAATCCTAATATCCAATTAAATCTATCTCATAGATCCAAAACTCAGGATTTAGGAGTTATCATTTTGATCCTATATGGAGAATCCTTGTGATAAGCGGAGATTGATCGAGCGTAGCATAGGAAACTCCTTCCCTATCAAGAGTATGTCATCCATGTACTCTACGAGGATCACCACTATACTCCCTACTACCTTTTTGTTTATACAAGGTTCATCTACCATTTTGATGATGTCAAACTCTTTGACTAATCCATCAAAACAGATGTTCCAACTCCACGATGCCTGCTTTAATCCTATAAAGCATCTTGCACACGTTTCCGCTGCTCCCACTGTCTACGAGGCCCTCTGGCTGTGTACTTATAGACGCACTCTTCTAAAACATCATTTAGAAAAGCAGTCATGACACCCAACCACCAGATATCGTAGTCATGGTATGTAGCCGTGGCAAGTAGGATCTGGATGGACTTAAGCATAGCTACTTGAAAAGGTTTCACCACTATCCACGCCTGGTTGATGATGAAAACCTTTAACAAGTCTAGCTTTGAAAGTCTCAACCTTTCCATGTACACCAAGTAATCTTCTCAAGATATACTTGCTCCTGATGGGAATTTAACCCTTCAGATATAGCAACCAAAGTCCATACTTTGTTGGTGTATAAGGATTCCATCTCAGATCGATAAACATCCAGCCATTCTTACAGAGTCTCACTCCTGATGGCCAGCTCGAAACTAGTTGGGTCATCATCTCATGATGTAATCCTCGCTCCCACTGTCATAGAGAAACCGAAGTAACTCTCAGGTGGGTGAGGAACTTTACTAGAACGGCGGAGAGCTTGAGGTTCGTTGGAATCTACTGAATCCTTGATTCTATCAAATCATCAGCTGCAATCTGTATAGCTGGAACATTTCCAGTTCTACATAACAGTATTTGCCTCGAGCTTGTCCGGATTATGCTTTTAGACATAGGCCGGACAACCCCAAATCTTAACTAACTTAAGACATGTGCTCTTCCCTTTCCATATCACATATGAAGCGGTAGGCAACTGATTTGATTGGAACCCTATTCAATAGGTATGCAACTTCTCAAGTGCATAACACCCAAAAGGAAAAAGGTAACTCAGTAGTACTCATCATAGAGCACACCATATCAAATAGGGTGTATCTGCTCCGTCCCGATATACCATCGTGCTATGGTGTATACGGAGGAGTAATTCTGAGAGAGAATCTCATTCTCCTTTAGAATAGTCCAGGAATTCCATGCACAAGTATTCTCCTCCTTGATCACATCAAAGGACATAATACTTATACCCGTATTTTGGTTCTCTACTTCTAACTTATATTCTGTGAATATCTCAAAAGGTTCGGACTTGTGTTTCAACAAGAACATATGTCTGAATCTAAAGAGATCATCAGAGAACGTAATGAAGTATAAAGAACCAATCCTGGTATGTGTAGACAGGGGACCTTACATACATCAACATGTATCAATCCCAAGAGTTCACTAACTCTTTCTCTGTTTCCAGTAAACGGAGCTATGGTCATCTTATCATTGTGACATGACTGGCGAGTTTCACAAGATGTAAATTCAAACTGATTTAAATATGCATCTAAATGTAACTCAGCTAGTCGGGTCGCATTGATATGACCTAGTCTACAATACCTCAAGAAGGATTAGTTCATTTCTGAACTCTTCCTCTTGTGTGTGTTCTGTATACTAAGAACTGTAGTTTGATTTAGAACATCAATACTTTTAGATAACGTGCCTGAACCGATCAACTTTTGATATAGGAAATGTTCAAAACATTATCCAACTATACAAAATTTTATCATTTCTTTACTAATAAAGAGACTGATATGATTTTGTATATCAGGTTCGGTATCTAATAACATTCGTTCAGAATCAATGTATTGCAATACAGGGTGACAGTGACCGACAGACTTGGCTGCAACACTTGCCCCGTTTTCTGCCTCATGAAACTTATCACCCGTTCTCAGTTCTCTACCTATCTGTAGCCCTATGTAACAGATTACATATCTGGGATCCTGATCTGGTATCATATACCCAGGATGCGGAGGATACTGAGAAACAGTTCTGTATAATGAACACACCCGAAGATGATGCATCAGCATGCACTCTCTTCGTTTGGGCGGCACGGGAAATCTGGTATTTCCCAATTTCCTGCTCTGTCTTATAACAATTATAAGTTGGAGCGGGACCAACGTTCCCCAGCTCAGTATAACAAGCAGGTTCGGTCAATATTCCGTTTTATTATCTTGATTAAGGCGTGACATGGTCGCTACCAGGAGAGAGAGAGAAGAAAACACTCAGCGTGCGCTCTTGCAAGAATAGATTGGTTATTATTTTATCTAATCAGGATGGCTCCCACTGCTTTTTATCAAATCTTCCTTCAAACCCTAAAAGGAAAGACTAGCCGGGATTAATTACACACTACAAGTTCGCCAATCTTTCAGCCAGGCCAGTGTCGATACTTTGAGGGAGGTCCCCCGTGCTTTCGCACGAACCAAATTAATGTAAACCTCGTTTTCCCAGAGGCGTAACCCCGTTGACACCTTTCTAGACACCTACTTGATCGGCTAATTGTAATGTGTAAAACTCTCCCAGGAGTAACTCTTACTCGCAGCGGGTATCGGGATCCAACTATCTCATAGAAGGTATGCAATCTCATTGCAAATTTCAACACTTGAAATTCCCGATAATATTTTGCCCTTAGCGTCCTATGACCTTGACGCAGGCCAACAAACTATAGTCCGCTAGTCAAGTTCAACCCGTCATTTCCTGATTGAATTAAACCCACCCGCACGACCCTTGATGCAGGCCAACAAAGTCGCACGACTACCCTAATCCAATCTGCATCATATGCATAAGCAGATAAATACTAGTTAGCTACCGCACACTACGCCTTGACGCAGGCCAACAAACGTAGCACGGATACTAAATAGGACTTATCTGAAATGACGGAGGGCTACGACAGGTTTTTCTGAAAACCTATTGCGTAATGAACTCGATATCGTTGTAGAATCAAATGATTTTAAAAATGGAGTGCTTTTGAGGCTTTTCTAGTTTTGCTAAAGGAGTCACTCCCGGTGAAGGGATCGTCGGTCCTTTCCTCGTCGAATGAGGTGCGGGATATATCATATATATCACTGTGCAAAGCAAAAACACTTAAAAGCAATCAAAAGACAAACCGAGGGTGTAGCATCTGCCAGTTATTGCTAAAGGAGTCACTCCCGGTGAAGGGATCTCGGTCCTTTCCTTATCGAATAAGGTGCTGGATATATCATATATACCGCTGTGCAAAGCAAGAACTGTAGCTACCTGTTTTATTTTGAAATTCGATTCTACAACATCTTTAGGTTTCTTTTCTTTCATTAATCACATTAATGAATTCCCATCATGTAAGTACCTAAACATCACAGATAAATACGACGTACACTTATGCCATCCGCATTCGCCTCGATGTCCCCTCGTGCACCGTTAGGTTAGGTAACTAACGACAGAGCGGGGCAGGGCTAGCGCGGGTGTAAAACATAAGTAACGGCTATATAATATATCATATATACTATATACTGTATCTATCACAGAACATCACATGATCACATCACAGATATCGCAGCAGAAGAAACATATGAAATATTGGATATACTAGGACGTCCGTGTTTTTAATACGAGCCAGTATAAAACACGGATTCCACGGTCGTGATGAATAGCCAAACCCACACCCCTAGACCCCTACGAGAGCGGCAAGCAACCCTACCAATTCTAGAGTTAGGAGACCCGGACTCGACTCCTCGAGTTGGTCTCCCACTGGACTCCAGAACCCGGTTACTTGTGCCCTCCTCCTTGGGTCTATCCTAGTGCGGAAAAGTAAATAATATACAAAGGGTGACAACTTCCGCAACCTGGAAGTGCCCCAATAAAAGAATATTACATACAAGTTTTTACATGAATGAAAATGAAAAACACTCATCTCACATAAAAACCCCCGGCTATTCAAACGCGACGATCCAATATAACATATCCAGCAACACATAACATCACATGTCATCAACGTAAGTAAATATGTCCATCCCAATTGTCGTTGACATATAGCAACGAAACCGGCGATATCACATATTACACTTACGGTCACAGAAAAGAAAGTGTAAAACTACAACAGTTGGAATCCGCAACCACCTCAGACATCGCATGCCTGACCAAATGAATTACTTAGACATCGCATGCTTAACAATTATAAACCCCGCATTTTAGTCTCAAAATCGAAAACTCTTTTCAATATCAAGTCGGGCAATTCAACAAGATCCCCGACATCCTGATCGAATGCTCGTCGCAAACTTTAGTAGGCGGCCGCACCCCTGACGCCGTCGACAAAGTGCACCAAGGCGGAACACCGCTACCGCGAGCACCCGAACGGATGCTTTCGACGACGGGGTTCTCCTACAGTCACTTGGTCGGGGCTAAGGGATGTAGCTGTCTATTAAGTTTACCCGGTGAGTATCCGCGTACGCTACGTGATTGCGACGGACTTTTGATCGCATCAAAATTCCGTGGCAACCGATCAAGTGAGACTAAACCGCTAGATTTATAACATTCATTCAGTTATCACATTACTTTTGTGAATTCCAATTATTGTATCCCATTCCGGATAAATAGAAAATGTCAAACTTTCCGATCGAACAATCGAACACCCAAGTTTTCCCGATACAGATCAACACATGAAATAAGTCTAAAAACATTCAGTTCGTGCCTCAGTACCAACGGTCCAGCCGTAGAAGGGTCAATCCAACGCCTCACATGTGGCACGCCGTACTGCCCCAAACCCGAAGGTTCAAAGGGCAGTTCAAGACGGTCACATAATCGAGTTAAGGTTTGTTGTCTTCTAGAGGGTCCATCGAGTTACTTGCACTACTTAGAACGTCTTTAAACCACGGAAAAATCCAACACTTGGAAATTTCCCGACAGGGGAAAAATTGGGTATTTATATCCGGTCGAACTTTTTTAACATATTCTAAAATTTATCCGGAAAGCCACACAGACAAAATTTGATAATCCGGTCGAACATTCGAATCCCCAAAACAACCCCAAAAAATTCAACTCTTGAATAATATTTAAAAATACCCAGGAAAACAGAATCATAAAATAGGAGTTACTGTGCAAATCAAATAGGACAAAGAGACAATTAGGCAGCGGAACCGCCGCACGAGCCATGCTCGTGCCCCGGAACCGCGTCTGTTTAATGGAATTGGCTCATAAAATTTCACCGTAACTCTTATATATCCCTGCTGGTTTTTCTGCATATTTTTAATATGGAAAAAACCACGATTTTAGAAAAAGTACAGAGAGCAATTTTTGGGGTTGGGTTTTGGTTCGATTGGACTTCAAACTCCGTCTGGACTTCGCCTAAGGCTCTAGCTAGGCTCTGATACCACTGTAGGGTTTCTAGGCACAAACTAGAGGTCTTACAATGCATCAACCATGCCCGTTTCAAAAAATACGGTGCCGAGAAACCCTAGACTACGGATCGTTAGCTAGATGTCTAGGCGAAAGAATGAAACTAGTTAACACTTAACTAAAAGAACGGAAATACAACCTTTGTAGATCCGGTCCTCCACCTCCATAGCTCCGCAATGAAGTCTCCTCACTGTCCAAGTCGAGCCCCGGGCTCTAGCGTCGGCTTCATCGGAGAATGGACGGGCTAGGTCGTCGACGTCGATGCCGAAGATGATTTACGTCGAGGCATCACTAGATCAAGCTCCAACTTCACCAAGTCAAGAAACTTGTGAAGAAAACACACTCTACTACTTGGCAAGAGGTAGAGGATGAAGAAATAGGAAGTGGGTAGACTTTAGAATTGGATTTCTCACTTGTTTTCATCAATCACCATTGATGAAGTAAGCTTCTTCATGGATGAAGAAGATGAAGAAGAAGAAGAATATTATGATAAGTTATTTTCAAAAATGAATAATCAAATCATACTTATCATAATATTAACCATGGTAATGTGTAGAGAGTTAATCATGGTTGAATGGAATGGTTAGGGTTAAGCATGAGACAAAATGGTCACTTGGTCAAAGTCTTCATGAAGCTTCAACAAGCTTCCAAAGAAAGCCGCCATTTTGCATTATGCTTATCACAACAACAACAACAACTGAGCCTTTTATCCCAAGCATAAGGGGTAGGCTACATGAACCAACATGAGAATCACGCCGGGTCCAACACATGAATCCTCTGTCTCCACTCACTTCTATCGAACAATATACTTTCATTGAGTCCTTTGGCAACCATATCATTTCGTATCACCTCCATCCATGTTTTCTTCGGTCTCCCTTTTGCCCTTTTGCCATTACCCATATCGAGAGTATCTATTCGTCGAACCGGTGCTTCCATAGGTCTGCGTCGCACATGACCAAACCATCTAAGCCGGTTTTCCCGCATCTTCTCCTCCACGGGTGCTACACCAACTTTTGCACGGATATCCTCATTTCGTACCTTGTCTTTTCTAGTGTTACCGCACATCCAACGAAGCATGCGCATCTCCGCTACGTGCATCTTCTGTGTATGATGCTTCTTAGGAGCCCAGCATTCTGTACCATATAATAAGGCAGGCCGAATAGCGCTCCGATAAAACTTCCCTTTCAATTTTAACGGAAAGTTACGATCACACAAAATCCCTGTTGCACTCCTCCATTTCAACCAACCAGCTTGGATCCTTTGATTAACATCACTATCGATCTCCCCATTTCTTTGGATGATGGAACCTAGATATCTAAACTGGTCGCTCGGTGATATCTCTTGCCCTTCCAAATTTGCATTATGCTTATCATTTTCCAAAATGAATAAATAAATAAATAAATAGATATGAAAATGAAAACCCTAACCATTACATAACCATGGTTTAAACTTTACACAAAACAAAAGTTAGCATGCATCATCAAACATGATACATACAAGTGCACAAAAATATATCACATATACAATGTGCACAAACCAAGTGAGAAAATTCATTTAAAGTAAACCAATACTAGTTAATGCAAAGTAATATATCAAATATATAATTATACATTAAATCATTAAATCAACACTTGATTTAACGATCCGGTCATATCGCATATAACCGACTAGTATCCAATGTATCGGCTTATCGAATCAATCCTTGATTCGATAACTAGGTTATATCGCATACAACCATTCGATACATTCATCGCGAGAATGGAATACGGTATCACATACACGCATTATTCTCGGTCCCGCACATATCTCATATGCGCTCCTATTTCGTTTCGCTTGAGCCAGGAAACCTCTGTGTAGGACTCTAAAGACTCGTCAATACGCCGGCAGCAGGTGATGATCATATCAAACACCCACAAGCCGCAAGCGGTCTGCTAAACGTAACGGCCACCCGGGTATTGAGCGATCAGAAGATCGACGAGCAAGCCCGCTCACACTCCAGTGAATCCAACCAGTAACACTACCGTACAGTCCGGTCTGTTCGTCTGATATGTCGCATATCTTGCCTAGGGGTGGTAAACGTCAGACCCCCAATAGCTCGATAAGTCGTGTCGATATGAGGCTCATAACGGGTCGAGAAACTACTAGTAACACTTACCAGCAATTCTCTGATCAGCCCTGGCCAGGGACTTCCTGTTATAGCCAATCGAACACAGTGCAACATCAACTCCCTATACCGGGAGAGACGAATCCCCTCCTATCGCTCATTGCCTCCATATGACTCGGGACTGTACCCAAAAACCACCGTTTTGCACGCCCTCTTGGACGTGGTAAGATGGAAATCAAAGCACAGTGGGAACCATACAAGACTCTATGACGATCTCGGGTCAACAGACTACTCTGTACCAGTGTCACCATAGAACGGCCATCTGACGTAAGGTATAATACCATCTGGGAGTTCTCGGTTAGTCCGTCCAGTGTACCTAGTCTCTACTGAGCACCCGTATATCATCTCTGATGTCAAACACCAATGGATATGGGATCATCCATCGCCCATCTGTATGGGTCGAGAAGGTACACGCTAGTCTACTCTGGTATATCGATGCCCCGTCTCGATACACCCACGACTAGGGACTTTGAAGGATGTACTTATGGACTACCATGTCCCCACTAGTATGATCCGCATCATAGTCCAGGTAGTCAAGTACACATCCTAAGGGCTTTACCAACATGTAACAGAGAGACAATCAGTATACACGTTAAGGTAAAGATCAACCAGATAGCATACTATCATGTCGAGCAAGAAAGTCCTCCCTATATATGTCCCAGCATCCACTACAATATACATCCTATGTACAGTAATGGCCTCTAGGGCATACATATAACTAACACCCTCTAGTCGGTGATATCTTCAAGAATACCAAATCACCCACGGTGAACTCTAGAGGTCTTCTTGACGTATCTGCCCAACTCTTCTGTCAGTCCTGTGCTGCCTTCATATGATTTCTGATAGGGTTAACCTTCTCAACTGTCTGCACAACCAAATCTAGTCCCAATAATCTTCGTTCACCGACATCGTCCCAACAAACAGGTGAACGTCATTTACGACCATACAAAGCTTCAAATGGAGCCATCTGAATAGTTTCCTGAAAACTGTTGTTGTAAGACAACTCCACCAAAAGTAGATGATCCTCCCAAGACCCCTTGAAGTCCAACATGCATGCTCTCAACATATCCTCAAGAGTTTGGACCGTTCTCTCCGACTGACCATCAGTTTGAGGATGATAAGCTGTGCTAAACTTCAATCGAGTCCCCAAACTTTCCTGTAGACTCCGCCAAAAGTGTGATAAGAACCGAGTGTCCCGATCGGACACGATGCTCACCGGTACACCATGCAATCTTACAATCTCCTGCATGTACCGCTCTGCCAAAGTCTCCGTTGATTGACCAACCCAGAATGGAATAAAGTGAGCTGCCTTGGTCAATCGATCGACAATCACCCATACTGCATTGTTGCCCTTTGGACTTCGCGGTAAAGCCGTCACGAAATCCATGGTTATATGTTCCCACTTCCACCGAGGAATCGAAAGTGGTTGCAACAAACCGGCAACCCTTTGGTGTTCAGCCTTAACTTGCTGACACACCAAGCACTTTGCCACAAAGCGAGCAATCTCCCGCTTCATGCCCTCCCACCAGAAATGCTGTCGAATATCTCGGTACATCTTTGTGCCTCCTGGATGTACAGAATAAGCTGAACTGTGTGCCTCCTTTATAAGCTCTTCACGAACATCACCCTTTGGCACACACAAACGGGTACCAAACCTCAACGAACCATCTTCGGGGATTAATAAATCTGTTCGTAGTCCGGCTTCAACCTGTCCTCGAAACTTTTGCAGTCTAGGGTCCTGCGATTGTGCTTCTTTAATATTCTCGATCAATGATGACTGTACTTACAGCTGCATCAACTGTCCCGTAGAATCCGATAGCACAACCTCCAAGTCAAATCTTCGAAAATCTTCAACGATCTCCTTCTGCGTAGTTAACACCTGAATTGCTGGTAACCGACTAAGGCACGACGTTAACCTTCCCCGGATGGTACTTAAGATCAAGATCGTAGTCAGCCATCAACTCCAACCATCTACGCTGCCTCATATTCAGCTCCTTCTGTGTGAACACATACTTCAAGCTCTTATGATCCGTAAAAACTTCGACCCTTTCGCCTAAAAGGTAGTGTCTCCAAATCTTCAAAGAGAAAATCACAGCCGCAAGCTCCAAGTCATGAGTTGGATAATTCTTCTCATGGGTCTTCAATTGTCTCGATGCGTACGCTACAACCTTCCTATGCTGCATCAAAACACATCCCAATCCTTTCCCAGATGCGTCGCTGTGAATCACCAATCCTCCGGAATTGTCTGGCACGATCAGAATAGGGGCAGTTATCAACTTCTGCTTCAACGTCTCGAAAGCTAATGCACACTTATCCGTCCATACAAAAGGTACCTCCTTGCGCGTAAGCTTGGTCAACGGCTCTGCCAGACGAGCAAAGTTCTCCACAAATCTCCTGTAGTATCCGGCTAATCCAAGGAAACTTCTTATCTCATCAACATTCTTTGGAATAGGCAAATCTCGAACTGCTGCAATCTTTTCTAGGTCGACGGCAATGCCATCGCCAGACACAACATGCCCCAAAAACCTTACTTCTTCCAGCCAAAACTTGCACTTACTCATTTTCACATACAATTTCTCCTGTCTCAACGTCTGCAGTGCGATCTTCAAATGCTCAGCATGCTCTTCAAAACTCTTCGAGTAAACTAGAATATCGTCAATGAATACCACAATGAACTGATCCAAGAACGGTGAAAAGATTCGGTTTATCAAGTCCATGAATACTGCCGACGCATTCGTTACTCCGAAGGGCATCACTAAGTACTCGTAATGTCCATACCGAGTTCGGAACGCCATCTTGCAAATATCTTCTGTTTTCATTCGGACCTGATAATATCCGGATCATAAATCCAGCTTCGAGAATACCTTCGCGCCACTAAGCTGCTCAAAAAGTTCTTCAATGCGAGGGATCGGGTACTTGTTCTTGATAGCCACCCGGTTTAATTCTCGATAGTCGATGCACATCCTTCTTGTGCCATCCTTCTTCTTTACTAGAAGATCTGGAGCTCCCCAAGGCGAGTTACTGCTTCGAATCCAACCCTTTTCAAGCAATTCAGCAACCTGTTTCTTTACTTCTTCCAACTCTACTGGCGCCATTGGATAATACGCTTTAGATACTGGCGCTGCACCAGGAATAAGATCAATTGCGAACTCCACGTCTCTCCTCGGCGGTAAACCCGATATATCTTCAAACACGTCCATAAAATCACGAACAACAGCCGGCTCTTTACTTTCATCACTTCCATTGATGCAAGAATATTGTTTGTCGGCCTAGCCCTAAACTCGACCGGCCCGACCGAATTGCTTCCTTAACGCAACCGCTGTCTGCTGCAAACTCCCTTTCATCCCAGATAAACTCTGCTGCTCTTGGCTGCTGCAAGTATTTGTGAGGAAGTGGTCAAACCCAGGGAGACAATCTGCCTCTGGATGTCTACGTCCAGTCTGCGCATGAACCTCCGTGCCCTGTCTTCATCGTTGGCAACTAAAGGTCCAGCGAAACTACTGAGTCTCGTCCATTCTGCTACATGCACATCTACGGGTGCTCCCTTCTGCTTTAGTCTGATGAACTTCTCTTCCATTTCCTCCCGTGCAGTCCATGGGAAGAACTTCTCCAGGAAACTCTTCGAAAAATCCGCCCACTTGATCGGCTTGGGCAAACGGTTCTCTTCTACAAGCCACCATTCTCGGGCGTAATCCACTAACTGAATGCGTACCACATCAACTCTTTCTCATCTGGAATCTGTACCGCAATAAGCAAATTCTATGTGTCAACTAGTCACTGCTCCACTGGCAACGACTCTTTTAAACTAGTAAATGTAGACGGACCCAACCGCCTGAAATCTGCTACGGTCCTTACTCGGTCAACTGGTCTAGCTCCAACATTGTTCACAGACTGCTGAACGATCTGCAAACCTTCCCGAAACGAGTCCGCTTGCTGCTGGATCAGCTCGGTCCGTTTCTTTGATTCTCCTGCATTCCTCTTATCACTCCAAGCATGGCGGCTTCGTCCACACGCCTCTGGTATGTCTTCAAATTCTTATCGGCCATAACAAAACACCCAACATTAGCATGATCATAGATTCAAAATAAAGGTCAAGGCTAGAACTCCAAGATACTTAAATAGAGTACCACATTGTAACTATGCCGCGGTATCATAGCCACAATTACATAACTCCATCCAAGTCACCTAAGTCCTAGAGATAACAAGGAATCAGGTTTTCGAATCGATATGCAAAGGAAGTTTGCACATCGTAAAAGATATAATCAGGAAGAATGTGATTCAAGAATGGTAAAACGGTCAAGGTGGCAGGACATGTTTCCTAAACACGGGTATTCTGATTCGTGTATTGGGTACAATACCCAACTACAAAAGAATCAACCCGACTATAGCCTGGCTCTGATACCAAAAGAACCATGTCACGCCCCGCTTCCCAGAGTGCGCTAGATTGGGCAAGTGACATAGCCAACCATGCTACCTGTGGGTAGGAAGTATCCATCCACAGTCACATTACGGCTGTAGAGATATCAAGAACAAGATGAAACTATCTAAAACATGTCCATAATCCAGAATAACAGGAGTCAATAATAAATAAATGCGGAAGCAAATGATCCAATAAAAATAACTGAAAAGTGTGTCCCATAATGCGGGCTCACATCAGGAAATAAATGCAGGAAATAAAACTAACTACTACTGAACTCACAGCTCAGCCTGCTGGCTGAAGTACTCCTGCTCGGACTGCGACAGTGGTAAAGAATCTGGGCCATGCAAAACCCAGACGTCAGCTCGTCATGTCATCAAGTAATATAATATGAACAGTGTAGCAGGCAATATAATATAAACATGAATACAGCAAGAATAACAATAATATGAATCATACCAGTACAGGGTAGCGTGCACTGTTCTATCAGGTTTTCTATTCTAAAGTCTTTGAAATCAATTTGAGTAATCCTCCATGTAACTCAAAGGATATGTCCCGTTACCTCCCGGGACCACGGATCAGGAATATGTGAACCAATAGTGGTTCTGTCCCGTTGCCCCCCGGGACCATGGATCAGGAAAATGTAAGAGTCACGAATGGCTCTGTCCCGTTACCCCCCGGGACCACGGATCAAGTAATACCCTTTTAAGTTACACTTTAGTTTACGCTTTTGATTTCCCCATACCCCCAAGTTATATGTGTCAGGTCAGGTATTCAGTAATCAAGAACTAATGCCAACACAGGATCAGGTAACAGCAGGTTTTGTCTGGATAGACAATAGGAATGGTCCATGAGGACTACATGTTATGTTTGTTGGCATTAGACACAAGATCAAGTAACAGGTAAAGCCATGGTACATCAGGTTAAGCCAGGTAATGTATAAAGGTGTCATGTCATGTCAAGAGTGTACGGTACCATGTCATGTCAAATAGAAAGTGTAACAGGTCGTGTCAGGAAGCACAAGATGTCATGTGAGTGCTCATAATCAAACTAACATAAGCATGTGTATAAATAAACAAGCATGAGTACTATCAGAACAATAAACCGGAACATGTAATATGATATGCAAATAGATATAATTTCAAGGATATGGATGCACAGTTATCGATTAGGGTTACATTTATAGTTCCAATATTAATTAGGATGCAATTTATTAAACATGGAGTGTTAATATCACATTATTATGTACTAATGTGATCTATGGATGCAATTATATGTATCTTAAATGCGATGGATGCAAACGGGTATCCGAAAAGTTATAAAACTATAAAATGGTAATGTGGGATGTACAACTAAGCAATATGTGATATAAATATTAATATGGATAGCATATTCAAAACGATTAATAACTATAAAAGTGGTATTGATTAACCAACACAAGAAAGTTCCGTTCAGAAATTCAGCGTCACCCTAATTTGTAAAATAGCTTAAAAATAACAAAAGTTCTCCAAAAGGGACTTGTCTTATACCAAAACGAAGATAATTCAATAAGGTTTTCAGTTTTATAAGTTTAAGCATCTCAGGTTGTCCCTACAAAAAGTTATGAATATTCGAAGTTGAAAGTTTGCTGCTGGAATTTCCCTGGACAGCAGTTTGGAGACATTTTAATTTGCATTTTACGTTATTTAAACAATTTATTTTGCAAGTAAATATTTCATACATTTATATTATTCTGAGTTAGCTTCGTAACGAACTAAAGAACGTATACTAATGATTTTTCTATGATTTATAATGAATTTTATAAGATAAGGTGTACAGTAAATTTCAGATTTGTCATATCCGATTTTCCAACGACGTTTCATGTGTAAACTATAAGATTTTCAAATGTATAACATTATAAAATGAAGATTATAAACTAATTAAAGATAATAATAATAAATATTACGACGATATATATTTTAAATGATATGGTTGCAGTATAATGTAATCTAGTATGTCACAAGATAAGTTTTCATGATCTAGATTTAATATGATATAAACGGATGCCAACGGAACATCGAAACGTTATAAAATTAAACATGAGGCACTAGATTTAAACTATAGGTATGGTATTTATTTAAATAGGTATAAAATGAATTATATAGCATGTAGCAAGATTAACTTGCCTCGATGGGTCGCGAATCGGGAAAACGGAACGTTAACCGTCGGCGGGGAAAACTCGCGACGGGCGCACGGTTCACGGAATGAACCCAAACGACGAACAAAGGAACCACACGGGTCGGGGTACCTTGCTGGAACGTCGAGAAGCGTCACCGGCATGACAGAATTCCGGCAAGAAAAGAACAGTTAAAAAAAATATGAGAAACGAGACATGAAGTGTCACGACCCGAAAGAACACGTGACTGGCCCTTGAACCATATGAAGCCTATAGGACTCCATCTGATCCAAGTAAGCCAAAAGCCCAGAAATCTAAAACCATTTTTGAGAATAAGTAAAGAAAACTGGTTTAAAGAAGTGAAGAAATACTGGTTTGAAATCAAGGTTTTTAAATAACTAAGCCGAAGGTACGTTTTGAAAACAATAAAGTCTTTTCTAAAAATTTCGGCAGAGTTTCTTTTGAAAAACTGGCCCCGAATGGGGTACAACAAGTATAACAATATGTATGCAATGATAATGGCATCCCCAAGCGGGAGCTAGCTCTTCGTCAATCGACGGTCACAACCACATATGCAGCAATAATATACAACGCCTAGTGGCGAGGATCAAATCCAAAGAAAACTCAAAAGCAATAAGAAAAAAACGCAATACTACTAAGCGCGACTCTAAGGTCGAAATAATACATCACTAGTCTAGGTCTGAAACAATACAAGTTTTGGTTGATGGAAATTCTAGATACAATGAAATAAATAAATACAATGGTGGTTCTTGATGCGAAAGAATCCACCTACCAAAGCAAGTCACCCGCAAGAAGAAAGTGTGCCAGAAATGCCGCAATAGAACCTGTACGGCAGAACCTGCAAGAACTGTGGCACAACGGGGGTGAGTTGCCAACTCGTGAATAGAAACATCTACAAGCAGAAACCGAAAGCAAGACATAAACCTAAGTCAACGATCAATAATATAATCCACAAGAGTACATCTGAGTGTAATAGGGTGGCAAGGTAACATCTAATCATGTATGTAGTGCCAGGTACTCAGGTAATCACATGTCATCAGTGTAAGGTATGTCTGCATGAAGTAACCATGAAGAAATATCAATGATATCAATACACATATATTAGCGTCCCATACCACTAATATTGGTGTAAGGGTATATATAACAGCGCCCTCATACCCTGTTATATATACAAATAAAGTATGATCAATGTAAAACCAGTCTGTATATGATCCAAGTCTGTATATAATCCATGTCTGTAAGTATGTGGAACCCGTCCACTCGTCACCCACTGACGATAAGCATCAAGTATGCAAGTATGAGGATATAAACAATATCATGGAAAAACATCATGAAAACCCGTGCCTAGCATCGACACGTAAATCCTCATCCATATGGGGCTCCGTCGGCGGTATCGGCCCTCGGCCCCCGGCAGTACGAGTCAACCCATGTCCATCTCTGGGCTCCGTCTGCGGTATCGGCCCTCGGCCCCCGGCAGTACGGGTCAGCCCATCTCTCGACTGCGGCCGGTATCCTCCAGATATCCGCCGAGCTCAAATACAATCACCGGTAGGTACTCGCCCGCCTCCAGGCTCAATCGGCAAACCCATCGATAATCTCGCCGAGGGGAACCATACCGGGCCCACCACGAACCCGCAAACGGATCATCACCTCCTCGAATCGGGTTTCAAGCACACGTCTCAGCACCGAGAAAACTCGTGGTGGACGCACCGAAATATCATATCACGAGGTACCGGGTTTTCATAAAAGTGCCTCTTTTCTTAAATAACCCCACGGTCCTCAAAAACCAGAAATCACATGAAAATCCAACATCAGGAAGTAAATCCAATGCGATGTGCTATGCAGTCAATCCATGACGTATGCGACATGTAAAGAACAGTAATCATATCGGAAATCATGCAACATGGAATAGTAATGTGCATATGTCGAAGGAAGAATCATCTCATGAATGCAATAGTACTACAGTGTAGTGGCATGGCAATTATCGATGATGAAGTGTGTGAGCCGGCAAATAGTGTACGTGGAACATACGCATCATCGATAATGGTGCTGGTGTCCTAACAGCATGATAATAATATAGCAATGAACATATGTCAGCAATGCGAATAGCATGAAGATGCAGAAATCTAGTAGTCAACACCACAGTGAAGTATCTACTATGCAACTGCACCTAAGTATCAGGTCAAACAGGAGGGGTAGGTGTGGAAACCACCTAAATCTGAGTCGGTATATATATAAAGATATATAGTCGGTGATCTCGCCTCAATGTCATATCATAAGATATCCTCGAGTTATGAGTGCGGATCTATCATCAATATCGGCACGTACGGTAAATCATCGTACGGCATCCCTAAAAGCTGGGTAGGGGTCAACATCTCACTGTCTCATCACATAACAGATATCACCATCATCAGAACATATAGTCTGGAGTACTACTCTATGTCTAGTACAAAACGGTAACATCAGTAAAGTATGCATGCGGGGGTAAACACATATCCCAAGCCCGCAAGAATCACAAGTCATATCCCACATATGAATCGTATCAAATCACCGATCCCAGGGCACCAAACCCACATCATCGACTCATCTCCAAAGTCATCACATATCATCAATCATAGTGCAAGTACAAGTGATAAGCAAGGGTGTGTGTATAGGTGTAATTCTATCCTAGGGTTCGCGACTATGAACTGCACTAGTCACTTCTAACCCTGTATTATCCATAATACACCTAATATCACGATAACTACATAATAATCTATCTACGGACTGCGGGGGTGCTATACGCCATCCACCCGACTTCCCCCTGTAGATATAATCTACTCACCTTGCTTCTCGTGTGCCAAAGCCGATGTCGCTATCTTCACCTCCTTTGCCTCAACATCACGCGGGGTACCTACAAGTATATCACAATGCTAAAGCACATGAAAATCATATCGGAAACCAAAATAGCACACGCTACCCGCATAGGTAAAAACCTATCGACTCGCATGTAAACACAATCAAAATCCACTTGTCGTTGACGTCCAAACGCCACCCGACAGGAATGAATCACCAAATACCAAAATCCATGCTAAAACAAGTCCCAAATTATACACCAACATAGGAAAATCAACCCAGATTTCACCCTAGATGGAATCAGTCAAAACTAGACATACTCAGGGTCAAAACTAGAGGAAATGGGGGCATGCACAGAAAACGAGGCAATTCCTTAAAATACCTTATTTTAGAATTTTCCATAATTTTTCCCCATTTATCTGTATTTAATTATACCAGAATATTAAAATATTCATTAAAATAATATTAAATTATAAAATTTCCCAAAAATCATATTTTATTATTTTGAAGACGTTACATGAAGTAAGAAGAGAAAGAATGATAAAGAGAAGTACGAGAGAATATATGAGAGAGAGAGAGAAAAAAAAGTGGAGAGAGATAGAGAGAGAAGTGGGGCCCATGGGGTTAAAGGGGAGGTTGCGATTGGCTGAGAGAATAAATTGAGAAGGATTTAAAAGATTGTAAAAATATTATATGGTTAACTTAAAGATTTAAAAGATAGGTAATGAACAGTAAGATATCAGGTTAGTTAGAAAAATATATGCGATGGTTTTAATAATATTAAAATTTGGGATTTTTGGCGCAAAGTAAAACATTTCAAAATCGCGCCCGGGTCGGGTCCAAAAATTTGAAATTGAAATAATAGAATTTTAGGCGGGATCCAAAATTTAAAATGAAGTGTTTTATGATTAAAAAAAGCATACTCCCAAAACGGACACACGCACGTGCACGTAGCCATCCAAACTCGTCCGTTTCACTGAACGGGACGAGAACACAATGCACGGACGCTACCACGAGGCTAAGGGTGTCAAGTAGGCCAAGATGAATATTTTCAATTTTATTTTAGATGCCAAAAATTGTTATATGTAGAAATGACTTTGCCGGGTAAATTTTACAGTAAGCAACAAACAAGCAAGTTAAATGAAATGGGTACCACATTATGCTCAAACAGTAACTGAAAATAGTAGCATTGGGCTCGGGTGTTACATTATACCCAACTATAAAAAGAATTTCGTCCTTGAAATTCCAAGAATACAAAGATAGATAAGTACAAGAAAAGGTGAGGAAACTTCTGCCGGATTTTATCTTCTCGTTCCTAAGTGGACTCTCCATGCGAGCGATTACCCCAAGAAACAAGCACAAGGGGGATAACCTTGTTCTTAAGAACCTTTTCCCTTCGATCCACGATTTCAATCGGTCACTCCTCAAAAGTCAAGTCTTCTCGTACTGTTAGCTCCGAATGATCCAAAACGTGTGTTTCATCTTGAACATACTTACGGAGTTGAGATACGTGAAGCACATCGTGCACATTTGCCAAGGACTGTGGTAACGCCAAACGATACGCTACCTCACCAACACGCTCCACGATCTCAAGGGTCCAAGGAATTGAGGACTAAGCTTTCCTCGACTTCCAAAACGAATCACCCATCTAGTCGGTGATATCTTCAAGAATACCAAATCACCCACGGTGAACTCTAGAGGTCTTCTTGACGTATCTGCCCAACTCTTCTGTCGGTCCTGTGCTGCCTTCATATGATTTCTGATAGGGTTAACCTTCTCAACTGTCTGCACAACCAAATCTGGTCCCAATAATCTTCGTTCACCGACATCGTCCCAACAAACAGGTGAACGGCATTTACGACCATACAAAGCTTCAAATGGAGCCATCTAAATAGTTGCCTGAAAACTGTTGTTGTAAGACAACTCCACCAAAAGTAGATGATCCTCCCAAGACCCCTTGAAGTCCAACATGCATGCTCTCAACATATCCTCAAGAGTTTGGATCGTTCTCTCCGACTGACCATCAGTTTGAGGATGATAAGCTGTGCTAAACTTCAATCAAGTCCCCAAACTTTCCTGTAGACTCCGCCAAAAGTGTGATAAGAACCGAGTGTCCCGATCGGACACGATGCTCACCGGTACACCATGCAATCTTACAATCTCCTGCATGTACCGCTCTGCTAAAGTCTCCGTTGATTGACCAACCCGGAAAGGAATAAAGTGAGCTGCCTTGGTCAATCGATCAACAATCACCCATACTGCATTGTTGCCTTTTGGACTTCGCGGTAAAGCCGTCACGAAATCCATGGTTATATGTTCCCACTTCCACCGAGGAATTGGAAGTGGTTGCAACAAACCAGCAACCCTTTGGTGTTCAGCCTTAACTTGCTGACACACCAAGCACTTTGCCACAAAGCGAGCAATCTCCCGCTTCATGCCCTCCCACCAGAAATGCTGTCGAATATCTCGGTACATCTTTGTGCCTCCTGGATGTACAGAATAAGCTGAACTGTGTGCCTCCTTCATAAGCTCTTCACGAACATCACCCTTTGGCACACACAAACGGGTACCAAACCTCAACGAACCATCTTCGGGGATTAATAAATCTGTTCATAGTCCGGCTTCAACCTGTCCTCGAAACTTTTGCAGTCTAGGGTCCTGCGATTGTGCTTCTTTAATATTCTCGATCAATGATGACTGTACTTACAGCTGCATCAACTGTCCCGTAGAATGCGATGGCACAACCTCCAAGTCAAATCTTCGAAAATCTTCAACGATCTACTTCTGCGTAGTTGACACCTGAATTGCTGGTAACCGACTAAGCACATCCGGCACGACGTTAACCTTCCCCGGATGGTACTTAAGATCAAGATCGTAGTCAGCCATCAACTCCAACCATCTACGCTGCCTCATATTCAGCTCCTTCCATGTGATTCTCTTCTTCTGGATTCCCTTCCATCGAGATCGGAGCTTACCCGCGTGAAGGTGTAATCGTGAATCATAAAGAAGGACTTGCTGACCAGGTAAAAATGTTTTCCTTACAATGTTTTTATCGTGAAAAACCTTAGTCCTATTCTTTGTGATTACAGCATTATCATAAGCTACATCGCGGAGTTCGCTTAGCTCGTTAAGTTGCAGCTTCCGAAAGGTGCAAGCAAGGTTTAAATCAAAATTAATTTCCTTTATAGCCCACAATGCTTTATGCTCTATCTCGACAGGTAAATGACATGCTTTTCCAAACACAATCCTATATGGAGACATTCCTAGGTCGGTCTTATATGCAGTCCTGAATGCCCAAAGAGCATCCGTCAATTTGGTCGACCAGTCTTTTCTATTTTTAGCAACAGTTTTCTCCAGGATAAGTTTGATTTTTCTGTTTGAGATTTCAGCCTGCCCGCTTGTTTGGGGGTGATAGGGTGTAGAAAGTCGGTGGTTGATTGAGTATTTCCGCATCAGAGTCTCGAAAGACCTGTTGCAGAAGTGTGTCCCATTATCGCTAATGATAGCGCGTGGGTGTCCAAATCTCGCAAAGATATTCTCTTTTAAGAACTTAATGACAACTTTCTTGTCATTAGTGCGACATGGAATGGCTTCTACCCACTTTGAGACATAATCAACCGCCAGCAATATGTACAAATTCCCAAAGGAGTTGGGAAAAGGACCCATAAAATCTATACCCCAAACATCGAACATTTCAACAACTGAATGGGTTGCTGAGGCATTTCATTCCTCTGGGATATTCTACCCGTATACTGATATTGTGTACAGGTTTTGCAATACTCAAATGCGTCCTTGAATAAGGTCGGCCAATAAAATCCACATTGCAAAACCTTTTCCGCTGTCTTTCTAGGACCAAAGTGACCCCCACAGGCCTGATCATGACAAAATGAAAGAACACTCTTGAACTCTTCATTTGGGACGCACCGGCGAATGATCTGATCAGGACAATATTTAAACAAATAAGGCTCGTCCCAGTAATAGTGTTTTACTTGGGATAGAAAGCGGTATTTGTCCTGTTTTGACCAATCGCTCGGTATAAGTCCGGTGGCATGATAGTTCACAATATCCCTGAACCATGGTTCAGTGGATACGCTCAAGAGTTGCTCGTCAGGGAACGAGTCATTGATCGGCAGGGTCACAGGGGAAGAAACGATGCGTGAAAGGTGATCAGCTACTACGTTTTCACATCCTTTCTTCTCTTTGATAACAAGATCGAATTCTTGTAACAGAAGGATCCAACGTATTAGTCGACCTTTTGCATCTTTCTTCGCCAGAAGATGTTTTAAAGCGGAATGGTCAGTATACACAACTATAGGTGAGCCGATTAAGTAAGGCCTGAATTTTTCTAATGCAAATACAACCGCTAAAAGTTCTTTCTCTGTGGTTGTATAATTGATTTGCGCATCATTCAGGGTCTTACTAGCATAGTAAATCACGTGTGGCATCTTTTCAATGTGCTGTCCTAAGACTGCACCTACTGCAAAATCAGATGCGTCACACATCAGCTCAAAGGGGTAGTCCCAGTTTGGTGATGATAAAACGAGGGCTAAAATGAGTGAGTGTTTAAGTGAGTCGAAAGCTGTCTCGCAATCCGAGTCAAAGTGGAAGGTCGTATCCTTGGCCAGGAGAAGAGTTAAAGGTCTAGCAATTTTGCTAAAGTCCTTAATGAATCTCCTATAAAAGCCCGCATGGCCAAGGAAAGAGCGAATATCTTTGACGCTTTTGGGATGAGGGAGGTTTTGAATGACATCTACTTTAGCTCTGTCAACCTCAATGCCTTTCTGTGAAATGACATGTCCAAGGACAATTCCTTCTTGGACCATAAAGTGGCATTTTTCCCAGTTCAAAGTCAAGTTCTTCTCTTTGCAACGAGTAAGAACAGCGTCCAGATTCGCTAGGCAATCGGAAAAAGAGTCTCCAAAAATTAAAAAGTCGTCCATAAAGATCTCCAAAAAATTCTCTACCATATCAGAGAACATCCCCATCATACACCGCTGAAAGGTAGCGGGAGCATTGCATAGCCCGAAGGGCATGCGACTGTAAGAAAAGGTACCAAAAGGACAAGTAAAAATGGTTTTATTTTGATCCATTTTGGCGATGGGAACCTGATTATAGCCTGAGTATCCGTCCATAAAACAATAGTACTGTCGTCCTGCTAAGCATTCCAGCATCTGATCAATGAATGGTAGAGGAAAATGATCTTTCCTCGTAGCAGCGTTGAGTTTTCTATAGTCGATACATACACGCCACCCAGTTTGGGCGCGTGTCTGAATCAACCCATTCGCCTCATTTGATATAACAGTGATGCCGGATTTCTTAGGAACGACATGTATAGGACTTACCCACTGGCTATCGGAGATGGGGTATATAATACCACTATCTAAGCATTTGACGATCTCTTTCATGACAGCCTCCTTCATGACGGGATTTAACCGTCTCTGTGGTTCTCGGGTTTGTCTGGCATCATCCATCACATGTATATGATGTTCAACTATCAAGGGACTAATCCCTTTGATGTCCGCCATACTCCAACCAAACGCCTCCTTGTTAGATCTTAATACCGATAAAAGTGCATTCTCTTGCTCTGATGCAAGAGAAGCGGATATTATAACTGGTAAAGTCTCCTTCTCACCTAGATATGCATATTTAAGGTGAGAGGGTAACATTTTTAGATCTAATTCAGGTGGAGAAATGATAGAAGGAGGTATCATAGATTGATTTTTGGATTTACAAAGAAGCTCAGAGCCTGTGAAAGATACAGACTCGGGTGGAGAAAAGTCAGAAGTGCAGGACTCAAGTGTAGGTAAAGTGTCCTCACTAAGATCTTGTGCAAAGTCAAACAGAGATGTGGTAATGTCATCGAGATCAGTAAAGCAAAGTTCCTCGGCTCCACAACTATCGGGAGCGATCTCATGGACAGAGCACACATCTAAAATATGAGCAGAGGGTTTTGATGGCTGACTTCCAACTTTGTAGATATTTAGTTCAATAGTCATATTTCCAAATGATAAATTCATTGAACCATTTCTACAGTTTATAACAGCGTTGGAAGTGGCAAGGAAAGGACGACCTAAAATCACTGGAATTTGGCCCCGGGGGTTTGCTACAGGATGTGTCTCGAGCACAATGAAGTCTACAGGGAAAACAAATTCCCCGACCTTTATCAACACATCCTCTAATTCACTCCTTGGTTTGGTGATAGATCGGTCTGCCATCTGGAGAGTGCAATGAGCAGGTTTCAGCTCTCCAATCCCTAGTTGCTCATATACAGAATAAGGGAGCAGGTTAACACTCGCGCCAAGGTCTAAAAGAGCACGATTTATGTTTTTACCCCCAATAGAAATCGATATTGTAGGACATCCTGGGTCCTTTCGTTTCTTTGGTAGCTGGGGAAAAAAAGCAGTGCTGATATTATTAGATATAAAGACCTTCTTCGGCACTTGAGTCTTCCTCTTCCTAGTGCACAAGTCCTTAAGAATCTTTGCATAAGCGGAGACTTGTTGAATCGCATCTAAGAGAGGGATATTGATGTTAACCTGTTTGAACATTTCTATTATTTTCTCCATATGATGACTCGTTCTGTTACCCCTTAACTGGTTCGGGTAAGGAGCTTTCGCAATAAGCGCAGGGTCCATCATAGGAGAAGGAAAGGGGGGTAGACGAGGTCCCAAAAGAGGTGTGGGGACCGTCTGTGGAGAACTATAAGGGTTGGGTGAAGGTGTCGAGCCTAAAGGGAAATGGAGAATAGGCTCGTGAGAAGGTGGTTTGGTAGAAGAAGAAGGATCATAAGGAGAAGTGTGTGTGTGTGGAAAGGTCTCAGCCGGGGTGTTGATATGATTTTCAGTATTATCAATATCTTCCCCGACATTATTATTCAGCACTCTTCCCGATCTCAACGTTGTAATGGCATTTACATTGTAATGCCCAGGATTCTGTAGGGGCTGAGAGGGAAGTTTCCCTTTTTCTCTCGCACTCATTTCGGCTTTGAGGCGTGCGATTTCAGCTTCCATCGATCTGATACTTTCAGCTTGTGACGCTGAGTTTTTCTTTATCTCACTGACGGAAGATCTAACCTCAGTTGAAACGTCCATGAAATTTGATAAAAGTGATTTCATGGTTTGAGTGATTTGAGAGAAATCGTCAGCACAGGACAACTGCATAGGATTAGACTGTGCAGGATTGTTGCCCTGGTTTTGGAAATTTTGTGACTGGTAGGGGTGCTGAGTGAGTTGAAGGGGTTGCTGTTGTGGTGGAGGAATAGCCCTTTGAAAATTATTCGTGTTTGGAACCGTGTTTTGAAATTGACTTTGGTTCCAAGCAAAATTCGGGTGATTCCTCCAACTCTGATTGTACGTGGAAGAATATGGATCGTTTCGAGGTCTTTGAAATACGGCATTAGAATGCTCGTGACCTTGAAACGCAGAGTTTAATGGACATTCTTCCGTTAAAAGTGACGGATCAGAACAGCACCCACAAACAGTTTTGGGGAGTGACATTGGGTTTAGGGAGGCTGCTGCAAATTTGTGTTCCATAGCGTCGAGCTTCTTTTGCATTGCTGCCATTTCAGCTCGAACACCTATGGACACATCTATTTGGTGAACGCCACCCCTATTCAATGGTTGGGTTCCACTCTCCCACTGTAGTGATTTTTCAGCGAACTCTTCTAAGTATCGCCAAGTTTCCCCATAGTCATAAATGTACCTTGACACATGTTTTCAAGGCTCTGTTTAGTGCTAGGGTTACTGCCCTCATATATGATTCGGCAAAGCTCCCATCTCGGGATGCCGTGATGAGGACATTGAACCAATAGATCCTTGAAACGTTCAAAGTATTTAGAGAATGGTTCAGCAGGGAGCTGGGAAAATTGGTTCAGTTCGCTACGGATTCGAGCTGTCTTTTGGTGTGGGTAGAATTTCTTAAGGAATGCAGCGACGAATTCTTCCCAATTCGTAATAGAATGTGCGGTAGTGTTATATAGACACTTCTCGGCTATATCGCACAATGTAAATGGAAGAAGTCGTAGATGCATCGCATCCACTGAAAGTTGTGACGTACCCATCATTGCGCATACGTTTTCAAATTTGGTAATGAAAACGTAAGCGTCCTCAGTCTCGAGTCCGTGGTATTTGGGTAAAAGATTGATATACTGGGGCGTAATTTCAAAGTTATCCCCATTGGCTGGTGGTGTGGATAAGCAGGTTGAAAGAGGACCTCTAAATGGATAGCATCTCTCCTGGATAGAAATGCAGGATGGATTCTGCGCACCAACGGACGGCGGCGGATTAGGGTTAAAGAAGTTTGATGGATTCGGGTCCATCGGTGTGGGTGTGGTAGTAGGTAAAGAAAAGGTAAATGGAGAAATATCGACTTCAGAGTCGATAAGGGGTACGCGGACTAAACGGGCACTAGAATCCCGTGTCCAGCCTATCTTGTACTAAAAAGGGTTAGTACAAGTGGCAGCGTTGACTTATAATTAGGGGTAAATGAATGCGGTGTTTGCTTTTGAAAAAGGGACGGATTTTGAAAAAATGATGCGACAAACCAAATGCAGCAACACAACCCTAGAATCTAATGGTCACCTAGGTCCGGCTCTAGACCGCTCCTAACTGCCAAAAGACAAGTCGCAGGATAGAATCCTCCACTGCCTCTTTGTCCCCCTGTGGCCGGATAAGTGCCAGGTAAGTGGGAAGGTACTCCACTACGTAAGTAGTGGGCCTAATTAAAAACCACTAGCCTTAGACACACTCGCCTTAGGCACCACAAGAAAACGCGGATAAGCAATGAATTACCCACGGCCCTCTTCTGTCCTAATTGAGCGCGACAGTCCTTAGAGTCAATTCTAGATTTCTTTTAGTTAATGGGGGTCAATGCGGATGCAAGTTTGGTGGTTTTCGGGGCCTAGGAAGGGTAATGAAATCCCCACCTAATTTGGATTTGGCCGTGCCCCTTAGTATCCGTATTTAGAATGCAAAATAACCAAGAAAAACAAAATCACGCACAATTTTAATTTTGCTTTTGCGGCGCAGCGATTATTTGCAAAGAATCCTGCAGAAAAGATTAGTTGGAGCTAAAAGAGGAGAGGGGAGAGAGCAAGAAAGTACCTGCAGAAAAAAATTTGCAGAGAACCCCCAAATGCGCGGCGGTTCCGCCGCGTATGGCTACTAATGCCGCGCTTCCGCGGTTCTTTCAAGGGATCAATCCACCAAATTTCTTCAGAGAGTCTCTGTAGACTCCCTCAGCTCTCTGGTATTTTCCAAAAAATTTTATCACAGCAGAAAATGCTCCAGATCACCTTGCAATCAATCACAACACACGTATAAGAGTTTGTATGAATTTTGATTTCAAGAAGTAACAATGGAATAATTCTTTCAATTCAAACTATAAAATGTAAACAAATTAGCGCGCGATCCCCGGCAACGGCGCCATTTTGATTGGTTCGTTTTTCCCGTTGTGTAGTATGAATCAATTCAAAGGTCTCCTAAAACGGTACCATTTGATTGAAACTGTTTCTTGTGTCGGTAATCAGAAAATTTAGAAAGAACTTCACAACCAAAAAAATATTTTGAACGCAATCAAACTACGGTGTCGGATGTAGTTTGTAGTGAGTGCGGATCGTCCACAGGGATTGCACGATTCGTTTTAATGATATGCTTGAATTGAAAACTTAAATGACAAGAAAAGAAAACATGATTCAAGAATGTATCAATTGATTCAGGTGTCACGATGTTTAATCAAGAATCAAGAACTGATAAACAATCAAGAATTGGGTTTCGATAATATTTTCCAATTAACAGTCAAGAATCTAAGAGAGGCTCGTAGGAATCGATCGGGTCGATAGACGTGATGTAATCTGATGATTTCGTGTTCTTGTCCTTCGAAGGATTGATACTAGATTGATGATGATCGACGAGAGTTGGGGCTTCCTCGTGAAACTAGGGTTTCATCTCATAACCCTTGTTCTTTCGTCGATACCATTCCTTTTCTAGCCTCTACCAAATTCAAGAAACGATCCAAACTCCCTAATTTCGAACGATGTCAATCAAGAAAGCATCGAAACAAAATGGGTCGTCGTTTCTTGAACTTGCTAGGGTTTACAAAGCTCGTAGGACTCAAGAATCGATTAAAGCTATGTTACATCATCATTCTATTGACCGTCTCGACTCCTCGACGAGCGGAGTTTTATTCACACATCACCACACAGAAAAGATTTACGAATTGTAAAGATATCATGATGCAGAAATTAAAGAAAGCAAGATAAAAGAATATCACCTTTATTTATCTCAACAATTTTGATTACATTTGCTTCAATAACTATAAGAAGAAGAATCTAGATTGTTGATAGGGCGTCGCTCGGCTTCGTGAGTCGTGGATCGGCTCGGATCGCTTGCTCCGTTGAAGATCGGCTTCGCCCGTAAAGGTTGTCGGGCTTCTTGCTTAATGGGTACTCGGGATTCTTGATCTCAATTGGAATTAGGGTTAGGGTTTCCTACAAGCCCTCTCACTAGACTTGAGGAGGGAGGGGATGAAGAAGGAGATTGGCTAAAACTAAAATGGGTTGATTCTATCTATCTCCACTCTATTTTTTTCTATCATCTAAGATGTTAGATGTAAGATGTTTCACCCTAGGTCTAGGCTTCTATTTATAGACTTCCAAAACCCTAGGCTTAGGTTTGAAATGGTAGTTCCCTCCTAAAGTTTGTTGAGAGAGTTTGTTAGGAGCTAGCTTAGGGTTTAAGCTAGGGTTTAGGGGCAAAGTTCTAGAATGATAGGCTAGTTTAGTGTAGATCAAAGTGTTTGCTGATCTGGTAGAAACCTCTGGAGTCTTCTGGAAGTTGGAGTGCATTTCTGAACTGTAGGCCCTGATACAGGAGTTGTGCACCAAAAATGAAGAGGTGATTCCCTTGTTCAACCGCGGATCCGCGGCATTAGCAAGCCCATGCCGCGGATCCGCGGCCATGTAGGAGGCTTGGGCTTTGTCCTTTCTGGTGTAGCTTTTTACTGTATTTTAGGGCTTCCTTTGATATGTTGATTTGCAATTTCTCCTTTGTAATGATACCAGATCTGAAATTAGTGAGTTGACGTATCTTTTGAGCGGTGTAATGTTCGAGCAAGCTTTCCTTTTCCTGCACAGACTTCGAAATACGGGTTGCGATATATAGAAATATTGCGATGCCATGCAATGCAGTCAATTTCCCTGGAAATGCCGGTTTTAAGGTCTAGTACATGCAATCTGATAATCTGTGATAGATTTGCTAATATGTAGAATACGGATACCGAACACTTCTATATGTATGCAGATGATAGGGAAATTGCTGGTTAAAATATGCAATATTTTCGACTGATCAAATACCCCCAAACTTAATTTCGATCGTCTCGAGCGAATGTTTTATTAAAAAGAGAAGGAGAAAATAAAGAAAGAGAAAAACTAACTAGCACACTTTCGTAGGCAACACGATTGCACTGAGCATGTGCAACAAGCCTTTAAACCTCTAGGTGTCCCTAGTAGGAGGAGTGTTGTCTCCTGAGGGTTTTCAGCGGATTGCACCCACAAAATCCAATAATAAAATCAAGATCATGAATATTGCATTTAAAGAAAAGAATTGTAAAAGAAAAGCCTTGAAAATTAGGGTTTCCAACTAAGCTAGCTTTTCGGTTGTCATGAGCCCTATCTTAATGGTCATGAAAAGATGTCAGAAATCACGTCCTCCCTCAATAAAACATCGTCTTATTCTTCATTCCTATCTTTATTCCAAACATCGATCATATCACCCTGCGTGTGTGTAAAGACATCCCTACACCCGGAGAATTCAATTCAAGCTATCATACTCTTGCCCATCAGCCTCAGTACTTTTTAATGAATATTTAGATGAGATTGCTAACACACTTTCATGCGACCGTTAATACTTCTTGAGGTACTAACCGACCGATTACTCCTGTGCTTGCTTACTTGGTGTATTTTCCTCGTCTTGCACCACCTCAGGCATAGCAGTGACTCCCAGACCAGTTGGCCTTAGGGCACTAAGTGAAGAAGCACCCTCGCTATATATTTTTCTTGCCTTTGGTGATAACAAAACCAGTGTCCATTTTTCTCACCACTTTATATTTTTCTTTATTCATTTTTTTTCTTTTTATTTCCTTCATACTTTTGGCTTTAAGACAAGAGCATTTCAAGGTATCCTCTACTATTTCAGGCTTCAAGACGTGTGTAAGTGCGAATAGCAGGGTATCAACGTTCAAAATGTTTGGCTTACAGAATAGAAACTATTTTTCAGACTTATTTTTATCCTCAGATTAGTGACGTCTTTCATCTTACTAACCCTTAGGACAACGGCTCATAACTACTTATTACTAGTTCGTATAAGAAAACTTCTAATTTTCTTAGTTTTCTTAAATTTTTCTAATCTCATGGATGTAATTTTTCACTATCTAAACTTTCATTATCTTATTTATATACAAAAAAGTTTAAATATTAAAATTATTTTTATATTTGAAATTTTTTTTTAAATTTTTATGGGTTTTGAAAATTTTTCAATTTTTATAGATTTTTAAAAGAAATGTATTGTGCTTATGCAGATGATATGCAAATGATGCAAAAATAAGCACAAACCTCCCCCAAACTTATTTTCAACAGTGTCCTCAATGTTGCCGACAGTTATACCTGTAAATCTGGGGGGAATTATTAGTGGGGGCAAAATATATAAGTGAAGAACTTCTCCCAAACTTATCTTTTCACTCACCTTCATTCAAAAGATGATGCAATGATATACAGGATATGAAGGTGAGACGGAGGAATTTTTAATCCAAATAAACTGGCTCTTGTAAGAACAAGAGCTCCTCCGTGGGGTCAGTGGAAAAATACGTCTTTAATCTATGTCCATTTACTTTGAAAACAGTGCCGTTTTTAACATTTTCAACTTCTACTGCCCCGTGCGGGTATACAGACCGCACAACAAAAGGTCCCTTCCATCGAGATCGGAGCTTACCCGCGTGAAGGTGTAATCGTGAATCATAAAGAAGGACTTGTTGACCAGGTAAAAATGTTTTCCTTACAATGTTTTTATCGTGAAAAACCTTAGTCCTATTCTTTGTGATTACAGGATTATCATAAGCTTCATCGCGGAGTTCGCTTAGCTCGTTAAGTTGCAGCTTCCGAAAGGTGCAAGCAAGGTTTAAATCAAAATTAATTTCCTTTATAGCCCACAATGCTTTATGCTCTATCTCGACAGGTAAATGACATGCTTTTCCAAACACTATCCTATATGGAGACATTCCTAGGTCGGTCTTATATGCAGTCCTGAATGCCCAAAGAGCATCCGTCAATTTGGTCGACCAGTCTTTTCTATTTTTAGCAACAGTTTTCTCCAGGATAAGTTTGATTTTTCTGTTTGAGATTTCAGCCTGCCCGCTTGTTTGGGGGTGATAGGGTGTAGAAAGTCGGTGGTTGATTGAGTATTTCCGCATCAGAGTCTCGAAAGACCTGTTGCAGAAGTGTGTCCCATTATCGCTAATGATAGCGCGTGGGTGTCCAAATCTCGCAAAGATATTCTCTTTTAAGAACTTAATGACAACTTTCTTGTCATTAGTGCGACATGGAATGGGTTCTACCCACTTTGAGACATAATCAACCGCCAGCAATATGTACAGATTCCCAAAGGAGTTGGGAAAATGACCCAGAAAATCTATACCCCAAACATCGAACATTTCAACAACCAGAATGGGTTGCTGAGGCATTTCATTCCTCTGGGATATTCTACCCGTATACTGACATTGTGTACAGGTTTTGCAATGCTCAAATGCGTCCTTGAATAAGGTCGGCGAATAAAATCCACATTGCAAAACCTTTTCCGCTGTCTTTCTAGGACCAAAGTGACCCCCACAGGCCTGATCATGACAAAATGAAAGAACACTCTTGAACTCTTCATTTGGGACGCACCGGCGAATGATCTGATCAGGACAATATTTAAACAAATAAGGCTCGTCCCAGTAATAGTGTTTTACTTGGGATAGAAAGCGGTATTTGTCCTGTTTTGACCAATCGCTCGGTATAAGTCCCGTGGCATGATAGTTCACAATATCCCTGATCCATGGTTCAGTGGATACGCTCAAGAGTTGCTCGTCAGGGAACGAGTCATTGATCGGCAGGGTCACAGGGGAAGAAACGATGCGTGAAAGGTGATCAGCTACTACGTTTTCACATCCTTTCTTATCTTTGATAACAAGATCGAATTCTTGTAACAGAAGGATCCAACGTATTAGTCGACCTTTTGCATCTTTCTTCGCCAGAAGATGTTTTAAAGCGGAATGGTCAGTATACACAACTATAGGTGAGCCGATTAAGTAAGGCCTGAATTTTTCTAATGCAAATACAACCGCTAAAAGTTCTTTCTCTGTGGTTGTATAATTGATTTGCGCATCATTCAGGGTCTTACTAGCATAGTAAATCACGTGTGGCATCTTTTCAATGTGCTGTCCTAAGACTGCACCTACTGCAAAATCAGATGCGTCACACATCAGCTCAAAGGGGTAGTCCCAGTTTGGTGATGATAAAACGGGGGCTGAAATGAGTGAGTGTTTAAGTGAGTCGAAAGCTGTCTCGCAATCCGAGTCAAAGTGGAAGGTCGTATCCTTGGCCAGGAGAAGAGTTAATGGTCTAGCAATTTTGCTAAAGTCCTTAATGAATCTCCTATAAAAGCCCGCATGGCCAAGGAAAGAGCGAATATCTTTGACGCTTTTGGGATGAGGGAGGTTTTGAATGACATCTACTTTAGCTCTGTCAACCTCAATGCTTTTCTGTGAAATGACATGTCCAAGGACAATTCCTTCTTGGACCATAAAGTGGCATTTTTCCCAGTTCAAAGTCAAGTTCTTCTCTTTGCAACGAGTAAGAACAGCGTCCAGATTCGCTAGGCAATCGGAAAAAGAGTCTCCAAAAATCAAAAAGTCGTCCATAAAGATCTCCAAAAAATTCTCTACCATATCAGAGAACATCCCCATCATACACCGCTGAAAGGTAGCGGGAGCATTGCATAGCCCGAAGGGCATGCGACTGTACGCAAAGGTACCAAAAGGACAAGTAAAAATGGTTTTATCTTGATCCTTATTGGCGATGGGGACCTGATTATAGCCTGAGTATCCGTCCATAAAACAATAGTACTGTCGTCCTGCTAAGCGTTCCAGCATCTGATCAATGAATGGTAGAGGAAAATGATCTTTCCTCGTAGCAGCGTTGAGTTTTCTATAGTCGATACATACACGCCACCCAGTTTGGGCGTGTGTCTGAATCAACCCATTCGCCTCATTTGATATAACAGTGATGCCGGATTTCTTAGGAACGACATGTATAGGACTTACCCACTGGCTATCGGAGATGGGGTATATAATACCACTATCTAAGAATTTGACGATCTCTTTCATGACAGCCTCCTTCATGACGGGATTTAACCGTCTCTGTGGTTCTCGGGTTGGTCTGGCATCATCCATCACATGTATATGATGTTCAACTATCAAGGGACTAATCCCTTTGATGTCCGCCATACTCCAACCAAACGCCTCCTTGTTAGATCTTAATACTGATAAAAGTGCATTCTCTTGCTCTGTTGCAAGAGAAGAGGATATTATAACCGGTAAAGTCTCCTTCTCACCTAGATATGCATATTTAAGGTGAGCGGGTAACATTTTTAGATCTAATTCAGGCGGAGAAATGATAGAAGGAGGTATCATAGATTGATTTTTGGATTTACAAAGAAGCTCAGAGCCTGTGAAAGATACAGATTCGGGTGGAGAAAAGTCAGAAGTGCAGGACTCAAGTGTAGGTAAAGTGTCCTCACTAAGATCTTGTGCAAAGTCAAACAGAGATGTGGTAATATCATCGAGATCAGTAAAGCAAAGTTCCTCGGCTCCACAACTATCGGGAGCGATCTCATGGACAGAGCACACATCTAAAATATGAGCAGAGGGTTCTGATGGCTGACTTCCAACTTTGTAGATATTTAGTTCAATAGTCATATTTCCAAATGATAAATTCATTGAACGATTTCTACAATTTATAACAGCGTTGGAAGTGGCAAGGAAAGGACGGCCTAAAATCACCGGAATTTGGCCCCGGGGGTTTGCTACAGGATGTGTGTCGAGCACAATGAAGTCTACAGGGAAAACAAATTCCCCGACCTTTATCAACACATCCTCTAATTCACCCCTTGGTTTGGTAATAGATCGGTCTGCCATCTGGAGAGTGCAATGAGCAGGTTTCAGCTCTCCAATCCCTAGTTGCTCATATACAGAATAAGAGAGCAGGTTAACACTCGCGCCAAGGTCTAAAAGAGCACGATTTATGTTTTTACCCCCAATAGAAATCGATATTGTAGGACATCCTGGGTCCTTTCGTTTCTTTGGTAGCTGGGGAAAAAAAGCAGTGCTGATATTATTAGACATAAAGACCTTCTTCGGCACTTGAGTCTTCCTCTTCCTAGTGCACAAGTCCTTAAGAATCTTCGCATAAGCGGGGACTTGTTGAATCGCATCTAAGAGAGGGATATTGATGTTAACCTGTTTGAACTTTTCTATAATTTTCTCCATATGATGAATCGTTCTGTTACCCCTTAACCGGTTCGGGTAAGGAGCTTTCGCAATAAGCGCAGGGTCCATCATAGGAGAAGGAAAGGGGGGCAGATGAGGTCCCAAAAGAGGTGTGGGGACCGTCTGTGGAGAACTATAAGGGTTGGGTGAAGGTGTCGAGCCTAAAGGGAAATGGAGAATAGGCTCTTGAGAAGGTGGTTTGGTAGAAGAAGAAGGATCAGAAGGAGAAGTGTGTGTGTGGAAAGGTCTCAGCCGGGGTGTTGATATGATTTTCAGTATTATCAATATCTTCCCCGACATTATTATTCAGCACTCTTCCCGATCTCAACGTTGTAATGGCATTTACATTGTAATGCCCAGGATTCTGTAGGGGCTGAGAGGGAAGTTTCCCTTTTTCTCTCGCACTCATTTCGGCTTTGAGGCGTGCGATTTCAGCTTCCATCGATCTGATACTCTCAGCTTGTGACGCTGAGTTTTTCTTTATCTCACTGACGGAAGATCTAACCTCAGTTGAAACGTCCATGAAATTTGATAAAAGTGATTTCATGGTTTGAGTGATTTGAGAGAAATCGTCAGCACAGGACAACTGCATAGGATTAGACTGTGCAGGATTGTTGCCCTGGTTTTAGAAATTTTGTGACTGGTAGGGGTGCTGAGTGAGTTGAAGGGGTTGCTGTTGTGGTGGAGGAATAGCCCTTTGAAAATTATTCGTGTTTGGAACCGTGTTTTGAGATTTATTTTGGTTCCAAGCAAAATTCGGGTGATTCCTCCAACCCTGATTGTACGTGGAAGAATATGGATCGTTTCAAGGTCTTTGAAATGCGGCATTAGAATGCTCGTGACCTTGAAACGCAGAGTTTAATGGACATTCTTCCGTTAAATGTGACGGATCAGAACAGCACCCACAAACAGTTTTGGGGAGTGACATTGGGTTTAGGGAGGCTGCTGCAAATTTGTGTTCCATAGCGTCGAGCTTCTTTTGCATTGCTGCCATTTCAGCTCGAACATCTATGGACACATCTATTTGGTGAACGCCACCCCTATTCAATGGTTGGGTTCCACTCTCCCACTGTAGTGATTTTCAGCGAACTCTTCTAAGTATCGCCAAGCTTCCCCACCATCCTTAGTCATAAATGTACCTTGATACATGTTTTCAAGGCTCTGTTTAGTGCTAGGGTTACTGCCTTCATATATGATTCGGCAAAGCTCCCATCTCGGGATGCCGTGATGAGGACATTGAACCAATAGATCCTTGAAACGTTCAAAGTATTTAGAGAATGGT
This sequence comes from Agapanthus africanus, assembly GCA_030015575.1. Classification (NCBI taxonomy): domain Eukaryota; kingdom Viridiplantae; phylum Streptophyta; class Magnoliopsida; order Asparagales; family Amaryllidaceae; genus Agapanthus; species Agapanthus africanus. Next base: position 624,874,567 of record CM057339.1, read on the forward strand.
TCAGCAGGGAGCTGGGAAAATTGGTTCAGTTCGCTACGGATTCGAGCTGTCTTTTGGTGTGGGTAGAATTTCTTAAGGAATGCAGCGACGAATTCTTCCCAATTCGTAATAGAATATGCGGTAGTGTTATATAGCCACTTCTCGGCTATATCGCACAATGTAAATAGAAGAAGTCGTAGACGCATCGCATCCACTGAAAGTTGTGACGTACCCATCATTGCGCATACGTTTTCAAATTTTGTAATGAAAACGTAAGCGTCCTCAGTCTCGAGTCCGTGGTATTTGGGTAAAAGATTGATCTACTGGGGCGTAATTTCAAAGTTATCCCCATTGGCTGGTGGTGTGGATAAGCAGGTTGAAAGAGGACCTCTAAGTGGATAGCATCTCTCCTGGATAGAAATGCGGGGTGGATTCGGCGCACCAACGGACGGCGGCGGATTAGGGTTAAAGAAGTTTGATGGATTCGGGTCCATCGGTGTGGGTGTGGTAGTAGGTAAAGAAAAGGTAAATGGAGAAATATCGACTTCGGAGTCGATAAAGGGTACGCGGACTAAACGGGCACTAGAATCCCGTGTCCAGCCTATCTTGTACTAAAAAGGGTTAGTACAAGTGGCAGCGTTGACTTATAATTAGGGGTAAATGAATGCGGTGTTTGCTTTTGAAAAAGGGACGGATTTTGAAAAAATGATGCGACAAACCAAATGCAGCAACACAACCCTAGAATCTAATGGTCACCTAGGTCCGGCTCTAGACCGCTCCTAACTGCCAAAAGACAAGTCGCAGGATAGAATCCTCTACTGCCTCTTTGTCCCCCTGTGGCCGGATAAGTACCAGGTAAGTGGGAAGGTACTCCACTACGTAAGTAGTGGGCCTAATTAAAAACCACTAGCCTTAGACACACTCGCCTTAGGCACCACAAGAAAACGCGGATAAGCAATGAATTACCCACGGCCCTCTTCTGTCCTAATTGAGCGCGACAGTCCTTAGAGTCATCTCTAGATTTCTTTTAGTTAATGGGGGTCAATGCGGATGCAAGTTTGGTGGTTTTCGGGGCCTAGGAAGGGTAATGAAATCCCCACCTAATTTGGATTTGGCCGTGCCCCTTAGTATCCGTATTTAGAATGCAAAACAGCCAAGAAAAACAAAATCACGCACAATTTTAATTTTGCTTTTGCGGCGCAGCGATTATTTGCAAAGAATCCTGCAGAAAAGATTAGTTGGAGATAAAAGAGGAGAAGGGAGAGAGCAAGAAAGTACCTGCAGAAATTTTTTTGCAGAGAACCCCTATATGCGCGGCGGTTCCGCCGCGTATGGCTACTAATGCCGCGCTTCCGCGGTTCTTTCAAGGGATCAATCCACCAAATTTCTTCAGAGAGCTCTATGGTATTTTCCAAAAATTTTTATCACAGCACAAAATGCTCCAGATCACCTTGCAATCGATCACATCACACGTATAAGAGTTTGTATGAATTTTGATTTCAAGAAGTAACAATGGAATAATTCTTTCAATTCAAACTATAAAATGTAAACAAATTAGCGCGCGATCCCCGGCAACGGCGCCATTTTGATTGGTTCGTTTTTCCCGTTGTGTAGTATGAATCAATTCAAAGGTCTCCTAAAACGGTACCATTTGATTGGAACTGTTTCTTGTGTCTGTAATCAGAAAATTTATAAAGAACTTCACAACCAAAAAAATATTTTGACCACAATCAAACTACGGTGTCGGATGTAGTTTGTAGTGAGTGCGGATCGTCCACAGGGATTGCACGATTCGTTTTAATGATATGCTTGAATTGAAAACTTAATTGACAAGAAAAGAAAACATGATTCAAGAATGTATCAATTGATTCAGGTGTCACGATGTTTAATCAAGAATCAAGAACTGATAAACAATCAAGAATTGGGTTTCGATAATATTTTCCAATTAACAGTCAAGAATCTAAGAGAGGCTCGTAGGAATCGATCGGGTCGATAGACGTGATGTAATCTGATGATTTCGTGTTCTTGTCCTTCGAAGGATTGATACTAGATTGATGATGATCGACGAGAGTTGGGGCTTCCTCGTGAAACTAGGGTTTCATCTCATAACCCTTGTTCTTTCGTCGATATCATTCCTTTTCTAGCCTCTACCAAATTCAAGAAACGATCCAAACTCCCCAATTTCGAACGATGTCAATCAAGAAAGCATCGAAACAAAATGGGTCGTCGTTTCTTGAACTTGCTAGGGTTTACAAAGCTCGTAGGACTCAAGAATCGATTAAAGCTATGTTACATCATCATTCTATTGACCGTCTCGACTCCTCGACGAGCGGAGTTTTATTCACACATCACCACACAGAAAAGATTTACGAATTGTAAAGATATCATGATGCAGAAATTAAAGAAAGCAAGATAAAAGAATATCACCTTTATTTATCTCAACAATTTTGATTACATTTGCTTCAAGAACTACAAGAAGAAGAATCTAGATTGTTGATAGGGCGTCGCTCGGCTTCGTGAGTCGTGGATCGGCTCGGATCGCTTGCTCCGTTGAAGATCGGCTTCGCCCGTAAAGGTTGTCGGGCTTCTTGCTTAATGGGTACTCGGGATTCTTGATCTCAATTGGAATTAGGGTTAGGGTTTCCTACAAGCCCTCTCACTAGACTTGAGGAGGGAGGGTATGAAGAAGGAGATTGGCTAAAACTAAAATGGGTTGATTCTATCTATCTCCACTCTATTTTTTTCTATCATCTAAGATGTTAGATGTAAGATGTTTCACCCTAGGTCTAGGCTTCTATTTATAGACTTCCCAAACCCTAGGATTAGGTTTGAAATGGTAGTTCCCTCCTAAAGTTTGTTGAGAGAGTTTGTTAGGAGCTAGCTTAGGGTTTAAGCTAGGGTTTAGGAGGAATGTTCTAGAATGATAGGCTAGTTTAGTGTAGATCAAAGTGTTTGCTGATCTGGTAGAAACCTCTGGAGTCTTCTGGAAGTTGGAGTGCATTTCTGAACTGTAGGCCCTGATACAGGAGTTGTGCACCAAAAATGAAGAGGTGATTCCCTTGTTCAACCGCGGATCCGCGGCATTAGCAAGCCCATGCCGCGGATCCGCGGCCATGTAGAAGGCTTGGGCTTTGTCCTTTCTGGTGTAGCTTTTTACTGTGTTTTAGGGCTTCCTTTGATATGTTGATTTGCAATTTCTCCTTTGTAATGATACCAGATCTGAAATTAGTGAGTTGACGTATCTTTTGAGCGGTGTAATGTTCGAGCAAGCTTTCCTTTTCCTGCACAGACTTCGAAATATGGGTTGCGATATATAGAAATATTGCGATGCCATGCAATGCAGTCAATTTCCTTAGAAATGCCGGTTTTAAGATCTAGTACATGCAATCTGATAATCTGTGATAGATTTGCTAATATGTATAATACGGATACCGAACACTTCTATATGTATGCAGATGATAAGGAAATTGCCGGTTAAAATATGCAATATTTTCGACTGATCAAATACCCCCAAACTTAATTTCGATCGTCTCGAGCGAATGTTTTATTAAAAAGAGAAGGAGAAAATAAAGAAAGAGAAAAACTAACTAGCACACTTTCGTAGGCAACACGATTGCACTGAGCACGTGCAACAAGCCTTTAAACCTCTAGGTGTCCCTAGTAGGAGGAGTGTTGTCTCCTGAGGGTTTTCAGCGGATTGCACCCACAAAATCCAATAATAAAATCAAGATCATGAATATTGCATTTAAAGAAAAGAATTGTAAAAGAAAAGCCTTGAAAATTAGGGTTTCCAACTAAGCTAGCTTTTCGGTTGTCATGAGCCCTATCTTAATGGTCATGAAAAGATGTCAGAAATCACGTCCTCCCTCAATAAAACATCGTCTTATTCTTCATTCCTATCTTTATTCCAAACATCGATCATATCACCCTGCGTGTGTGTAAAGACATCCCTACACCCGGAGAATTCAATTCAAGCTATCATACTCTTGCCCATCAGCCTCAGTACTTTTTAATGAATATTTAGATGAGATTGCTAACACACTTTCATGCGACCGTTAATACTTCTTGAGGTACTAACCGACCGATTACTCCTGTGCTTGCTTACTTGGTGTATTTTCCTCGTCTTGCACCACCTCAGGCATAGCAGTGACTCCCAGACCAGTTGGCCTTAGGGCATTAAGTGAAGAAGCACCCTCGCTATATATTTTTCTTGCCATTGGTGATAACAAAACCAGTGTCCATTTTTCTCACCACTTTATATTTTTCTTTATTCATTTTTTTTCTTTTTATTTCCTTCATACTTTTATCTTTAAGACAAGAGCATTTCAAGGTATCCTCTACTATTTCAGGCTTCAAGACGTGTGTAAGTGCGAATAGCAGGGTATCAACGTTCAAAATGTTTGGCTTCCAGAATAGAAACTATTTTTCAGACTTATTTTTATCCTCAGATTAGTGACGTCTTTCATCTTACTAACCCTTGGGACAACGGCTCATAACTACTTATTACTAGTTTGTATAAGAAAACTTCTAATTTTCTTAGTTTTCTTAAATTTTTCTAATCTCATGGATGTAATTTTTCACTATCTAAACTTTCATTATCTTATTTATATACAAAAAAGTGTAAATATTAAAATTATTTTTATATTTGAAATTTTTTTTTTAAATTTTTATGGGTTTTGAAAATTTTTCAATTTTTATAGATTTTTAAAAGAAATGTTTTGTGCTTATGCAGATGATATGCAAATGATGCAAAAATAAGCACAAACCTCCCCCAAACTTGTTTTCAACAGTGTCCTCACTGTTGCCGACAGTTATACTTGTAAATCTGGGGGGAATTATTAGTGGGGGCAAAATATATAAGTGAAGAACTTCCCCCAAACTTATATTTTCACTCACCTTCATTCAAAAGATGATGCAATGATATACAGGATATGAAGTTGAGACGGAGGAATTTTTAATCCAAATAAACCGGCTCTTGTAAGAACAAGAGCTCCTCCGTGGGGTCAGTAGAAAAATACGGCTTTAATCTATGTCCATTTACTTTGAAAACAGTGCCGTTTTTAACATTTTCAACTTCTACTGCCCCGTGCGGGTATACAGACCGCACAACAAAAGGTCCCTTCCATCGAGATCGGAGCTTACCCGCGTGAAGGTGTAATCGTGAATCATAATGAAGGACTTGTTGACCAGGTAAAAATGTTTTCCTTACAATGTTTTTAGCGTGAAAAACCTTAGTCCTATTTTTTGTGATTACAGCATTATCATAAGCTTCATCGCGGAGTTCGCTTAGCTCGTTAAGTTGCAGCTTCCGAAAGTTGCAAGCAAGGTTTAAATCAAAATTAATTTCCTTTATAGCCCACAATGCTTTATGCTCTATCTCGACAGGTAAATGACATGCTTTTCCAAACACTATCCTATATGGAGACATTTCTAGGTCGGTCTTATATGCAGTCCTGAATGCCCAAAGAGCATCCGTCAATTTGGTCGACCAGTCTTTTCTAGTTTTAGCAACAGTTTTCTCCAGGATAAGTTTGATTTTTCTGTTTGAGATTTCAGCCTGCCCGCTTGTTTGGGGGTGATAGGGTATAGAAAGTCGGTGGTTGATTGAGTATTTCCGCATCAGAGTCTCGAAAGACCTGTTGCAGAAGTGTGTCCCATTATCGCTAATGATAGCGCGTGGGTGTCCAAATCTCGCAAAGATATTCTCTTTTAAGAACTTAATGACAACTTTCTTGTCATTAGTACGACATGGAATGGCTTCTACCCACTTTGAGACATAATCAACCGCCAGCAATATGTACAGATTCCCAAAGGAGTTGGGAAAAGGACCCATAAAATCTATACCCCAAACATCGAACATTTCAACAACCAGAATGGGTTGCTGAGGCATTTAATTCCTCTGGGATATTCTACCCGTATACTGACATTGTGTACAGGTTTTGCAATGCTCAAATGCGTCCTTGAATAAGGTCGGCCAATAAAATCCACATTGCAAAACCTTTTCCGCTATCTTTCTAGGACCAAAGTGACCCCCACAGGCCTGATCATGACAAAATGAAAGAACACTCTTGAACTCTTCATTTGGGACGCACCGGCGAATGATCTGATCAGGACAATATTTAAACAAATAAGACTCGTCCTAGTAATAGTGTTTTACTTGGGATAGAAAGCGGTATTTGTCCTGTTTTGACCAATCGCTCGGTATAAGTCCCGTGGCATGATAGTTCACAATATCCCTGAACCATGGTTCAGTGGATACGCTCAAGAGTTGCTCGTCAGGGAACGAGTCATTGATCGGCAGGGTCACAGGGGAAGAAACGATGCGCGAATGGTGATCAGCTACTACGTTTTCACATCCTTTCTTATCTTTGATAACAAGATCGAATTCTTGTAACAGAAGGATCCAACGTATTAGTCGACCTTTTGCATCTTTCTTCGCCAGAAGATGTTTTAAAGCGGAATGGTCAGTATACACAACTATAGGTGAGCCGATTAAGTAAGGCCTGAATTTTTCTAATGCAAATACAACCGCTAAAAGTTATTTCTCTGTGGTTGTATAATTGATTTGCGCATCATTCAGGGTCTTACTAGCATAGTAAATCACGTGTGGCATCTTTTCAATGTGCTGTCCTAAGACTGCACCTACTGCAAAATCAGATGCGTCACACATCAGCTCAAAGGGGTAGTCCCAGTTTGGTGATGATAAAACGGGGGCTGAAATGAGTGAGTGTTTAAGTGAGTCGAAAGCTGTCTCGCAATCCGAGTCAAAGTGGAAGGTCGTATCCTTGGCCAGGAGAAGAGTTAAAGGTCTAGCAATTTTGCTAAAGTCCTTAATGAATCTCCTATAAAAGCCCGCATGGCCAAGGAAAGAGCGAATATCTTTGACGCTTTTGGGATGAGGGAGGTTTTGAATGACATCTACTTTAGCTCTGTCAACCTCAATGCCTTTCTGTGAAATGACATGTCCAAGGACAATTCCTTCTTGGACCATAAAGTGGCATTTTTCCCAGTTCAAAGTCAAGTTCTTCTCTTTGCAACGAGTAAGAACAGCGTCCAGATTCGCTAGGCAATCGGAAAAAGAGTCTCCAAAAATCGAAAAGTCGTCCATAAAGATCTCCAAAAAATTCTCTACCATATCAGAGAATATCACCATCATACACCGCTGAAAGGTAGCGGGAGCATTGCATAGCCCGAAGGGCATGCGACTGTACGCAAAGGTACCAAAAGGACAAGTAAAAGTGGTTTTATCTTGATCCTTTTTGGCGATGGGGACCTGATTATAGCCTGAGTATCCGTCCATAAAACAATAGTACTGTCGTCCTGCTAAGCGTTCCAGCATCTGATCAATGAATGGTAGAGGAAAATGATCTTTCCTCGTAGCAGCGTTGAGTTTTCTATAGTCGATACATACACGCCACCCAGTTTGGGCGCGTGTCTGAATCAACTCATTCGCCTCATTTGATATAACAGTGATGCCAGATTTCTTAGGAACGACATATATAGGACTTACCCACTGGCTATCGGAGATGGGGTATATAATACCACTATCTAAGCATTTGACGATCTCTTTCATGACAGCCTCCTTCATGACGGGATTTAACCGTCTCTGTGGTTCTCGGGTTGGTCTGGCATCATCCATCACATGTATATAATGTTCAACTATCAAGGGACTAATCTCTTTGATGTCCGCCATACTCCAACCAAACGCCTTCTTGTTAGATCTTAATACCGATAAAAGTGAATTCTCTTGCTCTGATGCAAGAGAAGCGGATATTATAACTGGTAAAGTCTCCTTCTCACCTAGATATGCATATTTAAAGTGAGAGGGTAACATTTTTAGATCTAATTCAGGCGGAGAAATGATAGAAGGAGGTATCATAGATTGATTTTTGGATTTACAAAGAAGCTCAGAGCCTGTGAAAGATACAGACTCGGGTGGAGAAAAGTCAGAAGTGCAGGACTCAAGTGTAGGTAAAGTGTCCTCACTAAGACATTATGCAAAGTCAAACAGAGATGTGGTAATGTCATCGAGATCAGTAAAGCAAAGTTCCTCGGCTCCACAACGATCGGGAGCGATCTCATGGACAGAGCACACATCTAAAATATGAGCAGAGGGTTCTGATGGCTGACTTCCAACTTTGTAGATATTTAGTTGAATATTCATATTTCCAAATGATAAATTCATTGAACCATTTCTACAGTTTATAACAGCGTTGGAAGTGGCAAGGAAAGGACGACCTAAAATCACCGGAATTTGGCCCCGGGGGTTTGCCTACAGGATGTGTGTCGAGCACAATGAAGTCTACAGGGAAAACAAATTCCCCGACCTTTATCAACACATCCTCTAATTCACCCCTTGGTTTGGTGATAGATCGGTCTGCCATCTGGAGAGTGCAATGAGCAGGTTTCAGCTCTCCAATCCCTAGTTGCTCATATACAGAATAAGAGAGCAGGTTAACACTCGCGCCAAGGTCTAAAAGAGCACGATTTAAGTTTTTACCCCCAATAGAAATCGATATTGTAGGACATCCTGGGTCTTTTCGTTTCTTTGGTAGCTGGGGAAAAAAAGCAGTGCTGATATTATTAGACATAAAGACCTTCTTCGGCACTTGAGTCTTCCTCTTCCTAGTGCACAAGTCCTTAAGAATCTTCGCATAAGCGGGGACTTGTTAAATCGCATCTAAGAGAGGGATATTGATGTTAACCTGTTTGAACATTTCTATAATTTTCTCCATATGATGACTCGTTCTGTTACCCCTTAACCGGTTCGGGTAAGGAGCTTTCGCAATAAGCGCAGGGTCCATCATAGGAGAAGGAAAGGGGGGCAGACGAGGTCCCAAAAGAGGTGTGGGGACCGTCTGTGGAGAACTATAAGGGTTGGGTGAAGGTGTCGAGCCTAAAGGGAAATGGAGAATAGGCTCGTGAGAAGGTGGTTTGGTAGAAGAAGAAGGATCAGAAGGAGAAGTGTGTGTGTGTGGAAAGGACTCAGCCGGGGTGTTGATATGATTTTCAGTATTATCAATATCTTCCCCAACATTATTATTCAGCACTCTTCCCGATCTCAACGTTGTAATGGCATTTACATTGTAATGCCCAGGATTCTGTAGGAGCTTAGAGGGAAGTTTCCCTTTTTCTCTCGCACTCATTTCGGCTTTGAGGCGTGCGATTTCAGCTTCCATCGATCTGATAGTCTCAGCTTGTGACGCTGAGTTTTTCTTTATCTCACTGACGGAAGATCTAACCTCAGTTGAAACGTCCATGAAATTTGATAAAAGTGATTTCATGGTTTGAGTGATATGAGAGAAATCGTCAGCACAGGACAACGGCATAGGATTAGACTGTGCAGGATTGTTGCCCTGGTTTTGGAAATTTTGTGACTGGTAGGGATGCTGAGTGAGTTGAAGGGGTTGCTGTTGTGGTGGAGGAATAGCCCTTTGAAAATTATTCGTGTTTGGAACCGTGTTTTGAGATTGATTTTGGTTCCAAGCAAAATTCGGGTGATTCCTCCAATCCTGATTGTACGTGGAAGAATATGGATCGTTTCGAGGTCTTTGAAATGCGGCATTAGAATGCTCGTGACCTTGAAACGCAGAGTTTAATGGACATTCTTCCGTTAAATGTGACGGATCAGAACAGCACCCACAAACAGTTTTGGGGAGTGACATTTGGTTTAGGGAGGCTGCTGCAAATTTGTGTTCCATAGCGTCGAGCTTCTTTTGCATTGCTGCCATTTCAGCTCGAACACCTATGGACACATCTATTTGGTGAACGCCACCCCTATTCAATGGTTGGGTTCCACTCTCCCACTGTAGTGATTTTTCAGCGAACTCTTCTAAGTATTGCCAAGCTTCCCCATCATCCTTAGTCATAAATGTACCTTGACACATGTTTTCAAGGCTCTGTTTAGTGCTAGGGTTACTGCCCTCATATATGATTCGGCAAAGCTCCCATCTCGGGATGCCGTGATGAGGACATTGAACCAATAGATCCTTGAAACGTTCAAAGTATTTAGAGAATGGTTCAGCAGGGAGCTGGGAAAATTGGTTCAGTTCGCTACGGATTCGAGCTGTCTTTTGGTGTGGGTAGAATTTCTTAAGGAATGCAGCGTCGAATTCTTCCCAATTCGTAATAGAATGTGCGGTAGTGTTATATAGCCACTTCTCGGTTATATCGCACAATGTAAATGGAAGAAGTCGTAGACGCATCGCATCCACTGAAAGTTGTGATGTACCCATCATTGCGCTTACGTTTTCAAATTTGGTAATGAAAACGTAAGCGTCCTCAGTCTCGAGTCCGTGGTATTTGGGTAAAAGATTGATATACTGGGGCTTAATTTCAAAGTTATCCCCATTGGCTGGTGGTGTGGATAAGCAGGTTGAAAGAGGACCTCTATGTGGATAGCATCTCTCCTGGATAGAAATGCGGGGTGTATTCTGCGCACCAACGGACGGCGGCAGATTAGGGTTAAAGAAGTTTGATTGATTCGGGTCCATCGGTGTGGGTGTGGTAGTAGGTAAAGAAAAGGTAAATGGAGAAATATCGACTTCGGAGTCGATAAGGGGTACGCGGACTAAACGGGCACTAGAATCCCGTGTCCAGCCTATCTTGTACTAAAAAGGGTTAGTACAAGTGGCAGCGTTGACTTATAATTAGGGGTAAATGAATGCGGTGTTTGCTTTTGAAAAAGGGACGGATTTTGAAAAAATGATGCGACAAACCAAATGCAGCAACACAACCCTAGAATCTAATGGTCACCTAGGTCCGGCTCTAGACCGCTCCTAACTGCCAAAAGACAAGTCGCAGGATAGAATCCTCCACTGCCTCTTTGTCCCCCTGTGGCCGGATAAGTGCCAGGTAAGTGGGAAGGTACTCCACTACGTAAGTAGTGGGCCTAATTAAAAACCACTAGCCTTAGACACACTCGCCTTAGGCACCACAGGAAAACGCGGATAAGCAATGAATTACCCACGGCCCTCTTCTGTCCTAATTGAGCGCGACAGTCCTTAGAGTCATCTCTAGATTTCTTTTAGTTAATGGGGGTCAATGCGGATGCAAGTTTAGTGGTTTTCGGGGCGTCGGAAAGGTAATGAAATCCCTACCTAATTTGGATTTGGCCGTGCCCCTTAGTATCCGTATTTAGAATGCAAAACAACCAAGAAAAACAAAATCACGCACAATTTTAATTTTGCTTTTGCGGCGCAGCGATTATTTGCAAAGAATCCTGCAGAAAAGATTAGTTGGAGCTAAAAGAGGAGAGGGGAGAGAGAAAGAAAGTACCTGCAGAAAAATTTTTGCAGAGAACCCCCAAATGCGCGGCGGTTCCGCCGCGTATGGCTACTAATGCCGCGTTTCCGCGGTTCTTTCAAGGGATCAATCCACCAAATTTCTTCAGAGAGCTCTCTGGTATTTTCCAAAAATTTTTATCACAGCACAAAATGCTCCAGATCACCTTGCAATCAATCACAACACACGTATAAGAGTTTGTATGAATTTTGATTTCAAGAAGTAACAATGGAATAATTCTTTCAATTCAAACTATAAAATGTAAACAAATTAGCGCGCGATCCCCGGCAACGGCGCCATTTTGATTGGTTCGTTTTTCCCGTTGTGTAGTATGAATCAATTCAAAGGTCTCCTAAAACGGTACCATTTGATTGAAACTGTTTCTTGTGTCGGTAATCAGAAAATTTATAAAGAACTTCACAACCAAAAAAATATTTTGACCGCAATCAAACTACGGTGTCGGATGTAGTTTGTAGTGAGTGCGGATCGTCCACAGGGATTGCACGATTCGTTTTAATGATATGCTTGAATTGAAAACTTAATTGACAAGAAAAGAAAACATGATTCAAGAATGTATCAATTGATTCAGGTGTCACGATGTTTAATCAAGAATCAAGAACTGATAAACAATCAAGAATTGGGTTTCGATAATATTTTCCAATTAACAGTCAAGAATCTAAGAGAGGCTCGTAGGAATCGATCGGGTCGATAGACGTGATGTAATCTGATGATTTCGTGTTCTTGTCCTTCGAAGGATTGATACTAGATTGATGATGATCGACGAGAGTTGGGGCTTCCTCATGAAACTAGGGTTTCATCTCATAACCCTTGTTCTTTCGTCGATATCATTCCTTTTCTAGCCTCTACCAAATTCAAGAAACGATCCAAACTCCCCAATTTCGAACGATGTCAATCAAGAAAGCATCGAAACAAAATGGGTCGTCGTTTCTTGAACTTGCTAGGGTTTACAAAGCTCGTAGGACTCAAGAATCGATTAAAGCTATGTTACATCATCATTCTATTGACCGTCTCGACTCCTCGACGAGCGGAGTTTTATTCACACATCACCACACAGAAAAGATTTACGAATTGTAAAGATATCATGATGCAGAAATTAAAGAAAGCAAGATAAAAGAATATCACCTTTATTTATCTCAACAATTTTGATTACATTTGCTTCAAGAACTACAAGAAGAAGAATCTAGATTGTTGATAGGGCGTCGCTCGGCTTCGTGAGTCGTGGATCGGCTCGGATCGCTTGCTCTGTTGACGATCGGCTTCGCTCGTAAAGGTTGTCGGGCTTCTTGCTTAATGGGTACTCGGGATTCTTGATCTCAATTGGAATTAGGGTTAGGGTTTCCTACAAGCCCTCTCACTAGACTTGAGGAGGGAGGGTATGAAGAAGGAGATTGGCTAAAACTAAAATGGGTTGATTCTATCTATCTCCACTCTATTTTTTTCTATCATCTAAGATGTTAGATGTAAGATGTTTCACCCTAGGTCTAGGCTTCTATTTATAGACTTCCCAAACCCTAGGATTAGGTTTGAAATGGTAGTTCCCTCCTAAAGTTTGTTGAGAGAGTTTGTTAGGAGCTAGCTTAGGGTTTAAGCTAGGGTTTAGGGGGAAAGTTCTAGAATGATAGGCTAGTTTAGTGTAGATCAAAGTGTTTGCTGATCTGGTAGAAACCTCTGGAGTCTTCTGGAAGTTGGAGTGCATTTCTGAACTGTAGGCCCTGATACAGGAGTTGTGCACCAAAAATGAAGAGGTGATTCCCTTGTTCAACCGCGGATCCGCGGCATTAGCAAGCCCATGCCGCGGATCCGCGGCCATGTAGAAGGCTTGGGCTTTGTCCTTTCTGGTGTAGCTTTTTACTGTATTTTAGGGCTTCCTTTGATATGTTGATTTGCAATTTCTCCTTTGTAATGATACCAGATCTGAAATTAGTGAGTTGACGTATCTTTTGAGCGGTGTAATGTTCGAGCAAGCTTTCCTTTTCCTGCACAGACTTCAAAATACGGGTTGCGATATATAGAAATATTGCGATGCCATGCAATGCAGTCAATTTCCCTAGAAATGCCGGTTTTAAGGTCTAGTACATGTAATCTGATAATCTGTGATAGATTTGCTAATATGTAGAATACGGATACCGAACACTTCTATATGTATGCAGATGATAGGGAAATTACCGGTTAAAATATGCAATATTTTCTACTGATCAACCCACAACATGGGGTCCTTTGCTGCTTCTGTCGCGGGGAAACAAGTTGGCGCTTCATCTTCTTCTCTTTTTCTCGTCTAACGGGGATCCCTTTATGATTTGAGACAACCGCTGGTGCCTGATTCACCTGCCTTCTCAGTCCTTCAGCTAACAAGTCGTTTGTTCGCTCCTGGGCTTCCTTTAAACCTTGCAGTACACTCAGAATCTCAACGGTTTGATTCTGGGGTGTGGAGATAGAGGAAGAGTCGTTGGAAGACATGATCCTGAAACAGTAATTTTGAGAACGATATAAGGCACAGGCTATACGAATCAGAATATAATATGGATAGGACAAAGATTCAAGAATATCAGGCATGAGCGTCGTGGGCACAGGCGTGAGCGGAGGAGGCGGGTCGAGGGAGACGTGGGCGTGGGCGGGAAAGAGAGCCGTTGGGGAGAAGATGGGTTGGGTAGTGGGCCGGGTCGGGTAGGAGGCGTGGGTGAGGATGAAGCGGGCCGGGAATTTGGGGATTAAGTTTATGGAAAAAATGAATGGGCTGAGGGATTTTTTTTTTGCTGGGCTGCAGGAAATTAATTTAGAGGAAAGATGGAAAAAGCCCGGGGTGGCTGCTGGGCTGGGCTGGGAATAAATCAAATAAATAAAAGGAATGGGAGATGGGCCGTGCTTAAAGAAATAGAATGGGCTGGGGGTTTTAAAATGGGAAAATTTGGGTTTTGGGTTTAAATAAAATGTGAAAAGAGACGGGTGTATATAAATTGAGGTTTATACTAATGGGACAGGAACATGAGGAATTGGGATTGGGGTCTGAGAAAAGAGAGGGGAGGTACTATAATAGATTGGGAGTTTTTAAAATAATAAATAATTATAAATAAAATTTATAGGTTAAAACAAATACGGATATAGGCGTATTTAAATGAACCGGGTATTACACATACTCTCGACTGGTCCTAGGTAGTCTCTCGATAAAATCCATAGAGATCTGCTCCCATTTCCACTCCGAAAAGGGGCATGGTTGTAACTCTCCTTCTGACTCCTGATGCTCGGCCTTGACTTGCTGACAAGTCAGCATCCCGAAACAAAATCTGTGACATCTCTATTAACCCCTTCACACTAGTAGACTTCTCTCACATCATAATACATCTTGGTGGAAACCGGATGAACACTGTATGCTGACTGATGTGCCTTCTCTAAGATCTCGTGTCTCAGTCCCTCGGAATCTGGCATACATAGTCGGGTCCTAAATCATAGTACTCTCTGATCATCAATCACGAACTCTGAATCTCTGCCCTGTCGAACCTACTCTAAGATCTTTGACAAACGAACGTCATCGGACTATGCTTCACGGATATGATCAAATAACCATAGATGTGTACGGACACGGACAAGTTGTCCCCCAGTCGACGTAAACTCGAACTGTACTCGGCTGTCACAAAGAATCTGCTAATCTACCGTCGACTGTCTTTGAACCGTGCTCAAACAAGAAAATCTACCTCCGGGCTTCCGACTCAAAGTATCTGCCACATTGTTCTCCTTGTCTGGACGATAAAGAATCTCGCAGTCATAGTCTTCCACTAGCTCTATCCATCTGTGCTATCTCAAATTTAGATCTCGCTGCTGAAAGATATACTTTAAGCTTTTTGTAGTCCGTAAATATCTAGCACGACTCGTCGTATAAGTAGTATCTCCAAAACTTAAGTGTAAAAACCACCGCAGCCATCTCTAAATCATGCGTAGAATAGTTCTGCTTGTGCTTCTTTAATTGCCGAGAAGTATCGCAATAAACAACAAAACCACTTGATCTTGAAGGCAAAGATAATACCGGCGCTGTAATCAAATGAGTCTTCAACTGCCGAAAGCTCTATTCGCATACCTTAATCCAACGAAAAGAAACTTCCTTCTGGGTCAACCCGATGAACGTTGGAGCTATATGCGAAAAATCCTGTACGAAATATCAATAGTATCCGTCCAAACCCAAAATACTGCGAACCTTCGTCACTGATACAGGTCTGGGCCAGTGCTGAACGGCCTCGATCTTCTTCGGTTCCATACTTATCATCTCTCATAGCTACGTGACCCAAGAAGTCAACATCATCCAACCAGAAAACACACTTGGATAATTTAGCGAATAGATGGTGCTCTCTTAAAGTATGCAACGAAATCCTCAATTACTGCCTAGGCTTCACTCGGCTCCAAAAGTATACTAGGATGTCCTCAATGAACACGATGATAGACTGATCAAGAAACAACATGAATATACGGTTCATCAAATCCATAAACGTTGCTGGGGCATTGGTGAGCTTGAACGACATCACCAAGACTCATAACGACCGTAACGTGTGCGAAAAATAATCTTCGGAATATCATCCTCTCGAACCCGCAACTGATGATAACCTGATCGCAAGTCAATCTCCGAGAAATGTCCCGCACCCTGGAGATAATCAAATAAATCGTCGATGCGAGGTAAGGGATATCTGTACCACACATAAACCTGATTCAACCGATAAAATCGATGCACATACACAACTGCCATCTTTCTTCTTGACGAATAGAACAGGAGCTCCCCAAGGTGACGCACTCGGACGAACAAGCCCTCTATCCAACAAATCTTGCAACTGATCCTTTAGTTCTTTAAGCTCCGCCAGGTCCATCCGATATGGCGGTATAGAAAAAGGCTCCGTGCCAGAAATCAAGTCAAAGCAGAACTCAATATCGCGCTCTGGCGATAAACCAAGCAACTCGTCAGGAAAACATCTGGAAACTCTCTCCCAATCGGGACCTGGTCCAACAGGACCTCTGCGGCTTTAACATCACAAACTTATGCCAAGAATTCCTGACATCCTTTTCTCAAAAGCTGATTAGCGCGACAAGAAGAAATCAAACTGGGAAAGGCGACGCTACGGTCTCCCCGAAAAACAAAAACTAGCTCACCCGGAAAACTAAATCTGACTGCCTCCTCACGGCAGTCCACAGACGCATAATAAGTGACTAACCAATCCAAGCTCAGAAGAACTTCGAAGTCAGACACATTGAGAAGAATCAAATTGACAGAAGAATCCCTATCTACGATACGAACAAAGCAAACAAGAATGAGAAACACATAAAGCTACAAAAGACTAGCCTATGGAAGAAATCATAACAAGCGGCTGATTTAGCAAGGACTACTATCGGCTAGACTTCGATACAAAATATATGGATACCATTTCAACCGACACCAGAAAGAAATACGCATTGGAGGAAAACACGAAAAGAATACTTGTCACAACTGCGCCCATCTAATCGTCTCTGAGCTGGCATACCGGTACAAAAACCGCTTTGATCTAAAAACGACCGAAATCTCAGAAATGCGCTCCTCTTGCAGTAAGGTTGCATCCATCGCGGCTGCATAAGTGTCAAAATGCTGTGTGCCGATGGCAAGAGATAACTGCATGTCCAAACTCCACACAAACCTCTTGATCTGTTTCTCTTTAGTGTCCACCAGGTAAGAAGCATATCGAACCACTAAGTAAACTGAATGTCGTACTCGGACACTGTCATCCCTGAAGTCTTGCGCAAAGACTCAAACTACGGGCTCGGGCATCTCGAACGCTCTCCGGAAGGAAACGAGCAAGAAGTACAGCTGTGAACACATCCCAAGTCATAGGAAGTAGGTCTGCAGCTCGGCCTCACTCAACTGACTCGCACCGCGTCTCAGCAAGACCTCTCCAGACAAAATCTCGCAAGCTCAATCCATATCTCGTCAGAACATCTTTGTGAACGACAATTCTAAGTCATCCTGTCAAGGATTGTCTACGGATCCTCCACTACATCTATGCTGTAAAAACTGGAGGCTTCAGCCTCAAAACTCCTGTAAGGATATGTAAATAATCTTGGTAACAACAGAAACAACTGCTTGAGCAGTAGGTACAACCACAGTCCCTGCGGCAGGAGGGACATCATCGGCTCTCGGCTAGCCTCAACTAACAATCTAACCATCTGTCGCAAGTCCTAAATACTCGACTCTAGCCTAGCTATCCGTCCTGGAGAAGGCGGATCACTCTGTCCCTGAGAGGTAGGCGTACCGCCCTGATCGGTCCTCGTCTCAAACGAGCCTACTCTAATCTCATCCCCGGTGGCAGTCCTCTGGCCCTCGTAGTCTCCGTCGGCATAGTGGCGGGAACAAGAAACATGATTAATAGGAATATTGTGATCGAATCAAAGGGTTTCCGGAATCAAGAAAGGAGATACAAGCAAATATATATCCTAAGATTACTTAGGCGGAGTACGTATGCCGTGGAACATACACACGCTATGTCACTCTGCTTAAGTCACCTACTCCATCTACCAAAGATCATCCTACACTCAGAAAGGTAAAACCTAACGTTCTGATACCAACTTTGTCACGACCCGAAGGTACGGAACGTGACTTGCACTTAAATTACGAAACATCTCAAGACGTACGTAATCTAAGTAAGCCAAAGCCCAGAAATCAAAACCATTTACAGAAATAGAGTGAAGGAAAACTTATTTAAAGAAAGCGATCTTAACTAAATAAGTCTCATTAAACATTTTAAAAGCAACATCATATTTTCTCGAAAATTTCGGCAGAGTCTCCTTTGTAAATACTGGCCCCCAAATGGGTACAACACATGAAAATACATATAAATAAAGAATAAGGCATCCCCAAATGGGAGCTAGCTCTTCGCCAATGGTGGAATCACAACCACATGCAATATGTATAACAAAAGTGCGAAATAAGCATCTGGAAGCAAGAAATGAGAAACACCACACCGGCTCAAGTGAGCATCGACACCAATATCATAAATACTAGTCCTACGAGTCTCACCGTCTAGTCAAATATACAAGGGTAGATGGAGTACACTAGATACAAAAATAATATACATGATGGAATAACATATCCTCGCAACCCACCTACTAGCAATGCCGTAAGTCCAAGCAAAAGGAACAAAATGAGGAAGTACGCCCGCCGCTACTGTGCTGACGGGTCAGACCTGCAAGATACTGTGGCACAACGGGGATGAGTTGCTAACTCGTAAGTAGTAAGTAACATCTCATGAGGCTATCGTAAGCATGCACGCAAATGCGTCTCAATCTATGCATATCGATATGATACGATGTACTAACATGAACGCAACATGAATGCATAATCAAACATGAAACTTGAATAAGTATGGTATGAGAAAATCTTTGTTCTTGTCTTAGAAAAAGCTCTGTGCAATAAACTGAAATATCATCAATGAAATCAACAGAAAATCCGTGTCAAGCATCGACACAATATATACATATCCCAATATCCCGATGTCTCAACATCTCAATGTCTAAATATCTCAATATCTTGGGCTCCGTCAGTCCGGATCGGACCATATCATCAAATCTCACGACCACGTCGGTATCCTTCGGATATCCGCCACGTCAGACATCACCGGTAGATAGTCCGCCCCTGCCGGGCTCATCGTCATCCCCACAAAAACACTCTCGCCCCGGGGTACCATACCGGGTCCACCATGTACCCGAGACGGTTCATCCTCCTCCTCGAATCGGGTCTCGACTGTAAGTCCACGTTACCTCTCCCGGTTCTTTCGGGCTTGCGTAAATGGTGAAAAACGATTTTTAGGGTTTAGGTAACATGGACTACGAAAACGGATCTTGGCTAAACTACACACTAGCAACTAACAAGAGAGTTATCTACTCGGTTAGGGGTTATACCTCAACTTGAACTCCTTCTTCTCGGACTCTTTGTACTGGTCGGATGGTGCTTTCCTCGTTGCCTTCTCTTGTCGAAGATGGATCCACCTGAGGGTTTCTTCCTTGAGCTCCTTTCTCGAACTTTGAGAAAACTAAAGTCTCCGGCTTGCTAGACCTTCAACCTTAGGAAGAGTAGAGAGTGGCTTTGGGTGTTTTATCTCCAAGGAGAGGTTTCTCAACTCATGAGAATGATTCTCCTTGAACTAGAGGAGGAGGAAGATGAAGAGAGGAGAGAGAATGGTTATGATAGAATGAGAATAGTTTTACAACCATAACAATATATGTGAATTAATCAAATTAATAATTTTAATCAAATGAAAAAGTTGATGTTTGGTTTGATGAGACAATTATCATTTCACATTAAATGGTTTTTGCAAAGATCAAAGAGCATCTTTGATGTGTAATGATGATGGTCAAAGTTTCAACCATGGTCAACTAGTCAACCTTGGTCAACAAGCCAACAAAACTAACCATGAAACAATTTCATTTAATTAATATTATTAATTGATATATCATAAATTCATTAGGGTTTGGAAAAAGACGACTGTCAACTGTGCATACGCACCCATTCCAAAACCCTAATGAAAATCCTCTTCCTCCGCCTCAATCAACTGTGTATACACACCCGCATTCTTGTTCCGAGGAACATGAATACTATGAGATAAAACTAACCCCAAAACATATACTAGGATCTGGCTCAAACCAGAGCCCGCTAGTAATGTCTGTCCGGACGCCAAACGTGCACAAGTGCGCGGATGTGAACAAACCCTGTCGCAAAACCATGCGACCTCTACTCTGTTTTGCCCAAAGGCGAATAACTCTCTGTGTAGGACTCTAAAGACTCGACACTACGCTGGCAGTGGGTTTAACCACAGACCGAAAGCGGCACTAGCTGTACATAACGGTCCCCAGGTAGATGCCAAAAAGAAGACTGACGAGGTAAACCCATCGGAACTCCTACTGAGCCTGTATGTGACAGTCTCCGTACAGTCCGGTCTGTTCGTCTAAGAACATCGTATGGAGGGCCTAGGGGGCGGTAAACGTCAGTCCCCTACTAGCGGTACAAGTCGTGTCGGAGTGTAGCCCAGAACACCTGAGATAACACTGGAAACCTACCGGTCTATCTCGCTTGCCCTGGCCAGGGACTTTGTGTAATGGCTCTCCTAGACACAGCGCGATATCAACCCCCAATACCCGGAGAGACGAATCCTGTCTAACCGTCACTGCCTCCAAGTGCTTTGGGACTGCACCCAAAAACTACCTGTTTGCACGACTCCTTTGAGCCGTGGTAGGGTAGTAATCAAAGTACAGTGGGAACACACTTGAGGAGAAGTGACAGTGTCAAGTCAACGGACTAAGCTGTACTCATGTCACCTGGAAACTGATAACTGACGATAGGTATAGTACCAACCAACAGTTCCCAACGAGTCCTGTCCAGTGTACTCGTAACCTAACGAGCACCCGCATACTATCTCAAGTACGACGTACTGACGGCTGTAGGACAGACCGTCTCCCAAGCTGGGATAAGAAGCACATACGCTAGTCTACTCTGGAGTATCGATGCCCTGTCTCGATAGCCCTGTGACTAGAGACCTGCATAAGGATGTGCTTATAGATTACCCAGCCCCCACGAATGTGACTGCCATCACAACGCTGGTAATCAAGCAAAGATCCTAAGGGCTCCACTAATGTGTAAAGGCGATATGCTAAAAGAAACACATGCACACATTAAAGCAGAAACAAACCAAGTAGCATACTACCATTTTGAGCAAGAATGTCAATACAAGGTGAATATCCCAAGCTTCCATCAAGTAATATACATGCTAGTATGATACAGTAATGGCCTCTAGGGAATATACACTAACATCGACTACCAACAGAAATCAGGAAAACTCATGGTGGACGGAATATACATCATATCGCGAGGAAAATGCAACTTGCATTTTTAAAGAGACAACAGGTTTATTAAATTCTTACGATTCTCCCAAAAATCCATAAATCTCATAAACACGGAAATCTCCAAGAAAATCATAATATGTAAACCTGTCGGCGATGATGAATGCCTATGGTATCAATAATATGAAATACAATGTGTGACTAGAAAACTATGCATGAACGATGAGGCAATGAGGTGTATGCATATGACTAGCAATCCTACATATTCATCCTGATGAATTGAATTTACAAGTACATGTTTACAGATCATATATGATGCAATTATTTTAGATTCTGATTTAAGAAAGTTCTATAGTGTTCGTGGCATAGCAATTACCAAGGTGTGTGTGTTCGCATGAATAGTGCCCGTGCAACATGAACCAATGGTAATAGTGCAAGTGTCCTATGAGATAATATCATATATATCTATGATGATGCAATGCAATGAGATGAATGACTAGGAGACTACGCATATGAATATAAGCAATATTAGAATTACTGACTATCGGGCGCCTAGCGCCATCCAGACGATTCCCTCGTAGATGTGTACATCTACTCACCGGGACGCCTTGGCTAATCGGATTCGATTTCAGCTCTGCCATTTCTGCGCCACATCCGATGCCTCCGCAACCGATCCTAGAATTACATAAACACGATACATAAGGCTAAAATTATGAGAAGGTACGAGGACAATCGATACGAAGGTTAAACGTCCTAAAGGTAGACTTTTGTGCACAAAACGTGTACGACATCACCACAACCTCAACTAGGATCGCTATACGAAACAACCACCAAGCCTAGAATCCCAATCGCGCATCCACGACACATCAAATTATTATAGGATATAGCATGTAAATCATTGCAACGTCAAATTGAACCAAAATCTAATTATTCCAAAACCTAGTAAGCTTATCGATAGGGTTTTGGCGTAAAAACTTCACGGATTAGCGATCTAGTGGCCACAATCACAATTAACCATCTTAATAAGCCCCATACCTTTACTACAATTTTTAATCTGACCCATTTTAGATAAATCAAAAAGTTAGTTTGCAAAAAGCTTAATTAGGACAATTTAAGAGTAACAATTTACAAATTAACAACTAGACTAGATTTTGCATGTCATGACATGTTAAACTACACATTTAAACCATGATCAATTTGTAAAAACCCTAACTTGATCTCATACCCTTATCTTGAAAACTAAACCTTGCAATCTAAAACCATAATTAAACACCTAATAAGCTAGATTTAAGTAATTAACCAACATGTAATTCATTGGGTTAAGATTATACCTCAACAATTTGTAGATCTATCTTGCAACATAGCCTACCAAAATGGCTTCCTTGCTCCAAGATCCATGCTAGAGTGGTCAAGGAAAAATGGGTAAATATTTAATTTGGAATTAGTGGAAATTTTGTGTTGATTTTTCATGGATTTTTGTGTATTTTTGGAGATGAGATAAGATGAGGAAGTGGGGATTTTCTGCAGGCGAGGGCTTAGCCAGTGATGAGAGGGGAGAGGTAAGTGAGTGAGGTGTGATTTGGTCAAGTCAAGAAAACCCATACCTCATTAATAAAACACCATCCTTCATTATTCTATTCTTTTCATTCTATTTTTTTTTTTGAAGTTTTAGAAGTGAAAAAGAATGGGGAGGGGGGCTGTGCAGGCTCGGCCAGATGGGGAAATGTGTGTGTGTGTGTGTTTCACGACCCGAAAGAGCACGTGACTGGCCCTTGAACCATATGAAGTCTATAGGACTCCATCTGATCCAAGTAAGCCAAAAGCCCAAAAATCTAAAACCATTTTAAGGAGTAAATAAATAGAACTTGTTTAAAGAAGTGAAGAAATCATGTTTGGAAAGCAAGGCTTTTAAATAACTAAACCGAATATGCATTTTAAAATGTATAGTCTTTTCTGAAAATTTCGGCAGAGTTTCCTTTGTAAATAGTGGCCCCGAAAGGGGTACAACAAGAATAATATATATGCAATGATAAAAGGCATCCCCAAGCGGGAGCTAGCTCTTCGTCAATCGACGGTCATAACCACGCAAGCAATATAATATACAACGCCGAAGGGGGATGATCAAAACTCAAAAAGAAACTCAATAACAGCATGAAAACTGTAATACTACAACGCGCGATTCTAAGGTCGAAATAATACATAACTGGTTTTCTAAGTCTGAAACAATATACAAGTTTTGGCTGATGGAATTTCTTGATACAATGAATAATACATGTACAATGGTGGTTCTGATTCAAAAGAATCCACCTACCAAAACAAGTCACCCGTAAGGGAAGCAATGTGTCAGAAAAGCCGCAATGAAATCTGTACGGAAAAATCTGCAAGAACTGTGGCACAACGGGGGTGAGTTGCCAACTCGTGAATAGAAAATATTTACAAGCAGAAATCGAATGCATGACATAATCCTAGGTCAATACGATCAGGTATGTATATAAACCTCAAAAGGATAAGTCTGAAGCATGATAAGATGGCAATGTAACATCTATACATGTATGTAGTGCCAAGTGCTCGTGCCAGTGCCTCAGGTAATAACATATCATAAATATAAGGTATGTCTGCATGAATATGTATGATGAAGTATCTAAATTGATATCAATACACATATATTAGCGTCCCATTCCACTAATATTGGTGTAAGGGCATATATAACAGCGTCCTCATCCACTGTTATATATACACATGAGGTATGATCAAAGTAATCAAAGTCTGTATGTATGTGGATCCCGTCCACGTGTCACCCAATGACAATAAGCATCATGCATGTAAATATCATAAAGCATATGCATGGAAATATGAGGATATAATAAAAATCAAGGAACCTGAGTGCCTAGCATCGACACTCAAAAACATCATGAAACCTGTGCCTAGCATCGACACGTAAATCCTCATATATTGGGCCCCGTCTGCGGTATCGGCCCTCGGCCCCGACAGTACGGATCATCCCATATCCATCTATCGACTCTGGTCAGTATCCTCCGGATAACCGCCATGTCCAACCAATCACCGGTAGGTACTCTCCACCCTGCCAGGCTCATCGTCTGCTCTACGAAAAACATTTCTTGCCCTGGAGAACCATGCCGGGTCCACCATGTACCCGCAATCGACCTCATCCACCTCCTCGAATCGGGTTTCACATGTCGCTCTCAGCACCAAGAAAACACATGGTGGACGCACTGAAATATCATATCAAGGGTAACCGGTTTTTTTAAAACAATTACTTATTCTCTTTTGAAATACCCACGGTTCCCAAATCCAGAAAGATCATGGAAACAACATATCTCAATGCGTATGATCATAAAGCATGATGTAATGCGACATGTAAAAGAAATGTAAGCATATCAGTATGTCATGCAACACGGAATAGTACTATGCACATATTTAGGGAAGACCGCTTCTTTAAAATGAATCAGCTTTAAAAGGTGTCTTGCGGTTCCCAAATCTCTAATCAAGCCAGAATCATCAATGTATGTGCAAATACGTATGTATGCACGTATGGGTGTACAATAGGAATACACAGTATATAGGTACACAAGTATGCCATGCAAGGGTCATATCCTGAATGCAACAATACTACAGTGTAGTGACATAGCAATTATCGATGATGAAGTGTGTGAGCCGGCGAGCAGTGTACGTGGAACATACACAACATCGATAATGGTGCTAGTGTCCTAACAGCATGGTTGTAATATAGCAATAAACATAAGCAATGCAATGCAAATAACATGAATATGCGGAATTGAATAATCAACGCAACAGTGAAGAATCTACATCAATAAATATATCATGCAGCTTGCCATTTGAAATAAGACGAATCTGGATTTTTGGTAAAATGAGGCTACGGTGTTTTTAAGAAAAGATGCGTCGTTTGAAAATATCCGTAGAATCCTTTTTTTGCCTATCTTTAAAATATCCCCCATTCGTTAGTTTTGAAATAGGTATGACTCGCGTCTAGTCTAATGTCTACTAAGTAATCTACAGACCTAACTAACAAGCTAAACAGGAGGGTATGGAAACCACCTACATCTGAGTCGATATATATAAATATATATATATATATATATATATATATATATAATAGTCGGTGATCCCGCCTCAATAGTATCACATACGATACAATATACATCATATAATATCCTCGAGTCATGAGTGCGGATCTATCATCAATAAATAGCTCATACGTAAATCCATTGTACGGCATCCCAAATCTGGGTACGGGTCAATATCACATTTATCTCATCAATTATCTGGTATCCTTATCATCATATCACATAATCTGAGGTACTGATCTAAGTCTAGTACAACTGATACCATCTATATGAGTATGAATGCGTGTGTGAAACACACGTCCAAAAGCCCGCTAAGAATCACATGTCGTATCCCAAATACGAATCATATCATATCACCGATCTCATGGCACTTGCCCAATATCATTGACTCGTCTCCAATGTCATTCACTATCATCATCAACACAGTATAAGTTTAATGAATATGCCAGGGTGTGCGTGTGGGTGTAAACCTATTCTAGGGTTCGCGACTAGGAACTACACTAGCTTACTTCTAACCCTAATCTAACCATAGTACATCTAACAAAATATCCCCGACACACTATAACTGTCATATATATAGTATATACATATAAGGTATACCAACTTCGGACTGTGGGGGTGCTATACGCCATCCACCCGACTTCCCCTGTAGATATAATCTACTCACCTTGCGTTTTGCGTGTCGGTGGCGATGTTTCCGCCATCATCTTCATCGCCTCGGATCACCGTGGAGGTACCTACATATCATACATATCGCATCGCATTAAAACCCAATCAACACTAAAATGACACACGGAAACCAAAACGATACGCTTAAAAGCTTATAGGTTAGAACCTATGGTTAGCTCTCGCAAATCAACCTGAAATCACTCGAGATAGACGTACAAACGTCACATGATCGAGATAAAGCACAAATACTAAAATCCAGAAATCGAAATACGGAAAACCATAACCAAATCCAAAGCATTAACTTATAAAAGTGTTCCCAGATTTTGTCTCAGGTGAAACCAAGGTTCCAAAACAACACTAGGGTGATATATAGGGTACATATGACCTACAGAAGAAACCTGGACCCTACCCCACACCAAGTGGCTGAGCCCCCCTAAAGGAAAATCCGGCCAGGCCGGCCCTGCATGATCCTATGGGGTCCGTCTTTCTACAGGGGGTCCCTAGGGTCAATTCTAGTCCTATGGTGTTGTTTACTTTTCTAGTAAATTCCCCGGATCATTCCAGATCTGCCTGCACATTCAAAGTTCACAAACCGACATCACAAGTTCTGAAATTCCATATTTTGGGTTTCAGTTTTAATCTAGTGCAAGTTCTAGGTTTCCTAGCATCTATGGGGGTTTAAGGTCATCTCTAGAGCCCAAATTCACCAACACAACTCAAATTAACCCTAACCCTCATTAGAAAACTCCAAATGTCGCTAAACTTTGCCAAAACGATATTAAACATTAAAAGAGGCTTAAACACAAGAAATACTACACTAATTGTGAAGGAAATACCTCAATAGACCCTCATGAATCCTCAACAGCGCCAAAACACAAACTTTCTTGGTCCATTGGGTAGCTAGGGGGCTTGTGCACCTTTTTAGTGAAAAGGAGATAGGGTTTTGGAGTTGTTTTTGAGGTGATTTGAGGAGTTGAAGACGGGGAGGGAGGTGAAGGAAGCAACAGCAGCAGCAAGGGGCTGAAGAGGGAGAGAGATGAGTGAAGGAATGAAGGGAAATGGCTAAGTCAACACCCTCACCTACTCTTTCTCACCCATACCTCCATATTATATCCTTTTTCCCTTTCTTTTCTTTTCTTTTCCAATTTTATTAACCCAAATATTCCTTCTCACTCAAATTGTAAACCCAAAGTGATATGGTAAAAATGCACAAGTGTAGAGCAAAAAAAAAAAAAGATATTTGCATGTTTTGCACAAAAATGCCAAAAATCCAATTAGCGATTTTTAATCGCGATTAGCACTAAATTAGTGTCAAACTAATCATAAAAACTTAAAAATGGTATAATTCCATAAAATACCCTATTTTAGAATTTTCCATAATTTTTCCAAATTTTTCCCCATTTATTTGTATTTAATTTTACCGAAATATTAAAATATTTATTAAAATAATATTAAATTATAAAAATTCCTAAAAATCATATTTTATTTTTTTGAAATGTTACAATCTTCCACCCTTAAAGAAATTCGGTCCCCGAATTTAAATTTAAACCCCTAAATTCTAAAACATTTCAGTAAAAATCCAAATTGTCGGGGCTCCGAAATCATCAATACATAAAACGCATCATAGCGCAATGCATGCACATAAGTAATGAGCAGATAAATCAAAAACAAAACTCCGTCAAGCATCCAGCAATCATCGGAGTCATGGTAAAGATACAAATGTCAAATCCAAAACAAACCCAATATGATGTACAACAGAACTATACATGTAGACATCAATCTATACGTGTAAATAGCTGAAGTAAATGCATGCAAAAATATCTAGGTACTGTCCTCTGACTAGTCCTGCTCAGTATTAAAACATATAGCAAATATCATAAAAACGTACTGCTCTATAAGAAATCAATCCCTAAAATGTATATAAGAATACTTTGTGCGTCTGGTGCACACGGAAATCAAAATCCATATATATGCCATACATGTGCACAAAACAACATCTAGGTGCAACGGGTGTTCACGAAACATCTGTCATAGGCAACGTGTATACCTGACAGCAAAATCAGGTGCATCTGACATGCACGAAGAGTCTCGATTTAGTGCATCAGGTGTGGAAACTATGCTGGAAAACACTAAAAGTGCATGAAAACTATGCTGGAAGCGTAAATCAAATCACCGGCATAAAATAGGCATGAAATCGCAATCAATACTTCAAGAATAATAACTATGCGCAAAGTATAAATATCCAGTAGGTGCAACCATGGTGCGCGAAAACAAATATCATGAAACTCAGCCATCAAAACCAAATTATGCGAATAAATCGCCCAAAATACCGAAATCCATAGTGACGGATACGTGATAATCGGATCACACAATCACAAATCATAAATACCGTCGTCGGTAGTCCCTCCTTCAAAGTCGAGAAGGTGTCGGTGCATCCAAAGCTAGCAGTGCAAGATATCTACTTGCCTCTTGCTCACGGTCTGGCGTCCTCTGTCTCTGGGTCCTTATCTTCTCTGCAGATTACCAATCTCGCAATCCATCGACTCATTGGCCCTGTCAGGTGTGCTAACGGGGACGATTCCGTTCTGGCGCTTCTCTGGTCATCTCTCGGTCAATCTTCACGACCACTCGTAAAGCAGCATGTCACTAGCGCCGACCTCTGGTCCTCTGAATGCATATCATACATCTGCTCCTGGTGCAAATCTTATTGCAGCAGTGTCCTGGAAGGAATCCCGCTCAAGGTCTCTTCCGATCTTGCCTATGCCGAACTGTACGGAGGCTGGTACTCTTGCATAATCTCTTCTCGCTCAATGGACATCTGTGTCCTCAACACAACATTTCCTCGGAAGTTGGTCGCATCTTAACACCTCTGTAAGCATATCAGGTCTCTGGTCTCGACGGGAAGTAATGACAGCTCGTCAGCGTCTCGCACGAACCTCTTGTCCCGCTTGTCTGTATTATCGTTCACTTCGACGTCACGTCTCTATCTGCGCACTGCAATGTTCTCGGCTACGGTCCATCCAAAGTCTCTCTCATATCTCTTTTCTGCCGAATTGCCCGAAAGTCATCGTCCTTTACTGAAGCTAATTCTTGTTCCGGAAAGGCTGCATACTCATCGCGCCTCTTTCTGGAAGATATATCCATATACAATGCCTCTGCGTGCGTATCGCATATCTGATGTCAGCGGAGTGGAACGTCATCTCGTCGAAATCTCGTGCGAATTTTTTTACTTCATTCTGCTCCAATGTTGACTGATTCGGACTCGTCTCATCGTGGCTGCATGGACGGCGCTCCAACGGCTATACTCGTATCTGGAGTCTCCCAAGCAGTGTATCCCATCACATGATATCCGAAAGATGTCGAACCATCCGATCTATTCGTCAAAACCTCATAATCCCCCAAGAGCTCAACATCTTGGGTACAGTTTAATAGTATCGAGTACATACCACAGCATCGATGGTCCAGCCGTAGAAGGGTAAACCCAAGCCTCACTAATGGCGTTGCGGAACTGCCGCAAATCCTAAGGTTCAAAGGCTTTCACACGGTCATTATGTCGAGTTAGGGTTTCATTCTTCTTGAGGGTCCATAGAATCGCCTGCACGTCTTTCCGAATACTTTAAATTTGGAATATGGGCTCCTGACATTTGATCGTCTCTATCGACTCTCAACGAATCTGCGTGAAGTCATCTCTAGCTGGAATCAATCTATCTAATGATCTTGCATCGGGGTAAGAGAACGAACCACATGTCCTAGTCATTCACCCTCAGGTGACTAGCGAATCGCCATCGTATATCTAAATATATACTCATGCTGCAGTAGCTCCAACATCTGGGCGATATCTCGTCATTTGCAGCAACAACTGGCTCATTCTGCTGTACGCTGAACAGCGCCTCAATCATCATGAGTAAGCGATATATCAACGATCATCACATCCTGACCGGCCTCTAGCAGTAGCCTGATCCCCTGGTACTGATCAGCACATCCGAGAAATCTCGTAACAGCGATCTGTCAAACGCTCATAGCGGGAAAACACAATAAGACGACGCCTCTATATGCAATCGTACGTCTCTGGAATCACGCCGTGGTCAGTCCTCGTCCGTGATGAGCTCAAACTGACGCAACTCTAGCCGTAGCACTCTCTGCCTGTGTAATCGTGGCAGCAAAATCATAACCAGTATCGATGATGATAGATCATAGGAATGAATATAATACTGTGCAAGGAAATGTACATCCTAAGGTTTCTTAAGCGGAGTAGCGTATCATAAATATGCCGCAGAACATACGTACGGTACGTCACTCTACTCAAGCTACCTACTCCATCAACCAAGGGTCATCCTACGCGACGAAAGTTCGGGTATAATACCCCCTCGACTAAGTCTAAGTTCCGTAAGATCAAGCCTAAGTTCCGTATATATATAAATGCCCTAGGCTCCATATAGTCAAACTTAGACTCGAACCAAGATTAACCTAGCACTCTGATACCAACTTTGTCACGACTCAAAAGAGCACGCGACTGGCCCTTGAACCATATGAAGTCTATAGGACTCCATCTGATCCAAGTAAGCCAAAAGCCCAGAAATCTAAAACCATTTTAAGGAGTAAATAAATAGAACTTGTTTAAAAAAGTGAAGAAATCATGTTTTGAAAGAAAGGTTTTTAAATAACTAAGCCGAATATGCATTTTAAAATGTATAGTCTTTTCTGAAAATTTCGGCAGAGTTTCCTTTGTAAATACTGGCCCCGAACGGGGTACAGCAAGAATAATATATATGCAATGATAAAAGACATCCCCAAGGGGGAGCTAGCTCTTCTTTAATCGACGGTCACAACCACGCAAACAATATAATATACAACGCCGAAGGGCGAGGATCAAAACTCAAAAAGAAACTGAATAACAACATGTAAACCGTAATACTACAACGCGCGACTCTAAGGTCGAAATAATACATAACTGGTTTTCTAAGTCTGAAACAATATACAAGTTATGGCTGATGGAATTTCTAGATACAATGAATAATAAATGTACAATGGTGGTTCTGATGCAAAAGAACCCACCTACCAAAACAAGTCACCCGTAAGGGAAGCAATGTGCCAGAAAAGCCGCAATGAAACCTGTACGGCAAAACCTGCAAGAACTGTGGCACAACGGGGGTGAGTTGCCAACTCGTGAATAGAAAATATCTACAAGAAGAAATCGAATGCATGACATAATCCTAGGTCAATACGATCAGGTATGTATATAAACCTCAAAAGGATAAGTCTGAAGCATGATAAGATGGCAATGTAACATCTATACATGTATGTATTGCCAAGTGCTCGTGCCAGTGCCTCAGGTAATAACATATCATAAATATAAGGTATGTCTGCATGAATATGTATGATGAAGTATCTAAATTGATATCAATACACATATATTAGCGTCCCATTCCACTAATATTGGTGTAAGGGCATATATAACAGCGTCCTCATCCACTGTTATATATACATATGAGGTATGATC
This sequence comes from Agapanthus africanus, assembly GCA_030015575.1. Taxonomy (NCBI): domain Eukaryota; kingdom Viridiplantae; phylum Streptophyta; class Magnoliopsida; order Asparagales; family Amaryllidaceae; genus Agapanthus; species Agapanthus africanus. The sequence continues at coordinate 624,905,962 of CM057339.1, forward strand.
AAAGTAATCAAAGTCTGTATGTATGTGGATCCCGTCCACGTGTCACCCAATGACAATAAGCATCATGCATGTAAATATCATAAAGTATATGCATGGAAATATGAGGATATAATAAAAACCATGGAACCTGAGTGCCTAGCATCGACACTCGAAAACATCATGAAACCTGTGCCTAGCATCGACACGTAAATCCTCATATATCGGGCTCTGTCTGCGGTATCGGCCCTCGGCCCCGGCAGTACGGATCGTCCCATATCCATCTATCGACTCTGGTCAGTATCCTCCGGATAACTGCCAGGTCCAACCAATCACCGGTAGGTACTCGCCACCCTGCCAGGCTTATCGTCTGCTCCACGAAAAACATTTCTTGCCTCGGGGAACCATACCGGGTCCACCATGTACCCGCAATCGGCCTCATCCATCTCCTCGAATCGGGTTTCATATGTCGCTCTCAGCACCGAGAAAACACATGGTGGACGCACTGAAATATCATATCAAGGGTAACCGGGTCTTTTAAAACAATTACTTATTCTCTTTTGAAATACCCACGGTTCCCAAATCCAGAAAGATCATGGAAACAACATATCTCAATGCGTATAATCATAAAGTATGATGTAATGCGACATGTAAAAGAAATGTAAGCATATCAGTATGTCATGCAACACGGAATAGTAATATGCACATATTTAGGGAAGACCGCTTCTTTAAAATGAATCAACTTTAAAAGATGTCTTGCGGTTCCCAAATCTCTAATCAAGCCAGAATCATCAATGTATGTGCAAATACGTATGTATGCACGTATGGGTGTACAATAGGAATACACAGTATATAGGTACACAAGTATGCCATGCAAGGGTCATATCCTGAATGCAACAGTACTACAGTGTAGTGACATGGCAATTATCGATGATGAAGTGTATGAGCCGGCGAGCAGTGTACGTGGAACATACGCATCATCGATAATGGTGCCGGTATCCTAACATCATGGTTGTAATATAGCAATAAACATAAGCAATGCAATTTAAGTAGCATGAATATGCGGAATTGAATAATCAACGCAACAGTGAAGAATCTACATCAATAAATATATCATGCAGCTTGCCATTTGAAATAAGACGAATCGGGATTTTTGGTAAAATAAGGCTACGGTGTTTTAAAGAAAAGATGCGTCGTTAGAAAATATCCGTAGAATCCCTTTTTTGCCTATCTTTAAAATATCCCCCATTCGTTAGTTTTGAAATAGGTATGACTCGGGTCTAGTCTAATGTCTACTGAGTAATCTACAGACCTAACTAACAAGCTAAACAGGAGGGTATGGAAACCACCTACATCTGAGTCGATATATATATATATATATAAATATAATAGTCGGTGATCTCGCCTCAATAGTATCACATACGATACAATATACATCATATAATATCCTCGAGTCATAAGTGCGGTTATATCATCAATAAATAGTTCGTACGTAAATCCGTCGTACGGCATCCCAAATCTGGGTACGGGTCAATATCACATTTATCTCATCAATTATCTGGTATCCTTATCATCATATCAAATAATCTGAGGTACTGATCTAAGTCTAGTACAACTGATACCATCTATATGAGTATGAATGCGTGTGTGAAACACACGTCCAAAAGCCCGCTAAGAATCTGTCGTATCCTAAATACGAATCATATCATATCACCGATCTCATGGCACTATGCCCAATATCATCGACCTATCTCCAATGTCATCCACTGTCATCATCAACACAGTATAAGTATAATGAATATGCCAGAGTGTGCGTGTGGGTGTAAACATATTCTAGGGTTCGCGACTAGGAACTACACTAGTTTACTTCTAAACCTAATCTAACCATAGTACATCTAACACAATATCCCCGACACACTATAACTATCATATATATAGTATATACATATAAGGTATACTAACTACGGACTGCGGGGGTGCTATACTCCATCCACCCGACTTCCCCCGTAGATATAATCTACTCACCTTGTGTTTTGCGTGTCGGTGGCGATGTTGCCACCATCATCTTCATCGCCTCGGATCACCGTGGAGATACTGTAACACCTTAGGATGTGTTTAGTGGCTAATTATATTTAAATAAAGGGTTTTAAAAAAAAGTTTACCAAATTGAGTTTCAAATATTTTTCCAAATTTAATAAATATTTTTCTAGAATTTTCCTAGGCTTGCACACACATGTGCATGTATACTAGGGTTTAAAATAAGGTTATACCATGATTAGCAACCATGGTGGGTTTAATAATGGGGATTAAGTCTTTTGGGTTCTAATTAAGTCTATTTAGTTAATTGATGGTTGTTTTAATTTGAAATTTTGTTTTGGGGTGTTGACTTGAGAGAATGAGAGAGAGAGAATGCATCATGGCAAAGCCCATGCTTGCATTTAATGATGAGAGAGAAAGGAGGGGTTGACATTGGGAGTTATCATTTTCTTCTCATTCTTGTGCTCATTTCTCTCAACCTCTCACTCTCACACTCATACACCCACATTCACACAGCAGCAGCAGAAGCAAGCACAGCAGCAGCAGCAAGCAGTCACAGCAGCAACAGTGAGCAGCAACAACAGCAACAACTTCAGCTGCAGCTCCTTCCCTCTACTCCTTCTTCTTCCTCCAGCTCTCTAGGGTCGAGTGTGGGGTATACTTCTTGAACTTACCCCCTAGTTTTCTTAGTTAGTGTAGCTTAGCTTCGATTAGTGATTAATGGTGCGTTTTAGTGCGATATGTGGTAATTAGTGGGAACTTTGATCAAGTGAAGTGTGTATTGGTTAAACTGAGTTGATGGAGTATTGTTAGGGCCATGTTAGCCTAGCTTAGCCCCCAATTGCACTAAAATACCACCAGATTGCTATTTGATGCAAATTCATCGTTTTTAAGCAAATTCTATAGGACTACGGTAGCGCCCCGGCCGTTTTTCCGAGGCCAAAATGCGGAAACGAAAATTTTTCTTGACTTTTAAACCGGCCCTACCGCATCCTAAAAACCCAGATCGAACTATTAACCTATAACTAGCTATCAAGAGAAGGGATAGAGGGCTATACCGATCGATCCATGTCCTTCGGTCTTCGGCCACCATCCCAAGCTCTTCGTGGCATCTCCGGTCTTTATCTTCTCATCGGAAAGGGCACCACATCGAGAAGTCTTTTTACGGGCTCCCGCTTCATTCGAAGTAACTCGGGCACGAAGTGTGCTAGCTGACGTGCCCAAGGTGAAGTAGAGAATGTTATGATCACTTTGTCTCTTGCATCCATTAATTTGTATGGAGGTTGAAGGTGTTGCCATTGGAGGAGATGATGAGCTAGAGCAAGAAGAAGAAGAAGAAGAAGAGAAGGCTTTCTTTTTCTTTTCTTTTCTTTTGTTGTTATCATAGAATGAGAGAGAGTGAGGAAAATAATATGAGAGCTAGCAATAACCTCATGGCAGCCCCCGTCACTCTCTTCCTCTCATATCATCACAAATCAATCCATTAATGTGACACTTTTGCTAAAAAAGAGACCATGACTCATAGTATAAGTCCATGTCACATTAATGCATTGTTATGATGAATTTCTAGCTTATTATTTCCTTAAGCAAACATTAATCCAAATGTTTGCCACAACAAAAAGATCCGGAAACATCTAAAGTAAACCCGTGACGGATCACAAGGATACCCCTCACCTGTATATACATACCTGCACCCGCATTCCGACTGAATGCGAATGCGATGAGACTAAAGTAATCGAACAAATCTAATACTAGGATCCGGCTTAAACTAAAGCCCACTAGTATGATCCTGTCCGATCATGATCCATGCAATACCGCACGTATAAGTCGAACCCTGCCATATAACATACGGCCTCTACAACGTTTCGCCCGAAACTTGAGAAACTGTCTGTGGGGGACTCTAAAGACTCGTCAATACTTTGGCTGTGGATTTAACCACTAGCACGTCAGAGGTATTAGCCGTACGTAACGGGCTACCAAGTATTGACTAAAGGGGGGTCGATGAGCGAACTCATCCTGACACCCTAAAGAGCCTGTCAGTGAAAATATCCGTACAGTCCGGTCCGTTCGTCTATGAGTATCGCATGGCGGGCCTAGGGGGTTGGTAAAAGTCAGACCCCCAAAAGAGGTACAAGTCGTGTCAGAGTGTAGCCCAGAACACCCTGAGATACTACTGGAAAACCTACCAGTAAATCTCCTGCCTCGGCCGAGGGCTTTGTGTAATGGCTCTCCTAGACACAGCGCGATCTCACCTCCAATACCGGGAGAGACGAAACCCCTACGGATCCGCTCACTGCCTCCATGTGGCTCAGGACTGTACCCAACTAAAACCTGTTTGCACGACTCCTTTGAGCCGTGGTAGGGTAGTAATCAAAGCACAATGGGAACTCACACGAGACAAATGAAGATCTCAGGTCGATGAACTAACCTGTACACATGTCACCAGGGAACTGCTATCTAACGTCAGGTATAATACCAACTAGCAGGTTCCCGGCGAGTCCTGTCCGGTGTACTCATAACCCAATGAGCACCTGTATACATCTTAGGTGAACCAACTGACACCAGTGGCTTGTGAGACCGGCCACCGCCCCTCGTCGGGGTCTTGACTGTATACACTAGTCTACTCTGGAGTATCGATGCCCTGTCTCGAAAACTCCCACGACTGGGTACCTTTTAAGGATGTGCTTATAGACCCCAGCTCCCACGTATATGATCGCCATCATACTGCTGGCCGTCAAGCAAGAATCCTAAGCGCTCTATCAACGTGCAATAGTGACTTGTAAGGTCACCTGAAGCAGTACACGATGATAAAGATAAAATGATAGCATACTATCATTTTGAGTAAGACTGTCCTACCGGTATAGGTCCTCCCTCAATCATTGCAATCACGTGCCTATGATCCAATAATTGACTCTGAGGGCACTATATCCAACAATCTCCCACTTGCACTCAAGGCTAATTATTGCGATGTCGCATACTCACAGCCCGTGTGATACCGAACACCCAACTCCTCTACTAATCAGTTTCACAAAGCTCGTTTGCGAAACTTTTGCGTTCGAGGAATAGCCTCAGTGAGTGGATTCGCTCTGATGTTTCTTTCTATGTCTCTCTTTATCTCAAGTTCGCGTAGAAACCCATCTCCTGAAATGAGCAATACCCGTCTTAGAATGTGTCTGGATATCTGATGGGATCTAGCTCATAAATTAACTCCAAATCCAAACTTCTTAGACTGTATCGTCAACTGAACTTAATCAGTATCCTGCGCCAAGCCTCCCTCAGTATCCGCTTGAACCTATGACTGTCATATCAGAAATAGATGATCTCTCTCTGCTATATCTGCTTTAGTCTATAAATAGACATAAGCTACCTGTCCACTTTGCTTTCGCTGCTCCCACTGACTACGACAACCCTCTGGCAGAGTCATATACACGTACACTTCTAAAGCCAGCTCAGAATGACGCTATACTCATCCTCCTGCCGGGTCTCACAGTCTGGAACAACAGCAATGGCAAGTCTGGGTAAACAAGAAAATCCCTGCCACCGTCCTTGAGCATACCGAAGTACCTCTCGGGTGCCTGAGGTTACCCACCTTATCTGCGGAGTGGCCAATGGAATGTCAAACCAGATTGAATCTTTAGGTTCTTATTGTTAGTGTATATGCCTTAGAGGACATTACTGTATCATACTAGTTTGTATATTACTTAATGGAAGCTTGGGATATTCACAGTTGTATAAACAATCTTGCTCAATATAGTAGTATGCTACTTGGTTTGTTTCTACTTCAATGTGTACATGTGTTTATTTTAGTATATCACCTATACACATTAGTGGAGCCCTTATGATCTTTGCTTGATTACCAGCGTTGTGATGGCAGTCACACTAGTGGGGGCTGGGTAATCTATAAGCACATCCTTATACAGGTCCCTAGTCGCAGGACTATCGAGACAGGGCATCGATACTCCGGAGTAGACTAGCGTATGCGCTTCTCATCCCAGTGTGGGAGATGGTCTGTCCCACAGCCATCAGTACGTCGTACTGGAGATAGTATACGGGAGCTCGTTAGGTTACTAGTACACTGGACATGACTCGTCGGGAACTGACCGGTTGGTATTATACCAATCGTCAGTTATCAGTTCCCAGGTGACATGAGTACAGCTTCGTCCGCTGACTTGACACTGTCACTTCGCCTCGAGTGTGTTCCCACTGTACTTTGATTACTACCCTACCACGGCTCAAAGGAGTCGTGCAAACAGGTAGTAGTTGGGTACAGTCCCGAAGCACTTGGAGGTAGTGACGGTTAGACAGGATTCGTCTCTCCCGGTATTGGGGGTTGACATCGCGCTGTGTCTAGGAGAGCCATTACATGAGTAGTCCCTGGCCAGGGCAATCGAGATATACTGGTAGGTTTCCAGTGTTATCTCAGGGTGTTTTGGGCTTCACTCCGACACGACTTGTACCGCTTTTAGGGGACTGACGTTTACTGCTCCCTTAGGCCCGCCATGCGATGTATCAGACGAACAGACCGGAATGTACGGAGACTGTCACATTCAGGCTCAGTAGGAGTTCAGATGGGTTTCGCCTCGTCAGTCTTCTTGTCGGCATCTACCTGGGGACCGTTACGCACAGCTAATGCCGCTTGCGGTCTGTGGTTAAACCCACTGGCAGCGTAGTGTCGAGTCTTTAGAGTCCCACACACAAAGCTATTCACCTTTAGGCAAAAGAGTTGAGGTCGCATGGTTTTGCGACAGGTCGCATGGTTTTGCGACAAGGTCCGGTCACATCCGTGCACTTGTGCACGTACAGTGTCCGGACAGTTAACACTAGCGGGTTTTGGTTTAAGCCAGATCCTAGTGTACATTTTGGGATTGGTTTTATCCAGTATGTATTCGTGTTCCTCGGAACGCGGATGCGGGTGTGTATGCACAGTTGACGGAGAGACAGAGGCAGAGGATTCTCATTAGGGTTGTTGACCGTTGACTGTTGACTATTGACTTTTTGCTCAACCCTAATGAGAATATGATATGTAATTAACAATAATCATAATTAAGTATTATAGTGACATGGTTGTTGAGGGGTCGACTTTGTTGACTTGTTGACTTTGTTGATCGGTTGACTAGGTTGGACTAGTTGACCATCATGATGACAATGGCTATCATTTCATGGTAAAGACTTTTGCTTGCTTGTTCTCTTATGCAAAATGAGTGCATGAAATGGTATGGCTATTGTAGCTTAAACCATCACTAATACTTGATTGCTATTATGGGTTATGATGGTTTTGGATTATGAGAGCCAAGAGAGAAAAGTATTGCTCATTCTTTCATTTCCTTTCTCTCTCTTGTGTTCTTGAGCTCTCATCTTCTTCCTCTTGCTCTCCCTCTCTTTAGTCTATGGTTCACTTGTCTCATGTGTTGAGAACCAAGAACCATAGAGAAAAATCCCAACACACTCTCCTCTACTCACTCTAGTTCACAAGGTTTAGCAAACCGAGTGAACTAGTTTCTTCAAAGCTCGAAGAAGAAGCCAAAGGTAGAAGCTTTCAGGTGGATCGATCTTCGGCACAAGGAGACGACGGGGTGAAGCCGATCCGGACAACCATCGAGGTTTGAAGACGAAGGAGTTCAAGAAAGAAAGGTATAACCCCCTAACCGAGTAGTTAACAACTCCTAGTTAGGTTGTTAGTTAGATGTTTAACAAAGATCCGATTTTGAGTCCATGTTACCGCCTCTAGAAAATTGTTTTTCATCAAATTCCGCTTGCCCGAAAGTACCGGGAGAGGTAGCATGGACTTACACTTATCAAATCATCAGTAATCGTTTGCGGTTCTGGAATCACTTCCAGTTCTACCATACTCCCACTACTGTTTTATGAAAAAATCCATTTTTATTAAAGCTATGGCGAGTCAAGAATAATATCACTATTGATCTTCTAGATGGTAGAAAGTCAACCCTTGTCATAGCCTGGGTCAACCCACAAACAGCCATTACAGAAACGTGCCTTGAGTTATCCAGAGTCTAGTTTTAAGCATATGCCGGACAACTCCCCGTACCTTAACATCGTTAATATATGAACCGTTCTATATCCAATATTGAAATAGAGGCACTGATTTAATTGAACCAGATTCAAATCATGCGGCTGTCTCAAGTGCATGTCAACTAAATGGAAGGAGGCATATCAGCGTTACTCAACTTAGGAATACTTCCAATTATGAGTAACCTGAAAGAGAAGCAAGTTCTCTTAATCATTACTATCAACTGAATACCATTCACAAGTATCTACATCTTCGATCATCTTGAAGAATCCCGATAATTGCAATACCTGGTTCTCTACTTTATTCATATACCTATAACTTCTCAAAACTTAGACCTTGTGTTTCTACGAAACACTTGTCTAAAAACTAGAGAAGTCATAAGTAAACAGAATATAGTACGAGGACCAACCCCTCTGTCCTAATGGACACTGGATAATATACAATACTCTGTATAAGTCCCTTGAGTCCAATAACTCATTCTCTGTGTGTCGTAGGTTGAAAACTGTACTTATGGTTATGAAGAATTACACCGTTGTTCTAATGCTCCTTACCTAACCATCCACTGATATAGGTAAATGTCATCGACATAATTTCAAAAAGTTATATCTCACATTATGAAAATAAACGTACGGATATATCAATTTGAAATTGGTGCATTAAAACGGATATTCAAAACCAAATATTTGCCGTCCGGCAAACAACCCAGGTGATTTCCTCAAATATCACCAATTACAACGAATTCCGATATAATGAGGATGATCACCTAATTCCCAATAACTTACTCCCACTCATCATCTGTAAAACCATACAGATGTGATAATCATACCTGGTAAATACATACCCTGGAGCAAGTGTCTAATTGGGAAATCAGTTTTCTTTTAACAGTACACAGTGAAACTGAAACATTGAAATGTTTCGTAGGGGTATCCGGATATTCCTAGTAATGCTTCTTCCATTACCAAATTCACAACTGCAACCGTATAATTCTTTACCATCTCTCTAAATCCCTTTATATGTCTTTAGTCATTACCTTCTGTACACCCCTTTAGGCTAAATGGTTTTCTTCCTTCCCTACCGTTCGACACCAGCCTATGGTTTGGAAGAAGACTATCCAATAAGCATAATGGGTGTACTGTCCCAATCCTAGGGGCACTCGTAACCTGAGAGAAGGTGAAGATAAAAGACAACCCAATAAACCTTATTCCTATTTCTCCTGAACCAGAATCCATCCCCGAACTGGAACAAGTTCCTTTAGAGTTCGTATATAACCATACGATGGAGTATCCAAATAACCGTGTATCTTCGTAGTGACACGGAGTGTTCTGGAGAAATACAAAGGTGATATAGGAATGGCGAAGAAATACTTGGTTTGGTCGTAAATAGCAGTCGCAATTTACTTTTCCCTCTTACTAATCCCTTGATGTCTTTACTTAATACCTTCTGTACACCTTTTAGGCTAAATGGTTTTCTTCATTCCCTACCGGTCGGTACCTGCCTATGGTTTGGAAGAAGACTATCCAATAAGCGTAATAGGTGTACTGTCCTAATCCAAGGAGCACTCGCAACCTGAGAGAAGGTAAAAGGAAAAGACATCTGAATAGTCCTATTCGTTTTCTCCAGAACTGGAAACCATCCTCGAATAAATTCCTTCAAGTTCGTATATAACCATACGATGGTTTTATCCAATAGAAGTGGACGTTCGTAGTAATACGGGGTGTCCTGGAGAAAAGGGTAAAAGTAGGAGTGGCAATGAGGTATACAACTCTGACAATCCAAAAGCCAGTGTTTAAGAAGGTTCAGTTAATTTAGTCACTGAGTCATAGTCTTAGGGTCGGGTCATGGTAGCTGCCAAAGAGAGAGAGAGAGAGAAAAGAAACACCCAGCGTGCACTCTAACCTAAATCAGAATGGTTATCAATTTATCTAATCAGGAAACCTCCCACTGTATCGTCAAATTCTTCTCCAAACCTGAAAGAAGAATTAGTCGGGATCACCCGAGGAGTAAACCAACTCATCAGTGGGAATCGGGATCTAACTATCATCGCATGATAACGTGACGGAATCCACTCACGTTATCACACTCCAGAAGGTATGCGTATGCCTGGCAAGTTTCAGTTTCTTTAGAAACTCCCGATGCGTGTTTTTACCCCTAGGACCCAAGTGACCTTGACAATGCTAACATATCAAAGAGTCCTAGTCAAGTTCAACCCGTCATTATCTTGATTGCGTTAAACCCACCCGTACGAGTCCTTGACAATGCCAACATAACCGTATGACTGTCCTAACCAATCTACTTATCCATGCGACAGAAAAGCATTACAGAGCTACCGAAAACTACACCTCAGTAATGCACGACATACGTTGCACGAATACTAAGCAATACTAATCTGAAATGACGGAGGGCTACGGTTGGTTTTTGGCGAAAAACCTTTTACCGTAATGAACTTGATATCGTTGAAGGAACCGAATAATTTTTTATAAAAATATAGTGGCAAAAACCTTTGCTAAAGAGGTCACTCCCGGTGAAGGGATCTCGGCTCTTTCCCCATAGAATGAGGTGCAGGATATTCCAACTGAATACCACGATGCAAAGCAAAAGGCAATCAGCTATAGTGAAGTTATTACCCTGACGCAAACTTCTGTCCAAGGGGTCACTCCCGGTGAAGGGATCTCGGCCCTTTCCTCGTCGACTGAGGTGCTGAATATTCATAACCGAATACCACTGTGCAAAACAAAAGAGAACATCCTTGCAATAACAGCTTTTTGAAAAATGTTCCAACAACATCAGAATAGATTTGTTTAGCTTGCATTGATCCGAATCAACGCAGTCCCATCAATTAATCACACCAATAAAGAACGAAAATACGATGTACGTATATGCCACTCGCATTCGCCACTGGGTCCCGTTATCACCCGTTAGGTTACTTAACTAACGACAGAGCGGGGACTGGACTAGCGCGGGTGCAAAACATATACAACATCTACTAGTATATATATCAATATATAATATTCGCTCAAGGCGTGATAAAATGCAACATCACAGAAATGTAATAAGTATCACAGAACAATACAGATAATCTGGGATCCCCGGGTTTCATAGAGCCGCTAGTGAAACCCAACGTTCCCCTGGTCCTGTGGATAGCTTGTGCAATGAAATCCTAGACCCCTAAGGGTGCGACAAGTTACCCGCCAAAACCTAAAGCGAGGCAGCCCCCTTCAACAACGTGAATGGAAATCGCCAGGGTACACCTATTATGCTTACTGGATAGTTTTCTTCCAAACCATAGGCTGGTGTCGAACGGTAGGGAAGAAAGAAAACCATTTAGCCTAACGATGGTGTACAGAAGGTAACGACTAAAGACAAATAAAGGGATTTGGAGAGACGATAATAAAATATACGGTTGAAGTCATGAATTGGATTATGGAAGAGGCATTACTATGAATACCAGGATACCCCTACGAAACATTTTCATGTTTCAGTGCATTGTTAAAGAAAACCTGTTTTCCCGATTAGACACTTACTCCAAGGGTATGTATTTACCAGGTTTCATTCTCATATCTGTATGGTATTACAGATGATGAGTGGGAGTAAGTTATTGGGAATTAGGTGATTATCCTCATTATATCGGAATTCGTTGTAATTGGTGATATTTGAGGAAATCGCCAGGGTACAGTTTTCAACCTACGACGCACAGGTTTTGAGTTGCTTAAACTCAGCGGACTTATACAGAGTATTGTATGTTGTCCAAGTGTCCTTCAGGAAAAAGGGGTAGGTCCTCGTACTATGTTCTGTTTACTTATAACTTCTCTAGTATTTAGACAAGTGTTTCGTAGAAATACAAGGTCTAAGTTTTGAGAAGTTGTGGGTATAAGAATAAAGTAGAGAACCAGGTATCACATGTATCGGGATTCTTCAAAGAGATCGAAGATGTAGATTCTTGTGATTGGTATTCAGATGATAGTGATGGTCTTGAGAAACGTGTTTCTCTTTTAGGTTACTCATAATTGGATAGATTCCTAAGTTGAGTAATACTGATTAGCCTCTTTCCATTAAGTTGATATGCACTGGAGACAGCTGCATGATTTGAATCTGGTTCCAATTAAATAAGTGCCAAAGTTTCTGTATTGGATATAGAATGGATCGTACCTTAAAAGATGTTAAGGTACGGGGAGTTGTCCAGCTTATGCTTAAAACCAGACTCTGGATAACTCAGGGCACGTTTCTGTAATGGTTGTTTGTGGGTTGACCCTGGCTATGACGAGGGTTGATATTCTACCATTTGGAAGATCAATAGTGATATTGTTCTTGACTCGCCACAGTTTTAGTAAAAATGGATTTTTTCAGAAAACAGTAGTGGGAGTATGGTAGAACTGGAAGCGATTCCAGAACCGCGAACGATTACGGAAAAATTAATAGGACCTAAATAAATCGGGTTTGACATTCCATTAGCCACTCCGCAGATGTGATGGGTAACCTCAGACACCCGAGAGGTACTCCGGTAGCCTCAAGGACGGTGACAGGGAGGTTCTTATCTACCCAGACTTGACACTACTGTTGTTCCAGGCTATGAGACCCGGTAGGAGGGTTGTCGTAGTCAGTGGGAGCAGCGGAAGTTTAGTGGGCAAGTAGCTTATGTCTATTTATAGACCTGAGCAGTTATAGCGGAGATAGATCATCTAATTTTGATGTGACAGTCATGGGTTTGACTTCAATCAGGATAAGGGATGGATCTGTTAAGAAGGTAGTAGGATGGGATGTCAAGCTATATTGGATGACATACACAGAGTAGGAAGTAAAATTCCTATACTACGATCGGTTGTACTGTGATCGTCACACAGTTGTTTCTCCAGACAGGATATGGATATAATGTTTGACATTCTGGTTTCTAGATCTATGGTTTTAGATCTAGATTTGGGTAGTTTCCCAATGTGGGTACTTTGACAGATATTCTAATGGTTTTTAGAATAGATGACTCCTAGCATGGTGGTGTACCTGCAAGTGATGGAGTCACCCTCTCTAAAGGTGTCGTACAAACTAAATGGGAGAGGGATGTGCATGATTGACAGATCACTTGCTTAGGCAATTGAGTCAATCGTGAGATGTCAAGTACCACACCAGATGTTGTTTTTGCGCTAGATGCAATGAGTTTATATTAATCCAATTCTGGAGAAACATAAGGAAGCAGTTTCAGAACATAAGTGCATGTTCTACGGATTTGATGATGGCAGCCTCCTTCGGGAGACGATTATCATTCCAGGCTTCAAAGGTGACATGGATGACAGAGTGATTGTCAGAGTTATAGTTTTCCCTCTGACGAGGGACAGTATTATGGACAGGTGGTCCAAGAGAATACTGTGGGAGGCATGGTGCCGGATACTGATTAGGTTCAGTGATCGATACAGTCTAAGAAGTTTGGATTTGGAGTTCATTTATGAACAAGGTCCCATCAGATATCCAGACATATTCTAAGACAGGTATTACTCAATTCGGGAGATGGCTTTCTCCGCGAGCTTGAGATTTAGAGAGATATAGAAAGAAACATCTAGGCGGATCCACTCACTAAGGCTATTTCTCGAACACAATAGTTTTACAAACGGGCTTTGTGAAACTGATTAGTAGAGGAGTTGGATGTTCGGTTTCACACGGGCTGTGAGTAGTCGACATCGCAATAATTAGCCTTGAGTGCAAGTGGGAGATTGTTGGAGATAGTGCCCTCATAGTCAATTCTTGGATCGCAGGTACGTGATTGCAATGATTGCGGAGGACCTATACTGGTAGGACAGTCTTACTCGAGATGATAGTATGCTATCTGGTTTACCTTTATCAGTCGTGTACATGTTACACTTTGATAGAGCCCTTAGGATCTTGCTTTACTACCAACAGTATGATGGCGATCATATACTTGAGAGTTGGGTAGTTTATATGCATATCCTTAATTGTGGTCCCTAGTCGTGGGAGTTTCGAGACAGGGCATCGATACTCCGGAGTAGACTAGTGTGTACAGTCGAGACCCCGACGAGGGGTAGTGGCCGGTCTCACAAGCCACTGGTGTCAGTTGGATCACCTAAGATGTATACAGGTGCTCATTGGGTTATGAGTACACCGGACAGGACTCGCTGGGAACCTGCTAGTTGGTATTATACATATCGTCAGATAGCAGTTCCCTGGTGACATGTGTACAGGTTAGTTCATCGACCTGAGGTCGTCATTTGTCTCGTGTGAGTTCCCATTGTGCTTTGATTTCTACCTTACCACGGCTCAGAGGAGTCGTGCAAACAGGTAGCTTTTGGGTACAGTCCCGAGCCATATGGAGGCACGTGAGCGGATCGGCAGGGGATTCGTCTCTCCCGGTATTGGGGGCGAGATCGTGCTGTGTCTAGGAGAGCCATTACACAAAGCCCACGGCCGTGGCAGGAGATTTACTGGTAGGTACTCCAGTAGTATCTCAGGGTGTTATTGGGCTTCACTCCGACACGACTTATACTGCTATTGGGGGTCTGACGTTACTAGCCCCTAGGCAGATATGCGATACTCATAGACGAACGGACCGGACTGTATATACATTGTCACTGTTAGGCTCAGTAGGATTTCTGGATGAGTTCGCTCATCAGCCTCCCTTGAGGTCAGTCCATGGGCAGCCGTTACGCATTGCTAGTGCCGCTGACTGTTTGTGGGTAAACCCACTGCCAGGGTACTGACGAGTCATTAGAGTCCCCCACCGACAGTTTCCCAAGCTCGGGCGAAACGTTGTAGAGGCTGTATGGTTTTATGGCCGGGTCGGAAAATGCACGTGCGTTTACGCACGTGTTATTTTTCGGGCAGATGATACTGGTCGGCTTTGGTTTAAGTCGGATCCAAGTATTATATTGAGTAGATATAATATCTTTGTCTCAGTTGCATTTGTATTCGGTCGTAATACAAATGCAGGTATATTTATACAGTTTCGGGGTTATCCTGAAAGTCGTTTCAGGATCACTTTTGGAAGTTGCCAGTTTCCAGTTTTCTATCGGCCGTCTTTTAACATTCGGTTAAAGACGGATTTATCTTTTCTTGGATGAGAGTGAGTCATGCTTCTAGAAGGTTCTAGAAGGTTCTAGAATTTGGTGACAAGGTTAATGACTCATGCTTTGATTTCAATGAGGTTTTGTTTTCCTTAAGATATTTTATTTTATGTTCACATATGATATTTGCTTAAGGTTATTCTCCCCTCTCCTACACTCA
Source organism: Agapanthus africanus (assembly GCA_030015575.1). Lineage (NCBI taxonomy): Eukaryota > Viridiplantae > Streptophyta > Magnoliopsida > Asparagales > Amaryllidaceae > Agapanthus > Agapanthus africanus. The sequence goes on from CM057339.1 coordinate 624,921,224, forward strand.
CCTCCCTCTTTGCTATATAGTGGCCGGCCCTCTCTCTCCTCCCTCACTCTCTCACTTGAGAAAATTATGGTTGCTAAAAAGAAAAGACTAAAGTTTTGGATGCATGGAAATTTCATAGTTCATTTCTTGTTCCATTTCATTTCCATCGGCAACTTCATTAACCGATCGTCCACGGCTTTGGACGAAGTGAGACAAAGTCATCTACTCATTCTCTACATCATTCTTGGTCATCTCTTTTAGCAAACTTGACGACCGAGTTGCCTCGAGTCAGAGGCGGGAGCCCGTTTAAAGAATCGTCGATGTGGTGCCACCTCGACGAGGAGATCGGAGATCGACGAGATCGGAGCAGCCGCAACGGAGCGTGGGATGATGGTTAAAGAACGAAGGACTCGGATCGTTTGGTATAACCTTTCTACACTCTTTACAGTTTGTTAGTTTAGCAATAATGGCAGATCCGGGTTAAAGTATACGATAGCGCCAGTTAAAAAGTTTTTGTTCCGCATTTGGCGTCTCTAGACGGCCGGGGCGCTAGCGTAGACTTACAATTACTACCCTACCACGGCTCAAAGGAGTCGTGCAAACAGGTAGTTTTTGGGTGCAGTCCCGAAGCACTTGGAGGCAGTGACGATTAGACAGGATTCGTCTCTCCCGGTATTGGGGGTTGACATCGCGCTGTGTCTAGGAGAGCCATTACACAAGTAGTCCCTGGCCAGGGCAAGCGAGATAGACTGGTAGGTTTCCAGTGTTATCTCAGGGTGTTCTGGGCTACACTCCGACACGACTTGTACCGCTATTAGGGGACTGACGTTCACCGCCCCCTAGGCCCGCCATGCGATGTATCATACGAACAGACCGGACTGTATGGAGACTGTCACATACAGGCTCAGTAGGAGTTCAGATGGGGTTCACCTTGTCAGTCTTCTTATCGACATCTACCTGGGGACCGTTACGTACAGCTAGTGCCGCTTGCGGTCTGTGGTTAAACCCACTGCCAGCGTAGTGTCGAGTCTTTTGAGTCCCACACAGAGAGCTATTCGCCTTTAGGCAAAATGAGTAGAGGTCGCATGGTTTTGCGACAGGGTTCGTTCGCATCCGCGCACTTGTGCACGTTTGCTGTCCGGACAGCTTATACTAGAGGGCTTTGGTTTAAGCCGGATCCTAGTATATGATTTGGGATTGGTTTTATCTCATTGTATTCGTGTTCCTCGGATCACGAATACGGGTGCGTATTCACAGTTGCTTGAGACAGGGGGAGAGGACTTTGATTAGGGTTAATGACTATTGTCATTTTATTAACCCTAATGCTCATGTGTGTATTATTGTTAATTGATATTAGTTTTATAATTGTGCATGGTTATGGTTGTTGACCATTTGACCTCCTTGACTTGTTGACTATGGTTGACACTTTGACCATCATCATTTCTTTTGGAAGATGCTTTTTGATCCTTGCAAATTGAAATGATAATGGTCATGTCTTGATTAACCATGACAATTATCTAGCTAATTATCTAATTACAATAATTCCCACATATATGTGAGAATGGTTCCATTTTATTCTCATTCTATCATACACATTCTCTTTATTGTTCTTCCTCTCCCTCAAGCTCTCCCCTCTCATGTGTTGAAAAACACTTGAGCTTGAGAAAAACCCTTTCTTGATAATCTCTACTCTCATCTAGGGTTCAAGGATTAGCACTTCTTGCACCCTAGTTACTTCTATCTTGGAGTTGAAGCCAAAGGTCGAGGCTTTCGGGTGGATCTTTCTTCGACGTGAGAAGACGACTAAGGTGACCTCCTTCCACCACTCCAAGGAGCAAGGAGAGAAGGACATAAAGCCTAAGGTATAACCTTTCTAGCACTTAGCTAGTTTCTAGTTAGCTTTAGCTTGTTTTTGTTTAGCAAAGATCCTTTTTTAGTCTAGTCAATGTTGCCTAAGCTCATAAAAATTCGATTTTTATTCCGTTTTCCGCCTCCTCGTAAGTACCGGGGTGGGCAACGTGGACTTACAGTTATGCGTCATGGCTGATAGGACCTTATAGCTATATGTTGCATTTACCTACATTGACTGTCATGGATACTGTTGTTGCATACTGCATTTCCTGCTATATGTATGTAAACTTAGAATTGATAGAACACCGCACTATTACTAACGGTTCATGTTGCACGAACACTAATCTGCATGTTACACACACACCGTTAGTAATTGCCATGACATACTCACTGTAGAATTGCCATGGTTATTATGTTGTAGTTCATTTCACCTATGATTCGATATGATTTTCATAGAAATTGGGAGCCGCATGCTGTCTTTGAAATCTGAAACTATTTTAAGAAAAGCGGTTTCTCCCTTGTACCTATATTATGGCTTGATGTACATAGCACATCGCATTTGATTTACTTATTGGTGTTGGATTTTCATGTGATTTCTGGTTTTGAGGACCGTGGGATTATTTAAGAAAAGATGCACTATTTGAAAACCCTGTTCCTCGTGATATGATATTTTGGTGCGTCCACTATACGTTTTCTCGGTGCTGAGACGTGTGCTTGAAACTCGATTCGAGGAGTGGATGATCCGTTTGCGGGTTCGTGGTGGACCCGGTATGGTTCCCCTCGGCAAGATGATCGATGGACTTTGCCGATTGAGCCTGGAGGTGGGCGAGTACTTACCGGTGATTGGTTGGACCTGGCGGTTATCCGGAGGATACTGACCAGAGTCGAGAGATGGATGTGGGATGATCCGTACTGCTGGGGCCGAAGGCCGATACCGCAGACGGAGCCCGTGGGCTGATCCGGACATACGGAGCCCGATATATGAGGATTTGCGTGTCGATACTGGACACGAGTATTTTATGATATTTTGAGTGCCGATTTTCGGCACTCGTGATTCTCAGAGATTTACAGGATTTGAGGGCCGATGACAGTGCCGGCGCCTGAGTTTATTTGGGATTTGGGGTGCAGTTTTGGGCACCGATATCTTTCCACGTTGATATTCCGTGTAGATGTTATTTATCCCATGCTCAGCATTGATTATCATGTATCTCATCCTGTAGTTATTTTACCTGACAGAGCTTTTGCATGATTATTGCACCTACTGCTTGCCGCATATAGATCTTACTTGCTGGCATATGATAGAGTAGCGTAGTACGTGCATGCTCGCGATTACCTTTATATGTTATTTCTATTTCCGAGTTGGCAACTCACCCCCCGTTGTGCCACAGTATTTGCAGGTTGCCCCTCAGAGTAGTCGCGGCTGGCTGCCTTTTGCATCTTTTGGCTACAGATACCACTACAGTTGGTGTGAGAGCTGTTTTGCTTTTAGGTGGGTTGTGGTATCTGATTACTTTTATTGTACCACCTTTTGTATCTAGTATTCTATATCTACCATATATGTACTGAACTTAGAGACAGTGTGAGGATGATAATGTATATTTCTGTATTCTGGTGTCGAGCTCGTGGGAGCCGACTGTTTATATATGCAGCTTATTATTCTGTGATGTTTACTTATTGCTCATTCTTCGCTACGGCGTCGTATATTACTCTTGTGGTGATGGTTTCCGCTGTTGGGCGTGATTGCTCCCATTTGGGGATGCTTTATTTCATTATATCTCATTTTCACTTATATCCTGTTTTATACCCGATTTCGGGGTTCCTTTTACAAAGGAAATGCTGCCAAAATTATTTAAATGATGATGTAAATTTAAAAGAACTTATTGAACTATTTAAGGTTTTCTAAATGTCTTAATTAAATGTTTTCAACACTCGCTACTTTTAAATGGTTTTGATTTCTGGGTTCGGCTTACCTAGTCACGTTACGCCTGTAGATGTTGCGTGGTTAAGTGTCGGTCACGAGTCGAAACATTCGGGTCGTTACAAAGTTGGTATCAGAGCGTAGGTTTTACCCTTCGGAGAGTAGGATGACCTTGGTATGATGGAGTAGGTAGCTGAAGCAGAGTGGCGTAGCGTGTGTATGTTCCGCGGCATACTCACGACACGGTGCTCTGCCAAGGCGATCTTAGGATTTATTGATTTAAATTCCTTCTTGAGTATATATATACTTGCGACTCGATTTCCGTATTCTTATCGAATCCTAATTTCCTTTCATCCATTATGCCTCTGTAATGTTTCCAAAACAATAAAATATTATTTTTGGGAATTTTTATAATTTAATATTATTTTAATGAATATTTTAATATTCCGGTATAATTAAATACAAATAAATGGGGAAAAATTATGGAAAATTATAAAATAGGGTATTTTATGGAATTATGCCATTTTAAAGTTTTTATGATTATTTATATGCTAATTTAGTGCTAATCGCGATTAAAAATCGCTAATCGGATTTTTGACATTTTTGTGCAAAACATGCACTTATCTTTTTCTACACTTGTGTTACATTATTCTTACCATGGCTTTTACTTTGTTTCTACTATTTGAGTGAGAAGGGTTTTGAAAAAGGAATGAAAAGAATTAGAATTAGAATAATGGGGTAGTAGGTGGGTGAGAGAGAGAGAGTGAGGTGAGGGGTCTCTTGACTTAGTCTCCCTTCATTATCTCCTTCATTTTCTCCACTCTCCCTCCCTCTTCTTCAGTTGTTGCTGCTGCTGCCCCCTTGCTATCCCACCTCACAAAATCATCTCCATCACACTTAAAACAACTCCGAAAACTCACTCCCTGTTCACATAAAGTGTGCACGAGCCCTCAAGCAACCATTTGGACCAAGAAAGTTTGTGTTTTGGCGCTGTTGAGAATTCATGAGTCTCTATTGAGGTAATTCCTTCACAATTGCTGTATCATTTCTTGTGATTAAGCCTCTTTTAAAGTTTGATGTCGTTTCGACGAAGTTTTGTACACCTTGGACAACCCTAGAGAGGATTAGGGTAAATTTGAGTTGTAAAGGGAAATTGAGACTTGTTGTGACCTTAGAATTCTGGTGTGATGTTATATTGGACCTTAACCTGAACTAGAAACCAGAATACGGATTTATGGGATTGATATCGGGGAAAACTGTAAATCTGAGAGTGTATTTTGTAATCTACTATCACCCGAGACATCCTAAAATAAAATTAGTTGGAAATTAAGATGTGTAGGCACCCTAGAACCATCACACAAGAGCTTAGCCCCTAACTCTTCTTCCCGGCCATAAATTTATTCCCTCTGGCCGCAAATTGCGGCCAGACCTACACCAAATTGGGTCATTTTGGTTCTGTAGCTCCTACATGTGTAGACTAGACCCCTGGCATGTATAGATTTGTTTTATTTGACCTAGGATGAAATCTGGAGCCTATTTCCTAAGTTGTTGTTTTGGATTCGTGCTTCCGTATTTCCGTATTGTGAATTCTGAGTTTGCGTATGGTGTTTTACCTCGACTACTTGGCGTTTATACGACGATATCGAGGGTTGTTGATGGTTTTGGAAGCGTTGTCCATAGGTTCTAACCTATAGATCATAGCGTATCGTTTTGGGTTTCGTATGCCGTTTTAGTCTTGAATTGGTTTTGATACGCATTTGCGATACGTTAATGTGTAGGTACCCCATGAAGACTTCGGGACGACAAGCAAAAGCGTGTTGACGTCGACAGATAAAGACGCAAGGTGAGTAGATTTATATCTACGGGGAGAAGTCGGGTGGATGGCGTATAGCACCCCCGCAGTCCGTGGTGATGTATACGAATACGTATACACACATATATTTATTATGTGTAGTTAAAGATTATTGATGATAAGGATGTATTGGTTTAGTATAGTGCGAAACCCTAGAGTAGGGGTTGCACACCTACACATACACGTACACATATACTTGCATACATTCTTCTTTTATCTGTGCGCACATGGAGGTGTATATCTACACATGGGTATGGGACTATGTGTTCATATACGGGATTTGAGGCCGTGAGATTCGGCGATATGACAGAGTTCGTATTTGAGATGCGACATGATGGCTTTAGCGGGCCTTTGGTCATGTGTTTTACCTCGCTTTCATATTTATATAGATGGTATCGATGGTACTAGACTTAGAGTTGTACCCTAGATTATGTGATATGATGGTAGTGATACCTGATATGTGATGAGATTATATGATATTGACCCGTACCTAGCTATTGGGATGTCGTGCGACGATTTACCGTACGAGCTTTATATTGATGTTAGATCCTTACTCATGACTCGAGGATGTTATATGATATACTGTATCGTACGTGATACTACTGAGGCAGGATCACCGACTATTGTATATATATGCTTATATTGACTCAGATTTAGGTGGTTTTCATATCCCTCCCGATTGACTTGATTGTGGGTCCGTAGTTCGCATAGTGGGCGTTAGAGTAGACCCGAGTCATACCTATTTCAAAACTAACGAATCGGGGATATTTTAAAGATAGGCAAAAGGGATTCTACGGATATTTTCAATCGACACATCTTTTCTTAAAACACCGTAACCCTTATTTTACCATAAACCCTGATTCGTCTTATTTCAAAAGGCAAGGCTGCATGATATATTTATTGAGTTAGAGTCTGTACTGTTGCGTGATTATTCGATTCCGCATACTCATGCTACTTGCATTGCATTGCTTGTGTTTATTGATATATTACAGTCATGCTGCTAGGACACCAGCACCATTATCGATGATGCGTATGTTCCACGTACACTTGTTTGCCGGCTCACACACTTCATCATTGATAATTGCTATGTCACTACACTGTAGTACTGTTGCATTCAGGATATGATTCTTGCATGACAGACTGATATGCTTACATTTCTTTTACATGTCACATACATCATACTTTCTGATTATACGCATTGAGAGTTGCTATTTCCATGATATTTCTGGATTTGGGAACCGTATTTCAAAAGAGAATATGTCATTTCTTTAAAAACCCGGTTACCATTGATATGATATTTCAGTGCGTCCGCTATGTGTTTTCTCGGTGCTGAGAGCGACATGTGAAACCCGATTCGAGGTGTGGACGGGCCGATTGCGGGTACATGGTGGACCCGGTATGGTTCCCCTCGGCAAGATGATCGAAGGACTTTGCCGATTGAGCCTGGAGGTGGGCGAGTACCTACCGGTGATTGGTTGGACCTGGCGGTTATCCGGAGGATACCGACCAGAGTCGATAGATGGATATGGGCGTACTGCTGGGGCCGAGGGCCGATTCCACAGATGGAGCCCGTGGGCTGGTCCGGACTGACGGAGCCCGTTATATGAGGATTTACGTGCCGATGCTGGGCACAGTTTTCATGATGTTTTCGAGTGTCGATGCCGGACACTCCGCTTCCATTATTTTGACGTGTCGCGAGGGACACAGGTGGTTTATATCCTCATATTTCCATGCATATGCTGATAATATTTACATGCATAATGGTTATTGTCATTGGGTGACGAGTGGACGGGATCCACGTACATGCAGAGACATTGATCATACCTTATATTTATGTTATGCTATTACGTGAGGCACTGGCACGAGCACTTGGCACTACACTCATGTATAGAGATTACATTGCCAGTTTAGCATGCTGCAGACTTATTCACATTGAGGTTTATATTTATATCTGATCGTATTGACCTAGGATGGGTCATACATTCGATCTCTGCTTGTAGATATTTTATATTCATGAGTTGGCAACTCACCCTCGTTGTGCCACAGTTGTTGCAGGTTTTTGCCGTACAGATTCCATAGCGGCTTTTCTGGCACACTGCTTCCATACGGGTGACTTGCTTTGGTAGGTGGGTTCTTTTGTATCAAAACCGCCATTGTTCATGTATTATTCTTTGTATCTAGAAATTCCATCAATCAAAACTTGTATATTTTTTCAGACTTAGACACAGTGATGTATTATTTTGACCCTAGAGTCGCGCTTGTAGTATTATGGTTTTCTGGCTGTTTTGAGTTTCTTTTTGGGTTTTGATCCTCGCCTTTTGGCATTGTATATTATTATTGCTTGCGTGGTTGTGACCGTCGATTGACGAAGAGCTAGCTCCCGCTTGGGAATGCCTTTTATCATTTCATATATATTACTCTTGTTGTACCGCGTTCGGGGCCAGTTTTTACAAAGGAAACTCTGCCGAAATTTCCAGAAAAGATTACACATTTAAAAAGAAATGCATTTTCGGCTTAGTTATTTAAAGACTTTGATTTTCAAAACATGTTTTCTTTACTTCTTAAAACCAGTTTTCTTTTTTTACTCCTTAAAATGGTTTTAGATTTGTGGGCTTTTGGCTTACTTGGATCAGATGGGGTCCTATAGGCTTCATATGGTTTAAGGGTCAGTCACGTGCTCTTTCGGGTCATGACAAAGTTGGTATCAGAGCGCTAGGTTAACCTTGGTTAAAGTCTAAGTTTGACTATGTGGAGCCTAGCGCATTTTTTATATACGGAACTTAGGCTTGACCTTACGGAACTTAGACTTAGTCGAGGGGGTATTATACCCGAACTTTCGTCGCATAGGATGACCCTTGGTTGATGGAGTAGGTAGCTTGAGTTGAGGGACGTACCGTACGTATGTTCCGCGGCATACTTACGACACGCCACTCCGCTTAAGAAACCTTAGGATGTACATCTCCTTGCACCGTATTATATTCCTCCCTATGATCTATCCTTATCGATACTGGTTATGGTTTTGCTGCCACGATTGCACGGGCAGAGTGAGCTACGGCTCGAGTTGCGTCAGCATGAGCTCTTCGTGGACGAGGACTGACCAGGGCGTGATTCCAGAGTCATACGATTGCATATAGAGGCGTCGTCTTATTGTGTTTTCACGCCATGTGCGTTGGAATGATCGCTTTTACGAGATTTCTCGGGCGTACCGGTCGGTACCAGAGGATTGAGCCACTGATAGAGGCCAGCAAGGATATGATGACCATTGATTTATCGCTTATTCATGATGATTGTGGCGCTGTCCAGCGTACGGACGAATGAGCCAGTTGCTGCTGCGAATGATGAGATATCGCCCAGATGATTGGAGCTACTGCAGCTTGAGCATATTCTTAGAGATATGATGGTGAGTCGCTAGTCACCGAGGGTGAATGACTAGGACATGTGGTTCGTTCGCTTACCCCGATGCGTGGTCATCATAGGTTGATTCCAGCTAGAGGCGGCTTCAAGCAGATTCGTTGTGAGTCGATAGAGACGATCGAGTGTCAGGAACCCATTTTCCCTAAGTTTAAAGTATTCGGAAAGACATTCAAGCGATTCTATGGACCCTCTAGAAGAATGAAACCCTAACTCGACTTAATGTCCGTGTGAAATCCTTTGAACCTTAGGGTTTGCGGCAGTTCCGCGGCGCAATTAGCGAGGCTTGGGTTTGCCCTTCTACGGCAGGACCGCCGATGCTGTGGTATGTACTCAATACTATTAAACTATACCCAAGATGTTAAGCTCTTGGGGGGATTGTGAGGTTCTGACGAGTCGATCGGATGGTTCGACATCATTCGGATATCATGTGATGGGACACCCTGCTTGGGAGACTCCAGATACGAGCATAGCCGTTGGAGCACAGTCCATACAGCCGCGATGAGACGAGTTCGAATCAGTCGACACGGGACAAGGTAGAGTAAAGAGTTGGCATGAGATTTCGACGAGATGACGTACCACTCCGCTGACATCAGAGATGCGATACGCACGCTGAGGACGTGTTCGGCTAGATATCTTCTACCGAGTGATGAAGATACCAAGTTCGTGAATTCGAGTCCGTGTGAAAGACTTCGGATGGACCGTAGCCGAGGACATTACAGTGCGCAGTTAGAGACGCGACGTCGAAATGGACGATGATACAGACAAGCGGGACAAGAAGATCGTGCGAGATGCAGACGAGCTATTACTACTCCCCGTTAAGATTAAAGGTCGGATATGCATACAGAGGCGATGGGATGCGACCAGCTTCCGAGTAGATGTTGTACTAAGGACACAGATGTCCAGAGAGCGAGAAAAGATTACGCCAGAGTACCAGCCTCCGTACAGTTTGGCTTAGGCGAGATCAGAAGAGACCTTGAGCAGGATTCCTTCCAGTACACTACTGCAATAAGATTTGCACCAGGAGCAGATGTGTGATGTCCATTTAGAGGACCAGAGGTCAGTGCCAGAGATATACTGCCTTACGGGTGGTCGTGAGGATTGACCGAGAGATGACCAGAAAAGTGCCAGAATGGAATCGTTCCCGTTAGCACACCTGACCGGGCCAATGAGCCGACAGATTGCGAGATTGGTAATCCACAGGGAAGATAAGGAGCCAGACGCAGAGGATGCCAGCCGCGAGCATGAGGCAAATAGATATCTTGCGCCGCTATCATTGGATGTACCAACACCTTCTCGACTTCGAAGGAGGATATACCAACGATGGTATTTTTGATTTGTGATTTTGTGATTCGGTTATCACGTATCCGTCACTTTGGATTTCGGTATTTTGGGCAATCTATTCGCATGATTTAGTCTTGATGACTGAGTTCCATGATATTTGATTTTGTGCACCATGGTTGCACTTACTGGGTATTTATATTTTGTGCAGAGTTATTACGCTTGAGGTATTGATTGTGATTTCCTGCTTATTTTATGCCGGTGATTTGATTTACGCTTCCAACATCGTTTTCCAGCACTTTCAGTGTTTTGATCTGTTTTGTGCATGCTGATGTACACGGTTGTGAGATTTTCCATCACGGTACACTTGATTTTGATTGAGCCGCATTGTATATCGTCGATTTTGACCCTGATATTGATGATTGATTCTTGCACTCCGTGCTTTTGATTGGACTTACGTATGTTCAGCGTTGGCTATTGGATTCGTGATTTCGTGCATGTTGAGTGCGCAGGGTTTAGATTTTCATTCGTGCATGATGGATGCACCAATTTGGTCTTTCGCGCATGTTGGGCGCGTGTTTTGAGATACGATTTTAGTGCACACCAGATGCACTAAATCGGGATTCTTCGTGCATGTCAGATGCACCTGATTTGGCTGTCAGGCACACACGTTGCCTATGACAGATGCTTCGTGCACACCCGTTGCACCTGGATGTTGTTTCTGTGCACATGTATGGCACACATATGGATTTTGATTTCCGTGCGCACCAGACGCACAGGGTGGTGTTATGTGTATTTTTGGGATTTATTCCTTTTGGAGCAGTACATTTTTATGATATTTGATATTCGTTTTGTACTGAGCAGGACTAGTCAGAGGACAGTACCAGGATATATTTTGCATGCATCGATAGTTATCGAAGGGATTTCCAAAAAGCGAGCTATAGTCTCAGTATATACCTACGTGTCCGATGTGACACGAAACGTTTTAAAAACAAGGAAACCTTTCTAAATTGTTTTCAAAACGGCAGAACGTACGTAGTAAACAAAGGATATATACATATATGGTTATTTTCTTATGAAAAACGTCCGCCACTGTGCAGTGTTATGCACATCGCACAGCGACTTAAAAAGATTTGGTATGCATTTGCATCAGCTATTCACATGTATAGATTGGATGTCTACATGTATAGTTCTGATCTATATCATATTGGTTTTGTATTGGATTTGGCATTTGTTTCTTTACCATGACTCCGATGATTTCGGGATGCTTGATGGAGTTTTGCTTTTGAGTTATCTGCTCAGTACTCATGCGCATGCATTGCGCTATGATGTTTTATGTATTGATGATTCAGAGCCCCGACGACTTGGAATTTGTATCGAAATGTTTGAGTATTTGGGGGTTTAAATTTAAATTCGGGGACCGAATTTCTGTAAGGGGGGTAGATTGTAACATTTCCAAAATAATAAAATATTATTTTTGGGAATTTTTATAATTTAATATTATTTTAATGAATATTTTAATATCCGGTATAATTAAATACAAATAAATGGGGGAAAATTATGGAAAATTATAAAAATAGGGTATTTTATGGAATTATGCCATTTTAAAGTTTTTATGATTAGTTATATGCTAATTTAGTGCTAATCGCGATTAAAAATCGCTAATCGGATTTTTGGCATTTTTGTGCAAAACATGCACTTATCTTTTTCTACACTTGTGTTAACATTATTCTTGCCATGGCTTTTACTTTGTGTCTACTATTTGAGTGAGAAGGGTTTTGGAAAAGGAATGAAAAGAATTTGAATTAGAATAATGGGGTAGTAGGTGGGTGAGAGAGAGAGAGAGTGAGGTGTGGGGTCTCTTGACTTAGTCTCCCTTCATTATCTCCTTCATTTTCTCTCCTCTCCCTCCCTCTTCTTCAGTTGCTGCTGCTGCTGCCCCCTTGCTCTCCCTCCTCACAAAATCATCTCCATCACACTCAAAACAACTCCGAAACCTCACTCCCTCTTCACAAAAAGTGTGCACGAGCCCTCAAGCAACCATTTGGACCAAGAAAGTTTGTGTTTTGGCGCTGTTGAGAATTCATGAGTCTCTATTGAGATAATTCCTTCACAATTGTTGTATCATTTCTTGTGATTAAGCCTCTTTTAAAGTTTGATGTCGTTTCGACGAAGTTTTTTACACCTTAGACAACCCTAGAGAGGATTAGGGTAAATTTGAGTTGTAAAGTGAAATTGAGACTTGTTGTGACCTTAGAATTCTGGTGTGATGTTATATTGGACTTTAACCTGAACTAGAAACCAGAATATGGATTTATGGGATTGATATTATTGGAGATAGTGCCCTAAGATTCAATTATTGGATTGCAGGTACGTGATTGCAATGATTGCGGAGGACATATACCGGTAGGACAGTCTTACTCGAGATGATAGTATGCTATCTGGTTTGCCTTTATCAGTCGTGTACATGTTCAGGTGACTGATTACATGTTACACTTTGATAGAGCCCTTAAGATCTTGCTTTACTACCAACAGTATGATGGCGATCATATACGTGAGAGTTGGGTGGTTTATACGCATATCCTTAATTGTGGTCCCTAGTCGTGGGAGTTTCGAGACAGGGCATCGATACTCCGGAGTAGACTAGTGTGTGCAGTCGAGACCCCGACGAGGAGCGGTGGCCGGTCTCACAAGCCACTGGTGTCAGTTGGATCACCTAAGATGTATACAGTTGCTCATTGGGTTATGAGTACACCGGACAGGACTCGCCGGGAACCTGCTAGTTGGTATTATACATATCGTCAGATAGCAGTTCCCTGGTGACATGTGTACAGGTTAGTTCATCGACCTGAGGTCGTCAGTTGTCTCGTGTGAGTTCCCACTGTGCTTTGATTTCTACCCTACCACGGCTCAAAGGAGTCGTGCAAACAGGTAGTTTTTGGGTACAGTCCCGAGCCACATGGAGCCACGTGAGCGGATCAGCAGGGGATTCGTCTCTCCCGGTATTGGGGGTGAGGTCGTGCTGTGTCTAGGAGAGCCATTACATAAAGCCCACGGCCGTGGCAGGAGATTTACTGGTAGGTACTCCAGTAGTATCTCAGGGTGTTATTGGGCTACACTCCGACACGACTTATACTGCTATTGGGGGTCTGACGTTACTAGCCCCCTAGGCAGATATGCGATACTCATAGACGAACGGACCGGACTGTATATACATTGTCACTGTTAGGCTCAGTAGGGTTTCTGGATGAGTTCGCTCATCGGCCTCCCTTGAGGTCAGTCCATGGGTAGCCATTACGCATTGCTAGTGCCGCTGACAGTTTGTGGTTAAACCCACTGCCAGGGTACTGACGAGTCATTAGAGTCCCCCACAGACAGTTTCCCAAGTTCGGGCGAAGCGTTGTAGAGGCCGTATGGTTTTATGGCAGGGTTCGGAAAATGCACGTGCGTTTACGCACGTGTCAAATTTCGGGCAGGTGATACTGGTTGGCTTTGGTTTAAGCCGGGTCCGAGTATTATATTGAGTAGATATAATATCTTTGTCTCAGTTGCATTTGTATTCGGTCGTAATACAAATGCGGGTATATTTATACTGTTACGGGGTTGTCCTGAAATTCGTTTCAGGATCACTTTTGAAAGTTGGCAGTTTCCAGTTTTCTATCAACCGTCTTTTAACATTCGGTTAAAGACGGATTTATCTTTTCTTGAGATGAGTGTGGAAGGTTCTAGAAGTTTCTAGAAGAGGAGACTTGGTTGAATGGTGTTGATGTTTCATTGGTTGCATTTAATGTATTCATACTTTGTGTTCACACTATGTGTTCACACTTTGTGTTCACACATGATATTTATTCTTGTGGTCACCTCCCTCCTCCTACACTCACCCCCTACCTCCTATAAGATGGCTGGCCCCCTCTCCTCTCTCACTCTCACTTGATAGTTGAAAAAAGATTATGATAGTTTTGGGGTGTATGGAAATTTCATTGCTCATTTCATTCCATCACCCGATTCAAATGGCAACTTCATTAACCGTTCGTCCATAGCTTTGGACGGAACGAGACAAAGTCTTCTACTCGTTCTCTACTTCAATCTTGGTCGTCTCTTTTAGCAAACTTGACGACCGAGTTGCCTCGAGTCAGAGGCGGGAGCCCGTTTAAAGAATCGTTGACGTGGTGCCACCTGGACGAGGAGATCGGAGATCGACGAGATCGGAGCAGCCGCAACGGAGCGTGGGATGATGGTTAAAGAACGAAGGACTCGGATCGTTCGGTATAACCTTTCTACTCTCTTTACAGTTTGTTAGTTTAGCAATAATGGCAGATCCGGGTTATAGTACATGATAGCGCTAGTTAAAAAGTTTTTGTTCCGCATTTGGCGTCTGTAGACGGCCGGGGCGCTACCGTAGACTTACAGTGGTATATGAGCCTCACCATTTTGCTTTACTAACTTGTGCTAACGCGTTTAAAACATCGATCGAACCGGATTTCGAAAACCGCAAAATTCATTTTCACAGTTTCTGTTGATTTTTAAAGGTTTCCAAAAATTATTTTACATATCACAGAATTCTGTGCAGGGTTTTCTAAGAACACCGTACAAATTTGGGCACGTGATTCGACAAGACTGCCGCGGCATCGCGGTCAAACCTATGGTTTGACCATGCTTCCGCGGCCATTCAGTGAGATCGTGGCCCCAAATTTGCACAGTAGGTTCTTGTCTGGAATTTAGGGTTTTTGGTATATATCTTTTGGGCCCAGATTTTGTTACTGTTCAACAGATGTTCGTGGGGCCCACTTCGTGATATTTAGTCGATCGAAATTTAAACATGTTAGATTACAGTGCTTACATTATATCTCCGACTGGGAATGTCGTTTGATCGGTAAACCGCGTCTGATTGCTATAGTTCTTTTAGACGGGTTTGCGAACGTGACATTCGCGTTGTTGTTCTGTGTTGTGCAGTGATGTTGCGGATTTGTCGTGGTGGATAGCAATGTGCAATGGCAGTGCAGTTTGGATTTATTTATACATTTGATATTGCGGGACGAGCGTCCAACATGTGGACTGCCGTCACTGCCTGTTGTATAATATTCTTTTAGGGCACGACCAGGTTGCGGTCGATGTACCTGTTGTACTATTTTTCATTACTGTACTAGGTTTTGCCCCGCGACGGAGTGTACGGATAGCCGGGTTCTAGGGGGCAACGGGTCCGCATCTCATGGCTTTGAGAGGCAGAGGGGCCTCACTCTAGAATTGGCAGACTATTCGCCGCACTCGTAGGGGGTACAGGTTGACCCAAGGAGGGGTGCTCAAGCTACCGGATTCCGTGAAGTGCAGGGTGGTCCATTCACTTTGCTGTAGGGGGCTGCCTCACTTCAGGTTTTGGTGGGTAACTTGCTGCACCCGTAGGGGTCTAGGTTTCATTGCACATGCTATCCACACGACCAGGGGAAAGTCGGGTTTCAGCAGCGGCTCTGAGAAACCCGGGGATCCCAGATTATCTGTATTGTTCTGTGATGCTTATTACTTTTCTGTAATGTTGCATATTATCACGCCTGGAGCGATTATTGTATATTGGTTTATATACTATTAGATGTTGTATATGTTTTACACCCGCGCTAGTCCAGTCCCCGCTCTGTCGTTAGTTAAGTAACCTAACGGGTGATGACGGGACCCAGTGACGAATGCGGATGGCATATACATACATTTTATTTTCGTTCTTTTCTGGTGTGATTAATTGATGGGACTGCGTTGATTCTGATCAATGCAAAGTAAAACAAACCCGTTTGCAGTTGTTGGAACAAATTTAAAAAGTGTTATTGCAAAGACGTTTCCTTTTGTTTTGCATAGCGGTATTCAATGAAATATCTTGCACCTCATTCGACGGGGCAAGGGCCGATATCCCTTCACCGGGACTGACCCCTTGGGCAGAAGTTTGCGTCAGGGTAATAACTTCACTATAGTCGATTACAAGTTACTTTGCACCGCGGTATTCAGTGGAATATCCTGCACCTCATTCCACGAGGAAAGAGCCGAGATCCCTTCACCAGGAGTGACCTCTTTAGCAAAAGGTTTTGCCACTATATTTAAAAAAAAAAGCTATCAGGTTCCTTCAACGATATCAAGTTCGTTACGTTAAAGGTTTTTCGCCAAAAACCAGCCGTAGCCCTCCGTCATTTCTTTTGGGTATTCAGTAGTATTCAAGCTATGCATTTTAGCCAAAGTTAAGGCATAGTGTTTGGTAGCTGCTGGGTATTCATTTGTTGCATAGATAGATGAGTTGGTTTGGGACAGTCGTTCTGCCATTTGGCCAAAGCCAGGGGCATGTGCGGGTGGGTTCAAATTAACAAGATAGCGACGGGTAGAACTTGGTATGTGACTTATGACATTTTGACCAAAGCCAAGGTAATAAGAGCATGGGGCAAAAATCATATCGGGGTTTCTAAAGAAACTAAAACTTGCCAAGTATGCGCATACCTTCTGGAGTATGAGTAACGTGGATGCATTCAATCACGTTATCATGCGATGAGAGTTGGATCCCGATTCCACTGATGAGTTGGTTTACTCTTCGGGTGATCCCGATTGATTCTTCTTTCAGGTTTGGAGGAGAATTTGACAGGACAGTGGGAGGTTTCCGGATTAGATAAAGTGATAACCATTCTGATCTAGGTTAGAGTGCACGCAGAGTGTTTCTTTTCTCTCTCTCTCTTTGGCAGCGACCTTTGACCAACCCTAGACTATGACTCAGTGACCAAGTTTACCGAACCTTCTTAAAATACTGGCTTTTGGATTGTCTGAGTTGCATAAATCATTGCCACTCCTTCTTTTACCCTTTGTATTTCTCAGAACACCCCGTATTACTACGGACATCCACTTCCATTGGATAGATCCATCGTATGGTTATATACGAACTCGAAGGGACTTCTTCGAGGATGGATCCAGGTTCAGGAGAAATAGAATTGGTTTATTCAGTTGTCTTTTATTATCATCTTCTCTCAGGTTGCGAGGGCTCCTTGGTTTAGGAGAGTACACCTATTACGCTTATTGGATAGTCTTATTCCAAACCATAGGCAGGTGCCGAAAGGTAGGGAATGAAGAAAACCAATTAGCCTAAGTAGGGTGTGCAGAAGGTAATATGTAAAGACAAAATAAAGGGATTAGAAAAAGGGCAAAGTAAATTGCGACTGTTATCATTCACGATCAAAACCGCGTACTTCATCGCCACTCCTATTTCACCTTTAAAAGAATAAGGTATTATTCAGATGTCTTTTATTATCACCTTCTTTCAAGATGCGAGTACTCCTTGGTTTAGGAGGGTACACCTATTATGCTTACTGGATAGTCTTCTTCCAAACCATAGGCTGGTGCCGAACGGTAGGGAAGGAAGAAAACCATTTAGCCTAACGATGGTGTACAGAAGGTAATGACTAAAGACAAATAAAAGGATTTGGAGAGATGGCAAAGAAATATACGGTTATAGTCATGAATTGGATTATGGAAGAGGCATTGCTATGAATACCAGGATACCCCTACGAAACATTTTCATGTTTCAGTGCATTGTTAAAGCAAAACTGTTTTCCCGATAAGATACTTACTCCAAGGGTATGTATTTACCAGGTTTCATTCTCATATCTGTATGGTTTTACAGATGATGAGAGGGAGTAAGTTATTGGGAATTAGGTGATCATCCTCATTATATCGGAATTCGTTGTAATTGGTGATATTTGAGGAAATCGCCAGGGTACAGTTTTCAACTTACGACGCACAGGTTATGAGTTGCTTAACTCAACGGACTTATACAGAGTATTGTATGTTGTCCGGTGTCCATCAGGACAAAGGGGTAGGTCCTCGTACTATGTTCTGTTTACTTATGACTTCTCTAGTTTTTTAGACAAGTGCTTCGTAGAAATACAAGGTCTAAGTTTTGAGAAGTTGTGGGTATAAGAATAAAGTAGAGAACCAGGTGTCACAAGTATCGGGATTCTTCAAAGAGATCGAAGATGTAGATTCTTGTGATTGGTATTCAGATGATAGTAATGATTTTGAGAAACTTGTTTCTCTTTCAGGTTGCTCATAATTGGATGGATTCCTAAGTTGAGTAATGCTGATTAGCCTCTTTTCATTAAGTTGATATTCACTGGAGACAGCTGCATGATTTGAATCTGGTTCCAATTAAATAAGTGCCAAAGTTTCTATATTGGATATAGAATAGTTCGTACCTTAAAAGATGTTAAGGTACGGGGATTTGTCCAGCTTATGCTTAAAACCAGACTCTGGATAACTCAGGGCACGTTTCTGTAATGGCTGTTTGTGGGTTGACCCTGGCTATGACGAGGGTTGATTTTCTACTATTTGGAAGATCAATAGTGATATTGTTCTTGACTCACCACAGTTTTAGTAAAATGGATTTTTTCAGAAAACAGTAGTAGGAGTATGGTAGAACTGGAAGTGATTCTAGAACCGCGAACGATTACGGAAAATTTAATAGGACCTATATATTCAATCAGATTTGACATTCCAATTGCCACTCCGCAGATATGGTGGGTAACCTCAGACACCCGAGAGGTACTCCGGTAGCCTCAAGGACGGTGACAGGGAGGTTCTTATCTACCCAGACTTGACACTGCTGCTGTTCCAGGCTATGAGACCCGGTAGGAGGGTTGTCATAGTCAGTGGGAGTAGCAGAAGCATAGTGGGCAAGTAGCTTATGTCTATTTATAGACTTGAGCAGTTATAGCGGAGATAGATCATCTAATTTTGATGTGACAGTCATAGGTTTGACTTCATCAGAATAAGGGATGGATCTGTTAAGAAGGTAGTAGGGTGTGATGTCAAGGTATCTGGATGACATACACAGAGTAGGAACTAAAATTCCTATACTACGATCGGTTGTACTGTGGTCGTCACACAGTTGTTTCTCCAGACAGGATATGGATATAATATTTGACATTCTGGTTTCTGGATCTATGGTTTTAGATCTGGATTTGGGTAGTTTCCCAATGTGGGTATTTTGACAGTATTCTAATGGTTTTTAGAATAGATGACTCCTAGCATGGTGGTGTACCTGTAGGTGATGGAGTCACCCTCTCTAAAGGTGTCTTACAGACTGAAGGGGAGAGGGATGTGCATGATTGGCAGATCACTTGCTTAGGCAATTGAGTCAATCATGAGATGTCAAGTACCGCACCAAATATTGTTTTTGCACTAGATGCAATAAGTTTGTATTAATCCAATCCTAGAGAAACATAAGGAAGCAGTTTTAGAACATAAGTATATGTTCTACGGATTTGATGACGGCAGCCTCCTTCGGGAGACGATTATCATTCCAGGCTTCAAAGGTGACATAGTTGACAGAGTGATTGTCAGAGTTAAGTTTTTCCTCTGACGAGAGACGGTATTGTGGATAGGTGGTCCAAGAGGTGAAAGGTTCCTAGGCATTCTTGTGAAGGTTCATAAGGCATCAAACATGCCCGGATAAAAATTTAGACGTGCCGAACAACCCAAAGTCGGGATCTTTGCTAGATTATTAGGGTTTAACATGGAAGATGATAACTTTTATCTAAGTGTGAGGGATTACAACCTTTGTAGTCCGCTCCTTCGCTTCACAAGCTCCGAGTAGAAGTCTCTTTGCCACGATCCACGATCTCCCGGACTCATGGGAGGCTCCACGACTCGAACGATCCATGCTAGCTTGAAGTGTTTCAAATCTCCGATGATCTACGTCGAAGTTGCAAAGACTCAAGCTTTCTCAATCTAAAGAGATGAACACACTAATCTCATGGGCTAGATGAGATGAGGATGAGAGAGTAGTATTTTTGCTTTCTTTTTATATCATTTTCTCATATTTATTCATCACATAAAGAAAATCAAGTAAGCTTTTTCAAGAGAGAAGAAGATGATCATGGAAAATGATAATGAATTATTTCTTTTGTGATGAATAGAAAAGAAAACTATATGATTGATATATCAACCATGGTCAAGGATGAGTGGCTAAGATTTAGTAGAGAATAAACTAGAGTTAGGGTTTGGTTGGGTTAAAAATCTGTCATCCAAAAATATCTTTACAATGACAAAAGAAAAAAGCTTCTAGAAGGTGCATGAAGCATCTAACCCTAATCAAACCCTAACCTCAATTAATCATCCTTAAACATGTTTAACAATTAATCATATCATGTCACAATAATATATATCATATATATATTATATATTTGCAACAAAAGAAAATAATACAATTAACATATATCGCATATATATCACATATTCGAGTTTAGACATCGTAAATCCGAAATATCACATACTTCGCATTTCATGCCTAACTCTATGAATCCCACATATTGTATCACATTTCAGATAAATAGACAGTATTAAACTTTCCGAACAGATAATCAAATACCCAAAATTTCCCAAAGTGCTCAACTCTTGAGCGGAGTTCAAATAATCTCAGAATATGTCACAGTACCAGTGATCCAGCCATAGAAGGGTCAAGCCAACGCCTCACATGTGGCACGCCGTACTGCCCCAAACCCGAAGGTTCAAAAGGCAGTTCAAGACGGTCACATAATCGAGTTAAGGTTTGTTGTCTTCTAGAGGGTCCACAGCTTAACTTGTACAATTTTTCCGAAAGATTTGAACCCGAAAAAAAATTCAACACTTGAAAGTTCGCCGTACCGGGAAACAGTGAGTTAATGATATCCGTTCAAATAGTTTAACAGTTTCTAAATATCCGGAAAGAAATACGAATTTAAATATTCCGATCGAATCTACTATTACAAAACAAACCCCAGAATTATTAACACTTAAAACAGATTAAAAATACCCAGAAGCATCAACAAGCACCTACGGACATTACCATGGAAAACACGTGTCACAACTCCATCATTCCGCCGCGGAACCGCCGCGCAAGCATGCTTGCGCCGCGGTTCCGCCGCCGTTTGGTCGAATTGGGGGCTCGGGTTTTATGGTAATTCTTAGAATTCCCTGCTGATTTTTTTACGTATTTTTAATTCAGAAAAAACCCAAATTTTAAAAAATTTCCAGAGAGGGGGTATATTTTGTCGGTTCGGGTTCGATCGGAGTTTTAACTTCGTAAACACATCGCCTAATGCTCTGGCTAGGCTCTGATACCACTGAAAGGTTCCTAGGCACTCTTGTGAAGGTTCATAAGGCATCAAACATGTCCGGATAAAAATTTAGACGTGCCGAACAACCCAAAGCCGGGATCTTTGCTAGATTATTAGGGTTTAACATGCAAGATGATAACTTTTATCTAAGTGTGAGGGATTACAACCTTTGTAGTCCGCTCCTTCGCTTCACAAGCTTCGAGTAGAAGTCCCTTTGCCGCGATCCACGATCTCCCGGACTCATGAGAGGCTCCACGACTCGAACGATCCATGCTAGCTTGAAGTGTTCCAAATCTCCGATGATCTACGTCGAAGTTGCAAAGACTCAAGCTTTCTCACTCTAAAGAGATGAACACACTAATATCATGGGCTAGATGAGATGAGGATGAGAGAGTAGTATTTTTGCTTTCTTTTTATATCATTTTCTCATATTTATTCATCACATAAAGAAAATCAAGTAATCTTTTTCAAGAGAGAAGAAGATGATCATGGAAAATGATAATGAATTATTTCTTTTGTGATGAATAGAAAAGAAAACTATATGATTGATATATCAACCATGGTCAAGGATGAGTGGCTAAGATTTAGTAGAGAATAAACTAGAGTTAGGGTTTGGTTGGGTTAAAAATGTGTCATCCAAAAATATCTTTACAATGACAAAATAAAAAAGCTTCTAGAAGGTGCATGAAGCATCTAACCCTAATCAAACCCTAACCTCAATTAATCATCCTTAAACATGTTTAACAATTAATCATATCATGTCACAATAATATATATCATATATATATTATATTTGCAACAAAAGAAAATAATTCAATTAACATATATCGCATATATATCAATGTATCATCCAATGAGAAAATGAAATAATAAAGCGAGACAATATTAGATAATGTAATAATATATCATATATATTATTATACATTAAATCATCGAATCAACACTTGATCCGACGATCTGGCTATATCGAATATTACCGACTAATATATCATGTACCGATTCATCAAATCAACACTTGATCCGATGACCCGGTTCATATCTAAATATCGCGAGAATATAATACGGTATCCCATATCGCATTATTCTCGGTCCTGCACATATCACATATGTGCCTCTACTCCGTTTCGCCTGAGCCAAGAAACCTCTGTGTAGGACTCTAAAGAATCTTCGATACGCCGGTAGCAGGTGATGATCATATCAAACACCCACACGCTGCAAGCGGTCAGCTAAACGTAACAGCCACCCAGGTATTGAGCGATCAGAAGATCAACAAGCTAGCCTGTGCGTTCTCCTGTGAATCCAATCAGTAACACTCCCGTACAGTCCGGTCTGTTCGTCTGATATGTCGCATATCAAGTCTAGGGGTGGTATACGTCAGACCCCAGTAACCGATAAGTCGTGTCGATGTGTGGCTCATAACGGGTCGAGAAACTACTAGTAACACTTACCAGTAAATCTCTATATCAGCCCTGACCAGGGACTTCCAGTTATAGCCAATCGAACACAACACAACATCAACTCCCTATACCGGGAGAGACGAATCCCCTCCTATCGCTCATTGCCTCCATGTGATTCGGGACTGTACCCAAAAGCCACCGTTTTGCATGCCCACTTGGACGTGGTAAGGTGGAAATCAAAGCACAGTGGGAATCACACAAGATTCCATGACGATCTCCGGTCTACAGACTACCCTGTACCAGTGTCACCGGAGAACTGCCATCTGACGTGTGGTATATCACCATCTGGGAGTTCTCGGCGAGTCCGTCCAGTGTACCCAGTCTCCACTGAGCACCCGTACACCATCTCTGATGTCAAACACCGATGGATATGGGATCATCCATCACCCATCATATGGGTCAAGATGCGTATACGCTAGTCTACTCTGGTGTATCGATGCCCTGTCTCGATATACCCTCGACTAGGAACAGTTATAGGATGTACTCATCGACTACCGCGGCCCCACTAGTATGATCTCATCATAGTCCCAGTAGTCGAGTACAGATCCTAAGGGCTTTATTAACATGTGAGAGTAAAACAGTAAACCAATACAAGTCAACATGTTAAGATAAAGTGAAACCAAATAGCATACTATCATGACGAGCAAGAAAGTCATCTCTATATATATCCAAGCATCCATTATAATATACATCATATGTACAACAATGGCCTCTAGGGCATATACATGACTAACAATCTCCCACTTGCACTAAGGCCAGCTGCTGTAGTATCTCATACCTAGCATCCCGAATAATCTCTCAAACTGTATCTGGGGAATAGCCTTCGTGAATGGATCCGCAGTGTTGTCCTTCGTATCTACTCTCCTGACCTCGATCTCCCGGCGATCAACTATCTCCCTGATCAGGTGATACCGCCTCAGAATATGTCTGGACTTTTGATGGGACCTGGGTTCCTTGGCTAACGCCACAGCTCCATTGTTATCGCAATACAGAGGTATTGGATGCTCAATGGATGGAACCACACCAAGTTCACTAATGAACTTCTTGATCCAAATAGCCTCTTTGGCAGCATCGTTGGCAGCGATGTATTCAGCCTCCATCGTCGAGTCTGCAACGGTATCCTGTTTGGAACTCTTCCAACATACCGCCCCTCCATTGAGGGTAAAGACAAAACCCGAATGCGACTTAGAGTCGTCCTTATCACTTTGGAAGCTGGAATCGGTAAAAGACTCCACCTGGAGTTCTCCGTTACCATACACCAAGAACATCTCCTTAGTCCTTCGTAAGTACTTGAGAATGTTCTTCACTGCTGTACAATGACTCTCTCCAGGATCCGCTTGATACCGACTCACTACACTTAGTGAGTATGCTACATCTGGTCTGGTACATAGCATCGCATACATGATAGAGCCTACTGCCGAAGCATAGGGTATCCCTTGCATGCGAGCTCTCTCCAAATCAGTCTTGGGAGACATCTCTTTGGAGAGAGTGAGTCCAGAGATCGTGGGTTGGTTCCCACGCTTGGATTCTTCCAAACTAAACCTCTTTAGTATGGTGTCAATGTACCTGGATTGGGACAATCCCAGTATCCGTTTAGATCTATCTCTATAGATCATGATTCCTAATACGCAGGAGGCATCACCTAGATCTTTCATTGAGAATCTCTGTGATAAGAAGAGCTTGACTGATTGCAGCATAGGAATATCATTTCCTATCAAGAGTATGTCATCCACGTACAATACGAGGAAGACAACCTTTCCCTCTGCTACCTTCTTATAGATACAAGGTTTATCTATATTTTTGATGAAGTCAAACTCTTTGACTACAACATCAAAACAGATGTTCCAACTCCGCGATGCTTGCTTTAACCCATAAATGGATTTAATCAGCTTGCACACCTTTCCGCTGCTCCCACTATCTACGAAGCCTTCTGGCTGAGTCATGTACACGCTCTCTTCTAAATCACCGTTTAGAAAGGCGGTCTTAACATCCATTTGCCAGATTTCGTAGTCATGGTATGCAGCAATGGCAAGTAAGATCCGGATGGACTTAAGCATAGCCACTGGAGAAAAGGTTTCGTCATAATCCACACCTGGTCGTTGACGAAAACCCTTTGCTACAAGTCTAGCTTTGAAAGTCTCAACTTTTCCATCTACACCAAATTTCTTTTTAAAAATACACTTGCTCCCAATGGGTTTTACCCCTTCAGGAGCATTTTCCAAAATCCATACTTTATTGGTGTACATGGATTCCATCTCAGATCGCATTGCATCCAGCCATTTCACAGAGTCACCACTCGTGATGGCCTGCTCGAAACTAGTCTGGTCATCATCATCCATGATGCAATCCTCGCTTCCACCATCAATGAGAAAACCGTAGTATCTCTCAGGTGGACGAGAAACCCTACTAGATCGGCGGAGAGGCTGGGGTTCGTTGGGTGCTACTGAATCCTCTGGTTCCACTAAATCATCTGTTGCAGTTTGTGTCGCTGGAACCTCTTCCAGTTCTACCTCATTGCCATCAATTTCTTTTGCAAGAAATTCCTTTTCCAAAAAGGTGGCATGTTTAGAAACAAACACCTTTTGTTCCTCAGTGTGGTAGAAGATATACCCTTGTGAGTTCTTGGGATATCCTACAAACTTACATAAGACAGATCTTGCCTCGAGTTTGTCCGGATTTTGTCTTTAGACATAGGCTGGACAACCCCATATCTTAACATACTTAAGAGATGGTCTCTTCTCTTTCCATATCTCATACGGAGTGGTAGGCACTGATTTGGTAAGAACCATATTCAATAGGTGTATGGCTGTCTCAAGTGCATACCCCCAGAAGGAAATAGGTAACTTAGCTGTACTCATCATTGAACGCACCATATCTAATAGGGTGCGATTCCTTCGTTCCGATACACCGTTGTGCTGTGGTGTATAAGGTGGAGTAAGCTGAGAGAGAATCCCATTCTCTTTTAGATAATCTTGGAACTCATTGCTCAAGTATTCTCCTCTTCGATCAGATCGAAGGATCTTAATACTTTTGCCCGTTTGGTTCTCTACTTCGTGCTTATATTCTCTGAATTTCTCAAAAGCTTCAGACTTGTGTTTCAACAGGAACACATGTCCGTATCTGGAGAGATCGTCAGTGAATGTAATGAAGTAAGAAGAACCGTTCCTGGCATGCGTAGACATGGGACCGCATACATCACTATGTATTAGTCCTAAGAGTTCGGTAACTCTTTCTCCGTGTCCACTAAACGGAGCTTTGGTCATTTTTCCTTTGAGACATGAATGGCAAGTATCATAAGATGATAATTCGAACGGATTCAAATAACCATCTTTATGTAACTTAGCCAGTCGTGTCGCATTGATATGACCAAGTCTACAATGCCACAAGAAGGATTCGTTCATTTCTGAACTTTTCCTCTTGTGCGTGTTTTGTATATTCAGGACAGTATTCTGATTTAGAATGAATATACCATTATGTAACGAGCCTGATGCAATCAAGTTTTGATCTAGGAATATGTTCATAACATTATCCTTTACTACAAAATTATATCCTTCTTTACTTAATAAAGAAACTGATATAATGTTGCACATCATGTTCGGTATATAATAACACTCATTCAGAATCAGTGTATTACGACTTGGTAATACAAGGTGATATTCGCCAACTGCTTTGGCTACAATACTTGCACCGTTCCCTACTTGAATGGAATGATCACCTTTTCCTAGTTCTCTACCTTTTCGCAGCCCATGTAACAATTTACATATGTGGGATCCTGATCCGGTATCTAATACCCAGAACGTAGGGTGAACTGAGAAACAGTTCTCAATAACTAACACACCCGAAGAAGATGCATCAACATGCATGTTCTTTTGGGCGGTGTGAGAATATAGATATTCTCCTGTTTCCTGTTCAGTCTTATAACTCTTATAAGAAAGAATGGGTCCAACGTTCCCTTGCACAGTACAATAATCGGGTTCAGTCAATACATCCATATTATTATCTTGATTATGGCCTGACATGGTCGCTACCTGGAGAGAGAGAGAAGAAAACACTTTAGCGTATGCTCTTGCAAGATTAGATTGGTTATTATCTTATCTAATCAGGATGTCTCCCACTGTTTTTATCAAATCTACCTTAAAACCCTAAAAGGTAAGATTAGCCGGGATTAATTACACCCTACAATTTCGTCAATCTTTCAGCCAGATCAGTGTCGGTACTTTGAGGGAGGTTCCCCGTGCTTTCGCACGGACCTAATTAAAGTAAACCTCGTTTTCCCAGAGGCGTAACCCCGTTAACACTTTTCTAGACACCTACTTGATCGGTTAATTGTCCTGTGTAAAACTCTCCCAGGAGTAACTCTTACTCGCAGTGGGTATCGAGATCCAACTATCTCATAGGAGGTATGCAATCTCATTGCAAATTTCAACACTTGAAATTCCCGATAATATTTTGCCCCTAACGTTCTATGACCTTGACGAAAGCCAACAAACCATAGTCCGCTAGTCAAGTTCAACCCGAACATTTCTTGATTGAATTAAACCCAGCCGTACGTCCCTTGACGAAAGCCAACAAAGCCGCACGACTACCCTAACCCAATCTCATCATATGTAACAGATAAGTAATAATTAGCTACCGCACACTACGCCTTGACGAAAGACAAAAAACGTAGCATGAATACTAAGTATTACCTATCTGAAATGTCGGAGGGCTACGCAGGTTTTTCAGAAAACCCTGAGCATAATGAACTTGATATCGTCGTAGAATCGAGTGAAGTTTTGAAAAGGAGTTTTTTTGAGGCTTTTCTTAGTTTCGCTAAAGGGGTCACTCCCGGTGAAGGGATCGTCGGCCCTTTCCTCATCGAATAAGGTGCAGGATATATCATATATACCGCTGTGCAAAGCAAAACACTAAAAGCATTCAAAAGACAAACCGCGTTTTGTAGCATCTGCCAGTTTCGCTAAAGAGGTCACTCCTGGTGAAGGGATCGTCGGCTCTTTCCCCATCGAATAAGGTGCAGGACATATCATATATATCACTGTGCAAAGCAAAACTGTAGCTACCCTTTTTATAAAGTTTTTTTGATTCTACAACATCTTTAGGTTTCTTTTCTTTTTATTAATCTCATTAATAAATATCCCATCAGCTTATGCTTCCTAAGCATTACAGAAGAAACGAAAGCAGTAATATTTATATATCAGCATATATATATAGTATAAGCATTCGTCTCAGGCAGTAATATGATCTCATCACATAACATTGCAGCAGAAGAACATATATGAAATATTGGATATACTAGGACGTCCGTGTTTTCAATACGAGCCTGTATAAAACACGGATTCCACGGTCGTGACGAATAGCCAAACCCACATCCCAAGACCCCTACGAGAGCGGCAAGTAACACTGCCAATTCTAGGGTTAGGAGACCCGGTCTCGACTGCTCGAGATGGCCTCCCACTGGACCCTAGAACCCGGTTACTTGTGCTCCCCTCCTTGGGTCTAGCTAATGCGGAAAAGTAAATAATATACACTGGTGACAGCAACCGCAACCTGGAAGTGCCCCAAATAAAAGAATATTACATTACAAATGAATTTTACATGAATGAAAATAAAAACCCTCATCTCACATAAAACCCCCGGCTATTCAGAACGCGACGATCCAATATAACATATCACAGCAACACATAATATCTCATATCATCAACGCAAGTAAATATGCGTATCCCAATTGTCGTTGACATATAGCAACGAAACCGGCGATATCACATATTACACTTACGGTCACAGAAAAGAAAGTGTAAAACTACAATATTTGGAATTCACAATCACTTTAGACATCGTAAATCCGAAATATCACATACTTCGCATTTCATGCCTAACTCTATGAATCCCACATATTATATCACATTCCAGATAAATAGACAGTATTAAACTTCCCGAACAGATAATCAAATACCTAAAATTTCCCAAAGTGCTCAACTCTTGAGCGGAGTTCAAATAATCTCAGAATATGTCACAGTACCAGTGATCCAGCCATAGAAGGGTCAAGCCAACGCCTCACATGTGGCACGCCGTACTGCCCCAAACCCGAAGGTTCAAAAGGCAGTTCAAGACGGTCACATAATCGAGTTAAGGTTTGTTGTCTTCTAGAGGGTCCATAGCTTAACTTGTACAATTTTTCCGAAAGATTTGAACCCGAAAAAAAATTCAACACTTGAAAGTTCGCCGTACCGGGAAACAGTGAGTTAATGATATCCGTTCAAATAGTTTAACAGTTTCTAAATATCCGGAAAGAAATACGAATTTAAATATTCCGATCGAATCTACTATTACAAAACAAACCCCAGAATTATTAACACTTAAAACAGATTAAAAATACCCAGAAGCATCAACAAGCACCTACGGACATTACCATGGAAAACATGTGTCACAACTCCATCATTCCGCCGCGGAACCGCCGCGCAAGCATGCTTGCGCCGCGGTTCCGCCGCCGTTTGGTCGAATTGGGGGCTCGGGTTTTATGGTAATTCTTAGAATTCCCTGCTGATTTTTTTACGTATTTTTAATTCAGAAAAAACCCAAATTTTAAAAAATTTCCAGAGAGGGGGTATATTTTGTCGGTTCGGGTTCGATCGGAGTTTTAACTGCGTAAACACATCGCCTAATGCTCTAGCTAGGCTCTGATACCACTGAAAGGTTCCTAGGCACTCTTGTGAAGGTTCATAAGGCATCAAACATGTCCGGATAAAAATTTAGACGTGCCGAACAACCCAAAGCCGGGATCTTTGCTAGATTATTAGGGTTTAACATGCAAGATGATAACTTTTATCTAAGTGTGAGGGATTACAACCTTTGTAGTCCGCTCCTTCGCTTCACAAGCTTCGAGTAGAAGTCCCTTTGCCGCGATCCACGATCTCCCGGACTCATGAGAGGCTCCACGACTCGAACGATCCATGCTAGCTTGAAGTGTTCCAAATCTCCGATGATCTACGTCGAAGTTCAAGCTTTCTCACTCTAAAGAGATGAACACACTAATATCATGGGCTAGATGAGGATGAGAGAGTAGTATTTTTGCTTTCTTTTTATATCATTTTCTCATATTTATTCATCACATAAAGAAAATCAAGTAAGCTTTTTCAAGAGAGAAGAAGATGATCATAGAAAATGATAATGAATTATTTCTTTTGTGATGAATAGAAAAGAAAACTATATGATTGATATATCAACCATGGTCAAGGATGAGTGGCTAAGATTTAGTAGAGAATAAACTAGAGTTAGGGTTTGGTTGGGTTAAAAATCTGTCATCCAAAAATATCTTTACAATGACAAAAGAAAAAAGCTTCTAGAAGGTGCATGAAGCATCTAACCCTAATCAAACTCTAACCTCAATTAATCATCCTTAAACATGTTTAACAATTAATCATATCATGTCACAATAATATATATCATATATATATTATATATTTGCAACAAAAGAAAATAATACAATTAACATATATCGCATATATATCAATGTATCATCCAATGAGAAAATAAAATAATAAAGCGAGCCAATATTAGATAATGTAATAATATATCATATATATTATTATACATTAAATCATCGAATCAACACTTGATCCGACGATCCGGCTATATCGAATATTACCGACTAATATATCATGTACCGATTCATCGAATCAACACTTGATCCGATGACTCGGTTCATATCTAAATATCGCGAGAATATAATACGGTATCCCATATCGCATTATTCTCGGTCCTGCACGTATCACATATGTGCCTCTACTCCGTTTCGCCTGAGCCAAGAAACCTCTGTGTAGGACTCTAAAGAATCGTCAATACACCGGTAGCAGGTGATGATCATATCAAACAACCACAAGCTGCAAGCGGTCAGCTAAACGTAACAGCCACCCAGGTATTGAGCGATCAGAAGATCAACAAGCTAGCCTGTGCGTTCTCCTGTGAATCCAATCAGTAACACTCCCGTACAGTCCGGTCTGTTCGTCTGATATGTCGCATATCAAGTCTAGGGG
This sequence comes from Agapanthus africanus, assembly GCA_030015575.1. Classification (NCBI taxonomy): domain Eukaryota; kingdom Viridiplantae; phylum Streptophyta; class Magnoliopsida; order Asparagales; family Amaryllidaceae; genus Agapanthus; species Agapanthus africanus. The sequence continues at coordinate 624,952,117 of CM057339.1, forward strand.
TGGTATACGTCAGACCCCAGTAACCGATAAGTCGTGTCGATGTGTGGCTCATAACGGGTCGAGAAACTACTCGTAACACTTACCAGTAAATCTCTATATCAGCCCAGGCCAGGGACTTCCAGTTATAGCCAATCGAACACAGCACAATATCAACTCCCTATACCGGGAGAGACGAATCCCCTCTTATCGCTCATTGCCTCCATGTGATTCGGGACTGTACCCAAAAGCCACCGTTTTGCACACCCTCTTGGACGTGGTAAGGTGGAAATCAAAGCACCGTGTGAATCACACAAGACTCCATGACGATCTCGGGTCTACAGACTACCCTGTACCAGTGTCACCGGAGAACTGCCATCTGACGTGTGGTATATCACCATCTGGGAGTTCTCGGCGAGTCCGTCCAGTGTACCCAGTCTCCACTGAGCACCCGTACACCATCTCTGATGTCAAACACCGATGGATATGGGATCATCCATCACCCATCATATGGGTCAAGATGCGTATATGCTAGTCTACTCTGGTGTATCGATGCCCTGTCTCGATATGCCCTCGACTAGGAACAGTTATAGGATGTACTCATCGACTACCGCGGCCCCACTAGTATGATCTGATCATAGTCCCAGTAGTCGAGTACAGATCCTAAGGGCTTTATCAACATGTGAGAGTAAAACAGTAAACCAATACAAGTCAACATGTTAAGATAAAGTGAAACCAAATAGCATACTATCATGACGAGCAAGAAAGTCATCTCTATATATATCCAAGCATCCATTATAATATACATCATATGTACAACAATGGCCTCTAGGGCATATACATGACTAACAAGAGGATACTGTGGGTGGATTGGTGCAGGATACTGATTAGGTTCAGTGATCGATACAGTCTAAGAAGTTTGGATTTGGAGTTCATTTATGAACTAGGTCCCATCAGATATCCAAACATATTCTAAGACATGTATTTCTCAATTTGGGAGATGGCTTTCTCCGTGAACTTGAGATTAAGAGAGATATAGAAAGAAACATCTAGGCGGATCCACTCACTGAGGTTATTTCTCGAACACAATAGTTTTACAAACGGGCTTTGTGAAACTGATTAGTAGAGGAGTTGGATGTTCGGTTTCACACGGGCTGTGAGTAGTCGACATCGCAATAATTAGCCTTAAGTGCAAGTGGGAGATTGTTGGAGATGGTGCCCTCAGAGTCAATTATTGGATAGCAGGCACGTGATTGCAATGATTGCGGAGGACTAATATCGGTAGGACAGTCTTACTCGAGATGATAGTATGCTATCTGGTTTTCCTTTATCAGTCATGTACATGTTCATGTGACTGATTACATGTTACACTTTGATAGAGCCCTTAGGATCTTTCTTTACTACCAACAGTATGATGGCTATCATATACGTGAGAGTTGGGTGATTTATACACATATCCTTAATTGTGGTCCATAGTCGTGGGAGTTTCGAGACAGGGCATCGATACTCCGGAATAGACTAGTGTGTACAGTCGAGACCTCGACGAGGGGCGGTGGCCGGTCTCACAAGACACTGGTGTCAGTTGGATCACCTAAGATGTATACAGGTGCTCATTGGGTTATGAGTACACCGGACAGGACTCGCCGGGAACCTGCTAGTTGGTATTATACATATCGTCAGATAGCAGTTCCCTCATGACATGTGTACAGGTTAGTTCATCGACCTGAGGTCTTCTGTTCATACCAGAATATTGCATTTTATACCGCCCATTCTTACGCCCGTTTATTTATAGGCAGGTGCTTTTGATCAGTGTTTGCTACATATTTGCAGAATACTGGTTCTCAGCTCTAAACAGTGAAATCCATGGAAAGGTACGACAAATTCCGGATTACTGCCAACAACAGATAAAACACGGGTCTCCGCTCTCTATCCGTGTGTTGCCACATACCAGTTTAAGGGACAAAATGGCAAATCGATTGTCATTTTCATGCACAAAGCTCAATGTCAAAACAAGATCCAAGAAATCTACGCGGAGCTCGAGGACATCATGGCAAAAGATTCACATCACATCACCTTTTGATCTACTGAAATTCTGGAAGAATTGTGAAGAGTTTCTGAGAAAAGTCATATACCACACTGAAGAAGACATCAAACCAGGGATAACCACAAATTTCGGAGGCCCAACTCCCTACTATGGCCGCGGAACCGCGGCCGTACAGTGTCTTCAGCGTGTCATCTTTTAGGGGCATATTTGTAATTCTATGTAAGGTCAGAATGTTGCCCTAGGTTTCCATTTCCCCGCCTCTAAATACCCCAGATCTGAACCATTGTATGGTGTTAACTTCTTATGCCTCTTTTGTAGGATTTAGTGTAGTTTAGTCTTTTTCTTCTTCTTCTTCTTCATTCTTTTCTCCATGAAAATTGTAGTGAGAGCTTTTTGAGTGGAAGATCAATGAAGATGAGGGTTTTTGTATCATTCTCTTTGGTTTAACTTCCCCTTGAGATTTTTGCTTTCTCTTGATCTTTCAACCTCTTCATTGAGCTTGAAAGGTTAAGGGTTAGTTATTGATCTCAAAGGTCGTATTTTCTTATGGAATTAGTTCTTCACTTCACATGAGTTCTTTACCCTTCTCTTGATCTTGCAACCTTTTGATTGAGCTTGCAAATTTAAGGGTTGGCTATTGATCCCATACTTGTCTTGAGTTCTATGTTCTTGTAATTACTTTCTTGCTTATTTCTTTCTTGCTTTTTTATTACTTGCTTTACATTAATGCTTTACTTTCATGCAATTTAATTCATGCACTTACTTACTTGTAATCTTTTCTTTTCTTTGTTCTTTTCTTTTGCTCTTTTGGTTCTTTTTGTGAATGGTTGTAATTATCGTTGTTAAGAATAAATACAGTATTGTAAGTTAATATCTCCTTGCTCTTTTCCTTTTCCCGTTATTTTCTATTGAACTCCGCCCAAACGATACGCAAGCGCTCGGTTAGGCACCCTACCCTAACAAGGTAACGGTGATTCCTAACCGCGACCGGTTGCGTTCGGTTTGGCCGGAGGCGAAAGCAAGAGACAAGAATGGAAGGACAAGGGTAAATAAGCCGGATTCCACGAATACCGCGCTTAAATCCCCTAATCCACGTTGTTGCCGATTGCTCTAGCTTCAATTGTTCAAGACTCGGCTCAAAGGTTTTGAGTACGGATTTCTTTAGCTTACACTTTCGTATATTTTCTTAACAACTTTATACTTGCAAATAATACACATAGGTTAGATTGAACAAACACATACAAATTCTTTATTGACTCGTCTAAAACTCGAACGGACATACAACCATCTCCCTGTGGATCGACCCGTGCTCAACCGGCTAGCTGCATAGCGACACCGTCTTGATCGCGGTAAACTTTAGAACTTTGAACATCCGACACGCCAAAAGCGTGCGATCAAATGGCGCCGTTGCCGGGGAGACGGTAGCGTATTTTCTTTCTTGTTATTCAGGTTAATATTCTTTTTGTATATATTTAAAAAAAAATCTTTTTGTTATTTTTGATCATTTTGTGGGCAAGAGTGCAGATTTTTGCGGATTTGCAAACTGCGATTGTGGGGAGCAAAGTGTACGTTCAAGGCTAAGGTGATTGCAAAGTACAGTGCCAAATATCCGGGTAGTTTGACCCGCGCAAGCGAACTTTTCAAGCTTACCGGATTTGATTCAACGGGGGTTTCCTAACCCAAAACTTAATGGTACATACTTTACTAACACCTTCTTCTCAAATCCGACGCATCCAATATACTATTCTTTGCAGGATTCTTTGCAAGTTCGCTAGCAAACGCTAAAAATTGACTAACCCGTATTTGTTGCAGTGCCGTGCTTAAACTAAAAAACGATTGTTTGATTCTTTATAGAATTTTTATTGAATTGCGCATTGCATACATTAATACGGACTTAAGGGCAAGCGAACCCCACAATATACGGTAAAGGATTTCATCACCTTTTCTGTGGCCCACAAATCATGAACTTGAGCATAACGTTTACCCGCACAAATTTTAAAAGAAATTAGACTTTAAGCTTTAAGGACTTCACGCTCATTAGGAGAAGTTAGCCGTGTTTAGAACCTCGCTTAACGGTACATTGTTTACGGGGTGTCTAGGAAAGTGTTAACGGCGAAACCGCCAAAAGAGAAAGGGTTATTTAATTAAGGAACTTCGCGAAAGCGTTGGAAAACCTCCCCTTATCTCTGCACTTACCTGGCCTCATGATCAGTGTATCTTGAGCCCGTTTCTCGACACAGTTTTACTTTGACAATCAAGTTCTGGAGCAGGTCTAGTTGACCTAGGTGAACCCTAGAACGATTAGGTGTGTGGTATTTTTATGTCGTGATTGTTTTTGTCATTCTTTTAATAACTAAAAAAAAATATCACATTCTTTTTTCCCCTCCTTTTCTCTTCCTTTCTTTCTTTCTCTTTTCATATCATGGGTACCCCACCTCGAAAATCTCTTGCCGAACTTTGGTACCCACAACTAGACATTACTTCTTACGGTTCTTGCTTTGGCCAAACATCAAACGACCCCTCCATGCCCAAAGTTTCACTGAAAGATCGCATAGCAGCGTCTAGGACAAACACTTGCCCTCCGCAATCCACTTTGTATCAACCTTTTCAACCTCCCCCACCCTCTTATGTTGATACCCCTTTTGCAAGTCGTCCTTTGTCCATCGCTGAACGTATTGAACAATCCCGTAGCCGATCTTTCACTCCTTTCACCACTTCAAATTCTTGGGATCAACAATTTCATTCACCTTCTTATCCAAATGTTGATCCTACCCCTGTCCAACCATTCAATTCCTACCAGTCCTACCCAACTTTTGCAACTTCCCTAGACATTGCTTCTCCACAGCCTTTTGGGAGTTTTCAGTATCCAAACAACTTTGAATCTTTTACTGAAACCCCTTCACAACCCATGTCTAGTCTGGAACAGTCGTTGGAAGACTTTAGGGTAGCGTCAATCCAACAGATGATGGATTTGAATGCGTTCATGGCCGCTCTCATACAACCTACTGACCCGGTAGCTAGTTTCCAACTAGCACCTAATTCTCCAATGTATGATGAGGCGGCAGGACAGGTTGAGAATTTGAGTGGAGAGAGTGAGACGTGTCCCCTTCCAAGTCAAACCTACCAGTCCCAAATTGAATCCCACAACTCCTGTTTTGAAAGTCTATCGAGTGTCCCACATGATTTATCAATTGAAGATAGAATCATGAATGAGTTGTGCGACTTTGTAGTGTTTGATTTACCCGATTTTGAAGGGCCCCTTTCGAGTGAAACCACACCCAATCCTTTTGACCTCTACACCTCCACTCTAGAACCTGAATTGATTGAAATCCATGCTTTTGTTGAGGTGTCTGAGAATATTGATTTTCACTTGATTGGGGATATTGACGCTGGGAATATTTTGGATGATGAACCCATAGATTTGGCTGAGTTTTTCTCTTCAAATCATCATCCCCAGTCATTAAATGTTTTTCCCGAACCCCATATGCGTCTGGATTTTGATGAAAATTGCATGGATAAGCTGAATTTTGAGGAGAATATTGAGGATAGTACTGAGGATGAACCAGTTTTAATTGATGAGTCGGATTTTCCAATTCATCCTGTTCCTTTCATTGACTGTGTACACCCTCCTGAACCTTTAACCGATAACCTTCCTCAATCACCTACCTCCATCCTTTCCATCGTTCCGACCTTGCAAGAACCCGTCTCACTTTCATTTCATATGTCTGGTTTACCAAGTTCGGCGTACCCATGGTTTCTTATGAATCTTGAGGGATTTGACCCCATTTCTCGACGGGTTAATAGATTAGCACAATCACTTTTCACACATCGGTCATCACAAATTGTGCCAATCTATTCACTCCATTTTCACCATCAAGTTCGTATTCCACTTCTTTTTCCCTTCCGCCATTCTTCTTCTCATGTACCGAGACCGTATCCCACTTCTATCTCCATACGGTCTCGCGTATTCTCCATTTCTTACCTCTCTGCATTCTTTCACCAACCAACACATTATTGAGATAGAATCTTTGAATGGTTGGTGCTCACTTTTGTCCTGTGTAAGGCCTTGTATAGTTTGATACTGTTCTCTTTCCCACCCTAATCCTACACTTGAACGCTTAACAGTGGAAACACTGTTTTACTTAAGTTTGGGGGGACTTTTTTTTTGTATATATTTTTTGTTTTCCTTTTTTTTTATATATAATTTGTTTTTAGGGAGAGCGCCAACAATTTTGACCCTCTTGGTATAGCCTGACAGTGAGGGCACTGTCAAGTTTAAGTTTGGGGGTGTGCTCGGTAAGCTTTCTTCCTTCGCATTCATTTTTATATTTTGCATTTGCATACCTTATTAAAAAACCCACAAAAATCGAAAATTTTCCAAACTATATAAAAACTTTATCGTCAAGTCAGCTAATAGGGTAACTTAGATCTTTATTCCGAAAGTTTAAGTTGATATGATAGAAATAACTAAATTCTAGGCTTAGGATTTGAAAAACCTAAAAATAACCCTCATTCTGTTTAAACTTGGTGATTATACGTCCTTACAGTTTTTTTTTGAGAAATAGGTAGTCTTGAGTTCAGTTCTTGAGTTAAGTCAAGATGAAGGGAAAGTATTGAAGCTTTACTGGAGGATAAGTCTGAAAAATAGTTTCTTTTCTTGAGTTCAAATTTAGAAAGTATATACCCTACAACTGCACTTACACGCATCTTGAAACTTGGGATAGTAGAGAATACCTCGAAATACTCTTGCCTGAAAGCCTAGTATGAAAGAAAAAACGGTATTTAAAGCTAAACACCAAAAGAGCATATTGAAAAATATATCCGGTCTTGAAAAAGAAAAAGAAAAAGAAAAAGAAAAAGAAAAATAGAATAAAGTTAAGACCTGGAAACTGCTATTTACGCTTTAAACTTCACACATTCAGTAATCGGTCGTTAGTGCCTCAAGAAGCATTAATAGTCGCTTGAAAGGTGTGTGAGCAAAACCGTCCATCCTTAATGAAAAGAAGTAGTATTACGTATTAGGGCAAGGGTATTATAGTTTGAATTGAATTCTTGAGTGTAGGGGTGCAAATACACACACACGTAGGGGTATACAATCGATGTTTGGATAAAAGATAGAAATAAAGAATAAGACTTATGTTTTCTGTAAAGTTGATAAAAATCCCTGATTTGAGGCCGCACTTTAGAAGGAAAACTCAGGCGATACCAATATCTTTCTAAATTTTTTTGGAACGTATATGATATAAGGTTAAATAGATAGGAGGTGTGAAAAAATAAGGGTTGAATATGTAGGGTTCCTAGGCACTCTAGTGAGGTCTCTAAAGGCATCTACCATGCCAATTTCAAAAAAACGGTGCCAAGAAACCCTAATGTACGGATCGTTTGCTAGATTTCTAGGCGAAAACAAGAACTAGTTAACACTTAACTAATAGATACGGAAATACAACCTTTGTAGATCCGTTTGTCCACCTCCATAGCTCCGCAACGGTGTCTCCTCGCTGTCCAAAATCCATCCCGGGCTCTAGAGTCGGCTTCATCGGAGAATGGACGGGCTAGGTCATCGACGACGTGCCGAAGATGATCTACGTCGAGGCATCGCTAGATCAAGCTCCACCTTCACCAAGTCTTGAAAACTTGTGAAGGAAACACACTCTACTACTTGGCAAGAGGTAGAGGATGAAGAAATAGGAAGTGGGTAAACTTTAGGTTTGGATTTCTCACTCATTTGCATCAATCACCATTGATGACCTCAAGGTTTTCTTCTTGAGTTCAAGGAAGAAGAAGAAGAAAAGATATGATAAGTTAATTCTAAAAAGAAAAGAATAATACATTCTTATCATCTTAGAACCATGGTTTAGTGTAGAGAATTAATCATGGTTGAGTGGTATGGTTAGGGTTAAGGATGAGATAAGAATGGTGGACTAAGTCAAAGCTTCATGAAGCTTTAACTAAGCAACAAAAGAAGCCACCATTTCTCTCTCTTTCTTTTATTCATTTATCAAAAATAAATGGATAATTAAATAAGATAAATGAATAACAAATAATAAACCCTAACCATTTCATTAACCAAGGTTTAATACTTTACACTTAACCAAAAAGGCATGTATCATCAAACATGATACAAGCAAGTGCACAAATTCATATCGCATATGCAATGCGCACACCCGAGTGAGAAAATCCATTTAAAGTCAACCGATACTAGTTGATGCAAAGTAATATATCAAATATATAAATATGCATTAAATCATTAAATCAACACTTGATTCAATGATCCGGTCATGTCGCACACAATCGACTAGTATGCAATGTATCGGCTTATCGAATCAACGCTTGAATCGATAACTAGGTTATATCGCATACAACCATTCGACACATTGATCGCGAGAATGAAATACGGTATCACATACACGCATTATTCTCGGTCCCGCACATATCTCATATGCGCTCCTATTTCATTTCGCTTGAGCCAGGAAACCTCTGTGTATGACTCTAAAGACTCGTCAATACGCCGGCAGCAGGTGATGATCATATCAAACACCCACAAGCCGCAAGCGGTCTGCTAAACGTAACGGCCACCCGGGTATTGAGCGATCTGAAGATCGACGAGCAAGCCCGCTCACACTCCAGTGAATCCGACCAGTAACACTACCGTACAGTCCGGTCTGATAGTCTGATATGTCGCATATCTTGCCTAGGGGTGGTAAACGTCAGACCCCAATAGCTCGATAAGTCGTGTCGATATGAGGTCTATAACACTTCGAGAAACTACTGGTAACACTTACCAGTAAATCTCAGCAACCCTGGCCAGGGATTTCCTGTTATAGCCAATCGAACACAACGCAACATCAACTCCCTATACCGGGAGAGACGAATCCCCTCCTATCGCTCATTGCCTCCATGTGACTCGGGACTGTACCCAAAAACCACCGTTTTGCACGCCCTCTTGGACGTGGTAAGATGGAAATCAAAGTACAGTGGGAACCACACAAGACTCTATGACGATCTCGGGTCAACAGACTACTCTGTACCAGTGTCACCAGAGAACTGCCATCTGACGTGAGCTATAATACCATCTGGGAGTTTTCGGTGAGTCCGTCCATGTACCCAGTCTCTACTGAGCACCCGTATATCATCTCCGATGTCAAACACCAATGGATATGGGATCATCCATCGCCCATCTGTATGGGTCGAGAAGGTACACGCTAGTCTACTCTGGTATATCGATGCCCCATCTCGATACACCCACGACTAGGGACTTTGAAGGATGTACTTATGGACTACCATGTCCCCACTAGTATGATCCGCATCATAGTCCAGATAGTCAAGTACACATCCTAAGGGCTTTACCAACATGTAACAGAGAGACAATCAGTGTACACGTTAAGGTAAAGAGCAACCAGATAGCATACTATCATGTCGAGCAAGAAAGTCCTCCCTATATACGTCCCAGCATCCACTACAATATACATCCAATGTACAGTAATGGCCTCTAGGGCATACATATAACTAACAATCTCCCACTTGCACTAGGGCCATCTGTAGCAGTGGCTGCAGTATCTCACACTCAACCATCCCATTTAAGTCTCTCTCTGGGAATAGGCCTTCGTGAGTGGATCCGCTGCGTTATCCTCTAAATCTGCTTTCCTTGCCTCGATCATCCTGGAGATCAACCATCTCCATGATCGGGTGATACTGCCTTAGAATAAGTCTGGATCACTGATGGGACCTGTGTTCCTTGGCAAAAGCCACAACTCCATTGTCACACAATGGGAGGAACATAGTTCATCTCATGAACCATTATACATCCAAACAGCCTCTTTGGTAGCATCTTAAGTAGCGATGTATCCTGCCTTTATCGTCTAGTATGTCACGGTATCTAGCTTGGAACTCTTCCAACATACCGTCCCTTTACTGAGGGTAAAGACAATGCGTGCGACTGACATTCAGTCGTCTTTATCACCCTGGAACACTTCCAGTGATTCTCCCCAGGATCGCTTGATACCATCTCACTATAACTAGTGAGAATCCTAACATCCAATTAAATCTATCTCATAGATCCAAAACTCAGGATTAAGGAGGTATCACTTTGATCCTATATGGAGAATTATTGTGATAAACGGAGATTGACCGAACGTAGCATAGGAAACTCCTTTCTTATCAAGAGTATGTCATCCACGTACTCTACGAGGATCACCACCATACTCCCTACTACCTTTGTGTATATACAAGGTTCATCTACCATTTTGATGATGTCAACTTCCTTGACAAACACATCAAAACAGACGTTCCAACTCCGCGATGCCTGCTTTATCAGATAAAACATCTTGCACACGTTTCCGCTGCTCCCACTATTTACGAAGCCCTCTGGCTGTGTACTTATAGACTCACTCTTCTAAAATATCATTTAGAAAAGCAGTCATGACACCCAACCACCAGATATCGTAGTCATGGTATGTAGCCGTGGCAAGTAGGATCTGGATGGACTTAAGCATAGCTACTTGAAGAGGTTTCACCACAATCCACGCCTGGTTGATGATGAAAACCTTTAACAAGTCTAGCTTTGATAGTCTCAACCTTTCCATGTACACCAAGTAATCTTCTCAAGATATACTTGCTCCTGATGGGGATTTAACCCTTCAGATATAGCAACTAAAGTCCATACTTTGTTGGTGTATAAGGATTCCATCTCAGATCGCTAAGCATCCAGCCATTCTTACAGATTCTTACTCCCGATGGCCAGCTCGAAACTAGTTGGGTCATCATCTCATGATGCAATCCTCGCTCCCACTGTCATAGAGAAACAAAAGTATCTCTCAGGTGGGTGAGGAACCCTACTAGATCGGCGGAGAGGCTGAGGTTCGTTGGTTTCTACTGAATCCTTTGGTTCTACCAAATCAGCTGCTGTCATTTGTATAGCTGGAACCTTTCCAGTTGTACTTAACAGACCTTGCCTCGAGCTTGTCCGGATTTTGCTTTTAGACATAGGCCGGACAACCCCAAATCTTAACTAACTTAAGATATGGGCTCTTCCCCTTCCATATCACATATGAAGTGGTAGGCACTGATTTGATTCGAACCCTATTCAATAGGTATGCAACTTCTCAAGTGCATAACCCCCTAAGGAAAAAGGTAACTCAGTATTACTCATCATAGAGCACACCATATCAAATAGGGTGTATCTGCTCCGCCCCGATATACCATCGTGCTATGGTGTATACGGAGGAGTAATGCTGAGAGAGAATCTCATTCTCCTTTAGAATAGTCCAGGAATTCCATGCACAAGTATTCTCCTCCTTTATCTCATCAAAGGACATAATACTTATACCCGTATTTTGGTTCTCTACTTCTTACTTATATTCTGTGAATATCTCAAAAGGTTCGGACTTGTGTTTCAACAGGAACATAGATCTGAATCTAAAGAGATCATCAGAGAACGTAATGAAGTATAAAGAACCGGTCTTGGTATGTGTAGACAGGGGACCTACATACATCAACATGTATCATCCCAAGAGTTCACCAACTCTTTCTATGTTTCCAATAAACATAGCTATGGTCATTTTATCTTTGTGACATGACTGGCGAGTTTCACAAGATGTAAATTCAAACCAATTTAAATATGCATCTTTATGTAACTCCAGCTAGTCGGGTCGCATTGATATGACCTAGTCTACAATACCTCAAGAAGGATCCGTCCATTTCTGAATTCTTCTTCTTGTGTGTGTTCCGTATACTAAGAACTGTAGTTTGATTTAGAACATTAATGCTTTTAGATAACGTGCCTGAACCGATCAACTTTTGATATAGGAAATGTTCAAAACATTATCCAACAATACGAAATTTTATCGTTTCTTTACTAATAAAGAGACAGATATGATTTTGTATATCAGGTTCGGTATCTAATAACATTCGTTCAGAATCAATGTATTACAATACAGGGTGACAGTGACCAACAGACTTGGCTGCAACACTTGCCCCGTTTTCTGCCTCATGAAACTTATCACCCTTTCTCAGTTTTTCTACCCTTTTGTAGCCCTATGTAACATCTTACATATCTGGGATCCTGATCCGGTATCATATACCAGGATGCGGAGGATACTGAGAAACAGTTCTGTATAATGAACACACCCGAAGATGATGCATCAGCATGCACTCTCTTCGTTTGGGCGGCACGGAAAATCTGGTATTCCCCAATTTCCTGCTCTGTCTTATAACAATTATAAGTTAGAGTGGGACCAACGTTCCCCAGCTCAGTATAACAAGCTGGTTCGGTCAATAATCCGTATTATTATCTTGATTAAGGCGTGACATGGTCGCTACCAGGAGAGAGAGAGAAGAAAACACTCAGCGTGCGCTCTTGCAAGAATAGATTGGTTATTATTTTATCTAATCAGGATGGCTCCCACTGCTTTTTATCAAATCTTCCTTCAAACCCTAAAAGGAAAGACTAGCCGGGATTAATTACACACTACAAGTTCGCCAATCTTTCAGCCAGGCCAGTGTCGGTACTTTGAGGGAGGTCCCCCGTGCTTTCGCACGAACCTAATTAATGTAAACCTCGTTTTCACAGAGGCGTAACCTCGTTAACACCTTTCTAGACACCTACTTGATCGGCTAATTGTAATGTATAAAACTCTTCCAGGAGTAACTCTTACTCGCAGCGGGTATCGGGATCCAACTATCTCATAGAAGGTATGCAATCTCATTGCAAATTTCAACACTTGAAATTCCCGATAATATTTTGCCCCTAGCACCCTATGACCTTGACGGAGGCCAACAAACCATAGGCTACTAGTCAAGTTCAACCTGCCATTTCTTGATCGAATCAAACCCACCCGTACGACCCTTGACGGAGGCCAACAAGGTCGCACGACTACCTTAACTCAATCTGCATCATATGCATAAGCAGATAAATACTGGTTAGCTACCGCACACTGCGCCTTGACGGAGGCCAACAAACGCAGCACGAATACTAAACAGCAGTTATCTGAAATGACGGAGGGCTACGACAGGTTTTTCTGAAAACCTATTGCGTAATGAACTTGATATCGTTGTAGAATCAAATGATTTTAAAATGGAGTGCTTTTGAGGCTTTTCTAGTTTTGCTAAAGGAGTCACTCCCGGTGAAGGGATCGTCGGTCCTTTCCTCGTCGAATGAGGTGCGGGATATATCACATATATCACTGTGCAAAGCAAAAACTCTTAAAAGCAATCAAAAGACAAACCGAGGGTGTAGCATCTGCCAGTTATTGCTAAAGGAGTCACTCCCGGTGAAGGGATCTCGGTCCTTTCCTTATCGAATAAGGTGCAGGATATATCACATATACCGCTGTGCAAAGCAAGAACTGTAGCTACCTGTTTTATTTTGAAATTCGATTCTATAACATCTTAGGTTTCTTTTATTTCATTAATCTCATTAATGAATTCCCATCATTTAAATACCTAAACATCACAGATAAATACGACGTACACTTATGCTATCCGCATTCGCCTCGATGTCCCCTCGTGCACCGTTAGGTTAGGTAACTAACGACAGAGCGGGGCAGGGGTAGCGCCGGTGTAAAACATAAGTAACGTCTATATAATATATCATATATACTATATACTGTATCTATCAAAGAACATCACATGATCACATCACAGATATCGCAGCAGAAGAATCAAATGAAATATTGGATATACTAGGACGTCCGTGTTTTCAATACGAGCCAGTATAAAACACGGATTCCACGGTCGTGATGAATAGCCAAACCCACACCTCTAGACCCCTACGAGAGCGGCAAGCAACCCTGCCAATTCTAGGGTTAGGAGACCCGGACTCGACTCCTCGAGTTAGTCTCCCACTGGACCCCAGAACCCGGTTACTTGTGCCCTCCTCCTTGGGTCTATCCTAGTGCGGAAAAGTAAATAATATACAAACGGTGACTACTTCCGCTACCTGGAAGTGCCCCAAATAAAAGAATATTACATACAAGTTTTTACATGAATGAAAATGAAAAACACTCATCTCACATAAAAACCCCCGGCTATTCAAACACGACGATCCAATATAACATATCCAGCAACACATAACATCACATGTCATCAACGTAAGTAAATATGTGCATCCCAATTGTCGTTGACATATAGCAACGAAACCGGCGATATCACATATTACACTTACGGTCACAGAAAAGAAAGTGTAAAACTACAACAGTTGGAATCCGCAATCTCCTCAGACATCGCATGCCTGACCAAATGAATTACTTAGACATCGCATGCCTAACAATTATAAACCCCGCATTTTAGTCTCAAAATCGAAAACTCTTTTCAATATCAAGTCGGGCAATTCAACAAGATTCCCGACATCCTGATCGAATACTCGTCGCAAACTTCAGTAGGCGGCCGCACCCCCGATACCGTCAACGAAGTGCACCAAGGCGGAACACCGCTGCCGCGAGCACCCTAACGGATGCTTTCGGCGACGGGGTTCTCCTACAGTCACTTGGTCGGGGCTATGGAGTGAAGCTGTCTATCAAGTTTACCCGGCGAGTATCCGCGTACGCTACGTGATTACGACGGACTTTTGATCACATCAAAATTCCGTGGCAACCGATCAAGTGAGACTAAACTGCTATGTTTATAACATTCATTCAGTTATCTCATAACTACTTGTGAATTCCAATTATTGTATCCCATTCCGGATAAACAGAAAATGTTAAACTTTTCGATCGAACAATCGAACACCCAAGTTTTCCCGATACAGATCAACACATGAAATAAGTCTAACAACATTCAGTTCGTGCCTCAGTACCAACGGTCCAGCCGTAGAAGGGTCAAGCCAACGCCTCACATGTGACACGCCGTACTGCCCCAAACCTGAAGGTTCAAATGGCAGTTCAAGACGGTCACATAATCGAGTTAAGGTTTGTTGTCTTCTAGAGGGTCCATCGCGTTACTTGCACTACTTAGAACGTCGTTAAACTTCGGAAAAATCCAACACTTGGAAATTTCCCGACAGGGGAAAAATTGGGTATTTATATCCGGTCGAACTTTTTAACATATTGTAAAATTATCCGGAAAGCCACACAGACAAAATTTGATATTCCGATCGAAACTCCGAAACCCCAAAACCACCTCTGAAAAATCAACTGTATAATAAATATTAAAATATCCCAGGAAAACCAGAACAGAATATTGAGAATTACTGTGCAAACAAAATGCACAAAACGACAAAACTGGCCGCGCTTCCGCCGCACGAGCCATGCTCGTGCCGCGGAAACGCGGTGGTAAAGTTGAATCAGGTCCTCGAAATTTACAGTAATTCTTAGAAAACCCTGCTTGATTTTCTGGATATTTTTAATCATGAAAAATCCACAATTTTAAAATCTGGACAGAGAGCAATTTTGGGTTCGTGTTTTCGGTTCGATCGGACTTCAAATTCCGTCTGGACTTCGCCTAAGGCTCTAGCTAGGCTCTGATACCGCTGTAGGGTTCCTAGGCACTCTAATGAGGTCTCTAAAGGCATCTACCATGCCAATTTCAAAAAAATCGGTGCCGAGAAACCCTAATGTACGGATCGTTTGCTAGATTTCTAGGCGAAAACAAGAACTAGTTAACACTTAACTAATAGATACGGAAATACAACCTTTGTAGATCCGTTTGTCCACCTCCATAGCTCCACAACGGTGTCTCCTCGCTGTCCAAAATCCATCCCGGGCTCTAGAGTCGGCTTCATCGGAGAATGGACGGGCTAGGTCATCGACGACGTGCCGAAGATGATCTACATCGAGGCATCGCTAGATCAAGCTCCACCTTCACCAAGTCTTGAAAACTTGTGAAGGAAACACACTCTACTACTTGGCAAGAGGTAGAGGATGAAGAAATAGGAAGTGGGTAAACTTTAGTTTTGGATTTCTCACTCATTTGCATCAATCACCATTGATGACCTCAAGGTTTTCTTCTTGAGTTCAAGGAAGAAGAAGAAGAAAAGATATGATAAGTTAATTCTAAAATGAAAAGAATAATACATTCTTATCATCTTAGAACCATGGTTTAGTGTAGAGAATTAATCATGGTTGAGTGGTATGGTTAGGGTTAAGGATGAGATAAGAATGGTGGACTAAGTCAAAGCTTCATGAAGCTTTAACTAAGCAACAAAAGAAGCCACCATTTTTCTCTCTTTCTTTTATTCATTTATCAAAAATAAATGGATAATTAAATAAGATAAATGAATAACAAATAATAAACCCTAACCATTTCATTAACCAAGGTTTAATACTTTACACTTAACCAAAAAGACATGTATCATCAAACATGATACAAGCAAGTGCACAAATTCATATCGCATATCCAATGCGCACACCCGAGTGAGAAAATCCATTTAAAGTCAACCGATACTAGTTGATGCAAAGTAATATATCAAATATATAAATATGCATTAAATCATTAAATCAACACTTGATTCAATGATCCGGTCATGTCGCACACAACCGACTAGTATGCAATGTATCGGCTTATCGAATCAACGCTTGAATCGATAACTAGGTTATATCGCATACAACCATTCGACACATTGATCGCGAGAATGAAATACGGTATCACATACACGCATTATTCTCGGTCCCGCACATATCTCATATGCGCTCCTATTTCGTTTCGCTGGAGCCAGGAAACCTCTGTGTAGGACTCTAAAGACTCGTCAATACGCCGGCAGCAGGTGATGATCATATCAAACACCCACAAGCCGCAAGCGGTCTGCTAAACGTAACAGCCACCCGGGTATTGAGCGATCTGAAGATCGACGAGCAAGCCCGCTCACACTCCAGTGAATCCGACCAGTAACACTACCGTACAGTCCGGTCTGATCGTCTGATATGTCGCATATCTTGCCTAGGGGTGGTAAACGTCAGACCCTAATAGCTCGATAAGTCGTGTCTATATGAGGTCTATAACACTTCGAGAAACTACTGGTAACACTTACCAGTAAATCTCAGCAACCCTGGCCAGGGATTTCCTGTTATAGCCAATCGAACACAGCGCAACATCAACTCCCTATACCGGGAGAGACGAATCCCCTCCTATCGCTCATTGCCTCCATGTGACTCGGGACTGTACCCAAAAACCACCATTTTGCACGCCCTCTTGGACGTGGTAAGATGGAAATCAAAGTACAGTGGGAACCACACAAGACTCTATGACGATCTCGGGTCAACAGACTACTCTGTACCAGTGTCACCAGAGAACTGCCATCTGACGTGAGGTATAATACCATCTGGGAGTTCTCGGCGAGTCCGTCCAGTGTACCCAGTCTCTACTGAGCACCCGTATATCATCTCCGATGTCAAACACCAATGGATATGGGATCATCCATCGCCCATCTGTATGGGTCGAGAAGGTACACGCTAGTCTACTCTGGTATATCGATGCCCCATCTCGATACACCCACGACTAGGAACTTTGAAGGATGTACTTATGGACTACCATGTCCCCACTAGTATGATCCGCATCATAGTCCAGATAGTCAAGTACACATCCTAAGGGCTTTACCAACATGTAACAGAGAGACAATCAGTGTACACGTTAAGGTAAAGAGCAACCAGATAGCATACTATCATGTCGAGCAAGAAAGTCCTCCCTATATACGTCCCAGCATCCACTACAATATACATCCAATGTACAGTAATGGCCTCTAGGGCATACATATAACTAACAGAATATTGATAGAGTTTCTAACGTAATTACTAAACTGTAGGAGTAGAATCGATGTTAACTTATGACACTAGCTTGACGGGATTTTGTGGGTGTAATCCGTTGAAAACCCTCAGGAGACACCACTCCTCCTACTAGGGACACCTAGAGATTTAACGGCTTGTTGCACATGCTCAGTGCAATCGCGTTCCCTGCGAAAGTGCGGTTAGGATTTTATTTTTGTGAATAATTGGTTTTGCTCGGGACGAGCAAAAGTTATGTTTGGGGGTATTTGTTCATACCAGAATATTGCATTTTATACCGCCCATTCTTACGCTCATTTATTTATAGGCAGGTGCTTTTGATCAGTGTTTGCTACATATTTGCAGAATACTGGTTCTCAGCTCTAAACAGTGAAATCCATGGAAAGGTACGACAAATTCCGGATTACTGCCAACAACAGATAAAACACGGGTCTCCGATCTCTATCCGTGTGTTGCCACATACCAGTTTAAGGGACAAAATGGCAAATCGATTGTCATTTTCATGCACAAAGCTCAATGTCAACACAAGATCCAAGAAATCTACGCGGAGCTCGAGGAAATCATGGCAAAAGATCCACATCACATCACCTTTTGATCTACTGAAATTCTGGAAGAATTGTGAAGAGTTTCTGAGAAAAGTCATTACACATTGAAGAAGACATCAAACCAGGGATAACCACAAATTTCGGAGGCCCAACTCCCTACTATGGCCGCGGAACCGCGGCCGTACAGTGTCTTCAGCGTGTCATCTTTTAGGGGCATATTTGTAATTCTATGTAAGGTCAGAATGTTGCCCTAGGTTTCCATTTCCCCGCTTATAAATACCCCAGATCTGAACCATTGTATGGTGTTAACTTCTTATGCCTCTTTTGTAGGATTTAGTGTAGGTTAGTCTTCTTCTTCTTCTTCATTCTTTTCTCCATGAAAATTGTAGTGAGATCTTTTTGAGTGGAAGATCAATGAAGATGAGGGTTTTTGTATCATTCTCTTTGGTTTAACTTCCCCTTGAGATTTTTGCTTTCTCTTGATCTTTCAACCTCTTCATTGAGCTTGAAAGGTTAAGGGTTAGTTATTGATCTCAAAGGTCGTATTTTCTTATGGAATTAGTTCTTCACTTCACATGAGTTCTTTACACTTCTCTTGATTGAGCTTGCAACCTCTTGATTGAGCTTGCAAGTTTAAAGGTTGGCTATTGATCCCATGCTTGTCTTGAGTTCTATGTTCTTGTAATTACTTTCTTGCTTATTTCTTTCTTGCTTTTTTATTACTTGCTTTACATTAATTCTTTACTTTCATGCAATTTAATTCATGCACTTACTTACTTGTAATCTTTTCTTTTCTTTGTTCTTTTCTTTTGCTCTTTTGGTTCTTTTTGTGAATGGTTGTAATTATCGTTGTTAAGAATAAATAAGGTATTGTAAGTTAATATCTCCTTGCTCTTTTCCTTTTCCCGTTGTTTTCCATTTAACTCCGCCCAAACGATACGCAAGCGCTCGGTTAGGCACCCTACCCTAACAAGGTAACGGTGATTCCTAACCACGACCGGTTGCGTTCGGTTTGGCCGGAGGCAAAAGCAAGAGACAAGAACGGAAGGACAAGGGTAAATAAGCCGGATTCCACGAATGCCGCGCTTAAATCCCCTAATCCACGTTGTTGCCGATTTCCCTAGCTTCAATTGGTCAAGACTCGGCTCAAAGGTTTTGAATACGGATTTCTTTAGCTTACACTTTCGTATATTTTCTTAACAACTTTATACTTGCAAATAATACACATAGGTTAGATTGAACAAACACATACAAATTCTTTATTGACTTGTCTAAAACTCGAACGGATATACAACCATCTCCCTGTGGATCGACCCGTGCTCAACCGGCTAGCTGCATAGCGACACCGTCCTGATCGTGGTAAACTTTAGAACTTTGAACATCCGACACGCCAAAAGCGTGCGATCATCATAATTTGTCTCGTGTGAGTTCCCACTGTGCTTTGATTTCTACTCTACCATGGCTCAAAGGAGTCGTGCAAACAGGTAGTTTTTGGGTACAGTCCCGAGCCACATGGACGCACGTGAGCGGATCGGCAGGGGATTCGTCTCTCCCGGTGTTTGTGGTGAGGTCGTGCTGTGTCTAGGAGAGCCATTACACAAAGCCTACGGCCGTGGAAGGAGATTTACTGGTAGGTACTCCAGTAGTATCTCAGGGTGTTATTGGGCTACACTCCGACACACTGCTATTGCGGGTCTGACGTTACTAGCCCCCTAGGCAGATATGCGATACTCATAGACGAACGTACCAGACTGTATATACATTGTCACTGTTAGGCTCGGTAGGGTTTCCGGATGAGTTCGCTCATCGGCCTCCCTTGAGGTCAGTCCATGGGCAGCCGTTACGCATTGCTAGTGCCGCTGACGGTTTGTGGTTAAACCCACTGCCAGGGTACTGACGAGTCATTAGAGTCCCCCACAGACAGTTTCCCAAGTTCGGGCGAAGCGTTGTAGAGGCCGTATGGTTTTATGGCAGGGTTCGGAAAATGCACGTGCGTTTACGCACGTGTCATATTTCGGGCAGGTGATACTGGTCGGCTTTGGTTTAAGCCGGGTCCGAGTATTATATTGAGTAGATATAATATCTTTGTCTCAGTTGCATTTGTATTCGGTCGTAATACAAATGCGTTATATTTATACTGTTACGGGGTTGTCCTGAAATTCGTTTCAGGATCACTTTTGAAAGTTCCCAGTTTCCAGTTTTCTATCAACCGTCTTTTAACATTCGGTTAAAGACGGATTTATCTTTTCTTAAGATGGGTGTGGAAGGTTCTAGAAGTTTCTAGAAGAGGTGACTAGGTTGAATGGTGTTGATGTTTCATTAGTTGCATTTAATGTATTCATACTTTGTGTTCACACTTTGTGTTCACACTATGTGTTCACACTTTGTGTTCACACATGATATTTGTTCTTGTGGTCACCTCCCTCCTCCTACACTCACCCCCCACCTCCTATAAGATGACCAGCCCCCTCCCCTCTCTCACTCTCACTTGATAGTTGAAAAAAGATTATGATAGTTTTGGGGTGTATGGAAATTTCATTGCTCATTTCATTCCATCATCCGATTCAAATGGCAACTTCATTAACCGTTCGTCCATAGCTTTGGACGGAACGAGGCAAAGTCTTATACTCATTCTCTACTTCAATCTTGGTCGTCTCTTTTAGCAAACTTGATGACCAAGTTGCCTCGAGTCAGAGGCGGGAGCCCGTTTAAAGAATCGCTGACGTGGTGCCACCTGGACGAGGAGATTGGAGATCGACGAGATCGGAGCAGCCGCAACGGAGTGTGGGATGATGGTTAAAGAACGAAGGACTCGGATCGTTCGGTATAACCTTTCTACTCTCTTTACAGTTTGTTAGTTTAGCAATAATGGCAGATCCGGGTTATAGTACACGATAGCGCCAGTTAAAAAGTTTTTGTTCCGCATTTGGCGTCTGTAGACGGCCGGGGCGCTACCGTAGACTTACAGATATCGGGAAAAACTGTAAATCTGGGAGTGTATTTTGTAATCTTCTATCACCCGAGACATCCTAAAATAAAATTGGTTGGAAATTAAGATGTGCAGGCACCCTAGAACCATCACACAAGAGCCTAGCCCCTAACTCTTCTTCACAGCCGCAAATTTATTCCCTCTGGCCGCAAATTGCGGCCAGACCTGCACCAAATTGGGTCATTTTGGTTCTGTAGCTCCTACATGTGTAGACTAGACCCCTGGCATGTATAAATTTGTCTAATTTGACCTAGGATGAAATCTGGAGCCTATTTCCTAAGTTGTTGTTTTGGATTCGTGCTTCCGTATTTTGAATTCTGAGTTTGCGTATGGTGTTTTACCTCGACTACTTGGCGTTTATACGATGATATCGAGGGTTGTTGATGGTTTTGGAAGCGTTGTCCATAGGTTCTAACCTATAGATCATTGCGTATCGTTTTGGGTTTCGTATGCCGTTTTAGTCTTGAATTGGTTTTTATACGCATTTGCGATACGTTAATGTGTAGGTACCCCATGAAGACTTCGGGATGACAAGCAAAAGCGTGGTGACGTCGACAGATAAAGACGCAAGGTGAGTAGATTTATATCTACGGGGAGAAGTCGGGTGGATGGCGTATAGCACCCCCTCAGTCCGTGGTGATGTATACGAATACGTATACACACATATATTTATTATGTGTTGTTAAAGATTATTGATGATAAGGATGTATTGGTTTAGTATAGTGCGAAACCCTAGAGTAGGGGTTGCACACCTACACATATACTTGCATACATTCTTCTTTTATCTGTGCGCACATGGAGGTGTATATCTACACATGGGTATGGGACTATGTGTCCATATACGGGATTTGAGGCTGTGAGATTCAGCGATATGACAGAGTTCGTATTTGAGATGCGACATGATGGCTTTAGCGGGCCTTTGGGCATGTGTTTTACCCTGCTTTCATATTTATATAGATGGTATCGATGGTACTAAACTTAGAGTTGTACCCTAGATTATGTGATATGATGGTAGTGATATCTGATATGTGATGAGATTATGTGATATTGACCCGTACCCAGCTATTGGGATGCCGTGCGACGATTTACAGTACGAGCTTTATATTGATGTTAGATCCGCACTCATGACTCGAGGATGTTATATGATATACTGTATCGTACGTGATACTATTGAGGCGGGATCACCGACTATTGTATATATATGTTTATATTGACTCAGATTTAGGTGGTTTTCATACCCCTCCCAATTGACTTGATTGCGGGTCCGTAGTTCGCATAGTGGGCGTTAGACTAGACCCGAGTCATACCTATTTCAAAACTAACGAATCGGGGATATTTTAAAGATAGGCAAAAGGGATTCTACGGATATTTTCAAACGACACATCTTTTCTTAAAACATCGTATTCCTTATTTTACCAAAAACCCTGATTCGTCTTATTTCAAAAGGCAAGGCTGGATGATATATTTATTGAGTTAGAGTCTGTACTGTTGCGTGATTATTCGATTCCGCATACTCATGCTACTTGCATTGCATTGTTTGTGCTTATTGATATATTACAGTCATGCTGCTAGGACACCAGCACCATTATCGATGATGCGTATGTTCCACGCACACTTGTTTGCCGGCTCACACACTTCATCATCGATAATTGCCATGTCACTACACTGTAGTACTGTTTCATTCAGGATATGATTCTTGCATGACAGACTGATATGCTTACATTTCTTTAACATGTCACATACATCATGCTTTCTGATTATACGCATTGAGAGTTGCTATTTCCATGATATTTCTGGATTTGGGAACCATGGGTATTTCAAAAGAGAATATTTCATTGCTTTAAAAACCCGGTTATCCTTGATATGATATTTCAGTGCTTCCATCATGTGTTTTCTCGGTGCTGAGAGCGACATGTGAAACCCGATTCGAGGAGTGGACGAGCCGATTGCGGGTACATGGTGGACCCGGTATGGTTCCCCCCGGCAAGATGATCGAAGGACTTTTCCGATTGAGCCTGGAGGTGGGCGAGTACCTACCGGTGATTGGTTGGATGTGGCGGTTATCCGGAGGATACTGACCGGAGTCGATAGATGGATATGGGCGTACTGCTGGGGCCGAGGGCCGATTCCGCAGATGGAGCCCGTGGGCTGGTCCGGACTGACGGAGCCCGTTATATGAGGATTTACGTGCCGATGCTGGGCACAGTTTTCATGATGTTTTCGAGTGTCGATGCTGGACACTTCTCTTCCATGATTTTAACGTGTCGCGAGAGACACAGGTGGTTTATATCCTCATATTTCCATGCATATGCTGATGATATTTACATGCATGATGGTTATTGTCATTGGGTGAGGAGTGGACGGGATCCACGTACATGCAGAGACATTGATCACACCTCATATTTATGTTATGCTATTACGTGAGGCACTGCCACGAGCACGAGCACTTGGCACTACACTCATGTATAGAGATTACATTTCCAGTTTAGCATGCTGCAGACTTATTCGCATTGAGGTTTATATTTATATCTGATCGTATTGACCTAGGATGGGTCATACATTCGATCTCTGCTTGTAGATATTTTCTATTCACGAGTTGGTAACTCACCCCCGTTGTGCCACAGTTCTTGCAGGTTTTTGCCGTACAGATTCCATAGCGGCTTTTCTGGCACACTGCTTCCATACGGGTGACTTGCTTTGGTAGGTGGGTTCTTTTGTATCAGAACCGCCATTGTTCATGTATTATTATTTGTATCTAGAAATTCCATCAATAAAAACTTGTATATTGTTTCAGACTTAGACACGGTGATGTATTATTTTGACCTCAGAGTCGCGCTTGTAGTATTATGGTTTTCTGGCTGTTTTGAGTTTCTTTTTGGGTTTTGATCCTCGCCCTTTGGCATTGTATATTATTATTGCTTGCGTGGTTGTGACCGTCGATTGACGAAGAGCTAGCTCCCGCTTGGGGATGCCTTTTATCATTTCATATATATTACTCTTGTTGTACCCTGTTCGGGGCCGGTTTTTACAAAGGAAACTCTGCCGAAATTTCCAGAAAAGACTACACATTTAAAAAGAAATGCATTTTCGGCTTAGTTATTTAAAGACTTTGATTTTCAAAACATGTTTTATTTACTTCTTAAAACCAGTTTTCTTTATTTACTCCTTAAAATGGTTTTAGATTTCTGGGCTTTTGGCTTACTTGGATCAGATGGGGTCCTATAGGCTTCATATGGTTCAAGGGTCAGTCACGTGCTCTTTCGGGTCATGACAGCTGCCAAAGACTACGAGGGCGCAGAGAGCGGCCGCGAGGGCCGAGATTCGAGTTGATTCGTCTGAGACGAGGACTGATCTGGGCAGTACACCGGTTGTACCCGAGCAGGCTGTTCCTCCCGTGACAGATCAGATCGCCACGTTAGGGGCTGGTATGCAGGAGATGCGCCATACGGTGGGATCCAGCATGCCGGAGATGCGCCAGATGATAGGATCGCTAGTTGAGACGCTTCGAGCGCAGCGACCAGAGGCAGCTCCACCCGTTACAGAGACCGCGATGGTACCTACCGTACAACCAGTTGCCCCTGCAGCCACGGAGGTGATTACAGTATCGCTATCAGAATTTATGAGGCTGAAGCCTCCGGTCTTCACAAGCACCGATACAGCCGAGGACCCACAGTCTTTCATTGATAGGATGGCTCAGATATGTCGTTCCCTTAGATGCGTAGATGCGAAATGGGTTGAGTTCGCGAGCTTTCGCCTGGAAGGTCTTGCGCAGAAGTGGTGTGAATCTGTCAAGAAGGGTAGAGCGGCAGGTCATCCTCCTATGACCTGGACAGAGTTCGTGGCACTATTCCTTGCCCGCTTTCTCCCACTGAGTGTCATAGATGCTACAGCACGTAGGTTCGAGTCTTTACGCCAGACTCCGGAGATGTCAGTGGCAGAGTATGACATGTTGTTTACAGAGCTATCAGTTTATGCCCCGTATTTAGTGGCTACCGAGGAGTTGCGAGTCAAGAGATTTGTTCGAGACTTGCTTACACCACTGTTCCTTGCGATCAGCGTGCAGCATTACGAGACATATGCAGCAGCGGTAGACGCAGCCCTATTAGTCGAGGAGCGCCTTGCTGAGACTTCGGTAGTTCCAGAGCCGAAGAGAGTTCGTACTGGTATATCAGCACGGAGACAGACATTCAGACGCCGCGGCAGGTATCGTTCAGGTACGAGGAGTGGCAGAGATTCAGGATGAGGCCAAATGTTTAGTTCGTATCCACGGGAGAGTCAGCAGTCATCGCGAGGTTGCTATAGATGCGGCGGTCTACTTCACCTCGTTAGAGATTGTCCTGAGATACACTGGAGGGAGACAACAACACCGCATGTTACCTTACCACCTTCACCACCACAGAGGGTGTTGCCTGTTGTACCTATTGTCGCTCCGCGCCAGACTCATACACAGAAAGGTCGTGAGCGTGGAGGAGTTGCTCAGAGATGATGGGACGACCGAGGCAGAGGGCAGTCTGTCACTAGTGGAGGACATGCACGGGTTTTTGCTTTGACGCATCAGGACGGGCAGGCGTCCAATCCGGTGGTCTCAGGTATCCTTCCAGTATGTTCTGTTGATGCACACGTGTTGTTCGATCCCGGATCCACGCACTCGTACGTATCCACACACTTTGTGCCGAGTTTGTGTAGAGAGTCCGGTTTGCTTGATCAGCCGCTTGTTGTGACCACTCCTGTGGGAGAGTCGTTTGTTGCTAGGCACGTGTTCCGATCCTGTACCGTCTGTATTTGCGAGAGAGAGTCGCCTGTCGACTGGATCCTTCTTGAGATATTGGACTTCGACGTTCTTTTGGGCATGGATTGGTTAGCCACGTGCTATGCTTCTGTGGACTGCCGTGAGAAGACAGTTAGATTCTGTTTTCCCGGCGAGTCGGTTTTTGTTGTGTTGGGGGACCGTGGTGCCGCCCCTCACAGTGTGATTTCTTCTTTTCATGTTAGACAGCTTTTGAGGAAGGGATGTCAGGTATTTCTCGCCTATGTTTGCGATGCTAGCGCTACAGGGGTTCCGTTGGATCAGGTTCCGGTTGTTAGCGAGTTTCCTGATGTGTCCCTGACGAGCTTCTTGGGCTACCGCCCGAGCGCGACATTTCTTTCTGTATTGATTTGGTTCCTGGCACGGGGCCTATTTCCATACCGCCTTATCGGATGGCCCCGGCGGAACTTCGAGAATTGAAGGGTCAGTTGCAAGATTTGCTAGATAAGGGACTTATTCGACCCGGTGTTTCTCCTTGGGGTGCTCCAGTCCTGTTCGTCAAGAAGAAGGACGACAGTTTGCGTCTGTGTATCGACTGCAGCCAGCTGAACAGGGTGACAGTGAGGAATAGATAACCTTTTCCACGTATCGACGATTTGTTCGACCAGCTTCAGGGGGCAGGATACTTTTCGAGGATCGATTTACGATCGGGCTATCATCAGCTGCGGGTTCGACAGGAGGACATTCCTAGGACAGCTTTTCGTACGCGCTACGGCCATTATGAGTTTTTGGTGATGTCGTTCGGACTCACCAATGCCCCAGCAGCATTCATGGACTTGATGAACCGTATTTTCTGGCCATATCTGGATCTGTTCATCATAGTATTCATTGACGATATCTTGGTGTATTCACGGAGTAGTGAGGAGCACGAGCAGCACCTGCGGATTACACTGCAGACTTTGAGGGAGCACGAGCTTTACGTGAAATTCTCCAAGTGTGCTTTCTGGCTGGACAGCGTAGACTTCTTGGGACATGTGATTTCACGAGACGGTATATGTGTAGACCCGAGGAAGATCGAGGCCGTTCAGCGTTGGCCCAGACCCACATCAGTTACGAAGATTCGCAGCTTTTTGGGGTTGGCCGGTTACTACAGGCGATTTGTGCTGGACTTCTCCAGTATTGCTACACCTTTGACCGGGTTGACCCGGAAGGGAGTTCCTTTCGATTGGACGGAGGAGTGCGAGCACAGTTTCAGCAGCTACGGACTCGGCTGACTACGACACCGGTGTTGTCATTGTCTTCAGGATCAGGTGGATTTGCGGTCTATTGTGATGCTTCTCAAGTGGGGCTAGGGTGCGTATTGATGCAGCATGACAAGGTGATCGCGTATGCTTCGCGACAATTAAAGAAACATGAAAAGAACTACCCCACTCATGATTTGGAGATGGCTGCAGTGGTCTTTGTACTTAAGATCTGGCGACATTACCTATACGGCGAGTCGTGCCAGATATTCACTGATCACAAGAGTTTAAAATATATATTTCAGCAGTGAGACCTGAACCTTAGACAACACTGATGGATGGAGTTAGTGAAGGATTACGACCGCGATATCTTGTATCACCCGGGCAAGACGAATGTAGTGGCGGATGCTTTGAGCAGGAGGCCCGGGGGTATTCTATCTCGTTTGAGCGCAGTATAGGGGCAGTCGTCGGCAGATTGGCAGATATTATGCGACAGCCGAGTGCAGTTTGAGTTCACGCTGATCGGAGGACAGATTGCGCATGTTCGTGCGTGCCCACAGTTGCTTGACCGTATACATGAGGTGCAACACAGTGATGACCGATGTTCAGAGATCAGGACGCAGATTGGACAGGGCAGATTTTCCGAGTTCGTGATCGATGATCAGGGGATGCTGAGATTTGGGACTAGACTGTGCATACCAGATGCTGAGGGGATGCGGCGTGAGATTCTTGAGGAGGCACATCGATCGGTGTACAGCGTCCATCCCGGTTCCACCAAGATGTATCATGATATGAGAGATGTTTACTGGTGGGACAGAATGAAGAGGGACATCGCGGATTTCGTGTCGAGATGCCTGACTTGTCAGAAAGTCAAGGCTGAGCACCAGAGGCCGGCGGGAGAGCTACAGCCGTTACCCATTCCGGAGTGGAAATGGGAGTAGATTTCTATGGATTTTATTGTGGGTCTACCCAGGACTAGGCGAGGGTATGACTCCATTTGGGTGATCGTGGATCGTCTGACGAAAGCGGCTCACTTCCTGCTAGTGAAAACGACTTTCGGATTTGCTCAGTACGCCCAGATTTACATCAACGAGATAGTACGACTGCATGGAGTCCCGACGTGTATCGTGTCCGACAGAGGCACCCAGTTTACCAGCCGACTATGGCAGAGACTTCAGGAGGCTTTGGGCACACGCTTGAGTTTCAGCACAGCATTTCATCTGCAGACCGACGGCCAGTCAGAGCGGACGATTCAGACTCTCGAGGACATGCTCCGAGCGTGCGTTTTAGATTTTGGTGGTAGATGGGATCATCATTTACCCTTGGTGGAGTTCTCCTACAACAATAGTTTCCAGGATACTATTCAGATGGCACCTTTCGAGGCTCTGTATGGGAGGAGATGTAGATCGCCCGTCTGCTGGACAGAGCTCAGTGAGAGCGGTATTTTGGGGCCCTGGATCGTACAGGAGACGACCGAGAAGATACAGCTGATTCGAGACAGGATGAGGACAACTCAGAGCAGGCAGAGATCGTATGCTGACAGGCGCCGCCGCAGATTAGAGTTCGCAGTTGCAGATCACGTTTTCCTGAGGGTCTCTTCGATGAAGGGAGTGATGAGGTTTGGACGGAAGGGGAAGCTTAGCCCCAGATTCATAGGTCCCTTCGAGATCCTCGAGCGTGTGGGCGCAGTAGCTTATCATTTGCTCTTCCACCCGACTTCCCAAATGTTCACCCCGTGTTCCACGTGTCTATGCTTCGCAGATATCTATATGACCCTTCGCACATGATTCAGCATCATACCGTTCAGCTCGAGTGCGACCTTTCGTTCACCGAGCAGCCAGTCGTGATATTGGATCGGCAGGTGAAGAAACTTAGATCGAAGGTCTTGCCATCAGTGAAGGTGCTTTGGCACAGCCCGAGTGGCAAAGAGATCACTTGGGAGGCTGAGGACGAGATGCGGAACAAGTTCCCTCATCTCTTTGAAGGTATGCGTAGCTTTATATTTTCAAATTCGGGGAAGAATTTCTTTTAAGGGGGGGGGAGATTGTAACACCTTAGGATGTGTTTAGTGGCTAATTATGTTTAAATAAAGGGTTTTTAATAAAAATTTTACCAAATTGAGTTTCAAATATTTTTCCAAATTTAATAAATATTTTTCTAGAATTTTCCTAGGCTTGCACACACATGTGCATGTAAACTAGGGTTTAAAATGAGGTTATACCATGATTAGCAACCATGGTGGGTTTAATAATGGGGATTAAGTCTTTTGGGTTCTAATTAAGTCTATTTAGTTAATTGATGGTTGTTTTAATTTGAAATTTTTTTTTGGGGTGTTGACTTAAGAGAATGAGAGAGAGAGAGAATGCATCATGGCAAAGCCCATGCTTGCATTTAATGATGAGAGAGAAAGGAGGGGTTGACATTGGGAGTTATCATTTTCTTCTCATTCTTGAGCTCATTTCTCTCAACCTCTCACTCTCACACTCACACACCCAAATTCACACAGCAGCAGCAGAAGCAGGCACAGCAGCAGCAGCAGCAGCAGTGAGCAGCAGCAACAGCAACAACTTCAGCTGCAGCTCCTTCCCTCTACTCCTTCTTCTTCCTCCAGCTCCCTAGGGTCGAGTGTGGGGTTTACTTCTTGAACTTACCCCTAGTTTGCTTAGTTAGTGTAGCTTAGCTTCGATTAGTGATTAATGGTGCGTTTTAGTGCGATATGTGGTAATTAGTGGGAACTTTGATCAAGTGAAGTGTGTATTGGTTAAACTGAGTTGATGGAGTGTTGTTAGGGCCATGTTAGCCTAGCTTAGCCCCTAATTGCACTAAAATACCACCAGATTGCTATTTGATGCAAATTCATCGTTTTTAAGAAAATTCTAGCTTTCTGCAAACTGCTATCGACCCAGTGAGTTCAGAATAAATCTGAGTTAACTGGACTATAGTTGTTAGGTGTAGATCCCATGTGTAGAATACGACCCCCAGACTCCACTTTTTGGCCGCCGAAATATTAGTTCTGGCCGCAATTTGGGCCAGATGGGGGGGACTTGGGTTTGGGTTTGGCTCTCTAGGTGTCTACTGCTATCCTTAGACTCATGGCATATGAAATTTTATTTAATTGTTGCTGTAGAAAAATCTGGAGCTAAATACATGTTTCTCGTATTTTTTTAAATCTTCACGACACGCGTGATACGCGTGTGGGTTTGGGGTTTCTGCGTATCGCGACGTGTCGGGGTAGTTTCAGGCGTGTAATCACACGTTTTAGCGTATCGCGCACGCGCGCGCTTGGTTTACGATGCGGGTTTCTAGTTTGACCTTAATATCGCGTTTTTGTGGATTTGAGCTTATGTGTGATATATTGTGTTATTCTAGGTTCGCAGGCGAGTGAGACGGACGTTGCAAAGAAGGGGAAGCAAGTCGTCGGCTACACTTAGTGCGAGACTTCGGTGAGTAGATTTAACATCTACGGGGATATCGCCCGCATGGCGTTATGCGTCAGGGCTGATAGGACCTTATAGCTATACGTTGCATTTACCTACATTGACTGTCATGGATACTGTTGTTGCATACTGTATTTCCTGCTATATGTATGTAAACTTAGAATTGATAGAACACCGCACTATTACTAACGGTTCATGTTGCACGAGCACTAATCTGCATGTTACACACACACCGTTAGTAATTGCTATGACACACTCACTGTCGAATTGCCATGGTTATTATGCTGTAGTTCATTTCACCTATGATTCGATATGATTTTCATAGAAATTGGGAGCCGCATGCTGTCTTTGAAATCTGAAACTATTTTAAGAAAAGCGGTTTCTCCCTTGTACCTATATTATGGCTTGATGTACATAGCACATCGCATTTGATTTACTTATTGGTGTTGGATTTTCATGTGATTTCTGGTTTTGAGGACCGTGAGATTATTTAAGAAAAGATGCACTATTTGAAAACCCGGTTCCTCGTGATATGATATTTTGGTGTGTCCGCCACGCGTTTTCTCGGTGCTGACACGTATGCTTGAAACCCGATTCGAGGAGTGGATGATCCGTTTGCGGATTCGTGGTAGACCCGGTATGGTTCCCCTCGGCAAGATGATCGATGGACTTGCCGATTGAGCCTGGAGGTGGGCGAGTACCTACCGGTGATTGGTTGGACCTGGCGGTTATCCGGAGGATACTGACCAGAGTCGAGAGATGGATCCGGGATGATCCGTACTGCCGGGGCCGAAGGCCGATACCGCAGACGGAGCCCGTGGGCTGATCCGGACATACGGAGCCCGATATATGAGGATTTGCGTGTCGATGCTGGACACGAGTATTTTATGATATTTTGAGTGCCAATGTTGGGCACTCGTGATTCTCAGAGATTTACAAGATTTGAGGGCCGAGGAGAGTGCCGACGCCTGAGTTTATTTGGGATTTGGGGTGCAGTTTTGGGCACCGATATCTTTCCACGTTGATATTCCGTGTAGATGTTCGCGACATAGCGCAGTACGTGCATGCTCGCGATTACCTTTATATGTTATCTCTATTCACGAGTTGGCAACTCACCCCCCGTTGTGCCACAGTATATGCAGGTTTCCCCTCAGAGTAGTCGCGGCAGGCTGCCTTTTGCATATTTTGGCTACAGATACCACTACAGTTGGTGTGAGAGCTGTTTTGCTTTTTGGTGGGTTGTGGTATCTGATTACTTTTATTGTACCCCCTTTTGTATCTAGTATTCTCCATCTACCATATATGTACTGGACTTAGAGACAGTGTGAGGACGATGCTGTATATTTTTGTATTCTAGTGTCGAGCTCGTGGGAGCCGACTGTTTATATATGTAGCTTATTATTTTGTGATGTTTACTTATTGCTCATTCTTCGCTACGACGTCGTATATTACTCTTGTGGTGATGGTTTCCGCCATTGGGCGTGATTGCTCCCATTTGGGGATGCTTTATTTCATTATATCTCATTTTCACTTATATCCTGTTTTATACCCGATTTCGGGGTTCCTTTTACAAAGGAAATGCTGCCAAAATTATTTAAATGATCACGTAACTTTAAAAGAACTTATTGAACTATTTAAGGTTTTCTAAATGCCTTAATTAAATGTTTTCAACACTCGCTACTTCTAAATGGTTTTGATTTTTGGGTTCGGTTTACTTAGTCACGTTACGCCTGTAGACGTTGCGTGGTTAAGTGCCGGTCACGAGTCGAAACATTCGGGTTGTGACAGGTACCTACATATCACACGTATCGCATCGCATTAAAACCCAATCAACACTAAAACGACACACGAAAACTAAAATGATACGCTTAAAAGCTTATAGGTTAGAACCTATAGTTAGCTCTCGCAAATCAACCCGAAATCACTCGAGATAGTCGTACAAACGTCACATGATCGAGATAAAGCACAAATACTAAAATCTAGAAATCGAAATACGGAAAACCATAACTAAATTCAAAGCAATAACTTATAAAAGTGTTCCCAGATTTTGTCTCAGGTGAAACCAAGGTTCCAAAACAACACTAGGGTGTTATATAGGGTACATATGACCTACAGAAGAAACCTGGACCCTACCCCACACCAAGTGGCCGAGCCCCCCTAAAGGAAAATCTGGCCAGGCCGGCCCTGCATGATCCTATGGGGTCCGTCTTTCTACAGGGGGTCGCTAGGGTCAATTCTAGTCCTATGGTGTTGTTTACTTTTCTAGTAAATTTCCCGGATCATTCCAGATCTGCCTGCACACTCAAAGTTCACAAACCGACATCACAAGTTCTGAAATTCCATATTCTGGGTTTCAGTTTTAATCTAGTGCAAGTTCTGGGTTTTCTAGCATCTATGGGGGTTTAAGGTCATCTCTAGAGCCCAAATTCACCAACACAACTCAAATTAACCCTAACCCTCACTAGAAAACTCCAAATGTCGCTAAACTTTGCCAAAACAATATTAAACTTTAAAAGAGGCTTAAACACAAGAAATACTACACTAATTGTGAAGGAAATACCTCAATAGACCCTCATGAATTCTCAACAGCGCCAAAACACAAACTTTCTTGGTCCATTGGGTAGCTAGGGGGCTTGTGCACCTTTTTAGTGAAAAGGAGATAGAGTTTTGGAGTTGTTTTTGAGGTGATTTGAGGAGTTGAAGAGGGGGAGGGAGGTGAAGGAAGCAGCAGCAGCAGCAAGGGGCTGAAGATGGAGAGAGATGAGTTAAGGAATGAAGGGAAATGGCTAAGTCAACACCCTCACCTACCCTTTCTCACCCATACCTCCATATTATATCCTTTTTCCCTTTTTTTCTTTTCTTTTCCAATTTCATTAACCCAAATTCCTTCTCACTCAAATAGTAAACCCAAAGTGATATGGTAAAAATGCACAAGTGTAGAGCAAAAAAAAAAAAAAAGATATGTGCATGTTTTGCACAAAAATACCAAAAATCCAATTAGCGATTTTTAATCGCGATTAGCACTAAATTAGTGTCAAACTAATCATAAAAAATTAAAAATGGCATAATTCCATAAAATACCCTATTTTAGAATTTTCCATAATTTTTCCAAAATTTTTCCCATTTATCTGTATTTAATTATACCGAAATATTAAAATATTTATTAAAATAATATTAAATTATAAAGATTCCCAAAAATCATATTTTATTTTTTTGAAATATTACAGTGTGTGTGTATAATTTCCCAAGTCAAGAAAAACCCCTCAAGCCTCATTAATGCACCTCACATCAATTTCTATTTTTATTTTATTTTATTTTCTTATAAAGCTTTGATTAGAAAAGTCTAGAACCCATGAGAATTTTTTTAAAAAGAAACATGTTACACAATTAGGATTTAAGTTGTCATGGTTCACTAAACTTGTATTAATCCATACGAATTTGTAATTTAACACCAATTAAATGTATAATGGAAGCCTTAAAATAATATTTAAAAATAATTAATTAAGAAAAATATTTAAGTAAACTAACAATTTATAAGCGACTAATTAAATATCAATACTAGCCATTACATAGCTAGAATAGGTGTATTTAAGTCCATGTCGAAAAATAATTATATCTTGGTTTTTACGGAAAACACCAGTTATTTTACCGATTATTGGAAATTTCACCTAAACGATTTTTCAGAACATTACATTTTCTCTCTCTCTCTCTTTGGCAGCGACCATGGCCCGATCCTAAACTAAAACTCATGAACCAAGATAACTGAACCTTCTTAAAACACTTTGGCTTTTGGAATGTCACGGTGTCGCATATATCATTGCCCCCTCTATATCACCTTTGGGTTTCTCCAGAACACCCCATATCACTACGAAGATCCCCACTTATTGGATAATTCATCGTATAGTTACATACGAACTCGAAAGAACTTGTTCCAGATTTGAGGATGGATTCTGGTTCTGGAGAGATTGATTAGGATTATTCGATTGTCTTTTCCCTTTACCTTCTCTCAGGTTGTGAGGGCTCCTAGGATTAGGAGAGGGTACACCTATTGAGCTTATTGGATAGTCTTCTTCCAAACCTTTGGCTGATGCCGAAGGGTAGGGAAGGAAGAAAACCAATTATCCTAAAGGTGGTGTATAGAAGGTAATAAGTAAAGACATATAAAGGGATTAGAATAAAGGCAAAGAAAATTGCTGGAGGGTTACCTAAGACGGCGACAAGGTTTCGGGAGGCATCGTCCATGCCAAATTAAAAAATTTGCCGTTCTAGCTAACCCTAACTTTGAATCGTTAATTAGAAATCGACGGAAAGTAATGCAAACAACTTTGCATAAGAAGTGAGCAAGGAATAAAACCTTTGTAGACCGGTCCTTCACTTCAATAGCTCCGTGTAGTAGTCCCCTTCGCTGCGATCGTGAACTCTGGACTCTAGAGAGGCTCCCTTGAAGAAACGGACATGCTTGCTTCGAAGACTTCGAGGCCGAAGATGATCTACGTCGAGGAGACACTAACCCAAGCTATCTCTTCACTAATCATGGAATTAGTGAAGCAAACACCCTATACTAAATTGCAAGTAGTAGGGGGTGATGAAGTAGGAATTTTGCTCACTTTAGAAATCATTTTCTCACAAGAAATCATCACTTTTCCATTGAAGCTAGAAAGCTTGAGAGGAAGAGAAGATGAAGCAAGTGATGAACTCAAGAATGAACTTATGAGGTTACAAATGCAACTATGGTCATAAAATATCATGGCTAACTCATGTAGAGAATAAACCATATACTAAGGTTAAGGGTTGAGTTAAATAAGTATCCTAAACTTGACAAAAGAGTTGACTTTGTCAATGGTTATCCAAAAGCTTTTGTCCAAGCTTAACCATGACAAACTCACACTCTTTTTAATTAGCTTAAGATAAATAAAAACCCTAACTTAACCCTAGCATGGTATAAGTCTCATACATCCATGTTGCATGTGTAACCTAGCATGACACACTTATATATATCACACACACACACACACACACACACACACACACACACATATATTTTGTGCCAAAAAGAAAACAATACATATATCACATATATGTAAAGTATATCAAATGTGAGAAAAGAAATCTTAAGTGAGCTATTACTAGTTAATATAATGTAATATATCAAATATATAATTATACATTAAATTATTAAATCAACACTTGATTTAATAATCCGGCTATATTACATATAACCGACTAATATCGAATGTAACATCTTATCAAATCAACGCTTGATCCGATAACTCGGCTATATCACATATAACCAATCATGTCACATATCGTGAGAATAGAATACGGTATCCCATATCGTATTAATCTCGGTCCCGCACATATCACATTTGCGCTCCTACTCCATTTCACTTAAGCCAGGAAACCTCTGTGTAGGACTCTAAAGACTCGTTAATACGCTGGAAGTAGGTGATGATCATATCAAACACCCACAAGTCGCAAGCGGTCTGTTAAACGTAACGGCCACCCGGGTATTGAGCGATCAGAAGATCAACAAGCAAGCCTGCTCGTACTCCTGCGAATCCAATCAGTAACACTACCGTGCAGTTCGGTCTCTTCGTCTGATATGTCGCATATCACAGCTAGGGGTAGTAAACGTCAGACCCCAGTAACTCGATAAGTCATGTCGATATGAGGCTAATAACGGGTCGAGAAACTACTAATAACACTTACCAGTATATTTCTGAAGCAGGCTTGGCCAAGGACTTCCTGTTATAGCCAATCGAGCACAACGCAACATCAACTCCCAATACCGGGAGAGACGAAACCCCTCCTATCACTCATTGCCTCCATGTGACTCGGGACTGTACCCAAAAGCCACCGTTTTGCACATTCTCTTGAACGTGGTAAGGTGGAAATCAAAGCACAGTGGGAATCACACAAGACTCTATGACGATCTCGGGTCTACAAACTAACCTGTACCAGTATCACCAGAGAACTGCCATCTGACGTTAGGTATAATACCATCTGGGAGTTCTCGGCGAGTTCGTTCAGTGTGCCCAGTCTCCACTGAGCACCCGTATACTGTCTCTGATGTGAAACACCAATGGATATGGGATCATCCATTGCCCATCTACATGGGTTGAGAAGCTATACGCTAGTCTACTCTGGTATATCGATGCCCTGTCTCGATACACCCTCGACTATGAACATTTGAAGGATGTACTTAGCGACTACACTGTCCCCACTAGTATGATCTGCATCATAATCCTGGTAGTCAAGTACTCATCCTAAGGGCTTTATCAACATGTAATATAGAGACAATCAGCGTACATGTTAAGATAAAGAGCAACCAGATAGCATACTATCATGTCGAGCAAGAAAGTCCTCCCTATATATGTCCAAGCATCCACTACAATATACATCGTATGTACAGTAATGGCCTCTAGGGCATACATATTACTAACAATCTCCTACTTTCACTAAGGCCATCTGTTATAGTATCTCATACCCAACAATCAGCAGTGGTTGAAGTATCACATACTCAACCATCTCATAAAAGTCTCTCATGGGAATAGGCCTTTGTGAGTGGATCCGCCGTGTTGTCCTCTGTATTTACTCTCCTTAATCTCGATCTCCCTGGAGATCAACCATCTTCATGATCAGGTGATACTGCCTAAGAATATGTTTGGATCACAGATGGGACGAGGGTTCCTAGGCATAAGCCACAACTCCATTGTCACACAATGGTAGGAACGAAGTTCATCTCATGAACTTTTATACATCCAGACTTCCTCTTTGGTAGCATCCTTGGTAGCGATGTATCCAGCCTTTATCGTCTAGTGTATCACGGTATCTAGCTTGGAACTCTTCCAACATACCGTCCCTCTACTGAGGGTAAAGACAATGCCTGTGGCTGACATTCAGTCGACCTGACCACCCTGGAAGCTATCCAGTGATTCTCTCCAGGATCAATTGATACCATCTCACTACACCTAGTGAGAATCCTAACATCCATTTAGATCTATCTCATAGATCCAAAACCCAGGATTTAGGAGGTATCACCTTGATCCTATATGGAGAATCATTATGATTAAAAGAAGATTGACCGAGCATACCATAGGAAACTCCTTTCCTATCAAGAGTATGTCATCCACGTACAATACGAGGATCAACACCATACTCCCTACTACTCTTTTTGTATATACAAGGTACATCTACAATTTTGATGAAGTCAAACTCTTTGACTACCACATCAAAACAGATGTTCCAACTCCGCGATGCCTGCTTTAACTCATAAAGCAACTTGCACACGTTTTTGCTGCTCCCACTGTCTACGAAGCCCTCTGGATGTGTACTTATATACTCTCTCTTCTAAATCATCATTTAGAAAAGCAGTCATGACACCCAACCGCCAGATAGCGTAGTCATGGTATGCAGCAATGGCAAGTAGGATCTGGATGGACTTAAGCATAGGCACTAGAAAAGGTTTCATCATTATCCACACCTGGTCGATGACGAGAACCTTTTGCAATAAGTTTTAGCTTTGAAAGTCTCAACTTTTCCATGTATACCAAGTAATCTTCTCAAGATATACTTTCTCTTGATGGGGATTTAACCCTTCAGATAAAGCAACCAAAGTCCATACTTTGTTGGTGTATATGGATTCCATCTCAGATCACTTAGCATCCAGCCATCCTCACAGAGTCCCCACCCCTGATGGCCTGCTCGAAACTAGTTGGGTCATCATCTTATGATGCAATCTTCGCTCCCACTGTCATAAAGAAAACCGAAGTATCTCTCAGGTGGGTGAGAAACTTAACTAGTCGGCAGAGAGGCTGAGGTTCGTTGGGAACTATTGAATCCTCTAGTTCTACCAAATCATCAGCTGCAATTTGTATAGATGGAACTGCTTCCAGTTCTACCTCATGACCACTAATTTCTTCACAAGAAATTCCCTTTCCCAAAGGTGGCATGCTGAGAAACAAAACACCTTTTGATCCTCAGTGTGGTAGAAGATATTCTCTTGCGAATGCTTGGGATATCCAACAAACTTCCACAGAATTGAACTTGCCTCGAGCTTGTCCGTATTTTTCTTTTAAACATAGGCCGGACAACCCCAAATCTTAACATCCTTAAGAGATGGGCTCTTCCCATACCATATCATATATAGAGTGGTAGGCACTTGATTTGGTTGGAGACCTATTCAATAGGTATGCATCTTCTCAAGTGCATAACCCCCAAAAGGAAATAGGCTACTCAGTAGTACTTATCATAGAGCACACCATATCACATAGGGTGCGATTGCTCCTCCCCGATATACCAACGTGCTGTGGTGTATTCGGAGGAGTAATGCTGAGAGAGAATATCATTCTCCTTTAGAATAGTCCACGAATTCCGTGCTCAAGTATTCTCGTCCCTGATCTCATCATAGGGCATAATACCTATACCCGTTTTGGTTCTCTACTTCTAATCTTATATTCTTTGAATTTCTCAAAAGTTTCAGACTTGTGTTTCAACAGGAACATATGACCGAATCTTGAGAGATTATCAGTGAATGTAATGAAGTACAAAGAACCGGTCTAGGCATGTGTAGATAGGGGACCTACATACATCATCATGTATAAATCCCAAGAGTTCAATAACTCTTTCTCTGTTTCCAATAAATGAAGCTATGGTCATCTTATCTTTGTGACATGACTGGCAAGTTTCATAAGATGTAAATTCAAACTGATTTAAATATGCATCTAAATGTAACTTAGCTAGTTGTGTCGCATTGATATGACCTAGTCTACAATGCCTCAAGAAGGATTCGTTCATTTCTGAACTCTTCCCCTTGTGTGTGTTCTGTAAGTTAAGAACTGTGGTTTGATTTAGAACGTATATGGTTTTAGATAACGTGCCTGAAATGATCAACTTTTGATATAGGAAATGTTCAAAACATTATCCAACAATAAAAAATTATATCCTTCTTTACTAAATAAAGAGACTGATATGATGTTGTATATCAGGTTCGGTATCTAATAACATTCGTTCAGAATCAATATATTTGGTAATACAGGGTGATAACTGCCAACTGTTTTGGCTGCAACACTTTCACCATTTCCAATTCTTGAAACTTATCACCCATTCTTATTTCTCAACCTATCTGTAGCCCATATAACATATTACATATATGGGATCCTGATCCGGTATCTCATACCCAGGACGTAAAGGATTCTGAGAAACAGTTCTCTGTATTGAACACACCCAAAGATGATGCATCGGCATGCACTTTCTTCGTTTGGGCGGCACGGGAATCCTGATAATCCTCTATTTCCTGCTCAGTATTATAACAATTATAAGTTGGAGCGGGACCAACGTTCCCCAGCTCAGTATAACAAGCGGGTTCGGTCAATACATCCGTATTATTATCTTGATTAAGGTGTGACTTGGTCGCTACCTGGAGAGAGATAGAAGAAAACACTCAGCGCATGCTCTTGCAAGATTAGATTGGTTATTAATATATCTAATCAGGATGGCTCCCACTGTTTTAGTCAAATCTTCCTTCAAACCCTAAAA
Organism: Agapanthus africanus; assembly: GCA_030015575.1. Classification (NCBI taxonomy): domain Eukaryota; kingdom Viridiplantae; phylum Streptophyta; class Magnoliopsida; order Asparagales; family Amaryllidaceae; genus Agapanthus; species Agapanthus africanus. The sequence continues at coordinate 624,992,343 of CM057339.1, forward strand.
GGAAAGACTAGCCGGGATTAATTATACCCTACAAGTTCGCCAATCTTTCAGCCAGGCCAGTGTCAGTACTTTGAGGGAGGTTCCCCACGCTTTCGCACGGACCTAATTAAAATAAACCTCATTTTCCCAGGGGCGTAACCCCGTTAACACCTTTCTAGACACCTACTTGATCGGCTAATTGTAATGTGTAAAACTCTCCCATGAGTAACTCTTACTCTCAGTGGGTATCGGGATCCAACTATCTCATAGAAGGTATGCAATCTCATTGCAAATTTCAACACTTGAAATTCCCAATAATATTTTCCCCCGAGCGATCTATGACCTTGACAAGGCCAATAAACCATAGACCGCAAGTCAAGTTTAACCCGTCATTTCCCGATTGAATTAAACCCACCCGCATGACCCTTGACAAGGTCAACAAGGTTGCACGACTACCCTAATCTAATCACATCAAATGCTTATACAGATAAGCACTAATCAGCTACCGCACACAATGCCTTGACAAGGTCAACAAACGCAGCACGAATACTAACTATTACTTATCTGAAATGACGGAGGGCTACGACAGATTTTAAGAAAACCCTTTGCGTAATGAACTTGATATCGTCGTAGAATTGAATGATTTTGAAAAGAAGTGTTTTTAAGGCTTTTACTAGTTTTGCTAAAGAGGTCACTCCGGATGAAAAGATCTCGGCTCTTTCCTTATCGAATAAGGTGCATGATATTTCACAAATACCACTATGCAAAGCAAAAACTATGGAAGCAATCAAAAGACAAACCGAGTGTGTAGCATCTGCTAGTTTCGCTAAAGAGGCCACTCCCGGTGTAACGTTTTAAAAATAAATAAATAAATAAAACCCTTTAGGTGAATTTTTTGATAATCGGTAAAATAAACCGTATTTTCCGAAAAACTTAACTATAATTATTTTTCAATATAGATTTAAATACGCCTATTTTAACTATATAATTGCTAGTAATTAATATTATTTAGTGACTTATAAAATTTTAGTTTATTTAAATATTTTTCCTTAATTAATTATTTCTAATATTAATATAAGCTTTTAAATATACATTAAATTAGTGTAAATTGCAAATTGGAATGAGTTAATTTGACAAATGTGAACCATGACATATTGGAATCAAATGTGTAACATGTAAATTCTTTCTCAAAATTCTCCATGGTTCTAGAATTTCCTTGGTTTTATTTAGAAAAGAAAAATGAATAAAATCAAATAAATGTGAAAAGACTTAAAGGAGATGATTTATTCAAGTGGTTTCTACACAATTCGACACTCATTTCTCTCTCTCTCTCTCCACTTCCTCTCATGTGGCCGAGCCTAGTTTGAGGTAGCCCCCATTTTCCCTAGCTCACTCTCACTTCAAAAATCGTTCAAAAATCCAATAAAATCTACACCAATTTCCATTAACTCCTAATCCAACCTTTAACCCTTGTTCCTTGGCCAAATCAAGCATGGATTTTGGGAGAAAGAGAGCATGTTAGGGTGGCTAGGTTGCAAGCTAGATTTCTAAACTTGTGAGGTATAATCCTAAACCATGTTCAAATTATTGCTAAATTACTTTAGTCTAGCTTAATTAGAAGTTTAATTGTGGTTTTAATTTTGTGATTCAAAATTCAAGAAAGGGGTTTGAGTTTAAGTTAGGATTTTCATAAATTGTTTGTGGTTTGAAGTGTAGTGTAACATCTTACAGTATGCATATTGAAATTTAGTTGTCAAATTACTAATTGTTACATTTAAATTGTTCAAAAATTAAGCTAATTGTAAACTAGATTTTTATAAAACATATAAATAGGTGAGATAAAATTCTAGTGAGAATGTTTATCAATTATTCATGATTTTAATGGGTAGATCAACATGTTAATTGAATGCAAAAGCTAATCTAGTTACTAGTTTCAAATTGTTAGTTGGAAATTATGCTAATTATGCTAGTTTTGCTAACTAGGTTTTTGGAAATTCATTAAATAATTGAGATTAAAATCCAATTAGGGTTTTTATGACATTATTAACATTTTAAATTGTAGTTTAATACTCTAGTTCATGCAAAACCAAGCTTAGTTGTTGAATTGTGAATTTTTGCTTTAAAAGTGTTAAAATTGGATATTTTTGCAAATTAGAATTTTATATTTAATACAAATTGATGAGATTAAATTATAGAAATGGTTTATATGACTTAGTTATGATATTTAGTGAATATTATGGCCATTAGTTTTGTTAAAACGTCAAGTTTCGAATTAAAACGAAAATTTAGTGATTTCTAGGTTTTCGGAAATAAATCGATTTGATTTATTTTGAGGTTTTGATGAGTTGCAATCTATTTCATATTATAATTAGTGATTTGTGAAACCACGATTGGTGTGTTTGGGTTTTTCTTGAACAATCGGCGTTTGTACGCCGATGTCGAGAGTTATTTGGTTATTTTGCATGAGCGGGTCATAGGTTTTAACCTATGCACGTTTCGTGCGCCGTTTTGGTTTTGTCCGCGATTAGGTTTACGATATTATATATGTTTGCGTATAGGTACCCCTCATGTGGACTTCAGACGACGAAGAAGAGGGGGGTGGCATCGACTTCGGCAGACAAGGACCAGGTGAGTAGATGTATATCTACGGGGGAAATCGGGTGGATGGGGTATAGCACCCCCGCAAACGTAGAATAGGGATATTACGTACTGTTATTAGGAAGTCGGGCGTGACCTTAGATTCTTTGTGAGTAAGGTCCTATTGAAGACTTTAGGTTGGACTAGACTGAATTAGAAAGACTTAACCAGAGGATGACTGCTTTGGGGGGAATTCGTAGGTTTCAGGTAGACACACACACACACGCACACACATAAACTTAACTTGGTGTATATGTGTGTGTGTGTGTGTGTGTGTGTGTGTGTGTAGGAATGTGTATAGGTATATATATATACAACATATACATGCGATATGAGGAGGTTATATGATACATGAGGATGGGTCGATATGACTAGGCTTGATGCCGTGATTTATTGGATATATGATCGAGTTATGACATGAGATGTGTTATGATAGGAGCAGATCGTTGGACAATGAGATTATATAAAATATACTTATATAAACGATAATATGTGTTGTGACAGTGGAATGAACGAGACTCTAGAATGGGACCCAGATTGTAATATATGACTTAATCACGATATGATATATGACATGATATTTTAGTGGATTATTTGACAATGAATATTTACACAGACGGTGATAAATGTTCGATGATATTAGGATGTATGCGATTATAGTATAGTACCCTTGATCATGATATTGTTTGACGATGATACTATGCGAACGATGATGTATATATGTGATGATTGATCCGCATTCTTGACTTGAGGAAGTCGTACTATGTACGTGACGCTATTGAGGCTGGATCGCCGACTACTTGAGTTATCGACTCAGACGTTATGAGAATTCTTCTTACCTTTCGACTAGTATCCTTAGTTAGTTCCTTAGTTGGTTAGGTACATCTTAGTTTAGGCTCGAGTCATACTTATTTTCAAAACTAATGAATCGTTCTTTTTCAAACAACAAACTGTATGACTCGTAATTAGTATGTATTTTCTAGTTGTGCGTTTACTACACATTCACCGTTATATTCATGTTGTATTCATCACATTGCATATTCATATATATGTTTCTTTAGCTAATATGAAACTCTGCCTGTTAGGACACCAGCACCATTACCGATGATGCGCATGTTACACGTACACTTATTTGCCGGCTCACACACATCATCATCGGTAATTGCAATGTCACGTACACTTTAGAACATATTATATTTTATTGATAGAATCAGCTAAAGGCTAGATCAATATAATATTGTGTGATTACTTTCATGTGCTAGTTTAGACATTGCATTTATTACTTAGACACTTCATGCATTCACATTTTCATGTTATCATGCAGTATTGTGGGGCTTATGCCGATACTCATTATTTACTAACTCATGATTTTGGGATTTTGGATTTCTATGAGATTTCTGGATTTTGGGGAAAACCGCAAGAATATATATAAAATTGTTAGTGTTTATGCCCTAGAGGCTATTACTGTATCATACTAGTTTGTATATTACTTAATGGAAGCTTGGGCTATTCACAGTTGTATTGACAGTCTTGCTAAAAATGGTAGTATGCTACTTGGCTTGTGTCTACTTTAACATGTGCATATGTTTCATTTAACATATCGCTTATACATATTAGTAGAGCCCTTAGGATCTTTTCTTGATTACCAGCGTTGTGATGGCAGTCACACTAGTGGGGCCTGGATAATCTGTAAGCAACATCCTTTACAGGTCCCTGGTCATAGGAATATCGAGAGAGGGCATCGATACTCCGGAGTAGACTAGTGTGTACGCTTCTCATCCCAGTTGGGGAGATGGTCTATCCCACAGCCATCAGTATGTTGTACTGGAGATAGTATGCAGGTGCTCGTTAGGTTACGGGTACACCGGACAGGACTCGCCGGGAACTGCAGGTTGGTTTTATACCCATCGTCAGATAGAAGTTCCCAGGTGACATGAGTACAGCTTAGTCTGTCGACTTGACACTGCTACTTCGTCTCGGGTGTATTCCCACCGTACTTAGATTACTACCCTACCATGGCTCAAAGGAGTCGTGCAAACAGGCAGTAGTTGGGTGCAGTTCCGAAGCACTAGGAGGCAGTGGCGGTTAGACATGATTCGTCTCTCCCGGTATTGGGGGTTGATATCGCACTGTGTATGGAGAGCCATTACGCAAAGTCCCTGGCCAGGGCAAACGAGATTTTCTGGTAGGCTTCCAGTAGTTTCTCAAGGTGTAATGGGCTTCACTCCGACACAACTTATACCGCTATTAGGGGTCTGACGTTTACCGCCCCCTAGGCCTGATATGCGATAGTCCTAGACGAACAGACCGGATTATACGGAGATTGTACATCAGACTCAGTTGGAGTTCGGATGGGTTTCCTCATTGTCCTTCTTATCGACATCTACCTGGGGACCGTTACGTACAGCTAGTACCGCTTGCAGCCTGTGGTTAATGTAAGTCGATGTACAACACCCCACGACTTGCGGGGAGGCGGAATAATGAAAAACGATCTTGTTTAAAGCGTAAACATCGACAAACCGAGAATCTTTGCATAAACAATAACTAACAACAAACATATGAGTTAACAACTACTATGAAAAGTGATTATACCTGTAGAACCGAGTCCTTCGTCTGGTCGTTCTCCACGTCCTCTCCGGCCTTCTCTAAGTAGTAGAAAATCCACCCGAGAGTTTTACTACAAGCTTCACCTCAAACTAGAGGTAACTAGGTTTCTTAAATCGCTAATCTAAGCAACCTAGGTGATATAGATAATGGTTAAGGATAAGTAGTCTAATCTAATCCTTGTACTCAACATATGAGAGGGGAGGATTAGGGTTTGAAGAGGGAGAGCTTGAGGAGAGAGAAAGTGAGCAAGAGAATGGAATGAGATAATGATCTCTCATAATATATATGAAGCATAAACAAAATCAAGATAAATCAAATAAATGATTTAACAACCATGATCCATAAATATCTAATGGGTGATTCATCTCCATGAGTCATTAAGCATTTATGATGCATTAATGACATGGATGAATCACTCAAATGAGTCACTAATCTCATTTAATGCATATGCCACCTTAACCCCCAAGTCACCATCTTCTAGAAGCTTCTCGCGCAATTACGAGAACGCCCCTCCTATCCGTGAAAACACGGAAAATCTTTAGACTATATAAATCCAATAACCGGATACTAGAAACTGGCTTAAACCAAAGCCGACTAGTAAAAACTGTCCGGATGTCGTACGTGCGTAAACACACGTATGCGTCCGAACCCTTGTCGTAAAACCATACAACCTCTATATCGTTTCGCCTGGAGTAGGGAAACTCTCTGTGTGGGACTCTAGAGACTCGACTACTACGCTGGTAGTGGGTTTAAATACAGACCGCAAGCGGCACTAGATGTACGTAACGGTCCCCAGGTAGATATCGATAAGAAGGCCGATGAGGAAACCCATCCGAACTCCTACTGAGTCTGATGTGACAATCTCCGTACAGTCCGGTCTGTTCGTCTAAGACTATCGCATATCGGGCCTAAGGGGCGGCAAGCGTCATTCCCCTAATAGCGGTATAAGTCGTGTCGGAGTGAAGCCCATTACACCCTGAGAAACTACTGGAACCTACCAGCAAATCTCGCTTGCCCTGGCCAGGGACTTTGCGTAATGGCTCTCTGACACAGCTCGATATCAACCCCCAATACCGGGAGAGACGAATCCTGTCTAACCGCCACTTCTTCCAAGTGCTCGGGACTGCACCCAACTACTACCTGTTTGCACAACTCCTTCGAGCCATGGTAGGGTAGCAATCTAAGAACAGTGGGACACACTCGAGGCGAAGCAGCAGTGTTAAGTCTGCGGACTATGCTGTACTCCTGTCACCTGGGAACTGTTCACTGACGACTGGTATAAAACCAACCAACAGTTCCCTGTGAGTCCTGTCCGGTGTACCTGTAACCTAACGAGCACCTGCATACTATCTCCAGTACGACGTACTGACGGCTGTGGGACAGACCATCTCCCCAACTGGGATGAGAAGCGTACACACTAGTCTACTCCGGAGTATCGATGCCCTGTCTTGATAATCCTACGACTAGGGACCTGAATAAGGATGTGCTTGTAGACTACCCAGCCCCCACTAGTGTGACTGCCATCACAACGCTGGTAGTCAAGCAAGATACTAAGAGCTCTATCAATACGTATACTCACATATTAAGATAGAAAGACCAAGTAGCATACTATCATGTTTAGCAAGACTGTTATATACATGTGAATATCCCAAGCTTCCATTAAGTAATATACAAACTGGTATGATACAATAATGGCCCCTAGGACATATACACTAACAATCTCCCACTTGCACTAGGGTCATTGTAAGTCCATATTGCGACCCCCGGTGCTTACGGGGAGGCGGAAACGGTATAAAAAACAAATTTTTATCGCAAGAGGCAACATGGACTAAACAAGGTCGGGATCGTGTCTAAACTAAACTAGCAAACTTGCTAAAGAGATTTAGCTACTCGGATGAAGATGGTTATAATAGCTTGTCTTGAACTCCTTCTCTTCAAGGTCCGGTGGTGGTCCGATGGCTCCTTCTCGTCGTCTCCGTATGCCGAAGATAGATCCACTTGAAAGCTCCAACCTTTAGCTCCTTCTTCGTTCTTTGAAGAAACTAGTTCACTTGGTTTGCTAAACCTAGTGAACTAGAATGAGTAGAGTAGAAATAGAATGGGATTTTATCTATGGTTCTTGATTCTCAACACATGAGAGATATGAACCATAGAGTCAAGAGAGGGATCAAGAGGATGAGAGTGAGAGCAAAGTGAAGAGCTCAAGAACAAGAGAGAGAATGAGCAAGAAAGAATGAGCAACTCTTTTGTCTCTCACCCTCTCATAATCCAAAGTCATGATAACTCATCATATCAAAAAAGTCTTATGTGTGATGGTTGAAGCAACCATAACCTTATCATGTCATGCGCTCATTTTACTCAAATGAACAAGCAAGTAAAAGTCTTTGGCATGAAATGATAGCCATGGTTATCATGATGGTCAACTAGTCAAGCCTAGTCAACCGGTCAACAAAGTCAACAAGTCAACAAAAGTCAACAAGTCAACAAAGTCAACAAAAGTCAACAACCAAGTCACCATAATACTTAATTAATATAATAGTTAATCACATATCATATTCTCATTAGGGTTGAGCAAAAATTCAAAAAGTCAACGGTCAACTGTCAACAACCCTAATGAGAATCCGCTGTCTGTGCCTCCCTGTCAACTGTGCATACACACCCGCATCCGCGTTCCGAGGAACACGAATGCAAACTGGATAAATCCAATCCCATAAGGTACACTAGGATCTGGCTTAAACCAAAGCCCGCTAGTGTAAACTGTCCGGACACTGTACGTGCACAAGTGCACGGATGTGACCGAACCCTGTCGCAAAACCATGCGACCTGTCGCAATACCATGCGACCTCTACTCTTTTGCCTAAAGGCGAAAAGCTTTCTGTGTGGGACTCTAAAGACTCGACACTACGCTGGCAGTGGGTTTAACCACAGACCCCAAGCGGCACTAGCTGTGCGTAACGGTCCCCAGGTAATGCCGACAAGAAGACCGACGGGACGAAACCCATCTGAACTCCTACTGAGCCTGAGTGTGACATTCTCCGTACAGTCCGGTCTGTTCGTCTGATACATCGCATGGCGGGCCTAGGGGGCGGTAAACGTCAGTCCCCCAATAGCGGTACAAGTCGTGCCGGAGCGAAGCCCAAAACACCCTGAGATAACACTGGAAACCTACCAGTATATCTCGTTTGCCCTGGCCATGGACTACTCGTGTAATGGCTCTCCTAGACACAGCGCGATGTCAACCCCCAATACCGGGAGAGACGAATCCTGTCTAACCGTCACTGCCTCCAAGTGCTTCGGGACTGCACCCAACCACCACCTGTTTGCACGACTCCTTTGAGTCGTGGTAGGGTAGTGATCAAAGTACAGTGGGAACACACCCGAGACGAAGTGACAGTGTCAAGTCAGCGGACTAAGCTGTACTCATGTCACCTGGGAACTGATAACTGACGATAGGTATAATACCAACTGGTCAGTTCCCGACGAGTCCTGTCCAGTGTACCCGTAACCTAACGGGCACCCGCATACTATCTCAAGTACGACGTACTGACGGCTGTGGGACAGACCGTCTCCCACACTGGGATGAGAAGCGCATGCGCTGGTCTACTCCGGAGTATCGATGCCCTGTCTCGATAGTCCTGCGACCAGGGACCTGCATAAGGATGTGCTTCTAGATTACCCAGCCCCACTAGTGTGACGGCCATCACATCGCTGGTAATCAAGCAAAAATCCTAAGGGCTCCACTAATGTGTATAAGCAATATACAAAGATAAACACATGTACACATTGAAGTAGAAATAAACCAAATAGCATACTACTATTTTGAGCAAGATTGTATATACAAGGTGAATATCCCAAGCTTCCATTAAGTAATATACATACTAGTATGATATAGTAATGGCCTCTAGGGCATATACACTAACAATCTCCCACTTGCACTAAGGCCATGTACTGGCGTATCGAAGACCTATCATCTCGATCAGCCGCTCGAACTGAGTCTGGGGTAGGGCCTTGGTGAATGGATCTGCAGTGTTGTCTTCTGAAGAGACTCTCCGAACCTCGATCTCCTGGCGATCCACGATCTCCCTGATCAGGTGATACCGCCTCAAGATGTGCCTGGATCTCTGATGGGACCTGGGTTCCTTCGCTAAAGCTATAACCCCGTTGTTGTCGCAATACAGTGGTATTGGATCAACAATGGACGGAACCACCTGAAGTTCTTTCAAGAACTCCTTATCCAGACAGCTTCTTTTGCGGCATCAGATGCAGCGATGTATTCCGCTTCCATCGTCGAGTCTGCAACGGTTTCTTGTTTGGAGCTCTTCCAACACACCGCCCCTCCATTGAGGGTGAATACAAAACCCGACATGGACTTGGAATCATCCTTGTCACTCTGGAAGCTGGAGTCAGCAAAGGCCTCGATCTGGAGGTCTTTTCCGCCATACACCAAGAACATCTCCTTAGTCCTTCTAAGGTACTTGAGAATGTTCTTTACCGCTATCCAGTGTTTCTCCCCAGGGTTAGACTGATACCGGCTTACCACACTCAGTGCATAAGCTACATCCGGTCTGGTACACAACATCGCATACATTATAGAGCCTACCGCAGAAGCGTAGGGTAATAGACATGCGATCCCTCTCCAAATCAGTCTTGGGAGACATCTCTTTAGAGAGGGTGATCCCGTGACAAGCCGGTAGGTTACCGCGCTTGGAATCTTCCATACTGAATCTCTTCAGTATGGTGTCGATGTACCTGGACTGTGAAAGTCCTAATATCCTCTTGGATCTGTCACGGTAGATCCGGATACCCAAAATGTATGAGGCATCACCCAGGTCTTTCATGGAGAACCTGTGTGACAAGAACCCCTTGACAGATTGTAGCATAGGAATGTCATTTCCTATTAAGAGAATGTCATCCACGTATAAAACGAGGAATACTGCAGTTCTCGCTACAAATCTACTATAGATGCATGGTTCATCTGGATTTTTGATAAAGCCAAATTCTTTGACTGTCTCATCAAAGCAGATGTTCCAACTCCGCGATGCCTGCTTTAGTCCATAGATGGACTTAAGCAACTTGCACACCTTTCCGCTGCTCCCACTCTGAATGAAACCCTCTGGCTGGTCCATATAGACACACTCCTCTAAATTTCCATTTAGAAAAGCTGTCTTTACGTCCATTTGCCAAATCTCATAATCGTGGAAGGCAGCAATGGCAAGAAGGATCCGAATGGATTTCAGCATGGCTACTGGAGAAAAGGTTTCGTCATAGTCCAAGCCAGGTCTTTGACGAAAACCCTTTGCTACCAGCCTAGCTTTATAGGTCTCAACCTGTCCATCTACACCAATCTTCCTTTTGAAGATCCACTTGCATCCTACGGGTTTTACCCCGTCTGGAGCAATGTCCAACGTCCAAACCTTGTTGGTGTACATGGACTCCATTTCGGTCCGCATTGCATCCAGCCATTTCACTGAGTCAACGCTCTGAACGGCCTGCTGGAAGCTAGTAGGCTCATCATAGTCTATGATGCAATCCTCTCTATCCCCGTCTACGAGAAAACCGCAGTATCTCTCGGGCGGATGAGTCTGCCTACTACTCCTGCGGAGCGGCGTAGGAATGTCCTGTCCTGTTGAACCCTCTGGTTCCACTAAGCTTTCAGTAACAGTCTGTGGTTCTGGAACTTCTTCCAGTTCTATTGTGCTCCCACTTATCTGGGTTTCCAAAAACTCAGTTTCCAAGAAGCGGGCATGCTGAGAAACAAAAACCTTTTGTTCCTCAGCGGAATAGAAAAGATACCCCCTGGAGTTCCTTGGGTATCCCACAAACTTACACTGTACTGAACGTGCCTCAAGCTTGTCCGCATGCTGCTTTTTTACAAAAGCTGGACATCCCCATACCTTAAGATACTTAAGACAGGGTTTCTTCCCAGTCCACATCTCATATGGGGTGGTAGGCACAGTCTTGGTGGGAGCCTTGTTCAAGAGATACGCAGCTGCTTCTATTGCATATCCCCAGAATGATCGCGGTAACTCAGCGTTACTCATCATGGACCGAACCATATCCAATAGGGTTCGGTTCCGTCTCTCCGATACACCGTTATGTTGCGGAGTGTATGGAGGAGTAAGCTGAGAGAGAATACCATTCTCTTTTAAGTAATTCAGGAATTCGGCACTTAAGTATTCTCCACCTCGATCCGATCTTAGAATCTTAATACTTTTGCCGGTCTGTTTCTCTACTTCATTCTTATACTCCTGGAATTTTCCAAAGGCCTCGGACTTATGTTTCATTAAGAAGACATGACCGTACCTTGAGAAGTCATCCGTAAAAGTAATGAAGTAAGAATGTCCGCTTCGGGCATGTGTAGACATTGGACCGCACACGTCACTGTGTACGAGTCCCAAGAGCTCGCTCGCTCTTACTCCATGTCCAGTAAACGGAGTCTTTGTCATCTTTCCTTTGAGACAGGATTGACAAGTGGCATACGACTGATATTCGAACGCATTCAAATACCCTTCTGTATGTAACTTCGTCAACCTTCTCTCATTGATGTGACCCAATCTACAATGCCATAAGAAAGTCTGATTTATTTCTGGAGACTCTTTTGTGTGTATTCTGGACATTAAAAATCTGTGGTTGGTTCAATACGATATACCATTACTCAATGTACCTGACCCAATCAGAACTTGATTAAGGTGAATGTTTACAACATTACTTACAAACGCAAATTCATAACCTTCTTTAGAAACTAAAGATACAGAAATGATATTACAAGTTGCGTTGGGTACAAAAAAGCAATTACGCAAAACCAAAATATGTCCATCTGACATTCCTAGGTGATAGTCCCCCACGGTTTTAGCATCCATGCTAGCTCCGTTCGCAACTCTGAGGGTCATGTCACCTTCCTTCAAAACCCTACGGTTTCTCAACGCCTGCAAAGAATTACAGATATGAGATCCTGATCCGGTATCCAATACCCAGGAAGTAGAGTTTATTGAAAGACAGTTTTCAATAACATACACACCTGAAGCTGAAGCTGCAACCTGCTTCAATTCCTGTGTTCTGGCCTTCCAGGCCCTGCAATCATTCTTCCAGTGTCCTTTCTTATGACAATAGAAGCATTCTTCCTTATCCACAAGCTTCCCCGCTATCTTTGTTGCTTTACCTTTTCCCTTCGTATCCACTTTACTTACACCGCCCCTTGGTTTGGCGGGGGCCTTCTTCTTCTTTCCCTTGGCTTTCGCCTTGGACCTAGAAGAAGATGATCCTCCTACAATCAAAGTGGATGTATCCCTACCTTTCTGTAGGGTGCCCTCTGCGCTCCTCAGCATGTTGAGGAGCTCTGAAAGTTCAACCTCTTTTTCTTGTAGGTTGAAGTTCAGTATAAACTGGGCGTAAGTGGAAGGAAGGGACTGGAGAACTATATCCGTATATAGCTCACTCTCCAATGTGATCCCTAGGTCAGCGAGCTCCTCAATGTAGCCGATCATCTTTAGCACGTGCTCGGCTACTGATGATCCGACGGCCATTCTTGTCGAGAATAACTTTTTTGACGCTTCGTATCTTGCGATACGAGATTGCTCTCCATACAGTTCTTTTGTATGGAGCAATATGGATTCCATGTCCATATTCTCATGCCTCCTTTGATGTTCGTTGTCCATCGAGGCAAGCAGGAGGCACTTGGCCTTCGCGCTATCAATCTCCCAAGTCTTGCGGATTTCCTTATCCGCGACACTGGAAGTTGGACCAGGGACAGGGGGAGCTTTGGTGGTAAGAAGATACCCCAGCTTGTCATAAGTGATTGCTATCTTGACATTCCTGAGCCAATCTTTGTAGTTTGGCCCTGTCAGTTTGTTTTTATCTAGGAGTAACTTAAGTCCAGTCATGTTGATTGGTCGCTGCAATTTGGAGAGAAGAGGAAAACACTCAGCATGATGCTCTTGCAAGTTTAGAGTGGTTTTTAGTTTGTCTAAACAGGATGGCTCCCACTGTTTCTCGAATCCCTCCTCAAACCATAAAGGAAGAATTAATCAGGATCAATCTCACCGTACAATACTTGCTTAACCGTTCGGCCAGGCTGGTGTCGGTACTTCGAGGGAGGTTTTCCAACGCTTTCGCGAAGTTCCTTAATTAGAGAACCTCTTTTCCCTGGGGGCGTAGCCCCGCTAACACCTTTCTAGGCACCTACTAGGTTTATAGCATTGATCGTTAAGCGAGAAATTTCCCGAGGAGTAGCATATACTCACAGTAGGATCGGGATCCAAATATCATTGCGTGACGAAACTGAAGGAATCCTACCAGAATCATCACACTCCAAATGGTATGCAAATCTAGCAAGTTTCAGTACTTATGAAACTCCCGATGTGGATTTTTGCCCTATGCTCTTATGACCTTGACTTTGGCCAACAAATCATAAGTCACATGTCAAGTTCTACCCGTCGTTCTCCAGGTTAATTTGAATCCACCCGTACATACCCTTGACTTTGGCCAACAAGGCAGTACGACTGTTCCAAACCAACGCATCTATCTATGCTGCACAAGAATACCCAATAGCTACCAATCACTATGCCTTGACTTTGGCCAACAAACACAGATTGAATACTATTGACTATTCATGTGAAACGACGGAGGGCTACGAATGGTTTTGGCAAAACCGTGAACGTAGTGAACTTGATTTAGTCGATGGAACGAGATAGCTTTTAAATGGAGTGGCTCAAACTCCGTATTTTAAAAGTTTGTTTTTGAAAAGAACCGAGTGGTTTTTCGAAAGTGTTCCAACGACTTTAACTTGGTTTATTATCTTGCATTAGTTCTTTTAATGCGTGATATTCTTGCATTAGTTCTTTTAATGCGTCCCATCATTTAATCCTACCATTGCAGAAAACAACCAAAATATGACGTACGCTTATGCCATTCGCATTCGCCACTGGGCCCCGTCATTACCCGTTAGGTTACTTAACTAACGACAGAGCGGGGGCTGGGCTAGCGCGTCTGTAAAACATAAGCAACGCCTAAATAATATCATATATAGATATACTGCAATGATAAACATTTCAGATCACAGATAAATACATTGGATATACTAGGAATCTGTAATTTGTACGAGCCTGTAACAAAAACAGATTACACGGTCGCGGTGAATAGCCAATACCCCACCCAAGACCCCTACGGGTGCGGCAAACTACCCGCCAAGTACCCGAAGCGTAGTAACCTCCCTCATCTCCATGAGTAGGCCACTCGACACTTCGGCATACCCGGTAGTTTGTGCACCCCTTCCATGGGTCTATCCTAGGAGCAAAAACAGTAAAAAGAATTATACAATGACGGCTACAACCCCGACCCGGTTGTGCGGCCATACAAATAATATTATTACATCAATTTACATTTACAATGAATGAAAGAAAAACAAAAGCTCATCTCACATCCACCCCGGCTATTCACCCGCGACAATCCAACATATTTATATACACATTCCAATATCAAACACAGATCATGTATAACCCCGACTAATCGTCTTATAGCGATTAGCCGACGTTCAATACATGCAAACATCACAGATATAACCATCATAGTCAAAGTGCAGTGAAGTTCGGAAAAAATACGGAATTATAGGACCCCAAAAGTAAATTTCTTTTCTGGAAAATCTGGGTACATATAATATATTTCAAAAATCCCAAAACCAACACAGACACACACTGCACGAAAAACGATGCAGAGAAGACGACAAAGCGCGGCGGTTCCGCGGCACATGCCTATCTCGTGCCGCGGAAGGGCGGCGCTTTGAGCGTAACAGTGGATCGTTTTTCATGGGTGCACTCACAAAACCCTGAGACGATTTTACAAGTATAAAGTTTTTCATTTTGAGCCAAAAAAATTTCAACAGAAACTCAGGTTTTGTAATTTTTCCGGTTTTGTGATTTTTCGTTTCCGAACTTCGTTACACTTCACTACCAAGCTAGTTTAAGTTTAGTTAGGCTCTGATACCACTGTAAGTCCATATTGCGACCCCCGGTGCTTACGGGGAGGCGGAAACGGTATAAAAAACAAATTTTTATCGCAAGAGGCAACATGGACTAAACAAGGTCGGGATCGTGTCTAAACTAAACTAGCAAACTTGCTAAAGAGATTTAGCTACTCGGATGAAGATGGTTATACCTAGCTTGTCTTGAACTCCTTCTCTTCAAGGTCCGGTGGTGGTCCGATGGCTCCTTCTCGTCGTCTCCGTATGCCGAAGATAGATCCACTTGAAAGCTCCAACCTTTAGCTCCTTCTTCGTTCTTTGAAGAAACTAGTTCACTTGGTTTGCTAAACCTAGTGAACTAGAATGAGTAGAGTAGAAATAGAATGGGATTTTATCTATGGTTCTTGATTCTCAACACATGAGAGATATGAACCATAGAGTCAAGAGAGGGAGCAAGAGGATGAGAGTGAGAGCAAAGTGAAGAGCTCAAGAACAAGAGAGAGAATGAGCAAGAAAGAATGAGCAACTCTTTTGTCTCTCACCCTCTCATAATCCAAAGTCATGATAACTCATCATATCAAAAAAGTCTTATGTGTGATGGTTGAAGCAACCATAACCTTATCATGTCATGCGCTCATTTTACTCAAATGAACAAGCAAGTAAAAGTCTTTGGCATGAAATGATAGCCATGGTTATCATGATGGTCAACTAGTCAAGCCTAGTCAACCGGTCAACAAAGTCAACAAGTCAACAAAAGTCAACAAATCAACAAAAGTCAACAACCAAGTCACCATAATACTTAATTAATATAATAGTTAATCACATATCATATTCTCATTAGGGTTGAGCAAAAAGTCAAAAAGTCAACGGTCAACTGTCAACAACCCTAATGAGAATCCGCTGTATGTGCCTCCCTGTCAACTGTGCATACACACCCGCATCCGCGTTCCGAGGAACACGAATGCAAACTGGATAAATCCAATCCCATAAGGTACACTAGGATCTGGCTTAAACCAAAGCCCGCTAGTGTAAACTGTCCGGACACTGTACGTGCACAAGTGCACGGATGTGACCGAACCCTGTCGCAAAACCATGCGACCTGTCGCAATACCATGCGACCTCTACTCTTTTGCCTAAAGGCGAAAAGCTTTCTGTGTGGGACTCTAAAGACTCGACACTACGCTGGCAGTGGGTTTAACCACAGACCGCAAGCGGCACTAGCTGTGCGTAACGGTCCCCAGGTAATGCCGACAAGAAGACCGACGAGACGAAACCCATCTGAACTCCTACTGAGCCTGAGTGTGACATTCTCCGTACAGTCCGGTCTGTTCGTCTGATACATCGCATGACGGGCCTAGGGGGTGGTAAACGTCAGTCCCCCAATAGCGGTACAAGTCGTGCCGGAGCGAAGCCCAAAACACCCTGAGATAACACTGGAAACCTACCAGTATATCTCGTTTGCCCTGGCCAGGGACTACTCGTGTAATGGCTCTCCTAGACACAGCGCGATGTCAACCCCAATACCGGGAGAGACGAATCCTGTCTAACCGTCACTGCCTCCAAGTGCTTCGGGACTGCACCCAACCACCACCTGTTTGCACGACTCCTTTGAGTCGTGGTAGGGTAGTGATCAAAGTACAGTGGGAACACACCCGAGACGAAGTGACAGTGTCAAGTCAGCGGACTAAGCTGTACTCATGTCACCTGGGAACTGATAACTGACGATAGGTATAATACCAACTGGTCAGTTCCCGACGAGTCCTGTCCAGTGTACCCGTAACCTAACGGGCACCCGCATACTATCTCAAGTACGACGTATTGACGGCTGTGGGACAGACCGTCTCCCACACTGGGATGAGAAGCGCATGCGCTGGTCTACTCCGGAGTATCGATGCCCTGTCTCGATAGTCCTGCGACCAGGGACCTGCATAAGGATGTGCTTCTAGATTACCCAGCCCCACTAGTGTGACGGCCATCACATCGCTGGTAATCAAGCAAAAATCCTAAGGGCTCCACTAATGTGTATAAGCAATATACAAAGATAAACACATGTACACATTGAAGTAGAAATAAACCAAGTAGCATACTACTATTTTGAGCAAGATTGTATATACAAGGTGAATATCCCAAGCTTCCATTAAGTAATATACATACTAGTATGATACAGTAATGGCCTCTAGGGCATATACACTAACAGTCATGTACTGGCATATCGAAGACCGATGATCTCGAGTAGCCTCTCGAACTAAATCTGAGGTAGGGCCTTTGTGAATGGATCAGCAATGTTCTCTTCAGTAGCAACTCTCCGAACCTCGATCTCCCGATGATCAATGATCTCCCTGATCAGGTGATACCGCCTTAAGATGTGTCTGGACTTCTGATGGGACCTTGGTTCCTTCGCTAAAGCTATAGCTCCGTTGTTGTCGCAATATAGAGCTATTGGATCAACAATGGTAGGAACCACCTGAAGTTCTGTTAGGAACTTGTTCATCCAGACTGCTTCTTTTGCGGCATCGCAAGCAGCTATATACTCCGCTCCCTTCGTCGAGTCAGCAACGGTTTCCTTCTTGGAGCTCTTCCAGCACACCGCCCCTCCATTGAGGGTAAAGACATAACCTGACATGGACTTGGAATCGTCCTTATCACTCTGGAAGCCGGAATCAGCATAGGCCTCCATCCTGAGGTCTTTTCTGCCGTAAACCAAGAACATCTCCTTAGTCCTCCTCAGGTACTTGAGAATGTTCTTTACTGCTATCCAGTGCTTCTCCCCTGGGTCTGACTGATACCGGCTTACCACGCTCAGTGCGTAAGCTACATCTGGTCTGGTGCAAAACATCGCATACATTATAGAGCCTACCGCAGAAGCGTAGGGTATAATAGACACGCGTTCCCTTTCCAAATCAGTCTTGGGAGACATCTCTTTGGATAGGGTGATTCCGTGACAAGCCGGTAGATTACCGCGCTTAGAATCTTCCATACCGAATCTTTTCAGTACTGTTTCGATATACCTGGACTGTGAAAGTCCCAACATCCTCTTGGATCTATCACGATAGATCCGGATCCCCAGAATGTAAGAGGCATCACCCAGGTCTTTCATGGAGAACCTGTGTGACAAGAATCCTTTGAAAGATTGTAGCATAGGAATGTCGTTTCCTATCAATAGAATGGCATCCATGTACATGACGAGGAATACGACAGTTCTTGCTACAACTTTACTATATATGCACGGTTCATCTGGATTTTTGATAAAGTCATATTCTTTGACTGTTTCATCAAAACAGATGTTCCAACTCCGCGATGCCTACTTCAGTCCATAAATGGACTTAAGCAACTTGCATACTTTCCCGCTGCTCCCACTCTGATTGAAACCCTCTGGCTGATCCATATAGACACACTCTTCTAAATTACCATTCAGAAAAGCTGTCTTTTCGTCCATCTGCCAGATTTCATAATCATGAAAGGCAGCAATAGCAAGAAGGACCCGAATGGATTTGAGCATAGCCACTGGAGAAAAAGTTTTGTCATAGTCCAAACCAGGTCTTTGACGAAAACCCTTTGCAACAAGTCTAGCCTTATAGGTTTCCACCTGTCCATCTACACCAATCTTTTTCTTGAAGATCCATTTGCATCCTATGGGTTTTACCCCATCTTGAGCAAAGTCCAAAGTCCATACTTTGTTGGTGTACATGGACTCCATTTCGATCCGCATTGCATCTAGCCATCGTACCGAGTCGCCGCTCTGGATGGCCTGCTGGAAGCCAGTAGGTTCATCATCATCTATGATGCAATCCTCTCTATCCCCATCTATGAGAAAACCGTAGTATCTCTCAGGCGGATGAGATGGCCTACTACTCTTGCGGAGGGGTGCGGTAATGTCCTGTTCTTCTTGAACTACCGGTTCTACCAAACTTTCAGTATTAGTTTGTGGTTCTGGAATTTCTTCCAGTTCTATTTCGCTCCCACTTGATTCCTTTTCTAAAAACTGATGTTCTAGAAAATGGGCATACGAGAAACAAATACCTTTTGTTCATCTGCGTAATAGAATCGATATCCCCTGGGGTTCTTTGGATATCCCACAAACTTACACTTTACTGATCGTGCCTTGAGCTTGTCCACATGCTGCTTTTTAACAAAAGCTGGACATCCCTAAATCTTTATATACTGTAGATGGGGTTTCTTCCCACTCCACATCTGATATGGAGTGGTAGGCACAGTCTTGGTAGGTATCATGTTCAAAAGATATGCCGCTGATTCTAGCGCATAACCCCAAAAAGATCGCGGTAACTCAGCATTACTCATCATGGATCGTACCATATCCAATAGGGTTCGATTCCGTCTCTCCGATACACCGTTATGTTGTTGAGTGTATGGAGGAGTAAGCTGAGAGAGAATTCCTTTCTCTTTTAGGTAACCTAGGAACTCGGCACTCAAGTATTCACCACCTCGATCAGATCTTAGTGTCTTGATACTTTTGCCGGTTTGGTTTTCTACTTCATTCTTATACTCTTGGAATTTCTCAAAAGCCTCGGATTTATGTTTCATGAGATAAATGAATCCGTACCTTGAGTAATCATCCGTGAAAGTAATGAAATAGGAAAAACCACCTCTTGCATGTGTAGACATTGGACCACATACATCGCTGTGTATGAGTCCTAAGAGCTCACTCGCTCTTACTCCATGTCCAGTAAATGGAGTCTTTGTCATCTTTCCTTTGAGACAAGATTGACAAGTGGCATAAGTTTGATATTCGAACGAGTCTAAATATCCTTCTCTATGTAACTTAGTCAACCTTCTCTCATTGATGTAACCCAGTCTACAATGCCATAAGAAAGCTTTATTTAAATCTGGAGACTTTCTTTGTAGTGTGTTCTGGACATTGAAAATTTGGAGTTGGTTTAACACATATATACCGTTATCCAGTGTACCGGACCCAATCAAACCATGATTAAGATGGATGTTAACAACACCACTTCCAAACGTGAAATCATAACCTTTATTTGATAACAAGGAAACAGATATGATATTACACGTTAAGCTGGGTACACTAAAACAGTTATGTAAAACCAAAATGTGTCCACTCGTCAATCCCAGGTGATAATCCCCTACGGACACAGCTCCCACGCTAGCTCCGTTAGCAACCATCAGGGTCATATCACCTTCCTTCAGCACTCTACGGTTTCTCAGTGCCTGCAATGAATTGCAAATATGAGATCCTGATCCGGTATCCAATACCCAGGAAGTAGAGTTGATTGACAGACAATTCTCAATTACAAACACACCTGTAGTCGAAGCCACAGCTTGCTTTGGTTCCTGGTTCTTGGCGTTCCACGCCTTGCAATCCTTTTTCCAGTGCCATTTCCTGTGACAATGGAAGCACTCATGTTGGGCCACTACCGGTACCGTAAACTTTTTCTTTCCCTTCCTTTCTACCTTACTAACACCTCCTCTAGGTCTGTTGGGGGCCTTATTCTTCCTTCCTTTGGTTTTAGCTTTGGACCCGGAAGAAGAAGTACCGCGAACAAACATAGCGGGTGTTTCCCCTGCCTTCTGCAAGGTGCCCTCTGCACTCCTCAACATGTTTAGGAGTTCTGAAAGTTCAACTTCTTTTCTTTGAATGTTGAAGTTCAGAATAAACTGGGCGTAGGTGGGAGGGTGGGACTGGAGAATAAGGTCTGTATAGAGCTCATTATCCAAAGTCGTCCCAAGGTCTGCGAGCTCTTCTATATAGCCAATCATCTTTAGGACATGTTCTCCTATCGATGATCCGACGGCCAACCTCGCTTGAAACAGCTTCTTTGAGGTTTCGTATCTTGCTATACGAGATTGCTCCCCATACAAATCTTTTGTATGGAGAAATATGGAGTCAAGATCCATATCCTCGTGCCTCCTCTGATGTTCATTGTTCATCGAGGCAAGCACGATGCACTTTGCTTTCGCGCAATCTAAATCCCAGGTTTTGCGGATTTCCTTATCCGCATTACTGGATTTGGGACCTGGGACTTCAGGTGCCGTAGTGGTGAGGACATACCCCAATTTGTCATAAGTCAAGGCCATTTTGACATTCCGCAGCCAATCTTTATAGTTTGGCCCTGTCAGTATATTTTTCTCTAAAAGTAACTTAAGTCCAGTCATTTTCAGGGTCGCTGCAATTAGGAGAGAGAGAAGAAAACTCTTTAGCATGATGCTCTTGCAAGTTTAGAGTGGTTTTTAATTTATCTAAACTGGATGGCTCCCACTGTTTCTCGAATCCTTCCTCAAACCATAAAAGAAGAATTAGCCAGGACTATTCTTACTGTACAATACATGCTTAACCGTTCAGCCAGGCTGGTGTCGGTACTTCGAGGGAGGTTTCCAACGCTTTTCGCGAAGTTCCTTAATTAAATAACCTCTTTTCTATGGGGGCGTAACCCCGCTGACACCTTTCTTGACACCTACTTGGTTTATAGCATTGATCGTTAAGTGACGAATATCCTGATGAGTAGCATATACTCACAGTAGGATCGGGATCCAAATATCATCGTATGATATTGTTGAAGGAATCCTACCAACATTCATCAAACTCCAAATGGTATGCAACTCTTTGCAAATTTCAGTTTCTTTAGAAATTCCCGATATATATTTTTGCCCCATGCTCTTATGACCTTGGCGTTAGGTCAAAATATCATAAGTCACATGTCAAGTTCTACCCATCATTATCTTGTTAATTTGAACCCATCCGTATATATCCTTGACGTTTGGCCAAAATGATAATACGACTGTCCCAAACAAACTCATCTATCTATGCGACAAATGAATACCCAGCAGCTACCAAACACGATGCCTTGGCGTTAGGTCAAAATACATAGCTTGAATACTACTGAATACCCAAATGAAATGATGGAGGGCTACGAATGGTTTTGGCGAAACCGTGAACGTAGTGAACTTGATATGACTGTAGGAACCTGATAGCTTTTAAAAGGAGTGGTTAAAGCTCCGCAATTAAAAATATCATCTGTTTTAAAATAACCGATTGGTTTCTTTTAAATTGTTCCAACAATTCTACTTTTTGGTTTATTTTCTTTGCATTATAAATAATGTGTCCCATCATTAACCTATCATTGCAGAAAACAACGAAAATACAACGTCATCTTATGCCATCCGCATTCGCCACGGGGTCCCGTCATCACCAGTTAGGTTACTTAACTAACGGCAGAGCGGGGGCTGGGCTAGCGCGGGTCTAAAACATAAGTGACGTCTAAATAGCTATCATATATAGATATTGTACATTCGTCAGACGCAATAATAGGCATTCCAGATCTCATATGAACTTTATTGGATTTGCAAGCAATCCGCATTTGTTTAGAGCCTGTAACAAAAGACGGATTACACAGTTGTGATGAATAGCCATTACCCCACCCTAGACCCTACGGGTACGGCAAACTACCCGCCAAATACCCGAAGTGAAGCGGTCTCCCTCAACAAAGTGAGTAGGCCACTAAACACTTCAAAGTACCCGGTAGTCTGTGCACCCCATCTTGGGTCTATCCTAGGAGCAAAAAACAGTAAAATGAAATAATACAACGGTGGCTACAACCGCAACCTGGATGCTCCCCGCAAAGTGATATTACAACATATTACAATTACATCGAATGAATGAATATAACAACCCATCTCAAACCCCGGCTAATCATCACAACAGTCCAATACAGATCACAGCCACAAACAATAAAAACCATTACAGAAATGTGCAACCCCCTGCCAACCGACATACTAGCAGTTAGGGGAGGTTTACGAACACATTATACAATCACATATATAATCATATTAGCAAACATCGTAAAATTTCGATCGAGCAAAACACTTTAGATTCTACTGCAAAACTTCTCTGTGCACCTGAGATCTTAGCAGAAAATAAAATATCCAGAAATATCACTGTTAACACAAAGGGGTTACTGGAAAAATTTGGGCCGACTCGGCCCTAACTCGGCCGCGGATACGTGGCGGATCGCATGGATCCGCCGCGGTTCCGCGGTGAGTTAGCCGAGTTTGTAGTCCAAATTTCTTCAGTAGCCCTATAATTCCATGCATGTTATTCTGCAGGTCCTGAAAAAATTTTAGGGCCTGTTTTAAATTCGACAGAAACTGTGTTAAAACGATGATCTTTCCGGCTCTTTTTGCGTTTGAAATACTTACGACTTTGCTAATGAGTTAATTATTGTTTAGCGAGGTTTTGATACCACTGTAAGTCGATGTACAATACCCCACGACTTGCGGGGAGGCGGAATAATAAAAAACGATCTTGTTTAAAGCGTAAACATCAACTAACCGAGAATCTCTGCATAAACAATAACTAACAACAAACATAGGAGTTAACAACTACTATGAAAAGTGATTATACCTGTAGAACCGAGTCCTTCGTCTGGTCGTTCTCCACGTCCTCTCCGGCCTTCTCTAAGTAGTAGAAGATCCACCCGAGAGTTTTACTACAAGCTTCACCTAAAACTAGAGGTAACTGGGTTTCTTAAATCGCTAATTTAAGCAACCTAGGTGATATAGAGAATGGTTAAGGATTAAGTAGTCTAATCTAATCCTTGTACTCAACACATGAGAGGGGAGGATTAGGGTTTGAAGAGGGAGAGCTTGAGGAGAGAGAAAGTGAGCAAGAGAATGGAATGAGATAATGATCTCTCATAATATATATGAAGCATAAACAAAATCAAGATAAATCAAATAAATGATTTAACAACCATGCTCCATAAATATCTAATGGGTGATTCATCTCCATGAGTCATTAAGCATTTATGATGCATTAATGATATGGATGAATCACTCAAATGAGTCACTAATCTCATTTAATGCATATGCCACCTTAACCCCTAAGTCACCATCTTCTAGAAGCTTCTCGCGCAATTATGAGAACGCCCCTCCTATCCGTGAAAACACGGAAAAACTTTAGACTGTATAAATCCAATAACCGGATACTAGAAACTGGCTTAAACCAAAGCCGACTAGTAAAAACTCTCCGGATGTCGTACGTGTGTAAACACACGTATGCGTCCGAACCATTGTCGTAAAACCATACGAACTCTATATCGTTTCTCCTGGAGTAGGAAAACTCTCTGTGTGGGACTCTAGAGACTCGACTACTACGCTGGTAGTGGGTTTAACCACAGACCGCAAGCGGCACTAGCTGTACGTAACGGTCCCCAGGTAGATGTCGATAAGAAGGCCGATGAGGAAACCCATCCGAACTCCTACAGAGTCTGATGTGACAATCTCCGTACAGTCCGGTCTGTACGTCTAAGACTATCGCATATCGGGCCTAGGGGGCGGCAAGCGTCAGTCCCCTAATAGCGGTATAAGTCGTGTCGGAGTGAAGCCCATTACACCCTGAGAAACTACTGGAACCTACCAGCAAATCTCGCTTGCCCTGGCCAGGGACTTTGCGTAATGGCTCTCTGACACAGCGCAATATCAACCCCCAATACCGGGAGAGACGAATCCTGTCTAACCGCAACTGCCTCCAAGTTCTCGGGACTGCACCCAACTGCTACCTGTTTGCACGACTCCTTTGAGCTGTGGTAGGGTAGCAATCTAAGAACAGTGGGATACACTCGAGGCGAAGCAGCAGTGTCAAGTCTGCGGACTATGCTGTACTCATGTCACCTGGGAACTGTTCACTGAAGACTGGTATAAAACCAACCAACAGTTTCCTGTGAGTCCTGTCCGGTGTACCCGTAACCTAACGAGCACCTGCATACTATCTCCAGTACGACGTACTGACGGCTGTGGGATAGACCATCTCCCCAACTGGGATGAGAAGCGTACACACTAGTCTACTCCGGATTATCGATGCCCCGTCTCGATAATCCTACGACTAGGGACCTGAATAAGGATGTGCTTGTAGACTATCCATCCCCCACTAGTGTGACTGCCATCATAATGCTGGTAGTCAAGCAAGATCCTAAGAGCTCTATCAATATGTATACTCACAAATTAAGATAGAAAGACCAAGTAGCATACTACCATGTTTAGCAAGACTGTTATATACATGTGAATATCCCAAGGTTCCATTAAGTAATATACAAACTAGTATGATACAATAATGGCCCCTAGGGCATATACACTAACAGTTAAACCCACAGCCAGCGTAGTGCCGAGTCTTTAGAGTTCCACACAGAGAGTTTCCCTGCACCGGGAAAAAGGTGTAGAGGCCGTATGGTCTTACGGCAGGGCCGCGATCACTTACGTACACTTGTGCACGTATTATGATCGAGCGGATAATACTAGCGGGATTTGGTTTAAGCCAGATTCTAGTATTATACAGATGGATTTATTCAGTCAAAGATTATCCGTGTTTTTCGGAAATACGGATGGGAAAGGCAGTTTCGTAATTTGTCGGGAAGCTTCTAGAAGAAGATGACTCATTTGTATTTATTTCTTTTTGGATTAAACACAAATAAGGTGGAGAGATGAGGTGTAGGTTTTCATTAAATGCTTAATGATTCATGAGGTGATTCACCATTAGGATTAAATGAAGCTTACAAGATATTTCTAGATATTTATCAAAGAGTTGTTTGTATGCTTGATATTATTCTATCATGAGTTATTATTCATTTCATTATCACAAAAGCTTTCTCTCTCCTCAAGTCTTCATCTTCATCCTCAAAACCCTAAAAGCTCTCATGAGTTGAGAATCCTAGGGTTTAAGTGACTAAGTAATCCATCTAAATACTCTACACCCTATAGGACTTCTAGATTAGCAAACTAGAAGCCGTAATTATCTCAGATTTGAGATTAGAGCTCGAACTATAGACTCTCGGGTGGATCTTCTTTGACTCGAGGAGGCCGTTGAGGTGCCCATGTTCCATAGAGCCTACGAGGTATGGAGGACAGCGATGAAGACCCGAAGGACAAGTAACGTGAGGTATAACTTCGAATCAGAGTAGTTAAACCTCCCGTAGTTTGCCAGTAATGGTTTAGAGACGATCCGTGTGCTCAAGTCCGTGTTACGAAGCTTTGATAATTGTTTTTCATATATTCCGCCTCCCCGCGAGCTCGTGGGGTGTGTGACGTGGACTTACAGTGGTATCAGAGCTTACTAAACCTTTGCTAGCTCGTTAGCAACTTATTAGAACTTCGATCGTCGGAAAAACACTAAAACTTAACAACGAACCCTTCAAGTTTCTGTCAATTTTAAACCCGTCGAAAAAATTATTTCAGAGGTATGAAAATTCACAGCAGGGAATTCTAAGAATACTGGAGAAAGACGAGGTGCTAACTCGGTTAGAACGCTGCAGAAGCGCTATGGATTAGTGCAATCCGCCGCGGATCCGCAGCCGAGTCAACTCCGAGTTGAGTCGTATTTACACATTAACTCTGAATTTTGGGTGTTCTGTTTTCCTGTATATTTTGTTTCTGCCCAGATTATTTCAGTGATGGCTTGCATTTGGGGTAGAGACGGAAAAAAGGTTGTCGATCGAAATTCTAAGTTATTTGCTAATCAAGTTTTATCTGTGATGTTTAATGTGTTCGTAAACCTCCCCTAATTGCTAGTATGTCGGTTAGCAAGGGGTTGCACATTTCTGTAATGGGTTTTTATTGGTTTGTGTTTATGAACTTCATTGGACCGTTGTGATGATTAGCTGGGGTTTGAGATGAGTTTTTATATTCTTTCATTCGATGTAAATTGTAATATGATGTAATATTCTTTTGCGGGGCACATCCGGGATGAGGTTGTAGCCACCGTTGTATTATTTCATTTACTGTTTTCTTCTCCTAGGATAGTCCCAAGGTGGGGTGCACAAACTACCAGGTACTTTGAAGTGTTTAGTGGCCTACTCACGTTGTTGAGGGAGACCGCTTCACTTCGGATACTTGGCGGGTAGTTTTCCTTACCCGTAGGGGTCTAGGGTGGGGTAATGGCTATTCATCACAACTGTGTAATTCGTCTTTCGTTGCAGGCTCAAAGGAAACGTTGATTGCTTGTATATCCAATAGTGTTCATCTGTGATCTGGAATGCCTATTATTGCGTCTGACGAATGTACAATATCTATATATGATACCTATTAGGCATCACTTATGTTTTGCACCCGCGCTAGCCCAGCCCCCGCTCTGTCGTTAGTTAAGTAAACTAACGAGTGAATGACGGGACCCAGTGGCGAATGCGGATGGCATAAGCGGACGTTGTATTTTCATTTTTTTCTACAATGATAGGATAATTGATGGGACGCATTATTTTAATCCAAAGAAAAAAAACCAAAGTTGAATCGTTGGAACAAATTTAAAAGAAACCACTCGGTTATTTTAAAAGAGCAGAGTTTTTAATTGCGGAGCTTTAACCACTCCTTTTAAAAAGCTATCAGGTTCCTTCGATTATATCAAGTTCACTACGTTCACGGTTTCGCCAAAACCAGTCGTAGCCCTCCGTCATTTCATATGGATGGTCAGTAGTATTCAAGCTATGTTTGTTGGCCTTCGTCAATGCATAGTGTTTGGTAGCTACTGGGGTATTCGTATGTAGCATAGATAGATGCGTTGGTTTGGGACAGTCGTATTACCTTGTTGACCTTCATCAAGGGTATGTATGGGTAGGTTCAAATTAACAGGGATAATGATGGGCAGAACTTGACATGTGATTTATGATTTGTTGGCCTTCGTCAAGGTCATAAGAGCATGGGGCAAAAATCCACATCGGGAGTTTCTAAAGAAACTGAAACTTGCTACTGTTGCATGCCATTTGGAGTTTGATAATGTTGGTAGGATTCCTTCAACATTATCACACGATGATATTTGGATCCCGATCCTACTGTGAGTATCTGCTACTCATCAGGAGATTCGTCACTTAACGATCAATGCTATAAACCAAGTAGGTGTCTAGAACAGTATCAGCGGGGCTACGCCTCCAGAGAAAAGAGGTTATTTAATTAAGGAACTTCGCGAAAGCGTCGTAAAACCTCCCTCAAAGTACCGACACTAGCCTGGCTGAACGTTTAAGCAAGTATTGTATGGTGAGATCAGTCCCGACTAATTCTTCTTTTATGGTTTGAGGAAGGATTTGAGAAACAGTGGGAGCCATCCAGTTTAGATAAACTAAAAACCAATCTAAACTTGCAAGAGCATCATGCTAAAGTGTTTTCCCTCTCTCTCCCTCTCTCTGCAACGACCTTGTGACCATGACTAGGTTACATCTAGATAACAAGTTGACTGAATCTGACTTTTATGACTGGCAAAGGTCTGTCCAGATGTCCATTGCCTATGACAAGCTGGACCACCCTATTACTACTCAAGCCCCCACCGTCCCAGGTCCAGTTTCCACCGTCACGGATATGGATATCCGTAAGACAAGGGAAAAGGATAGTGCGAATGCCAAGTGCCTCGTGTTGGCTTCAGTTGATGGTGTATACCAGAAGCAGCACGAGAAGATGGACTTAGTTTCCATATTTCTCCATAACAAATATTTATATTGAGAGTAATCTCATATCGCAAGATATGAGACCTCTGTCACGACCCAAAGTTCGGCCCGTGACCGGCACTTAACCACGCAACGCCTACAGGCGTAACATGACTAAGTAAGCCGAACCCAGAAAACAAAACCATTACAATTTGCAATGTTAAAACATTTAGAAAACTTTAAATTACTTAGTAGCAATCCTTTTTGGTTCAAGTTATTATTTAAATCATTGTAACAACATTTCCTTTTCAAAAAGTTTATCCCGCAATCGGGTAAAAGGCGAGGTATAATTAAAAGTAACATGTGAAATAAATAAAGTATCACAATAGGAGAATCGCGCCCAACGGAGGAGAAATCACCTCAATATAATATACGGCGCCGAAGCGAAGAATGAGCAGTAAAGTGAAAACAAATATCATAAGAGGTAAAACTGCATGAATAAAGTCGGCTCACAACGAGCTCGACACCAGAGTACAAATAACATATATCGTCCTCACAACTGTCTCTAAGTCAATACATGAAAGTAGATGGAGAGTACTAGATATATCAAGATGCAACTGAAAAGTAAAAAGATACCGTACAAAACCCACCTAATAGCAAAAGGGCTAATACGCCTCAGCAACGGTATCTGTGTCAAAAGGTGCGGTAAACAGCCAGCCGCGACTACTCCCAAGGGTAACCTGCAAGCACTGTGGCACAACGGGGTGAGTTGCCAACTCATGAATAATAGATAACATATAAAGGTAATCGCGAGTATGCACGTACTGCGATACTCTAACCTATGCCAACAGATAACATCTATATCATGAACTGATTACTCATGTCAGGCAGCAAATGTATTCTAAAAGTCTCCCCATATGATGTGCAAGGTATGCAATAATCATGTCTGATATGGAATCCAACAACCCTATATAGCCTGAGCAGGGTATGCGATAATCATGTATGGCATGTGTACTATATCAGGTACAATAGGTACAGGATGAGATGTCAATACTAAATGCTGAGTATGGGAATAAATAGTGTCTACACGGAATATCAACGTGGAAAAATGACCGGTGTCCATCAATACACCCAATTCCCAGTAAAAATCAGGCGTCGTCATCCACATCGGCCCTCAAATCCTGTGAATCTCATGCAATCGTGAGTGCCCAACATCGGCACCCAAATCTCATAAAATCAACCGTGTCCAGCATCGACACGCAAATCCTCCAGTATGGGGCGTCCGTCCAACGGATCTGCCCACGGGCTCCGTCTGCGGAATCGGCCCTCGGCCCCCGGCAGTACGCGTCGTCCCGTATCCATCTATCAACTCTGGTCGGTATCCTCCGGATAATCGCCAGGTCTAACCAATCACCGGTTGGTAGTAGTCCCTCCGCCGGGCTCACCGTCTAACAATACGAGTCTTCTCGCCCCGGGGTACCGTACCGGGTCCACCATGTACCCGTAGTCGGTGCCTACCTCTCCTCGAATCGGGTATACTCACACAAGCTCTCTGGAACCGAGAAAACTCATGGTGGACGCACTAAAATATCATTTCAAGGGAAACCGGGTTTTTTAAACAGTGCGTATTTTCTTAAATTAGTACTCCGGTTTCCAAATCCAGAAATCACATAATCAAATACAATGCGTAATCCATGCAACATGTCGTTGTTGGAGATAGTGCCCTCATAGTCAATTATTGGATCGCAGGTACGTGATTGCAATGATTGCGGAGGACCTATACCGGTAGGACAGTCTTACTCGAGATGATAGTATGCTATCTGGTTTGCCTTTATCAGTCGTGTACATGTTCAGGTGACTGATTACATGTTACACTTTGATAGAGCCCTTAGGATCTTGCTTTACCACCAACAGTATGATGGCAATCATATACATAAGAGTTGGGTGGTTTATATGCATATCCTTAATTGTGGTCCCTAGTCGTGGGAGTTTCGAAACAGGGCATCGATACTCCGGAGTAGACTAGTGTGTACAGTCGAGACCCCGACGAGGGGCGGTGGCCGGTCTCACAAGCCAATGGTGTCAGTTGGATCACCTAAGATGTATACAGGTGCTCATTGGGTTATGAGTTCACCGGACATGACTCGCCGGGAGTCTGCTCGTTAGTACTATATCTATCGTCAGATAGCAGTCCCCTGGTGACATGTGTACAGGTTAGTTCATCGACCTGATGTCGTCATTTGTCTCGTGTGAGTTCCCACTGTGCTTTGATTTCTACCCTACCACGGCTCAAAGGAGTCGTGCAAACAGGTAGTTTTTGGGTACAGTCCCGAGCCATATGGAGGCACGTGAGCGGATCGGCAGGGGATTCGTCTCTCCCGGTATTGGGGGCGAGGTCGTGCTGTGTCTAGGGAGCCATTACACAAAGTCCATGGCCATGGCAGGAGATTTACTGGTAGGTACTCCAGTAGTATCTCAGGGTGTTATTGGGCTACACTCCGACACGACTTATACTGCTATTGGGGGTCTGACGTTACTAGCCCCCTAGGCAGATATGCGATACTCATAGACGAATGGACTGGACTGTATATACATTGTTACTGTTAGGCTCAGTAGGGTTTCTGGATGAGTTCGCTCATCAGCCTCCCTTGAGGTCAGTCCATGGGCAGCCGTTACGCATAGCTAGTGCCGCTGACGGTTTGTGGTTAAACCCACTGCCAGGGTACTGACGAGTCATTAGAGTCCCCCACAGAGAGTTTCCCAAGTTCGGGCGAAACGTTGTAGAGGCCGTATGGTTTTATGGCAGGGTTCGGAAAATGCACGTGCGTTTACGCACGTGTTATTTTTCGGGCAGATGATACTGGTCGGCTTTGGTTTAAGCCGGATCCAAGTATTATATTGAGTAGATATAATATCTTTGTCTCAGTTTCATTTGTATTCGGTCGTAATACAAATGCGGGTATATTTATACAGTTACGGGGTTATCCTGAAAGTCGTTTCAGGATCACTTTTGGAAGTTGCCAGTTTCCAGTTTTCTATCAGCCGTCTTTTAACATTCGGTTAAAGACAGATTTATCTTTTCTTGGATGAGGGTGAGTCATGCTTCTAAATGGTTCTAGAAGTTTCTAGAAAGTGGTGACAAGGATTATGACTCATGCTTTGACTTCAATGATTCTTGTTTTCCTTAAGATATTTGTTCTTGATATTTTGTGAGGATAAGCTTCTTGTTTATGGTCACCTCCTTGATTGCTCCTACACTCACCCTCCTCCTCCATATAAGTGGCCGGCCCCCTCTCCTCCTCCTAATTCACTTGAAGTTTTCATTTGGTTACAAAAGATATGATAGATTTTGGGGTGTATGGAATTTCACAGCTCATTTCATTCCATCGCCCGATTCCCACGGCAACTTCATTAACCGATCGTCCACGGACTTGGACGAAGTGAGACAAAGTCATCTACTCATTCTCTACATCATTCTTGGTCGTCTCTTTTAGCAAACTTGACGGCCGAGTTGCTTCAAGTCAGAGGCGGGAGCCCGTTTAAAGAATCGTTGACGTGGTGCTACCTGGACGAGCAGATCGGAGATCGAAGAGATCGGAGCAGCCGCAACAGAGCGTGGGATGATGGTTAAAGAACGAAGGACTCGGATCGCTCGGTATAACCTTTCTACACTCTTTACAGTTTGTTAGTTTAGCAATAATGGAAGATCCGGGTTAAAGTATACGATAGCGCCAGTTAAAAAGTTTTTGTTCCGCATTTGGCGTCTGTAGACGGCCGGGGCGCTAGCGTAGACTTACAGTGGTATCAGAGCCTCACCATTTTGCTATACTAACTTGTTCTAACGCGTTTAAAACATCGATCGAACCGGAAATCAAAAACTGCATTTTTTCATTTTCACAGTTTCTGTCGATTTTAAATGGTGTCCTAAAAATATTCCACATATCACAGAAATCTGTGCAGGGTTTTCTAAGCACACGGACCAAATTTGAGCGCGTGATTCCACCAAACAGCCGCGGAATCGCGGCCAAACCCATGGTTTGGCCGCGCATCCGCGGCCGTTCTATTGAATCAGTGCACCAAATTTGCACAGTGTCTTCTCTGATGGAATTTGGGGTTTTTGGTATATATCTTTTGGGCCCAGGTTTTGTTACTGTTCACCATTTGTTCGTGGGGCCCACTTTGTGATATTTAGTCGATCGAAATTTAAACATATTAGTTTACAGTGCTTACATTATATCTCCGACCGGGAATGTCATTTGATCGGTAAACCGCATCTGATTGCTATAGTTCTTTTAGACGGGTTTGCGAACGTGACATTTGCGTTGATGTTCTGTGTTGTGCTGTGATGTTGCGGATTTGTCGTGGTGGATAGCAGTGTGCAATGATAGTGTAGTTTGGATTTATTTGTACATTTGATATTGTGGGGCGAGCGTCCAACATGTGGGCTGCCATCACTGCCTGTTGTATAATATTCTTTTGGGGCACGACCAGGTTGTGGTCGATGTACCTGTTGTACTATTTTTCATTACTGTACTAGGTTTTGCCCCGCGACGGAGTGCACGAATAGCCGGGTTCTGAGGGGCAACATCTCATGGCTTTGAGAGGCAGAGGGGCCCCACTCTAGAATTGGCAGACTATTCACCGCACTCGTAGGGGGTACAGGTTGACCCAAGGAGGGGTGCCCAAGTTTACCGGATTCCGTGAAGTGCAGGGTGGTCCATTCACTTTGCTGTAGGGGGCTGCCTCGCTTCAGGTTTTGGCGGGTAACTTGCTGCACCCGTAGGGGTCTAGGTTTCATTGCACAGGCTATCCACACGACAGGGGAACGTCGGGTTTCAGCAGCGGCTCTGTGAAACCCGGGGATCCCAGATTATCTGTATTGTTCTGTGATGCTTATTACTTTTCTGTAATGTTGCATACTATCACGCCTGGAGCGATTATTGTATATTGGTTTATATACTATTAGGTGTTGTATATGTTTTACACCCGCGCTAGTCCAGTCCCCGCTCTGTCGTTAGTTAGGTAACCTAACGGGTGATGACGGGACCCAGTGACGAATGCGGATGACATATACGTACATTTTATTTTCGTTCTTTTCTGGTGTGATTAAATGATGGGACTGTGTTGATTCTGATCAATGCAAAGTAAAACAAACCTGTTTACAGTTGTTGGAACAAATTTAAAAAGTTTTATTGCAAAGACGTTTCCTTTTGTTATGCATAGCGGTATTCAGTGGAATATCCTGCACCTCATTCGACGGGGCAAGGGCCGATATCCCTTCACCGGGACTGACCCCTTGGGCAGAAGTTTACGTCAGGGTAATAACTTCACTATAGTCGATTACAAGTTGCTTTGCATAGCGGTATTCAGTGGAATATCCTGCACCTCATTCCACGAGGAAAGAGCCGAGATCCCTTTACCGGGAGTGACTTCTTTAGCAAAAGGTTTTTGCCACTATATTTTAAAAGGCTATCAGGTTCCTTCAGCGATATCAAGTTCGTTACGTTAAAGGTTTTTCGCCAAAAACCAGCCGTAGCCCCCCGTCACTTCTTTTGGGTATTCAGTAGTATTCAAGCTATGCATTTTAGCCAAAGTTAAGGCATAGTGTTTGGTAGCTGCTGGGTATTCATTTGTTGCATAGATAGATGAGTTAGTTTGGGACAGTCGTTCTGCCGATTGGCCAAAGTCAGGGGCATGTGCGGGTGGGTTCAAATTGACAAGATAGTGACGGGTAGAACTTGGCATGTGACTTATGACATTTTGACCAAAGCCAAGGTTATAAGAGCATGGGGCAAAAATCATATCGGGAGTTTCTAAAGAAACTGAAACTTTCCAAGTATGCGCATATCTTCTGGAGTATGAGTAACGTGGATGCATTCCATCACGTTATCATGCGATGAGAGTTGGATCCCGATTCCCACTGATGAGTTGGTTTACTCTTCGGGTGATCCCGATTGATTCTTCTTTCTGGTTTGGAGGAGAATTTGACAAGACAGTGGGAGGTTTCCGGATTAGATAAAGTGATAACCATTCTGATCTAGGTTAGAGTGCACGCAGAGTGTTTCTTTTCTCTCTCTCTTTGGCAGCGACCATTGACCGACCCTAGACTATGACTCAGTGACCAGGTTGACCGAACCTTCTTAAAAATACTGGCTTTTGGATTGTCTATGTTGCATAAGTTATTGCCACTCCTTATTTTACCCTTTGAATTTCTCAGAACACCCGTATTACTACGGACATCCACTTCCATTGGATAGATCCATCGTATGGTTATATACGAACTCGAAGGGACTTCTTCGAGGATGGATCAAGGTTCAGGAGAAACTGAATTGGTTTATTCAGTTTTCTTTTATTATCACCTTCTCTCAGGTTGCGAGAGCTCCTTGGGTTAGGAGAGTACACCTATTACGCTTATTGGATAGTCTTATTCCAAACCATAGGCAGGTGCCGAAAGGTAGGGAATGAAGAAAAACAATTAGCCTAAGTAGGGTGTGCAGAAGGTAATATGTAAAGACAAAATAAAGGGATTAGAAAGAGGGCAAAGTAAATTGCGACTGATATCATTCAGGACCAAAACCGCGTTCTTCATCTCCACTCCTATTTCACCTTTAAAAGAATAAGGTATTATTCAGTTGTCTTTTATCATCACCTTCTCTCGAGATGCGAGTACTCCTTGGTTTAGGAGGGTACACCTATTATACTTACTGGATAGTCTTCTTCCAAACCATAGGCTGGTGCCGAACGGTAGGGAAGGAAGAAAACCATTTAGCCTAACAATGGTGTACAGAAGGTAACGACTAAAGACAAATAAAGGGATTTAGAGAGATGGCAATAAAATATACGGTTGAAGTCATGAATTGGATTATGGAAGAGGCATTGCTATGAATACCAGGATACCCCTACGAAACATTTTCATGTTTCGGTGCATTGTTAAAGGAAAACTGTTTTCCCGATTAAATACTTACTCCAAGGGTATGTATTTACCAGGTTTCATTCTCATATCTGTATGGTTTTACAGATGATGAGTGGGAGTAAGTTATTGGGAATTAGGTGATTATCCTCATTATATCGGAATTCGTTGTAATTGGTGATATTTGAGGAAATCGCCAGGGTACAGTTTTCAACCTACGATGCACAGGTTTTGAGTTGTTTAACTCAGCGGACTTATACAGAGTATTGTATGTTGTCCAGTGTCCATCAGGACAAAGGGGTAGGCCCTCATACTATGTTCTGTTTACTTATAACTTCTCTAGTATTTAGACGAGTGTTTCGTAGAAATACATAGTCTAAGTTTTGAGAAGTTATGGGTATAAGAATAAAGTAGAGAACCAGGTGTCACAAGTATCGGGATTCTTCAAAGAGATCGAAGATGTAGATTCTTGTGATTGGTTTCAGATGATAGTAATGGTTTTGAGAAACTTATTTCTCTTTCAGGTTACTCATAATTGGATGGATTCCTAAGTTGAGTAATGCTGATTAGCCTCTTTCCATTAAGTTGATATGCACTGGAGACAACTGCATGATTTGAATCTGGTTCCAATTAAATAAGTGCCAAAGTTTCTGTATTGGATATAGAATGGATCATACCTTAAAAGATGCTAAGGTACGGGGAGTTGTCCAGCTTATGCTTAAAACCAGACTCTGGATAACTCAGGGCACGTTTCTGTAATGGCTGTTTGTGGGTTGACCCCGGCTATGACGAGGGTTGATATTCTACCATTTGGAAGATCAATAGTGATATTGTTCTTGACTCGCCACAGTTTTAGTAAAATGGATCTTTTTCAGAAAACAGCAATGGGAGTATGGTAGAACTGGAAGTGATTCCAGAACCGTGAACGATTACGGAAAATTTAATAGGACCTATATATTCAATCAGGTTTGACATTCCATTAGCCACTCCGCAGATTTGGTGGGTAACCTTAGACACCCGAGAGGTACTCCGGTAGCCTCAAGGACGGTGACAGGGAGGTTCTTATCTACCCAGACTTGACACTACTGTTGTTCTAGGTTATGAGACCCGGTAGGAGGGTTGTCGTAGTCAGTGGGAGCAACGGAAGCATAGTGGACAAGATGCTTATGTCTATTTATAGACTAGAGCAGTTATAGCGGAGATAGATCATCTATTTTTGATGTGACAGTCATAGGTTTGACTTTAATCAGAATAAGGGATGGATCTGTTAAGAAGGTAGTAGGGTATGATACCATGGTATATGGATGACATACACAGAATAGGAAGTAAAATTCCTATACTACGATCGGTTGTACTGTGGTCGTCACACAGTTGTTTCTCCAGACAGGATATGGATAAAATATTTGACATTCTGGTTTCTGGATCTATGATTTTAGATCTGGATTTGGGTAGTTTCCCAATGTGGGTACTTTGACAGTATTCTAATGGTTTTTAGAATAGATGACTCCTAGCATGGTGGTGTACCTGCAAGTGATGGAGTCACCCTCTCTAAAGGTTCCGTATAGACTAAAGGGGAGATGGATGTGCATAATTGACTGATCACTTGCTTAGGCAACTGAGTCAATCATGAGATGTCAAGTACCACACCAGATGTTGTTTTTGCACTTGATGCGATGAGTTTATATTAATCCAATCCTGGAGAAATATAAGGAAGCAGTTTTAGAACATAAGTGTATGTTCTACGGATTTGATGATGGCAGCCTCCTTCGGGAGATGGTTATCATTCCAAGCTTCAAAGGTGACATGGTTGATAGAGAGATTGTCAGAGTTATAGTTTTCCCTCTGACGAAGAGGGACAGTATTATGGACAGGTGGTCCAAGAGGATACTGTGGGAGGTATGGTGCCGGATACTGATTAGGTTCAGTGATCGATACAGTCTAAGAAGTTTGGATTTGGAGTTCATTTATGAACTAGGTCCCATAAGATATCCAGACATATTCTAAGACAGGTATTACTCAATTCGGGAGATGGCTTTCTCCGTGAACCTGAGATTTAGAGAGATATAAAAAGAAACTTCTAGGCGGATCCACTCACTGAGGCTATTTCTCGAACACAATAGTTTTACAAACGGGCTTTGTGAAACTGATTAGTAGAGGAGTTGGATGTTCGGTTTCACACGGGCTGTGAGTAGTCGACATCGCAATAATTAGCCTTGAGTGCAAGTGGGAGATTGTTGGAGATAGTGCCCTCATAGTCAATTATTGGATCGTAGGTACGTGATTGCAATGATTGCGGAGGACCTATACCGGTAGGACAGTCTTACTCGAGATGATAGTATGCTATCTGGTTTGCCTTTATCAGTCGTGTACATGTTCAGGTGACTGATTACATGTTACACTTTGATAGAGCCCTTAGGATCTTGCTTTACCACCAACAGTATGATGGCGATCATATACGTGAGAGTTGGGTGGTTTATATGCATACCCTTAATTGTGGTCCCTAGTCGTGGGAGTTTCGAGACAGGGCATCGATACTCCGGAGTAGACTAGTGTGTACAGTCGAGACCCCGACGAGGGGCGGTGGCCGGTCTCACAAGCCACTGGTGTCATTTGGATCACCTAAGATGTATACAGGTGCTCATTGGGTTATGAGTACACCGGACAGGACTCGCCGGGAATCTGCTAGCTAGTACTATATCTATCGTCAGATAGCAGTTCCCTGGTGACATGTGTACAGGTTAGTTCATCGACCTGAGGTTGTCATTTGTCTCGTGTGAGTTCCCACTGTGCTTTGATTTCTACCCTACCATGGCTCAAAGGAGTCGTGCGAACAGGTAGTTTTTTGGTACAGTCCCGAGCCATATGGAGGCACGTGAGCGGATCGGCAGGGGATTTGTCTCTCCTGGTATTGGGGGCGAGGTCGTGCTGTGTCTAGGAGAGCCATTACACAAAGTCCATGGCCATGGCAGGAGATTTACTGGTAGGTACTCCAGTAGTATCTCAGGGTGTTATTGGGCTACACTCCAACACGACTTATACTGCTATTGGGGGTCTGACGTTACTAGCCCCCTAGGCAGATATGCGATACTCATAGACAAACGGACCGGAATGCATATACATTGTTACTGTTAGGCTCAGTAGGGTTTCTGGATGAGTTCGCTCATCAGCCTCCCTTGAGGTCAGTCCATGGGCAGCCGTTACGCATAGCTAGTGCCGCTGACGGTTTGTGGTTAAACCCACTGCCAGGGTACTGACGAGTCATTAGAGTCCCCCACAGACAGTTTCCCAAGTTCGGGCGAAACGTTGTAGAGGCCGTATGGTTTTATGGCAGGGTTTGGAAAATGCACGTGCGTTTACGCACGTGTTATTTTTCGGGCAGATGATACTGGTCGGCTTTGGTTTAAGCCGGATCCAAGTATTATATTGAGTAGATATAATATCTTTGTCTCAGTTGCATTTGTATTCGGTCGTAATACAAATGCGGGTATATTTATACAGTTACGGGGTTATCCTGAAAGTCGTTTCAGGATCACTTTTGGAAGTTGCCAGTTTCCAGTTTTCTATCAGCCGTCTTTTAACATTCGGTTAAAGACGGATTTATCTTTTCTTGGATGAGGGCGAGTCATGCTTCTAGAAGGTTCTAGAAGTTTCTAGAAAGTGGTGACAAGGATTATGACTCATGCTTTGACTTCAATGATTCTTGTTTTCCTTAAGATATTTGTTCTTGATATTTTGTGAGGATAAGCTTCTTGTTTATGATCACCTCCTTGATTGCTCCTACACTCGCCCTCCTCCTCCATATAAGTGGCTGGCCCCCTTTCCTCCTCCTAATTCACTTGAAGTTTTCATTTGGTTACAAAAGATATGATAGATTTTGGGGTGTATGGAATTTCACAGCTCATTTCATTCCATCGCCCGATTCCCACGGCAACTTCATTAACCGATCGTCCACGGACTTGGACGAAGTGAGACAAAGTCATCTACTCATTCTCTACATCATTCTTGGTCGTCTCTTTTAGCAAACTTGACGACCGAGTTGCCTCAAGTCAGAGGCGGGAGCCCGTTTAAAGAATTGTTGACGTGGTGCCACCTGGACGAGCAGATCGGAGATCGAAGAGATCGGAGCAGCCGCAACAGAGCGTGGGATGATGGTTAAAGAATGAAGGACTCGGATCGTTCGGTATAACCTTTCTACACTCTTTACAGTTTGTTAGTTTAGCAATAATGGCAGATCCGGGTTAAAGTATACGATAGCGCCAGTTAAAAAGTTTTTGTTCCGCATTTGGCGTCTGTAGACGGCCGGGGCGCTAGCGTAGACTTACAGTCGTATGACGCTAAGTGTAAAAGAAAGGGAAAACCGCTCTTTTGAAAGATCTATTTTTGAGAATAACGCCTGCGGTCCCTTAGTTTTTAAAACAAGTCTATATCATCCATGTATGTAGCATATGAATATGTGTATCGGTATGGATGTGTGCATGGATAAGTATGCAATGTGAATATAGCAATGTACATGTGCACAACTGTAAACATATGATGCATATGTGCCTAAGTAGGGTTATATCAATGAAGGTACTCACGAAAGTGCATATACAGTGTGCATGGTATGAATGTCCATATGATAGCATGCGGTAATCATGACAACATCAATAAAGCAGAATCAAATATGCGGTTTATAGCAATCCTATAATGTGAGTGTCATGGCAATCACTAACGGTGTGAGTGCAGCATATAAATCGTGCTCGTGCAACTTAGACCGTCAGTGACAGTGCAGTGTTCTATACTACCAGTTCTATATATATAAGGAGGTATGCTACTCTAGTATGTCTACATGAACACATAAAACTAACATCGTATTACGCCCTGACGCTTAACGCCATACGGGCGATTTCCCCGTAGATGTTAAATCTACTCACCTGGTCGCGTGCTAAGTATAGCCGACCACCTGCTTCCCTTTCCTGGTGGTGTCTGACGTACCCGCCTACGAACCTGGAATTAACACAAGAATTCCAATATATCAAAATCTCGTAAAATGCAATATCGGAACGAAACAAGAAACTCGCGTTGCGAATTAACGCGCGTGCGCGCAATACGCTGGAACGTGTGTGTGTGTCCAGAACTCGATCCGATACGCTGCGATACGCTGAATCACAGAATCCACTCGCGTATCGCGCGTATCGCGCAAAATAAAATACCAGAAAATGACATACAGTCCCAGATTTTACCCAGGTTAGGATATTACAAAACTATATATACCCTGGACCCCCAAAATGTAGCAGACACCTGTACCAAAAACCCTAGCCCCTAACCCCCTAGTCTGGCCGCAAATTGCGGCCAGAACGAATATTCCGGCGGCCTTGGGTTGAAGTGGTGGGTCGGGCTCTGGTGGTGGGGTCAGGGTGTCACCAGTAGGCTATGGTCCAATCAATTTTATTCTGAACCTACACGGGTAACGGCAGATCTCAAAAAGCCATGTTTTTGCTTAAAACGTCAAGTTTGGTACAATCTGAAAAATGAAGGTATTTTAGTTGTAGGGTTCCTAGGCACTCTTGTGAAGGTTCTTAAGGCATCAAACATGCCCGGATTAAATTTTAGACGTGCCGAACAACCCAAAGCCGGGATCTTTGCTAGATTATTAGGGTTTAATATGCAATAAGATAACTTTTATCTAAGTGTGAGGGATTACAACCTTTGTAGTCCGCTCCTTCACTTCACAAGCTCCGAGTAGAAGTCCCTTTGCCGCGATCCACGATCTCCCGGACTCATGAGAGGCTCCACGACTCGAACGATCCATTCTAGCTTGTCGTAATCCAAATCTACGATGATCTACCTTGAAGTTGCATCG
The DNA here is from genome assembly GCA_030015575.1 of Agapanthus africanus. Lineage (NCBI taxonomy): Eukaryota > Viridiplantae > Streptophyta > Magnoliopsida > Asparagales > Amaryllidaceae > Agapanthus > Agapanthus africanus. Next base: position 625,033,646 of record CM057339.1, read on the forward strand.
ACTCAAGCTATCTCACTCAAAAGAGAAGAACACCCTAATCCCAAGGGCTAGATGAGATGAGGATGAGAGAGTAGTGATTTTGCTTTCTTTTTATATTATTTTCTCATATTTTATCATCACCTAAGGATTTTCAAGAGAGCTTCTTCAAGAGAGAAGAAGAAGATAATGGATAATCAAAAAGATAATGAATAATCTTTTTCCTTTTGTGATGAATAGATATATAAACATATGATTGAATTATTAACCATGGTTAAGGATGATTGGATGAGAACAAGTAGAGAAACAACTAGGGTTAGGGTTTGGTTGAGTTTAAAGAATGTGTCATCCATAAAGATCTTAAGAATGACAAAAGAAAAAGCTTCTAGAAGGAACTTGAAGCTACTAACCCTAATCAAACCCTAACCTCAATTAATCATCCTTAAACATGTTTAACAATTAATCATATCATGTCACAATAATATATATCACATATATATTATATATTTGCAACAAAAGAAAATAATACAATTAACATATATCGCATATATATCAATGTATCATCCACTGAGAAAATGAAACAATAAAACAAGCCAATATTAGTTAATATAATAATATATCATATATATTATTATATATTAAATCATCGAATCAACACTTGATCCGACGATCCGGCTATATCGAATATAACCGACTAATATATCATGTACCGATTTATCGAATCAACACTTGATCCGATGTTCCGGTTCATATCTAAATATCGCGAGAATATAATACGGTATCCCATATCGCATTATTCTCGGTCCTGCACATATCACATATGTGCCACTACTCTGTTTCGCCTGAGCCAAGAAACTTCTGTGTAGGACTCTAAAGAATCGTCAATACGCCGGTAGCAGGTGATGATCATATCAAACACCCACAAGCTGCAAGCGGTCAGCTAAACGTAACAGCCACCCAGGTATTGAGCGATCAGAAGATCAACAAGCTAGCCTGTGCGTTCTCCTGTGAATCCGATCAGTAACACTCCCGTACAGTCCGGTCTGTTCGTCTGATATGTCGCATATCAAGTCTAGGGGTGGTATACGTCAGACCCCAGTAACCGATAAGTCGTGTCGATGTATGGCTCATAACGGGTCGAGAAACTACTAGTAACACTTACCAGTAAATCTCTATATCAGCCCTGGCCAGGGACTTCCAGTTATAGCCAATCGAACACAGCACAACATCAACTCCCTATACCGGGAGAGAAGAATCCCCTCCTATCGCTCATTGCCTCCATGTGATTCGGGACTGTACCCAAAAGCCACCGTTTTGCACGCCCTCTTGGACGTGGTAAGGTGGAAATCAAAGCACAGTGGGAATCACACAAGACTCTATGACGATCTCGGGTCTTCAGACTACCCTGTACCTGTGTCACCGGAGAACTGCCATCTGACGTGTGGTATATCACCATCTGGGAGTTCTCGGCGAGTCCGTCCAGTGTACCCAGTCTCCACTGAGCACCCGTACACCATCTCTGATGTCAAACACCGATGGATATGGGATCATCCATCGCCCATCATATGGGTCAAGATGCGTATACGCTAGTCTACTCTGGTGTATCGATGCCCTGTCTCGATATACCCTCGACTAGGAACAGTTATAGGATGTACTCATCGACTACCGCGGCCTCACTAGTATGATCTCATCATAGTCCCAGTAGTCGAGTACAGATCCTAAGGGCTTTATCAACATGTGAGAGTAAAACAGGAAACCAATACAAGTCAACATGTTAAGATAAAGTGAAACCAAATAGCATACTATCATGACGAGCAAGAAAGTCATCTCTATATATAACCAAGCATCCATTATAATATACATCAAATGTACAACAATGGCCTCTAGGGCATATACATAACTAACAATCTCCCACTTGCACTAAGGCCAGCTGCTGTAGTATCGCATACCCAGCATCCCGAATAATCTCTCAAACTGTATCTGGGGAATAGCCTTCGTGAATGGATCCGTAGTGTTGTCCTTCGTATCTACTCTCCTGACTTCGATCTCCCGGCAATCAACTATCTCCCTGATCAGGTGATACCGCCTCAGAATATGTCTGGACTTCTGATGGGACCTGGGTTCCTTGGCCAAAGCCACAGCTCCATTGTTATCGCAATACAGAGGTATTGGATGCTCAATGGATAGAACCACACCAAGTTCACTAATGAACTTCTTGATCCAGACAGCCTCTTTGGCAGCATCGTTGGCAGCGATGTATTCAGCCTCCATCGTTGAGTCTGCAACGGTATCCTGTTTGGAACTCTTCCAACATACCGCCCCTCCATTGAGGGTGAAGACAAAACCCGAATGCGACTTAGAGTCGTCCTTATCACTTTGGAAGCTGGAATCGGTAAAGGACTCCACCTGGAGTTCTCCATTACCATACACTAAGAACATCTCTTTAGTCCTTCGCAAGTACTTGAGAATGTTCTTCACTGCTGTCCAATGACTCTCTCCTGGATCTGCTTGATACCGACTCACTACACTTAGTGAGTATGCTACATCGGGTCTGGTACATAGCATCGCATACATGATAGAGCCTACTGCCGAAGCATAGGGTATCCCTTGCATGCGAGCTCTCTCCAAATCAGTCTTGGGAGACATCTCTTTGGAGAGAGTGAGTCCAGAGATCGTGGGCTGATTCCCACGCTTGGATTCTTCCATACTAAACCTCTTTAGTATGGTGTCAATGTACCTGGATTGGGACAATCCCAGTATCCGTTTAGATCTATCTCTATAGATCATGATTCCCAATATGCAGGAGGCATCACCTAGATCTTTCATTGAGAATCTCTGTGATAAGAAGAGCTTGACTGATTGCAGCATAGGAATATCATTTCCTATCAAGAGTATGTCATCCACGTACAATACGAGGAAGACAACCTTACCCTCTGCTACCTTCTTATAGATACAAGGTTCATCTATATTTTTGATGAAGTCAAACTCTTTGACTACAACATCAAAACAGATGTTCCAACTCCGCGATGCTTGCTTTAACCCATAAATGGATTTAAGCAGCTTGCACACCTTTCCGCTGCTCCCACTATCTACGAAGCCCTCTGGCTGAGTCATGTACACGCACTCTTCTAAATCACCGTTTAGAAAGGCGGTTTTAACATCCATTTGCCAGATTTCGTAGTCATGATATGCAGCAATGGCAAGTAAGATTCGGATGGACTTAAGCATAGCCACTGGAGAAAAGGTTTCGTTATAGTCTACACCTGGTCTTTGACGAAAACCCTTTGCTACAAGTCTAGCTTTGAAAGTCTCAACTTTTCCATCTACACCAAATTTCTTTTTAAAAATCCACTTGCTCCCAATGGGTTTTACCCCTTCAGGAGCATTTTCTAAAATCTATACTTTGTTGGTGTACATGGATTCCATCTCAGATCGCATTGCATCCAGCCATTTCACAGAGTCACTACTTGTGATGGCCTGCTCGAAACTAGTGGGTTCATCATCATCCATGATGCAATCCTCGCTTCCACCATCAATGAGAAAACCGTAGTATCTCTCAGGTGGACGAGAAACCCTACTAGATCGGCGGAGAGGCTGGGGTTCGTCGGGTACTACTGAATCCTCTGGTTCCACTAAATCATCTGTTGTAGTTTGTTCTGCTGGAACTTCTTCCAGTTCTACCTCAGAGCCACTAATTTCTTTTTCAAGAAATTCCTTTTCTAAAAAGGTAGCATATTGAGAAACAAACACTTTTTGTTCCTCAGCGTGATAGAATATATATCCATAAGAATCTTTTGGATATCCTACAAACTTACATATACTTGATCTTGCCTCGAGTTTGTCCGGATTTTGCTTTTTAACATAGGCCGGACAACCCCATATCTTAACTCGTTTAAGAGATGGTCTCTTTCCATTCCATATCTCATATGGAGTGGTAGGCACCGATTTAGTTGGAACTCTATTCAATAGATATGTGGCTGTTTCCAGCGCATAACCCCAAAAGGAGATAGGTAACTCAGCAGTGCTCATCATAGAGCGCACCATATCTAATAGGGTGCGATTCCTCCGCTCAGATACACCGTTGTGCTGTGGTGTATAAGGAGGAGTAAGCTGAGAGAGAATCCCATTCTCTTTTAGATAATCTAGGAACTCACCGCTTAAGTATTCACCTCCTCGATTAGATCGAAGAATCTTAATACTTTTGCCCGTTTGGTTCTCTACTTCGTGCTTATATTCTCTGAATTTCTCAAAAGCTTCAGACTTGTATTTCATCAGAAACACATGTCCGTATCTAGAGAGATCGTCAGTGAATGTAATGAAGTAGGAAGAACCGTTCCTGGCATGCGTAGACATGGGACCGCATACATCACTATGTATCAGTCCTAAGAGTTCGGTAACTCTTTCTCCGTGTCCACTAAACGGAGCTTTGGTCATTTTTCCTTTGAGACATGAATGGCAAGTATCATAAGATGATAATTCGAACGGATTCAAATAACCATCTCTATGTAACTTAGACAGTCGTGTCGCATTGATATGACCAAGTCTACAATGCCACAAGAAGGATTCGTTCATATCTGAACTTTTCCTCTTGTGTGTGTTTTGTATATTCAGGACCGTATTCTGATTTAGAATGAATATGCCATTATGTAACGAGCCTGATGCAATCAACTTTTGATCTAGGAATATGTTCATAACATTATCCTGTACTACAAAATTATATCCCTCTTTACTCAATAAAGAAACTGATATAATATTGCACATCATGTTCGGTATATAATAGCACTCATTTAGAATCAGTGTATTACGACTTGGTAATACAAGGTGATATTCGCCAACTGCTTTGGCTACAATACTTGCACCGTTCCCTACTTGAACGGAATGATCACCTTTTCCCAGTTCTCTACCTTTACGTAGCCCGTGTAACTGTTTACATATGTGGGATCCTGATCCGGTATCTAATACCCAGGACGTAGGGTGAACTGAGAAACAGTTCTCAATAACTAACACACCTGAAGAAGATGCATCAACATGCATGTTCTTTTGGGCGGCGTGAGAATCTAGATATTCTCCTGTTTCCTGTTCAGTCTTATAACTCTTATAAGAAAGAACGGGTTCAACGTTCCCTTGCTCAGTACAATAATTAGGTTCAGTCAATACATCCATATTATTATCTTGATTATGGCCTGAAATGGTCGCTACCTGGAGAGAGAGAGAAGAAAACACTTTAGCGTATGCTCTTGCAAGATTAGATTGGTTATTATCTTATCTAATCAGGATGTCTCCCACTGTTTTTATCAAATCTACCTTCAAACCATAAAAGGTAAGATTAGCCGGGATTAATTACACCCTACAATTTCGTCAATCTTTCAGCCAGATCAGTGTCGGTACTTTGACGGAGGTTCCCCGTGCTTTCGCACGGACCTAATTAGTAAACCTCGTTTTCCCAGAGGCGTAACCTTGTTAACACTTTTCTAGACACCTACTTGAATGACTAATTGTCCTGTGTAAAACTCTCCCAGGAGTAACTCTTACTCGCAGTGGGTATCAGGATCCAACTATCTCATAGGAGGTATGCAATCTCATTGCAAATTTCAACACTTGAAATTCCCGATAATATTTTCACCCCTAGTGTCTTATGACCTTAACTATGGTCAACAAATCATAAGCACTAGTCAAGTCCTACCCGTCATTTCTTGATTAATTTAGACCCATCCATATGACCCTTAACTATGGTCAACAAAGTCATATGACTGTCCTAATTAATCACATCTTATGTCATCTAGGAAAACATCACTTAGCTACCGTACACTGCGCCTTAACTATGGTCAACAAACGCAGCACGAATACTAAGTACTCTATTTTCCTAAAATGACGGAGGGTTACGCAGGTTTTTCAGAAAACCCTGAGCGTAATGAACTTGATATCGTCGTAGAATCATATGTTTTTGAAAAGGAGTGTTTTTGAGGCTTTTCTTAGTTTAGCTAAAGGGGTCACTCCCGGTGAAGGGATTGTCGGCCCTTTCCTCATCGAATAAGGTGCAGGATATAATATATATACCGCTGTGCAAAGCAAAACACTTAAAGCAATCAAAAGACAAACCGCGTTTTGTAGCATCTGCCAGTTTCGCTAAAGGAGTCACTCCCGGTGAAAGGATCTCGGTCCTTTCCTCATCGAATAAGGTGCAGGATATATAGTATATATCACTGTGCAAAGCAAAACTGTAGCTACCCCTTTTTATAAAGTTTTTGATTCTACAACATCTTTAGGTTTCTTTTCTTTTATTAATCTCATTAATAAAAATCCCATCAGCTTATGCTTCCTAAGCATCACAGAAGAAACGAAAGCAGTAATATTTATATATCAGCATATATATATAGTATAAGCATTCGTCTCAGGCAGTAATATGATCTCATCACAGAACATTGCAGCAGAAGAACATATATGAAATATTGGATATACTAGGACGTCCGTGTTTTCAATACGAGCCTGTATAAAACACGGATTCCACGGTCGCGACGAATAGCCAAACCCACATCCCAAGACCCCTACGAGAGCGGCAAGTAACATTGCCAATTCTAGGGTTAGGAGACCCGGTCTCGACTCCTCGAGATGGCCTCCTACTAGACCCTAGAACCCGGTTACTTGTGCTCCCCTCCTTGGGTCTACCTAATGCGGAAAAGTAAATAATATACACTGGTGACAGCAACCGCATCCTGGAAGTGCCCCAAATAAAAGAATATTACATTACAAATGAATTTTACATGAATGAAAATAAAAACCCTCATCTCACATTAAACCCCCGGCTATTCTGATCGCGACGATCCAATATAACATATCACAGCAACACATAATATCTCATATCATCAACGTAAGTAAATATGCGCATCCCAATTGTCGTTGACATATAGCAACGAAACTGGCGATATCACATATTACACTTACGGTCACAGAAAAGAAAGTGTAAAACTACAATATTTGGAATCCACAATCACTTTAGACATCGTAAATCCGAAATATCACATATTCCGCATTTCATGCCTAACTCTATGAATTCCACATATTGTATCACATTCCAGATAAATATACAGTATTAAACTTTCCGAACAGATAATCAAATACCCAAAATTTCCCAAAGTGCTCAACTCTTGAGCGGAGTTCAAATAATCCCAGAATATGTCACAGTACCAGTGATCCAGCCGTAGAAGGGTCAAGCCAACGCCTCACATGTGGCACGCCGTACTGCCCCAAACCCGAAGGTTCAAAAAGCAGTTCAAGACGGTCACATAATCGAGTTAAGGTTTGTTGTCTTCTAGAGGGTCCACCAGTTAACTTGTACAATTTTCCGAAAGATTTAAACCCGAATAAATTTCAACACTTGAAAGTTTGCCGTACCGGGAAACAGTAAGTTAATGATATCCGTTCAAATAGTTTAACAGTTTCTAAATATCCGGAAAGAAATACGAATTTAAAATTTCCGATCGAGTCTACTATTACAAAACAAACCCCAGAATTTTAAACACCTGGAACAGAATAAAAATATCCAGAATGGTCAGCAAGTACCTACAGGTAAAACCATGAAGCCACGTGTCCCAATCCTACAGTGCCGACGCGGAAGCGCCGCGAGAACCCTCTTTCTGCCTCGGATCCGCGCTCTGTTGGTGGAATTGTGGGCACGTGTTTCATGGTAATTCTTAGAATTCCCTGCTGATTTTTTTACATATTTTTAATTCAGAAAAATGCCAAAATTTAAAAAATTTCCAGAGAGGGGTCAAGTTTCGTCGTTTCGGGTTCGATCGGAGTTTTAACTTCGTAAACACATCGCCTAATGCTCTAGCTAGGCTCTGATGCCACTGTAGGGTTCCTAGGCACTCTTGTGAAGGTTCTTAAGGCATCAAACATGCCCGGATTAAATTTTAGACGTGCCGAACAACCCAAAGCCGGGATCTTTGCTAGATTATTAGGGTTTAATATGCAATAAGATAACTTTTATCTAAGTGTGAGGGATTACAACCTTTATAGTCCGCTCCTTCACTTCACAAGCTCCGAATAGAAGTCCCTTTGCCGCGATCCACGATCTCCCGGACTCATGAGAGGCTCCACGACTCGAACGATCCATTCTAGCTTGTCGTAATCCAAATCTATGATGATCTACCTTGAAGTTGCTTCGACTCAAGCTATCTCACTCAAAAGAGAAGAACACCCTAATCCCAAGGGCTAGATGAGATGAGGATGAGAGAGTAGTGATTTTTCTTTCTTTTTATATCATTTTCTCATAATTTATCATCACTTAAGGATTTTCAAGAGAGCTTCTTCAAGAGAGAACAAGAAGATAATGGATAATCAAAAAGATAATGAATAATCTTTTTCCTTTTGTGATGAATTGAAATATAAACATATGATTGAATTATTAACCATGGTCAAGGATGATTGGATGAGAACAAGTAGAGAAACAACTAGGGTTAGGGTTTGGTTGAGTTTAAAGAATGTGTCATCCATAAAGATCTTAAGAATGACAAAAGAAAAAGCTTCTAGAAGGAACTTGAAGCTACTAACCCTAATCAAACCCTAACCTCAATTAATCATCCTTAAACATGTTTAACAATTAATCATATCATGTCACAATAATATATATCACATATATATTATATATTTGCAACAAAAGAAAATAATACAATTAACATATATTGCATATATATCAATGTATCATCCACTGAGAAAATGAAACAATAAAGCAAGCCAATATTAGTTAATATAATAATATATCATATATATTATTATATATTAAATCATCGAATCAACACTTGATCCGACGATCCGGCTATATCGAATATAACCGACTAATATATCATGTACCGATTTATCGAATCAACACTTGATCCGATGTTCCGGTTCATATCTAAATATCGCGAGAATATAATACGGTATCCCATATCGCATTATTCTCGGTCCTGCACATATCACATATGTGCCACTACTCTGTTTCGCCTGAGCCAAGAAACCTCTGTGTAGGACTCTAAAGAATCGTCAATACGCCGGTAGCAGGTGATGATCATATCAAACACCCACAAGCTGCAAGCGGTCAGCTAAACGTAACAGCCACCCAGGTATTGAGCGATCAGAAGATCAACAAGCTAGCCTGTGCGTTCTCCTGTGAATCCGATCAGTAACACTCCCGTACAGTCCGGTATGTTCGTCTGATATGTCGCATATCAAGTCTAGGGGTGGTATACGTCAGACCCCAGTAACCGATAAGTCGTGTCGATGTATGGCTCATAACGGGTCGAGAAACTACTAGTAACACTTACCAGTAAATCTCTATATCAGCCCTGGCCAGGGACTTCCAGTTATAGCCAATCGAACACAGCACAACATCAACTCCCTATACCGGGAGAGACGAATCCCCTCCTATCGCTCATTGCCTCCATGTGATTCGGGACTGTACCCAAAAGCCACCGTTTTGCACGCCCTCTTGGACGTGGTATGGTGGAAATCAAAGCACAGTGGGAATCACACAAGACTCTATGACGATCTCTGGTCTTCAGACTACCCTGTACCTGTGTCACCGGAGAACTGCCATCTGACGTGTGGTATATCACCATCTGGGAGTTCTCGGCGAGTCCGTCCAGTGTACCCAGTCTCCACTGAGCACCCGTACACCATCTCTGATGTCAAACACCAATGGATATGGGATCATCCATCGCCCATCATATGGGTCAAGATGCGTATACGCTAGTCTACTCTGGTGTATCGATGCCCTGTCTCGATATACCCTCGACTAGGAACAGTTATAGGATGTACTCATCGACTACCGCGGCCCCACTAGTATGATCTCATCATAGTCCCAGTAGTCGAGTACAGATCCTAAGGGCTTTATCAACATGTGAGAGTAAAACAGTAAACCAATACAAGTCAACATGTTAAGATAAAGTGAAACCAAATAGCATACTATCATGACGAGCAAGAAAGTCATCTCTATATATAACCAAGAATCCATTATAATATACATCAAATGTACAACAATGGCCTCTAGGGCATATACATAACTAACAATTTTAGTGTAATCTGGGGTTATCCTAGGTTAACCTGGCCTCAATAACACTTACTTAGGCTAGTCTACCCAACACCAACCTCACTTAACCACATTCTCACAAAAATCATCCAACCAAGCAAAAAAACGTAAAATTATCGCTAATCGAAGCTATTCTACACAACTAAGCAAACAAGAAAGGAGTTTAGAAGTTATACCCCATAAGGAACCTCACAAATAAGGAGAAAGAGAAGAAGTAGAGGGGTGGAGCTTGCTGGGGTGCTGCTGTTGCTACCTGGAATTGTTGTTGCTGTTTAAAGGCTGAAACTGTTTAAGGCTGAAGCTGTTGCTTGCTACTTTTCTTGTTGTGTTGTTGTGTTTGTTGCTGTTGTGGAGGGTGTGTTGGGTGGTGTTGCTGCTACTGCAACTCCTGTTGTTGCTTGTGCAGCTGTTGGGTGTAGAAAAGAGTTAAGGGCTGTTTTGGAAAGAGAGTGTTGCTGCAGCTGATGCAGCTGATGCTGTTGATAAAAAGGTTCTGATGTGTTTTTGTTGTGGTGTTTGTGCTGAGGTAGCAGCAGCTACTGCTGATGTAGGTTAAGTGAGAGGGTGAGTTTGATAGTATGTGTGAGTGGGAGATGTGAGGGATGTGAGTGAGAGGGAGAGTGTGGAGGCTATGAAAAAGTTATGAAGTGAAGTGGGTGTGACCCTTTAAGCCACCATTTTCTCTCTCTATCAAAGCTAACATGACACCTATCATGCCCTCTCTCTCCTCAACCCAAGTCAACCCCAAAAGAATATTAATCCCTTTATATTTTTAGAAAATTAAATTCTTAATTTAAAACTAATTAGCCTAACAAGAGGGGTTAGGCCACCATGGTTGCCTAAACATGGTTTAACCCAATTTTTAACCCTAGTTTACACGCACATGTTTGTGCAAGCTTAGGAAAATTCTAGAAAAATGCTTATTAATTTTGATAAAATATTTGAAAGTCAATTTGGTAAAATTTTTTAAAAGAATTTCACTAATAAGAATATAATTAGTTACTAACATAATCCTAGTTGTTACAACCTCGAACGAATTATTTCAAGCAAGGTTGGCTGTCGGGTCATCTGTAGGGGACGACGTCCTTACGATAACTAGCTATATTGATAAGCTCATGGACCTGGAGACTACGTTGGGAAACATGTCATATGCTGACTTATTTCCACAGTCCCTACCCTCCACTTACACCCTGAAAGAAACCAGGGAGACACCCGCTCTGCTTAATGGGGGACCTTCTTCTTCTGCATCCAGGGCGAAAGCAAAGGGTGAAAAGAAGAAGACCTCCACAAAGCCGATATACGGTGTCAGTAAAGTAGAAGAAAAGGGAAGAGTAAAAGTTTCGGGACTTGGTGTAGGGAAGGAGGGATGTTCCTATTGTTATGGGAACGGGCATTGGCAGAAAGATTGCAGGGCTTTGGAAGCCAGTAGCCAGGATTCGAAGCATGTTGTGGCTTTGGCCTCGAGTGTGTTTGTGATTGAGAACTGTTTGTCAATTAACTCTACTTCCTGGGTACTAGATACCGGAGCAGGATCTCATATCTGTAATTCATTACATGCTTTGAGAAACCGTAGAGTTATCAGGGTAGGTGATTTGTCTCTCAGAGTTGCGAACGGAATGAGCGTGGACGCTGAATCCATGGGAGAATATCGCCTAGGTTTGATAAGTGGGCAGATATTGATTCTACGTAACTGTTTGTATGTACCTAGTTTAACTTGTAATATCATATCAGTGTCCTCATTTTCGAGAGAGGGATATGACTTTACATTCATAAGCGATGTAGTTCACATCCACCTAAATCAAGTTCTGATTGGGTCCGGTACATTAGATGACGGTATATACGTATTGAATCAAGCTCAGGTTTTCAATGTCCAGAACACACTTAAAAGAAAGTCTCCGGAAATAAATCAGGCTTTCTTATGGCATTGTAGACTAGGTCACATCAATGAAACCCGGTTGACTAAGTTATATAGAGAATGATATTTGAATCCGTTCGAATATCAATCTTATGCTACTTGTGAATCTTGTCTCATAGGAAAGATGACAAATACTATGTTTACTGGACATGGAGTAAGAGCAAGCGAGCTCTTGGGACTCATACACAGCGATGCGTGTGGTCCAATGTCTACACATGTGCGAGGTGGTTATTCCTACTTCATTACTTTTACGGATGATTTCTCTAGGTATGGACATATCTTCTTGATGAAGCATAAATCCGAGGCCTTTGAGAAATTCCGCGAATACAAGAATGAAGTGGAAAACCAAACAGGTAAAAGTATCAAGACACTGAGATCTGATCGAGGTGGTGAATACTTAAGTGCTGAGTTCCTGGGTTACTTAAAAGAGAATGGAATTCTCTCTCAGCTTACTCCTCCATACACACAACAACACAATGGTGTATCGGAAAGGCGGAATCGAACCATATTGGATATGGTTCGTTCCATGATGAGTAAGGCTGAGTTACCACAATCTTTCTGGGGTTATGCACTAGAATCAGCTGCATATCTTTTGAACAAGGTTCCAACCAAGACTGTGCCTACCACACCTATCAGATGTGAAGTGGGAAGAAACCCTATCTTCAGTACCTGAGAACATGGAGATGTCCAGCTTTTGTAAAAAAGCAGCATCCGGACAAGCTCGAGGCACGCTCAGTACAATGTAAGTTTGTAGGATATCCAAAGAACTCCAAGGGGTATTATTTCTATTACGCAGAGGAACGAAATGTTTTTGTTTCTCTTCATGCCCACTTCTTGGAAGCTGAATTTTTAGAAAATCAGAAGAGTGGGAGCGCAATAGAACTGGAAGAAATTCCAGAACCACAAGCTGTTACTGAAAGTATGGTAGAACCAGAAGTTTCAAAAGAAAGGGATATACCAGCGCCTATCCGCAGAAGTAGTAGGCAGTCTCATCTGCCCGAGAGATACTATGGTTTTCTCATAGACGAGGATCGAGAGGATTGCATCATTGACAATGATGACCCTACTAGCTTCCAGCAAGCCATTCAGAGCGGCGACTCGGTAAAATGGCTGGATGTAATGCGGACCGAAATGGAGTCCATGTACACTAACAAAGTATGGACTTTGGACATTGCTCCAGATGGGGTAAAACCCGTAGGATGCAAGTGGATCTTCAGAAAGAAGATTGGTGTAGATGGACAGGTTGAAACCTATAAGGCTAGACTTATTGCAAAGGGTTTTCGTCAAAGACCTGGTTTGGACTATGATGAAACCTTTTCTCCAGTGTCTATGCTCAAATCCATTTGGGTCCTTCTTGCCATTGCTGCCTTCCACGATTATGAGATCTGGCAGATGGACGTAAAGAAGGCTTTTCTAAATGGTAATTTGGAAGAATGCGTATATATGAATCAGCCAGAGGGATTCATTCAGAGTGGGAGTAGCGGTAAAGTGTGCAAGTTGCTTAAGTCCATTTATGGACTAAAGCAGGCATCGCGGAGTTGGAACATCTGTTTTGATGATACTGTCAAAGAATTCGACTTTATCAAGAATCCAGATGAACCATGCATATACAGTAAGATTGTAGGGAGAGCTGTAGTATTCCTCGTCTTGTACGTGGATGACATTATCCTAATAGGAAATGATATTCCTATGCTACAGTCAGTCAAAGGATTCTTGTCACAGAAGTTCTCCATGAAGGACCTGGGTGATGCCACCTACATTCTGGGGATCCAGATCTATCGTGATAGATCAAAGAGGATGTTGGGACTTTCGCAGTCCAGGTACATAGACACCATATTGAAAAGATTTAGTATGGAAGATTCTAAGCGCGGTAACCTACCGGCTTGTCACGGAATCACCCTCTCCAAAGAGATGTCTCCCAAGACTGATTTGGAAAGGGCTCGCATGTCGATTATACCTTACGCTTCTGCGGTAGGCTCTATAATGTATGCGATGTTATGTACCAGACCAGATGTAGCATACGCATTGAGCGTTGTAAGCCGGTATCAGGAAAACCCAGGGGAGAAGCACTGGATAGCAGTAAAGAACATTCTCAAGTACCTGAGGAGGACTAAGGAGATGTTCTTGGTGTATGGCGGAAAAGACCTCCAGATCGAGGCCTTTGCCGACTCCAGCTTCCAGAGTGACAAGGATGAATCCAAGTCCATGTCGGGTTATGTCTTTACCCTTAATGGAGGGGCGGTCTGTTGGAAGAGTTCTAAGCAGGACACCGTTTTTGACTCAATGATGGAAGCGGAGTACATAGCTGCTTGTGATGCCATAAAAGAAGCTGTCTGGATGAAGAAGTTTCTCACAGAACTTCAGGTGGTTCCTACCAGTGTTGATCCAATACCTCTGTATTGCGACAACAACGGTGCTATAGTTTTAGCGAAGGAACCCAGGTCCCATCAGAAGTCCAGACACATCTTAAGGCGGTATCACCTGATCAGGAAGATCGTAGATCGCCGGGCGATCGAGGTGAAGAGAGTAGACACGGAGAATAACACTACTGATCCATTCACAAAGGCCATTCCTCAGACGCAGTTCGAGAGGCTATTCGAGATGATAGGTCTGCGATATGCCAGTACATGGCCCTAGTGCAAGTGGGAGATTGTTAGTGTTTATGACCTAGAGGCTATTACTGTATCATACTAGTTTGTATATTACTTAATGGAAGCTTGGGATATTCACAGTTGAATTGACAGTCTTGCTAAAAATGGTAGTATGCTACTTGGTTTGTGTCAACTTAACATGTGCATATGTTTCTTTTAACGTATCGCTTATACATATTAGTAGAGCCCTTAGGATCTTTGCTTGATTACCAGCGTTGTGATGGCAGTCATACTAGTGGGGGCTGGGTAGTCTATAAGGAACATCCTTTACAGGTCCCTGGTCGTAGGATTATCGAGACAGGGCATCGATACTCCGGAGTAGACTAGTGTGTACGCTTCTCATCCCAGTTTGGGAGATGGTCTGTCCCACAGCCATCAGTACGTTGTACTGGAGATAGTATGCAGGTGCTCGTTAGGTTACGGGTACACCGGAAATGACTCGCCGGGAACTGCAGGTTGGTTTTATACCCATCGTCAGATAGCAGTTCCCAGGTGACATGAGTACAGCTTAGTTCGTCGACTTGACACTGCTACTTCTCCTCGGGTGTATTCCCACTGTACTTAGATTACTACCCTACCATGGCTCAAAGGAGTCATGCAAACTGGTAGTAGTTGGGTGCAGTCCCGAAGCACTTGGAGGCAGTGGCGGTTAGACATGATTCGTCTCTCCCGGTATTGGGGGTTGATATCGCGCTGTGTATGGAGAGCCATTACGCAAAGTCCCTGGCCAGGGAAAACGAGATTTACTGGTAGGCTTCCAGTAGTTTCTCAAGGTGTAATGGGCTTCACTCTGACACGACTTATACCGCTATTAGGGGTCTGGCGTTTACCGCCCCCTAGACCTGATATGCGATAGTCCTAGACGAACAGACCGGACTGTACGGAGATTGTCACATCAGACTCAGTTGGAGTTCGTATGGGTTTCCTCATCATCCTTCTTATCGACATCTACCTGGGGACTGTTACGTACAGCTAGTACCGCTTGCAGCCTGTGGTTAAACCCACAGCCAGCGTAGTGTCGAGTCTTTAGAGTCCCACACAGAGAGTTTCCCTGCATCGGGCAAAAGGTGTAGAGGCCGTATGGTTTTACGGCAGGGCCGTAATCACTTATGTACACTTGTGCACGTATCATGATCGGGCAGATAATACTAGCGGGCTTTGGTTTAAGCCAGATTCTAGTATTATACAGATGGATTTATTCAGTCAAAGATTATCCGTGTTTTTCGGAAATATGGATGGGAGGGGCAGTCTCGTAATTTGTCGGGAAGCTTCTAGAAGAAGATGACTCATTTGTATTTATTTCTTTTTGGATTAAACACAAATGAGGTGGAGAGATGAGGTGTACGTTTTCATTAAATGCTTAATGACTCATGAGGTGATTCACCATTAGGATTAAATGAAGCTTACAAGATGTTTCTAGATATTTATCAAAGAGATATTTGTATGCTTGATATTATTCTATCATGAGTTATTATTCATTTCATTATCACAAAAGCTTTCTCTCTCCTCAAGTCTTCATCTTCTTCCTCAAAACCCTAAAAGCTCTCATGAGTTGAGAATCCTAGGGTTTAAGTGACTAAGTAATCCATCTAAATACTCTACACCCTCTAGGACTTCTAGATTAGCAAACTAGAAGCCGTAGTTATCTCAGATTTGAGATTAGAGCTCGGACAATAGACTCTCGGGTGGATCGTCTTTGACTCGAGGAGGCCGTTGAGGTGCCCATGTTCCATAGAGCCTACGAGGTGTTGAGGACAGCGATAAAGACCCGAAGGACAAGGAACGTGAGGTATAACTTCGAATCAGAGAGTTAAACCTCCCGTAGTTTGCTATTAATGGTTTAGACACGATCCGTGTGCTCAAGTCCGTGTTACGAAGCTTTGATAATTGTTTTTCATATATTCCGCCTCCCCGTGAGCTGGTGGGGTGCGTAACATGGACTTACAAAAATCTTCTCTCTCTCTCTCTCCCCTCCTCGTTTTAAAATACAAGTTGCGGTTTTCTCGTGATGTATGTGTCGTCCACCATGAGATTTCATGTTTTCTGTTGGATTTCGAGACCCGATTCGAGGCGTGGATGAACTGTCTCGGGTACATTGTGGGCCCGATATGGTACCCCGGGGCAAGAAGCTCGAGTTGTAGACGATGAGCCTGGCAAGGGAAGACTACCTACCGGTGATGTCTGGCGTGGTAGATATTCGGAGGATACCGACCGTTGTCGTGAGATTTGATGATATGGGCCGATCCGGACTGATGAAGACTGAGATATTGAGACTATGAGATATTGAGACTATGAGGTATTGATACTTTGAGATTTACATGTTTTGTGTTGATGCTTGACACGGATTTCCATGGATTTCAATGATGATGTTTCAGATTACCATACAAATTTTACTATGATACAAGTTAAAGATTTCTTATACAAATTTATCCAGATTTCATGGTTGATTGTTTTACATTCATGGTGCATGCATACTCATACACTTGTCATGTTACTACTTGAGGCACTGACACGAGCACTGAGTATTTCACTTACGCATAGATTATTACCCTGCCACTACTAGATGACTAGTGTTATATTAAGTATATTATTATGACCTAGGAGAGCGTCATGCATGCGATTTCTACTCACAGATGTCTTCTACTCACGAGTTGGCAACTCACCCCCGTTGTGCCAAATTTTCTTACAGGTTTCGATGTACAGGTTTCCTTGGTAGCTTGCTGGCACATCATTTCATTCAGGGTGATTTGCTTGGTAGGTTGGTTCATTGTATCGAGACCGCCGTTGTACTTTTATTATTTCGGTTGTATCTAGTAAGCTCCATCAACCAGACTTGTATTATTGGTACATTTAGAAGACCAGTTGTTTTTATTTCGACCTTAGAGTCGCGCTCGTATTATTATGGGTTTCTGGTGGTTTTGATGGTTTTCTTTGAGTTTTGTTCCTCGCCCTTCGGCGTTGTATATTATATTGCTTGCGTGGCTGTGACCGTCAATTGGCGAAGAGCTAGCTCCCGCTTGGGGATCCCTTTTTATTGTTACTTATGTATATATTCTTATTTGTACCCGTTTGGGGCCCGTTTTTACAAAGGAGACTCTGCCGAAATTTTTGAGAAAATTTGATGTTGCTTTTAAACATGTTTTTCTTTACTTCTCCTTTTAATGGTTTAGATTTCTGGGCTTCTGCTTACTTAGATTACATTACGCTTTTAGACGTTTCGTAATTTAAGTGCCGGTCACGTTCCGTACCTTCGGGTCGTGAAAAAGTTGGTATCAGAGCGCTAGGTTTAACCTTTGTCCGAGTCTAGGTTGACCTTGGTTGATGGAGTAGGTGACTTAGGTAGAGTGACGTACCGTGGGTATGATCCGCGACATACTTACGATACGCTACTCTTCTTAAGAAACCTTAGGAGGTACATTTCTTTGCATCGTATTCTATTCGTTCCTATGATCTATCTTCGTCAATATCGGATGGTGGTTTCTGTTACCATTGTCGCACGGGCAGAGAGAGCTGCGGCTCGAATGCGATGACCGTTAGGGTATCGTCTATTCTTGAGGATTGAAGCATTGTTTAGTGTGCGGACGAAGGGTATTTACATGTCGTTCAGACGAAGTTAAAAGGTTCGAACGAATGTCAGAAACCCATTTTCCCAAGTTTAAGGTGTTAGTTATATGTATGCCCTAGAGGCCATTACTATACATAGGATGTATATTGTAGTGGATGCTTGGACATATATAGGGATGACTTTCTTGCTTGATATGATAGTATGCTATCTGGTTACTCTTTACCTTAACGTGTACACTGATTGTCTCTCTGTTACATGTTGGTAAAGCCCTTAGGATGTGTACTTGACTACCTGGACTATGATACGGATCATACTAGTGGGGACGTGGTAGTCCGTATGTACATCCTTCAAAGTCCCTAGTCGTGGGTGTATCGAGACGGGGCATCGATATTCCAGAGTAAACTAGCTTATACGCATCTTGACCCATATGATGGGCGGTGGATGATCCCATATCCATCGATGTTTGACATTAAGGATGGTGCACGGTGTAAGTACACGTTGCCCACCCTGGTGCTTGCGGGGAGGCGGAAACGGTATAAAAAACGGATTTTTAACACACTAGGCAACATGGACTAGCAAAAGGAGGATCTTTGCTAAACATAAACTAACTACAAAGCTAAAAAATTTAGCTACTCGGAAAAGAGTTTATACCTAGGGCTTCAAGTCCTTCTCTCCTTGCTCCTTGGAGTGAATGAAAGTGATCTCCTTGTCGCCTTATCTTGTCGAAGAAAGATCCACCCGAGGGCCTCAACCTTTGGCTTCAACTTCAAACTAGAAGCAACTAAGATGCTTGGAGTGCTAATCCTAGAACCTTAGAAGGAGTAGAGAGTATCTTAGAAGGATTTATCTCAAGCTCAAGGGATTCTCAACTCATGAGAGGGGAGAGCTAGAGAGAGAGGAAGAGGAGGAGAGAGAATCTAAATCATAGAATGAGAAGAAATGAACCATTCTTCTCATATATATGTGTGAATTATGAAAATAGATAATTAGTCAAATTAATTGTCATGGTTAATCAAGAAATGACCATTATCATTTCACATTAAATGTCTTTGCAAGGATCAAAGAGCATCTTTCATATGGAATGATGATGGTCAACTTGTCAACCTAGGTCAACAAGTCAAGTATAGTCAAATGGTCAACAACCCTAACCATGCATAATTATAATTAACTAATAATTAATAAATCATAATTCACACAAAACATTAGGGTTAATAAAATGACAATAGTCATCAACCCTAATGAAGGTCCTCTGCCTCTGTCTCAGTCAACTGTGCATACACACCTGTATCCGTGTACCGAGGAACACGAATACAATGAGATAAAACCAATCCCAAATCATATACTAAGATCCTGCTTAAACGAAAGCCCGCTAGTATAAGCTGTCCGGACAGCAAACGTGCACAAGTGCGCGGAAGTGAACGAACCCTGTCGCAAAACCATGCGACCTCTACTCATTTTGCCTAAAAGAGAATAACCCTCTGTGTGGGACTCTAAAGACTCGACACTACGCTGGCAGTGGGTTTAACCACAGACCGCAAGTGGCACTAGCTGTACGTAACGGTCCCCAGGTAGATGCCGATAAGAAGACTGACGAGGTGAACCCATCTGAACTCCTACTGAGCCTGAATGCGACAGTCTCCATATAGTCCGGTTTGTTCATCTGATACATCGCATGGCGGGCCTAGGGGCGGTAAACGTCAGTCCCTTAATAGCGGTACAAGTTGTGTCGGAGTGTATCCCAGAACACCCTGAGATAACACTGGAAACGTACCAGTATACCTCGCTTGCCCTGGCCAGGGGCTACTTGTGTAATGGCTTTCCTGGACACAGCGCGATGTCAAACCCCAATACCGGGAGAGACGAATCCTGTCTAACCGTCACTGCCCCCAAGTGCTTCGGGACTGCACCCAAAAACTACCTGTTTGAACGACTCCTTTGATCCGTGGTAGGGTAGTAATTAAAGTGCCGTGGGAACACACTCGAGGCGAAGTGATAGTGTCAAGTCAGCGGACTAAGCTGTACTCATGTCACCTGGGAACTGATAACCGACGATAGGTATAATACCAACCAACAGTTCGCGACGAGTCCTGTACAGTGTACTCATAACCCAACGAGCACCCGCATACTATCTCAAGTACGACGTACAGACGGCTGTGGGACAGACCGTCTCCCGTGCTGGGATGAGAAGCGCATACGCTAGTCTACTCCGAAGTATCGATGCCCTGTCTCGATAATCTCACGACCAGGGACGTGTATGTATAAGGATGTGCTTATAGATTACCCAGCCCCTACGAGTGTGACTGCCATCAAACCGCTGGTAATCAAGACAAGATCCTAAGGGCTCGACTAATGCGTATAGGTGATACAATAAAGAAACACATGTACACATTAAAGCAGAGACAAACCAAGTAGCATACTACCATTTCGAGCAAGATTGTCTATACAACTGTGAATATCCCAATCTTCCATCAAGTAATATACATACTAGTATGATACAATAATGGCCTCTAGGGCATATACACTAACACACGGGTGCTCAGTGGAGACTGGGTACACTGGACAGACTCGCCGAGAACTCCCAGATGGTATTATACGTCACGTCAGATGGCAGTTCTCCGGTGACACTGGTACAGAGTAGTCTGTTGACCCGAGATCGTCATAGAGTCTTGTGTGATTCCCATTATGCTTTGATTTCCACCTTACCACGTCCAAGAGGGTGTGCAAAACGGTGGCTTTTGGGTACAGCCCCGAATCACATGGAGGCAATGAGCGATAGTAGGGGATTCGTCTCTCCCAGTATAGGGAGTCGATGTTGTGCTGTGTTCGATTGGATATAACCGGAAATCCCTGGACAGGGTTGCTGAGATTTACTGGTAAGTGTTACCAGTAGTTTCTCAACTGTTATAGACCTCATATCGACACGAACTATCGAGCTACTGGGGTCTGACGTTTACCACCCCTAGGCGAGATATGCGACATATCAGACGACGAGACCGGACTGTACGGGAGTGTTACTGATTGGATTCACAAGAGAACTAGCGGGCTTGCTTGTTGATCTTCTGATCGCTCAATACCCGGGTGGCCGTTACGTTTAGCACACCGCTTGCGGCTTGTGGGTGTTTGATATGATCATCACCTACTGCCGGCGTATTGACGAGTCTTTAGAGTCCTACACAGGGGTTTCCTGGCTCAAGCGAAACGGAGTAGGAGCACATATGTGATATGTGCGGGACCGAGATTAATACGATATGAGATACCATATTCTATTCTCGTGAATTGTAACATTGGTCGATTATATGCGATATAGCCGGGTTATCGGATCAAGTGTTGATTCGATAAGTTGTTACATTTGATATTAGTCGGTTATAGCCGAATTATTAAATCAAGAGTTGATTTAATAATTTAATGCATAATTATATATTTGATATATTACATTGCATTAACTAGTATTAGCTCACTTATAATTTATTTCCTCACTAGTATGTGCACATTGTTTATATATGATATATGCAAGTGTACATGTTTGTATCGTGTTTGATGATACACACAAGATGTGTGTAAGAGATTCATACCAAGATTAGGGTTATTGGTTTATCTTAAGATTTAACAAAAGGGTTTAACTTAGTCAAAGTAATCAATCTTGAAGAAGCTTGGAGAAGCTTTGACAAAGTCCACTCTTTTGTCATTTCTTTTGATGTTCTTTAACCTAACCTTTAACCTAAAGCCTTGGTTAATTCTCTACATGAGTTAAGCATGAGGGCTTAACTCTACCATGGTTCCATTTATTTATGGGATAAGTATTCATTTGGATGGTGAATTCTTTCTTCTTCTTCTTCATCATCAAGTTCCATCCAAAAGCTTACTAGCTCCAATGGTGCCATGAGCAAAAGAGTGAGAAAATCAATTCTAAAGTGAGCCCACTTCCTACTTATTCATCCTCTACCACTTGCCATGTAGTAGAGTGTGTTCTCTTCACAAAGTTCTTGACCTAGTGAAGGAATAGCTTGAGTTTGTGTCTCCCCGACGTAGATCATCTTCGGCCTCGAAGTCAACGTAACAAGCACGTTCGTTCTTCTCGCGGAGCTTCTCTAGAGTCCGGAGTTCACGATCGCAGCGATGGGGACGTCTACACGGAGCTAATGAAGTGGACGACTGGATCTACAAAGGTTGTAATCCCTTTCACTTACTAGTAAAGTTGTTTGCTAGCTTTTAGTTTCGCCCATCCTCTAGTTAA
This sequence comes from Agapanthus africanus, assembly GCA_030015575.1. Taxonomy (NCBI): domain Eukaryota; kingdom Viridiplantae; phylum Streptophyta; class Magnoliopsida; order Asparagales; family Amaryllidaceae; genus Agapanthus; species Agapanthus africanus. Next base: position 625,056,056 of record CM057339.1, read on the forward strand.
CGATCTTCATTAGGGTTTCTCGGTACATAAATTTTTGAATTTGGCATGGTTGATGCCTTGTGGAACCTCATGAGTGTGACTAGGAACCCTACAGTGGTATCAGAGCCTAGCTAGAGCTTTAGGTGAAGTGTAGACAACGTTAGAAACCCGATCGAACCCTGAAACCCTAAATTTCACCCCTCTCTGTACATTTTCGGTAACTGTAGATTTTTCCAAATTAAAAATATCCAAAAAATTCAGCAGGGTTTTATAGGAATTACTGTGGAGCACGTGACCCTAAGTCGACCAAAGAGCCGTGGAACCGCGGCCCCACCCTGGCTTGTGCGGCGGTTCCACGGCCATAAAGGTGACTCTTGTCACGTGCTCTGCACAGTAATGTCCAACTGAATTTCCTGTGTTTTCTGGGAATTTTTAAATTACACTCAAGAGTTGAGTTATCTGGGGTGTATTGGGGATTCGATGATTCGATCGGAAACTTTAACTGCGTCTATGTGTTATTCCGGGTAAATTTGAACATGTTAAAAAGTTCGACCGGATATAAATACCCACTTTTTCCCCTGCCGGGAAATTTCCAATTGTTGGATTTTTCCGTAGTTTAATAACGTTCTAAGTAGTGCAAGTAACGCGATGGACCCTCTAGAAAACAAAACTTAACTCGATTATGTGACCGTCTTGAACTGCCCTTTGAACCTTAGGGTTTGGGGCAGTACGACGTGCCACATGTAAGGCGTTGGCTTGACCCTTCTACGGCTGGACCGTTGGTACTGTGGCATGAAGTGGATGTTTTTAAACTTATTTCATGTGTTGAGCTGTTTCAGAAAAACTTGGGTGTTTGATTGTTCGATCGAAAAGTTTAACATTTTCTATTTATCTGGAATGTGATACAATATTTGGAATCCACAATAAGTTATGAGATAACTGAATGAATGTTATGAATCTAGCAGTTTAGTCTCACTTGATCGGTTGCTACGGGATTTTGATGTGATCAAAAGTCCGTCGCAATCACGTTGCGTACGCGGATACTCGCCGGATAAACTTAATAGACAGCCATGCCCTATAGCCTCGACCAAGTGACTGTAGGAGAACCCCGTCGCCAAAAGCATCCCTTCGGGTGCTCGCGGAAATGGTGTTCGGCCTTAGTGCACTTCGTCGACGGCATCCGGGGGTGGGGCCGCCTACTAAAGTTTGCGACGAGCATTCGATCAGTTTATCGGGAATCTTGTTGAATTTCCCGACCTGATATTGAAAAGTGTTTTCGATATAGAAACTAAAATGCGGAGTTTATAATTGTTAGGCATGCGATGTCTAAGGAGGTTGCGGATTCCAACTGTTGTAGTTTTACACTTTCTTTTCTGCGACCGTAAGTGTAATATGTGATATCGCCGGTTTCGTTGCTATATGTCAACGACAATTGGGATGCGCATATTTACTTACGTTGATGACATGTGATGTTCTGTGTTGCTGGATATGTTATATTGGATCGTCGCGTTATGAATAGTCGGGGGTTTTTATGTGAGATGAGAGTTTTTATTTTCATTCATGTAAATTTAATTGTATGTAATATTCTTTTATTGGGGCACTTCCGGGTTGAGGTTTCTGTCACCACTTGTATATTATTTACTTTTCCGCATTAGGTAGACCTAAGGCGGGGAGCACAAGTAACCGGGTTCTAGGGTCCAGTGGGAGACCATCTCGAGGAGTCGAGACCGGGTCTCCTAACCCTAGAATTGGCAGTGTTGCTTGTCGCTCTCGTAGGGGTCTAGGGATGTGGGTTTGGCTATTCATCGCGACCGTGGAATCCGTGTTTTATACTGGCTCGTGTTGAAAACACGGACGTCCTAGTATATCCAATGTTTCATATGTTTCTTCTGCTGCGATTTCTGTGATGTGATCATTTGATATGTTGTGATAGATACAGTATATAGTATATATGATATATTATATAGACGTTACTTATGTTTTACACCCGTGCTAGCCCTGCACCGCTCTGCCGTTAGTTACCTAACCTAACGGTGCACGAGGGGACATCGAGGCGAATGCGGATGGCATAAGTGTACGTCGTATTTATCTGTGATATTTTAGTGATTTAAATGATGGGACTTCATTAACATGATTAATGAAATAAAAGAAACCTAAAAGATGTTGTGGAATCGAATTTTCAAAAACAGGTAGCTACAGTTCTAGCTTTGCATCGCAGTGTTCCTTGTAGAACATCCTGCACCTTATTCGATAAGGAAAGGGCCGAGATCCCTTCACCGGGAGTGACCCCTTTAGCAATAACTGGCAGATGCTACAACCCTCGGTTTGAATTTTGATTGCTCCTATAGTTCTTGCATTGCACAGCGGTATATATGATATATCCAGCACCTTATTCGATGAGGAAAGGGCCGACGATCCCTTCACCAGGAGTGACCTCTTTAGCAAAACTAGAAAAGCCTAAAAACACTCCATTTTAATATCATTTGATTCTTCAACGATATCAAGTTCATTACGCAATAGGTTTTCAGAAAAACCTGCCGTAGCCCTCCGTCATTTCAGATAAGTCCTGCTTAGTATTCGCGCTGCATTTGTTGACTTTGTCAAGGCGCAGTGTGCGGTAGCTGACCAGTATTTATCTGCTTATGCATATGATGCAGATTGTTTTAGGGTAGTCGTACGGCCTTGTTGACCTTGTCAAGGGTCGTGCGGGTGGGTTTGATTCAATCAAGAAATGACGAGTTGAACTTGACTTGCGGTCTATGGTTTGTTGACCGTGTCAAGATCATAGATCGTTCGGGGCAAAATTATCGGGAATTTCAAGTGTTGAAATTTGCAATGAGATTGCATACCTTCTATGCGATAGTTGGATCCCGATACCCACTGCGAGTAATTGTTACTCCTGGGAGAGTTTTACACATTACAATTAGCCGATCAAGTAGGTGTCTAGAAAGGTGTCAACGGGGTTACGCCTCTGGGAAAACGAGGTTTACTTTAATTAGGTCTGTGCGAAAGCACGGGGAACCTCCCTCAAAGTACCGACACTGGCCTGGCTGAAAGATTGGCGAACTTGTAGCGTGTAATTAATCTCGGCTAGTCTTTCCTTTTAGGGTTTGAAGGAAGATTTGATAAAAACAGTGGGAGCCATCCTGATTAGATAAAATAATAACCAATCTGATCTTGCAAGAGCATACGCTGAGTGTTTTCTTCTCTCTCTCTCTCCAGGTAGCGACCATATCACGCCTTAATCAAGATAATAAAACGGATATATTGACCGAACCCGCTTGTTATACTGAGCTGGGGAACGTTGGTCCCGCTCCAACTTATAATTGTTATAAGACAGAGCAGGAAATTGGGGAATACCAGATTTCCCGTGCCGCCCAAACAAAGAAAGTGCATGTTGATGCATCATCTTCGGGTGTGTTCATTACACAGAACTGTTTCTCAGTATCTTCTGCGTCCTGCGTATCTGATACCGGATCAGAATCCCACATATGTAATATATTACATGGGCTACAGAAAGGTAGAGAACCGAGAACGGGTGATAAGTTTCATCAGGCAGAAAACGGTGCAAGTGTTGCAGCCAAGTCTGTTGGTCACTGTCACCCTGTATTACCAGAATACATTGATTCTGAACAAATGTTATTAGATACCGAACCTGATATACAAAATCATATCAGTCTCTTTATTTAGATAAAGAAGGATATAATTTTGTATTGTTGGATAATGTTTTGAACATTTCCTAAATCAAGAGTTAATCGGTTCAGGCACGTTATCTAAAATCATTAACGTTCTAAATCAAACTACAGTTCTTAGTATACAGAATACACACAAGAGGAAGAGTTCAGAAATGAACGAATCCTTCTTGAGGCATTGTAGACTAGGTCATATCAATGCGACCCAACTAGCTGAAGTTACATTAAGATGCATATTTAAATTAGTTTGAATTTACATCTTGTGAAACTTGCCAATCATTTCACAGAGATAAGATGATCATAGCTCTGTTTATTGGAAACAGAGAAAGAGTTAGTGAACTCTTGGGATGATACATATTAATGTATGAAGGTCCCCTGTCTACAAATGCCAAGACCGGTTATTTGTACTTCATTAAATTCTCTGATGATCTTTCGAGATTCAGACCTATGTTCCTGTTAAAACACAAGTCCGAACCTTTTGAGATATTCACAGAATATAAGTTAGAAGTAGAGAACCAAAAACGGGTATAAGTATTATGTCCTTTGATGTGATCAAGGAGGAGAATACTTGAGCACGGGATTCCTAGACTATTCTAAGAATGGGATTCTCTCTCAGCATTACTCCTCCGTATACACCTCAGCACCTCAGTGTATCGGGGCGGAGCAATAGCACCCTATGTGATATGGCGTGCTCTATGATGAGTACTACTGAGTTTCCTATTTCCTTTTAAGGAGTTATGCACTTATGAAGTTGCATACCTATTGAATAGGGTTCCGATCAAATCAGACGCCTACCATTTCATATGAGATATGGAAAGGGAAGAGCCCATCTCTTAAGTCAGTTAAGATTTTGGGTTGTCCGGCCTATGTCTAAAAGCAAAATCCGGACAAGCTCGAGGCAAAGTCAGATCTATTGAAGTTTGTTGGATATCCCAAGCATACGCAAAGGAATATCTTCTACCTAACCGAGGAACAAAAATGTTTTGTTTCTCAGCATGCCACCTTTATGAAAGGGAATTTCTTGTGAAGAAATTATTGGTCATGAGGTGGAACTAGAAACAGTTCTAGCTATACAAACTGCAGCTGATGATTTGGTAGAACCAAAGGATTCAATAGCAACCAACGAACCTCAGCCTCTCCGCCGATCTAGCAGGGTTCCTCACCCACCTGAGAGATACTTTGGTTTCTCTATGACAGTGGGAGCGAGGATTGCATCATGGGATGATGACCTAACTAGTTTCGAGCTGGCCATCAGGAGTGGGACTCTATAAGAATGGCTGGATGTTTATCGATCTGAGATGGAATCCTTTTACACCAACAAAGTATGGGCTTTGGTTGCTTTATCTGAAGGGTTAAATCCCCATTAGGAGCAAGTATATCTTGAGAAGATTACTTGGTGTACATGGAAAAGTTGAGACTTTCAATGCTAGACTTGTTAAAGGTTTGCATCATTGACCAGGTATGGATTGTGATGAAACCTTTTCTAAGTACCTATGCTTAAGTCCATCCAGATCCTACTTGCCACGGCTACATACCATGATTACGATATCTGGCGGTTGGGTGTCATGACTGCTTTTCTAAATAAAGATTTAGAAAATAGAGTCTATAAGTACACAGTCAGAGGGCTTCATAGACAGTGGGAGCAGCGGAAACGTGTGCAAGATGTTTTATGTGATAAAGCAGGCATCGCGGAGTTGGAACATCTGTTTTGATGAGTTAGTCAAAGAGCTTGACTTCATCAAAATGGTAGATGAACCTTGTATATACAAAAAGGTAGTAGGGAGTATGGTGATGATCCTCGTAGTTTACGTGGATGACATACTCTTGATAGGGAAGGTATTTCCTACGCTACGCTCGGTCAATCTCTGCTTATCACAAGGATTCTCTAAATAGGATGAAGGTGATACCTCCTAAATCCTGGGATTTGGATCTATGACATAGATCTAAAGGGATGTTAGGGTTCTCACTAGCTTTAGTGAGTTGGTATCAATCGATCCTGGGGAGCATCACTGGAAAGGTTCCAGGGTTATAAGGATGACTGAATGTCAGTCGCAGGTATTGTCTTTACCCTCAGTAGAGGGACGGTATGTTGGAAGAGTTCCAAGCTAGATACCGTAGCAAACTAGACGATAAAGGCTTGATACATCGCTACCAAAGATGCTACCAAAGAGGAAGTCTGGGTGTATATTTGTTCATGAGATGAACTTTGTTCCTCCCATTGTGTGACAATGGAATTATGGCTTATGCCGAGGAGCGCCCGTCCCATCAGTGATCCAGACATATTCTTAGGCAGTATCACCTGATCGTAGAGATGGTTGATCTCCAGGGGATCGAGGTTAGGAGAGTAGACTCAGAGGACAACACGGAGGATGGCCCTAGTGCAAGTGGGAGATTATTAGTTATATGTATGCCCTAGAGGCCATTACTATATATAGGATGTATATTGTAGTGGATGCTTGGACATATATAGGGATGACTTTCTTGCTCGATATGATAGTATGCTATCTGGTTTCTCTTTACCTTAACGTGTACACTGATTGTCTCTCTGTTACATGTTAGTAAAGCCCTTAGGATGTGTACTTGACTACCTGGACTATGATACAGATCATACTAGTGGGAACATGGTAGTCCGTAAGTACATCCTCTAAAGTCCCTAGTCGTGGGTGTATCGAGACGGGGCATCGATATACCAGAGTAGACTAGCGTATACGCATCTTGACCCATATGATGGGCGATGGATGATCCCATATCCATTGATGTTTGACATCAAGGATGGTGCACGGGTGCTCAGTAGAGACTGGGTACACTGGACGGACTTGCCGAGAACTCCCAGATGGTATTATACCTCACGTCAGATGGCAGTTCTCCGGTGACACTGGTACAGAGTAGTCTGTTGACCCGAGATCGTCATAGAGTCTTGTGTGATTCCCACTGTGCTTTGATTTCCACTTTACCACGTCCAAGAGGGCGTGCAAAACGGTGGCTTTTGGGTACAGTCCCGAATCACATGGAGGCAATGAGCGATAGGAGGGGATTCGTCTCTCCCGGTATAGGGAGTCGATGTTGTGCTGTGTTCGATTGGCTATAACCGGAAATCCCTGGCCAGGGTTGCTGAGATTTACTGGTAAGTGTTACCAGTAGTTTCTCGAACTGTTATAGACCTCATATCGACACGACTTATCGAGCTACTGGGGTCTGACGTTTACCACCCCTAGGCGAGATATGTGACATATCAGATGACGAGACCGGACTGTACGGGAGTGTTACTGATTGGATTCACAGGAGAACTAGCGGGCTTGCTTGTTGATCTTTTGATCGCTTAATACCCGGGTGACCGTTACGTTTAGCACACCGCTTGCGGCTTGTGGGTGTTTGATATGATCATCACCTACTGCCGGCATATTGACGAGTCTTTAGAGTCCTACACAGGGGTTTCCTGGCTCAAGCGAAACGGAGTAGGAGAACATATGTGATATGTGGGGGACCGAGATTAATACGATATGAGATACCGTATTCTATTCTCGCGAATTGTAACATTGATCGATTTTATGCGATATAGCCGGGTTATTGGATCAAGTGTTAATTTGATAAGTTGTTACATTTGATATTAGTCGGTTATAGCCGGATTATTAAATCAAGAGTTGATTTAATAATTTAATGCATAATTATATATTTGATATATTACATTGCATTAACTAGTATTAGCTCACTTATGATTTATTTTCTCACTAGTATGTGCACATTGTTTATATATGATATATGCAAGTGTACATGTTTGTATCATGTTTGATGATACACACAAGATGTGTGTAAGAGACTCATACCAAGATTAGGGTAAAGATTAGGGTTTTTGGTTTATCTTAAGATTTAACAAAAGGGTTTAACTTAGTCAAAGTAATCAATCTTGAAGAAGTTTGGAGAAGTTTTGACAAAGTCCACTCTTTTGTCATTTCTTTTGATGTTCTTTAACCTAACCTTTAACCTAAAGACTTGGTTAATACTCTACATGAGTTAAGCATGAGGGCTTAACTCAACCATGGTTCCATTTTTTTATGGGATAAGTTTTCATTTGGATGGTGAATTCTTTCTTCTTCTTCTTCATCATCAAGCTCCATCCAAAAGCTTACTAGCTCCAATGGTGCCATGAGCAAAAGAATGAGAAAATCAATTCTAAAGTGAGCCCACTTCCTACTTCTTCATCCTCTACCACTTGCCATGTAGTAGAGTGTGTTCTCTTCAGAAAGTTCATGACCTAGTAAAGGAATAGCTTGAGTTTGTGTCTCCCCGACGTAGATCATCTTCGGCTTCAATGTCAACGTAGCAAGCACGTTCGTTCTTCTCGTGGAGCTTCTCTAGAGTCCGGAGTTCACGATCGCAGCGATGGGGACGTCTACACGGAGCTAATGAAGTGGAGGACCGGATCTACAAAGGTTGTCATCCCTTTCACATACTAGTAAAGTTGTTTGCTAGCTTTTAGTTTCGCCTATCCTCTAGTTAACGATCTTCATTAGGGTTTCTCGGCACATAAATTTTTGAATATGGCATGGTTAATGCTTTGTGGAACCTCATGAGTGTGCCTAGGAACCCTACATAAGGTATTCGGAAGAACATGCAGTTATTTCTATGGACCCTCTAGAAGAATGAAACCCTAACTCGACATAATGACCTTGAGAACGCTGGTGAACCTTAGGGTTTGCGGCGGTTCCGCGGTGCCATTAGTGAGGCTTGGGTTTGCCCTTCTACGGCTGGTCCGCAGATGCCGGGGCATGTACTGGATATTTTTAAACTGTATTTGAGTGTTGAGCTCTTGGGGAATTATGGGATTTTGATGAATCGATCGAAAAGTTTAACGTAGTCCGGTTATCAGGTGAAGGGATAGATTACGTAGGAGACTCTAGATATGAGTATAGCCGTTTGTAGCGTCGTTCATATAGCTACGGAGAGAAGAGTTCTAATCAGTCGACACCAGAGGAAAGAGGAGCACATTAACATCGGTGTAACGATTTGCGATTGGTGATTCGAATATCACATTTCTTTTGTTTGGATTTTGGTATTTTGATGATTTCGTTTTATGATTGGTATTTCCTATGTGTACATTCATTACACTCTATTCGTGTTCCATATATCAGTTGTATTGATGTTGTTTTGTGCATACCCAGTGCACTCGATTTGGTTTTATACATTTTGAGATATTGATTTAATTTCGTGCATATGGGTTGCACATGATTTTGACGTATGCTTTGGCATAGTTTTCATGCACTTTTTGTACTATGATTTCGATTTTGATATTCGGTATATGTTTTCGTGCACCATGTGTACTTGATTGAGATTCTTGCGCACACATGGCGCACTTGATGAGATTTTGTGCACACCAGATACACTAAATCGGGATTTGTGCAGATTAGATGCACTTGATTTTGTTGTCATGCACGCCCGTTGCACTTGACAGATGTTTTTGGTGCACACCCATTGCACTCAGTTTTGTTTCTGTGCATATTCGTGGCTTCTGTATTTGATTTCGGTTTCCGTGCGCACCGGACGCACGTGGTACCTCGTATATTGTATTTGAGATTGATTTTATTTTAAGCGGTATGTTTTTATGATATTTACTATTTGGTTTGATAATCGAGCAGGACTGTCCTGAGACCAGTACCTAGGTGTTTTTGCATGCTTCTCTATTTAGATGTTTGGATGATTTTACCACGATGCGCACTATATACAGGTTATGGTTTTGATGTATTTCATGTTGGTTTTCGTGTTGGACTTTGACATTGTATTTTCACCATAACTCCGATGATTGCGTTATGCTTGATGGAGTTTTGATTTTGAGATATGTACTTGTTTATCGTGCGCATGCATTGCGCTAAGATGTGTTTTAAGTATAGATGATTTCGGAGCCCCGACGATTTGAGCGTTTTGCTAAACGTTTTATTATTTGGGGGGAGTTTTAATTTAAATTCATGGACCGAATTTCTTTAAGGAGGGAAGATTGTAATGTTTTAAAAATAAATAAATAATTAATTAATTAAATAAAATCCTTTAGGTGAATTTTCTGATAATCGGTAAAATAAACCGTATTTTCCATAAAACTTAACTATAATTATTTTTCAATATAGATTTAAATACGCCTATTTTAACTATATAATTTCTAGTAATTAATATTATTTAGTGACTTATAAAATTTTAGTTTACTTAAATATTTTTCCTTAATTAATTATTTCTAATATCAATATAAGCTTTTAAATATACAGTAAATTAGTGTAAATTGCAAATTGGAATGGGTTAATTTGACAAATGTGAACCATGACATTGGAATCAAGTGTGTAACATGTAAATTCTTTCTCAAAATTCTCCATGGTTCTAGAATTTTCTTGGTTTTATTTAGAAAAGAAAAATGAATAAAATCAAATAAATGTGAAAAGACTTAAAGGAGATGATTTATTCAAGTGGTTTCTAACACTCATTTCTCTCTCTCTCTCCACTTCCTCTCATGTGGCCAAGCCTAGCTTGAGGCAGCCCCCATTTTCCCTAGCTCACTCTCACTTCAAAAATTGTTCAAAAATCCATCAAAAATCCAATAAAATCTACACCAATTTCCATTAACTCCTAATCTAACCTTTAACCCTTGTTCCTTGGCCAAATGAAGCATGGATTTTGGGAGCAAGAGATCATGTTAGGGTGTCTAGGTTGCAAGCTAGATTTCTAAACTTGTGAGGTCTAATCCTAAACCATGTTCAAATTATTGCTAAATTACTTTAGTCTAGCTTAATTAGAAGTTTAATTGTGATTTTAATTTTGTGATTCAAAATTCAAGAAAAGGGTTTGAGTTTAAGTTAGGGTTTTCATAAATTGGTTGTGATTTGAAGTGTAGTATAACATCTTAGAGTATGCATATTGAAATTTAGTTGTCAAATTACTAATTGTTACATTTAAATTGTTTAAAAATTAAGCTAATTATAAACTAGATTTTTATAAAACATATAAATAGGTGAGATAAAATTTTAGTGAGAATGTTTATCAATTATTCATGGTTTTAATAGGTATATCAACATGTTAATTGAATGCAAAAGCTAATCTAGTTACTAGTTTCAAATTGTTAGTTGGAAATTATGCTAGTTTTGCTAACTAGCTTTTTGGAAATTCATTAAATAATTGAGATTAAAATCCAATTAGGGTTTTTATGATATTATTAACATTTTAAATTGTAGTTTAATACTCTAGTTCATGCAAAACCAAGTTTAGTTGTTGAATTGTTAATTTTTGTTTTAAAAGTGTTAAAATTGGATATTTTTGCAAACTAGAATTTTAGATTTAATACAAATTGAAGAGATTAAATTATATAAATGGTTTATATGACTTAGTTATGATATTTAGTAAATATTATGGCCATTAGTTTTGTTAAAACATCAAGTTTCGAATTAAAACGAAAATTTAGTGCTTTCTAGTTTTTCAGAAATAAATCGATTTGATTTATTTTGAGGTTTTGATTAGTTGCAATCTATTTCATATTATAATTAGTGATTTGTGAAACCACAATTGGTGTGTTTGGGTTTTTATTGAACAATCGGCGTTTGTACGCTGATGTCGAGAGTTATTTGGTTATTTTGCATGAGTGGGTCATAGGTTTGAACCTATGCGCACTTCGTGCGCCGTTTTGGTTTTGTCCGCGATTCGGTTTACAATATTATATATGTTTGCGTATATGTACCCCTCACGTGGACTTCGGACGAGGAAGAAGAGGAGGGCGACATCGACTTCGGCAGACAAGGACCGTGTGAGTAGATGTATGTCTAAGGGGTAAATCGGGTTGATGGCGTATAGCACCCCCACAAACGTAGAATAGGGATATTACGTACTGTTATTAGGAAGTCGGACGTGACCTTAGATTCTTGGCGAGTAAGGTCCTATTGAAGACTTTAGGTTGGACTAGACTGAATTAGAAAGACTTAACCAGAGGATTACTACCTTGGGGTGAATTCGTAGGTTTCAGGTAGACACACACACACACACACACACGCACACACATAAACTTAACTTGGTGTATGTGTGTGTGTGTGTGTATTGTTAGTGTTTATGCCCTAGAAGGCCATTACTGTATCATACTAGCTTGTATATTACTTAATGGAAGCTTGGGATATTCACATGTATATAACAGTCTTGCTAAACATGGTAGTATGCTACTTGGTTTTTCTATCTTAATATGTGAGTATACGTATTGATAGAGCTCTTAGGATCTTGCTTGGCTACCAGCGTTGTGATGGCAGTCACACTAGTGGGGGCTGGGTAGTCTACAAGCACATCCTTATTCAGGTCCCCGGTCGTTGGATTATCGAGATAGAGCATCGATACTCCGGAGTAGACTGGTGTGTACGCTTCTCATCCCAGTTGGGGAGATGGTCTGTCCCACAGCCGTCAGTACGTCGTACTGGAGATAGTATACAGGTGCTCGTTAGGTTACGGGTACACCGGACAGGACTCACAGGGAACTGTTGGTTGGTTTGATACCAGTCGTCAGTGAACAGTTCCCAGGTGACATGAGTACAGCGTAGCTCGCAGACTTGACACTGCTACTTCGCCTCGAGTGTGTCCCACTGTTCTTAGATTGCTACCCTACCACGGCTCAAAGGAGTCGTGCAAACAGGTAGCAGTTGGGTGCAGTCCCGAGCACTTGGAGGCAGTGGCGGTTAGACAGGATTCGTCCCTCCCGGTATTGGGAGTAGATATCGTGCTGTGTCAGAGAGCCATTACGCAAAGTCCCTGGCCAGGGCAAGCGAGATTTGCTGGTAGGTTCCAGTAGTTTCTCAGGGTGTAATGGGCTTCACTCCGACACGACTTATACCGCTATTAGGGGACTGACGCTTGCCGCCCCCCTAGGCCCGATATGCGATAGTCTTGGACGAACGGACCGGACTGTATGGAGATTGTCACATCAGACTCAGTAGGAGTTCGGATGGGTTTACTCATCGGCCTTCTTATCGACAACTACCTGGGGACCGTTACGTACAGCTAGTGCCGCTTGCGGTCTGTGGTTAAACCCACTGCCAGCGTAGTAGTCGAGTCTCTAGAGTCCCACACAGAGAGTTTCCTACTCCAGGCGAAACGATATAGAGGTTGCATGGTTTTGCGACAAAGGGTTCGGACGCATACGTGCGTTTACGCACGTACGACTTTCGGACAGATTTTACCAGTCGGCTTTGGTTTAAGCCAGTTACTGGTATCCGGTTATTGGATTTTTACAGTCTAAAGTTTTTCCGTATTTTTACGGATCGGAGGGGCGTTCTCGTAATTACTCGAGAAGCTTCTAGAAGATGTGACTAAGGAGGTTTGTTTTGGAAAGAGAGTGAGTCATAGTGGTGATTCATTCACTTCATTAATGCACATTTATTGCTTAATGACTCATGTTAATGAATCATCACAAGATATTTTGTGAAGCATGCTTATTCATTTCCATTATTGATTATTTGATAATAAGAATGCTTCATAATATTATGATACACTCTCTCTCTTCTCTCATTATCATATCACACATTCTCTCTCCTCAAGCTCTCATCTTCATGATACTAACCTTAATCCTCATGTGTTGAGAACAAAGGTTTAGTTAGACTAAACAATCCATAACCTACACTCTATATCATCCTTTCATCTTTGATTAGCAATCAAAGTTGATTAGTTACCTCAAGTTAGAGGTTTAGCTTGGTGTTTTGCTCTCGGGTGGATCGTCTACTACCTAGAGAAGGTCGAGGAGAACAAAGGAGGACGCAAAGAAGAAGGACCGGTTTCATTAGGTATAATCCCTAATCACTTATGAAAAGAAACTCATAAGATACGGTTATTTATAGTTTAGCTTCGATTCAAGCGGTTAGTCGATGTTCGTTGTTTAAACTAGATTGTTTTTGAAAATTCCGCCTCCCCATAAGTACTGGGGTGTACTACATCGACTTACAGTGGTATCAGAGCCTCGCTAAACACTAAATAACTTAATCGCAAATTTGTACGAATTTCGAACGAAAAAACGAAGCCGGAAACCCTAAAAAATGTAAGTTTCTGTCGAATTTAAAACGATGTCAGAAAATTTTTCAGGTGAGCTCAGAGTGCTTGACATGACACCAGAAGAACACCCAAGAAAAACAGTCGACTGAATCGACCAACTCGCCGCGGAACCGCGGCCTCAGCCACTGAGTTGCCGCGCTTCCGCCGCCGAGTTGGCGAGTCAGCGGCCGATTTTTCTTCTGTTGCTTCTCTGGGTAATTTGGGGTTTTCTGGAATGTTTAATTATTGCTCAGGTTACTGTTTAACAGAGCAGATTTTGGAGCAATATTGATGTTGTTTATTCGATCGAATTGTACAGTATTTGCGTATTGGATTATATCTGTGATTGTTTAATGTGTTCGTAAACCTCCCCTAACTGCTAGTATGTCGGTTGGCAGGGGGTTGCACATTTCTGAAATGGTTATATCTGTTTGTGCATATAAACTGTATTGGACTGTTGTGGTGTATAGCCGGGGTTAGCAATGGGTTATAGTTTAATTCATTTGTTGTAAATGTAATTTGTTGTAATATTATTTTTGCGGGGCACTTCCAGGTTGCGGTTGTAGCCACCGTTGTATTATTTCATTTTACTGTTTTTGCTCCTAGGACTGACCCAAGGTGGGGTACACAGACTGCCGGGTGGGTAGTTTGCCGTACCCGTAGGGGTCGAGGGTGGGGTAAACGGCTATTCATCACAACTGTGTAATCTGTCTTTTCTTGCAGGCTCAAAAGAAATACAGATTGCTTGCAAATCCAATATTGTTTATCTGTGTTCTGGAATGAATATCATTGCGTCAGACGAATGTAAAATATCTATATTTATTATAGCTATTTAGACGTCACTTATGTTTTACACCCGCGCTAGCCCAGCCCCCGCTCTGTCGTTAGTTAAGTAACCTAACGGGTGATGACGGGACCCCGTGGCGAATGCGGATGGCATAAGAGGACGTTGTATTTTCGTTGTTTTCTGCAATGATAGGTTAATGATGGGACGCATTATCTGTAATGCAAAGTAAAATAAACCAAAGTTTAAATCGTTGGAACAATTTAAAAGAAACCACTCGGTTATTTTTAAAACAGATATTTTTTAAATGCGGAGATTTAACCACTCCTTTTAAAAGCTATCAGGTTCCTTCGGTTATATCAAGTTCACTACGTTCACGGTTTCGCCAAAACCAGTCGTAGCCCTCCGTCATTTCTTATGGATGGTCAGTAGTATTCAAGCTATGCTTGTTGGCATACGTCAAGGCATAGTGTTTGGTAGCTGCTGGGGTATTCATTTGTTGCATAGATAGATGTGTTGGTTTGGGACAGTCGCATTACCTTGTTGGCATACGTCAAGGGTATATACGGGTGGGTTCAAATTAACAAGATAATGATGGGCAGAACTTGACATGTGACTTATGATTTGTTGGCATACGTCAAGGTCATAAGAGCATGGGGCAAAAACTTATATCGGGAATTTCTAAAGAAACTGAAATTTGCAAAGAGATGCATACCATTTGGAGTTTGATGAATGTTGGTAGGATTCCTTCAACATTATCATACGATGATATTTGGATCCCGATCCTACTGTGAGTATATGCTACTTATCAGGATATTCGTCGCTTAACGATCAATGCTATAAACCTAGTAGGTGTCCAGAAAAGTGTCAGCGGGGTTACGCCCCCAGAGAAAAGAGGTTACTTAATTAAGGAACTTCGCGAAAGCGTTGGAAAACCTCCCTCGAAGTATCGACACCGGCCTGGCTGAACGGTTAAGCAAGTATTGTACGGTGAGAATAGTCTTGGCTAATTCTTCTTTTATGGTTTGAGGAAGGATTCGAGAAACAGTGGGAGCCATCCAGTTTAGATAAACTAAAAACCACTCTAAACTTGCAAGAGCATCATGCTAAAGAGTTTTCTTCTCTCTCTCCTAATTGCAGCGACCCTGAAAATGACTGGACTTAAGTTACTTTTAGAGAAAAATATACTGACGGGGCCAAACTATAAAGATTGGCTGCGGAATGTCAAGATGGCCTTGACCTACGACAAATTGGGGTACATCCTCACCGCTACGGCACCTGCAGTCCCTGGTCCCAAATCCAGTAATGCGGATAAGGAAATCCGCAAAACCTGGGATTTAGATTGCGCGAGAGCCAAGTGCATCGTGCTTGCCTCGATGAATAATGAACATCAGAGGAGGCACGAGGATATGTCCTTAGATGGCATATTTCTCCATACAAAGGAACTTTATGGAGAGCAATCTCGTATAGCAAGATACGAGACCTCAAAGAAATTGTTTCGAGCGAGGTTGGCTGTCGGGTCATCGGTAGGTGAACATGTCCTACAGATGATTGGCTATATAGAAGAGCTCGCAGACCTTGGGACGACTTTGGATAATGAGCTCTATACAGACCTTGTTCTCCAGTCCCTTCCTCCCACCTACGCCCAGTTTATCCTCAACTTCAATCTTCAAGGAAAAGAAGTTGAACTTGCGGAACTCCTGAACATGTTAAGGAGTGCAGAGGGCACCTTGCAGAAGGCAAGGGAAACACCCGCTATGTTTGTTGGCGGTTCATCTTCTTCCGGGTCCAAGGCAAGGGCCAAAGGAAGGAAGAAGAAGGCCGCACCCAGACCTAGAGGAGGTGTTAGTAAGGTGGGAGGGAAGGGAAAGAAAAAGAAAGCAGCACCGGTAGTTGGCCTGGATGAGTGCTTCCATTGTCACAGGAAAGGGCACTGGAAGAAGGATTGCAAGGCGTGGAACGCCAAGAACAAGGAACCGAAGCAAGCTGTGGCTTCGACTTCAGGTGTGTTTGTAATTGAGAATTGTCTGTCGATCAACTCTACTTCCTGGGTATTGGATACCGGATCAGGATCTCATATTTGCAATTCATTGCAGGCACTGAGAAACCGTAGAGTGCTGAAGGAAGGTGATATGATCCTCAGGGTTGCTAACGGAGCTAGCGTGGGAGCTGCGTCCGTCGGGGATTATCACCTAGGATTGACGAGTGGACACATTTTGGTTTTACATAACTGTTATTTTGTACCCAGCTTAACGTGTAATATCATATCAGTTTCCTTGTTATCAAATAAAGGTTATGATTTCACGTTTGTAAGAGATGTTGTCAACATCCACCTTAATCATGGTTTGATTGGGTCCGGTACTCTAAATAACGGCATATATGTGTTAAACCAACTCCAAATTTTCAATGTCCAGAACACACTAAAAAGAAAGTCTCCAGATTTAAATAAAGCTTTCTTATGGCATTGTAGACTGGGTCACATCAATGAGAGAAGGTTGACTAAGTTGCATAGAGAAGGATATTTGGACACGTTCGAATATCAAACTTATGACACTTGTCAATCTTGTCTCAAAGGAAAGATGACAAAGACTCCATTCACTGGACAAGGAGTAAGAGCGAGCGAGCTCTTAGGACTCATACACAGTGATGTATGCGGTCCAATGTCTACACATGCGAGAGGTGGTTATTCCTACTTCATTACTTTTACAGATGATTTCTCTAGGTATGGATATGTTTTCTTAATGAAGCATAAATCAGAGGCCTTTGAGAAATTCCTGGAATTCAAGAATGAAGCGGAAAACCAAACAGGCAAAAGTATTAAGACACTAAGATCTGATCGAGGTGGAGAATACTTAAGTGCCGAGTTCCTAAGTTACCTAAAAGAGAAAGGAATTCTCTCTCAGCTTACTCCTCCGTACACTCCACAGCACAACGGTGTATCGGAGAGACGGAATCGAACCCTATTAGATATGGTACGATCCATGATGAGTAATGCTGAGTTACCGCGATCTTTCTGGGGGTATGCGCTAGAATCAGCGATACATCTTTTGAACAGAGTTCCAACCAAAACTGTGCCTACCACACCATATCAGATGTGGAGTGGGAAGAAACCCTATCTTCAGTACCTGAAGACGTGGGGATGTCCAGCTTTTGTAAAAAAGCAGCATCCGGACAAGCTCGAGGCACGCTCAGTAGAGTGTAAGTTTGTGGGATATCCAAAGAACTCTCATGGATATTGCTTCTATTACGCAGAGGAACAAAAGGTTTTTGTTTCTCGTCATGCCCGCTTCTTAGAAACTGAATTTTTGGAAAATCAGAAGAGTGGGAGCGTAGTAGAACTGGAAGAAATTCCAGAACCACAAACTGCTACTGAAAGTTTGGTAGAACCAGAGGTTCAAGAAGAAGAGAACATTCCCGCACCCCTCCGCAGGAGTAGTAGGCCGTCTCATCCGCCTGAGAGATACTACGGTTTTCTCATTGACGGGGATAGAGAGGATTGCATCATAGATGATGATGAACCTACTGACTTCCAGCAGGCCATCCAGAGCGGCGACTCGGTACGATGGCTAGATGCAATGCGGACCGAAATGGAGTCCATGTACACCAACAAAGTATGGACTTTGGACTTTGCTCCAGATGGGGTAAAACCCATAGGATGCAAATGGATCTTCAAGAAAAAGATTGGTGTAGATGGACAGGTGGAAACCTATAAGGCTAGACTTGTTGCAAAGGGTTTTCGTCAAAGACCTGGTTTGGACTATGACGAAACTTTTTCTCCAGTGGCTATGCTCAAATCCATTCGGGTCCTTCTTGCTATTGCTGCCTTCCATGATTATGAAATCTGGCAGATGGACGTAAAGACGGCTTTTCTGAATGGAAATTTAGAAGAGAGCGTCTATATGGATCAGCCAGAGGGTTTCAATCAGAGTGGGAGCAGCGGGAAAGTATGCAAGCTGCTTAAGTCCATTTACGGACTAAAGCAGGCATCGCGGAGTTGGAACATCTGTTTTGATGAGACAGTCAAAGAATATGACTTTATCAAAAATCCAGATGAACCGTGCATATATAGTAAAGTTGTGGCCAGAAGTGTCGTATTCCTCGTCTTGTACGTGGATGACATTCTATTGATAGGAAATGACATTCCTATGCTACAATCTGTCAAAGGATTCTTGTCACACAGGTTCTCCATGAAAGACCTGGGTGATGCCTCTTACATTCTGGGGATCCGGATCTATCGTGATAGATCCAAGAGGATGTTGGGACTTTCGCAGTCCAGGTATATCGACACTGTACTGAAAAGATTCAGTATGGAAGATTCTAAGCGCGGTAATCTACCGGCTTGTCACGGAATCACCCTCTCCAAAGAGATGTCTCCCAAGACTGATTTGGAAAGGGAACGCATGTCTATTATACCCTACGCTTCTGCGGTAGGCTCTATAATGTATGCGATGTTGTGTACCAGACCAGATGTAGCTTACGCACTAAGCGTGGTAAGCCGGTATCAGTCAGACCCAGGGGAGAAACACTGGATAGCAGTAAAAAACATTCTCAAGTACCTGAGGAGGACTAAGGAGATGTTCTTGGTTTACGGCGCTAAAGACCTCAGGTTGGAGGCCTTTGCTGATTCCGGCTTCCAGAGTGATAAGGACGATTCCAAGTCCATGTCGGGTTATGTCTTTACCCTCAATGGAGGGGCGGTGTGCTGGAGGAGCTCCAAGCAGGACACCGTTGCTGACTCGACGATGGAAGCGGAGTATATAGCTGCTTGCGATGCCGCAAAAGAAGCAGTCTGGATGAAGAAGTTCCTAACAGAACTTCAGGTGGTTCCTACCATAGTTGATCCAATACCTCTGTATTGCGACAACAACGGAGCTATAGCTTTAGCGAAGGAACCAAGGTCCCATCAGAAGTCCAGACACATCTTGAGGCGGTATCACCTGATCAGGGAGATCATTGATCGTCAGGAGATCGAGGTTCGGAGAGTTGCTTCAGAAGAGAACATTGCTGATCCATTCACGAAGGCCCTTCCTCAGATTCAGTTCGAGAGGCTACTCGAGATCATTGGTCTGCGATATGCCAGTACATGGCCCTAGTGCAAGTGGGAGATTGTTAGTGTTTATGCCCTAGAAGGCCATTACTGTATCATACTAGCTTGTATATTACTTAATGGAAGCTTGGGATATTCACATGTATATAACAGTCTTGCTAAACATGGTAGTATGCTACTTGGTTTTTCTATCTTAATATGTGAGTATACGTATTGATAGAGCTCTTAGGATCTTGCTTGGCTACCAGCGTTGTGATGGCAGTCACACTAGTGGGGGCTGGGTAGTCTACAAGCACATCCTTATTCAGGTCCCCGGTCGTTGGATTATCGAGATAGAGCATCGATACTCCGGAGTAGACTGGTGTGTACGCTTCTCATCCCAGTTGGGGAGATGGTCTGTCCCACAGCCGTCAGTACGTCGTACTGGAGATAGTATACAGGTGCTCGTTAGGTTACGGGTACACCGGACAGGACTCACAGGGAACTGTTGGTTGGTTTGATACCAGTCGTCAGTGAACAGTTCCCAGGTGACATGAGTACAGCGTAGTCCGCAGACTTGACACTGCTACTTCGCCTCGAGTGTGTCCCACTGTTCTTAGATTGCTACCCTACCACGGCTCAAAGGAGTCGTGCAAACAGGTAGCAGTTGGGTGCAGTCCCGAGCACTTGGAGGCAGTGGCGGTTAGACAGGATTCGTCCCTCCCGGTATTGGGAGTAGATATCGTGCTGTGTCAGAGAGCCATTACGCAAAGTCCCTGGCCAGGGCAAGCGAGATTTGCTGGTAGGTTCCAGTAGTTTCTCAGGGTGTAATGGGCTTCACTCCGACACGACTTATACCGCTATTAGGGGACTGACGCTTGCCGCCCCCCTAGGCCCGATATGCGATAGTCTTGGACGAACGGACCGGACTGTATGGAGATTGTCACATCAGACTCAGTAGGAGTTCGGATGGGTTTACTCATCGGCCTTCTTATCGACAACTACCTGGGGACCGTTACGTACAGCTAGTGCCGCTTGCGGTCTGTGGTTAAACCCACTGCCAGCGTAGTAGTCGAGTCTCTAGAGTCCCACACAGAGAGTTTCCTACTCCAGGCGAAACGATATAGAGGTTGCATGGTTTTGCGACAAAGGGTTCGGACGCATACGTGCGTTTACGCACGTACGACTTTCGGACAGATTTTACCAGTCGGCTTTGGTTTAAGCCAGTTACTGGTATCCGGTTATTGGATTTTTACAGTCTAAAGTTTTTCCGTATTTTTACGGATCGGAGGGGCGTTCTCGTAATTACTCGAGAAGCTTCTAGAAGATGTGACTAAGGAGGTTTGTTTTGGAAAGAGAGTGAGTCATAGTGGTGATTCATTCACTTCATTAATGCACATTTATTGCTTAATGACTCATGTTAATGAATCATCACAAGATATTTTGTGAAGCATGCTTATTCATTTCCATTATTGATTATTTGATAATAAGAATGCTTCATAATATTATGATACACTCTCTCTCTTCTCTCATTATCATATCACACATTCTCTCTCCTCAAGCTCTCATCTTCATGATACTAACCTTAATCCTCATGTGTTGAGAACAAAGGTTTAGTTAGACTAAACAATCCATAACCTACACTCTATATCATCCTTTCATCTTTGATTAGCAATCAAAGTTGATTAGTTACCTCAAGTTAGAGGTTTAGCTTGGTGTTTTGCTCTCGGGTGGATCGTCTACTACCTAGAGAAGGTCGAGGAGAACAAAGGAGGACGCAAAGAAGAAGGACCGGTTTCATTAGGTATAATCCCTAATCACTTATGAAAAGAAACTCATAAGATACGGTTATTTATAGTTTAGCTTCGATTCAAGCGGTTAGTCGATGTTCGTTGTTTAAACTAGATTGTTTTTGAAAATTCCGCCTCCCCATAAGTACTGGGGTGTACTACATCGACTTACATGTATAGGAATGTGTGTAGGTATACACACACACACACAACATATACATGTAATATGAGAAGGTTATAAGATACATGGGGATGAGTCGATATGACTAGGCTTGATGCCGTGATTTATTGGATATATGATCGAGTTATGACATGAGATGTGTTATGATAGTAGCGGATCGTTGGAAAATGAGATTATATAAAATGTATTTATATAAACGATAATATGTGTTGATGACAGTGGAATGAACGAGGCTCTAGAATATGACCCAGATTGTAATATGTGACTTAATCACGATATGATATATGACATGATATTTTAGTGGATTATTTGACAATGAATATTTACACAGATGGTGATAAATGTTCGATGATATTGGGATGTATGCGATTATAGTATAGTACCCTTGATCATGATATTGTTTGACGATGATACTATGCGAACGATGATGTATATATGTGATGATTGATCCTCACTCTTGACTTGAGGAAGTCGTACTATGTACGTGATGCTATTGAGGCTGGATCGCCGACTACTTGAGTTATCGACTCAGACGTTTGGAGAATTCTTCTTACCTTTCGACTAGTATCCTTAGTTGGTTAGGTACATCTTAGTTTAGGCTCGAGTCATACTTATTTTCAAAACTAATGAATCGTGCTTTTTCAAACAACAAACTGTATGATTCGTAATTAGTATGTATTTTCTAGTTGTGCGTTTACTACACATTCACCGTTATATTCATGTTGTATTCATCACATTGCATATTCATACATATATTTCTTTAGCTAATATGAAACTCTACCTGTTAGGACACCAGCACCATTACCGATGATGCACATGTTACACGTACACTTATTTGCCGGCTCACACACATCATCATCGGTAATTGCCATGTCACGTACACTTTAGAACATATTATCTTTTATTGATAGAATCAGCTAAAGGCTGGATCAATATAATATTGTGTGATTACTCTCATGTGCTAGTTTAGACATTGAATTTATTAATTAGAAACTTCATGCATTCACATTTTCATGTTATCATGCAATATTGTGAGGCTTATGCCGGTACTCATTATTTACTTACTCATGATTTTAGGATTTTGTATTTCTATGAGATTTCTAGATTTTGGCGAAAACCGCAAGAATATATATAAAAACTCCTCTCTCTCTATCTCTCCCTCTCATTTTAAAATACAAGTTGCGGTTTTTTCATGATGTATGTGTCGTCCACCATGAGATTTCATGTTTTCTGTTGGATTTCGAGACCCGATTCGAGGAGTGGATGAACCTTCTCGGGTATATGGTGGGCCCGGTATGGTGCCCCGGGACAAGAAGCTCGAGTTGTAGACGATGATCCTGGCAAGGGAAGACCACCTACCAGTGATGTCTGGAGCGGCGGATATCCGGAGGATACCGACTGTTGTCGTGAGATTTGATGATATGAGCTGATCCGGACCGATGGAGCCCGAGATATTGAGACTATAAGATATTGAGACTATGAGGTATTGAGACTTTTAGATTTACATGTTTTGTGTCGATGCTTGACACGGATTTCCATGGATTTCATTGATGATGTTTCAGATTACCATACAAATTTTACTATGATACAAGTTAAAGATTTCTTATACAGATATATCCAGATTTCATGGTTGATTGTTTTACATTCATGGTGCATTCATACTCATACACATGTCATGTTACTACTTGAGGCACTGACACGAGCACTGAGCATTTCACTTACGCATAGATTATTACCCTGCCACTACTAGATGACTAGTGTTATATTAAGTATATTATTATGACCTAGGAGAGCATCGTGCATGCGATTTCTACTCGGAGATGTCTTCTACTCACGAGTTGGCAACTAACCCCCGTTGTGCCAAATTTTCTTACAGGTTTCGATGTACAGGTTTCCTTGCCAGCTTGCTGGCACATCATTTCATTCAGGGTGATTTGCTTGGTAGGTTGGTTCATTGTATTGGGACCGCCGTTGTACTTTTATTATTTCAGTTGTATCTAGTAAGCTCCATCAACTCGACTTATATTATTGGTAGATTTAGAAGACCAGTTGTTTTTATTTCGACCTTAGAGTCGCGCTCATATTATTATGGTTTTCTGGTGGTTTTGATGGTTTTCTTTGAGTTTTGTTCCTCGTCCTTCGGCGTCGTATATTATATTTCTTGCGTGGTTGTGACCGCCAATTGCCGAAGAGCTAGCTCCCGCTCGGCGATGCCTTTTTATTTTTGCTTATGTATATATTCTTATTTGTACCCGATTTGGGCTAGTTTTTACAAAGGAGACTCTGCCGAAATTTTTGAGAAAATTTGATGTTGCTTTTAAATATGTTTTTCTTTACTTCTCCTTTTAATGGTTTAGATTTTTGGGTTTCGGATTACTTAGATTACATTACGCCTTTAGACGTTTCGTAATTTAAGTGCCGGTCACGTTCCGTACCTTCGGGTTGTGACACCCGGTGATGGGATCTCGGCTCTTTCCTTATCTAATAAGGTGCTATATATTCTACAAGGAATACCGCTATGCAAAGCAAGAACTAGAGCTACCAGTTTTTGAAACAAGTTTCTACAACATCTTTAGGTTTCCTTTATTTCATTAATCTCATTAATGAAGTCCCATTTATTATGCTTCCCAAGCATCACATATGAAACGAAAGCAGTAATATATATAATATATATCATATATATATATATAATATAAGCATTCATCTCAGAATATAATATGATCTCATCATAGAACATTGCAGCAGAAGATAACATATGAAATATTGGATATACTAGGATTTCCGGGTTTTAAATTAAGCCTGTATAAAACACAGATTCCACGGTCGTGATGAATAGCCAATCCCACACCCCTAGACCCCTACGAGAGCGGCAAGCAACCCTACCAATTCTAAAGTTAGGAGACCCGGTCTCGACTCCTCGAGATGGTCTCCCACTGGACTCTAGAACCCGGTTACTTGTGCTCCCCGTCTTGGGTCTATCCTAATGCGGAAAAGTAAATAATATACAATTGTGACATCATCCTCAACCCGGAAGTTCCCCAATAAAAGAATATTACATTCAATGAATTTTACATGAATGAAAATGAAAAACTCTCATCTTACATAAAACCCCCGGCTATTCAAACACGACGATCCAATATAACATATCACAGTAACACATAACATCACATGTCATCAACGTAAGTAAATATGCGTATCCTAGTTGTCGTTGACATATAGCACCGAAACCGGCGATACACCACATATTACACTTACGGTTACAGAAAAAAGTGAAAAACTACAACAGTTGGAATCCGCAACCACCTTAGACGTCATAAACCCGAAATATCTCATATTCGGATTTCATGCCTAACCAAATGAATTCCTTAGACATTGTATGCCTAACAATTATAAACCCCGCATTTTAGTCTCGATCTTGAAAAAACTTTTCAATACCAAGTCAGGCAATTCAACAAGATTCCCGACATCCTGATCGAATGCTCGTCGGAAACTTTAGTAGACGGCCGCACCCCCCGATGCCGTCGATGAAGTGCACTAAGGCAGAACACCACTGCCGCGAGCACTCAAACGGATGCTTTTGGCGACGGGGTTCTCCTACAGTCACTTGGTCGGGGTGATGGGGCGTGGCTATCTAATAATGTTACTCGGTGAGTATCCGCGTACGCTACATGATTGCGACGGACTTTTGATCACATCAAAATCCCATGGCAACCGATCAAATGAGACTGAATTGCTAGATTTATAACATTCAAACTAGTTATCTCATAACTACTTGTGGATTCCAAATATTGTATCCCATCACATAATATCCAGATGACGTTAAACTTTTCGATCGAGTCATCAAAGTCCCACAATTTCCCGACAGCTCAACACTTGAGCACAGTTTTAGTAATACCCAGAATATGCCACAGTACCTATGCACTAGCCGTAGAAGGGAAAACCCAAGCCTCACTCATGTCGCCACGGAACTACGGCAAACCATAGGGTTTGACCGTGGTTCCGCTATCCCAAAAAGTCAAGTTAGGGTTTCATTCTTCTAGAGGGTTCATAGGATCACTTGCATGTTTTTCCGAATACGTTAAACTTGGAAAAATGGGTTTTTGACATTCGAACGAACTTTTTAACTTCGTCTAGACAACATGTGAATAACCGAAACAATGTTAAAACTACGAATACGAAACACTCCGAATTTTTTAAAGTGTAAGATTACATCACATGCAAAATCAGAAAAAACAAACAACACCTGAAACACCAAAACCCAGTCACTTGAACACAGGCAAAAAATCAGGGGGGGGGGGAGCTCGGATTTTGGCCGAGATGGGGTAGGTTGTGCTCGGCCAAAAAATCACCAAAGTCCCTCAAATTTTGTCAGTGTTCATGTTACATCCCATATAACACTCTGTACTTGTTTGAAAAATTTTTTGACAACATTTTAAAATCGACAGCAAGCAGGTTTTGGCGATGCAAGTTTCGGAGTATTTCTGTTTCGTAATTCTAACAAATCCGTAATAATTTCTAGCATGGCTATGATACCACTGGAGGGTTACCTAAGACGGAAACAAGGTTTTGGGAGGTATCGTCCATGCCAAATTCAAAATTTTGTCGTTCTAGCTAATCCTAATTTTGAATTGTTAACTAGAAATCGGCGGAAAGTAATGCAAACAACTTTGCATAAGAAGTGAACAAGGAATACAACCTTTGTAGACCGGTCCTTCATTTC
The DNA here is from genome assembly GCA_030015575.1 of Agapanthus africanus. Taxonomy (NCBI): domain Eukaryota; kingdom Viridiplantae; phylum Streptophyta; class Magnoliopsida; order Asparagales; family Amaryllidaceae; genus Agapanthus; species Agapanthus africanus. The sequence goes on from CM057339.1 coordinate 625,082,257, forward strand.
AATAGCTCCATGTAGTAGTCCCCTTCGCTGCGATCATGAACTCCGGACTCTAGAGAGGCTCCCATGAAGAAACGAACATGCTTGCTTCGAAGTCTTCGAGGCCGAAGATGATCTACGTCGAGGAGACACTAACCCAAGATATCTCCTCACTAATCATGGAATTAGTGAATAAAACACCCTATACTAAATGGCAAGTAGTAGAGGATGATGAAGTAGGAATTTTGCTCACTTTAGAAATCATTTTCTCACAAGAAATCATCACTTTCCATTGAAGCTAGAAAGCTTGAGAGGAAGAAGAAGATGAAGCAAGTGATGAACTCAAGAATGAACTCATGAGGTTACAAATGCAACTATGGTCATAAAATATCATGGCTAACTCATGTAGAGAATAAACCATACACTAAGGTTAAGGGTTGGGTTAAATAAGTATCCTAAACTTGACAAAAAGGTAGACTTTGTCAATGGTTATCCAAAAGCTTTTGTCCAAGCATAACCATGACAAACTCACACTCTTTTGAATTAGCTTAACATAAATAAAAACCCTAACTTAAACCTAGCATGGTATAAGTCTCATACATCCATGTTGCATGTACAACCTAGCATGACACACTTATATGTATCATATATATATATTGTGCCAAAAAGAAAACAATACATATATCACATACATGTAAAGTATATCAAATGTGAGAAAAGAAATCTTAAGTAAGCTAATACTAGATAATGTAATGTAATATATCAAATATATAATTATACATTAAATTATTAAATCAACACGTGATTTAATAATCCGGCTATATTACATATAACTGACTAATATCAATGTAACATCTTATCGAATCAACGCTTAATCCGATAACTCGGCTATATCACATATAACCAATCATGTCACACATCGTGAGAATAGAATACGGTATCTCATATCGTATTAATCTCGGTCCCGCACATATCACATATGCTGTCCTACTCCATTTCACTTGACCCAGGAAACCTCTGTGTAGGACTCTAAAGACTCGTCAATACGCCGGCAGTAGGTGATGATCATATCAAACACCCACAAGCCGCAAGCGGTCTGATAAACGTAACAGACACCTGGGTATTGAGCGATCAGAAGATCAACAAGAAAGCCTGCCCGTACTCCTGCGAGTCCAATCAGTAACACTACCGTACAGTCCGGTCTCTTCATCTGATATATCGCATAGCACAGCTAGGGGTGGTAAATGTCAGACCCCAGTAACTCGATAAGTCGTGTCGATATGAGGCTCATAACGGGTCGAGAAACTACTGATAACACTTACCAGTATATCTCTGAAGCATCCTTGGCCAAGGAATTCCTGTTATAGGCAATCGAGTACAGCGCAACATCAACTCCCAATACCGGGAGAGACGAAACCCCTCCTATCCCTCATTGCCTCCATGTGACTCGGGACTGTACCCAAAAGCCACCATTTTGCACGTTCTCTTGAATGTGGTAAGGTGGAAATCAAAGCACAGTAGGAATCACACAAGACTCTATGATGATCTCGGGTCTACAGACTAACCTGTACCAGTGTCACCAGAGAACTGCCATATGACGTTAGGTATAATACCATCTGGGAGTTCTCGGCGAGTCCGTTCAGTGTACCCAGTCTCCACTGAGCACCCGTATACTGTCTCTGATGTCAAACACCAATGGATATGGGATCATCCATCGCCCATCTACATGGGTCGAGAAGCTATACGCTAGTCTACTCTGGTATATCGGTGCCCTGTCTCGATACACCCTCGACTAGGAACATTTGAAGGATGTACTTAGCGACTACACTGTCCCTACTAGTATGACCTGCATCATAATCCTGGTAGTCAAGTACTCATCCTAAGGGCTTTATCGACATGTAATATAGAGACAATCAGCGTACATGTTAAGATAAAGAGCAACCAGATAGCATACTATCATGTCGAGTAAGAAAGTCCTCCCTATATATTTCCAAGCATCCACTACAATATATATTGTATGTACAATAATGGCCTCTAGGGCATAAATATTTCTAACAATTGCGGCTGCTATCATTCACGACAAAACCGTGTATACCCCTGCCACTCCCACATCCACTTTGGATTTCTCCAGAACACTTCGTATCACTACGAACGTCCATAATGCTTGGACATGCCATCGTATAGTTACATACGAACTCGAAGGAATTCGTTCCAGATTCGAGGATGGTTTTCGGTTCAGGAGAAATAGAATAGGATTATTCAGATGTCTTTTCTTATTACCTTCTCTCAGGTTGCGAGGGCTCCTGGCATAAGGAGTGTACACCTATTACGCTTATTGGATAGTCTTCTTTCAAACCTTAGGTTGGTGCCGAAGGGTAGGTGAAGGGTTACGCTAGCATCCCGGCCAACTTCCATAGCCAAATGCGGAACAAAATTTTTACTACGATCATAAACTTGGCGCTAGAATAAACCTAAACCGGATCATTAACCATAAACCTAGTTAGCAAGTTAGGGTTCTATCTACTATGATAGAATGTATACCTAAAGAAAACAAGTCCTTCGGGTCTTCGATCCTCTCCTTAAGCTCTTCGATGGAAGTATGGATCGTGCTTGAACTTTGGCCTCCTTGTGTCAATGATGATCCATCCGAGAGTTCCAACCTTGATCTAAACCTCCAAGTTGAGGTAACTAGAATACTTAGCTTGCTAATCTAAGTAGACTAGAGTGAGTAGAGTGTGATTTAGAGTAGCTAAGTCTCATTAACCCTTGATTATCAACACATGATACACGAGGGTTTGAGAGAGGAAGAAGGAGAGAGCAAGCTTGAGGAAAGAGAAAGTATTTGTGATAATGATAATTGATAAATGTCATGGCTCCTTGATATGACAATAAGCATGGCATGAAAATAATATTTTAACAAAAATATCCAGGTCTCAAAATATCTCATCATAATATCTAAAGTCAAAGAGTCAACCCAAGTCAAAATGTCAACCCAAGTAGCCATGCCACTAAATTATCATTTACCAAAAATAATAAAACCTTTTCTCCACCTCATATTTGTTTTGACTATGTCAATGGTCAAAAACCCTAATGAGGTGTCTCCTTCTATACCTCCTCTCATCCGTATATACATACCCACATCCGTGTTCCGAGAAACACGAATACAATGAGATAAAACTAATCCAACAATCAAATACTAGGATCCGGCTTAAACCAAAGCCCACTAGTATAGTCCACTCAAACACCACACGCGCACAAGTACACGTATGTGATCGAACCCTGTCGTAAAACCATACGACCTCTACTCGTTTCGTCCGAAGCAGGGAAACCCTCTGTGTGGGACTCTAAAGACTCGACAGTACTCTGGCAGTGGGTTTAACCACAAGCACATCAGCGGCACTAGCTATGCCTAATGGCTACCCAGGTATCTGTCGATAAAAAGGTCGACGAGCAAGCTCATCCAAACTCCTACTGAGCCTATCTGTGACAATCTTCGTACAATCCGGTCTGTTCGTCTAAGAGTATCGCATATCGGGCCTAGGGATGGTAAACATCATGTAGGGTTCCTAGGCACTCTCAAGAGGTCTCACAAGGCATCAACCATTCCAATTTCAAATTTTATGAGTGCCGAGAAACTCTAATACAGATCGTTAACTAGAATTTTAGGCGAAACAGTAACTAGTTAACAACTTAACTAAAAGTGAGAAGCTACAACCTTTGTAGATCCGGTTCTCCACTTCCGTAGCTCCACGTAAACATCCTCCCGCTGTCCAAGTCGGATCTCGGACTCTGGCATCGGCTTCATCGGAGAAATGGGCGGACTAGTCGTTGGGTATGATGCCGAAGATGATCTACGTCAAGGTTACACAAGATCAAGCTCCAACTTCACCAAGTTGTGAAACTTGTGAAGAAAACACCCTATACTACTTGGCAAGAGGTATAGGGTGAAGAAATAGGAGGTGGGTTCACTTTAGAATTGGATTTCTCACTTGTTTACTCAAGATGCCATTAATGGTGGCAAGCTTTTTCTTGAACTCAAGAAGAAGAAGAAGATGAAGATGATTATGATAAGTTAATTAAAAATGCAAAAGAAATGAATACTTATCATAATATAAACTATGGTTAGGTGTAGAGAATTGACTAAGGTTAGATGAATGGTTAGGGTTAAGCATGAAGACAAAATGGTCACTTTGGTCAAAGCTTCAAGAAAGAAAGCAACCATTTTGTTTTCTTTTGCAATTTCCTTTTAATCCAAATTAAAAAGATAAATGAATGAATAAATAAAAACCCTAACCATTTACTTAACCAAGGTTTAATTCTTTACACTTAACCAAATGAGCAAGTATCATCAAACATGATACAAACATGTGCACAAAAGTATATCACATATACAACTTGCACATCAAGTGAGAAAATCCATTTAAAGTGAACCAATACTAGTTAATGCAAAGTAATATATCAAATATATATAATTATACATTTAATCATTAAATCAACACTTGATTCAATGATCCGGTCATATCGCATTTAACCGACTAGTATCCTATGTATCGGCTTATCAAATCAATCCTTGATTCGATATCTAGGTTATATCGCATATAACCAATCGATACATTCATCGCGAGAATGGAATACGGTATCACATACACGCATTATTCTCGGTCCTGCACATATCTCATATGCGCTCCTATTTCGTTTCGCTTGAGCCAGGAAACCTCTGTGTAGGACTCTAAAGACTCGTCAATACGCCGGCAGCAGATGATGATCATATCAAGCACCCACAAGCCGCAAGCGGTCTGCTAAACGTAACGGCCACCCGGGTATTGAGCGATTAGAAGATCGACGAGCTAGCCCGCTCACACTCCTGTGAATCCAACCAGTAACACTTACCGTACAGTCCGGTCTGTTCGTCTGATATGTCGCATATCAAGTCTAGGGGTGGTAAACGTCAGACCCCAGTAACCGATAATTCGTGCCTATGTGAGGCTCATAACGGGTCGAGAAACTACTGGTAACACTTACCAGCAAATCTCTGATCATCCCTGGCCAGGGACTTCCCTGTTACGGCCAATCGAGCACAACGCAACATCAACCCCCAATACCGGGAGAGACGAAACCCCTCCTATCGCTCATTGCCTCCATGTGACTCGGGACTGTACCCAAAGACCACCGTTTTGCACGCCCTCATGGACGTGGTAAGGTGGAGATCAAAGTACAGTAGGAATCACACAAGACTCTATGATGATCTCGGGTCTACAGACTAACCTGCACAAGTGTCACCTGAGAACTTCCATCTGACGTGAGGTATAATGCCATCTGGGAGTTCTCGGCGAGTCCGTCCAGTGTACCCAGTCTCCACTGAGCACCCGTATACTATCTCTGATGTCAAACACCAATGGATATGGGATCATCCATCGCCCATCTCATGGGTCGAGAAGCGTATAAGCTAGTCTACACTGGTATATCGATGCCCCGTCTCGATACACCCACGACTAGGGACCTTGAAGGATGTACTTATGGACTACCATGTCCCCACTAGTATGATCTACATCATAGTCCAGGCAATCAAGTACACATCCTAAGGGCTTTACCAACATGTAACTACAAGACAGTTTAAAGAGACTAGTATACATGTTAAGATAAAGAGTAACCAGATAGCATACTATCATATCGAGCAAGAGAGTCATCTCTATATATGTCTAAGCATCCAATATAATATACATCATCTGTACAATACTGGCCTCTAGGGCATACATACAACTAACAATCTCCCACTTGCACTAGGGCCAGCTGCTGTAGTATCGCATACCGAGCATCCCGAAAAGTCTCTCAAACTGTATCTGGGGAATGGCCTTCGTGAGTGGATCCGCCGTGTTGTTCTTCGTGTCAACCCTCCTGACCTCGATCTCCCGGCGATCAACTATCTCCCGGATCAAGTGATACCGCCTCAGAATATGCCTGGATCGCTGATGGGACCTAGGTTCCTTGGCCAAAGCCACCGCTCCATTGTTATCGCAATACAAAGGTATTGGATGCTCAATGGATGGAACCACTCCAAGTTCAGTAATGAACTTCTTGATCCAGACAGCCTCTTTCGCAGCATCGTTGGCAGCGATGTATTCAGCCTCCATCGTCGAGTCTGCCACGGTTTCCTGCTTGGAACTCTTCCAGCTAACCGCCCCTCCGTAAAGGGTAAAGACAAATCCCAACTGCGACTTAGAGTCGTCCTTATCACTCTGGAAGCTCGAATCAGTAAAGGACTCCACTTGGAGTTCTTCGTTACCATACACCAAGAGCATCTCTTTAGTCCTTCGTAAGTACTTAAGAATGCTCTTCACAGCTGTTCAGTGACTCTCTCCAGGATCAGCTTGATACCTGCTCACTACACTTAGTGAGTATGCTACATCGGGTCTAGTACATAGCATCGCATACATGATAGAGCCTACAGCTGAAGCATAGGGTATCCCTTGCATGCGAGCTCTCTCCAAATCAGTCTTGGGAGACATCTCTTTAGAGAGAGTGACTCCAGAGATCATGGGCAAGTTCCCACGCTTGGATTCTTCCATACTAAACCTCTTTAGTATGGTGTCAATGTACCTGGATTGGGACAATCCCAATATCCGTTTGGATCTATCTCTATAGATCCTAATTCCCAATATGCAGGAGGCATCACCAAGATCTTTCATTGAGAATCTTTGTGATAAGAAGAGCTTGACCGATTGCAGCATAGGAATATCATTTCCTATCAAGAGTATGTCGTCCACGTACAATACGAGGAAGACAACCTTACTCTCTGCCATCTTCTTGTAGATACAAGGTTCATCTGGGTTTTTGACGAAATCAAACTCTTTGATAACGACATCAAAGAAGATATTCCAACTCCGCGATGCTTTCTTTAATCCATAAATGGATTTAAGCAGCTTGCACACCTTCCCGCCGCTCCCACTGTCTACGAAGCCCTCTGGCTGAGTCATGTACACGCACTCTTCTAAATCACCATTTAGAAAGGCGGTCTTAACATCCATTTGCCAGATTTCGTAGTCATGATATGCAGCGATGGCAAGCATGATCCGGATGGATTTAAGCATAGCCACTGGAGAAAAGGTTTCGTCATAGTCCACACCTGGTCTTTGACGAAAACCCTTTGCAACAAATCTAGCTTTGAAAGTCTCCACTTTCCCATCTACACCAAGTTTTTTCTTGAAGATCCACTTGCTCCCAATGGGTTTTACCCCTTCAGGAGTAACTTCCAAAGTCCATACTTTGTTGGTGTACATGGATTCCATCTCGGACCGCATAGCATCCAGCCATTTCACAGAGTCCCTACTCGTGATGGCCTGCTCGAAGCTAGTTGGGTCATCATCCTCCATGATGCAATCCTCGCTTCCACCATCCATGAGAAAACCGTAGTATCTCTCAGGTTGGCGAGGAACCCTACTAGATCGGCGGAGAGGCTGAGGTTCATTGGGAGCTACTGAATCTTCTGGTTCCACTAAATCTTCAGTTACGGTTTGTGTATCTGGAACTTCTTCCAGCTCTACCACTTTGCCACTAATTTCTTTTTCAAGGAATTCCTTTTCTAAAAAGGTGGCATATTGAGAAACAAATACCTTTTGTTCTTCAGCATGGTAGAAAAGATATCCCTGGGAATTCTTAGGATATCCCACAAACTTACAAAGAACTGACTGTGCCTCGAGTTTGTCTGGATTTTGCCTTTTGACATAGGCCGGACAACCCCATATCTTAACTCATTTAAAATATGGTCTCTTCCTACTCCATATCTCATATGGTGTGGTAGGTATAGATTTAGATGGAACTTGATTCAATAGGTATGCTGCCGTCTCCAGCGCATATCCCCAAAAGGAAATAGGTAACTCAGCTGTGCTCATCATAGAGCGCACCATATCTAATAGGGTGCGGTTCCTCCGTTCTGATACACCGTTGTGCTGTGGTGTATATGGAGGAGTCAGCTGAGAGAGAATCCCATTCTCTTTTACGAAGTCCAGGAATTCATTGCTTAAGTATTCACCTCCTCGATCAGATCGAAGGATTTTAATACTTTTTCCGGTTTGGTTTTCGACTTCTTGTTTATATTCTCTAAATTTCTCAAAAGCTTCTGATTTGTGTTTCATCAGGAACACATATCCGAATATAGAGAGATCGTCAGTGAATGTAATGAAGTACGAAGAACCATCCCTGGCATGTGTAGACATAGGACCACATACATCACTATGTATCAGTCCCAAGAGTTTGGTAACTCTTTCTCCGTGTCCCGTAAACGGAGTTTTGGTCATCTTGCCTTTGAGACATGACTGGCAAGTGTCATAAGATGAAAATTCGAATGGTTTCAAATATACATCCTTATGCAACTTAGCCAGTCGTGTCGCATTGATGTGACCCAGTCTACAATGCCACAAGAAGGATTCGTTCAGTTCTGAACTCTTCCTCTTGTGTGTGTTTGTTATGCTCAGAACTGTTGATTGATTTAGAACATAAATGCCATTGCACAACGTGCCTGATCCAACCAACTTTTGGTTACGGAAAATGTTCATAACATTATCCTGTAATACAAAATTATATCCTGTTGGGGTAAAAATTTACACCCCTGTTGACCGAGTCAAAGTCAAGGTCAACCCCCAAGCTAGGTGGGCCTAAGCCCAGGTCAAGTGGGCCCATGCCCCGGTCGAGTCCGAACATGAAGCGGCCGGCCCTCCCCCATGCCAAAATGAAATCATGTAATAAATAATTTTTGTGTAATTTTTTATGCATGAATGTAAAAAAAATGGGTATAAAGCCAAATTTTTGTAAGCCCATGGTTTATGTGCAAAAAGAAATGGCACATGAACCATAGGATGGGAAAAATGCCATTTTGTAAAGCCCAAGGGGCTATATGTAAATGTGTAAGCCTATATAAGGCAACATGATGATGAATAAAGGATAGACATTTTCATTCCCCCAAAAATTAGGGTTCTTTGTGTCTCCTGCTCCTTCTCCAAGGTTCTAAACCTTCTCATTTCTTTTGAATTAAATCAAGAGTTTTACTCTTTCTTTTCCAAAACTAAGTAGTTTTCCACCACAAAACCCATAAAAGGGAACTCAGATCTCCCATCAGATATAAAAAAGGAGTGATTTTTAAAATCTCTTGCTTCTTGATCTTCAAGATCCAGCCAAGCAACAGGAGGAAGAAGAAGAACCCCCTTCATCAGCTTCAAAACATCCTAGGAGTTTAACTCCATATATACATATATAATAAATATTTCCTTTTTGAAGCATAGCTTCTGATTCTAGGCAAAAAGCCTCTTTTTCTCGCCGACGCTCAAGCGCAGAGCGCCCACATGCCGACACGTGGCGCGCTTGTGCTCAAGCGCAAGAGCTCGAGCGCAAGTCGCCCTCGTGCCGACACGTGGTGCTCTTGCGCTCAAGCGTAAGCGCTCGAGCGCAAGTCACCCCGGTGCCGACACGTGGCGCGCTTGCGCTCCAGCGCAAGCGCTCGAGCGCAAGCCGCCCCCGTGCCGACATGTGGCGCTTTTGCGCTCAAGCGCAAGCGCTCGAGCATAAGTCACCCCGGTGCCGACACGTGGCGCGCTTGCGCTCCAGCGCTAGCACTCGAGCGCAAGTCGCCCCCGTGCCGACACGTGGCGCTCTTGCGCTCAAGCGCAAACGCTCGAGCGCAAGTCGCCCACGTACCGACACGTGGAGCGCTTGCGCCCAAGCGCTCAGTGTCCGAGCGCAAAGCGCCCACATGCCGACACATGGCGCGTTGTGCTCCAGCACTCTGCGCTCGAGCGCAGAGCGCCCACGTGGCGACACGTGGCATGCTTGCGCTCCAGCGCAAGCGCTCGAGTGCAAGTCGCCCCCGTGTCGACACGTGGCGCTCTTGCGCTCCAGCGCAAGCGCTGGAGTGCAAGTCGCCCACGTACCGACACGTGGCGCGCTTGCGCCCAAGCGCTCAGCGTCCGAGCGCAAAGCGCCCACGTGCCGACACGTGGCGTGTTGCGCTCCAGCACTCTGCGCTCGAGCGCAGAGCGCCCACGTGCCGACACGTGGCATGCTTGCGCTCAAGCACCCAGCGTCCGAGCGCAAAGCGCCCACGTGCCGACACGTGGCGCGTTGCGCTCCAGCACTCTGCGCTCGAGCGCAAAGCGCCCACGTGCCGACACGTGGCGCGCTTGCGCTCAAGCGCCTAGGCGCTGGCCCCACGCATCCTTTGGATGTCCTTTTCCCCTTTATTTATATACACATGTATATATATACATATGTACACATACACATACTCCACGACACTGTCCCTGTTGGAAAAAAATTTCTAACGGGGCGCTGCCCCGCACCCCGCAAGGGGGCTGCTCGCCCCCTTGACCCCCAGCCCGCTATCCGGGTAGCGGGACCCCCGTAAAAACTCTGCGTGGCTCCCGATATATTCAAACACCCCTTCCAAAACAACACACACGCACACTGCACATTGAGTTCGCATGACCAGTTTAACCCGTCAATCGGAGGTTCCCTCGCTCCAAAGGCGATGGGTAATTAACGGCAGCTTAGTCCGCGGCTGCCGGAGATTCGGATCCCCACAATCGTTAAATCCCGGCCTACCCTAGGCAGGGGGAATCTGTAGTACGCCTGACAAGCGCGCGCGTATTCCCATCTCAATGGAGTGACGAAAAACACCCTACAGATTCTGGCACGCCCGGTGGGACCAATCTCTCCTCTCATATCTCGGGTTAAACGTTCATGCGAACTCAATCAATTTACATGTGTATACTTATACTAAAATAATACTTTTTCATGCAGATTTTCAAGAAATCACCTTCCGACGATGTCTTCGATGATGAACTCAGCTCCCGTCTCCTACACGATGAGGATAAACTCTAGGACGGTCCTTCCGGCCAGTCTCGGGCGACAATGGGAGGAGCCGCTGCTACCTTTCGGCTCTATTATGTTCATGCCTCTTGGCGCCATCCCAGCTCCTCAAGCCCCGGTGGCAGACAAACCGGTCTCGAAAGGCAAAAGGCCAAATGTAGTTGTCGTGAGGGCACCTCAGCCTAAGCGTAAGTCCGTTCCCGAACGACTCTCCATGGCCCCAGCTGGGGGCAAGGCCATCGACACCAACAAAGCTGCAATGCGTTTCGAGCAAGCTCCAGCGACGCCTCCGACAACTGCTCGATTGGGTGTCTTCTCAAGCCTCCCCATCACCCGGCCTATGGCGGCTGCCCGAAGAGCAGAAGCCTGCCAAGTGCTCAAGGCAGAGAAGCTGAGGCAGAAGCGGCTCAGATATAGAGCCAACAAAAGGGCTTAGGGCTCTGGCCATGTTAAAATTTATGAATTTCCAAAGCCCGGACCGCTCCGCGAAACCAGCTGCCAGTGATGAAAGAATGGCTGGGTATGTGTTCCGCACTGTCTATATGGTCGGACATGAAGAAACGAACCCGCCTACGCTTCACAGCCATAGTGATGATATGGTTGACGCTACCCATCATCGGATCGATCTAAATGATGGAGAGCCCACTCAGACCGATAAGCCAGAGGAGCCCGTGGTTCCTGCGGAATTGAGCTCAGGCAATAAAGATTACCCGGTTGTCATAGCCGGAACTACAGAACAAGCATTATTCCAATGGCTTCAAAGGCAATTTCAGGACAGGTATGAGAAGATGGCCGAGGTCTATTCCAAAGTCGACGAGCTGGCAAACGTCGTGGCAGATCTCGCGACCCAAGTCGCCCGATTGCAATTACAGCAGAATCAAATTTTGGCTCATGAGCCATGGATTGATACCCGGGGGCAGCCAACTGATATCCCTTTCAACTTAAAAGCGGAGCGCCTTCGCGAGAACCGGTCGCAATCAATCTCCAGTCCCTCCGATACATACGCCGGTGGGGAATCGCCTCTGAAAGAGAAGCTGGAAAAAGTCTATTCCTTCAAGAGGGAAAAGGTCCACAAGATATTCAGGGACGCCCTAAGAAACGGTCTACAACTGCCAGAATCAAAGAGACCGCAAGAAGAGAATATGACCGACGACCCAAAATATTGCCCCTATCATAGGGTGATAGGTCATGCCATTGAGGACTGCTTCGTCTTCAAAGATTGGGTCGAAAGGCAATACAAGACGGGGGAGATAGAACTGTCTAAAGGCGTGTTGGCAAATAGTCAAGCTATGATCGCCGATTTCATGCAAATGGAGACCGAAGCCTTTCGGGAACCTAATCCTCCCAGACATGTGCCTCGAGGACCAGCATCAGTAAAGGCACCCACTCCAATGGAGAGAAAGAAGAATGTATACTCCTTCAAGAGAGATGAAGTCCGCAAAATATTCATGGACGCCCTGAACAGCGGTCTGCAACTGCCCGTTCCAAAGAGGCCACAGGAAATGAACATGACCGGCAATCCCATATACTGCCCATATCATAGAGTGGTGGGTCATACCATCGAAGACTGCTATATTTTCAAAGATTGGGCAGAGGACCAATATAAGCTTGGAAAAACCTCACAATCCTCGGATGTATCGGCAAGCCACAGAGCTAGGTCATCAACACAGCTCCGCCAAGATCAAAGTTCAAGGAGCTGGGATAAGCAAAAAGGACCACAACGTCATTAAACTGGGAACAATCGACCTCTAAGTCGTTAAACTGGGAATGTAAAAATATATGTATACATATATATGTAAATAAACAAAAATAATGTGTAAATAAAAAAAAATAGAGAAAAGCCGAAATGATGGGGCAACCGCGAACAAATAGCCGAAATGATAGGGCAATTGCGACCTTCGCGATAAGAAAAGCTGAAATGATAAAGCAATCGCGGTAAAAAAAAACAAAAAAACAAAAAAAACAAAAATAAAACAAAAAAACAACGGCGAAGGATGAGTCGCTCCTGGTACCATATTCCAGTGCAGCGATGCAGACGCCAACCAAAATCCAATTTCCCAAAATTCTTCCGGCCCTACGGCTAGTCCCCAAATTGACTGCCGTATACAATCCACGGGCTCAAATAATTCTCAGCATACCCATTCCCCACTGCAACCACCAGTTACGCGGCAGGTCTCCGCCTTCGGAATTATGCTCCATTAAGAAGACCCACTCATGTGTCCTTACGATGCATGAGGAGAACAAACCTTCGTGGGATCCTTACGACTCACGAAGGAAAAACACACTTAGGAGTCCCTACGACTCCTAAGGAGAACATACACCTGCGGGATCCTTACGACTCGCAGGGAGAAAATACCTTTATGGGACCCTCACGGCCCATAAAATTGAAAAGTCTTAGGTGGTAGGGATCTAAACCTGTCTCCTAAGCCATCGCTCCCCAGTCCCCAAGTGGTGAATGATGAGTCGCTCCTGGTACCATATTCCAGTGCAGCGATGCAGACGCCAACCAAATTCCAAACCCCATGCACCAAGAGGCGAATGATGAGTCGCTCCTGGTACCATATTCCAGTGCAGCGATGCAGACGCCAACCAAATTCGCTCCCCAATCCCCAAGCGGCGAATGATGAGTCGCTCCTGGTACTACATTCCAGTGCAGCGATGCAGACGCCAACCAAATTCGCTCCCCAATCCCCAAGTGGCGAATGATGAGTCGCTCCTGGTACCATATTCCAGTGCAGCGATGCAGACGCCAACCAAATTCGCTCCCCAATCCCCAAGTGGCGAATGATGAGTCGCTCCTGGTACCATATTCCAGTGCAGCGATGCAGACGCCAACTAAATTCCAAATCCCAATCCCCAACGGCGAATGATGAGTCGCTCCTGGTACCATATTCCAGTGCAGCGATGCAGACGCCAACCAAATTCCAAATCTCATACCAACGATGAATGATGAGTCGCTCCTGGTACTACATTCCAGTGCAGCGATGCAGACGCCAACCAAATTCACTCCCCAATCCCCAACGGCGAATGATGAGTCGCTCCTGGTACCATATTCCAGTGCAGCGATACAGACGCCAACCAAATTCCAAATCCCATACCCCAACGGCGAATGATGAGTCGCTCCTGGTACCATATTCCGGTGTAGCGATGCGACGCCAACAAAGTCCTGAAATGTTTCTGGCCCTACGGTCTGGATCATACATCCTGCAAAACCCTATACAATCCACGGGCGTAAAACAATCCCGATCTCTCAAAAAAAAAAGAAAAAAAAGAAGAAAAGAACGGTATGTCCACAAGCAAACGGGCACGGATGAAAACCCGAAAGGGCTCCGTGAGTAAAAACAGCAGGACTGCCGGCGAGTTTGTGAAAACCCGAAAGGGCGCAAACTCGTAAAAAAAGAGAGGAGGAAATGCACTCGCAAAGTCCTCTCGACTTTGTGAGGAGAAAATTCCCGCGTGAGATCCTTACGACTCACAAAGGAGCAACACACTTGGGAGTCCCCATGACTCCCAAGAAGAAAATGCACTTACGGGATCCTTACGACCCGTAGGGAGAAAATGCTTTGTGAGACCCTTACGGCTCACAAAATTGAAAAGTCTTAGGCGATAGGGACCTAAAACCTGTCTCTTAAGCCATCGCTTCCTGATAAGCAAGCACAAATGATGATTCGCTCCTGGTACCATATTCCAGTGTAGCGATACTGATGCCAAGCAAAAACCAATTCCCAAATCCTTTCGGGGCAAATGATGAGTTGCTCCTGGCATTATTCCAGTGCAGCAATGCAGATGACGACCAAAACCAAAATCCCCAAACCCTCTCATGACAAATGATGATTCGCTCCTGGTACCATATTCCAGTGTAGCGATGCTGATGTCAACCCAAATCAAATCAAACCAACAACCTCTACGGCGGAATCATGCTCTGTCCCAGAATCTACCCCGTGTCGAAATCATGCTTCGCCTCGGGATATCTACCTTCCCTGCCGGAGTTATGCTCCGCCTCGGAATCAAATCAACCAGCAAGCTCTGCGTCGGAATTATGCTTCGTCTCAGAATGCACCCCGTGTCGAAATGATGCTTCGCCTCGGTGTACCTGCCTTCCCTGTCGAAATTATGCTTCGTCTCGGAATAAAGTCAACCCGCGACACTCCGCGCCGGGGAAAAGTCCATCAGCGACACTCCGTGCCGGGGAAAAGTCAACCCGACACTCCGCGCCGGGGAAAAGTCGATCAGCGACACTCCGCGCCGGGGAAAAGTCAACCACCGACGCTCCGTGCCGTGGAAAAGTCCATCAGCGACACTCCGTGCCGGGGAAAAGTCAACCCGCGACACTCCGCTCCGGGGAAAAGTCCATCAGCGACACTCCGCGCCGGGGAAAAGTCCATCAGCGACACTCCGTGCCGGGGAAAAGTCGATCAGCGACACTCCGCGCCGGGGAAAAGTCGATCAGCGACACTCCGTGCCGGGGAAAAGTCCAACCAGCGACACTCCGTGCCGGGGAAAAGTCAACCCGACACTCCGCGCCGGGGAAAAGTCCATCAGCGACACTCCGTGCCGGGGAAAAGTCAACCAGCGACACTCCGCGCCGGGGAAAAGTCGATCAGCGACACTCCGCGCCGGGGAAAAGTCAACCCGACACTCTACGCCGGGGAAAAGTCCATCAGCGACACTCCGTGCCGGGGAAAAGTCAACCCGACACTCCGCGCCGGGGAAAAGTCGATCAGCGACACTCCACGCCGGGGATAAGTCCATCAGCGACACTCGGTGCCGGGGAAAAGTCAACCAGCGACACTCCGCGCCGGGGAAAAGTCGATCAGCGACACTCCGTGCCTGGGAAAAGTCAACCCGACACTCCGCGCCGGGGAAAAGTCCATCAGCGACACTCCGTGCCGGGGAAAAGTCAACCCGACACTCCGTGCCGGAGAAAAGTCGATCAGCGACACTCCGCGCCGGGGAAAAGTCAACCACCGACACTCCGCGCCGGGGAAAAGTCCATCAGCGACACTCCGTGCCGGGGAAAAGTCAACCACTGACGCTACGCACCGGGGAAAAGTCCATCAGCGACACTCCGTGCCGGGGAAAAGTCAACCCGCGACACTCCGCGCCGGGGAAAAGTCCATCAGCGACACTCCGTGCCGGGGAAAAGTCAACCAGCGACACTCCACGCCGGGGAAAAGTCCATCAGCGACACTCCGTGCCGGGGAAAAGTCAACCCGACACTCCGCGCCGGGGAAAAGTCGATCGGCGACACTCCGTGCCGGGGAAAAGTCAACCCGACACTCCGCGCCGGGGAAAAGTCGATCGGCGACACTCCGTGCCGGGGAAAAGTCAACCCGACACTCCGCGCCGGGGAAAATTCGATCAGCGACACTCCGTGCCAGGGAAAAGTCAACCAGCGACACTCCGCGCCGGGGAAAAGTCCATCAGCGACACTCCGTGCCGGGGAAAAGTCAACCCGACACTCCGCGCCGGGGAAAAGTCCATCAGCGACACTCCGTGCCGGGGACACGTCGACCAGCGACACTCTGCATCGGGGAAACGTCCAACACAGAGACTCCTCATCAGGGAAACGTCAACCAGCCGATACTCCGCCTCGGGGAAACGTCAAGCAGACACTCCGTGCCGGGGGCACATCGACAACAGACACTCCGCCTTGGGGAAACATTGACCAGCGACACTCCGTGCCGGGGACACGTCTACCAAATCGCTTCGGATCAGAGCGTCGACCGTCTATGTCGCAAAAAGGGCAGTGCAGGCTCCCGCAAATTGGGAACCCAAATCGCTCCGGATCAGAGCATCGACCGTCTATGTCGCAAAAAGGGCAGTGCAGGCTCCGGCAAATTGGGAACCCAAATCACTTCGTAACAGAGCGTCGACCGTCTATGTCTCAAAAAGGGCAGTGCAGGCTCCCGCAAATTGGGAACCCAAATCGCTCCGTATCAGAGCGTCGACCGTCCATGTCGCAAAAAGGGCAGTGTAGGCTTCCTACAAAGCAGGAACCAGATCGCTCCGGCCAGGGAAACGTCTACCACGGACACTCCGTCTCGGAGACGCGTTAAGCGTCGACCGTCCATGTCGTAAAAAGGGCAGTGCATCCCAAAAAGTGGGAACCAAAAGCAAGTCGCCTCCACGTGAAAGAAGATCCATCAATTTCATGCACACGACCCACATATGTTGTGTGCATTTATTGATGGGGGGCAATTTGTTGGGGTAAAAATTTACACCCCTGTTGACCGAGTCAAAGTCAAGGTCAACCCCCAAGCTAGGTGGGCCCAAGCCCAGGTCAAGTGGGCCCATGCCCCGGTCGAGTCCGAACATGAAGCGGCCGGCCCTCCCCCATGCCAATATGAAATCATGTAATAAATAATTTTTGTGTAATTTTTTATGCATGAATGTAAACAAAATGGGTATAAAGCCAAATTTTTGTAAGCCCATGGTTTATGTGCAAAAAGAAATGGCACATGAACCATAGGATGGGCAAAATGCCATTTTGTAAAGCCCAAGGGGCTATATGTAAATGTGTAAGCCTATATAAGACAACATGATGATGAATAAACGATAGACATTTTCATTCTCCCAAAAATTAGGGTTCTTTGTGCCTCCTGCTCCTTCTCCAAGGTTCTAAACCTTCTCATTTCTTTTGAATTAAATCAAGAGTTTTACTCTTTCTTTTCCAAAACTAAGTAGTTTTCCACCACAAAACCCATAAAAGGGAACTCAGATCTCCCATCAGATCTAAAAAAGGAGTGATTTTTAAAATCTCTTGCTTCTTGATCTTCAAGATCCGGCCAAGCAACAGGAGGAAGAAGAAGAACCCCCTTCATCAGCTTCAAAACATCCTAGGAGTTTAACTCCATATATACATATATAATAAATATTTCCTTTTGGAAGTATAGCTTCTGATTCTAGGCAAAAAGCCTCTTTTTCTCGCCGACGCTCAAGCACAGAGCGCCCACGTGCCGACACGTGGCGCGCTTGAGCTCAAGTGCAAGAGCTCGAGCGCAAGCGGCCCTCGTGCCGACACGTGGCGCTTTTGCGCTCAAGCGCAAGCGCTCGAGCGCAAGTCACCCTGGTGCCGACACGTGGCGCGCTTGCGCTCCAGCGCAAGCGCTCGAGCGCAAGCCGCCCACGTGCCAACACGTGGCGCTCTTGTGCTCAAGCGCAAGCGCTCGAGCGCAAGTCACCCCGGTGCCGACACGTGGCGCGCTTGCGCTCCAGCGCAAGCGCTCGAGCGCAAGTCGCCCCCGTACCGACACGTGGCGCTCTTGCGCTCAAGCGCAAGCGCTCGAGCGCAAGTCGCCCCCGTACCGACACGTGGCGCTCTTGCGCTCAAGCGCAAGCGCTCGAGCGCAAGTCGCCCACGTACCGACACGTGGCGCGCTTGCGCCCAAGCGCTCAGCGTCCGAGCGCAAAGCGCCCACGTGCCGACACGTGGCACGTTGCGCTCGAGCACTCTGCGCTCGAGCGCAGAGCGCCCACGTGCCGACACGTGGCATGCTTGCGCTCCAGCGCAAGCGCTCGAGCGCAAGTCGCCCCCGTGCCGACACGTGGCGCTCTTGCGCTCGAGCGCAAGTCGCCCACGTACCGACACGTGGCGCGCTTGCGCTCAGCGCCCGAGCGCAAAGCGCCCATGTGCCGATACGTGGCGCGTTGCGCTCCAGTACTTTGCGTTCGAGCGCAGAGCGCCCACGTGCCGACACGTGGCACTCTTGCGCTCAAGCGCCCAGCGTCCGAGCGCAAAGCGCCCACGTGTCGACACGTGGCGCGTTGCGCTCCAGCACTCTGCGCTCGAGCGCAAAGCGCCCACGTGCCGACACGTGGCGCGCTTGCGCTCAAGCGCGGAGGCGCTGGCCCCACGCATCCTTTGGATGTCCTTTTCCCCTTTATTTATATACACATGTATATATATACATACGTATACATATGTACACATACACATACTCCACGACACTGTCCCTGTTAGAAAAAAATTTCTAACGGGGCGCTGCCCCGCACCCCGCAAGCGGGATGCTAGCCCCCTTGACCCCCAGCCCGCTATCCGGGTAGCGAGACCCCCGTAAAAACTCTGCGTGGCTCCCGATATATTCAAACACCCCTTCCAAAACAACACACACGCACACTGCACATTGAGTTCGCATGACCAGTTTAACCCGTTAATCGGAGGTTCCCTCGCTCCAAAGGCGAGGGGTAATTAACGGCAGCTTAGTCCGCGGCTGCCGGAGATTCGGATCCCCACAATCGTTAAACCCCGGCCTACCCTAGGCAGGGGGAATCTGTAGTACGCCTGACAAGCGTGCGCGTATTCCCATCTCAATGGGGTGACGAAAAACACCCTACATATCCCTCTTTACTTAATAAAGAAACCGATATAATGTTGCATATCAGGTTCGGCATGTAATAGCATTCGTTCAGAACCAATGTATTACCAGTTGGTAATACAAGGTGATATTCCCCGACAGTCTTAGCTGTAACAATTGCACCATTTCCAACTCTAATGTCTTTATCACCTTCTCCAAGTTCTCTACCTTTCCTAAGCCCATGTAACTGATTACATATATGGGATCCTGACCCGGTATCTAATACGCAGGATGTAGAGCAAATGGAGAAACAGTTCTTTGTAACGAACACACCCGAAGAAAATGCATCATCATGTACTTTCTTCATTCGGGTGGAATGGGAATCCTGGTATTCCCCTATGTCCTATTCATTCCTATAACTCTTATAAGAAAGAACGGAACCAACGTTCCCCGGCACAGTATAACATGTGGGTTCGGTCAATACATCCATATTATTATCTTTATTAGGGCATGACATGGTCGCTACCTGGAGAGAGAGAAGAAAACACTTTAGCGTATGCTCGTGCAAGATCAGATTGGTTATTATCTTATCTAATCAGGATGGCTCCCACTGGTTTTTATCAAATCTTCCTTCAAACCCTAAAAGGAAAGACTAGCCGGGATTAATTACACACTACAAGTTCGCCAATCTTTCAGCCAGGCCAGTGTCGGTACTTTGAGGGAGGTCCCCCGTGCTTTCGCACGAACCTAATTAATGTAAACCTCGTTTTTCCAGAGGCGTAACCCCGTTGACACCTTTCTAGACACCTACTTGATCAGCTAATTGCAATGTGTAAAACTCTCCCAGGAGTAACTCTTACTCGCAGTGGGTATCGGGATCCAACTATCTCACAGAAGGTATGCAATCTCATTGCAAATTTCAACATTTGAAATTCCCGATAATATTTTACCCCTAGCAGCTATATGACCTTAACATAGTCAACAAATCATAAGTGCTAGTCAAGTTCAACCCGTCATTTCCTGATTGAATTAAACCCACCCGTACGACCCTTAACATAGTCAACAAAGTCGCATGACTACCCTAATCCAATCGCATCATATGCTTATACAGATAAGCACTAATTAGCTACCGCACACTACGCCTTAACATAGTCAATAAACGTAGCACGAATACTAACTAGTACTTATCTGAAATGACGGAGGGCTACGACAGGTTTTTCTGAAAACCTATTGCGTAATGAACTTGATATCGTTGTAGAATCAAATGAAGTTTTTGAAAATGGAGTGATTTTGATGCTTTTCTAGTTTTGCTAAAGGGGTCACTCCCGGTGAAGGGATCGTCGACCCTTTCCTCGTCGAATGAGGTGCGGGATATATCATATATATCACTGTGCAAAGAAGAAACTATAGAAGCAATCAAAAGTCAAACCGAGTGTGTAGCATCTGCCAGTTATTGCTAAAGGAGTCACTCCCGGTGAAGGGATCTCGGTCCTTTCCTCATCGAATAAGGTGCGGGGTATATCATATATACCGCTATGCAAAGCAAGAACTGTAGCTACCTGTTTTGTTTAAAATTTGATTCTACAACATCTTAGCTTTCTTTTATTTCATGAATCACATTAATGAAGTCCCATCATTTAAGTCACCTAAACATCACAGATAAATACGACGTACACTTATGCCATCCGCATTCGCCTGGATGTCCCCTCGTGCACCGTTAGGTTAGGTAACTAACGACAGAGCAGGGCATGGCTAGTGCGGATGCAAAACATAAGTAACGTCTATATAATATATCATATATACTATATACTGTATCTATCACAGAACAACACATGATCACATCACAGATATCGCAGCAGAAGAAACATATGAAACATTGGATATACTAGGACGTCCGTGTTTTCAATACGAGCCAGTATAAAACACGGATTCCACGGTCGTGATGAATAGCCAATCCCACACCCCTAGACCCCTACGAGAGCGGCAAGCAACCCTGCCGATTCTAGGGTTAGGAGACCCGGACTCGACTCCTCGAGATGGTCTCCTACTGGACCCTAGAACCCGGTTACTTGTGCTCCCCTCATTGGGTCTATCCTAATGCGGAAAAGTAAATAATATACAAAAGGTGACATCTTCCGCTACCTGGAAGTGCCCCAATAAAAGAATATTACATACAAGTTTTTACATGAATGAAAATGAAAAAACACTCATCTCACATAAAAAAAACCCCGGCTATTCAAACACGACAATCCAATATAACATATCCAGCAACACATAACATCACATGTCGTCAACGTAAGTAAATATGCGCATCCCAATTGTCGTTGACATATAGCAACGAAACCGGCGAAATCATATATTACACTTACGGTCACAGAAAAGAAAGTGTAAAACTACAACAGTTGGAATCCGCAATTTCTTTAGACATTACATGCTTAATCAAATGAAATACTTAGACATCACATGCCTAACAATTATAAACCCCGCATTTTAGTCCTATTATCGAAACTCTTTTCAATATCAAGTGAGACTAAACCGCTAGATTTATAACATTCATTCAGCTATCTCATAACTGTTTGTGAATTCCAATTATTGTATCCCATTCCGGATAAATAGAAAATATTAAACTTTCCGATCGAACATTCGAACACCCAAGTTTTCCCGAAACCGATCAACACATGAAATAAGTTCAAAGACATTCACTTCATGCCTCAGTACCAACGGTCCAGCCGTAGAAGGGTCAAGCCAACACCTCACATGTGGCACACCGTACTGCCCCAAACCCTAAGGTTCAAAGGGCAGTTCAAGACGGTACATAATCGAGTTAAGGTTTGTTGTCTTCTAGAGGGACCATCGCGTTACTTGCACTACTTAGAACGTCATTAAACTACGGAAAAGTCCAACAATTGGAAATTTTCAGGCAGAGGAAAGATTGGGTATTTACATCCGGTCGAACTTTTTAACATATTCTAAAATTATCCAGAAATCACATAGACAAAATCTGATAACCCGATCGAATAATCGAATCCCCAAAACTACCCCAGAAAATTCAACTCTTGAATAAATATTAAAAATTCATATAAAACTCAGCACTGTGAATGAGGAATTACTGTGCAAATTAGGATGGCTGAAGTCATCATAGAGCCGCGGAACCGCCGCATAAGCTAGGCTTGTGCCGCGGTTCCGCCGCATGTTTGAGGTGTCATTGGTCAAATTTTGCACCGTAATTCTTATAATCCCCTGCTGAATTTTTTAAGCATTTTTAATCTGGAAAAAACCCAGTTTTTAGAAAAAGTCCAGAGAGCGTGGAAAATTTAGGGTTTCGGGTTCGATCGGGTTTCAAACATCGTCAAAGCATCGCCTAAGGCTCTAGCTAGGCTCTGATACCACTGTAGGATTCCTAGGCACTCTTAAGAGGTCTCACAAGGCATCAACCATGCCAATTTCAAATTTTATGAGTGCCGAGAAACTCTAATACGGATCCTTAACTAGAATTTTAGGCGAAACAGTAAACTAGTTAACAACTTAACTAAAAGTGAGAAGCTACAACCTTTGTAGATCCGGTTCTCCACTTCCCTAGCTCCACGTAGACGTCCTCCCGCTGTCCAAGTCGGATCTCGGACTCTGGCATCGGCTTCATCGGAGAAATGGGCGGACTAGTCGTCGGGTATGATGTCGAAGATGATCTACGTCAAGGTTACACAAGATCAAGCTCCAACTTCACCAAGTTGTGAAACTTGTGAAGAAAACACCCTATACTACTTGGCAAGAGGTAGAGGGTGAAGAAATAGGAGGTGGGTTCACTTTAGAATTGGATTTCTCACTTGTTTACTCAAGATGCCATTAATGGTGGCAAGCTTTTTCTTGAACTCAAGAAGAAGAAGAAGATGAAGATGATTATGATAAGTTAATTAAAAATGCAAAAGAAATGAATACTTATCATAATATGAACTATGGTTAGGTGTAGAGAATTGACTAAGGTTAGATGAATGGTTAGGGTTAAGCATGAAGACAAAATGGTCACTTTGGTCAAAGCTTCATGAAGCTTCAACAAGCTTCAAGAAAGAAAGCAACCATTTTGTTTTCTTTTGCAATTTCTTTTTAATCCAAATTAAAAATATAAATGAATGAATAAATAAAAACCCTAACCATTTACTTAACCAAGGTTTAATTCTTTACACTTAACCAAATGAGCAAGTATCATCAAACAAGATACAAACATGTGCACAAAAGTATATCACATATACAACTTGCACATCAAATGAGAAAATCCATTTAAAGTGAACCAATACTAGTTAATGCAAAGTAATATATCAAATATATATAATTATATATTAAATCATTAAATCAACACTTGATTCAATGATCCGGTCATATCGCATATAACCGACTAGTATCCTATGTATCGGCTTATCGAATCAATCCTTGATTCGATATCTAGGTTATATCGCATATAACCAATCGATACATTCATCGCGAGAATGGAATACGGTATCACATACGCGCATTATTCTCGGTCCTACACATATCTCATATGCGCTCCTATTTCGTTTCGCTTGAGCCAAGAAACCTCTGTGTAGGACTCTAAAGACTCGTCAATACACCGGCAGCAGATGATGATCATATCAAGCACCCACAAGCCGCAAGCGGTCTGCTAAACGTAACGGACACCCGGGTATTGAGCGATCAGAAGATCGACGAGCTAGCCCGCTCACACTCCTGTGAATCCAACCAGTAACACTTACCGTACTGTCTGGTCTGTTCGTCTGATATGTCGCATATCAAGTATAGGGGTGGTAAACGTCAGACCCCAGTAACCGATAAGTCCTGCCGATGTGAGGCTCATAACGGGTCGAGAAACTACTGGTAACACTTACCAGCAAATCTCTGATCAGCCCTGGCCAGGGACTTCCCTGTTACGGCCAATCGAGCACAGCGCAACATCAACCCCCAATACCGGGAGAGACGAAACCCCTCGTATCGCTCATTGCCTCCATGTGACTCGGGACTGTACCCAAAGACCACCGTTTTGCACACCCTCATGGACGTGGTAAGGTGGAGATCAAAGTACAGTGGGAATCACACAAGACTCTATGACGATCTCGGGTCTACAGACTAACCTGCATAAGTGTCACCTGAGAACTGCCATCTGACGTGAGGTATAATACCATCTGGGAGTTCTCAGCAAGTCCGTCCAGTGTACCCAGTCTCCACTGAGCACCCGTATACTATATCTGATGTCAAACACCAATGGATATGGGATCATCCATCGCCCATCTCATGGGTCGAGAAGCGTATACGCTAGTCTACACTGGTATATCGATGCCCCGTCTCGATACACCCACGACTAGGGACCTTGAAGGATGTACTTATGGACTACCATGTCCCCACTAGTATGATCTACATCATAGTCCAGGCAGTCAAGTACACATTCTAAGGGCTTTACCAACATGTAACTACAAGACAGTTTAAAGAGACTAGTATACATGTTAAGATAAAGAGTAACCAGATAGCATACTATCATATCGAGCAAGAAATTCACCTCTATATATGTCCAAGCATCCAATATAATATACATCATCTGTACAATACTGGCCTCTAGGGCATACATACAACTAACACATCAGACCCCTAATAGCGGTATAAGTCATGTCAGAGTGTAGCCCAGAACACCCTAAGAAACTACTGGAACACCCACCAGTAAATCTCACTTGCCCTGGCCAGGGACTTTGTGTAATGGCTCTCCAAACACAACGCGATATCAACCCCCAATACCGGGAGAGACGGTTCCTATCTAACCGCCACTGCCTCCAAGTGCTTCGGGACTGCACCCAACCACTACCTGTTTGCATGACTCAATAGAGCTGTGGTAGGGTAGCAATCTAAGAACAGCGGGAACACACTTGAGGAAAAGTAACAGTGTCAAGTCAACGGACTAAGCTGTATTCTTGTCACCTAGGAACTGTTACCTGATAATAGGAATAATACCAACCAGAAGTACCCTACGAGTCCGTCCAGTGTAACTCATAACCCAATGAGCACCTGCATACTATCTCCAGTATAACGTACTGATGGCTGTGAGACAGACCATCTCCCCTGCTGGGATGAGAGACGTATACACTAGTCTACTTTAGAGTATCGATGCCCTGTTTCGATAATCCTATGACTAGGGACCTGTATAAGGATGTGCTTATAGACTACCCAGCCCCCATTAGTGTGACCGCCATCACAACGCTGGTAGTCAAGCAAAGATCCTAAGGGCCCTATCAATATGTATTAGCGATATGTTAAAAGAAACACATATACATATTGGGATAGATACAAACCAAGTAGCATACTACTATATCGAGCACGACTATCATCAATCCGTGTATATATCCCAAGCTTCCAAAATGTAATATACAAACTAGTACTATACAATAATGGCATCTAGGGAATACATATCCAACAATCTCCCACTTGCATCAAAGGCCAGTAATTGGTGTACCGCATACCCAACGTCTGCACCAAGGCCATCTGCCGGCGTACCGCATACCCAATAGCTCAAAAAGTTGCTCGAACTGTGCTTGAGGGAGGGCCTTTTTGAATAGATCCGCCGTGTTATCTTTAGTGTCCACTCTCCGTACCTCGATCTCCTGGCGATCAATGATCTCCCTGATAAAGTGATACCGCCTTAAGATGTGTCTGGATTTTTGATGGGACCGTGGTTCCTTCGCTAAAGCTATAGCCTCATTGTTATCGCAATACAAAGGTATTGGGTCAACAATGGACGAAACTACCTGAAGTTCACTAATGAACTTCTTCATCCAGACCGCCTCTTTTGCGGCATCGCTTGCAGCAATGTATTCAGCCTCCATCGTCGAGTCTGCGACTGTGTTCTGTTTGGAACTTCTCCAACACATTGCCCCTCTGTTGAGGGTAAACACAAAACCCGAGACAGACTTGCTATTGTCCTTGTCACTCTGGAAGCTTGAATCGGCAATGGACTCGACCCTGAGGTCTCCATTACCGTAAACCAGGAACATCTCCTTAGTCCTTCTTAGGTACTTGAGAATGTTCTTCACTGCCGTCCAGTGGTTCTCACCTGGGTCTGACTGATACCGGCTAACCACACTTAGCACATAAGCTACATCTGGTCTTGTACATAGCATCACATACATTATAGATCCTATCGCCGAAGCGTAGGGTATAGTGCTCATGCGAACCCTCTCCTCGTCAGTTTTAGGAGACATCTTCTTGGAGAGGGTGATTCCGTGCAATGCGGGTATATTACCACGCTTGGAATCTTCTATACTAAATAACTTTAGTACGGTCTCTATTTACCTGGACTGCGAAAGTCCCAGTAATATCTTGGGTCTATCTCTGTAGATCTTGATCCCCAGAATGCACGAGGCATCACCCAGGTCCTTCATGGAGAACCGTTGTGACAAGAATAGCTTGACCGATTGTAGCATAGGAATGTCATTTCCTATCAAAAGAATGTCGTCCACGTACAAGACTAGGAATACGACTGTTCATCCTACAATCTTCTTATAAATACAAGGCTCATCCTCGTTTTTGATGAAGTCAAATTCCTTGACTGTTTCATCAAAACATATGTTCTAGCTCCGCGATGCCTGCTTTAATCCATAAATAGATTTGAGAAACTTGCACACCTTCTCGCTGCTCCCACTGTCTACAAAACCTTCTGCCTGATCCATATAAACGCACTCTTCCAAACTGCCGTTTAGAAAAGCCGTTTTTACGTCCATCTGGCAGATTTCATAGTCATGGAAGGCAGCAATGGAAAGTAGGATCCGAATGGATTTGAGCATAGCCACTGGAGAAAAAGTTTCGTCATAGTCCACACCTGGTCTTTGACAAAAATCTTTTGCAACGAGTCTAGCCTTATAGGTTTCCACCTGCCCATCTACACCAAGTTTCCTTTTATAGATCCACTTGCATCCAACGGGTTTTAACCCAAGTGGATCAATATCCAAGGTCCACACTTTATTGGTGTACATGGACTCCATTTTAGATTGTATAGCATCCAGTCACTTATCAGAGTCCCTACTGATAATGGCCTTCCTGAAACTGGTAGGATCATCTTCTTCCAAGATGCAATCCTTTCGATCCCCGTCTATGAGAAAACCGTAGTATCTTTCGGACGGATGAGAAATCCTATCAGATCTGCTGAGTGGCCGAGGTTCGTCTAGGATTATTGAATTTTCTGATTCTACTAAATCCTCAGTTTGAGTTTGTAGTTCAGATATTTCATCCAGTTGTACCGTGCTCCCACTTATTTCTTTTGCAAGAAATTGCCACTTCAAAAAGGTGGCATGCTGAGCAAAAACACCTTCTGTTCCTCGGTGTGGTAGAACAGATATCCATTTGAATGCCTGTGATATCCTACAAACTTACATAAAACTGACCGTGCCTGAAGTTTGTCCGGATTCTGGTTTTTCACCTATACCGGACAACCCCATATCTTAACCCGTTTAAGACATGGTTTTCTACCACTCCATACTTCATATGGAGTTTTAGGCACAGATTTAGACAAAACCTGATTCAACAAGTACGCTGCTGTTTTAAGCGCAAGTCCCCAGAATGAAAGAGGTAACTCAACACTACTCATCATGGAGCGAACTATGTCCAATAGGGTACGGTTCCTCCGTTCTGATACGCCGTTGTGCTGTGGTGTATACGGAGGAGTAAGCTGAGAGAGGATACCTTTCTATTTTAGAAAGTCCCTGAATTCAGTGCTTAAGTACTCCCCTCCTCTATCAGATCAGAGGATCTTGATACTTTTGCCAGTCTGGTTCTCTACTTCATTTCTGAATTCTTTGAATTTCTCAAAAGTTTCAGATTTGTGTTTCATGAGATACACATATCCGAACCTAGAGAGATCGTCAGTGAATGTGATGAAGTACGAGAACCCTCCCCGTGCATGTATAGACATCGGACCACACACATCACTGTGTATGAGTCCCAAGAGCTCTGCTGCTCTTTCTCCATGTCCAGTGAACGGAGATTTGGTCATCTTTCCTTTGAGACAAGACTGGCAAGTTTCATAAGATGAAAATTCGAACGTATTCAAGAGTCCATCTTTATGTAACTTACTTAGTCTTTTCTCTCCGATATGACCAAGTATACAATGCCACAGGTAGGATTTGTTCGTATCTGAACTCTTCCTCTTGCGTGTGTTTTGTATATTGAGAACTGTATTCTGATTTAAAACATAGATACCATTACACTGTGTACCTTCTGCAACCAGTACCTTATCAAGGTAAATGTTCATGATATTTCTATCAAGAACAAAGTTATATCCATCTTTATTTAGTAAAGAAACAGATATTATGTTGCAAACCATGGAAGGTACATAATAGCAATTGTTCAAAATCATAGTATTGCCATTTGGCAACACTAGGTGATATTCACCGACGGCTGCAGCATTAACTTGTGCTCCGTTCCCTACCCTGAGGGACATATCACCAGGTTCAACTATCCTACTTTTTCTAAGTCCCTGCAATAAATTACAGATATGAGATCCTGATCCGGTATCTAGTACCCAGGAGGTAAGACTGACCGAAAAGCAGTTCTCAATTACAAGAACACCTGAAGTAGATGCATTAGTATATTTCTTCTTCAATGGGGTCTCCTTGGAATCCAGACTATCCTCTTTCCTCTGCTCATACTTATGATCGTCATCATAAGTTATAGCTAAACCGACGTTTCCCAGCCCCGAATAAGAATTCGGATCGGTCAAGCGATACATTTTATTATCTTGATTAGGACGTGAAATGGTTGCTACCTGGAGAGACAGAAAAGAAACACTCAGCGTGCGCTCTTACAAGATTAGATTGGTTATTAATTTATTTAATCAGGATGACTCCCACTGTTTCCTCAAATTCTTCTTCAAACCGTAAAAGAAGAACTAGTCAGGATTTAATCACACATCACAATACTTGCTTAACCTTTCATCCAGGCTAGTATTGGTAATTTGAGGGAGGTTTTCCAACACTTTCGCGAAGTTCCTTAATTATATAACCTCTTTTCCCTGGAGGCGTAGCCCCGCTAACACCATTCTAGACACCTACTTGGTTCATAGCATTGATTGTTAAGTTAAATAATCTCCCGAGAGTAATTGATTGTTACGTTTTTACCGTGTCGTATTTAGAAAGTGTTTTGAAATTATTGCAATCAAAACGGTGTCGTGTGTAGCGAGCCGCGATGAGTACGGGTCATCCGCAGGGAGATGGTAGGTTTTTAGGCTTGTTTTAACGAGTTAATACCGTGTTTTGAGTTGTTGTTTACGCTAAGCGTCGTAACTAGGATATATTCAATTACAAGACTTGTTAAGGTTATTTTTAGGTTAGCTTGTGTTAGGATGATGCTTTCCGGTTCCTTATAGACCCAACCTTGACTTTGACGCTATGTAATAGGCAAAAACGCGGATTAGGGAACTTGAAATACGGTATTTGTGGTTTTAAACTAAATCCGTATTCCTTTTCCCTTGTCCTTCCGTTGATGTCTCTTGACTTTAGCCTTCGGCAAACCACTTGCAATCCGGTCACGATTAGAATTCATCGCTATCGTGGTAGGATAAGATATCTAACGGAGCGGAATTGCGAGTGGTTTGCTCGGAGTTTCAATTTCAAGGTTAAGGTTTTTAAGGTTTTAGCAAAACATTTCCTAACGCAAACTAACCGTATTATACCTTTAACAAGTAAAGAGACTACTCACACATATTTACAAAGTAAAAATAAAGAAAAGAGACAAGAGTAAGAAACATAATGAAAAATGCAAGAAAAGAAAGACAAAGAGAGAACCGATGAATAAACGTGTGAATATCTTCAAGAGTTCTTAAGCCCGGTGCAATGTGAAATACAAATACCAAACTTTAAGATTGCAAGCTCACTTAAGAGGTTGCAAGATCAAAGTAGAGCAAGAATTTCACAAGTTCAAGTATGTAAAGAGAAAGACATGGTAATAAAATGAGAACTTTTTATTGAATTACAAACAAGTTACAAGTGTTCTTGAAGTCAAGAACCTAAGTCTTAAGCTTGCAAGTTCAAATGAGAAGTTGCAAGGTCAAGACAAAGGGGCAAGAGCTCAAGAGTTCAAAGAGAAACAAATTAAAAATCACAAGAGTTCTAACTTAAAACTAGAGAAAAAGTATCCTTTCCCCTTGCCCCTTGGCCTGGTATTTATAGGCACAAAAGAAAATTAAACAAACAATAAAATTAGGATGAGGTGGCAACAGAGAAGGGCCCACAGAAGACAGGAGGCTTTTGGAGGCCGTGGGGCCGGCCAGAGTGATGATGTGGCCGTCCACTTTGCAAGGAATATGTCTCGTCTTAGAAGTGTTGGTTTATGTGTTCCCCCACATCACTTTGGTGCTGCTAGATTTATCTGTAGAAGCTTGGTTGCACTCAGGTCATGGAGGGAAACTTTGATGTTTCAAATTAAGTCAACACTTGTAGCATTTAATGCATGTCACATTCCTGCCCACTTGCATAAGTAGTGTGCCCACTTTTGCCTAGCCTTGGGCATCCCCCACTCTAGTCCATGCCAAAAAGTCTTGTATACACACTTGTATTGTGTTGGTCCATTTAGATAAAAAAGTGTGTACACAAGAATGTTGCACAAAGAAACTCTTGAAGTATCGGTCGATTTGCGGTCCTGGTTGCAGTGTCGGTTCACAAATGATATATCCGTGATTTTGAATCTATTTCCAGTATTTTGTTACGGATACCTGTAATCTGTTTTACTGAGCAAACACTGGTTAATAGTACTGATAAATACAAAAAATAGATAATGAATGAGCGGTATTAAAATGCAGCTTTCTGATATGAACAAATACCCCCAAACTTATCTTTTGCTCGTCCCGAGCAAAACAAAAAAAGAATCCTGACCTCACTTTCGCATGGAACGTGATTGCACCGAGCTCGTGCAACAAGCCGTTAAACCTCTAGGTGTCCCTAGTAGGAGGAGTGTTGTCTCCTGAGGGTTTTCAGTGGATTCCACCCACAAAATCCCATCAAGCTAGTTTTGCAAAATAACTATGATTCAAACCCTAATGATTTATTTTAAAGCTACCAATTCTAATATCCTAAATTTAGAACTATCGAACCTTTATTTTTCACAGCTCGCTTCTTATTTAACTTAAGATTCTATATGTTTTTACGTGCAGTGCAAATAGTGTCATTAAGTTTCAAAAGGATCAATTAAAGTCGTCATGTCACAAAATAAAGCCCAGATAAAAACTTAAAAAGGATCACACAAGTTTTATAAAGAATTAAGTACTTCTCAAGTTTCGTTTTCCTGTTAGGTTTTAAATTCAGAATTTCTATCCTTCTTAACAGGAAACTAGGTCTTATTTTTCACTCCACCTTTTTGTTGTTTTCGTTTCATACACACCTCTGTGAATGTGCAATAGTCTTCATCATAGAATAAAACCTTCATATCTCCGCTAGAAATATTTTTATAAAAACCTGTCTTTTGTCAAGATTATTCTCACACAAAGAACCGTTAGGAATTTTAACTCGGAGAGAACACTTGCTTGACTTTGTTTTAATTTGGACTTTCTAGGCTTCTTAGCGAGCTTTGGGCCAATGAACCCAAACCAGTTGGTTTTAGGGTATTAGGTGTAAAGACACCCCGGCGGTCTTAATTACTCAAGTTACCTAGGCCCTAAAACAAAAGACCAATTTTTGCGTGAAAATCATAACGATTTAATGCGAACGGAGGCATAACTGGTTGTTCAATTATTTTTTTGGATAAAAGACGTGTTTAGTGGGTTAGGTGTGTAATCACTCCAATCATGTTTCAGATGGGTTATTCTTCAGAATTAGTTCTTATTAAGGCATCTATAATATCCCTTCATATCCGCTTCACTTCATAAACTATTCTTGATATTATTTATTTCAGAACAAACCTATTTGATGCTCAGAAAATAGTTTATCAATTAAAAAGTTTTCAGACATAATAGACTTGTCATCTAATTTTCAAAACTCACGACACGTGTAGTGTGATGTAAAAAAGTATATTAGCTATAGTTAACTTCAAAGGAGGGTTATCTTTCAGGTTTTCAAAATCTAAAAATAGGATTTAGCTGTTCCATCTTATCAAACAAAACCGTCGAAATATTGAATCTAAGTTCTCCCACTAGATAACTTGACAACAAAGTTTTTATGTTTTAAGAATTTTTTTTGATTTTTATGGGTTTTAGTATGCAGATGCAAAATATACATATGAATGCGAAGGTTAGAAAATGCGTACCGAGCGTACCCCTAAACTTAAACTGGACAATGCCCCCACTGTCTTTGTACATTAAGAAGCAAAAATTCTTGAAGGGTCAAAATCGTCGGTTAGATATACATTTTTTTTTGTTTTTGTTGGTTTTTTTTCTTTTTTATGAACAAAAACTGAGCATCACCAGACAAGATTGCTCGTTAAAAATGGATATGCACCGGACAAGAATATCCACATATATATAAAGTATATACATACCCCAAAACTTATTTGAAACAACGTCTCCACTGTTTTTGGCTGGATAACCGAAGTTTGGTGGTAAACAGAGGAAGATTATGCAGGGTAAACCGGCTCTTGCAAGAGCAGGAGCTCCTTTGATGGTTCTGCGCTAAGGTACGATTTTAGTCTGTGTCCGTTTACTTTGAAAAACGAACCATCCTTTGGATTCTCCAAATCCACAGCGCCATGCGGGTAAACACACCGCACAAGAAAAGGTCCTTTCCAGCGAGATCGAAGCTTACCGGGATGGAAATGTAGTCGGGAGTCGTAAAGAAGTACCTGTTGTCCAGGTGTGAACGCGTAAGGTGTTTATCATGAAACACCTTCATTCGGTTCTTTACAATAACCGCATTGTCATAAACCTCATCCCGAAGCTTGTTCAATTCGTTCAGCTGTAGCTTTCGATAGCTGCCCGCATCTTCAAGGGTTAGGTTCAGCTCTTTGATCGCCCAAAATGCACGATGCTCGATTTCCAAAGAAAGGTGGCAAGCCTTTCCATACACAAGCCA
Organism: Agapanthus africanus; assembly: GCA_030015575.1. NCBI lineage: Eukaryota > Viridiplantae > Streptophyta > Magnoliopsida > Asparagales > Amaryllidaceae > Agapanthus > Agapanthus africanus. The sequence goes on from CM057339.1 coordinate 625,115,408, forward strand.
ATAGGGAGACATGCCAAGATCAGTCAGGCATAAGTGAGTTTCAAAGACCAATCCTTACGGTTCTTGGAAACCGTTTTCTCCAAAATCTGCTTGATTTGCCGATTAGAAACTTCGGCTTGCCCACATGTTTGGGGGTGGTAGGGCTTGGATAGCTTATGATTAATGGAGTATTTCCGCATCAAGGCTTCGAAAGTCCTATTACATAAATGGGTCCCATTGTCACTAATGATCGTGCGAGGGTGCCTGAACTGGGAAAAGATGTTTTCTTTAAGGAATCTAACGACAACCTTGTTGTCGTTCGTCTGGCTTATCATAGCCTCGACCCATTTAGAGACATAATCAACAGCTAGAAGAATATACAGGTTCCCAAAAGAGCTGGGAAACGGCCCCATGAAATCAATTCCCCAAACATCAAAAATCTCAACAACCAAGATTGGATGGAGCGACATCTCGTTTCTCTTGGAAATCCGGCCCAGGTGTTGGCACCGGGAGCAAGTCTTGCAGTAATCATGAGCATCTTTGAAGAGTTGTGGCCGGTAGAAGTCACACTACAAGACTTTCTCATCTGTCTTTCTTGGGCCAAAATGCCCGCCACACGCTTGATCATGGCAAAACGACAACACGCTCTTGAACTCATTATCAGGAACACACCGACGAATAATCTGGTCGGGACAGTACTTGAATAGGTAGGGTTCGTCCCAGTAAAAGTGTTTTACTTGGGATAAAAATCTAAGTCTGTCCTGACCTGACCATTCGTTCGGTAGTAGTCCTGTCGCCAAATAGTTCACAATATCTGCGAACCAGGGTTCGCACGATACTGTCAAGAGTTGCTCATCAGGAAAGACATAGTTGATTGGGAGTGGAAGCGTTGGCGAAGAAGGAAGTCGTGAAAGATGGCCGGCTACTACGTTTTCACATCCTCTTTTGTCCTTAATGACAAGGTCAAATTCTTGCAGTAAGAGGATCCAATGTATTAGCCGAGATTTTGCATCCTTCTTCGCAAAAAGATGTCGCGGAGCTGAATAGTCTGTGTAGACAATGACTGGAGAGAATTCCTTCTCAGTTGTTGTGTAATTCAGTTGGGCATCATTCAGGGTCCGGCTAGCGTAATAGATTACGTACGACATTTTATCGATGTGCTGTCCTAGGACCGCACCGATAGCAAAGTCGGATGCATCACACATAATCTCAAAGGGATACGTCCAGTCAGGTGAAGAAAGAACGGGAGCAGAGGTGAGTGAGCTTTTCAGTGATTCGAACGCAGTCACACAGCTCGAGTTGAAGTCGAATGTGGTATCCTTGGCCAGCAAAAGAGTCAAGGGTCTAGCAATCTTGCTAAAATCCTTGATAAACCGTCTATAAAAACCGGCGTGGCCAAGGAAAGCTCGGATGTCTCTGACGCATCTGGGAGGAGGGAGATTGGAAATGACTTCAATCTTCGCTTTATCAACCTCAATGCCATTTTGTGAAATGATATGTCCTAGGACAATACCTTCGTGTACCATGAAGTGGCACATCTCCCAATTTAAAATGAGGTTTTTATCCTTACACCGGGTAAGGACAACGTCGAGATGTTGCAAACACTCGTCAAAAGAGTCGCCAAAAATGGAGAAATCATCCATGAATATCTCTAAGAATTTCTCAACCATGTCATAGAAAATTCCCATCATACACCGCTGGAAGGTAGCCGGAGCATTGTATAACCCAAAGGGCATGCGGCTGTAAGTCTATGTTACCCACCTCGGTGCTCAACGGGGAGGCAGAATAGGTAAAAACCAAATTTTTCTTTAAAGGAAACATAGACTAATCATGAAGGATCTTTGCTAAACAAAAACTAACAAACTAACATGGAGCTTTAACTACAAGGTTAAGAAATTATACCTAAAGCTTGAACTCTTCTTCTTATTGTGGTCCTCCTTGTTGTGAGCTCCTTGGAGTGGTGTAGATGGCTCCTCCTCACTGTCTTCTCTATGTTGGAGATAGTGCCCTCAAAGTCAATTATTGGATCGCAGGTACGTGATTGCAATGATTGCAGAGGACCTATACCGGTAGGACAGTCTTACTCGAGATGATAGTATGCTATCTGGTTTGCCTTTATCAGTCGTGTACATGTTCAGGTGACTGATTACATGTTACACTTTGATAGAGCCCTTAGGATCTTGCTTTACTACCAACGGTATGATGGCAATCATATACGTGAGAGTTGGGTGGTTTATACGCATATCCTTAATTGTGGTCCCTAGTCGTGGGAGTTTCGAGACAGGGCATCGATACTCCGGAGTTGACTAGTGTATACAGTCGAGACCCCGACGAGGGGCGGTGGACGGTCTCACAAGCCACTGGTGTCAGTTGGATCACCTAAGATGTATACAGGTGCTCATTGGGTTATCAGTACACCGGACAGGACTCGCCGGGAATCTGCTAGTTAGTACTATACCTATCGTCAGATAGCAGTTCCCTGGTGACATGTGTACAGGTTAGTTCATCGACCTAAGGTCGTCATTTGTCTCGTGTGAGTTCCCACTGTGCTTTGATTTCTACCCTACCATGGCTCAAAGGAGTCGTGCAAACAGGTAGCTTTTGGGTACAGTCCTGAGCCATATGGAGGCACGTGAGCGGATCGGCAGGGGATTCGTCTCTCCCGGTATTGGGGGAAAGGTCGTGCTGTGTCTAGGAGAGCCATTACATAAAGTCCACGGCCGTGGCAGGAGATTTACTGGTAGGTACTCCAGTAGTATCTCAGGGTGTTATTGGGCTACACTCCGACACGACTTATACTGCTATTGGGGGTCTGACGTTACTAGCCCCTAGGCAGATTTGCGATACTCATAGACGAACGGACCGGACTGTATATACATTGTCACTGTTAGGCTCGGTAGGGTTTCTGGATGAGTTCGCCCATCAGCCTCCCTTGAAGTCAGTCCATGGGCAGCCGTTACGCATTGCTAGTGCCGCTGATGGTTTGTGGTTAAACCCACTGCCAGGGTACTGACGAGTCATTAGAGTCCCCCACAGACAGTTTCCCAAGTTCGGGCGAAACGTTGTAGAGGCCGTATGTTTTTATGGCAGGGTTCGGAAAATGCACGTGCGTTTACGCACGTGTTATTTTTCGGGAAGATGATACTGGTCGTCTTTGGTTTAAACCGGATCCGAGTATTATATTGAGTAGATATAATATCTTTGTCTCAGTTGCATTTGTATTCGGTCGTAATACAAATGCAGGTATATTTATACAGATACGGGGTTATCCTGAAAGTCGTTCCAGGATCACTTTTGGAAGTTGCCAGTTTCCAGTTTTCTATCAGCCGTCTTTTAACATTCGGTTAAAGACGAATTTATCTTTTCTTGGATGAGGGTGAGTCATGCTTCTAGAAGGTTCTAGAAATGATGACTAGGGTGATGAGGTGTATTATGACTCATGCTTTGACATTAATGATTCTTGTTTATCCTTAGGATATTTGTTCTTGATTTTTTTGTGAGGATAAGCTTCTGGTTTATGGTCACCTCCTTGATTGCTCCTACCATCACCTCCCTCTTTGTATAAAAGTGGTCGGCCCCCTTGAGAGAGAAAGAGAGAGATTAATTTCATTCTTGAGAGAAAAGACTATGGTTTTGGGTGCATGGAAATTTCATAGCCTTTTTCATTCCATCACCCGATCCGAGTGGCAACTTCATTAACCGATCGTCCACGGTTTTGGACGAGGTGAGACAAAGTATTCTACTCATATTCTATATCATTCTTGGTCGTCTCTTTTAGCAAACTGGACGATCGAGTTGCCTCGAGTCAGAGGCGGGAGCCCGTTTAAAGAATCATCGACGTGGTGCCACCTGGATGAGAAGATCGGAGATCGACGAGATCGGAGCAGCCGCAACGGAGCGTGGGATGATGGTTAAAGAATGAAGGACTCGGATCGTTCGGTATAACCTTTCTACACTCATTACAGTTTGTTAGTTTAGCAATAATGGCAGATCCGGGTTAAAGTATACGATAGCGCCAGTTAAAAAGTTTTTGTTCCGCATTTGGCTTCTGTAGATGGCCGGGGCGCTAGCGTAGACTTACAGTAGTATCAGAGCCTCACCATTTTGCTATACTAACTTGTGCTAACTGTTTAAAACATCGATCGAACCGGAAATCAAAAACCGCATTTTTCAATTTCACAGTTTCTGTAGATTTTAAATGATGTCCTAAAATTATTCTACATATCTCAGAAATCTGTGCAGGGTTTTATTAGAACACCGTACAAATTTAGGATCATGATTCGACAAGACTGCCGCGGAAACGCGGCCAAACCCATGGTTTGGACGCGGATCCGCGGCCATTCTGTGTCATCATGCCCCCAAATTTGCTCAGTGGGTTCTTCTCTGGAAATTGGGGGTTTTGGTATATATCTTTTGGGCCCAGATTTTGTTACTGTTCACCAGTTGTTTGTGGGGCCCACTTCGTGATATTTAGTCAATCGAAATTTAAACATGTTAGTTTACAGTGCTTACATTATATCTCCGACCGGGAATGTCATTTGATCGGTAAACCGCGTCTGATTGCTATATTTCTTTTAGACGGGTTTGCGAACGTGACATTCGCGTTGATGTTCTGTGTTGTGCTGTGATGTTGCGGATTTGTCGTGGTGGATTGCAGTGTGCAATAGTAGTGCAGTTTGGATTTATTTGTACATTTGATATTGCGGGGCGAGCGTCCAACTTGTGGACTGCCGTCACTGCCTGTTGTATAATATTCTTTTGGGGCACGACCAGGTTGCGGTCGATGTACCTGTTGTACTATTTTTCATTACTGTACTAGGTTTTGCCCCGCGACGGAGTGCACGGATAGCCGGGTTCTGAGGGGCAACGGGTCCGCATCTCATGGCTTTGAGAGGCAGAGGGGCCTCACTCTAGAATTGGCAGACTATTCGCCGCACTCGTAGGGGGTACAGGTTGACCCAAGGAGGGGTGCCCAAGATTACCAGATTCCATGAAGTGCAGGGTGGTCCATTCACTATGCTGTAGGGGGCTGCCTCGCTTCAGGTATTGGCGGGTAACTTGCCGCACCCGTAGGGGTCTAGGTTTCATTGCACAGGCTATCCACACGACAGGGGAACGTCGGGTTTTAGCAGCGGCTCTGTGAAACCCGGGGATCCCAGATTATCTGTATTGTTCTGTGATGCTTATTACTTTTCTGTAATGTTGCATATTATCACTCCTGGAGTGATTATTGTATATTGGTTTATATACTATTAGATGTTGTATATGTTTTACACCCGCGCTAGTCCAGTCCCCGCTCTGTCGTTAGTTAAGTAACCTAACGGGTGATGACGGGACCCAGTGGCGAATGCGGATGGCATATACGTACATTTTATTTTCGTTCTTTTCTGGTGTGATTGATTGATGGGACTGCGTTGATTCTGATCAATGCAAAGTAAAACAAACCTGTTTGCAGTTGTTGGAACAAATTTAAAAGGTGTTATTGCAAAGACGTTTCCTTTTGTTTTGCATAGCGGTATTCAGTGGAATATCCTGCGCCTCATTTGACGGGGAAAGGGTCGATATCCCTTCACCGGGACTGACCCCTTGGGCAGAAGTTTGCGTCAGGGTAATAACTTCACTATAGTCGATTACATGTTGTTTTGCATCGCGGTATTCAGTGGAATATCCTGCACCTCATTCCACGAGGAAAGAGCCGAGATCCCTTCTGTAGGGTTGCTATGCACACGCACAAGGGTCTACGAGGCATCAACCATGCCCGATTAAAAAATTAGCCGTGCCGAACAACCCGAATACGGATCTTTAAACTAGAGATTAGGCGAAAACAAGCATGCTAAACACTTTAACACAAAGTGAGAGGGATTACAACCTTTGTAGATCCGGTCCTTCACTTCATATGCTCCGTGTTGAGGTCCCTTCGCTGTGATCATCGTACTCCGGACTCTCGAGAGGTTCCACGAAGAGAAAGATGCAGTCTTGCTTCCGATCTTCGATACAAAGATGATCTACCTTAAAGTTTCGTTAACACAAGCTAACACTCATGAAATGATGTGAACACCCTCATCTAAATGGGAAGGGAAGATGAGGTTGATGAAGTAGGATTTTTGCTCTCTTTATTTATCTTTTTCTCACATTTATTCATCACTTGGAAACAAACTAGTGAGCTTTTTCCATGAAGAAAGATGAAGGAAGAAGATGAAGAAGAAGAATGAAGAAGAAGAATGAATATCCTTTTGTGATGAATAGAAAGAATTAATATGATAAATAATGCAACCATGGTCAAGCAAACTCATGTAGAGAATTAACTAGGGTTAGGGTTTGGGTTAGGTTAAAGATGAGTCACACACAAATATCTTTATCATGACAAAATGAAAAGCTTCTAGAATCAACTAGAAGACTTAACCCTAATCCAAACCCTAATCATGTTTAAACTCCACTAAACAAGTTGCATTAGTTACCATATCATGTTATAATATTATATATCAAATATATAATATTTATCGTAACAAAATAAAATAATACAATTAACATATATCGCATATATATCAATGTATTACCCGAGTGAGAAAAAGAATCTTTTAGTGAGATAATATTAGATAATGTAATTTAATATATCATATATATTATTATACATTAAATTATCGAATCAACACTTGATCCGAAAATCCGGCTATATCGCATATAACCGACTAATATTTATCCGTACCGACTCATCGAATCAACACTTGATCCGATGACCCGGCTGATATCAAATATCACGAGAATATAATACGGTATCACATATCGCATTATCCTCGGTGCCGTACATATCACATATGTGCTCCTACTCCGTTTTGCCTGAGCCAAGAAACCTCTGTGTAGGACTCTAAAGAATCGTCAATACGCCGGCAGTAGGTGATGATCATATCAAACACCCACAAGCTGCAAGCGGTCAGCTAAACGTAACAGCTACCCAGGTATTGAGCGCTCAGAAGATCAACAAGCAAGCCTGTACATTCTCCTGTGAATCCAAACAGTAACACTCCCGTACAGTCCGGTCTCGTCGTCTGATATGTCGCATATCTTGCCTAGGGGTGGTAAACGTCAGACCCCAGTAGCTTGATAAGTCGTGTCGGTATGAGGTCTATAACAGTTCGAGAAACTACTGATAACACTTACCAGTAAATCTCAGCAACCCTGGCCAGGGATTTCCGGTTATAGCCAATCGAACACAGCACAACATCAACTCCCTATACCGGGAGAGACGAATCCCCTCCTATCGCTCATTGCCTCCATGTGATTCGGGACTGTACCCAAAAACCACCTTTTTGCACGCCCTCTTGGACGTGGTATGATGGAAATCAAAGCAAAGTGGGAATCACACAAGACTCTATGACGATCTCGGGTCAACAGACTACTCTGTACCAGTGTCACCGGAGAACTGCCATCTGACGTGAGGTATAATACCATCTGGGAGTTCTCGGCGAGTCCGTCCAGTGTACCCAGTCTCCACTGAGCACCCGTACACCATCCTTGATGTCAAACACCGATGGATATAGGATCATCCATCGCCCATCATATGGGTCAAGATGCGTATACGCTAGTCTACTCTGGTGCATCGATGCCCTGTCTCGATACACCATCGACTAGGAACAGTTATAGGATGTACTCGTCGACTACCGTGGACCCACTAGTATGATCTCATCATAGTCCGAGTAGTCGAGTACATATCCTAAGGGCTTTATCAACATGTAATATAAAGACAATCAAAGTACATGTTAAGATAAAGTACAACCAGATAGCATACTATCATGTCGAGCAAGAAAGTCCTCCCTATATATATCCAAGCATCCATTACAATATACATCGTATGTACAGTAATGGCCTCTAGGGCATACATATAACTAACAATCTCCCACTTGCACTAGGGCCATCTGTTATGGTATCGCATACCCAACAATTAGCTGCGGTTGAAGCATCTCATACTCAACTATCCCATAAAATTCTCTACTGGGAAAAAGGCCTTTGTGAGTGGATCCGCGCTGTCGTCCTCTGTGTCTACTCTCCTAACCTCGATCACCCTGGAGATCAACCATCTCCATGATCAGGTGATACTGCTTAAGAATTATATCTGGATTTTAGATGGGACGGGGGGTTCCTTGGCATAAGCCATAACTCCATTGTCACACAATGGTAGGAACGAAGTTCATCTTATGAACTTATATATATTCAGACTGCCTCTTTGGTAGTATCTTTGGTAACGATGTATCTTGCCTTTAATCATCTAGTATGTCACGGAATCTAGCTTGGAACTCTTCCAACATACCGTCCCTCCACTGAGGGTAAAGACAATGCCTGCGACTGACATTCAGTCGTCCTTATCACCCTGGAACCTTTCCAGTGATTCTGCCCAGGATCCATTGATACCATCTCACTACAACTAGTGAGTATCCTAACATCCAATTAGATCTATCTCATAGATCCAAAACCCAGGATTTAGGAGGTATCATTTTGATCCTATATGGAGAATCCTTGTGATAAGCGGAGATTAACCGAGCGTAGCATAGGAAACTCCTTCCCTATCAAGAGTATGTCATCCACGTACTCTACGAGGATCACCACCATACTCTCTACTACCATTTTGTATATACAAGATTCATCTACCATTTTGATGAAGTCAAACTCTTTGACTACCACATCAAAACAGATGTTCCAACTCCGCGATGTGTGCTTTATCATATAAAACATCTTGCTCACGTTTCCGCTGCTCCCACTGTCTACGAAGCCCTCTGGCTGTGTACTTATAGACGCTATTTTCTAAACATCATTTAGAAAAGCAGTCATGACACCCAACCGCCAGATATCGTAGTCATGGTATATAGCCGTGGCAAGTAGGATCTGAATGGACTTAAGCATAGCTTTGAAAGTCTCAACTTTTCCATGTACACCAAGTAATCTTCTCAAGATATACTTGCTCCTGATGGGGATTTAACCCTTAAGATAAAGTAACCAAAGTCCATACTTTGTTGGTGTATAAGGATTCCATCTCAGATCGATAAGCATCCAGCCATTCTTACAGAGTCCCACTCCTGATGGCCAGCCCGAAACTAGTTGGGTCATCATCTCATGATGCAATCCTCGCTCCCACTATCATAGAGAAACCGAAGTATCTCTCAGGTGGGTGAGGAACCCTACTAGATCGGCGGAGAGGCTGAGGTTCGTTGGAAACTATTGAATCCTTTGGTTCTACCAAATTATCAGCTGTAGTTTGTATAGCTGGAACATTTCCAGTTCTACATAACAGACCTTACCTCGAGCTTTTCCGGATTTTGCTTTTGGACATAGGCCGGACAACCCCAAATCTTAACAAGCTTAAGATATGGGCTCTTCCCTTTCCATATCACATATGAAGTGGTAGGCAACTGATTTAATTTGAACCCTATTCAATAGGTATGCAGCTTCTCAAGTGCATAACTCCCAAAAGGAAATAGGAAACTCAGTAGTACTCATCATAGAGCACACCATATCAAATAGGGTGCTATTGCTCCGCCCCGATATACCATCGTGCTATTGTGTATACGGAGGAGTAATGCTGAGAGAGAATCTCATTCTCCTTTAGAATAGTCCAGGAATTCCGTGCCCAAGTATTCTCCTCCTTGATCTCATCAATGGACATAATACTTATACCCGTATTTTGGTTCTTTACTTCTAACTTATATTCTGTGAATATCTCAAAAGTTTCGGACTTGTGTTTCAACAAGAACATATGTCTGAATCTTGAGAGATCATCAGAGAATATAATGAAGTACAAAGAACCGGTCTTGGCATGTGTAGACAGGGGAGTTTCATACATCGTCATGTATCATTCCCAAGAGTTCACTAACTCTTTCTCTGTTTCCAATAAACAGAGCTGTGGTCATCTTATCTTTGTGACATGACCGGCAAGTTTCACAAGATGTAAATTCAAACTAATTTAAATATGCATCTATATGTAACTTCAGCCAGTCGGGTCGCATTGATATGACCTAGTCTACAATACCTCAAGAAGGATTCATTCATTTCTGAACTCTTCCTCTTGTGTGTGTTCTGTATACTAAGAACTGTAGTTTGATTTAGAACGTCTATGCTTTTAGATAACGTGCCTGAACCGATCAACTCTTGATATAGGAAATGTTCAAAACATTATCCAACAATACAAAATTATATCACTTCTTTACTAATAAAGAAACCGATATGATGTTGTATATCAGGTTCAGTATCTAATAACATTCGTTCAGAATCAATGTATTCAGGTAATACAGGGTGATAGTGACCAACAGACATGGCTGCAACACTTGCACCGTTTTCTGTCTCATGAAACTTATCACCCGTTCTCAGTTCTCTACCTATCTGTAGCCCATGTAACAGATTACATATACGGGATCCTGATCCGGTATCACATACCCAGGACGTAAAGGATACTGAGAAACAGTTCTATGTAATGAACACACCCGAAGATGATGCATCAACATGCACTTTCTTCGTTTAGGCGGCACGGGAAATATGGTATTCCCCAATTTCCTATTCTGTCTTATAATAATTATAAGTTGGAGCGGGACCAATGTTCCCCAGCTCAGTATAACAAGCGGGTTCGGTCAATATATCCGTATTATTATCTTGATTAAGGCGTGATATGGTCGCTACCTGGAGAGAGAGAGAAAAAAACACTCAGCGTATGCTCTTAAAAGATTAGATTGGTTATCTAATATATCTAATCAGGATGTCTCCCACTGTTTTAATCAAATCTTCCTTCAAACCCTAAAAGGAAAGACCAGCCGGGATTAATTACACGCTACAAGTTCGCCAATCTTTCAGCCAGGCCAGTGCCGGTACTTTGAGGGAGGTCCCCCGTGCTTTCGCACGAACCTAATTAAAGTAAATCTCGTTTTCCCAGAAGCGTAACCCCGTTAACACCTTTCTAGACACCTACTTGATCGGCTAATTGTAATGTATAAAACTCTCCCAGGAGTAACTCTTACTCGCAACGGGTATCGGGATCCAACTATCTCATAGAAGGTATGCAATCTCATTGCAAATTTCAACACTTGAAATTCCCAATAATATTTTACCCCTAGCATCCTATGACCTTGACGAAAGCCAACAAACCATAGGCTACTAGTCAAGTCCAACCCGTCATTTCCCGATTGAATTAAACCCACCCGCACGACCCTTGACGAAAGCCAACAAAGTCGCACGACTACCCTAACTCAATCGCATCATATGCTAGCAGATAAGCATAAATAGCTACCGCACACTACGCCTTGACGAAAGCCAACAAACGCAGCATGAATACTATAAAGTACTTATCTGAAATGACGGAGGGCTACGACAGGTTTTTAAGAAAACCTTTTGCGTAATGAACTTGATATCGTTGTAGAATTGAGTGATTTGAAATGGAGTGTTTTTGAAGCTTTTCTAGTTTTGCTAAAGGGGTCACTCCCGGTGAAGGGATCGTCGGCCCTTTCCTCATCGAATAAGGTGCAGGATATTTCACAAATATCACTATGCAAAGAAAGAACTATAGAAGCAATCAAAAGACAAACCGAGTTTGTAGTATCTGCTAGTTTCACTAAAGAGGTCACTCCCTGTGAAGGGATCTCGGCTCTTTCCTTATCGAATAAGGTGCTGGATGTTCTACAAGGAACACCGCTATGCAAAGCAAGAACTAAAGCTACCAGTTTTTAAACAAGTTTCTACAACATCTTAGGTTTCTTTTATTTCATTAATCTCATTAATGAAGTCCCATTTTATTATGCTTCACAAGCATCTCTTTTGAAACGAAATCTGCAATATAACATATATCTCATATATATAATATAAACATTCGTCTCAGGCAGTAATATGATCTCATCACAGAACATTGCAGCAGAAGAACATATATGAAATATTGGATATACTAGGACGTCCGTTTTTTCAATACGAGCCTGTATAAAACACGGATTCCATGGTCGCGATGAATACCCAAACCCACATCCCTAGACCCCTACGAGAGCGGCAAGCAACACTGCCAATTCTAGGGTTAGGAGACCCGGTCTCGACACCTCGAGATGGTCTCCCACTGGACCCTAGAACCCGATTACTTGTGCTCCCCTCCTTGGGTCTATCCTAATGCGGAAAAGTAAATAATATACAACAACGGTGACATCTTCCGCAACCTGGAAGTGCCCCAATAAAAGAATATTACATACAAATGAATTTTACATGAATGAAAAAAAAACTCTCATCTCACATAAAACCCCCGGCAATTCAAACGTGACGATCCAATACAACATATCACAGCAACACATAATATCTCATATCATCAACGTAAGCAAGTATGCGTATCCCGATTGTCGTTGATGTATAGCAACGAAGCCGGCGATACACCACATACTACACTTACGGTCACAGAAAAGAAAGTGTAAAACTACAACAGTTGGAATCCGCAACCTCCTTAGACATCGCATGCCTAACCAAATGAATTCCTTAGACATCACATGCCTAACAATTATAAACCCCGCATTTTAGTCTCTTTATCGAAAACTCTTTTCAATGTCAAGTCGGGGAATTCAACAAGATTCCCGATATTCTAATCAAATGCTCGTCGCAAACTTTAGTAGACGGCCGCACCCCCGGATGCCGTCGACGAATTGCACTAAGGCGGAACACCGCTGCCGCGGGCACCCGAACGGATGCTTTCAGCGATGGGGTTCTCCTACAGTCACTTGGTTGGGGCTATGGGGCGTAGCTGTCTATTAAGTTTACCCGGCGAGTATCCGCGTACGCTACATGATTGCGACGGACTTTTGATCACATCAAAATTCCGTGGCAACCGATCATCTGAGACTGAACTGCTAGATTTATAATATTCAAATTAGTTATCTCATAACTTTTTGTGGATTCCAAATATTGTATCACATTCCAGATAAAACAGAAAATGTTAAACTTTCCGATCGAACAATCAAACACCCAAGATTTCCCTAATATATCTCAACACTTGAAATCAGTTTAAAAACATCCATCATATGCCACAGTACCAATGGTCCACCCGTAGAAGGGTCAAGTCAATGCCTCACATGTGGCACGCCGTACTGCCCCAAACCCTAAGGTTCAAAAGGCAGTTCAAGACGGTCACATAATCGAGTTAAGGTTTGTTGTCTTCTAGAGGGTCCACCGTGTTACTTGCACGACTTAGAACATTGTTAAACACGAGAAAAAATCCAACTTTTGAAAAATTTTCCGACAGGGAAAAAAGTGAGTTATTGATATCCGCCCGAACTTTTTAACAGTTTCTAAAATTATTCGGACAAACTAAACAAAGTTAAATTATCCGATCAAATCAACGATTCCCCAATACAACCCTAGAAAACTCAACACTTGAGTGGAATTAAAATATTCCCAGAAAAACATAACAAGAAAGGGCCTAAAAATAATTGCATGAAATTTCAGGGACTAAGTCCAAATTTTGGCCGCGGAACCGCCGCAAAACCCATGGTTTCGCCGCGGTTCCGCGGTCAAATTTTCGAGTTAGAGGTCCGTACTTCACAGTAATTATTAGTTTTTCCTGCTTAATTTTCTGAGAAATTTTAATTCAGAAAAAACCTCATTTTTGAAAAATGTACAGAGAGGGTTCCGTGTCGGGGTTTCGGCGTTCGATCGGACTTTAAACTTCATCTAGACTTCGCCTAAAGCTCTGGCTTGGCTCTGATACCACTGTAGGGTTGCTATGCACGCGCACAAGGGTCTACGAGGCATCAACCATGCCCGATTAAAAAATTAGCCGTGCCGAACAACCCGAATACGGATCTTTAAACTAGAGATTAGATGAAAACAAGCATGCTAAACACTTTAACACTAAGTGAAAGGGATTACAACCTTTGTAGATCCGGTCCTTCACTTTATATGCTCCTTGTTGAGGTCCCTTCGCTGCGATCATCGTACTCCGGACTCTCGAGAGGTTCCACGAAGAGAAAGATGCAGTCTTGCTTCCGATCTTCGATACAAAGATGATCTACCTTGAAGTTTCGTTAACACAAGCTAACACTCATGAAATGATGTGAACACCCTCATCTAAATGGCAAGGGAAGATGAGGATGATGAAGTAGGATTTTTGCTCTCTTTATTTATCTTTTTCTCACATTTATTCATCACTTGGAAACAAACTAGTGAGCTTTTTCCTTGAAGAAAGATGAAGGAAGAAGATGAAGAAGAAGAATGAAGAAGAAGAATGAATATCCTTTTGTGATGAAGAGAAAGAATTAATATGATAAATAATGCAACCATGGTCAAGCAAACTCATGTAGAGAATTAACTAGGGTTAGGGTTTAGGTTAGGTTAAAGATGAGTCACACACAAATATCTTTATCATGACAAAATGAAAAGCTTCTAGAATCAACCAGAAGACTTAACCCTAATCCAAACCCTAATCATGTTTAAACTCCACTAAACATGTTGCATTAGTTATCATATCATGTTACAATATTATATATCACATATATAATATTTATCGTAACAAAATAAAATAATACAATTAACATATATCGCATATATATCAATGTATTACCCGAGTGAGAAAAAGAATCTTTTAGTGAGCTAATATTAGATAATGTAATTTAATATATCATATATATTATTATACATTAAATTATAGAATCAACACTTGATCCGACAATCCGGCTATATCGCATATAACTGACTAATATTTATCCGTACCGATTCATCGAATCAACACTTGATCCGATGACCCGGCTGATATCAAATATTGCGAGAATATAATACGGTATCACATATCGCATTATCCTCGGTGCCGCACATATCACATATGTGCTCCTACTCCGTTTTGCCTGAGCCAAGAAACCTCTGTGTAGGACTCTAAAGAATCGTCAATACGCCGGCAGTAGGTGATGATCATATCAAACACTCACAAGCGGCAAGCGGTCAGCTAAACGTAACAGCTACCCAGGTATTGAGCGCTCAGAAGATCAACAAGCAAGCCTGTACATTCTCATGTGAATCCAAACAGTAACACTCCCATACAGTCCGGTCTCGTCGTCTGATATGTCGCATATCTCGCCTAGGAGTGGTAAACGTCAGACCCCAGTAGCTTGATAAGTCGTGTCGATATGAGGTCTATAACAGTTCGAGAAACTACTGATAGCACTTACCAGTAAATCTCAGCAACCCTGGCCAGGGATTTCCGGTTATAGCCAATCGAACACAGCACAACATC
Source organism: Agapanthus africanus (assembly GCA_030015575.1). Taxonomy (NCBI): domain Eukaryota; kingdom Viridiplantae; phylum Streptophyta; class Magnoliopsida; order Asparagales; family Amaryllidaceae; genus Agapanthus; species Agapanthus africanus. The sequence continues at coordinate 625,130,613 of CM057339.1, forward strand.
AACTCCCTATACCGGGAGAGACGAATCCCCTCCTATCGCTCATTGCCTCCATGTGATTCGGGACTGTACCCAAAAACCACCTTTTTGCACGCCCTCTTGGATGTGGTATGATGGAAATCAAAGCACAGTGGGAATCACACAAGACTCTATGACGATCTTGGGTCAACAGACTACTCTGTACCAGTGTCACCGGAGAACTGCCATCTGACGTGAGGTATAATACCATCTGGGAGTTCTCGGCGAGTCCGTCCAGTGTACCCAGTCTCCACTGAGCACCCGTACACCATCCTTGAGGTCAAACACCGATGGATATAGGATTATCCATCGCCCATCATATGGGTCAAGATGCGTATACGCTAGTCTACTCTGGTGCATCGATGCCCTGTCTCGATACACACTCGACTAGGAACAGTTATAGGATGTACTCGTCGACTACTGTGGCCCCACTAGTATGATCTCATCATAGTCCGAGTAGTCGAGTACATATCCTAAGGGCTTTATCAACATGTAATATAGAGACAATCAAAGTACATGTTAAGATAAAGTACAACCAGATAGCATACTATCATGTCGAGCAAGAAAGTCCTCCCTATATATATCCAAGCATCCATTACAATATACATCGTATGTACAGTAATGGCCTCTAGGGCATACATATAACTAAGACCTTCACCGGGAGTGACCTCTTTAGCAAAGGTTTTCGCCACTATATTTTATAAAAAGCTATCAGGTTCCTTCAACGAGATCTTTCGCCACAAACCAGCCGTAGCCCTCCGTCATTTCTTATGGATGGTCAGTAATATTCAAGCTATATTTGTTGGCCTTCGTCAAGGCATAGTGTTTGGTAGTTGCTGGGGTATTCATTTGTTGCATAGATAGATGAGTTGGTTTGGGACAGTCGTATTACCTTGTTGGCTTTCGTCAAGGGTATGTACGGGTGTGTTCGAATTAACAAGATAATGATGGGCAGAACTTGACATGTGACTTATGATTTGTTGGCTTTCGTCAAGGTCATAAGAACATGGGGTAAAAATCATATCGGGAGTTTCTAAAGAAACTGAAACTTGCCAGGCATGCGCATACCTTCTGGAGTGTGATAACGTGAGTGGATTCTGTCACGTTATCATGCGATGAGAGTTGGATCCCGATTCCCACTGATGAGTTGGTTTACTCTTCGGGTGATCTCGATTGGTTCTTCTTTCAGGTTTGGAGGAGAATTTGACAGGACAGTGGGAGGTTTCCGAATTAGATAAAGTGATGACCATTCTGATTTAGGTTAGAGTGCACGCAGAGTGTTTCTTTTCTCTCTCTCTTTGGCAGCGACCTTTGACCGACCCTAGACTATGACTCAGTGACCAGGTTGACCGAACCTTCTTAAAATACTGGCTTTTGGATTGTCTATGTTGCATAAGTCATTGCCACTCCTTCTTCTACCCTTTGCATTTCTCAGAACACCCGTATTACTACGGACATCCACTTCCATTGGATAGATCCATCGTATGGTTATATACGAACTCGAAGGGACTTCTAGGAGGATGGATCCAGGTTCAGGAGAAATAGAATTGGTTTATTCAGTTGTCTTTTATTATCACCTTCTCTCAGGTTGCGAGAGCTCCTTGGTTTAGGAGAGTACACCTATTACGCTTATTGGATAGTCTTATTCCAAACCATAGGCAGGTGCCGAAAGGTAGGGAATGAAGAAAACCAATTAGCCTAAATAGGGTGTGCAGAAGGTAATATGTAAAGACAAAATAAAGGGATTAGAAAAAGGGCAAAGTAAATTGCGACTGATATCATTCACGACCAAAACCGCATACTTTATCGCCGCTCCTATTTCACCTTTAAAAAGAATAAGGTATTATTCAGTTGTCTTTTATCATCACCTTCTCTCCGTTGCGAGTACTCCTTGGTTTAGGAGGGTACACCTATTATGCTTACTGGATAGTCTTCTTCCAAACCATAGGCTGGTGCCGAACGGTAGGGAAGGAAGAAAACCATTTAGCCTAACGATGGTGTACAGAAGGTAACGACTAAAGACCAATAAAGGGATTTGGAGAGATGGCAATAAAATATACGGTTGAAGTCATGAATTGGATTATGGAAGAGGCATTGCTATGAATACCAGGATACCCCTACGAAATATTTTCATGTTTTAGTGCATTGTTAAAGAAAAACTGTTTTCCCGATTAGACACTTACTCCAAGGGTATGTATTTACCAGGTTTCATTCTCATATCTGTATGGTTTTACAGATGATGAGTGGGAGTAAGTTATTGGGAATTAGGTGATTATCCTCATTATATCGGAATTCGTTGTAATTGGTGATATTTGAGGAAATCGCCAGGGTACAGTTTTCAACCTACGACACACAGGTTTTGAGTTGTTTAACTCAGCGGACTTATACAGAGTATTGTTTGTTGTCCAAATGTCCTTCAGGACAAAGGGGTAGGTCCTCGTACTATGTTCTGTTTACTTATAACTTCTCTAGTTTTTAGACAAGTGTTTCGTAGAAATACATGGTCTAAGTTTTGAGAAGTTGTGGGTATAAGAATAATGTAGAGAACCAGGTATCACAAGTATCGGGATTCTTCAAAGAGATCGAAGATGTAGATTCTTGTGATTGGTATTCAGATGATAGTGATGGTTTTGAAAAACGTGTTTCTCTTTCAGGTTACTCATAATTGGATATATTCCTAAGTTGAGTAATGATGATTAGCCACTTATTAAAGATGATATGCACTGGAGACAGCTGCATGATTTGAATATGGTTCTAATTAAATAAGTGCCAAAGTTTCTATATTGGATATAGAATAGTTCGTACCTTAAAAGATGTTAAGGTACGGGGAGTTGTCCAGCTTATGCTTAAAACCAGACTCTGGATAACTCAGGGCACGTTTCTGTAATAGCTGTTTGCGGGTTGACCCTGGCTATGATGAGGGTTGATATTCTACCATTTGGAAGATCAATAGTGATATTGTTCTTAACTCGCCACAGTTTTAGTTAAATGTTTTTTTTCCAGAAAACAGTAGTGGGAGTATGGTAGAACTGGAAGTGATTCTAGAACCGCAAACGATTACGGAAAATTTAATAGGACCTAAAGATTCAATCAGGTTTGACATTCCATTAGCCACTCTGCAGATATGGTGGGTAACCTCAGACACCCGAGAGGTACTTCGGTAGGCTCAAGGACGGTGACAGGGAGGTTCTTATCTATCCAGACTTAACACTACTGTTATTCCAGGCTATGAGACCCGGTAGGAGGGTTGTCATAGTCAGTGGGAGCATCGGAAGCATAGTGGGCAAGATACTTATGTCTATTTATAGACTGCAACAGTTATAGCGGAGATAGATCATCTATTTTTGATGTGACAGTCATGGTTTTGACTTCAATCAGAATAAGTGTCACGACCCGCAGGGTACGGAACGTGACTGGCACTTAAGTTTACGAAACGTCTAAAGGCGTCCGTAAAATAAGTAAGCCGAAGCCCAGAAAACAAAACCAATGAAGCAAAAGAGTGAAGAAAACCCAATCAATTGAAAGCGAGTTATCAAAATAAGTCATGTAAAACCCTTTTTAAAAACAATATCAATTTTTCCGAAAATTTCGGCAGAGTCTCCTTTGTAAATACTGGCCCCCAAAAATGGGTACAACAAAATATATACATGAATCCACAAAATAGGGCATCCCCAAGCGGGAGCTAGCTCTTCGCCATACGGCGGTCACAAATCCCACGCAATGTAAATGACAACAAGTATAATAAAGCATAATAAAGCATAAGGAAGCATGAAAAAGTAGCATGTCGGCTCAAGTGAGCTCGACCCCAAATACAGTATAAAATCCACAAACCCCACAGTCTCATCTCTAGGTCAATATACAATAATCTGGTAGAACAGTAGATGGAGTACACTAGATACAAGAATATACAAGGTGGTACAAAAAAAAAATAACATAGCCCACCTATGAGCAAATCTCGAGCTCAGGCAAAAGAGGCAAAAGACAAGTGCGACCGCCGCTACTGAACTGACGGAGCGGACCTGCAAAAGACTGTGGCACAACGGGGGTGAGTTGCCAACTCGTGAGTAATAAATAACATCTACAAAAGCTATCGTATGCATGCACACAAGCATCCTAGCATCTATAATACAGGTAAGACTGGATGCACTAGCAGGTGTGTATATAACATCAGTGTACTAATATGTATGCAACATGAATATCTGAGGTCTCAATAGGTATATATAAGAAATATTTTATCTCTTTTTGTTTTTGAAACTCTTTTAGAATGCCAGCATAATGTCAATGAATCGACGAAAATCGGTGTCCAGCAACGACACCCAAAAAGCTGTCTCAAATCTCATAAATCCATATCATAGTGTCTCTAGCCTCAGCCATCCGGCTGACCCATCTCAGTATCAATATATCATCCTCTCGCGGCCCCGGTCGGTATCCTCTGGATATCCGCCGTGCCCAATGAAATCACCGGTAGGTAATCCGTCCCCTGCCAGGCTCATCGTCATCACCACGAGCTTTTTGCCCCGGGGTACCCTACCGGGCCCACCATGTACCCAAAACGGTTCATCCAACTCCTCGAAACGGGTCTCCAAAAACCACAGCAAACTCATGGTGGACGACACTTACATCACTAGAAAACCGCAATTTACATATTTTAAAAATATAATAAGTTTAGAAATTTTGCGGTTTTTCCCCGAAATCCAGCAATATCATAAAATCCCAAGAAATCATCATAAGTGCATATATCAATGATAATGAGTGCGTATGATATCAATAATCAAATTGCGATGTGTGATTAATGTATTAAGCATGAACAATGAATATGATGAAGTACATGCACAAGAATAGCAAATCCTAGGGTTTCATTTTAAGGAAATAGCACAATTTAAGTATCAATTAGTAAAAGGTTTAAATTAAAGGTTATCTAGTGTGGTGGCATGGCAATTACCAGGGTGTGTGTGTAAACATGAATAGTGCTCGTACTGCATATAAAAATCTGGTAATGGTGCATGTGTCCTACAATTGAGTTTGCGTATGTGGATATAACATATTGATCTAATTGCAGCAATTATCATGCCAGTATTATTATTCTAATGTCACAAGTGATTATCCAATTTACTATTTTCCAGTTTACTAAATCTATCGGGCGACTTGCGCCATCCAAACGATCGTCCCCCGTAGATGTTAAATCTACTCACCGGGATCCCTGGCTAGCTGTGTCCAATCACCGCCTTTCCCTTTCGCGCCGCGTCTGACGTTTCCGCGACCGAACCTGGAATTTACATCAGTATCAAATATAAGGTTACATATCAAGAACGACGCAAAACCCCAACGAAACTACTAAAGTTCGCTAGTTAGGTACAACGTGCACAAAGTGCGCGGAACACACGCGAAAATCGCAAAAACTGCCAAAAACGCCGATTTGGGTCACCCGGCAAAACTAAAACCCGACTACCCAAAAACCGCACTCACGCATCCTAAAAGTCGTAGGACAAGCCATTACAATCATCAAGATATCAAAAATAGTTCATCACATAATTTATATAAAAATCTAGTAAGCATATACATTCCAAAAAAAATCGGTGCAACGTCGCCGATTTGCGACAAAACGACTACAATCTAGCATACTCACCCAAGCACACTACAAGCAATCCACACACACTAATTACAACACATTAACCATGCTCCAAAACCTATATTCCACAACCAAACCCTTTCTTGATTTTTATAAATAGCAATTGCAAATCAAAATCCACACTTGAAAAACTTAATTTAACACTACAAAAGCCCACTTAAGGAAATTAACCTCTTAGGTTAGGTTAGCAAAACACTAGATAGCAAATTAGGTTTAATCACTTAAATAATGCTTTCTAAAACTTAATCCACTCACTAATCAAGCTTCAAATATCATTTTCCATACATAACCCTCTCTTGAAAAACCTTAAAACAACAATTTACAACTAAAATCAACTTCTAAAATTACCTAAATTAGCATAATTAAAGACTACATAACAAGGTAACCATATAGATTAGTTCACTAACAACTAGATTAACTAATAAACAACTTAATTAATTATCATGGTTCAAAACCCTAGTTTAAACAAACTACTCATTTTAAACTAGATTAGAAATAAGCTAACTTTTAACACTAACCATACAATTAAAGGAATTAGCAACAAAGAAAGTAACTTTGATGGAATTATACCTCTTGATCAATGGATCAAGCAAGAAAGTTGCTCCAAAGAATGGCTTCCTAGCTCCAAGATTCAAGCAAGAATGGCTAAGGATAATGATAGCATAAGGATTTGTTTGGATTTTTGGAATTAATTCATGGATTTTGATGTATTTTCTTGAAGGAAATTGAAGAAAAATGCAAAGAAAAGAGATGAGGAAGAGGGGTGCAGGTTTCGGCCAGGTAGGAGGTATGGGGGAGGGTGTGGGGTGAGTGGGAAGGTCGAGGGTCAAGTTCCAAAGTCAAAGTGTCATACTTTATTCATTATATTTAAAATTAAATCCATAAACTAACAAAACAACTCAAGAAGCAACCAAAGAAAAGAGAGGCCAGAAATTTCTGGTCTTGGCCAAGGTTTGGGCTGTTCTTGGGCTGAGGGAAAAGATAGAGGGGTTTTGCAAAAGAAATTTTATGCAAAAAGGCCCCCTACAACTCAAAAATTGCAAGTTTTAGCCCAAAATTCAATAAATTCGTTTCATAACATAAAAATTTGTTAAAAATCAAAATAAATTACTAAAAATTCATGTTATCACTAGATTATAATTATCATAATTTTAGAGATTAAAATTAGCCCGGAAAAATTTGTATTTATCGCTTATTTAATGTATTTTCTTACCGGCTTAAAATAATATTAAAAAAATGAAAAATAGGGAAAAAAATTTAAATGACCAAAATTTCATAAATAACTCATTAGCTACTAAAAACAAGAAATTACCTATCCATTTTAGGTATAATTAGCCCTAAACAGCAAAATATCGAGAAAGACGGTTTTCGGAAAAATACAGAATTTTCACCGAATTTCAGGAAAACACCAAAACGACTTTTCAAGACGCTACAATAAGGGATGGATCTGTTAAGAAGGTAGTAGGGTGTGATGTCATGGTATCTGGATGACATACACAGAGTAGGAAGTAAAATTCCTATACTACGATCGGTTGTACTGTGGTCGTCACACAGTTGTTTCTCCAGACAGGATATGGATATAATACTTGACATTCTGGTTTCTAGATCTATGGTTTTAGATCTGGATTTGGGTAGTTTCCCAATGTGGGTACTTTGGCAGTATTCTAATATTTTTTAAAATAGATGACTCCTAGCATGGTGGTGTACCTGCAGGTGATGGAGTCACCTTCTCTAAAGATGTCTTACAGACTAAAGGGGAGAGGGATGTGCATGATTGGCAGATCACTTGCTTAGGCAACTGAGTCAATCATGAGATGTCAAGTACCACACCAGATGTTGTTTTTGCACCAGATGCAATAAGTTTGTATTAATCCAATCCTGGAGAAACATAAGGAAGCAGTTTTAGAACATAAGTACATGTTCTACGGATTTGATGACGGCAGCCTCCTTCGGGAGACGATTATCATTCCAGGCTTCAAAGGTGACATGGTTGACAGAGTGATTGTCAGAGTTATAGTTTTTCCCTTTGACGAAGAGGGACAATATTATGGACAGGTGGTCCAAGAGGATACTGTGGGAGGCATGGTGCCGGATACTGATTAGGTTCAGTGATCGATACAGTCTAAGAAGTTGGGATTTGGAGTTCATTTATGAACTTGGTCCCATCAGATATCCAGACATATTCTAAGACAGGTATTACTCAATTCGGGAGATGGCTTTCTCCGCGAATTTGAGATTAAGAGAGATATAGAAAGAAACATCAAGGCGGATCCACTCACTGAGGCTATTTCTCGAACACAATAGTTTTACAAACGGGCTTTGTGAAACTGATTAGCAGAGGAGTTGGATGTTCGGTTTCACACGGACTGTGAGTAGTCGACATCGCAATAATTAGCCTTGAGTGCAAGTGGAAGATTGTTGGAGATAGTGCCCTCAGAGTCAATTATTGGATCGCAGGTACGTGATTGCAATGATTGCAGAGGACCTATACCGGTAGGACAGTCTTACTCGAGATGATAGTATACTATCTGGTTTGCCTTTATCAGTCGTGTACATGTTCAGGTGACTGATTACATGTTACATTTTGATAGAGCCCTTAGGATCTTGCTTTACTACCAACTGTATGATGGCGATCATATACGTGAGAGTTGGGTGGTTTATACGCATATCCTTAATTGTGGTCCCTAGTTATGGGAGTTTCGAGACAGGGTATCGATACTCCGGAGTAGACTAGTGTATACAGTCGAGAACCCGACGAGGGGCGGTGGCCGGTCTCAAAAGCTACTGGTGTCAGTTGGATCACCTAAGATGTATACAGGTGCTCATTGGGTTATGAGTACACCGGATAGGACTCGCCGGGAATCTGCTAGTTAGTACTATACCTATCGTCAGATAGCAGTTCCCTGGTGACATGTGTACAGGTTAGTTCATCGACCTGAGGTCGTCATTTGTCTCGTGTGAGTTCCCACTGTGCTTTGATTTCTACCCTACCACGGCTCAAAGGAGTCGTGCAAACAGGTAGCTTTTGGGTACAGTCCCGAGCCATATGGAGGCACGTGAGCGGATCGGCAGGGGATTCGTCTCTCCCGGTATTGGGGGCGAGGTCGTGCTGTGTCTAGGAGAGCCATTACACAAAGCCCACGGCCGTGGCAGGAGATTTACTGGTAGGTACTCCAGTAGTATCTCAGGGTGTTATTGGGCTACACTCCGACACGACTTATACTGCTATTGGGGGTCTGACATTACTAGCCCCTAGGCAGATATGCGATACTCATAGACGAACGGACCGGACTGTATATACATTGTCACTGTTAGGCTCGGTAGGGTTTCTGGATGAGTTCGCCCATCAGCCTCCCTTGAGGTTAGTCCATGGGCAGCCGTTACGCATTGCTAGTGCCGCTGACGGTTTGTGGTTAAACCCACTGCCAGGGTACTGACGAGTCATTAGAGTCCCCCACTGACAGTTTCCCAAGTTCGGGCGAAATGTTGTAGAGGCCGTATGGTTTTATGGCAGGGTTCAGAAAATGCAAGTGCGTTTACGCACGTGTTATTTTTCGGGCAGATGATACTGGTCGGCTTTGGTTTAAGCCGGATCCGAGTATTATATTGAGTAGATATAATATCTTTGTCTCAGTTGCATTTGTATTCGGTCGTAATACAAATGCAGGTATATTTATACAGATACGGGGTTATCCTGAAAGTCGTTTCAGGATCACTTTTAGAAGTTGCCAGTTTCCAGTTTTCTATCAGCCGTTTTTTAACATTCGGTTAAAGACGGATTTATCTTTTCTTGGATGAGGGTGAGTCATGCTTCTAGAAGGTTCTAGAAATGATGACTAGGGTGATGAGGTGTATTATGACTCATGCTTTGACATTAATGATTCTTGTTTATCCTTAGGATATTTGTTCTTGGTTTTTGTGAGGATAAGCTTATGGTTTATGGTCACCTCCTTGATTGCTCCTACCATCACCTCCCTCTTTGTATAAAAGTGGCCGGCCCCCTTGAGAGAGAAAGAGAGAGATTAATTTCATTCTTGAGAGAAAAGACTATGGTTTTGGGTGCATGGAAATTTCATAGCCTTTTTCATTCCATCACCCGATCCGAGTGGCAAATTCATTAACCGATCGTCCACGGTTTTGGACGAGGTGAGACAAAGTATTCTACTCATATTCTACATCATTCTTGGTCGTCTCTTTTAGCAAACTTGACAACCGAGTTGCCTCGAGTCAGAGGCGGGAGCCCGTTTAAAGAATCATCGACGTGGTGCCACCTGGACGAGCAGATCGGAGATCGACGAGATCGGAGCAGCCGTAACGGAGCGTGGGATGATGGTTAAAGAATGAAGGACTCGGATCTTTCGGTTTAACCTTTCTACACTCATTACAGTTTGTTAGATTAGCAATAATGGCAGATCCGGGTTAAAGTATACGATAGCGCCAGTTAAAAAGTTTTTGTTCCGCATTTGGCGTCTGTAGACGGCCAGGGCGCTACCGTAGACTTACACTCTATGTCAAAGAAAGTTCCACCCGAAGGCCTCTACCTTGAGCTCCAACCTCTATCTTGAAGTAACTAAGGTGCTTGGTGTGTTAGACTAAGAACCCTAGAGTGAGTAGAGAAGTGTTTTGGTGGTTTGATCTCATAATGCTATTGGTTTTCAACTCATGAAACAATAGAGCCTTGAGAGAGGAAGAGGAGAGAGCAAGCAAGAGAGAGAATGTGTCATGATAAAATGAGGTGTATGCTCTCATATGAGGAAAAAGAATATTGATAATTTTAATTAGGGTAATTGTCATGGTTGATGTTGATTTGACCATTATCATGTCACAATTAATGCTAAGCAAAAAATATCTCATGCTTAACAAAAATATCTACGTCAACAAAAGTCAACAAGTCAAATGGTCAAACCAATTTACCATGATACAATTATCTCTAATTAAAACTCATTAATAAATTTTCTCCATCTCATTATGGTTTTAATCAAGTCAATGGTCAAAACCCTAATGACGTTTCTCTGCCTCTGTCAACTGTATATACATACCCGCATCCGTGTTCCGAGGAACACGAATACAATGAGACCGAACCAACACAAAACCAAATACTAGGATCTGGCTTAAACCAAAGCCCACTAGTATCAATTTCCTGAACACCAAACACGCACAGGTGCATGTATGTGAAAGAGGTGTATGCTCTCATATGAGGAAAAAGAATAATGATAATTTTAATTAGGGTAATTGTCATGGTTGATGTTGATTTGACCATTATCATGTCACAAGTAATGCTAAGCAAATAATATCTCATGCTTAACAAAAATATCTAAGTCAACAAAAGTCAACAAGTCAAATGGTCAAACCAATTTACCATGATTCAATTATCTCTAATTAAAACTCATTAATCAATTTTCTCCATCTCATTATGGTTTTAATCAAGTCAATGGTCAAAACCCTAATGATGTTTCTCTGCCTCTGTCAACTGTATATACATACCCGCATCCGTGTTCCGAGGAACACGAATACAATGAGACCGAACCAACCTAAAACCAAATACTAGGATCTGGCTTAAACCAAAGCCCACTAGTATCAATTGCCTGAACACCAAACACGCACAAGTGCGTGTATGTGAACGGACCCTGTCGTAAAACCATACGACCTCTACTACGTTTCGCCCAAAGGTGAACAACCCTCTGTGTGGGACTCTAAAGACTCGACACTATGCTGGCAGTGGGTTTAACCACAGGCCGCAAGCGGTACTAGCTGTACGTAACGGTCCCCAGGTAGATGTCGATAAGAAGTCCGATGAGGTGAACCCATCCGAACTCCTACTGAGCCTGAATGTGACAATCTCCGTACAGTCCGGTATGTTCGTCTAAGTGCATCGCATATCGGGCCTAGGGGGCGGTAAACGTCAGTCCCCTAATAGCGGTATAAGTCGTGCCGGAGTGTAGTCCAAAACACCCTGAGAAACTACTGGAGTACCTACCAGCAAATCTCGCTTGCCCTGGCCAGAAACTCTGTGTAATGTCTCTCCAAACACAGTGCGATGTCAACCCCAAATACCAGGAGAGACAAATCCTATCTAACCGTCACTACCTACAAGTGCTTCGGGACTGCACCCAACTACTACCTGTTTGCATGACTCAATAGAGCCGTGGTAGGGTAGTAACCTAAGAACAGTGGGAACACACTCGAGGCGAAGTGACAGTGTCAAGTCAACAGACTAAGCTGTACTCATGTCACCTGGGAACTGCTTACTGACGATAGGTATAGTACCAACCAACAGTTCCTGACGAGTCCTGTCCAGTGTACTCATAACCTAATGAGCACCTGCATACTATCTCCAGTATGACGTACTGATGGCTGTGAGACAGACCATCTCCCCAGTTGGTACGAGAAGCGTACACACTAGTATACTCTGGAGTATCGATGCCCTGTCTCGATAATCCTACGACCAGGGACCTGTATAAGGATGTGCTTGTAGACTACACAACCCCCACAAGTGTGACTGCCATCACAACGCTGGTAGTAAAGCAAAGATCCTAAGAGCTCTATCAATATGTATTAGCGATACGTTACAAGAAACATATACACATATTAAGATAGATACAAACCAAGTAGCATACTACCATATTGAGCATGTTAGTTGTATGTATGCCCTAGAGGCCAGTATTGTACATATGATGTATATTATATTGGATGCTTGGACATATATAGAGAGGACTTTCTTGCTCGATATGATAGTATGATATATGGTTGCTCTTTATCTTAACATGTATACTTGTCTCTTGATACTGTCTTATAATTACATGTTGGTAAAGCCCTTAGGATGTGTACTTGACTACCAGGACTATGATCCGGATCATACTAGTGGGCCCATGGTAGTCCATAAGTTCATCATTTAAAGTCCCTAGTCGTGGGTATATCGAGACGGGGCATCGATATACCAAAGTAGACTAGCGTATACGCTTCTCGACCCATGAGATGGGCGATGGATGATCCCATATCCATTGGTGTTTGACATCAGAGATGGTATTCGGGTGCTCAGTGGAGACTGGGTATACTGGACGGACTCGCCGAGAACTCCCAGATGGTATTATACCTCACGTCAGATGGCAGTTCTTTGGTGACACTTGTACAGGTTAGTCTGTAGACCCGAGATCGTCATAGAGACTTGTGTGATTCCCACTATACTTTGATTTCCACCTTACCAGGTCCAAGAGGGCGTGAAAAATGGTGGTTTTTGGGTACAGTCCCGAGTCACATGGAGGCGGTGAGCGATAGGAGGGGTTTCGTCTCTCTCGGTATTGGAGTTGATGTTGCACTGTGCTCGATTGGCCATAACAGGGAAGTCCCTGGCCAGGGCTGTATTAGAGATTTACTGGTAAGTGTTACCAGTAATTTCTCGACCAGTTATGAGCCTCACATCGGCATGACTTATCGGTTATTGGGGTTTTACGTTTACCACCCCTAGACTTGATATGCGACATATCAGACGAGGAGACCGGATTGTACGGCAAGTGTTACCGTCAGGCTTTTACAGTAGTTGGAGCGGGCTTGCTTGCTGATCTTCTGATAGCTCAATACCCGGGTAGCCGTTACGTCCAGCTAGTACCGCTGACGGCTTATGGGTGCTTGATATGATCATCACCTACTGCCGGCGTATTGACGAGTCTTTAGAGTCCTACATAGTGGTTTTACTGGCTTAGGGCACGTATGTGATATGTGCGGGACTGAGAATAATGCCTGTATGTGATACCGTATTCTATTCTCATGACTTTTTGTATCGGTCGGTTATATGTGATATAGCCGGGTTATCGAATCAAGTGTTGATTTGATAAGTCGATACATTGGATGTTAGTCGGTTATATGAGATATAACCGGATTATTAAGTCAAGTGTTGATTTAATAATTTAGTGTATAATTGTATATTTTATATACTAATTTACATTAACTAACTCTTGTTCACTTAAGGATTTTTCTCACATGTGCACAACTTTAATATATATATATATGGGTGTGTGTGATATATATTAAAATGTATTTTCTTTTTGTATCATGGTTGTTGATACATCATTCATGGGTGTGCAAGACATACACCATTCTATTTTTAATGGTGGTTTATAATTATTTAAGGTAATTACAAATTAGTGGAGCTTTTGTCACAAGCATGAAGCTTGTAGAAGCTTGTGGATGCTTTGACAAAGTCCACTAACTTTGTTTTACTTTAGATTTTTATTAACCTAACCATTTTGGATTAGCCATGGTTATGTCTCTACATGAGTTAGTATATGATACTCACTCATCCATGGTTAGCTCACTTGACTTGATCATTATCCTCATCTTTTCATTTGTTCATCTTCTTCTTCTTTGAGCAAAAGAAAAGCTTGCTAAGGTTTTCTAAAGAGAGTGAAAGATTGCGAGAAAAAAAATTCTAAAGTGAGCCCACTTCCTATTTCTCCTTCCTCTACTAGACTAGCACTTTAGTTTAGGGTGTTTGCTTCACTAATTCTCTAGTCAGTGAAGTAGCAGCTTGAGTTGGTATTCTCTCGACGTAGATCATCTTCGGCCTCCAAGAATTCAAGCAAGGACGCTTGTTTCTCCTCGTGAAGCCATGCAAGAGCCTGGGATAACCATGATCGAAGCGAAGGGACTACAACAAGGAGCTTTAGAAGTGAAGGAACGATCTACAAAGGTTGTATTTTCTTCTTCACTTAGTTTGTAAATGGTTTAGTATATGTTTCCGTATTGTATTCTAGCCAACGATTCTAGTTTAGAGTTCCTTTTCACGGAAATTTTTTTGAAATGGCATGGAAGATGCCTCCCGAAACCTTGGTGTCGTCGAAGGGATCCCTACAGTGGTATCAGAGCCAAGCTAGAGCATTAGGCGACATGTATACGAAGTTAAAACTCCGATCGAACCCCGAAACATCGAAAATGACCCCTTCTCTGGAAATCTTGTAAAATTGTGATTTTTTCTGCATTAAAAATACTCAAAAAAATCAGCAGGGAATTCTAAGAGTTACTGTAAAACACGACATCCTAATTCCACTAAAGAGCCGTGGAACCGCGGCAATACCTTGCTTGCGCGGCGGTTCCGCGGCGGAACATTAGAATTAGGGTTAGTGTTTTGTGCAGTAATATCCGTCGGTACTTGTACATTCTTCTGGGTATTTTTAATCTGACACAAGTGTTGAGTGTTCTGGGAATTATTTTGAATTCGTTGATTCGATCAGAAAGTTTAATTTCGTTCTTTTTTCCGGATAATTTAGAAACTGTTAAAATGTTCGAACGGATATCATTAACTCATTTTTTCCCGGCACGAAAAACTTTCAAGTGTTGAATTTTTCTTGAGTTCAAATCTTTCGGAAAAACATGCAAGTAACGCGATGGACCCTCTAGAAGAACACAAACCTTAACTCGATTATGTGACCTTCTGAACCGCCTCTAAACCTTAGGGTTTGGGGCAGTACGGCGTTGCCACATGTCAGGCGTTGGCTTGACCCTTCTACGGCTGGACCATTGGTACTGTGACGTATTCTGGAATTTTTAAACTCCGCTCAAGTGTTGAGCTATTAAGGAAATCTTGGGTATTTGATTATTCGATCGGAAAGTTTAATTCTGTCTATTTATCTGGAATGTGATACAATATGTGGAATTCATATAGTTAGGCATGAAATGCGAAGTATGTGATATTTCGGATTTACGATGTCTAAAGAGATTGTGGATTCCAAATGTTGTAGTTTTACACTTTCTTTTCTATGACCGTAAGCGTAGTATATGGTGTATCACCGGCTTCGTTGCTATACATCAACGACAGTCGGGATACGCATGCTTGCTTACGTTGATAATATGAGATATTATGTGTTGCTGAGATATGTTATATTGGATCGTCGTGTTCTGAATAGCCGGGTTTTTTTTATGTGAGATGAGGGTTTTTATTTTCATTCATGTAAAATTCATTGTATGTAATATTCTTTTATTGGGGAACTTTCGGGATGAGGATGATGTCACCATTCTATATTATTTTCTTTTCCGCATTATGTAGACCCAAGGAGGGGAGCACAAGTAACCGGGTTCTAGGGTACAGCGGGAGACCAACTCGAGGAGTCGAGTCCGGGTCTCCTAACTCTAGAATTGGTAGGGTTTCTTGCCGCTCCATAGGGGTCTAAGGGTGTGGGTTTGGCTATTCATCGCGACCGTGGAATCCGTGTTTTATACAGGCTCAAAATAAAACACGGACCTCCTAGTATATCCATTATTTCATATGATTCTTCTGCTGCGATATCTGTGATGTGATCATTTGATATGTTGAGATGGATACTGTTTATAGTATATATGATATATTATATAGACGTTACTTATGTTTTACACCCACGCTAGCCCTGCCCCGCTCTGCCGTTAGTTACCTAACCTAACGGTGCACGAGGGGACATCGAGGCGAATGCGGATGACATAAGTGTACATCGTATTTATCTGTGATGTTTAGGTGACTTAAATGATGGGTCTTCATTAATATGATTAATGAAAGAAAAGAAACCTAAAAGATGTTGTAGAATCAATTTTTTAAAAAGGGTAGCTACAGTTTTTTGCTTTGCATAGCGATATATGAGATATATCCCGCACCTTATTCGATGAGGAAAGAGCCGAGATCCCTTCACCGGGAATGACCTCTTTAGAAAAACTGGCAGATGCTACAACACTCGGTTTGTCTTTTGATTGCTTTTAGAGTTTTGCTTTGCATAGTGATATATATGATATGTCCTGCACCTTATTCAATAAGGAAAGAGCCGAGATCTCTTCACCGGGAATGACCTCTTTAGAAAAACTAGTGAAAGCCTAAAAACACTCCTTTTCAAATTTTCACACGATTCTACAACGATATCAAGTTCATTATGCAATAGGTTTTCAGAAAAACTTGTCGTAGCCCTCCGTCATTTCAGATAAGAACTGTTTAGTATTCGTGCTGCGTTTGTTGGCCTTTGTCAAGGCGTAGTGTGCGGTAGCTGAATGGTGCTTATCTGCTTATGCATATGATGCAGATTGTTTTGGGGTAGTCGTACGACCTTGTTGGCCTTTGTCAAAGGTCGTGCAGGTAGGTTTGATTCAATCAAGAAATGACGGGTTGAACTTGACTTGCATCCTATGATTTATTGGCCTTTGTCAAGGTCATAGGGATTAGGGGTAAAATATTATCGGGAATTTCAAGTATTGAAATTTGTAATGAGATTGCATACATTCTATGAGATAGTTGGATCCCGATACCCACTACGAGTAATTGTTACTCCTGAGAGAGTTTTACACAGGACAATTAGCCGATCAAGTAGGTGTCTAAAAAGGTGTCAATGGGGTTACGCCTCTGGGAAAACGAGGTTTACTTTAATTAGGTCTGTGCGAAAGCACGGGGAACCTCCCTCAAAGTACCGACACTGTCCTGGCTGAAAGATTGGCGAAATTGTAGGGTGTAATTAATCCCGGCTAGTCTTTCTTTTTAGGGTTTGAAGGAAGATTTGATAAAAACAGTGGGAGCCATCCTGATTAGATAAAATAATAACCAATCTGATCTTGCAAGAGCATACGCTAAAGTGTTTTCTTCTCTCTCTCCAGGTAGAGACCATATCATGCCTTAATCAAGATAATAATATGGATGTATTGACCGAACCCACATGTTATACTGTGCTGGGGAACGTTGGTTCCGTTCTTTCTTTATAAAAGTTATAAGACTGAACAGGATATAGGGGAATACCAGGATTCCCATGCCACCCGAATGAAGAAAGTATATGATGATGCATTTTCTTTGGGTGTGTTCGTTACAGAGAACTGTTTCTCCATTTCCTCTACGTCCTGGGTATTAGATACTGGGTCAGGATCCCATATATGTAATCAGTTACATGGGCTGAGAAAATGTAGAGAACTTGGAGAAGGTGATAAAGACAAAAGGGTTGGAAATGGTGCAATTGTTGCGGCTAAAACAGTCGGGGAGTATCACCTTGTATTGCCAACTGGTAATACATTGATTCTGAACGAATGCTATTACATGCCGAACCTGATATGCAACATTATATCGGTCTCTTTGTTGAGTAAAGAGGGATATAATTTTGTATTACAGGATAATGTTATGAACATTTTTCTAAACCAAAAGTTGGTTGGATCAGGCACGATGTGCAATGGCTTTTATGTTCTAAATCAATCAACAGTTCTGAGCATAACAAACACACATAAGAGGAAGAGTTCAGAAATGAACGAATCTATCTTGTGGCATTGTAGACTAGGTCACATCAATGCGACACGGCTAGCTAAGTTGCATAAGGAAGGATATTTGAATCCATTTGAATTTTCATCTTATGATACTTGCCAGTCATGTCTCAAAGGAAACATGACCAAAACTCTGTTTATGGGACACGAAGAAAGAGTTACGGAACTCTTGGGACTGGTACATAGTGATGTATGCGGTCCCATGTCTACACATGCCAGGGATGGTTCTTCGTACTTCATTACATTCACTGACGATCTCTCTAGATTCGGGTATGTGTTCCTGATGAAACACAAATCAGAAGCTTTTGAGAAATTTAGAGCATATAAATAAGAAGTCGAGAAGCAAACTGGGAAAAGTATTAAAATCCTTCGATCTGATCGAGGAGGTGAATACTTGAGCAATGAATTCCTGGACTTCCTAAAATAGAATGGGATTCTCTCTCAGGTAACTCCTCCATATACACCACAGCACAACGGTGTATCAGAACGGAGGAACTGCACCCTATTAGATATGGTGCGCTCTATGATGAGCACAGCTGAGTTACCTATTTCCTTCTGGGGGTATGCGCTGGAGACAACATCATACCTATTGAATCAAGTTCCATCTAAATCTGTACCTACTACACCATATGAGATATGGAGTGGGAAGAGACCATGTCTTAAACGAGTTAAGATATAGGGTTGTCCAGCCTATGTCAAAAGGCAAAATCCGGACAAACTCGAGGCACGGTCAGTTCTATGAAAGTTTGTGGGATTTCCCAAACATTCACATGGATATCTTTTCTACCATAGCGAGGAACAAAAGGTGTTTGTTTCTCAACATGCCACCTTTTTAGAAAAGGAATTTCTTACAAAAGAAATTAGTGGCAACGAGGTAGAACTGGATGAAATTCCGGCTATACAAACTCAAACTGAAGATTTAGTGGAACCAGAGGATTCAGTAGTTCCCAACAAACCCCAGCCACTCCGCCGATCTAGTAGGGTTCCTCACCCACCTGAGAGATACTATGGTTTTCTCATGGATGGTGGGAGCGAGGATTGCATCATGGAGGATGATGACCCAACTAGCTTCGAGCAGGCCATCACGAGTGGTGACTCGGTGAAATGGCTGGATGCAATGCGGTCCGAGATGGAATCCATGTACACCAACAAAGTATGGACTTTGGAAGATGCTCTTGAAAAAGTAAAGCCCATTGGGAGCAAGTGGATCTTCAAGAAAAAACTTGGTGTAGATGGGAAAGTGGAGACTTTCAAAGCTAGACTTGTTGCAAAGGGTTTTCGTCAAAGACCAGGTGTGGACTATGACGAAACTTTTCTCCAGTGGCTATGCTTAAATCCATCCGGATCATGCTTGCCATCGCTGTATACCATGACTACGAAATCTGGCAAATAGATGTTAAGACCGCCTTTCTAAACGGTGATTTAGAAGAGAGGTGTACATGACTCAGCCAGAGGGCTTCATAGCTAGTGAGAGCAGCGGGAAGGTGTGCAAGCTGCTTAAATCCATTTATGGATTAAAGCAAGCATCGCGGAGTTGGAAAATCTGCTTTGATGTCGTTATCAAATAGTTTGATTTCATCAAAAACGTAGATGAACCTTGTATCTACAAGAAGGTGGCAGAGAGTAAGGTTGTCTTCCTCGTATTGTACGTAGACGGCATACTCTTGATAGGAAGTGGCATTCCTATGCTGCAATCGGTCAAGCTCTTCTTATCACAACTATTCTCAATGAAAGATCTAGGGGATGCTTCCTACATCTTGGGGATTAAGATCTATAGAGATAGATCCAAACGGATACTGTGATTGTCCCAATCCAGGTACATTGACACCATACTAAAGCGGTTTAGTATGGAAGAGTCCAAACGTGGGTTTTTACCCACGATCTCAGGGTTCACTCTCTCAAAGAGATGTTTCTCAAGACTGATTTGGAGAGAGCTCGCATGCAAGGGATACCCTATGCTTCGGCGGTAGACTCAATCATGTACATGATGCTATGTACCAGACCCGATGTAGCACACTCACTAAGTATAGTGAGTAGGTATCAAGCTGATTCTGGAGAGAGTCACTGGACAGCTGTGAAGAGCATTCTCAAGTACTTATGAAGGACTAAAGAGATGCTCTTGGTGTATGGTAACGGAGAACTCCAAGTGGAGTCCTTTACCGATTCGAGCTTCCAGAGTGATAAGGACGACTCTAAGTAGCACTCGGGATTTGTCTTTACCCTTTACGGAGGGGCGGTATGCTGGAAGAGTTCCAAGCAGGAAACCGTGGCAGACTCGACGATGGAGGCTGAATACATCGCTGCCAACGATGCTGCCAAAGAGGCTGTCTGGATCAAGAAGTTCATTACTGAACTTGGAGTGGTTCTGTCCATTGAGCATCCATTACCTTTGTATTGTGATAATAATGGAGCGGTGGCTTTGGCCAAGGAACCCAGGTCCCATCAGCGATCCAGGCATATTCTAAGGCGGTATCACCTGATCCAGGAGATAGTAGATCGCCGGGAGATCGAGGTCAGGAGGGTTGACACGAAGAACAACACTGCGGATCCACTTACGAAGGCCATTCCCTAGATACAGTTTGAGAGACTCTTCGGGATGCTTGGTATGCGATACTACAGCAGCTGGTCCTAGTGCAAGTAGGAGATTGTTAGTTGTATGTATGCCCTAGAGGCCAGTATTGTACAGATGATATATATTATATTGGATGCTTGGACATATATAGAGAGGACTTTCTTGCTCGATATGATAGTATGCTACCTGGTTTCTCTTTATCTTAAAATGTATACTTGTCTCTTGATACTGTCTTATAATTACATGTTGGTAAAGCCCTTAGGATGTGTACTTGACTACCAGGACTATGATGCAGATCATACTAGTGGGGCCATGGTAGTCCATAAGTACATCCTTTAAAGTCCCTAGTCGTGGGTATATCGAGATGGGGCATCGGTATACCAGAGCAGACTAGCATATACGCTTCTCGACCCATGAGATGGGCGATGGATGATCCCATATCTATTGGTGTTTGACATCAGAGATGGTATTCGGGTTCTCAGTAGAGACTGGGTACACTGGACGGACTCGCCGAGAACTCCCAGATGGTATTATACCTCACGTCATGTCACAACCCGAATATTTCGACTCGTGACTGGCACTTAACCATGCAACGTCTACAGGCGTAACGCGACTAAGTAAGCCGAACCCAGAAATCAAAACCATTAAATGTACTGAGTGTTGAAAACATTCAATTAAACATTTAGAAAACCATTGAAAAAGTATCCCCGAAAATCGGGTATAAATCAGGATATAAGTGAAATGATATAATGAAATAAGGCATTCCCAAACGGGAACAATCACGCCCAACGGCAGAAAACTGTTAGTGTATATGCCCTAGAGGCCATTACTGTATCATACTAGTATGTATATTACTTGATGGAAGCTTGGGATATTCACAGTTGTACAGACAATCTTGCTCAATATAGTAGTATGCTACTTGGTTTGTCTCTGCTTTAATGTGTACATGTGTGTTTATTTATTATATCACCTATACGCATTAGTAGAGCCCTTAGGATCTTTGCTTGATTACCGGCGTTGTGATGGCGATCACACTCGTGGGGGCTGGGTAATCTACAAGCACATCCTTATACACGTCCCTAGTCATGGGAGTATCGAGATAGGGCATCGATACTCCGGAGTAGACTAGCGTATGCGCTTCTCATCCCAGCACGGGAGACGGTCTGTCCCACAGCCGTCAGTACGTCGTACTTGAGATAGTATGCGGGTGCTCGTTGGGTTACGAGTACACTGGACAGAACTCGTCGGGAACTGATGGTTGGTATTATACCTATCGTCAGTTATCAGTTCCCAGGTGACATGAGTACAGCTTAGTCCGCTGACTTGACACTATCACTTCGCCTCGAGTGTGTTCCCACTGTTCTTTGATTACTACCCTACCACGGCTCTACTGAGTCGTGCAAACAGGTAGTAGTTGGGAGCAGTCCCGAAGCACTTGGAGGCAGTGACGGTTAGACAGGATTCGTCTCTCCCGGTATTGGGGGTTGACATCGCGCTGTGTCTAGGAGAGCCATTCCACAAGTAGTCCCTGGCCAGGGCAAGCGAGATCTACTGGTAGGTTCCAGTGTTATCTCAGGGTGTATTGGGCTTCACTCCGACACGACTTGTACCGCTATTAGGGGACTGACGTTTACCGCCCCCTAGGCCCGCCATGCGATGTATCAGACGAACAGACCGGACTGTACGGAGACTGTCACATACAGGCTCAGTAGGAGTGCAGATTGGGTTCACCTCGTCGGTCTTCTTATCGACATCTACATGGGGACCGTTACGTACAGCTAGTGCCGCTTGCAGTCTGTGGTTAAACCCACTGCCAGCGTAGTGTCGAGTCTTTAGAGTCCCACACAGAGAGCTATTCGCCTTTAGGCAAAATGAGTAGAGGTCGCATGGTTTTGCGACAGGGTTCGTTCGCATCCGCGCACTTGTGCACGTTTGCTGTCCGGACAGTTTATACTAGCGGGCTTTGGTTTAAGCCGGATCCTAGTATATGATTTGAGATTGGTTTTTCTCAGTGTATTCGTGTTCCTCGGATCACGAATGCGGGTGCGTATGCACAGTTGCTTGAGATTGAGGGAGAGGACCTTGTTTAAGGTTAATGACTATTGTCATTTTATTAACCCTATTGCTTTTGTGTGTATTATTGTTAATTGATAATTAGCTTAATTATTGTGCATGGTTGTTGTTGTTGACCATTTGACTTCATTGACTTGTTGACCATGTTGACAACTTGACCATAATCATTTCATTTGGAAGATGCTCTTTGATCCTTGCAATTTGCATTAATATTGAAATGATAATGGTCACCTCTTGATTAAACCATGACAATTTTCTAGCTAATTATGGAATTAAAATATTACACACATATTAGTGAGAATGGCTCACTAATAATTCATTCTCTCATATCATTTCTCTCTCTTGCTCATCCTCTCCCTCAAGCTATGTCCCTCTCATGTGTTGAGAAACAAAAAGCTTGAGAAAAACCTTCACTTGATCTTCTCTACTCTCTTCTAGGGTTCAAGTCTTAGCATTTCTTGCACTCTAGTTACTCCTAGCTTGGAGTTGAAGCTAAAGGTCGAGGCTTTCGGATGGATCCTTCTTTGACGGGAGAAGACAAGCAAGGTGACCTCTTTCTACCATTCCAAGGAGCAAGGAGAGAAGGACTTTGAGCTCAAGGTATAACCTTTCTACAACTTAGCTAGTTGTTAGTTTGCTTTAGCTAGTTTTTGTTTAGCAAAGATCCTCACAAGCTTGGTCCATGTTGCCTAAGTCAATAAAAATCCATTTTTTATTATGTTTTCCGCCTCCCCGTAAGCACCGGGGTGGGCAACGTGGACCTAACAGTGGTATCAGAGACTAACTAAACTTAAACTAGCTAGGTAGTGAAGTGTAACGAAGTTTCGAAACCGGAAAATCCAAAAACCAAACTTTGCAAAACCCTAGTTTCTGTTATTTTTTTTTCTGGTCAAAATGACATTTGTTATACACCAAAAATTATCTCAGGCTTTTGTATAGAAAACCACCAAATACGAACCAGAGAGGCGATTAGAGGAGCGCGGATCCGCGGCAGGAGGAAGCTCTTGCCGCGGAAGCGCGGCCGTCTAGTCCCCTCTCTGCTTCGATTTTGGTGCAGAGTGTTTCTGTGTTGGTTTTGGGATTTTTAGGATATGTTATATGTGCCCAGATTTTCCAGAACTAAAATTTACTTTTGGGGGCCTATAAATCCGTATTTTTTCGGAACTTCACTACACTTTAACTATATCGGTTATATCTGTGATGCTTGCATGTATTGAACGTCGGCTAATCGCTATAAGTCAATTAGTCGGGGTTATACATCTCTGTGATCTGTGATTGTTATTGGTTTGTAGATATGAATGGATTGGATTGTCGCGGGTGAATAGCCGGGGTGGATGTGAGATGAGCGTTATTTTTCTTTCATTCATTTGTAACATGTAAATTGATGTAATAATATTATTTGTATAGCCGCACAACCGGGTCGGGGTTGTTGCCGTCATTGTATAATTCTTTTTACTGTTTTTGCTCCTAGGATAGACCCATGGAGGGGGTGCACAAACTACCGGGTATCTCGAAGTGCCGAGTGGCCTACTCACGGTGGTGAGGGAGGTTGCTTCGCTTCGGGTGCTTGGCGGGTAGTTTGTCGCACCCGTAGGGGTCTTGGGTGGGGTTTTGGCTATTCACCGCGACCGTGTAATCCGCTTTACGTTGCAGGCTCGAACGCATTGCGGATTCCTAGTATATCCAATGTATTCATCTGTGATCTGTAATGTCTATCATTGCTATATATTTATATATAATAACTATTTAGGCGTTGCTTATGTTTTACAGCCGCGCTAGCCCAGCCCCCGCTCTGTCGTTAGTTAAGTAACCTAACGGGTGATGATGGGGCCCCGTGGCGAATGCGAATGGCATAAGTGTACGTCATATTTTGGTTGTTTTCTGCAATGGTAGGCTTAAATGATGGGATGCATTAAAAGAACTAATGCAAGAAAATAAACCTAAAAGACGTTGTTGGAACAAGTTTTTCAAAAAGCTGTTATTGCAAGGACGTTCATTTTTTGTTTTGCATCGCGGTATTCGATTGTGAATGCCCAGCACCTCAGTCGACGAGGCAAGGGCCGAGATCCCTTCACCGGGAGTGACCCCTTGGACAAAAGTTTGCGTCAGGGTAATAACTTCACTATAGTCGATTATGCTTGCTTTGCATCGAGGTATTCAGTTTGGAATATCCTGCACCTCATTCGACGAGGAAAGAGCCGAGATCCCTTCACCGGGAGTGACCTCTTTAGCAAAAGTTTTCGCCACTATATTTTCAAAAAGGTGTATCACGTTCCTTCAACGATATCAAGTTCATTACGTTAACGGGTTTTCGCCAAAACCCAGTCGTAGCCCTCCGTCGTTTCGGATTAATATTGCTTAGTATTTGTGCTACGTATTTCGTGCTCAGCCGAGGCGTAGTGAACGGTAGCTATGTAATATTTTTCCGTAGGATACAAAGTGATTGGTTAGGACAGTCGTGCGGTCATTTTGGCTCAGTCAAGGACTCGTACGGGTGGGTCTAATGCAGTCAAGATAATGACGGGTTGAACTTGACTAGGATCTTTTGATATGTTGGCTCAGTCAAGGTCACTTGGATCCTAGGGGCAAAAACCACATCGGGAGTTTCAAAAGAACTGAAACTTGCAGATTTAGCATACCTTCTGGAGTGTGGTGACTAGAGTGGATTCCATCTAGGTTATCACACAATGACAGTTGGATCCCGATCCCACTGATGAGTTGGTTTACTCTCGGAAGATTATTTCACTTAACGATCAATGCTATAAACCTAGTAGGTGTCTAGAAAGGTGTTAGCGGGGTTATGCCCCCAGGGAAAAGAGGTTCTTTAATTAAGGAACTTCGCGAAAGCGTTGGAAAACCTCCCTCGAAGTACCGACACTAGCCTGGCTGAAAGGTTAAGCAAGTATTGTGACGTGAATTAAAACCCGGCTAGTTCTTCTTTTAAAAGGTTTTAAGAAGGATTTGAGGAAACAGTGGGAGACATCCTGGTTAGATAAATTAATAAACCAATCTAATCTTGCACGAGCATACGCTGAGTGTTTCTTTTCTCTCTCTCCAGGCAGCAACCTTTTCACGCCCTAATCAAGATAATAAAATGTATCGCTTGACCGATCCGAATTCTTATTCGGGACTGGGGAAAGTTGGTTCAGCTCTAACTTGTGACAACAGTCATGAGTATGGGAAAGGGGATTGTATGGATTTCCAAGATACCCAGGCGAAGAAGAAGCATGGTTTTGCATCTACTTCAGGTGTTCTTGTAATTGAGAACTGTTTTACGGTCAGCCCTACCTCCTGGGTACTTGATACCGGATCAGGATCTCATATCTGTAATTTATTACAGGGACTGAGAAAAAGTAGGAAAGTTGCACCGGGTGATATGTCGCTCAGAGTAGCGAACGGAGCACAAGTTTATGCGGCAGCCGTCGGTGAATATCACTTAGTATTGCCAAATGGCAAGACTATGATTTTGAACGATTGCTACTATGTACCCTCCATGGTTTGCAACATCATATCAGTGTCTTTACTCGATAAAGATGGATATGACTTTGTTCTTGAAAAGAATATCATGAACATTTACCTTCATAAGGTAAATGGTTGCAGAGGGTACACTGTGTAATGGTATCTACGTTCTAAATCAGAATACAGTTCTCAATACACAAAACACTTGCAAGAGGAAGAATTCAGATACGAATGAATCCTACTTGTGGCATTGTAGACTTGGTCATATCGGAGAGAAAAGACTGAGTAAGTTGCATAAAGATGGACTCTTGAATGCGTTCGAGTTTTCATCTTATGAAACTTGTCAGTCCTGTCTCAAAGGGAAGATGACCAAATCTCCGTTCACCGGACATGGAGAAAGGGCAGCAGAGCTCTTGGGACTCGTACACAGTGATGTATGCGGTCCGATGTCTATACATGCAAGGGGTGGGTTTTCTTACTTCATCACATTCACTGACGATCTCTCTAGGTTCGGATATGTGTATCTATTGAAACACAAATCTGAAGCTTTTGAGAAATTCAAGGAATTCAGAATGGAAGTAGAGAACCAGACAGGCAAAAGTATCAAGATCCTCCGGTCTGACAGGGGAGGGGAGTACTTAAGCACGGAGTTCCTAGATTACTTAAAAGAGAATGGTATTCTCTCTCAGCTTACTCCTCCTTATACACCACAGCACAACGGTGTATCGGAGCGGAGGAATCGTACCCTATTGGATATGGTTCGCTCCATGATGAGTAGTGCTGAGTTACCTCTTTCATTTTGGGGACATGCGCTGTTGACAGCTGCATATCTATTGAACGATGTTCCGTCTAAATCTGTGCCTAAGACACCGTTCGAGATATGGAATGGTAAGAAGCCGTATCTTAAAGGCATTAAGATATGGGGTTGTCCGGCCTATGTAAAAGTACAAAATCCGGACAAACTTAAGGCACGTTCAGTTCTATGTAAATTTGTGGGATATCCTAAGAACTCCGCAGGATATCTGTTCTACCACACCGAGGAACAGAAGGTGTTTGTATCTCGCCACGCCACTTTTTTAGAGTGGCAATTTCTTGCAAAAGAAACAAGTGGGAGTTCGGTAGAACTGGAAGAAATTCAGCGACCACAAAATGAAACTGAAAATTTGACAGAACCTCAGAATTCAATAACCCCAGAAGAACCTCATCCACTCCGCAGATCTGGTAGGATTTCTCATCCGCCCGAGAGATACTACGGTTTTCTCATTGACGGGGATCGAGAGGATTGCATCTTGGAAGAAGATGACCGTACCAGTTTTAGGCAGGCCATTATCAGTAGGGACTCTGATAAGTGGCAGAAAGCAATGCAATCCGAAATGGAGTCCATGTACGCCAATAAAGTGTGGACCTTGGATATTGCTCCACCTGGGGTAAAACCCGTTGGATGCAAATGGATCTACAAAAGGAAACTTGGTGTAGATGGGCAGGTGGAAACCTATAAAGCTAGACTCGTTGCAAAAGGTTTTCGTCAAAGACCTGGTTTGGACTATGACGAGACTTTTTCTCCGGTGGCTATGCTCAAATCCATTCGGATCTTACTTGCCATTGCTGCCTTCCATGACTATGAAATCTGGCAGATGGATGTTAAGACGGCTTTCTTAAACGGTTGTTTGGAAGAGTGCGTTTACATGGATCAACCAGAAGGTTTCGTAGACAGTGGGAGCAGCGGAAGGGTGTGCAAGTTGCTTAAATCCATTTATGGATTAAAGCAGGCATCGCGGAGCTGGAACATCTGTTTTGATGAGGCAATCAAGGAATTTGATTTCATCAAAAACAAAGATGAACCCTGTGTATATAAGAAGATTGTAGGACGAACTGTCGTGTTCCTAGTCTTGTACGTGGACGACATTCTTTTGATAGGAAATGATATTCCTATGCTATAATCGGTCAAGCTATTTTTGTTACAAAGGTTCTCCATGAAAGACCTGGGTGATGCCTCGTACATTCTGGGGATCAAGATCTATAGAGATAGATCCCAGAGACTATTGGGACTTTCGCAGTCCAGGTACATAGAGACCGTACTAAAGAGATTTAGTATGGAGGGTTCCAAGCGCGGTAACATACCCGCATTGCACGGAATTACCCTCTCCAAGAAGATGTCTCCTAAGACTGACGAGGAGAGGGTTCGCATGAGCACTATACCCTACGCTTCGGCGGTAGGATCTATAATGTATGCGATGCTATGTACAAGACCAGATGTAGCTTACGCGTTGAGCGCGGTAAGACGGTATCAGTCAGACCCAGGGGAGGACCACTGGACAGCAGTGAAGAACATTCTCAAGTACCTGAGAAGGACTAAGGAGATGTTCCTGGTTTACGGTAATGGAGACCTCAGGGTCGAGTCCTTACCGATTCAAGCTTCCAGAGTGACAAAGATGACAGCAAGTCTGTCTCGGGTTTTGTGTTTACCCTCAACGGAGGGGCGGTATGTTGGAGGAGTTCCAAGCAGGATACCGTCGCAGACTCGACGATGGAGGCTGAATACATTGCTGCAAGCGATGACGCAAAAGAGGCGGTCTGGATTAAGAAGTTCATTAGTGAACTTCAGGTGGTTCCTTCCATTGTTGACCCAATACCTTTGTATTGCGATAACAATGGGGCTATAGCTTTAGCGAAGGAACCAAGGTCCCATCAGAAATCCAGGCACATCTTAAGGCGGTATCACCTGATCAGGGAGATCATTGATCGACAGGAGATCGAGGTGCGGAGAGTGGATACAAAGGACAACACTGCGGACCCATTCACGAAGGCTTTACCCCAGACTCAGTTCGAGCGGCTGATCGAGATGATAGGTCTTCGATACGCCAGTACATGGCCTTAGTGCAAGTGGGAGATTGTTAGTGTATATGCCCTAGAGGCCATTACTGTATCATACTAGTATGTATATTACTTGATGGAAGCTTGGGATATTCACAGTTGTACAGACAATCTTGCTCAATATAGTAGTATGCTACTTGGTTTGTCTCTGCTTTAATGTGTACATGTGTGTTTATTTATTATATCACCTATACGCATTAGTAGAGCCCTTAGGATCTTTGCTTGATTACCGGCGTTGTGATGGCGATCACACTCGTAGGGGCTGGGTAATCTACAAGCACATCCTTATACACGTCCCTAGTCGTGGGAGTATCGAGATAGGGAATCGATACTCCGGAGTATACTAGCGTATGCGCTTCTCATCCCAGCACGGGAGACGGTCTGTCCCACAGCCGTCAGTACGTCGTACTTGAGATAGTATGCGGGTGCTCGTTGGGTTACGAGTACACTGGACAGGACTCGTCGGGAACTGATGGTTGGTATTATACCTATCGTCAGTTATCAGTTCCCAGGTGACATGAGTACAGCTTAGTCCGCTGACTTGACACTATCACTTCGCCTCGAGTGTGTTCCCACTGTTCTTTGATTACTACCCTACCACGGCTCTACTGAGTCGTGCAAACAGGTAGTAGTTGGGAGCAGTCCCGAAGCACTTGGAGGCAGTGACGGTTAGACAGGATTCGACTCTCCCGGTATTAGGGGTTGACATCGCGCTGTGTCTAGGAGAGCCATTACACAAGTAGTCCCTGGCCAGGGCAAGCGAGATCTACTGGTAGGTTCCAGTGTTATCTCAGGGTGTATTGGGCTTCACTCCGACACGACTTGTACCGCTATTAGGGGACTGACGTTTACCGCCCCCTAGGCCCGCCATGCGATGTATCAGACGAACAGACCGGACTGTACGGAGACTGTCACATACAGGCTCAGTAGGAGTGCAGATGGGGTTCACCTCGTCGGTCTTCTTATCGACATCTACATGGGGACCGTTACGTACAGCTAGTGCCGCTTGCGGTCTGTGGTTAAACCCACTGCCAGCGTAGTGTCGAGTCTTTAGAGTCCCACACAGAGAGCTATTCGCCTTTAGGCAAAATGAGTAGAGGTCGCATGGTTTTGCGACAGGGTTCGTTCGCATCCGCGCACTTGTGCACGTTTGCTGTCCGGACAGTTTATACTAGCGGGCTTTGGTTTAAGCCGGATCCTAGTATATGATTTGAGATTGGTTTTTCTCAGTGTATTCGTGTTCCTCGGATCACGAATGCGGGTGCGTATGCACAGTTGCTTGAGATTGAGGGAGAGGACCTTGTTTAGGGTTAATGACTATTGTCATTTTATTAACCCTATTGCTTTTGTGTGTATTATTGTTAATTGATAATTAGCTTAATTATTGTGCATGGTTGTTGTTGTTGACCATTTGACTTCATTGACTTGTTGACCATGTTGACAACTTGACCATAATCATTTCATTTGGAAGATGCTCTTTGATCCTTGCAATTTGCATTAATATTGAAATGATAATGGTCACCTCTTGATTAAACCATGACAATTTTCTAGCTAATTATGGAATTAAAATATTACACACATATTAGTGAGAATGGCTCACTAATAATTCATTCTCTCATATCATTTCTCTCTCTTGCTCATCCTCTCCCTCAAGCTCTCTCCCTCTCATGTGTTGAGAAACAAAAAGCTTGAGAAAAACCTTCACTTGATCTTCTCTACTCTCTTCTAGGGTTCAAGTCTTAGCATTTCTTGCACTCTAGTTACTCCTAGCTTGGAGTTGAAGCTAAAGGTCGAGGCTTTCGGGTGGATCCTTCTTTGACGGGAGAAGACAAGCAAGGTGACCTCTTTCTACCATTCCAAGGAGCAAGGAGAGAAGGACTTTGAGCTCAAGGTATAACCTTTCTACAACTTAGCTAGTTGTTAGTTTGCTTTAGCTAGTTTTTGTTTAGCAAAGATCCTCACAAGCTTGGTCCATGTTGCCTAAGTCAATAAAAATCCGTTTTTTATTATGTTTTCCGCCTCACCGTAAGCACCGGGGTGGGCAACGTGGACCTAACAAAAACAACAACACAAAAGTAATATACGACGCCGTAGCGAAGAATGAGCAATAAGTAAACACCACAGCATAATAAACTGCATAAATATAAACAGTCGGCTCCTACGAGCTCGACACCAGAATACAAAGATATACATCATCGTCCTCACACTGTCTCTAAGTCCAGTACATATATGGTAGATGGAGAATACTGGATACAAAAGTGTGTACAATAGAAGTAACCAGATACCATAACCCACCTAAAAGCAAAATAGTCCCCGCACCAACTGTAGTGGTATCTGTAGCCAAAAGATGCAAAAAAGGGCAGCCTGCCGCGACTACTCCGAGGGGAAACCTGCAAACGCTGTGGCACAATGGGGGTGAGTTGCCAACTCATGAATAGAAATAATATATAAAGGTAATCGCGAGCATGCACGTACTGCGCTACTCTATCATATGCCAACAGATAATATCAATGCGTGATAAGCAGTATGTGAAATAATCATGCAAGTGCTCTATCAGGTAATATATATCTACAAGATGAGATACAATAAAGAATGCTGAGCATGGGAAATCTAACATCTACATGGAATGTCAACGTGGAATATATATAATCGATGTCCATCAATGCACCCAGATCTCCAAATAGATCAGGCGCCAGCACTCTCATCGGCCCTCTAATCCTGTAAATCTTTGAGAATCACGAGTGCCCAACATCGGCACCCAAATATCATAAGTACTCATGTCCAGCATCGACACGCAAATCCTTATCCATCGGGCATCCGTCAGTCCGGATCAGCCCACGGGCTCCGTCTGCGGTATCGGCTCTCGGCCTCGGCAGTACGAATCATCCCACATCCATCTATCGACTCTGGTCAGTATCCTCCGGATAACTGCCAGGTCCAACCAATCACCGGTAGGTAATAGTCCTTCTGCCAGGCTCACCATCTAATACACAGCGAAACCATTCTCGCCCCGGGCTACCATACCGGGTCCACCATGTTCCCGTAATCGGCCTCATCCAATTCCTCGATTCGGGTTCACATACATCACTCTAGCACCGAGAAATCACATGGTGGACGCACCGAAATATCATATCAAGGGAAACCGGGTTTTTAAATAATTAACTATTCTCTTTTGAAATATTCATGGTTTCCCAAATCCAGAATTAATATGGAAACAACATATCTCAATGCGTAATCTAAGCAAGTATGAAGATCTTAATGTATGGGTGCACTGGTATGAATATACAATGTGCATGTGCGCAATTATGAAGATATCAATGTATGTGTGCATTGGTATTAATATAAAATGTGCATGTCCAAGCAATGTGATATATGTATCAAGTATGAATATCAGGTAATCCGAATCAATGTGCAAGTCAAAGCAATGTGATATATGTATCAAGTATGAATATCAGGTAATCCGAATCAATGTGCAAGTCAAAGCAATGTGATATATGTATCAAGTATGAATATCAGGTAATCCGAATCAATGTGCAAGTCAAGCAATGCGATATATGTATGAAGTATGAATATCAGGTAATCCGAATCAATGTGCAAGTCAAGCAATGTGATATATGTATCAAGTATGAATATCAAGCAATCCAAATCAAGGCGCAAGTCAAGCAATGTGATATATGTATCAAGTATGAATATCAGGTAATCCGAATCAATGTGCAAGTCAAAGCAATGTGATATATGTATCAAGTATGAATATCAGGTAATCCGAATAAATGTGCAAGTCAAAGCAATGTGATATATGTATCAAGTATGAATATCAGGTAATCCGAATCAATGTGCAACTCAAGCAATGTGATATATGTATCAAGTATGAATATCAGGTAATCCGAATCAATGTGCAAGTCAAGCAATGTGATATATGTATCAAGTATGAATATCAGGTAATCCGAATTAATGTGCAAGTCAAGAAATGTGATATATGTATCAAGTATGACTATCAGGTAATCCGAATCAAGGCGCAAGTCAAGCAATGTGATATATGTATCAAGTATGAATATCATGTTTAGTCACATAAAAGATGAGCTACATCATAATGATCATGAAATTCTACAGTGTGAGTGTCATGGCAATTACTAACGGTGTGTGTAACATGCAGGATAGTGCTCGTGCAACATGAACCGTTAGTAATGGTGCGGTGTTCTATCAATTCTAGTTTATATACCTATAGCAGGGAATGTGTTATGCACAAAATCGTAGCCATGAACAGTCAATGTAGGTAAGTGTAATATGCTGCTACAAGGTCCTATCAGCCCTGACGCATAACGCCATGCTGGTGATTTCCCCGTAGATGTTAAATCTACTCACCGTAGTCTCTCGCTAGGTATAGCCGACGATTTTCTTCTCTTTCTTCGCGGCGTCCGCCGCACTTGCCTGCGAACCTAGAATTCCAAAGAATATCACACATAAGCTCGAAACCATACAAACACGACATTTAAAGTCAACTAGAAACCCGTGCCGCAAACCAAGCGCACGGGTACGTGATACGCTATAACGTGTGATTACGCGCCTGAAGTCACTCTGTCGCGTCGCGATACGCAGAAACCCAAAACCCACACACACGTATCACGCGTGTCGCGAAAGAGTAAAAATACGGGAAATAGGGTATTCCACTCCTGATTTTGATACATAATAGATTTTACAAAAATATATATACCAAAACACTCTACATAGATGCAGACTCCAGTGGCCCAAATCCCAACCCCCAATTCACCTATCTGGCCACAATTTGCGGCCAGAATGTATTTTCTGGCGGCCTCGGTAGGGAGGTGGGTCCCCCGGTTTTGTGCATGCACTCCAAACCCCCTGCTTATACTACAGTAAATCCAAAATCGTTCTGAAATAACCCGGCACAAGCAGATATAACAAAACCCAATTTCTAGTTAAAAATCACATTTTACACTAAAAAGGTACTTTATGGTATTTTTGTGCAAACCTGAAGCAAAACCTGATTTAAATAGCTCTAAAAACACTTAAAAGAGTTAACTAAACTATGAGAACACCAATCTAACATAGGCTTCACAATTATCCTTCAATATCACTAATATTGCACAAAAAACATGATTTTTAGTTAAGATACTACAAGATATGGAGAAAGGGTGTTAATTATGAGCTAATACCTCCTAAAGACCTTATAAAACACCAAGAGTTCCAGCTCCCTCCTCAAGTATGCAGAATTACTCCCAAACACCTCAAAAAGCCCCTTTTTCCCATGGGTTTGTGAAGGAAAGTGTTGTTTTTGTGTAGGGTTTTGTTTGGCCTTAAGGGGAAATGAAAAGGAGAAGAGGAGATGAACAAAATGGGGTTGCTGCTGCTGGAATTTCTGCTGGAGTTTCAGAAATGAGAGAAGAGAGAGAAGAGAGAAGGAAATGGTCAATTAAAGGTCAAATTCCTACCTAACCACCATGCCTCTAATTCCCTTTTTAAATTTTGAATTTTTATAAGGGTTTGACTTGGTTAAATGGTGGGGATAAATAAAACCATGCAAGAAAAATGAAAGAGGGTTAACATGCTAACACTTAAAACCTAAGTCACAAAATGCTAAGTGTGCAAGTGTACACTAACACAAAATTTTCCCACTTAGGGTAAACACGACCAAAATAATTAATAACCCTAGAATTATATATATATATAAATATATATATAAACACTTCACAACACAAATTATCACTATCCAAGAAGGAAAAATAAGATATCCGTTTTTATGAAAAACACGCACACTTGCTAATTAACGCGAAAACATCCTAACGAATTTCAAGGCGTTACAATCTACCCCCCTTAAAGAAATTCGGTCTCCGAATTTAAAAATCTAACTATACGTACCTTCAAAAAGGTGGGGATACCTCTTCCTCATCTCGCTCTCAGTCTCCCAAGTGACCTCCTCTTTGTTCGGACCACGCCAAAGTACCTTGACGAACAGTATCTCTTTCGACCTCAATTTCTTCACTTGGCGAGCCAAGATCATCACCGGCTGCTCTGCATATGACAGGTCGCGCTCAAGATGGATCGTCGGGTGCTGAATCGCATGCGAAGGATCATGAAGATATCTGCGGAGCATCGAAACGTGAAATACTGGGTGCACATCTGGAAAACTGGGCGGAAGGGCTAACCGATACGCAACTGCACCAACACGCTCGAGGATCTCGAAGGGGCCACATATCTGGGACTAAGCTTCCCCTTCTTCCCAAATCTCATCACACCTTTCATTGGGGAGACCCTCAAGAAAACATGATCAACAGCAGAAAACTCAAGTCTGCGCCGACGACGGTCCACATAAGATCTCTGCCTACTCTAGGCTGCTCTCATCCTATCGCGGATCAACTAGATCTTCGCAGTCGTCTCCTCCACAATCTGTGCCCCTAAGATACCGCTCTCACTGAGCTCCGTCCAACAGGCGGACGATCTGCATCTCCTCCCATAAAGAGCCTCAAATGGTGCCATCTGAATGGTCTACTAAGGGCAATTGATGGTCCCAGCTACCTCCAAAGTATAAGACGCACGCTCTGAGCATTTCCTCGAGAGTCTGAATAGTCCACTCTGACTGTCCGTCGGTCTGCGGATGAAATGCTGTGCTGAAACTCAAGCGAGTGCCCAAAGCCTCCTGGAGCCTCTGCCATAGTCGGCTGGTAAACTGGGTGCCTCTGTCGGACACGATACATGTCGGAACTCCATGCAGTCGTACAATATCGTCAATGTATATCTGGGCATACTGAGAAAATCTAAAAGTCGTCTTCACCGGTAGGAAGTGAGCCGCTTTCGTCAAACGATCTACGATCACCCAGATAGAGTCATACCCTCGACTAGTCCTGGGTAGACCCACGATGAAGTCCATAGAAATCTGCTCCCATTTCCACTCCGGAATGGGTAACGGCTGTAGCTCTCCCGCAGGCCTCTGGTGCTCAGCCTTGACTTGCTGACAAGTCAGGCATCTCGACACAAAATCTGCGATGTCTCTCTTCATTCCGTCCCACCAGTAAACACCTCTCATGTCATGGTACATCTTGGTGGAACCGCGATGGACACTGTATACCGATCGATGTGCCTCCTCAAGAATCTCGCGCCGCAATCCCTCAGCATCAGGTACGCACAGTCTAGCCCCAAATCGTAGTATCCCCTGATCATTGATCATGAACTCGGGAAATCTGCCATGTCCAATCTGTGTCCTAAAATCTGAACATCGGTCATCACTGTGCTGTGCCTCATGTATACGATCGAGCAACTGTGGGCGTGCATGAACATGCGCAATCTATCCTCCGATCGGCGTAAACTCGAACTGTACCCGGCTGTCGCATAAAATTTGCCAATCTACCGATGACTGCCTCTGCACTGTGCTCAAACAAGATAGACTACCCCCGGGCCTCCTGCTCAGAGCATCTGCTACCACATTAGCCTTGCCCGGGTGGTACAAGATCTCGCAATCGTAATCCTTCACTAACTCCATCCATTGGCGCTGTCTAAGGTTCAGGTCTCGCTGCTGAAATATATACTTTAAGCTCTTGTGATTAGTGAATATCTGGCATGACTTACCGTATAGGTAATGTCGCCAGATCTTAAGTGCAAAGACTACTGCAGCCATCTCCAAATCGTGAGTAGGGTAATTCTGTTCATGTTTCTTCAATTGCTGCGAAGCATACGTGATCACTCGGTCATGCTGCATCAATACGGACCCTAGTCCCACTCATGAAACATCACAGTAGACCACAAATCCGCCTGACCCTGAAGGCAAAGATAGCTCTGGTGTCGTAGTCAGTAGAGCCCGTAGCTGCTGAAAACTATGCTCACACTCCTCCGTCCAATCAAAACGAACTCCCTTCCGGGTCAACCCGGTCAAAGGTGTAACAATACGGGAGAAGTCCTGCACGAATCGTGCCCGGGTGGTACAAGATCTCGCAATCGTAATCCTTCACTAACTCCATCCATCGGCGCTGTCTAAGGTTCAGGTCTCGCTGCTGAAATATATACTTTAAGCTCTTGTGATCAGTGAATATCTGGCATGACTCACCGTATAGGTAATGTCGCCAGATCTTAAGTGCAAAGACTACTGCAGCCATCTCCAAATCGTGAGTAGGGTAATTCTGTTCATGTTTCTTCAATTGCTGCGAAGCATACGTGATCACTCGGTCATGCTGCATCAATACGCACCCTAGTCCCACTCATGAAACATCACAGTAGACCACAAATCCGCCTGACCCTGAAGGCAAAGATAGCTCTGGTGTCGTAGTCAGTAGAGCCCGTAGCTGCTGAAAACTATGCTCACACTCCTCCGTCCAATCAAAACGAACTCCCTTCCGGGTCAACCCGGTCAAAGGTGTAACAATACGGGAGAAGTCCTACACGAATCGCCTGTAGTAGCCGGCCATCCCTAGAAAGCTGGGAATCTCCGTAACAGATGTAGGTCTGGGCCAACTCCGAACGGCCTCAATCTTCCTCAGGTCTAAACATATACCATTTCGTGTAATCACGTGCCCCAAGAAATCTACGCTGTCCAGCCAGAAAGCACACTTGGAGAATTTGGCGAAAAGCTGATGCTCCCTCAAGGTCTGCAGTGTAATCCGCAGGTGCTGCTCGTGCTCCTCTCTACTCTGAGAATACACCAGAATATCGTCAATGAACACTATGATGAACAGATCAAGATACGGCCGGAAAATGCGGTTCATCAAGTCCATGAATGTTGCTGGCGCGTTGGTGAGTCCGAACGACATCACCAGAAACTTGTAATGGCCGTAGCGCATGCGGAAGGCTATCCTAGGAATGTCCTCCTATCGAACCCGCAGCTGATGGTAGCCTGATCGCAAATCGATCCTCGAAAAGTATCCTGCCCCCTGAAGCTGGTCGAACAAATCGTCGATGCGTGGCAAAGGATACCTGTTCCGCACTGTCACCTTGTTCAGCTGACGGTAGTCGATACACAAATGCATACTGCCGTCCTTCTTCTTGACAAACAGGACTAGAGCACCCCAAGGAGGAAAACTGGGTCGAATAAGTCTCTTGTCCAGCAAATCTTGCAACTGACCCATCAATTCACTAAGTACCGCCGGGGCCATCCGATAAGGCGGTATGGAAATAGGCCCCGTGCCAGGAACCAAATAGATACAGAAAGAAATGTCGCGCTCGGGCGGTAGCCCAGGAAGCTCGTCAGGGAACACATCAGGGAACTCGCTAACCACCGAAATCTGATCCATCGGAACATCTGTAGCTTTAGTATCGCAAACATAGGCGAGAAACCCCTAACATCTGTAACACCCAAGCCCAATGCTACTGGTTTCTGTTGTCGTATGTTGGCGTATGGTATTTATTTCGTTGATCTTACTTGACTGTTGTGAGTTATAAATTTTACCCGGCAATTCAATTCTGCATATAACAATTTAAGGCATCTAAGATAAAATTAAAAATATTCGTCATGCCATGCTTGACACCCCTAACCCTGTTGTAGCGTCCGTGCATCGTGTTCTCGTCCCGTTCAGTGAAACGAGCGAGTTTGGACGGCTACGCGCACGTGCGTGTGTCCGTTTTGGGGGTATGCTTTTTGATTATAAAATACTTCATTTTAAATTTTGGATCCCGTCTAAAATTTTCTTATTTCAATTTCAAATTTTTGGACCCGACCCGGGCGCAATTTGGAAATATTTTACTTTGCGCCAAATCCCAATTTCTAATATATTTTAAACCGTCGAATATATTTTTAAAACCCATATAATATATTTCCTTTCTTTAAATATTTTTCTCTCTCTTCTTTTTCTTTTACCACGAGCCAATCAGGTTCATTTTAAACCCCTGGGCCCCACCATTTTTCTACGCCTCTCTCTCTCTCTTTTCTCTTCCACTAAACTCCAAACTTCTCTCTCCTCTAAATTTCCTCTCTCCTCTCGATCTCTCTCCCCTCTCTATCTCTCTCTTCTCTCTCTCCTCTCGCTAACTTTCTCTCTCTCTCTCTCTTTTTCCCCGTATCTCTCTCTCTCTCCCCTATATATTTTCCTCCTTCCTTTTTCTTTTTAACGCGAACACAACCCCACGAAGCCCTAGCCGCCTTGCCCTTCGCCGCCGCAGCCCCAACGCCGACGCCCTCATCCCCGGCCCCCTCGCCTCCTCGCCTTCGTCATCTCCGCTGCACCTCCTTCCTCCTTTCCCATTCCTCCCGAGCACATGCACGAGCGAACTGCGCACCCCTGCACACGTCGGCGCCGCCGGAAATCGCTGTCGACGACCGTCTCCGTGCCCCTGGCCATCGTGCACACCCCCTCCGTGAGTGATGCTCCCTCTCTCTTCTCCTTTCTTCTCCTTTCTCCCTGCTCATGGTTCTTGATCTGTAGGTTTCCGTCGCTGTCATCGTAGGCCGACCGCCAGAGCTCCGTCGACGTGGTCGGCAATCACAACCTCCCCACAGATCCTCGTGAGCACCCCCTTCTCTGTCCTCCTTCCCTTCTTCTTTATTTTCTTTTCATTTCTTGTTGCATTCTTGATCGTTCGCTGTTTTTGCATCTCGCCAGAATCCGGCCGTGCCGGCGACGTGTCCCGACGATCCATCGAGATACTCTGATCTGTGTGGTTCCACTGTTCGTCGTTTGGGTTCATTCCGTAAACCGTGCGCCCGTCGCGAGTTTTCCCCGCCGACGTTTTACGTTCCGTTTTCCCGATTCGCGACCCGTCGAGGCAAGTACCCCTTGCTACAAGCTAAATAATATTTACATATACATTGAGAACTCCCTAAACCTGCAGTTTAACTTTAGTACTAAATTTCCCATTTTTCGTGTTCAATATTGCTATATATCATTTTATCTTCCAAGCTTGAAACCTACCGTCTGCATTTACTATATTAAACTTAATAACCACATTTGCATGTTTTAATCACACTTTCACTATTGACATAGCCTATGGCACTTTCTCTATAGTTTTA
Source organism: Agapanthus africanus (assembly GCA_030015575.1). Classification (NCBI taxonomy): domain Eukaryota; kingdom Viridiplantae; phylum Streptophyta; class Magnoliopsida; order Asparagales; family Amaryllidaceae; genus Agapanthus; species Agapanthus africanus. The sequence goes on from CM057339.1 coordinate 625,170,429, forward strand.
CTTCATTCGGACACTCGTGTACATTTAACCCGTATTAATTATGATTTCATCCATTGAACCCATATATATATATATATATCATTGCATCCATAAAATTCTTAAACTGGTTAACATGATTCAACGGCCCTAACTGTTATATTGTATTCTTATAATGTTAATAACACCTCTGAAACACAATTGATAACTGTGCTGCAAATTAATCGAAGCTTCTTTATTGTTTAATTCATTGCTTAAATTTATGTTGTTGATGTCCATGCTTGATTTTGTCACTGAGTATGAGCACCCCCATGATACCGTTTACATCTTGACCTGACTTGCTACTTACATATTGATTGACCCGACATGGTACCGTATACTGCTTGACTTGACCTGATGTACCATGACCTGACCCGTTACCTGATCTTGTGTCTAATGCCAACAAACCTGACATGTAGTCCTCATAGACCATTCCTGTTGTCTATCCAGACAAACCTGTTTACCTGATCCTGTGTTGGCATTAGTTTCTTGATTACGGGATACCTGACTTGACATACACATATAATTTTGGGGTATGGGGAAATAAAAGGTAAAACCTGACTTATAACTCAACAGTTCGCTACTTGTTCTGATCAGTTTTAGAGGCTAGGCCAGCCTTGGAATGATGCTGCTGACATCATTCAACTGTATACATTCCTGTTTAGTGCCTAGCGGCATGTCTCGGTTTCAGCCCGAGAATCTGGGCCGTGGTCCCGGGTATGTACGGGATACTATTGAGTTACATCGATGATTCATCAATTTGGTTTCAAAGACTTTAGAACAGAAAACCTGATAGAACAGTTTAGTTTATCCACTGCACACTACCCTGCACCGCTCTAATTTATATTATTGTTACCCTTGCTTTATTCATGTTTATATCCGCATTGCCTGCTACCCTGTTTATTATGTTATTACTTGATGACTTGACGCGCTGACGTCTGGGTTTTGCATGGCCCAGATTCTGTACTGCTGTCGCAGTCAGAGCAGGAGTACTTTAGCCGACAGGCTGAGCTGTGAGTGTCAGCAGTAGTTAGCTTTTCTTTCCTGCATTTTTTTCCTGATGTGAGCCCGCATTATGGGACGTACATTCCAGTTATTTGTATTGGATCTTTCGCTTCCACATTTTATTATTCTTGACTCATGATTTATCTTGGATTATGGTCATGTTTTAGATAGTTTTATTTTATTCTTGATATCTCTACAGCCGTAATGTGACTGTGGATGGATACTTCCAACCCGCAGGTAGCATGGTTGGCTATGTCACGTGCCCATTTTAGCGTACTCTGGAAAGCGGGGTGTGACATGGTTCTTTTGGTATCAGAACCATAGGTTAGTCGGGTTGATTCTTTTGTAGTTGGGTATTATACCCAATACACTGTTAGTTATATGTATGCCCTAGAGGCCATTACTATACATAGGATGTATATTGTAGTGGATGCTTGGACATATATAGGGAGGACTTTCTTGCTCGACATGATAGTATGCTATCTGGTTGCTCTTTACCTTAATGTGTACACTGATTGTCTCTCTGTTACATGTTGGTAAAGCCCTTAGGATGTGTACTTGACTACCTGGACTATGATGCAGATCATACTAGTGGGGACATGGTAGTCCATAATTACATCCTTCAAGGTCCCTAGTCGTGGGTGTATCGAAACGGGGCATCGATATACCAGAGTAGACTAGCGTATACCTTCTCGACCCATTCAGATGGGCGATGGATGATCCCATATCCATTGGTGTTTGACATTAGAGATGATATACTGGTGCTCAGTGGAGACTAGGTATGCTGGACGGACTCGCCGAGAACTCCCTGATGGTATTATACCTTACGTCAGATGGCAGTTCTTTGGTGACACTGGTACAGGTTAGTTTGTAGACCCGAGATCGTCATAGAGTCTTGTGTGATTCCCACTATGCTTTGATTTCCACCTTACCACGTCCAAGAGGGCGTGCAAAATGGTGGTTTTTGGGTACAGTCCCGAATCACATGGAGGCAATGAGCGATAGGAGGGGATTCATCTCTCCCGGTATAGGGAGTTGATGTTGCGCTGTGTTCGATTGGCTATAACCGGAAATCCCTGGCCAGGGTTGCTGAGATTTACTGGTAAGTGTTACCAGTAGTTTCTCGAACTATTATAGACCTCATATCGACACGACTTATCGAGCTACTGGGGTCTGACGTTTACCACCCCTAGGCGAGATATGCGACATATCAGACGAACAGACCGGATTGTACGGTAAGTGTTACTGGTTGGATTCACAGGAGTGTGAGCGGGGTTGCTCATCGATCTTTTGATCGCTCAATACCCGGGTGGCCGTTACGTTTAGCAGACCGCTTGCGGCTTGTGGGTGTTTGATATGATCACCACCTGCTGCCGGCGTATTGATGAGTCTTTAGAGTCCTACACAGAGGTTTCCTGGCTCAAGCAAAACGAAATAGGAGCGCATATAAGATATGTGCGGGACCGAGAATAATACCAGTATGTGATACTTTATTCGATTCTCGCGATTTGTGACATTGATCGGTTATAGGCGATATAGCCGGGTTATCGGATCAAGTGTTGATTCGATAATTTGTTACTATTGATATTAGTCGGTTATATGCGATATGACCGGATCGTTAAATCAAGTATTGATTTAATGATTTAATGTATAATTATATATTAGATATATTACTTTACATTGACTAGTATTGTTCACTTAAGATGGATTTTGTCACTTGATGTGCACAAGTTATATATGTGATATATTTTTGTGCACTAGTTTGTATCATGTTTGATGATACATGCAAACTTGGGTGTGTGTTTGCTTTGAACTATATTTAGGTTAATGGTTAGGATTTTGTTATCTTTTCTTATTTATTTATTTATTCATTTATTCTTTTAGGCAAGAAATAAAATGGTGGCTATTTTTGGACTTTCTTTGAAGCTTCATGAAGCTTTGAAAAGTTCAACCATTTTGTTTCTTTTGCTTAACCTAACCATTTGCCTAAACCCTAGTTCATTCTCTACATGAGTTAACACTCACCCATGGTTGCAAATATGATAACCATCACTTGATTTAAATTTTTTTTTTGAGAATTCTTTTTCTTTCTTCTTCATCATTTTCTTCAAGTGAAGAAAAGAAGAAAGCTTGCTTGAAAATTTCTAAGTGATGAATTCAAGTGAGAAATCAAAATCCAAAGTGAACCCACTTCCTATTTCTTCATCCTCTACCACTTGCCATGTAGTATAGGGTGTTTTCTTCACAAGTTTTATGACTTGGTGAAGTTGGAGCTCGAGTTAGAGTCGCCTCGACGTAGATCATCTTCGGCATCGAAGTCATCGACCTAGCCCGATCATTTCTTCGATGAAACCACCGCGATTGTCCGGGACTCGGTGGTCGCAATGAAGGGACGTCATCACGGAGCTAGAGAAGTGGTGGACCGGATCTACAAAGGTTGTATTTCCATTCACTTTAGAGTAAAGTTGTTTACTTGCATAGTTTTCGCCTTTACCTCTAGTCAACGATCGCATTAGGGTTTCTCGGCCCCGAAAATTGTTGAATTTGGCATGGTTGATGCCTTATGGAACCTCATGGGTGTGCCTAGGAACCCTACAGTGGTATCAGAGCCTAGCTAGAGCCTTAGGCGAAGTGTAGACGATATTAGAAATCCGAACGAATCCCGAAACCCTAATCCGACCCCTTCTCTGTACATTTTTCAAAACTTAGCATTTTTCCAAATTAAAAATATGCAGAAAAATCAGCAGGCGTTTTTAGGAGTTACTGTGAAATACGAGCGGCTAAATCGATCAAACCGCCGTGGAACCGCGGCACGAGCATGGCTCGTGCGGCGGTTCCGCGGCCGTACGGCAACATCTTTCAACTATTTTTGCACAGTAATTCATATATTTAAGTGCTGTATTTTCTGGGATATTTTAACTTCTGCTTAAGAGTTGAGTTTTCTGGGTTGTATTGGGAGTTCGTAGATTCGATCGGATTGTCTAATTTTGTCCGTGTGTTTTTCCGGGTAATTTTAGAATATGTTAAAAAGTTCGACCGGATATGAATACCCACTTTTTCCCCTGCCGGGAAATTTCCAATTGTTGGATCTTTCCGTAGTTTAATGACGTTCTAAGTAGTGCAAGTAACGCGATGGTCCCTCTAGAAGACAACAAACCTTAACTCGATTATGTGACCGTCTTGAACTGCCCTTTGAACCTTCGGGTTTGGAGCAGTACGGCATGCCACATGTGAGGCGTTTGCTTGACCCTTCTACGGCTGGACCGTTGCTACTGTGGCATGAAGTGGATGTTTTTAGATTTATTTCATGTGTTGAGCTGTTTCGGGAAAACTTGGGTGTTCGATTGTTCGATCGGAAAGTTTAACATTTTCTATTTATCTGGAATGTGATACAATATTTGGAATCCACATGTAGTTATGAGATAACTGATTTGAATGTTATAAACATAGCACTTTAGTCTCAATTGATCGGTTGCCATGGGATTTTGATGTGATCAAAAGTCCGTCGCAATCACGTAGCGTACGCAGATACTCGCTCGATAAACTTAATAGACAGCTACACCCCTTAGCCCCGACCAAGTGACTGTAGGAGAACCACGTCGCCGAAAGCATCCGTTTGGGTGCTCGCGGTAGCGGTGTTCCACCTTGGTGCACTTCATCGACGGTATCGGGGGTGCGGCCGTCTACTAAAGTTTGCGACGAGCATTCGATCAGAATGTCGGGAATCCTGTTGAATTGCCCGACTTGATATTGAAAAGTGTTTTCGATAATGAGACTAAAATGCGGGGTTTATAATTGTTAGGCATGTTATGTCTAAGGAATTCATTTGATTAGGCATGCGATGTCTAAAGGGTTTGCGGATTCCAACTGTTGTAGTTTTACACTTTCTTTTCTGTGACCATAAGTGTAATATGTGATATCGCCGGTTTCGTTGCTATATGACAACGACAATTGGGATGCGCATATTTACTTACGTTGATGACATGTGATGTTATGTGTTGCTGGATATGTTATAATGGATCGTCGTGTTTGAATAGCCGGGGGTTTTTATGTGAGATGAGTGTTTTTTCATTTTCATTCATGTAAAAACTTGTATGTAATATTCTTTTATTGGGGCACTTCCATGTTGCGGAAGATGTCACCTTTTGTATATTATTTACTTTTCCGCACTAGGATAGACCCAAGGAGGGGAGCATAAGCAACCGGGTTATAGGGTCCAGTGGGAGACCATCTCGAGGTGTCGAGTCCGGGTCTCCTAACCCTAGAATTAGTAGGGTTGCTTGCCGCTCTCGTAGGGGTCTAGGGGTGTGGGTTTGGCTATTCATCGCGACCGTGGAATCCGTGTTTTATACTGGCTTGTATTGAAAACACGGACGTCCTAGTATATCCAATATTTCATATGATTCTTCTGCTGCGATATCTGTGATGTGATCATTTGATATTCTGTGATAGATACTATATATAGTATATATGATATATTATATAGACGTTACTTATGTTTTACACCCGTGCTAGCCCAGCCCTGCTCTGCCGTTAGTTACCTAACCTAACGGTGCACGAGGGGACATCGAGGCGAATGAGGATGGCATAAGTGTACGTCGTATTTATCTGTGATGTTTAGGTGATTTAAATGATGAGACTTCATTAATATGATTAATGAAAGAAAAGAAACCTAAGATGTTGTGGAATCAAATTTCTAAATTAAACAGGTAGCTACAGTTCTTGCTTTGCATCGCGGTGTTCCTTGTAGAACATCCCGCACCTTATTCGATAAGGAAAGGACCGAGATCCCTTCACCGGGAGTGACTCCTTTAGCAATAACTGGCAGATGCTACAACCCTCGGTTTGTCTTTTGATTGCTTCTATAGTTTTTGCTTTGCACAGCGATATATATTATATATCCCGCACCTCATTCGACGAGGAAAGGGCCGACGATCCCTTCATGGGGAGTGACCCCTTTAGAAAAACTAGAAAAGCCTAAAAAACACTCCATTTTAAAATCATTTGATTCTACAACGATATCAAGTTCATTACGCAGTAGGTTTTCAGAAAAACCTGTCGTAGCCCTCCGTCATTTCAGATAAGTAGTAGTTAGTATTCGTGCTACGTTTGTTGGCCTGCGTCAAGGCGTAGTGTGCAGTAGCTAACTAGTATTTATCTGCTTATGCATATGATGCAGATTGGATTAGGGTAGTCGTGCGACTTTGTTGGCCTGCGTCAAGGGTCGTGCGGGTGGGTTTAATTCAATCAGGAAATGATGGGTTGAACTTGACTAGCGCACTATGGTTTGTTGGCTTGCGTCAAGGTCATAGGACGCTAGGGGCAAAATTATCGAGAATTTCAAGTGTTGAAATTTGCAATGAGATTGCATACCTTCTATGAGATAGTTGGATCCCGATACCCGCTGCGAGTAATTGTTACTCCTGGAAGAGTTTTACACATTACAATTAGCCGATCTAGCAGGTGTCTAGAAAGGTGTCAACGGGGTTACGCCTCTGGGAAAACGAGGTTTACTGTAATTAGGTCCATGCGAAAGTATGGGGAACCTCCCTCAAAGTACCGACACTGGCGTGGCTGAAACATTGGCGAACTTGTAGCGTGTAATTAATCCCGTCTAGTCTTTCCTTTTAGGGTTTGAAGGAAGATTTGATAAAAACAGTGGGAGCCATCCTGATTAGATAAAATAATAACCAATCTGATCTTGTAAGAGTATACGCTGAGTGTTTTCTTCTCTCTCTCTCCAGGTAGCGACCATATCACGCCTTAATTAAGATAATAAAACGGACATATTGACCGAACCCACTTGTTATACTGAGCTGGGGAACATTGGTCCCGCTCCAACTTATAAATGTTATAAGATAGAGCAGAAAATACGGGAATACCAAATTTCCCGTGCCGCCCAAACGAAGAAAGTGCATGATGATGCATCATCTTCGGGTGTGTTCGTTATAAAGAACTGTTTTTTAGTATCCTCTACGTCCTGCGTATTTGATACCGGATCAGGATCCCGCATATGTAATTTATAACATAGGGCTACAGAAAGGTAGAGAACTGAGAACGGGTGATAAGTTTCATGAGGCAGAAAACGGGGCAAGTGTTGCAGCCAAGTCTGTTGGTCACTGTCACCCTGTATTACAAATACATTGATTTTGAGCGAATGTTATTAGATACCGAACCTGATATACAAAATCATATCAGTCTCTTTATAAGTAAAGAAATGATAAAATTTTGTATTGTTGGATAATGTTTTGAACATTTTCTATATCAAAAGTTGATCGGTTCAGGCACGTTATCTAAAAGCATTGATGTTCTAAATCAAACTACGGTTCTTAGTATATAGAACACACACAATAGGAAGAGTTCAGAAATGAACGAATCCTTCTTGAGGCATTGTAGACTAGGTCATATCAATGCGACCCGACTGGCTGAAGTTACATTTAGATGCATATTTAAATTAGTTTGAATTTACATCTTGTGAAACTTGCCAGTCATGTCACAGAGATAAGATGACCATAGCTCTGTTTACTGGAAACAGAGAAAGAGTTAGTGAACTCTTGGGATGATACATGTTGATGTATGTAGGTCCCCTGTCTACACATGCCAAGACCGGTTCTTTGTACTTCATTAAATTCTCTGATGATCTTTCGAGATTCAGACCTATGTTCCTGTTGAAACACAAGTCCGAACCTTTTGAGATATTCACAGAATATAAGTTAGAAGAAGAGAACCAAAATACGGGTATAAGTATTATGTCCTATGATGAGATCAGAGAGGAGAATACTTGTGCATGGAATTCCTGGACTAATCTAAAGGAGAATGAGATTCTCTCTCAGCATTACTCCTCCGAATACACCACAACACAACGTTGTATCGGGGCGGAGCAATCACACCCTATATGATATAGTGCGCTCTATGATGAGTACTACTGAGTTTCCTATTTCCTTTTGGGAGTTATGCGCTTGAGAAGCTGCATACCTATTGAATAGGGTTCAAATCAAATTAGTTGCCTACCACTTCATATGTGATATGGAAAGGGAAGAGCCCATATCTTAAGTTAGTTAAGATTTGGGGTTTTCCGGCCTTTGTCTAAAACCAAAATCTAGACAAGCTCGAGGCAAGGTCTGTTATGTAGAACTGGAAAGGTTCAAGATATACAAACTGCAGCTGATGATTTGGAAGAACCAAAGGATTCAATAGTTACCAACGAACCTCAGCCTCTCCGCCGATCTAGTAGGGATCCTCACCCACCTGAGAGATACTTACGTTTCTCTATGACAGTGGGAGCGAGGATTGCGTCATGAGATGATGACGCAACTAGTTTCGAGCTGGCCATCAGGAGTGGGACTCTGTAAGAATGGCTGGATGTTTATCGATCTGAGATGGAATCCTTATACACCAACAAAGTATGGACTTTAGTTGCTTTATCTGAAGGGTTAAATCCCCATCAGGAGAAAGTATATCTTGAGAAGATTACTTGGTGTAGATTGAAAAGTTGAGACTTTCGAAGCTAGACTTGTTAAAGGTTTTCGTCATCAACCAGGCGTGGAAAATGATGAAACCTTTTCCAGTAGCTATGCTTAAGTCCATCCAGATCCTACTTGTTACGGCTACATACCATGACTATGATATCTGGTTGGGTGCCATGACTGCTTTTCTAAGTGATGTTTTAGAAGAGTGCGTCTTTAAGTACACAACCAGAGGGCCTCGTAGACCGTGGGAGCAGCGGAAACGTGAGCAAGATGTTTTACGTAATTAAAGTAGGCATCGCGGAGTTGGAACGTCTGTTTTGATGTGTTAGTAAAAGAGTTTGACATCATCAAAATGTTAGATGAACCTTGTATATACAAAAAGGTAGTAGGGAGTATGGTGGTGATCCTCATAGAGTACGTGGATGACATACTCTTAATAGGGAAGTAGTTTTCTATACTACGCTCGGTCAATCTCCGCTTATCACAATGATTCTCCATAAAGGATCAAGGTGATACCTCCTAAATCCTGGGTTTTGGATCTATGAGATAGATCTAATTGGATGTTAGGATACTCACTAGTTGTAGTGAAATGGTATCAGTTGATTCTGGGGAGAATCACTGGAAAGGTTCCAGGGTGATAAGGACGACTGAAAGTCAGCCACAGGCATTGTCTTTACCCTCAGTAAAGGGATGTTATGTTGGAAGAGTTCCAAGCTAGATACCGTGGCAAACTAGACGATAAAGGCTGGATACATCGCTACTTAAGATGCTACCAAAGAGGCAGTCTGGATCTATATTTGTTCATAAGATAAACTTAGTTCCTCCCATTGTGTAACAATGGAGTTATGGCTTATGCCAAGGAACGCCCGTCCCATCAGTGATCCAAACATATTCTAAGGCAGTGTCACCTGATCGTGGAGATGGTTGATCTCCAGGGTGATCGAGGTTAGGAGAGTAGACTCAGAGGACAACATGGCGGATCCACTCACAAAGGCCTTTTCCCAGATAGAGACTTTTATGGGATAGTTGAGTATGAGATACTACAACCACTGCTACAGATGGCCCTAGTGCAAGTGGGAGATTGTTAGTTATATGTATGCCCTAGAGGCCAGTACTATACATAGGATGTATATTGTAGTGGATGCTTGGACATATATAAGGAGGACTTTCTTGCTCGAAATGATAGTATGCTATCTGGTTGCTCTTTACCTTAACATGTACACTGATTGTCTCTCTGTTACATGTTGGTAAAGCCCTTAGGATGTGTACTTGACTACCTGGACTATGATGCAGATCATACTAGTGGGGACATGGTATTCCATAAGTACATCCTTCAAGGTCCCTAGTCGTGGGTGTATCGAGACGGGGCATCGATATACCAGAGTAGACTAGCGTATACCTTCTCGACCCATACAGATGGGCGATGGATGATCCCATATCTATTGGTGTTTGACATTAGAGATGATATACGGGTGCTCAGTGGAGACTGGGTACACTGGACGGACTCGCCGAGAACTCCCAGATGGTATTATACCTTACGTCAGATTGCAGTTCTCTGGTGACACGGGTACAGGTTAGTCTGTAGACCCGAGATAGTCATAGAGTCTTGTGTGATTCCCACTGTGCTTTGATTTCTACCTTACCACATCCAAGAGGGCGTGCAAAACGGTGGTTTTTGGGTACAGTCCCGAATCACATGGAGGCAATGAGCGATAGGAGGGGATTCATCTCTTCCGATATAGGGAGTTGATGTTGCG